>CM032760.1:9744995-11164162 GCA_019155195.1 Avicennia marina
AACATATATGTACCTGATAATACCGAAATCTTCGTCGGGGGGTAGGCGAATGGAATCTAGATCTATGGAAGAGAGGTCAACATCAAGGCGGGCGGCGGCGGCCTCTATATCATTCATGGACATCACGTCCGCCATGGCTGGTGTCTATGAAAGCACAGATGCTTCTATCTGGGTATATTATATCTACACGCCTTTCTTCGTCCGTGAAAGAGAAAGGGGACTGGAGAGCGTGTTTCAGCTTGTAGGGTTTTGATCTGGAGAGAAGGGTAGATTAGTGGGCTGGACTTTAGTCGTTAAATTTGGGCCAGGCTCACTAACAAAATCTCAGGCCCACTTAAATGGTCTTTGTCAGAAAAGCTTTGAATAAGATTTTTTTTTTAGGTTAAATGAATAAATAAAATACACCAAAACAAGATACACAGCTCAAGAATAATAATGCAATGCAAAGGGACTAGGGTCCCTACTTCAACTAGAAGAACCTATGCGTAAGTTGATATATATTTTGCTTTGTGAATGGTTTTACTAGTCATGAATCACTTGTAATTAAGTTATAATGCCAAACTTTGATGCAATACACATTATAGGATTTTGTATTTAAATGAAGTGTTTTTTTGGATATTTCACAATTAGTTTGAAATTCAAAAAAATAGATTGTTAGAATTAGTGTTTGTCATACTTGTTCGTGTGTTATAAAAATTATTGTTTTTTTGTGTTGATGATTATAACTAAATTAATTTTGTGGGAACTTGTTAGAAAAAAAAAAGTAAAAATAAATAAATAACATATTTAAACTATGAAATGTATGTTCATATTTTGCACTATTGGGCTCACGCATATAATCACAAATATCTCATAAAATGCATGGCATTATTTAAAAAACTAATATATAGTGTATTTGGATGAGTTAATATAAAGGAACAACAATTACAAATAACTTTTTACACTTAATATAATAACTGGTAAAAACTGTATGTTATGTGTGTGTATATTTATTAAAAATTTAATTAAATTTATTTTACTGTAATATAATATAAAATTACCATACTTCGGAGGGTTTGGCTCATAGTATGACTCTCCTAGTTGCCACATAGTAAATTTACACTTACACCCTTTTCTCACCTTAACAATGATAAAATTAGTTTTTATTATTACTTTTATATTTTATTTTTCTTAATTATAATATTTTTTGCAAGAATATAAAAGGAAATATTTAAGTAAATTAATATATAGAGATTTTAACTTTACAATAGAGAACTTTAAGCATAAACGTAAGGCATATCAAAATTACTGTGTATATGTCTTCAACTATAATTGCCAGTTGTTAGGGAAGTGGATAATTACATAAATAAAAAAAAATTAATTAAAAATTAAAAATTTTGTGCCGGAATACGTGATAAAAATAGATAAACAAACTGCATAGTTATAAAAATTAATTTATAAGTTTGCTATAATAAAACGTAAAGAAGCAAAGTTAGCAATCAAAATCGACATTATCAATAAATCCACTACAGATATTCATAGATTGACTCAGACTTCCTTCCCATGTGAAAATTGGAACATGGGTTGTAACTTATTGGGCCCAAATTTCTCTCTCTCTGTTTTTTTTTTTGGCATTTCAGTTGAACAGTCTAATTCCCATTTAGCGAATCATCACATTTCAATGTCGAATTTATGAATTACAATCAAATTATATTATTATATAAAATTTACTCAATCTCAAACTCAGCCAGCAATCATAAGTTATTGACACGTGACCTCATTATCCCAAACCAAATTTCTATCCTCGAATTTCAAATTTTAATAGCAAAGAATCCCAAAATTGACAAAACGAAATAACCGTCTTCAACACAAGAAAAGCTCAGAGGTCATCCTCACCATCTACCGCCGTTGCCCGCTGCTATTTTTTCTCCTCCGACCACCGTCACTCCTCATCCAGCCACCACCACACCAACCAAGTTCTATGGGTTCGGCAAAAATGCTCCCAGTCAGCAAGTGAAAACTAAGCCCTACTGTAGACATGTAAAAAAAAAAATTTTAATAATAATAACAATAATAATAATAATAAATTAATTAATTAATTAAATTAAATTAAATAAATACCATGAAAAGAAATTAAAATATGAATTAAATAATTTTATTTTAGAATTTTAAAACAAATACACTTTTCTTAATAAATAATTAATCAATCAAAGTTGTCCAAATCAAATGGCGACAAATGGCACAATCCGGTAAGGAGTCAATAAATGATCAAGAGGGCCAATCAGAAGACGACAAGTAGCGCAGTCTAGCAAGAGGCCAACAACCCAACCAATCAGAACGCTCCACGTTAGCAGGTTAGGTGGCCACATTATTTCCCCCTATGACTATAAATAGGGGTCAAAACCCACAACAAGGAACACAACAAGCAAAGGAGAAGAAGAGAAGATACAAAATCCTCTCAAGGCGTTCAAGAACATTCAAAGCGGTATTCGTCAAGTTTAAAGAGTTCATCTCCAAATTCAAGGCGTTCTTCGTCAACGGTCTTTAAATTCAACGTTCGATCTGAAGTCAGAGCGCTAAGTTCGAAGATCAACGTTAATTGAAGAAATCAACAAATTTCAAGGAAGATCAAGCACAAGCCCTTCTCTTGAAGATACCCCAAATTAAAGCCACAGCTTCGATCCTAAACCCAAATTCAAGGCGTTCTTCGTCAACGATCTTCAAATTCAACGTTCGATCCGACATCAAAGCGCCAAGCTCGAAGATCAGCGTTAATTGAAGAAATTTACAAGTTTCAAGGAAGATCAAGCACAAGCCCTTTCCTTGAAGACACTTCAAGTTGAAATCACATTTTTGGAGGAAGAATCAGAGGACTAAATTAGAGAACAGAGCCCGCATCAAATTTATTTGATTTAAGTTGTAATCGATTTGTACAAACTTCTTGTTAGTGGAAATTCAAGAGCAAGATTTTGTCCTACAAATTTTGGCACGCCCAGTGGGACGACTTTACCTCATCTCTTCCTTCTTCAAGTTTCAAGTGGATTGCGAGTTTCGAGCAAGACATCATGGCCAGTGACAAGGGAAAAGCTGTCAAAGCCGCCACCTCAGCCGCCAGTGAAACCGCCACAAAGAATGTCGGGGTCATCACTAGGAGTTTGGCAAGGAAAGCAACACGCTCAGAACCAGCCCCCCTCCATGAAGATGTCGAAGATGTCAACAACCCACTCCTCACGAGCAAAAACAATGAGGATAACTTAGCACCTTCAAGCCCTCGCTCTGACACTTCATCTGCCTTCAATGACGCCCCAGTCATGACGACTAACGCCTCGAGCTTGGAGGACCAAATCGCCGCACTAACTAAAGTCATTGAGGGGCTAGCCAAACATGTTCAAGAGCAAGATGCTCGAATCTCAAGGGTGATGGACAAAGTAGACAAAGCCGAAACCAGTCAAATGGCAGAAAAGGCGCTCGAAGTCCCTGGCGGAGTTGAGGCATCTACCAAGCAACCAGCAAATGACCATGAGGAGTCCGTAGCCAAAGAGCTTCAACTATCCTTGGACAGCTCAATTCCTATTGATCAACTTAAAGACTTCATTGAAGGTACCATCAAGAACAAGCTCGAATGAGGCACTAAGTCGACTCTGGCATATGCCAAGCCTTACTCGTCAAGGATTGACAGCCTGAAAATGCCAACTGGCTATCAGCCTCCTAAATTCCAACAATTTGATGGCAAAGGAAACCCGAAATAACATGTTGCACACTTCATCGAAACATGCAACGACGCTGGGACATATAGAGATCTTCTGGTCAAACAGTTCGTCCGCTCGTTAAAAGGAAACGCGTTCGACTTGTACACCGACCTCGAACCCAAGTACATCGATAGCTGAGAAGAAATGGAGCATGAGTTCCTCAACCGCTTCTACAGTACAAGGCGGACTGTCAGCATGATCGAGCTCACCAACGCCCGTCAATGGAAAGAGGAGCCGGTCATTGACTACATCAATCAGTGGAGGAATCTAAGTCTAAACTGCAAAGATAGAATTTCCGAGACTTCGAACATCGAAATGTGTATACAAGGAATACACTGGGGGCTGCGGTATATCCTTCAAGGGATTCGGCCTAAAACTTTTGAAGAACTGGCCACACGAGCTCACGATATGGAACTAAGCATTGCTGCAAGTGGTATTGATGCGCCACCTGTTTCAGAGTTCCGCAGGGCAAGAGACAAACAAGAAATAAAGAAAGGGGGCAAGCCTCCCTTCAAAGCTCCAGCAAGGGAGTCCATGACAGTACACGCCAAGCCCGTTCCAGTCAAAGGAAAGGAGAAGGCTGATGAAAAGAAAGAAGCCCCACAAAAGCCAAGAAGGCCAACGCTAAAAGAGATGCAGGCCAAATCCTATCCCTTCCTTGATTCAGACGTTCCCGGGATCTTCGACGACTTGCTAAAGGCCAACCTTATCGAGCTCCCTGAAATGAAAAGGCCTACAGAAGCCGGGAAGATTGACGATCCCAAATATTGCAAGTACCACCGCTTGGTCAGGCATCCCATCCACGATTACTTCATATTCAAAGAAAAGATCATGGACCTTACTCATCAAGGAAAGATCACATTGGAAGACGATAGTGTAAACGTCAACGCTACCACCTCCAATGACCAAATGAAGCAAGCCCATGGAAACGACCACTCCTTGGATAAAGCCAATTGCTCCCACGAGAGAGGCCAACCTTCTGAAGATTGCATGACTACAGTAGTCTTCACAGATGAAGATCTGATGTTAGGATCTCAACCCCATAACAGACCGTTGTTTGTAACTGGCTACATTCACGAGCAAAGGATCAACAGGATGCTGATCGATGGTGGCTCAGCGGTTAACATCTTACCACTATGAACACTGAGAGAGTTGGGAATCCCAACCTATGAACTTTCAAATAGTCACTTAATGATCCAAGGGTTTCAATCAAGGGGGGCAAAGGGCCCTAGGCACTCTAAGGTTGAGCTTGCTCATAGATGACTTGGAGTCGACCACTTTGTTCCACGTCATCGACGCTAGGACATCATACAACCTACTCCTCGGACGGCCATGGCTCCACGAAAACGAGGTAGTCCCTTCCACTTGGCACCAATGCTTCAAATATTGCCGCAATGGCTTCGTCAAAAGCGTCTTGGGTGATTGCAAGCCATTCATTGAAGGTGAATCCCATTTTGCTGATGCAAAATATTACTTGGATAAAGCTAAGGGTCCAGAGGTTAGCAACTCCCAGCAAAACGACAAGACGGGAGGTGCTCCACCAAAGAAAGACGAAGCCGACGAAGTGTGCTCCAAGAACCGTCCAAATAAGATGCCAGAAATTCATGATGCTTTAAGGGGCTTGACACTGCCTGTAACTTAAATTAACGGCAGCACACTTCCCCAACCACCCGAAGACATCATAAAAGAACGCTTTGAGGCTCGAGAGCTGAGGACTGCAAAAGGCTTCAGCCCCAATGCATACAAACTCCTCGTTAAAGTGGGATACAATCCACAAGAAGAGTTGCCATTGGGAAAACTCCCACAAAAGCCTGGGAATCAAAACCCACAAACCGGACTTGGGTACGAACAGCCAAAGGGCCCTGTACGCATTGCCATAAAGAGAGCTCCTACTAACAACATAAGAAGAACTTCCACTAATAACACCGCAGAGTGCTCTTCAGAAGTTGAAAAGGAGCCAGTGCGAGTGTCAGTCTTCAAAAGACTTGGCTCATCCCAAAAGCAAAATGCTGGAAAATAAAGAATAGAGCTGCTGAAGCACCAAAGCACGAGGAAAAGCTCTACAGCCGAATCCCCTCTGACATGAAAAGAAAGACAGACTTAGTCGTGTCATGTGGCAATGTCCTTAAAGCTAAATTCCAAACGGTAGTCCTCACTAGGGCTGGAATCGAGCCGAGTCGAGCTCGAGTAAAATTTTACAACTCGAGCTCGAGCTTATCGAGCCGAGCCCGAGTCGAGCTCGAGTTCAAGCTCAAGTTAAATGTTAAATCATGTTTGAAAAAAATTAAAAAAAAAAAGTCGAGCTCGAGCTACTCGATCGAGCTCGAGTATTTTTTTGAAATACTCGAGCTCGACTTGATAGGTATATCGAGTCAAGCCGAGCTCGACTAGAGCTCGTTATTGACCGAGCTCAAGTCGAGCTTTAACCGAGTTGCTCGACTGAGTCGAGTTGAGCAACTCGGTTGAGTCACACCCCTAGTCCTCACCGAAGCTCAAACTAAAGAGGATGGTAATAGAGACAGTGTGGGTTCATCCAACTACACTCCTGGCCCGCAAGAGTATAAACTGTGAATGGCCTTTACTTCTTGCAAATTTAAGAAGTTCTGAACTACGTTTTGACTTGATCCTATTTTTGGGTACGTAGGCAGCTTAGATATCCTCTAAGTTCAGTCCCAAACTTGTAACAAATCACGCTTTGACAGCCGCCATCGGGGGCATTTGCAAAAGAAGCAGCAGCAAACGGTGGAGCAAAAGATCACATTTTATTGATAAGACCAGATGTTAACCAAAGAAATACATCAAGGTCCAGAGAATTGAAAAGAAATGATCCTGATAAAAGTTAGGTAAAAGGGTTCAAACCCTCTAGCTCATCTTTCGCCGTCACTAGCTCCTCCTCAACAATACGCAAGGCCGTAGTAGCTCCCTCATCTGAAGGCTTCATGGATTGTAGGATAACTACCTCCCTATGAATCTCTCCAACTTCGACCGCTGTCTCTCACAAGAACTCCCTCTAATGCACAAGGGATAAGAATAGCTCCTGCTTCTGCTCAGCATCGAAGTGCTAAAGCTCTTTGGCCCCCTAGCTTCCTGGTCTAGAGCCTCCCGAAGTCGGCTACCAAAGTCTTCAATTGATGGGCTAAAAATCAAAGGCCCAAAAGTTCAAGCCTAGCTGGTACACGTGGGCTAAGATCAAGCCTGGTACTCAAAGGCCTAAAAGTTCAAGCCTAGCCGGTACACGTGGGCTAAGATCAACCCTGGTACTCAAAGGCCAAAAAATTCAAGCCTAGCCAGTACACAGCAAGATCAAGCCGGTACTCAAAGGCCAAAACTTCGAGTAGTCGGTACACGTAAGATCAAGCCTGGTACTCAAAAGCTAAAAAATCAAGCCTAGCCAGTACACGTGGGCTAAGATCAAGTCTGGTACTCAAAGGCCAAAAGTTCAAGCCTAGCCAGTACACGTGGGCTAAGATCAAGCCTGGTACTCAAAAAAGGAGCAGTACAATCAGCCTGGCCTCAAAAGTTCGGGCCTAGTTGGTACACGTGGGCTAAGGGTCAAGCCTGTCTCAAAGGTCCAAGAGTTCAAGCCTAACGGTACGCGTGGGCTAAAATCAAGCTTGGTACTCAAAGGCTCAAAATTGAACCTAGTCGGTACACGTGGGCTAAGATCAAGCCTGGTATTCAAAGGCCTAAAAGTTCAAACTTAACTGGTACGCGTGGGCTAAAATCAAGCCTGGTACTCAAAGGCCCAAAAGTTCGAGCCTAGCCGGTACACGTGGGCTAAAGATCAAGCCTGGTACTCAAAGGCCCAAAAGTTCGAGCCTAACCAGTACACTGGGCTAAAATCAAACCTGATACTCGAAAAAAAAAACAAAAAAACAAAAAAACAAACCTGAAACACAGCCTTCCCCAGAACAGTACCAAGTGCAGCCCTGTTTTCCAAAACACAAAATTCACACCAAACCAACCCTTTTCCTTAAAAAAAAAAAAAAAAAAAAAGAAACGGCAAACAGGGCCTTAAGCCCTAAAACTATAATTGTGCCCAAACGTAGCCTTGCCATAGGAAATGAGTTAGCATTAAACTCTGCTCATTTCCCAGGCTTGGGGAACCACACGTTGAAGTCAGCACCGCAGGGTCGCACAGAGCGCGGCACACGCCCGCAGACCCAGCGCCTCGCGCCACCCGACGCAGCCGCCGCCCGTCAACTGCAGCACCGCAGGGCCACACAGAGCACGGCGTGATGCCGCACGGCTGGACCGCGCGCTCGTGCGCCTGCAGGACCAGCGCCTCGCTCCTCTGCCATCGACCTCAGCCTCCACTGCCACTCGATGCAGCCACCACCTAGTGCCACCCAACGCTCCGCCACCATCCGCATCCATGCCCAGCACCACCATCTGCCTTCACACCGCCCAGAAAATAGCGGACAACGCTGCAGCCCGGTCGAGTACACTACAAACTAGAAAGCCTCCACCTGCAGCAGCGCACGTGCCCCCAGCGACGACCTCTGCAATGCCGTGCGGCCGACCAGAGAAAGGCAGCCACGCCGAGCCCAACCACCACACCCACCAGCGCTCGACCGTCGCTCCAGCTACCGGCACAGGGAGCGACCCCTGCAGCACTGTGCACGCCCCTGCGACCAGCACAGCACCGCGCGGAGCCAGGCGACGCGCAAAGGGAGGGGGCCTGCAAGACCACGCGGCAACGCAGGGTGTAGGGCGACGCTGCGCGACCGGGTGAAGTGCTGCACCGCGCGCGCACGCCCACAAACCTGGCCACACCACCACCTAATGAACCCAGCCGCATCATCGCCGCTAGGAGTTTTGTCACCCGATGCCGCCCAGCAACCACAAGGCTACCTTGATGGCACCGACGTCAACCCACGCCACTGCAGGGCCCATTCTGTCAACTTTGCAACGGCGTCAATGTATCATCCCATCCCAACGCCGCACGGACACCCGACGCCATGCAAACGCTTAACTCAGCCGCAGCAGCCCGAAGCCACCGACGCCTATTCGTCCGAAACCGCAGGCGCCCGCACAACCAAATTCGTCTGCCACTATCCAAGGCCGCCAACACCGTCGCTGGGTCGGGAGGGTCAAACACTGTCCGCTCTCCGCGTGGCCACCGGCGTCCCCAGCAACACACCATCAAAAAAAAAAAGGAGAGAGAGAGAGAGAAAACAGCAACAAATAAAAGAAAAGAACAGAAAAGAGATGGCGACTCACCGATCCAGCAAACTTTCAGACAAGCAACTGGACGAAGTCGGCCTATATGAAGAAGATTTGAAGAGACATTGAAAATTAGCAGAGACGTTGTAAATTAACGCGCCAGTTTTCCACAAAATAATAAACACGAATAACTGCTAATAACTATTAATAAATAATAATAACAATAAAGTATCAAAATATATATATATACACATACTTATACACACATATATATATGTCAAAAAAAAAAAGGTCAGAAAAAAATATATATATATAAATAAAAACTCGTAAATAAGTAAATAAAATAAAATAAATAATAAAACTTAAATAAATAAATAAAATCGAGACTCATTCATTCAAAAAGCAAATTTTTCATGAACAAGTCTCGAGGGGGCATTTTGTAGACATGTAAAAAAATAATAATAATAATAATAAATAAAATTAAATTAAATTAAATAAAAACCATGAAAAGAAATTAAAATATGAATTAAATAATTTTATTTTAGAATTTTAAAACAAATACACTTTTCTTAATAAATAATTAATCAATCAAAATTGTCCAAATCAAATGGCGACAAATGGCACAATCCGGTAAGGAGGCAATAAATGATCAAGAGGACCAATCAGAAGACGACAAGTGGAGCAGTCTAGCAAGAGGCCAACAACCTCAGCCAATCAGAACGCTCCACGTTAGCAGGTTAGGTGGCCATACTATCTCCCCCTACGACTATAAATAGGGGTCAAAACCCCACAACAAGGAACACAACAAGCAAAGGAGAAGAAGAGAAGACACAAAATCCTCTCAAGGCGTTCAAGAACATTCAAGGCGGTCTTCGTCAAGTTTAAAGAGTTCATCTCCAAATTCAAGACGTTTTTCGTCAACGGTCTTCAAATTCAACGTTCGATCCGAAGTCAGAGCGCTAAGTTCGAAGATCAACGTTAATTGAAGAAATCAACAAATTTCAAGGAAGATCAAGCACAAGTACTTCTCTTGAAGATACCCCAAATTAAAGTCACAACTTCGATCCTAAACCCAAATTCAAGGCATTCTTCGTCAACGATCTTCAAATTCAACGTTCGATCCGACATCAGGGCACCAAGCTCGAAGATCAGCGTTAATTGAAAAAATTTACAAGTTTCAAGAAAGATCAAGCACTAACCTTTTCCTTTAAGACACTTAAAGTTGAAATCACATCTTTGGAGGAAAAATCAGAGGACTAAAGTAGAGAACAGAGCCCGTATCAAATTTATTTGATTCAAGTTGTAATCGATTTGTACAAAATTCTTGTTAGTGGAAATTCAAGAGCAAGATTTTGTCCTACACCTACAATAGACACTACATTCCAGACAGTGCATACGATGATGCAACTCTCATCCTTCCTACATTCATCAAAAACGCGTCTTAATTTATTCTTAATCAGACTGTCCTCTTCAATAATCAACTTTTCAGAAATGAGACACATCTCATGGTATTTTTGGTACCTGAATCCACGTATCAATGATCCATACGTGGATAGTGAATTCATTACCCACGAGAGAAGCTGACTGAAGTTCAAATCGAAGAAATCGGACACAATCCAACAAGGAATTTCCCCTCATCTTCAGATTCTCATGTTTCAACAGGTTAAAAGGCACGAGAATCAAGCAGCAGAACCACAAATCACCAAAAGTTCCCTGAGTCACTCCACCACCGGGAAACCCATTGCCAGGGAAAGCAAAAGGCAACAAGAACGAAATGTAGAAACCACTGAAAAACCTCACTACTGCATTATAGATAAGAACAGAATGCAGCAATATCAACATTCAGTTGGTGAGATAACATCATAAAAGCCAACGAAACAAAGCACGAGATGAGGCAAAGCAGAAGAACACGGAATAGGCATAAGTGCCACATCATCATGGTTCAGCAGACCAGTACACCAAATACACGAACAAGTATTACTACAGAAAACCACTCAATCAATCTGAAACCACCTACAAGTAGCCACAGCACTACTTAAAAGATCCAAGTCTGAATAGACTAGAGAAATTTCAACTGCCTATAACCCTGAATCGTCACTGCCTGCAGGCCTTCTCTTAATCTGCTTCAGTCGGATGTTACCTGTCAACCACAGCATCACCAAGAAGTTGCCGCTTAACAAGTAAACATAAATTAAATGTAATTTAGACTTCATCACAAACATATCCAGAGTGAGAATGATTGAATGAATACCGATCTGGATCTGCTACTGCTCCTGCTCCTGCATGGACTTGCACTCATCTGTCTTGGCTTTGGAAGTTGCAGAATCAAAAGTTAATGAAAGAATGGGGCAATAGTAGAATTTATGGATTGGGCTCCATGTCCTGAGACAATCACAACTGTCAATATGGTAAAAATCACTTGGGGCCCACCATGCATCAATTGTTGTAATTATCTCTAAAACTTCTAGTAATGACAATGATTGTATACAATTTTATCTTTAAAAATTATCTAGACAGGTTACCACTTACTGGTGATGCCGTTGTAGATCTTGATGGAGATCTGCATGGTTTCCATAAAATGCCAAGTTAGTAACTTATTCCTTTTCCTTTAAAACCTCCTGACCTAAGTGGAACACAAGAGTAGTATGACACTCAAGATATATATAAAAAATACATTTTAGAGCGTTAACTGATTGAGTGTTCACCAGCAGGTCATCAAAACTAATAATTGTTGACTAGGAAAAAGCCCGTAAACCCAAGCATCAAACACATGCTAACTGGAAAACAGAAAATCATTCTCAGTGATGCACCAATCAACAGAACTGCTTTATCAATGGTACAGGTCATAATAATTATAATTGCTGACTTGGGAAAGCCCAAAAACCCAAGCATCAAAATACATGCTAACAGGAAAAGTGAATATTGATCTCACCCATACACCTGTCATCACAATTCCTTTATCCATATTCAATATCTATTTAATTAATGAATAAATTTCACATGTTAAATCATGCATCTCAATCCCACTTTTTGTCTGTTCACCAACTTGCTTCCATCCGTTTATTAGTGGGCATTGCCCACAAATAGCATACTAAAATGAAATTTACCATCAGGGATTTGCTGCAGGTGCTCATCAACTTTTAACAGATGCCACAAAGAAATGAGTCGCATGAAATTGAGCACCGCAAGCCATCAAGATCCTAAAATGCAATCCCCATATCGCCACGAAAAGCCAAATCTAGAAAACAAGAAAGGCTATCTTCACAACCGTAGTATCATAACCTCAAGGTTTCACATGTCCTTTTCAACAAAACCATCCTCCTTCCAGTAACAGAAATTGTGCACATATGTGCAAGGGTTACATATAACAAATGTAAACTGATTCCAAGATTCAAAATTACAATAAAAGTACTCTCTGTGATTCAGGATCTTGGATATAGGACTCTTTACTAAAAAATCTCATGGTGGCCCATTTTCTCAAAAATATTGGAACATTAGGAGTTTTGTTAAAAAGAACTCGTCTCTACATATTTGCCATAAATGGATACAGTAGAGCCAGCTATCAGAAGCCTTTTTTTTGTTTATTCAACATGCTTTTGTACTTTAACAGTATAGCATGCTAAAGAAGTGGTACAATTCACAGAATACACATCTGATAAACTTCAAAAGAGCAAAATGTAAAGTGGCATCCAAACAGCACATGGAAAAAATCACACCTTGACACAGAGCAACGAGGAGACCTAGATTGTGACAGTGATGCAGACCTTGAGCGAGATCGGTTCAACACATGGCGAGAACGTTTCACACATGGAGAAGCACTGCACATTACAATCATCAGTGAGTTTAGATTTCTTAAAGTGAAAGGACATTATTTTGTGGTGTTGTGTGTGTGTGCAAGTGTGTGTGTGTTGGGCGCGCACGCGCCGGGGGTGTGGTGTGAATAAGCAGTACCTTGTACTCCTGTCCCTATCACCAGGGCTGCAACTTGGACTTCTGCTTCTCAAATAAGGACTCCTACTAGGGCTCCTTGAATAGCTAGGTCTGCTTCTTGAGTAAAGACTCCTACTAGGGCTCCTTGAATAACTACGTCTCCTCTCATATTCCTCCACCTAGATTTCATACGTGCATGACAACTGTCAACTTATAACAAATGGAACCAATATTCAAATTTTCACACAATATACCTGTATATAAGCCCGAGAATATTGATTACGGAAGAGAGAATCGTCAAGCTTCCTTATCTACGCATGGAAACAAAAACAGAACATATCAAAAAGGTCATGCAGGTATACTGGATGTCAATATCAAAAATTAAAATTGATATATTCCAGTTTAGATCATCCAAGTGGAAGAAGAAATAAAATGACAGAAAATAGGCAATTAATTTCAAACAACTCACTGCATATTTCATGTCATCGTAGCTGGTATAGTCAACAACTCCTTGCATGCCTAAAATTAAAAATAAATGCACCATCAGCAGTCAACAATATGTCAAAGCAGGGATGCTAGTGAAACAAAAACTAGTCAAATCAAACAGAATCATATTGTGCATAAAACTGTGCATGCAGATAATCACCAGAGAGCTAGCACCATTCAATTTCAGAGATCTCCACAAACAAAATGGGAGACCACACATCGGAACATAAAAAATTTATAATTTACAATTCTTTAGCTCTGCAGTAAAAACAGCAGAAAACACGGCAGCATGAAAACTTTCTGTGAAACAGAAGGGTGGAGCAAAAACAACAAAATGAAGAACGCTCAAATAGAATTTTATACTCCTCTTCAAGAGAATCAAGTCACAAGGATGCAAAAAACATAAGCTGAAATTGAATGAGAAAAGCCACTTACTCAAGAAACCCACTTTTCAGTGAGCTTCATAAATGGAAGCCCAAGAGAGAAAGATAAACAGATTATTCCTTAGCCAAGGACCACTAGAAACAGCTGCTGTCCAGAAAATTTAGTTTTTAGGAACGGCAGAGACCACAGTTGTGTGCATGGCGATAAGGCACATAGATTTCCTGGAGTCATGGCCCATGACGTACAGCACAGCATTTGTCTTGTTGGAGCACGGCCCAGCATTTTACACTTATGATTTTTTCTCATAAATTACAAGAATTTGATAAGCCAATTCAATTTTTAATATATAATTTTGTGTGATGAAAAATTTATATCCTAATCATAAGTATAAACACGCTTTTCTTTTCTTATAAAAATTATGAAACGGAGTATTAAAAAGCTAAATGAAAATTAAAACTGCAGTAAGAGGGAAAAAAGCCACATTAATCCTTATGAATCAATAATTAAAACTTGAGAAATCAGTGCTAAATTATCTAAAAGCCTTAAGAAAAAGTAGAAGAAAGACAACAAGAGTTGGTAGTTACACCAATATACATCAAGACTCCCTTAGTAATATGTAAAAATTAGAAGGTTCACAACAAAATTTGCTAAAAAAACAGTTAAAATCAGAAAGCCCATGAGAAAATATAAGATAAGATAAAAATCAGAAAGCCCATAACAAAAATCAACAAGAGAAAAGGTCAAACTAGAGAACAATGCATAAATAAAAGACGGACCAAATTTAATGCTATCACTTAAAGCCCATGGAGCTGCTCTTATTTATGATTTCAGCTTCACACATTCTGCTCTTTTTTTAAAACAGCCACAGGATCTTGTATGCATTCTCTTTCCCCATGCCCACGTACATGTTTAAGTCAATTTTATTAAATTCTGTCAATTACAAGCCACCATCTTTAAATGTTTGCAATGCTATAATTGCCTTGCCAACAACCGCAACGACATGCTATTTCCTATGCCTAGATCATTGCTTGATGCATGTAATAATTGCCGTTAACTGGACAAAATTTGCATCCCTAATTAGAGAACTTTCAAAAGCAAAATCCATGAATAGATTATCTGTCAGATTTAAAATCATAAGCTAACATTATTCCCATGCAATCAAAATGTTGTTCATCAACAACAAACAGCAGCTCCTTGAAAAAGGGACAATTTTACCTATCTTACAGCCTTTTTAGCAACAATATGGTCCATCTGGGACTTGTAATGAAATTTATCTCCAATAACTACCAGTATTATCAATCTCCAGAAATGATTGCTTATTCATTCAGATCAAAATATAAGCTCGGGTGATAGGTAGTTATCCGATATTTGAACTTGCCAGTGGATTGACAGCAAACTTATCTTCATACCACCCAAAATAGGATAGAATGGTTTGACGGTGTCTGCTTTATCTTAAGGCTTATGCACCTATCATATTTTCACTCTACCCGTATTGTTTGTATGAATCTCTCCAGCATGTAAGAGTTCATTGGGTTGAAACAGTAGGGGCAAAAAGGTTTATGGGCATATGACTCCAACTTCATCTCCAGGGAATATGACTGGCCTTAGTCCCACAATTGCATCTAAAAAATTAACGCAAAAGTTGTCATTACAAAGTAATGGAACCTATCACTCTCACTTGATCCAAGACAAAGGGTAGATAATCAGAAGCCATTCTCTTTTAAACTAGCTTACTGCAGCAATGGACTCAAGAATTGCCATTGGCCTAATTGGCCCTAAAATGAAAGCTTTCTATCTCATTTGTTCTCCAGCTTGCAACTGCTGTAATAAGCACTGAAACTATCCCAGACCAATAAGAAATATTTTATTCCGAAAGGATAAGATATGACTTGCAAAGAAAGAGAAATCTATATGTGGGGGGAGTAATTCTATTTTAGATAGCCTAGCTAGCAACAAAGGACTCAGGAATGAGAAAGGAAGAAACTTATACTGTCAAGGGACTGATTAGCTACATGGCAATCCTGTTGAAACCCATGGTAATTTCGAATACCTGCAAGCCCTCAAAAACACGTAGGTAGCCATAGTTGAATAGATTTAATTAAGAGAGAAATTTATACATATTAGCATTAGACCCTTTTTTTCCTAGGAATGGTAGTAGTCCTAAAATGGCCTCTATCTTTATTGACTCTAATTGAACTCCTAGCCCTTGTCCTACTCTCACTCTCTCACTGTAAATTCCAAGGCAAAAATATCTCGTTGTCACAAATCCCCTGTAATCAAAAACAGATGTATCTGGAGCAGCCCCTTTTTTGTCCCTGCCAGGAAACAAATGGCATGGTAAAGACATAAGACTTAGCATTGCCAGATGTTTTTTCTACACTCGACTTGGGCAGGCTAGGCTGGAGCTCACTTAAGTTTGTTCCTATTTAGAAATATGGTGAGAGATGAAACATTACTTTTCCATCTTTCTTAATTGGCAAGTTTTGTGAGTGGCTTGACCAGAAAATTGTTGCAAAAGCATCAAAAGTGCAGAGTTTATGAGAGATAATCTATTCACCATCACGGTCACGGTAAACTTGAGAGCACACATCTCCAGCTCGTCGCATGTGATCCTAGAACCATGCCAGCAATTAAGAGATTAGCATTTACCACAATAATCAACAATTTACAGCGGTGAGGACTCGTCCACTTGGACTTAGTCACTCAACAGTCTGTTCCTCACCGCACCCCAGAAAGGAAAAACACACATATGCAAAAGAAAATTACTACCTTCAAATCTTGCCATGAAGCAGAAGAAGGGAGTCCAGTCACCAGTACTGCAGATACAAACTGTTGTGAGATTTTCTTGGTCTGTGCTAATATCTTGAATAAGCCGACATATAACATCATTAATTACAAGATTTCATACAGACACCTCTTACCCCGGTAGTCAGAACGTCTTGAAACTCCACGACGACTACTTCCACTACTGTTCCTACTGTAATGATCATATGATAATGATCCCCTCCCTCCATGCGCAAGTTCAACCTACATGGGAACAAACAAAACAAGATATGTGATAAAGACACAGAAATGACTAGCCTCTTTATACCAACTAAACAGACTTCTATCTGACCCGTAATCGACAGCCATCAAAACTATAACCATCCCGGCCACGGATGGCATCATCAGCATCACAAGAATCTTCAAACTGGAAAACATTAGCATAAAAGAAATTTTGTTGTCAGACTGGCGCACAAAGGCAAAATCACAAAAGTAAACAATTTTGGTATCTTATTAAACAACCTTGTATTCAATAGTGCAATGAATTATGGCATCATGCAATTCTATTAAATAATAGTTCATTGTTTCAAGTTTCAAAACATTGCTCACCTCAACAAAAGCATAACCAGGAGGTCTAGGAGGAATTTTCAAATCAATATCAACAATAGGCCCATACTGCAGTGAATAGACGGCGAGAGAATTAACAATAAAAAAATAACATCAAAATAATGAAAGAAAAACCTACAACACCCGTGTCCTATAATGAGAAACTACGAAATTCATGACTACCATGATTCAAAATTCAAGATAATATGTTCCACCCGATTATGGGAGGAAGAGAACAGACAAACAGAATACTAAGAAATTATAAAGGACGTAGAATGATTCTTAAAGAGAGAAGATTCATGTGATATTTATTACCACAGTGTTAGTGCATGTACGATTAGATGTGACTTCAGAAGAACATTCATGTGAAATAGATTACCACCACATCGGTGCATATACGATTTGATGTGATCCATAGAGACAAATAAGCATATGAATTTCATAAAATGTCAACTAATGTGTATAAACGTCGAAGAAGGAAGGAAAATCCAAAAGTCATTAGCTAGCTAAGAATCCACAAAATTCATTAAGTACAAAAATCCTCCGGATTTTGCACTCTTTTTCTTAAGAAAAATTATATTTCTAAGTAGATTTGATAGTATGATAGAAATGCAGAGTCATAAGCTCAACAATGACCCAACCCAAGTACTCAGGAAAAGCAAGATTAACAAAAAGAATGAAGAAAATGTTAACTTCCAGCCCCTATATCTTTCAAAATTACAAGGATGATTGCACCATAAACCCAAAAAAATTACTTTTTATTATTATTTTGGCAGCAAACACCCAAGAATGACTCAGGCCATAAAAATATTACTCAACAACAATCCAGATTTGATTTCAACAGTCAGGTAAGCGAGAGATGAAGAGGAATTTGAATCATTGTTTATTTTATGGGCAAATTTTGCAGGTAAAGTTTGTGTTGCGCAAATTAATCCAAAGAAAAAAATTTATGTTCTCAGTCATGAGGGCAACTTAGTATATTTCAGCGAAAACAAAAAGAGCCCAATGGATTGAAAAATCCATCAAGGTGGGATCACCCAACCCCACCCCCCCCCCCCAACCCCCAACAAAAAAAGAAGCATTTTTCATCTGAAATGACAGGCTCCCCTTGGAATCTTGATTGTTACATAAAAAAAGTACAGATTCCATTATGCAGGAAAAACCCATTGTAAATTTGGACTCAATGTTTAATAGCTTATAAGCTATCTTAAAGTTTTTCTGTTGAGAACAATGTAAGCTCCAAAATATAAGATATTATTATCATATGCCCTCATTAAGGAAGAAGACAGATACCTCAATTTTGATCAAGAACTGAACAATCATTGTAGTTAGATCTTATAAATTCTAATGTTGCCATTACCAGATCCTATGGAATACACGATCTTATTTTATCCAAAAGATGAAGACATATTGTTAAAATGACATATAACATATTCAATATACACTTTAACAAACACCCTAAATAGGCAATACTTTTACTCTGTCACGAAAATTTATCAATACCCTTCTAATTTTTCTTTTAATGTAAACATGTTATTCTGCTATTTCAAATAACATAATTCCCAAGAAAATGACAAAATGAAATCAAACAGAATAATTACAACAGAGTGATGTGCTAACATGGTTTGGGATACTATGAGACAAGTTGAAAACTTATCAGTGGATAAAGCCAGGTGCTAGAACACAGGAGGACCATGGACTTGTGGCAAGCTTATTTCCACGCAGATTTTACTTTAATGCAATTTTAATGGGCTCTTGAAAAGTTTTGCAGGATTAAGTTTATTGTGTTCACTATAAATACTTCTTTTATTTAGTCTATAAGACACAATACAAGTTAATTTTTAAGTAATTTTTCAGAGAGAATTTTCTGTTGTTTCTTGAAATTTGTTAACTAATTCTATTTTCTTGCCAACAAATCAAATTGAGTTATTCAATTAAAATGCCCAACTAAGTTGTATCATAATCAATCAATTAATTTTTCAATTGTGGCCGTCTTCTCAACACTGTTATCCAAATCATTGCCTCCACGTTTCACATCAAGTGCCATTAGAGCCAAATGCACCGTATTCTAATTTGATATCCAATCCAGGTACAAAATTCCTTTCATGTCTATTTCTTCTTTCTAATTAATATCTTTTACTTCCATCATCCTTCTACTAAAAAATAAAAAAATATTCAATTCAAAGATTGCGTGCTGTTATTATTTTGGAGTTTGATCAAGTTTCTATGGAATATTGATAGGATTCCCGACTTCCTCAGTTAATTCTTTTTGTCTGTAGGATTTGGAAATTGTTGTAGTTTGTTAAATTGAATTTCATAGAATTTCCTATGTTTCCACTAATTCTTTTTGCACAAGAAAAATTAGTCCACTTTCTCACTTTTTGTATGTTTTTCATGCAAGGTCTTTAATATGTCTAATCACCCCAGTGAGTTGAGCTTCTAATAGAGGCACTCCAAGAGATGAGACATGTGATTTAATCCAAGTTTGACACATTGCATAGGCAATTTTATCACCTAGAAGACTGCCAAAAACAACACATGCCACATCATAGATATTATGGTGATAATGATGCCTTAAAGAGGAATGGGACCAATGTTGTTTTATGCTTTAAATGTTTCAAGAAGGGGCATGCCACAAATACTTGTCCAAATGAGGAGGTTGAAATTCGTTGTGACATTAGCAAACTTCATGGAAAGTCCATTCATGGAAGTGTTACCTTTAACTGAGGAGGCTAAAGAGGATAAAATAAAGAGGAAGAAAGGCTTGAGAAAAAAAATTAAATGAGAAAATGAAGAGAATCGTCGAGCAAGCAAGAGGGAGAGATAAAAGAATTTTCCAAAAACCATTATAGAGAAGATTATACATATATTGATCCATTTGGTTGTATTTTGTCTTCTTCATCTATTTATGCTTCATTAGTTTTAGGGAGTTTAATGCCCAAGGAGTTTCCATGTTCATTCTAAATAAGGCATTGATGGATTCCCATATTCTTTCATGTGGTTTATCATTAGTATTTCATTACTGGATCTATGAGATGAAAAAGCTAAGGTTCGGGTAATTTTGTGAAGCATTAAGAAAATTTTGCAGATTTGTATTTGATCAAAGTAGACACAAACTCAAATTGAGAACAATTAGCCCTCAAAAAGAGAGGATGATGTGCTCCGAGAGGCCCATTGGCACATGGAGAGCTTATTCCCATGCAGATTTTCACTATGCTTATTTTTATTTTTATTTTCACTACTAAATACGCACTACAATCATTATGCAATTTAAATTTTTTAAATATTTCTCTCACTTTTACACATTTTTTAGAAAAACGCACCCAAAAACAAAAACAAGCGTAGCCTTTATTTTAATGCAACTTTAATGGGCGTTTGGAATATTTTGGGCCCATAAAACTCCCTAAATTTAGGCTTATTGAATTCACTATAAATACTACTTTTATTTGGTTGTATTTGATCCCGGTGGACATGAATTTGAATTGAAAACAATTTGCCTCTAAGAAGAGGGAAATGATGTGATCTAAAAGGCCCATGGACACATGCTAAGCTTATTCTCACATAGATTTTATTTTAAAGCAACTTTAATGAGCTTTTGGAATGTTTTTGGCCAATAAGACTAGCTAGAATTAGGTTTATTGCATTCACTATAAATACTTCTATTACAATAAGCTCGCTACATATCCATAGGCCTCTTAGATCACATCAATGTTGAAAGCACTATGGATCTCCAAACATTTTAACTCATAAGCCAGTACGCAAGCACATAAAAGCATTTGGAAGCATTGTCACTAAGAAAATATTTTTGTGTGCCAATGATTACAATGCAAACATATGTAAGTAGATACAGAATCAATGGCATTGTAAAATGCAGAAATATTGTTCCCCTGGAAACCTTAAATGACAAGTGACAATTGAAACGCACCTTGTAAAACAAATCTTCGACTTCACTCTCGCGGATGTCCCCAGGAAGGTTGCCAACATAGATAGTTCTGCTTGATCGACCCATCTTTCCTTCAAAAAAGACAACAAAACTCATACTTTAAATGATATTACACCAATTGTGCATGTCCTCAGGCTTAAGCTCATAAAATAAACTACATCCTCAGGTACAAATATATTCAAAAGGATACCAAATCAGGTGCGTCACGGTTATGACGAGGAAGAGACATCAAAATCAAAAATAAAACTTCCATGCAAATTCCAGTCTCAAAATACCGCACGCATTAATTCAAGGAAGCAACTTATCAGATATTGAGTTACTGCGATTTGAATCTTCAACAATGAAAACCAAACTGCGCATCTATTCTTTGTTCTCTCTAATGACAATATTGTACAAAGTAAAATCCAAGGTTTGACTATAAAAAAAATGACTATCTTCCATTTAAATATTCATGCGTTTGGCAAACTTCGTAAACCGTAAAGAACGCTCAACTCTAATGCAAAGAAAAAGGGAACCCTTCTTGCACGTGAAACGCTATAAATAAGTAGCTTCAATATGAATAAACGTTGAGCGAATCAAATTGAATAGTATATGTAGAGAACGTGTCATAAACTGGATTCATTCGTCCAAAAAACAGCGCCCGAATCTCAAAATGAAGTCTTCAAAAACTGTTTAATCTACGCTTAAACTGAAAACGTATAAAAACATAAAAAATAAAAATACATGTCCTTTTTTCCAGAAAGGTAACAAGAACAGAGTACCAACGTTCAATTCTTCTAAATACGAAAAATTTAGAGGCAAAACACATCGAGACGGAGTATACCTTTTCAAATAGCTGAGGGCTTCGTCCCGAGGGGTTTATGTGAGCGGTGAGGCACAGAGACAGGGGGCGGGATTGTGGGTGGTGATGGGGTGGTTATATACAGGTAAGAAAATGGAACGCGAACGAATATTGAAAAGACAGATCACACGCGGACGGCTCAAGATTTGTCAGGGGTCTCGAAATGACGTCACAATCTGCCACCTGTCTGTTTTTCATTATCTATGCAGTATCTATGTTACTATACTTCTTATACTTCTATATAATCGTTAAACAATTCGCTTTTGTTTGTTTTTAAATTTTGATTTGTATTTTTAAATATTTTTATTTTAAAAATAATATAAAAATAAAAAATAAATAAATGAATGAATAATAATTAAGTATGTATGTTTAAATAATAAATATCTATAAAACAAACGTAGTCATTGATTTTTAACTATTTTTCTAATATATTCTTCTCAACTAATCTGTATACATATATATTTATATATATAATAACTATCTTTAATATATTAACATTTTATCAATTATACTCTTATTTTTAAGTTAATTAATGTCAATCAATTATTATATTTTTTCTTTAAATTTGAATTAAGAGTCTATACCTTTAGTTTTTTATATCATAGTAATTTATTATTAGTTATATAAATATCAAGGTTATTCATCCTTATCACATAAATTCATGCACATTATATAATACCTTTAATTTTTTATGTCGTGCATATTTACTTTTAATTTTATAAATGTCAAAGTTGTTTATCCTTATCACATACATTCATGCACATATACATAATAAAAATATAATGTTAATTATGATATAACTTTTGTATTTGTATTTAAACAAAAAAAATTCATGAGATATATTTTTTATATTTAGTTGAATAAATTGAGTTATATGTTTATATATTATTTATCATAAATTATGATTAAATTTTATTATATTAGTGAATAATTTTTGGACACTCATAGAGGGTGTACTATATTACTAGTATTAAGAATATGAGTTTATGTTTGTTTACATTTTTAGAAGCGTGTTTTTTAGTATATTTTATTGGAAAGTATGGAAAAATAAAAAGAAATAAATAAATAAAATTAAAATTTGTAATAATTTTAATATATACTTTTATGTTATAAAGCAAAATAAACATTCTCTAAGTCTCTTTTATTGCAAAACATTAATTTTACTATACTAACCTTGTTTATTCATATATTTTACTTCCCCCTCAAATACATTTAATATACATCTCTCTATTCCATTTCTCGAAATTCTCAAACAACTCATGAAGTTGTAATAGGAATATTGGTCGAATATTTTTTTTGCAATTATAAATGAAGCTAATAGAATATATTTTCCAAAAATAAATTGAGTTAACAACATGCAAACTCTTGTTACTTGGGCAAATGGAATTGTACCTCAAGCTTCTGCTATCATTATTGGCACTTTTTCATGTCTTTTGTTCATCTTTGTCAAATTTGAATAGCAGAATAGAGAATATAGTCAGAATTAAACGGTCGAGTCCATTGACTTTTTCTTTTGTTTTATTTCAAATATTTTGAATATATTTGATTGGTATAATGGAAAATATACATCTTTGGCGATTCAAGAAGCCCCTTGTGATTATTTATAATAATGAATATTTATTGAACTAAAGAGACATTACTTTGGGTTTTGTCCATTTACTGCGTAATGATTGTGTTAACAAAAATTAAAATTACAATATTCATTTCATAAAATTCTATTTTTCTATAAGTGTTATTCCTATAACTTCGAGGGATATTCATGTTTGGCATATGCTTGCTCTAATCAAGTTCTTTGGAGATGATTCCTATTACATTTTGATTTAAGATGTTATTAAGGTAATACATTAAGTGTCACAATTAACTAGTAATTCTAGAAACTTGCATAAAAGTTTGTAATAAAAGACAGTGATTTTGCTACCAAGGTGATGTCATGAAACAAAGATCCATGATAAAAAAAATAAAAAAATCATTTTATTCTCATAATTAAGAAATTTATGTGATAAAAGATCATATTTGTAGTATTTTTGAAAACTCTCTTTTTGTTAAATAAAGAATCTACTTCAATTTTTTTTTGGGAATTAATTAATTGATTTTTTTCATACGAATACTGTTTGCTTGCATTTTCTTTTTAGCTATGCGATGCTAATGAGCTACATTTCACAATTTTTCTAGTATTAATTTAGACCATCTAATCTAAGATAAATTGTATTGAAAATGTCCTCTTTTTTAATTATTTCATGCACCTCTCTTAATTCTAACTTATTGTCTTCATTGTTCTCCTTATTCAAATTTGATTTTTCTATTGATCTTTTCTAAAGTTCCATTCTTTTTTTTCTTAATTTTACTGACAACATAAAATATAAACTATATATGTTAACAATACAGGCCTCTTTGGCAATGTTAATTTACTATACTATACTTACCTATTCTTATAATTTCTTTTTTCTTTTTTCTCCTTAGTTTTTAATAATTTCATTCTCCTCCTTGATTTTAACTCATCGTCAAATTTCATTTATTCTATTTATTTTTTTAAAATTTTATTTCCTTTTCCCTTCATTTCGGGGATGACATAAAAACTAAACCACATATTAAAAATACAGGCCTCTTTCTGGTTGCCGCTATCTTTACCTGTTTACATGTTTTCTTTTGCTTTCTTCCCCCGAAACTGTAATTGTTATTTGTTTCATTCTCCTCCCTTAATTATAACTTATTGTATTTATTGATCTCATCTCTCAAATTTGATTTATTCTATTTATCTTTTTATAAAAGTTTCTTTCATTTTTCTTTTATTTTATTGATGACATAAAATATATATATATATATATATATAAGAATATTTCATTTCATTTATATAATTCTACACACGTATCAAGCGCATCTCTAAATAATTTTTGTTACATAATATTATATTTCTATAAAGCTTTATTTCTTCTTATATATATATTATTTTCTTTCTCTCAATTATCATTTTTTTCATCATCTCCTTTTTTCTATTTTAATTTATTATTTATTTAACCAACCATCTCAATTTTTTAACTTGTTACCTTTATTTTTTTCATTTTTTGTCTCATTCGGTAAATAATGTAAATTTTGTATTTAAAAATTCTAATAATTTACTTATATAATTATGTATATGCATCGAATGTGCCCTTAATCACTATTTATCCATAGGAGTTTAAATCAATTTGATTATGTACTATAAATTTACATTGTTATCTTTAATTAACAGATTTACATAGTCAATCTTAATTAAAAAGATCAAATACGAGCACATATAATAATTAACACACTATTAAATTTTTATACAATATCAATTCATACTATATTATTATTAAAATATTTTGTTTTATTGTACAATATGAAATTATATAATTGACTTTATTTTAAATTATTGTGCTTTTTATTATTTTTCTTTATTTCTATTTTTTTTTTTACTTCTTATTTTCTCTTTAGTCTCTCTCAATTTTTTTCAAATTTATTTTGATCGTTATTTATTTCTTATTTTATATATTTCTATAACTTTAGGCTCAAATGTTTGTATTTCTGTTAGGACTCAACAGCTTGCCCCCAATGCGCAGGTTTACTGGTTATATAGCTTCGAAAAAAAATAAAAAAACAAGTGGGAGTTATTTATTCAGAATAAATTATCAAAATTCCACAGTCTACATCTGACTAGTCAGCAGAACACCATCTAATAAGTGTAAAAAGGAACCTGATAAAGAAATTTTCATACATAAAAGAAAAATTAAGCTAAAATTAAAATTGAAATTGCCAAGAAGAAGAAAAACAGAAATAAAAGATGTGGGTAATTAAAAAAGATAATAATGGAGTGACAAATAAATGTAAGACGAGAAGGCAAGCATATCACACGAGGAGAAGAAAAAATATAAAGAAAATTATGAAACTAAGAGGGTGTTTAGTTAAGTTTATTTTTAAGAGTTTATAAGATCTGTAATTTACAACATATTTTTAGAACTTAAAAGTTTATAAATTTTATTTTAACAATAAGCTAAAAAGTATTTATATAAAAATTACAAAATTAATTTATAAGATTTTATTGAAATTTATAATTATAATTGATTATATTTTTTATAAAAATAAACTATATGTTATTAATATAATATAATTGAGAATATTTATGTCATCTTTACATGCAAGATGAAATAGTTTATAAAATGTGTTAAAATAAGTTTTAAAAAAATACAAACTTATTTTTAAGGAATTTATAAAATCTAAACAATTTATTTTTAGAATTTATAAGTTTTTCTGGAAAAAAAAATTACCATAAACTTTTTAAGAGGTTATATGCTCGTTAAAATGTATTACAAGATATTTTGGGTAACTTATAAGCTCACCCAAACACCATTTTAAAAGTATTGAAGAAATTGACCATCTTCAAATGCATTATAAACTATCAAATTAATAACTTATAATATGAAATTACACAACTAATCTTATTTTAAATTCTTTTAATTTTTATTCCTTTTATTTTTTTATTTTAAAATTAATTTTTATTTATAGTTTCTCAAAATTTCTCTCTTTTTAAAATTATTTTGATCTTTCTTTCATTTTTTTATTTTTTAAATTAAAATTATTTACTTTTTATTATTTAACATGTAATAATTATATAGTTTATAAATAAATCTATACATGCATGGATTGTATGACTTTTAATAGTATATAATTAACTACATCATGGCTTAAATCAATACAAAAGGTTGATGCAGCCTGAAAGGAAAGATAAATTAACCGTTCCTTCATATTACGTATTTGTACCATATTATTAAAAATTTATTCTATATTATTAAGATTTTTTTGTGTTGCACAATACAATTTTACACAATTACTCTTATTTAGAGTCTTTGCTTTTTAAATCCATTTCCTGTTTTCTTTTAATTTATTTTTTTTGTAATTTTTCTTGAATTTTCACTCATTTCTAATTTCTACATTCCTTTGTATTTTTATAGTTTAATATTAAATAAATTTATTTCCATTTTTTAAAACATGATAACTTTATAATTTATAATTTGCACACAAAGATTGCAACTTTTATTAATTATGAGAATTGTGGAAATGGGACACAACGCCTCTTTACAAAATAATTTTTCCTTATTTTGAAAATCATTTTTGATGTGATGGTTTTGAATTTTACTATATTATTATGACTAAAGGTCATTGCTCGGTTGTACAGCGTACAATTCTGAACACATCCTTATTGAGAAAAAAGTTAAATTTATATTAAAGCATTGAAAAACAGGTAAACCAATAATTTCATAATAATAGCTAAATTCTGATATTTATTCACTCAATAACTTCTCCATTTATTATCTTCTCAATTTCTCCCTCAACTTTTTTATTTATGCATTTTTTTCATTTCTCTCATATTTATTCTTCACTTGTAAAACTTATCCATTTCTTATTTCCTCATTTTCTTTGTGAACTTCTTCACTTTTACCTTTTCATTTATTTCTAATTTAAAATTGTAGATTCTTGATTTGATAAAAAATAGTGCTTATCATAATTGGATAAATTCTATTCTATTCATGTTTTTATTATAATTTAATTACACATAAGTACCATTTTTATTATTATACTTATATTATATATATATATATATTTTTATTTTTTTTTTAAAGTTTTAGTTATTTTGCTCGCATATCCAGTATACATTTATCACTAATTTTTAATTGTGAGATAACAGATGAGGTACATAATGAACACCCATTGTCACAATAAAGTGAAGCATCAATCCAACTATGGAGCTTAATTAACTTCAATCTATCCATTTCTCAACCCTGAAGAGTGAACCTACAATCGATTATTATGACACATTATATAATATTATTGTGATATATCATTATACATGCGCATACACTCGTTATGTATATTTATATCCTAAAAGTTGCGGATTGTCCGAACATACTATTGCATCATCCATGATTATGTATATTATTGTTGTTTACTTTAAGAAGGCCTATTACTGATAATACTATTGTTTAGTATTAAATAAATTGTTATTTCAAAATAAGTTTTAGTTTAAAATATACAATATTTGTGCTATATTATTAAAATTTTTAGCTTAATTTGATTTCATATTATTCATTGACAATATTATCCTTAATTAATAAATTTACTTCATGCTGTTATACTTTTAAATAATTATAACATATTATTACTTATTTTCTATGCTATATCCACATTATATTATTATTTAAATAAAGATTATTAGTTTCACAAAGTAAATTTACATAATTACTCTCATATTAAGTATTTTTATTATTTCCTTCATTTTTTTCTCTCTATTCATCCATCTCTCAATTTATAATCATATGTTCACTCAAATTTTATCAGTTATTAAATTTTTTTGATCATTTATCATTTTTTGTTTCAAATCACATAATTTTATTATTTTAATTTTTCTTTTTTTAAATTTTTATTTGCATCTCTCTCTCTCTCTATTTTTTTTTCAAATTCTTTTGATATTTTTATTTTATGATTTTAATTTTCTTTCTACTTTTTACTATAAAATAATTTTATTTTTATTAATTAAAATAAAATAATTTTATAATTTATAAATAAATTTGCAAACATATAAAGTGTGCAAATTTTATTGGTATAACTTAAAATAGATGTACAATTAAAATATATTCTATTCAATTACATTGGGAAAATATTATAAATTAATATAATCCAAATGTAATTTAGAGAATATTATAAATTAGTATAATTCAAATGTAATTTTGAGATGACTAAAATTCCTATAATATTAATTCAATCTATAATCAAGCTGCGAAAAAGACACCAAAACAAAAGATCTTATTTTAGATGGTCCTAATCTAAGTAGTACATAGGTATCTAATGCAGATTGACCTATTTTAGATGGTGGAGATTTTGATGGAAATGTTAAACTTGGATTATTAAGGACTTGTAAACAGCGGTCACATATCCCAAAACACACTTCACAATTATTATATTTTTTATATTTATTATTTTTTTTCTCTTATTTTTACACAATTTTTAAAGAAAATACACTTAAAAAGCTCACACTCTCGAAAACAAAAACAAACACTGCCGCAACTTTCTAATCGAAACGTGTGGTAGGTTAACAACTCAATAAAAAAAACAATAATATAGCAATTCATTATTTGTAAGAAAAGTCATGTGCAAATGCAGTTCGGTACATTGACAAAAAAATAATCACAATCAGTGATTTCTAAAATTGAGTTGCACATTCAGGCCATAGTAATCAGTGTGACAATTGAACATGATATGCATAAAATTAGAAATGGCACGTTACAAATGTCACGGGAAAATAGTCAGCCAACATACACAAGTCAGTAAGATAGAGACACCAAAATGTTAGTATTTAAATTAAATTATGGCTTCTGGAAAAATTTTGCATGTAGATTATGAAACACGTGGAGGAATGCCGACAGGAGTTTCGGCTTGCATGTTCTAAGAGATGCATGAAGAGGTTGTCCAGTGATGAACGCAGCTTTGATATTTCATTAAAATTAAAAGAATCCAAATGTATCTTTATTAATTGAATAATTTGAACACTCAGTTTATAAAATAACATTACAAAGATAAATATGTACTAGAATTCTAATAAAACTCACACATGGTAAAAGACGTCAAAACATGACATTCAGTTCCTTGAAGTTTTAATTTAAAATTTCGTTTTTCATTTTATTTTTACTCATTACTCATTACTCCTATTATTTAAGTTAACAAGTTTTTACTTTTTTATTTAAACTATTTTATAACTTAACAATTGTAAAAAATTGATAAAAAATAACACTCCAAGCGACACCTGGTCACGATATTACACTGAAGCTACCAAAACTTGACTTGGTTAATTTACTATAATTTATAGCAAATTAAAATTATAAAAGCAAAACAAAACATGATTTTAATATACTTTCGTAGAATTTTATATTCTATTATTATTATTTATTTGTATGTTTTTGTACAGTTGTTAAGTTACAAAACAATTAAAGAAAATTGAAACTTGTCTTAAAACTTAAATAGTTAATAAATTATTCAAAATGGAAAATAAATAAAATATCAGAACTTTAAATTTAAACAATTAATTAACTCTAATTAACAATAAATTTAAAAACAGAAAATGCAAAGCAAGTGACAACAGTTTTGTATTTGAATCCTTAATTAAAATAATTAATGATGAATTAAAGATTAAAAATTAAAAAAAGAAAGAAAGTATAAAACGAGACAAATGTCTAATGCTGCAGCATCGCATAAACCAAATAATAGATAGTATTCGATCTCAACCTAAATAGATTAATTCTAGATGGTAGAGTTTTGATTTAACTCTTCTAACAAAAAATGAAAGAAAGGACGAATAATGTGTGTAGCACCACACACACACACATATATGTATGTATGTATTTACGAAAGAAAAATGTCATGAAGGTGCAAAATAATTTTCATTCAATTAAGAGGCGCACTACTAAATATATTATCCATCAAAATAATACTTTTTATCCATTTATCTATCATAGTTTTACATCATTCCTAAATTTTCTTCCCAACTTTCCTCCCTCCAAAAATTCGCTTCCAAACAGATCCTTGCCACTTCAAATTTACTTTAATTTAATTAATCAAGCTATAATCAGAGAATTTCAAATGAGGTGGGTGGCAAGAAGTATGGCTGCCCACGGTATTTCTGCTGTGGAAAAGTTCGCTTCTTGTTTTCTTTGTCCTTTCTCCTCTCACACACGCACGCGGTGACATATATACACACATGCATATATATATATATATATATATACAGCCTCCCCTTACCGGTCCAAACCACAGAAATAGAAGTTGGGTCATCTCTTTTTCTGCTGTTGCTTCTCTGTTTTTGTTTCTGTTAGCACAAGAAAAACATTCCTTCTTTGTTCGAAATCTATAGACAAGAAAAACATGGCTGAATCTACTGGCGTACAGAATAAGTTGGAATCCATCAGGCACTGGATTGTCGAGAACAAGCTTCGCACCGTTGGTAAGCTGCCGAATCTGATCTAAAATTGTCGATTTTTGAATGTTTTGTATACGGATGAATTTCTTATAAATGGGTTTTTTGTTTTTCTCTCTCTTTGATTTTCTACCTGCTTGTAATGATCTGATGTGGGTTTGTGTTGATTTAGGCGGTCTGTGGGCAAGCGGTATAATTGGATCACTGGCTTACAATTGGAGTCAACCAGGCAAGGCCAGTGTTAAGATCATTCACGCTAGGTAATTCCTTTCAATTTTTCTTTGCAATGTTATTGGCTTATGATACGCTAGACTAGTTTCATCGTGGTTCTTTAATAGTGTATCAGATGTTCTGTGATCGTGTTTTGATGAATTTATTTTGTAATATTTTCCATTCCGTCCGTATAATGGAGTTCTGATTGTAGTTTCGTATTTAGGGAAGATACGTTGCGCAAGTGATAAGATCTGGTTTCAAAGCTACCAGAAATTTTTATCCTTTCTCGTCATTCCATGATTGCAACGGAATCTTAAGGACGGAGGATAAAAAAAATAAAAATAAAAAGCCAACAAACAATATTTTACTTGAATTGCAGGTCTCTGTTAAACCAATGTTTACATTTTTACTTTCATATATCTTTGTTACTCAAAAAAGGTGCTTTATGCAATGGTTTGAATGGCTTTGAATATGTTTGAACATGTTACCATCACATCTGTTTTTCTTTGAGTTCGCCGTGGCATTGGCCTTCGGTCATGTTACGCGTAGACTTTGTTTTTGGTGTGTAATAGGTGCATTATAAAGATTACCACGTCATACATTCATTCACGCTGGCACTTGATGGAACACAAAAAACTGACTGCTTTCCAACAGAGTGTGTCTAGCATTCTTACTCATTGTATTGTGTGTGCTTGTGTCTGTTTAAAGCATCCAGATGATATCTTTGTTTTCGTTTGCCACCTTATTCACTGAACTATGTAAATATCTAGGTTGCACGCACAAGCTCTAACGCTGGCTGCATTGGCTGGAGCTGCGGTTGTTGAGTATTATGACCACAAAGCTGGAGGGGAAAGTGTAGATCGATATTCCAAGTTCCTTCGCTTCGATACTAACTCACAAAAGGATTAAATGGACTCCATTCCTACAAATATCTCGTAGACCTACGAGGAGGAACTGGGAATGGAACAAGGGCTAATGCTTACGCATTTTGTGTATTGTATCTCTAATAAGTATATGTCAATTTACAATCAAAACATGGCGTAGTGGATGGTTTCATATTGCAGTCTTTGTATCTAGAGTTCTATCTTCCTTGTTATCAGATTTCCGTACTCTTAATCATTCATTTGGAAGCTTCTGGTGACTTCCCAGATTTGTATTCCGGAGCTTGGTTTCAGCTTCTGAAATATTGTTTGCCACTAGAGCACTGAGGTTGGTTATCTCATGTGTTCTTGAACTTGCATAGAGCTGTATTTTTCTGGATGTTCTCCAAAATCAGCCTACAGGAATGGCCCAACAGTGAACAGCCTGTATTTCCAGGTTTACACAACAGGCAGGCAGATTTAAGAAATTTTGCTTAAAGTCCTACAACCATCACGCAAAGTCAAGGGCTCTTCCATGATCAATTTTCAGTCGTACGATATTCTCGCGTATGATCATAATTTTGTCTTATCTTATGTTAAACACGTATATTTTTACTTGATTTATTGCCTATCGATCCAGCATGTTGTCGCCCTACCCATCAATTAATCATGTCGAATGTAAAAGAGTGAAAATCAGTTGACCCAAACTTTTATTCCCCGAGAGAGAGAGAGAGAGAGATGACCAAAAGTCAAAACTCGCTACGAGTATTCAGAATAGGTCAAACTTGACGATCTTGAATGGTCAACTTTGGCCGAAATTGAGATAATACACAATCACCACTTGAATTCTTAACATAAGAAGTGGTCAAACGAACAAAGTCTTCCCCTTGCCCCCCACTTCGTGTCTTTTAACATATTTTTCTCACAGGAAGTGAGGAAAATGAGAAAAAAGTTCTCTTTTGTAAGAAAACATTTATCACATTCTTTTTTTCCCCACCTCGTTATTCAGCATTCATCACATTAATCACATTCTATTTCCTCATTGGAATTCTTGGACCCAAGAAGGAAGACGAACAACAGGGCATATTGACAACATCTATTTATGTTCTTGTAATGGGTTTATAGCATCGAGAAGTAGTATCATAGATCTTCTTCTCAATGCACCATTTGGAACTAAGGGCTTGTTGCTTTTCCTTATTCTGTGCTTCTTTAGTTGGACGTTTGGACGAATGTATTTGAAGCTGTTAACATGCAAATCAGTATCCATAATCATAATGAACTTGGTTGAATCTAAAGCTATAAATTTGCAATCCTTAAAATCATATTTTTAGCTATTTTTTAATTTTTGTGATGAATTCCATACCCACGAACGTAGAGGGAACCGAAATTTCCTCATTACATAATGTTCTTTGCATTTCACTTATCCAATGGTCCACAACCCACCTTACATGAAATCTTTGGCAATTTTACAAGATGGTGGTTCGCATATCAATATTCCCTTGAACGGAAAAAATTATAAGGACGAAAAACCCATAATCATCATCACAGCAATCAACACAAAATGAAGAAGATATTCCAGCACAAACACAGGCAAGCTTTTAAAATGAAAGTTTGATCATCATTTTTGTATTCAAAATCAACACAATTTGAATCAATGAATTGGGACAATTGTCTAAGCCATAAACTAGGAAAGGACAAAAAGCAAAATCAAGTTGGAAAAATGTAAGACAATGAAAAACTAGGAAAGGAAAAAAACAAAATCAAGTTGGAAAAATGTAAGACAATGAAAAACCGTTCAATTAATCTTCTTCCTCAGCCTCATTCTCAGCAATGTTGAAGTATCTCAGTTCATACACACTTCGATCTTTGTTAGAAGCTATAATTCGGAGCCAATCTCGCACATTATTCTTCTTCAAGTAATTTTTAGTCAAGTATTTTAAATACCTGCACAACACAAGCAAACATTTGGTGATGATTAATATACATAGAGGAGACAATAAACAAGTTATTTTGAATACAAAACGGCAGTCAATCTAAAAAACTGCAAAAATGCATGAATGAAATTGGCTAAATACAGAACACGAAAAGGGCAAGCCAAATACTGATATTGTCCAGAAATTTCCCACATATACTTGACCCTTGACCAATTTTTCTCCATCTCCTCACAAATAAATCCATCCAAAGGATCAGAAATAAAGACTGATATTTACAATGTAACCGTTGAGCAATGCAAGCAAAAATTTCTTGAAAGAGTTTGTCAATATTTGAATTTTAGGAAAGATTAATTCATTAGTATAAGCTAAAAATGGGCACCCCCTCTAGTAATAGATAGATAAAAACTTATAAACTCCTGTACTGAATTATTGATTCAGAACCAGCTCCGACTTTTAAAGAACACCCAAAAACTAGAGTACCATAGTGGCAGTGGATACTTAGGAATGAGTTCAGGACCTTCAGGTCATTTCATTCACTTATAATTTTTAAGAATTATGCAAGAACATCTCTCCTCATAGTCTCCATGACTCCACCAATGCGGGTTCTGGTAAAGGAATATGTTCATAGAGATTAATTCAGACTGTGTTCAATCCAACTTACATTCCGTTCCAGAATAGATTCTTTCATTTATCAAGCACGAGGAAAAAGGAGAAAAGTATTTCGCCCCATTTTTTAAAACATATTTGATGTGAACGATTGGGATTCTTTACTCCAGAACCAACAAATTAAGGCAAAAATCAACTCAACTGGCACTGACTTTCGTAACATAGTTCCAGGACATTATTAATCACATAAAATGCAACAGTTATGAATCTATATTCGAATTTTCTTTTTACCATCTACCAAGAGCTAACAATGGTGTATAATGAAAATGGATAACACTACATACATCGTTCTTTACCAAGTATATGCTATCGAAAAGTTTATATAACGTTACCGTTTGGAGAACGAGGTGTCATTGGCAGTGACAATAATCTTAGTCTTATCACGAATGACGGTTACAGAGTCACCGAGCGCGCCAGCCTTGCACCCGACCTTGATCCGCTCCTGGAGGAACTTTTCCAGAGAAGCGATATCCATTATCTTATCCTCCACCGGCTTCACGCAGTCGATTACGAAAGTCGAAGCCTTCTTCTTCCCGCCACTTAGGGCCGCACTACTCCCAGCTCCTCCCTTACCCATCATTCCTGTGACACGAAATTATTCTTCTTCCACCGGCAAAAGAGCTGCATTTTCGGAAACGGTTTCAGCAGCGACATTGTCAGCATTGTACAGAGGAAACAGGAGAGAAAGCGAACTCACCTGCTGCAGCGCCGACTGCAAAGGGGAGAAGAAGGTGATCGGTTAGGGTTCCCAATCGATTTGGGTTTATGTGGGATTCGGAAATTGGGCTGGATGTTCGGGCCCAATATTTCTGAATAGATGGACTAAGACGAACATTGGGCCTATAACATTGTCGGACCATGTCAAAAGTGGACGTCCTCTCGGAGCACTCAAAACACAGAATTAGCTTAGCCAAGTAGGGACAAAACTGACGCAAAACGAGAATCAACATCCCCAGGTTCAGGTGGGTTTATTCAGTCTTTTATATGGTTCCTCCCTAAGCCCATTCAATGGTACAAGGTTTGATGCCTTGTCCATCAAAAGCATATTTATTAAATTAGTTATTATAGCCTTGTGAGAAAAATGGTAAAGTCAATAACACCCAAAACAGTCTGCAAATGGCTTAGACGCCACTGTAAGTTGGCCTGCATCAGAATAGTAAATGGATTAGGAATGCAAACTGGGAGTGGGATCATCCATTCATTTTGCACCTGCAATATAAGCACCACTCCGTTTTAGTCAAAATGAGAATTAGAAGAGAACAAGATCTACGTCCTAAAACGGAGGGCCACCTGAAGAGAGCAAATAGAGGAAGCTGAAAGAAAAGGCGAAAAAGAACCAAATAAAATAAACATGAGAAGCCCGCAGTTCTTGTTCATACAAAGAAGCTCTTCATTCTAATCAAAGTCTTTCTGTCGAGTAGTATCTTGGAGAAAGTAGACAGACAATGCTGCGTGCTTGTTTACAGAGACACAAATTATATTCAGATAGCAGAACACAGTTCAGTAGTATTACATTACACCCAATATATTTAAAAGCTCTTTCAACACAATACAGCAAAAGATTTGTCTGTCCGCTGTCCAAATAGTATGTCTTGCTGCTAGAGCAAAACAGGTCCATGTAATCCCAAGAACTGCTCTAGAATATAAAAACCTCTGCAACCAAAAGAAACAGCTTATCACCGCTAAGTCATCCAGTAGAACTCCTAAGAATTTCTTGATAACATTTGGGTTGAAGTGCCCTGCTCAAAAGTTCAAAGACAAGGGAAATGATTTATAACCACAACAATCAGCACAGCATTGCAGATAGTGTTTCTCAAGATCAACATAGAAGTCCTTGTCACATTTGATGTTATGCTGAAAATGCTATAACAAAAGGCAAGCATGCATCTAAAAATGTTGGCCCTCAGCAAGATGAACATATGCAATTCAAGTGATCATCAACCTTTCAGCACAAGTGTATTGTGAAAAAAGGCAAAAATCCACTATGTTAAAAGTTTCAGAGCGTTGGGAGCACAAGTAAACTATGACAAATGATATCAAGTAGGCTGTACTAGCAATGAAAAGGAAGGCATGAAAAGTGAGGATTCTATATTTGTTGCACGACTTACCAGTAATTAAACAAGAAAATCTATTTACAGAGAGGTCCATGCTCATCTTCCAGTTCGCTTTTTGTTCCCTTGATTAACAGGAGATGTGGAATTTATCTTCCCCCCTAGTTTCCTCATGGTGCGCTGGATAGCTGCTTGCTTCTGACGCCGATTCTGGGATTTCCTTTTACTGCAACATATAGTAGTAAACTAGTACAATAACCCACTGAATATCTTAATCAAGGAAAACTCACCTTCCACCCAATCACCATTCACAATTTACACCATTATGGATACATAATTCTCATATATCTTAATGCAGCAATTTCAGATATCAAAGGAGATTATGATCCTCCCCAGTCAGCATAAGAAGACACTGTGTGCTCAGTTATTCAGACAGAAAAAAGAAAAGATAACATATCAGAAAGTGAGCATCTCCCATTCTGTCCTCCATTCCCACCAACCAACAATTCCCCCCAAAACACCCCTTTCATTCAGTTTTATAGCAGTCAAAATGAACTAGAGTCTAAGTTGATTTAAGACAGCAGACTGGAGATGGTCTCAAAACAGCTAACATATCAGCAATGTTTTTAAAAAGGGAAGTTAAAACCACTTATGTTTTGCAGATGTCTCAGTGTCTTCCAGAATTTCATTGCATGCTGCAACTACTTTCAGCCTAACTAATAAGATTTATCATTTCAGGAATCCAACATGCATCAAGGATGATGAGAAATGATCCTAAGATTTATGTTGAACAGCAATTACTTAAAACTGCCCCAATCGTCTTGCCCATATCTCCTTCCAGTGACCTCAATAAATAAATAAATAATATCTGACCTTGCAAACAGAAGTCCAGCTGTAAGAACCATCCCTCCAACGGCCCAAGAAACTCTTTCACTGAAGGGCATATCAGCTATCCATTGCCTAAAATCTTCAAGGACCTGAGTATTCTTTTCTCCAGGTAAAATATCAGAGCGTGAAGTTTTCCAGGAACTGGCAACATAATCTAGACTACCCTTGCCACCATAGCAAGCATCTTCGGGGTCATCAAATGAAGCAACAGAGAAACCTGCAGCACGGCAGAGCTCAGTCCCATTAGAGACCCACTCAGAAGCTCTACCACAGACAAAGTCACCTAGTCCACATGGCCCTAGAACCTGAAACATGATTGTCCAATCAGCTATAAATTGATAAACAAAATTCAATATAGTAATACATGGAAAAACATTCGGATACTAAATACTGCATATTTATACCTAACTGAATCCAGCAATACATCGCCAGACTATACATCGTTTACAATTGCTTCTAACAATTAACTGCATACTGATGCTATGCACACGCTCCACATGTCTACATGGGAGGTTATCATTTTAGTTATGATTTTATCAAAGACTAGACCATCTCCATTTGTGGTGGATTTAAATATGAGCAAGTCAAATAAATTTAAAAAATTAAACAAAATATAAAAACCTGTGTCTTTGCATCCATTGAGAGGTATGCACCAGAGCATGCTTCAAACACTCTATCACAAAAGGAGGCACATATACAAGGAGGTCCTCGCTGTACACCCACTTGTGGATCACAAATAGAACATTCCAACAGTTCCCAGAATTGCAAGCACTCTTGGCTTGCTTCCCCAGATGAAGCAAGTCTCCTGATTGACAACAAAGCAGGATGTGTCTGAGTTACATCACAGCAAGTCCTTTTGCGAAAAACCCGGCAAAGTGTAAGATCTCTGGGGCCTTTGCTTGCTTTCTTTGGGGGTTTCCCTTCATTTGAAAATGGAGGGAATCGACCACCCTGAGATATGCAAACTTCATTTGTTGCACCTGCATTGGTTCAAATTATTCGATTAAAGGAGCATTATTGAGCAGTCAACAAGCTTGATAGCTTCTGTACTACATATAACTGAGAATTCAAGATGTTAGTTTTCTCCATTGAAGAAGAATTTTTCCTTACAAGTTCTTCAATTTATATCCTTATTCAAGGAGATTTGCTTTGCCTCTTGCCAAAACTTCAAAGAATAAGAGATCATCATACAGAATTTATATCACCAAGGCTTCTTACTAATAACCCACAAAAGCATGTTACTGTCAGTAAAAGCCCAACTGTCCATACAAGAATCTCTAAATCTATATTAAATTTAACCACTCACTAGTTGCAAATACATCAATTTCAGAGCCCTGACAATTCCCGAAGCATTCTTCCCTAATTAATGCCCATGAAATATTATAATACTTCTTATATGCCTGTTTCAGTTAGATTTGTAAATGAATAGATATAATTAAAGTGTAAGCAATTTCAGGCATTTGCTTTAGCAGTTGCACACAGCCACTGAAGACCAAAAGTATTTTATCAACGAACCTCATATTACAGCTTGTTTGATCATAGTTTAAGGTTGTATTATTCATAACAGAGTGAATATGTTAATTAAAGTGTGGTAATTTTTTGGTTTCTGTTGCCAGCAGTATGCTGCAGGGTAAAATTTAAACACATAGTATGAGGTTAGTACATCCAATGTAGAAGCCAAGTTGATACAAACAACATATTAGGGGCTGGTGTACTTCGTGGATGCAGTCACTCTCTCTTGTTTAAAAAATTCAACATAAAATAATTCATTTTCCAGACAATTTTTGAACGACTGACTCATAGAAATAAATTACAGCTAGTACGGATTTATATTCTCATTCTCACATTCAGTCTTCTCTTTTAGCCCCTCTTTCCTTTATATTATTAATTAAAAATATCATAACAAATTTGTAGCTTTTAAAATAAATTTCTCTCTAAATCTTTGCATGTTACAATCTCATTTCATTGACTTGGCAAAAGAGGAAATAATAACCTCAGGAGAGTTGACTTCCTCCTGATGAACGCATGCATCATTGGAGTTGAAAGATCTCGCTGACCGTGGTCCCCTGGATTTTGCCACTTGGGTTCAGGACTGGCTAGCATTCCTAAGTAAGTATTGTATTCTCACATTGAGAAAATATGATCCCCCTCCAAATCTGGGGTCTAAACTTGATCCTTAAAGATCTGGTTACAGGGTATGAATAAACAACAAATAAACCTAGCATGAACCTGCGTTACTTCCCTTTATCTTGCATTGCCTATGTTAAGCTTCCTGGCCAAATCCAAGAATGTCCCTCATCGGTTATATGACAAGTTTTGGGTACCAATTAAGGAAGTCAGTAACTTTATAGATCAAAGTATTCTATCCATTTCTGCCTCCTTTGTTTTACAAGAATTGCATCAACTCTCATCTAAACCAAGTGTGACTAATTCCATCGATTAACCTGTTATGCAGAAGAATAGCAAAATAAAGTGTGTTCACAGTGAGTGAAAACTCTAGAAGATATAAAATTTGTTGACCATTAACCTTAGAAGACATTGTGCTCATCAACTCTTATTTTTGCAACATGCACAAAGTTTTGAGCTCTTAGTATAAGTTTCTTTTACAAATCTACAACAGTATCTTTTATAATGTATCAATAATCTGGTAATACTATCTGGTCACAATGGAGTAAGACACCTTGAGAACAATTTCTAGAATAAAAATAAAATAGACAAATAAAAAGATTTTTCTGATTGTAACTCAAAAAGAAACTCTTGCTCAATGTCTCGTTTTTAATACAACATCTAAAAAAAAGTCAGAAGATACGTCAGTGCAGCAATGCTAAATGAAAGAATGGTACTTCTCAACCAAACCAAGGATGATGCCATCTAATTCTGGTCGATAATGAATCTACCTCTTCATTACATAACGCTATCCCAAATTCACATGGAGAATAATGAACAAGTAATGTTGTTCATATTGACATCAGGAGTGCTGCTAGGAAGCATCAAATTTGTGAAAATTGCAGAGCCTCAAATTCATTGCACCTCATACCACAATAAACTGTTTCCAAATAAAATGAGATTGAAGACAATAGAAGAGCCTTCCGAATGGAAAACGAAACAAACTAACCCCGCTTATATGCAAACTAAGCAAGCAAAAAAATAAGAACAGAAACAAAATAAAAATAAGATAAGCCCCCATCTCAAAGAAAATTCTAATAATATCTCTTCAAATACACGTGCAATCAATCACAAATACCTTTCTTAGTAAATTTTTTTTAAAAAATCTAAATTCGGATGACAAACTAATCCCCCGCAACAATTTACAAAAAATAACAGCGGCTCAAGGGGTTTTTCTATTTTTTTTATTTATTTCTTTCTCCCCAGCGGCAAATTAAGCTCTCTAAAAGTCAATAATAAAAGAAAGATCCAAAAGAAAACGCATCGATTCCTGAGAAGGCGACGGGTATATCTGAATGAACCATGAAGAGAAGCGGGAACACTACTCACCGCGGGCGTCGTGCACGAACAAAGAGACGATGAATGTTGTCAACAAGAGAGGGTAGCAGTGTTCGAAACTCCTCATTCCTCAACTCTTTTCTATAACACTCTGTGACGAGTGATCATTGAGACATTATTGAGAATTAAGCGTGTTCTTCGATCGAAAAGTAAAACCTGGGCGTGGGCAGGAACTGTTTTCTCCCCCTTTCTTTTTCTTTTTTTCTCTACTTATTCTTGTTTGGATTTTTTCACAATGTCAAGGATAAGTTGTGGGAATGCTCCAAACCGGGTTTTTTATTTTTTTATTCTATTTTATATCACAATTTAACAAATTACCCTATTTACGAGTAAATTGTAAGAGTGAAATGGCGAGATTGGTTACTTTTTTTTTAAATAAATAATATTTCGTATTTTTCTCCGTATACAGGAAGAAATACGAAGTCATCGTGTCGTCGTTTTTGGACGGCGAGATGACGTCATAACACTTATAATAAATTAATATAAATATAAATTATTATATTTTTATTTGAAATAAGAAAATTTATTTAAATAAAAGAATTTTATTTTAATAAATTGAATTTTAAATTATAATATTATATAATACTTTTTGAGTGTTTTATGTTTAGACATTTCCGTTGCAATAATAATTTATTTAAATTTGAAATTATTATGATTTTATTTAAAAGGAAAAATTTATTTACATAATAGATTAAAAGATGTGTGTTATAACTTTTAAATGAAATTATATGACGTAATTTTAATAAAATTAATATAAATGCCAATAAAATTAAAAATTTTGAATATATATAAGAGATAATATTAAATACTACATGTCATCCTCATCCTCATCCTCATCCCTTAGGCAACTACCGGTGCCATAATGTGTTAGACGTCTGGCACGATCTCCTCTCCGTGGTATTGGATCTCTTTAAGGATGGTGCAAAGTATGAGGCTGTTGAGTTTCCATACTTATAGAGTCCTACTGTAGTGGCATTAGGGATTTACGGTATTGCCAAGGCTGTTCCTGTGAAGTGTACGCATGAAGGGGGGTGTAAGGAGACTCTGAAAATATCGTGTATGGAGAATCAGCCTATGGCGTATATGGAGAGTAGATGCTCTGATGTAGTGGTTGAGGTACATATACATCTTCCAGATCTACAGTGCTAGAACCTGAGACCTCTTGCTGATATGATGTGCCAGGAATTGATACATCGTGATGATAGGGTGTGCTACGTCTTGGAATGAGATGTGCAAAGGCAAAGTCATCTATTTTGTAGTATGGTGAAAAATCTCGTTGGACTCGTTGTTGTGATACACTATCGACAATCTGTTGATTATATCACCCAGAACGTAGTTGTTGCATTTACTGTATCTGCAATCAACCATTTGCATATTGCTGAATAATATACACAAAGACACACACACACACACACATGTATATACGCAAATATAAAAACGTACCACGTGCGGGAAATAAGTGACGTGGCAAGGCTGGTATCCAGTATTTACAAATACAGGCCTATGAGTGATAAATCGGCGCGTGATTTAATGGTACCACTCGAAATAGTCTTGTGATACCCGTGTATCTGGAAAGATGGGGTCTCTTTTGATATAATCGTCGCTAGCTCATTCTCGAATATATGCAGCGTGGTGATGAGCCTAATTAGTTCCTGGACGCCTGCCCTCTACTCGTTATGTAGTGCATCATGAGCCCGTGGTGAATCATTAGGAATGCCTTGTGGCTTTCCAAACTGTCTCAATACCCGATCAATACGGTGCATCTTAACAATCTCATAGCAGACGAGTTGACCGCAGAACGTCCACAGTTGTAACCCACAATTGTCGAGTAGCATCTTATACGCATCGTCAGGGTAAGGCCGCTACTGAAACTGAAATGAAACATGTAATGTATATGAAACTGATTGTATACAAGATGCAATGTACATAGTCTAGAGTTTGGTATCTATATTTAATATGACAGAAGTTAATCATATTTGAGACCTTGCTTCTCCGTCTAATGTATCACGTATCATGCGAATAGAGTGAGATGTATTCGACGTGTTACTCCTCCTTGACTTGGTCCAACTATATACATGTGAAAATCATCAAGAAAACTAAATATAACAGTTGCACAATAGCATAACAAGACATGTAATTTGATGAGACATACCATACTTCGAAGGGTGCAGTTGGTAATTGCACGTCCCCAAGTACAGTGAGTGAGCCAGTGTAAAGGCCACGATCACGGATCAGTGGGCTCAACCTCGGGATCCTAATCCAGGTCCATATCTGTAAAAGTTCTAGTGGATCAGCAATCGTCCGCCTACCATACACACGAAGCACAACTCTCGATATAAATATGTCAATGTCGCACTCCCCCAACTATATGGTTAAGTCCTACTCACGTCCTCTAGCATGCGAAAGTATAATAGCTTCACTTGATCCCCAAATGAATCAGGAAAAATTCTGTAATCCAATAACAATAACACGTAACAGCGAGTGTATCGGGTCACGTCATCATCTGTACTATCAACAGTCAGGGTTCAGTGTCGAACCTCCCGAAGTAAGACTGAGAGGGGTATGGTAGCACCATTGAATACATCTGTGGTGGTGCAAACCCCAAATACTCCAAACAATACTCTTGCCAAACACTTGTGGCCCAATACTCGTCAATCCATATAATTGGGGCACCCTTCACTGGGAGCTGCCCTATCAACGCTACATTTTCCAACATAATGGTAGCCTCACTAGTCACAAGATGAAAGGTGTGAATCTCACAGCACCACATCTCAACTATTGCTGTGATCATGTGCCAATCAAGTGCTACGTGTCCACACCTATACACTCCATAAAAATCTAGTCGATGCAGCAAAATAACAACCCGATTATCAAAATCAGGAATCTTGGCTAGTGTGCTAGTCTGGTGCTGTGGTCGAAGCGTAGTGTCTATATCTCCTAACAACACAGCCTCTGACCTATGGTTACACTATAGGTATAGCAAACTCGGATCAAATGAGCTCGGATTAGTTTCAATAGCCATTGTGAAAAAGTCCTGTATAACAAATTGTGCATTAATTAAACACCAAATTAACAACTATATGTACATAAATATGAAAAATAACATTTACACGTAGTTTCACAAATGTAATCACAAAACTTGAAAAAATAATAGTCACACATAATATTTAAATGTATACAAAAATAACTACGATGCCACGGAGACTACTTTCGTTTGAAACAGCGAGATTACCTCAGAAGTTGGGCCTCATGAGCTTGGCCATCAGACTTGGTCTCGCCCAATCAAACTCTATCTCACTGTTTGGAACGGCAAGATATACTCTATTTCGAATCAATTAATACGAATACATACAAAATATTATTTATTTTTTTTTAAAAGTTTACCTCGCCATTCCATACGGCGAGACGAGATGACGTCATCTTGCCATTTGGAATGGCGAGGTTGGTTTAAATTGTAATATAAAATAAAATAAAAAAATAAAAAACCCCCCCAAACCCAGTTTCTATCTATTTTTCTCCAGTTTTTCTTTTCTTTTCCGTTAAAATTTCAAACACACGTGCTCAGGAGAGGAGAGGGTTTTGTCACGCTAATAATTAACTATTTTAATAATAATTAATTTTTAATATAAATAAATAAACACATGAATACATGTGTGGATATTTAATTGTAAATATAAATAATAATTAAAAAATAATATAAAAATATTTAAATTTAAATTCGTATTAAAAAATTGTTGAATACTGGGCTCCATTATGTAAAGCTTAATGAAATGAACAGTGTTGAAAGTTGTATACTAAACACAGTGAAACATACTGACCAAACATTAAAATATATTATTTCTCTTATATAATATATATTATAACATTAAAATATTATATATGGCTACAATTTTTTTTATAAATTATAAAATTTTATTTTTTAAAAATTTAGATAAAATAAAATTAATTCGAAATTAAAAATATATAAAAAATTAAAAAGAAAAAATGCGAACTGAAAGATATAAATAATATAAAAGAAAAAAATATTTACATAAAAATATTATAATAATTTATCATTGTGCAACCAAAATCATGTTACAAGCATAGTAAAAAATATAAACCAAATATTAAAATATATTATTTTTCTTATATATTATAGATATATAAATATATTTCACTTATATAATATACATTATAACATGAAAATATTATATAGGAGCATAATTTATATAAATTAAAATATTTTAATATAAAAAATTTTGATAAAAAATTAAGCCGAAATTAAAAGCATGTAAAAATTTTAAAAAAAGAAAAACATGTGAATTGAAATTCATAAATAATATAAGAGAAAAATATATTTTATATTAGAAGAAAAATAAAAGATATTTACGTAAAAAATATTATAATAATTTATTATTGTGCAACCAAAATCACGTTACAAACTTACATTTTATATTTTAAAAATTCATTACTATTAATTGTGAAATCACTCGTCTAAGTTGTCATATATAAAAAAAATTTCAATTTACGAATTGTAATTTAATGTTTGTATTAATTTTTATCCTTTTAAAACATGCCAAAAAAAAAAAAAACAAAATAGAAATATGGTTTTTTATTTTTCTTAAAATTTTAACAGTCAAAATGCATACATAAAAAGCCTTAAAAAACAATTTTAAGGAACATTTTCGTGAAGTTGAGGTGGACGTTTTTTTTTTTTGAAGATTCAAAATCAATTTGAATATAATTTATTTAATTGTTTATATATGTATTATTTATTGTATATATATTTAACATAAAGTTGTATGTATTTTGAAAAACATATATTACTTTTGAATATATGCATGTTTGGTATATAAATATATTATTTTATAAATAAAAAGATTTTACGCTTCCAATATATATTTGAGCAACAAATTTCAGATAATTTCATAAACACAGAAAATTTATACCGAAATCAAATAATGACATGTGCATTTATTTATATTAAATATCAATCAAGTAATTTGGGAATTCAATTAAATACAATTCATATAAATAAATAATTGATATTTTAATATAAATAATTTTGATTAAACAAATCAAACCAAAATTTCACCAATTTGACACTAAAATCAAAATTTTCTAAATTATGAAAGACAAATATAGATATTTGGAAAGTTAAATTAAATCAAATTTTACGATTAAAAAAATTAGTATCAAGTCAAATATTATGGTAAGGTTGCACCTTGCCACTTATAAATAGAATTGGTTTTTTCGTAATTCAAGCACGATTTGAATAAAAGTCCAAGCATCCAAGCAAGAATTTTAAGTCCAACAAATTCAAGGAAGTTCCACCACTTTTATTTTCAAATTTAAGGCATTTTTTATAGGGATTTTTCAAATATTGATATTGATTTGCAAAAGTTGTGCTAAATTGATAAATAGATATTATTTTAAAGATCAAACAAGCTTCTAAGGTGATCAAAGTTAAATTTCTTTTCAACATTTCTGAAGTACTAAATTGTGTCCTTCAAGGAACATTTGTGACATTTTTGGTGAAATTCAAAGCATTCACCATGGTGTTCTCGAATTTTAGTGGCTATGTTAGCTTTCAAGTTTTGTAACCCCAAAGAACATATTATTATTATATTTTTTAAATTTTATTTATTTCTCTATCTTTCTTATTTTACATAATTCTCAAGGTTAAAAATCTAAAAATACACACAAAAATTTGAAAACAAACCTAGCTAGTGATTAATATGTGATCATAGCATTGAATCCACAATTTCAATGGCAAAGTTAGCATTAAGAAAAATTAAATCATCAAACCTTTGTAAAAGTTGTTGAAATTTCTCATGTCTCCAACTTGAAGAATGAATCAAAGGATTGCCTTAGAGAATTGTTTGATTCAATTTAAATTATCTTATACAATTTTTTCTAGTTTTTTATACAGAAAATTTGTCAACAAATTTATAAACTAAAACATTTTACATCTAATTTGAAAATAATTGTCTTACTGTTTCTAATAATATTTTTGTATAAATAAAAAGCTGTGATGATAATATTTTTCCAAAAATATTTTTTTAAAATAATTCTTTAAATTTGAAAATAGGTCTTATGGGTCCAACAAAAATCTATTATGGCCCTCCATCCCAAAAGATCTTGGTGCGGAGGGTCTTTTGAAATATGCCTCAGATTCGCCCACTGTTATTTTTAGTGGGATATGAAACTATGCGTGAATTTATTTTGTGAAGTATGAGTTATTGTTCAAATTTACTAGAACCTTTATTAAATTTCAAAAGATATTTGTTTTGGCTCAATTATAATTGAGTTGAAAGGATTTTAATCAAGTTGAATTTGATTCTTCAAACAAATTTAATATCAGTTTAATGGTCAAAGAGATTGACCAAGTTTTAAATTTCAGAAAAAAAAAATACATTCAAATTTTTAGTTATGCAAAATGCACTAAATTCAAAGAAATTGTTATTAACGGATTTCAAATGAATATTGAAAAATTTAATTTATTTTTCAATTATAAGTAAGAAATATTTTTTATTTTTATTTTTCACTGTCACTCATGTGATCAATATCCACACACTTGACCAGGGAACAAAAATTCAAACTTGTGATCTCTCTCCTTAGGTTGCGAAGTAAAAACTAATATTCACACAATATACTGTTACACCCTGCCAATTTCAAGTTCCGAATAGTTCACTTTTGGATGCAACATGAGTTTGGAGGCTTCTTCTCACAACGCTTGGATATAAATTAGTTCTAAAATGCTCTAGAATGTTCAATAGATAACGAAATGTAATTGAAACATTTCAAGAAAATATCTAAACATGGTAGGTTGTGATAGGTGGTAATACATTCTAGTCATTTGTTTTTCGCCTTTTGATCTAAACAATCCTAACCATCCCTTAAGTTGGTGGAGTAGTATAATTACTCGTAGGAGTTCATTTGTAACCCATCAAGTAAAGTTAAGCAGTTGAGTTGTATATTAAGGCATTCAAGTAAAAAACATTCTGTTTTTGCAACATCATGCGTTTACTTTGCGATCTTATTTTTGAGTTTTTAGTACATCTTCTTCACATATTTGCATGAATCACTTACAGGTAATATATGAGAAAGTAGTTAGGCCTTGATGTAACCATCGAGGTCAGGACTTTAATGCTTTTCTCATATACCAACAATTTTATTTCTAAGAATGAGGCCAAGGAGTTAGGCCTTGATGTGGTAGCATGAAGTGTTGAGCTGCAGTTAGAAAATTGGAAAGGCTTGGTAGATTACTTGATCATACTCTTGGATGACATTGATGTGGTGATAGAAATGGACTTTTTGCACAAAGTTAGTGCCATTCCCATACCATTTTATGATTTAGTTTGCATATTAGAAGAAGGAGCACTATTTATGGTATAATGGTACAAGCCATGGGCGTAAGTCCTAAATGGGGTAGAAGTAGTCATGGCAATGCAATTGGCCAAAGGCGTCAAAAAAGAAGAACCCACATATTTCGTAACACCGTGAAATGATAGGGTTAACAATATACCAGCCATTGTCAAGAAAGTTCTTGAAGAGAATAAGGACATTATGCCTACTGAGTTATCGAGCTATCTCCCACTTGAAAGTGAGGTGGACCACGAGATCAGGTTGGAGATGAGAGTTATGCCGTCCACAATGGCACCTTACTAAACGGCACCATTGAAATTAGAAGAACTCTAGAAGCAACTAAAGGAATTGACAAAGGCATGATCTGACCATTTAAGGCACCATATGGCACATTTGTGTTGTTACAGTGAAAGCACGGTGGCTTCTTACGGACATGGATTGATTGTTGAGCACTAAACAAGGCAATTGTTAAGAACAAGTATCCCATTTCATTTATTACTAATTTGTTTGGCAGGCTTGGAAAAGCCTAGGTGTAATCAAAAATGAATCTGCAAAAAGGCTATCACCAAGTTCAAATTGTCCAAAGTGATGGACCAAAGATGACATGACTGATTTAATACGGAGCTTTCAAGTGGCTAATCATGGCCTTTGGGCTAACGAATACTCCTGCAACATTTTGTACTCTTAACAAATAGGATTCTCTATCTATACTTGTATATATTTGTAATTGTATACTTAGATAAACGAGATATTACATGATAATATGAACTCTTCAAAATATAACAATAAATCAAAGATAACAAGAATCTCGCGTATATATATATAGCTAACACAACACACGTGAAGCCAACAAGAGGAATGCATGCAAATGCAAGCTCCTTGGTAGGATGATAAAGTGGTGGCAGATCCATATACGGTGCAGTGTAATCTTGCTCTTGTTATTCAAATTTGTACTAAAAAGATTCCAATATATGGGACCAGATTTTCAACTAATGATTGTTGCTTCTTCTCCTTATTTGGCCTTTGTTCTTCTTCCACATTATTGTTGCAAGTAAGGCTTGCCCTTCTAATAATTTTATCCCCATGTATATAAGAAGACAAAGTGGAAACAAAAATAAAAATAAAAATAAAAATAAAAATAAAAATGAACGAGAGGTGCAAAATCAAATAGTTTAACTTGAATAATCAGAAGGAAATACTGCTAAATAAAATTGAACAAATTCAAGTAATTCTTCTCCGTATTCATTTATTCAAAAATCTTGTGATTTATATGGGCTTTATCATATCATGAATTTTTATATGATATAAAAACATTTGATTGGCATATATTTTGATATGACTTTGTTATGGTTCAACTTGTTTTTAAGACTTTAACTGAATTATTTATATTATAATTTAATGCTTATGCACAATCCTTTTCATAATATGAGTTTTAATTCATTAAAAAGAATATGTGATTAAATTATACAAGATATTAAGGACGGTTATAGAACTAAAATAAAATGGGGCCAATAGAGAATTTTTTTTAAATTACTAAAATTTATTTATTTATTTTTAAAATAATTTAAAATTGAATATTAATTCTTTTATTCTAAAATAATTTCACCATCTGCTATAATACTAATTCAATTTTTAATAGTTAGATTAATTTATAGTAATTTTGTATTGTTTCCTTTAGAACTTTTTTACTTAATAATATTTACTATTCAACATCTATGATTTTTATAGTAATTAATAATATTTTATTTTTTCTTTTAGAACTTTTTTTATTTTGAAAATGTCTATGATTTTATTAAAAATAATTAAATTTTTATTCAATATTTGAGATTAATTTTCACGAACATTTTGGTATGATAAGAAAAATTGGTTTTAAAGCATATACGCATTTTAGTGCATCGAAAATGGCAAATAATATATTTTTGTATTAGAAACTACATTAATATTTAAATTTCCTATAAAACAACGTGTTGGGTTGAATGTTGGGAACTCATTTATGTGTGTGCAGTGAATGTTGTGACACTTGTTGGCAACATGCTCTCATAATCGAAAATAATAAAGACACAAAGAGTGAGGCATATGATATGTTTATGCAATTCAGAGCAACTCTCCTATGTCTGTGGGGTCTTGCTTAGTATAAAAATCATTCAACTATCATAGAAGTGTTTAAACATAACACATCAATCAATCTTCACTAGAACAATTTACTTCTCCACACTCTTAGTTTATGACTTGTTGATGCAATAAGACACAAGCCTTCCTTGTTCTGTACTTTGATCTAACTCCTTTTAGATCTTAATATTCTATTATAGTGAATTTTCTCTTTAAAGGTTTGAAACGAATACTGTTAACAAAAATACCATATGATAGGTGGGTAATGCCTATATAAGACCATTATTTTTCTTGCTCAATAAAGCTTAACTACTTGTGTATTGAAGGCTCACCCAACCTACAATACATTGCCTCTATTTATAGTGTAAAATCACAAGTTTCAGTCTCTGAAATTTCTAAGACTACTTCAATTGCCCTTGAAATCAGTAACATGATCAGCTTTATATGTTGCAACAATAGTTGGATAAGCTTGGACTTTTGATGCTCTTCATCAACCCCTTTTCAATCTTGTTTAGCTTTTTAACACCTTTTCATGGCCATTTTATAGCAGAATAAATCATCAAAATTCTATATTTTCTTGGCCGAAAAATACTCCACAAAATATGCAAATGATCAACTCCAAATCAGCATCCAAATCTGTATGGTAATTGCCAAGATGTTGCAATATGGTTTAGAACATTGAAGTTTGATTAATTTTGGATTGTTCGATGCTTATCCATTTTGTTGGGGCAAACATTTATCAACTCTTTACTGACTGAACCTTGCATGCTTTATCCAAGTTTCTACACAAAAAGTCCTACAAGCATAGAAGTTTAACAGTCCAACCAAGTGAGAAAAGCACAAAATAAACACTGCCTCATTGCATTGTGTCATAACGAGACAATCAAACTTTAGCCAAATTTAACATTTCTCATTCAATACATTTAGTTGTAAGCTTTGCTTCAAAAATATTAGTTTATTTAGATGTTCAGTAAGTACTCATTAACTAATTTTTATGCTAACATGTTAATCTAAAAATAAAAAACAAAATACTTCACTCTTATTTTTCTAAGTTACAAAAAATTATTAAAGTTAATTGTACACTAATGAAATATAATATACTCGACACACAATCACGAAATAATTATTATATTTTATATAATGGATAATTAAATAGTTATAACTGATTTTTGTTAAATAATTTATATGAAAAAACAATAGCCAATTGTCTAGTTCTCTTTTAGAACTTGATACCACGTTATCAATTTGAAAAAAAATGAATCTTATCTAGTTGATCTGAAGTAACTTTCTCTCTAATTCAATCCACACTCTTTTGCATACATTAACATTGTATAATACAGATTCTTCTTAGTTGACTCAATTACTTACCCAATAATCTTTATTATTGGACATTAAAGGTTTGGACTCTAATCAGTTTATTGGGGTGCAATTTAGTTTTAAAATATAATTTATCAAAAAGTAAAATTTAATTATATAAATTGACCTAATCGATGTGGGACGAAGCAAATATGTTCTCTAATTTCCCTAATTTCAATTTTGTTGTGTATCTTTTTAAAAAAACTACAATAGCTTTATAATGAGAGGGTTCAAATTTGGGAACTCCCCAATACTTCCAACATGTAATTTGTTTTCTTTATCAACTTATCTTATAACTCTTGTGGCTTGTTAAAATGACATTGATTGACACTGCATGACACAAAGTGGACCAACTATAGTGAATGACGGGTATGTTGTAACTATGAAAACAACTATAGTGAATGACGGGTATGTTGTAACTATGAAAACAAGACAGCTGTTCAAAATTTCCTAGAATCTAGTTGCCATATTTATCATGATCCTAAACATAAGGAAGGGATCAAGAAGATATCAAATACCTTAAATATTTGATAAAGTTCGTTTCATATAAGGATAAAAGATCAGGTACAGAATTGGTTCCTATAAATGGGGAATTATGTAATTTAACTATCCCTTTGAAAGGAGTGTATGAAAAGTTGAAAAAATGTATGAAGAGATAGACTAGCTGGAAGTAGCATTTGTAAAGTCACAAGTGAATCTTTGAAGGTGTTAAAGTTGAGATGTCTTGGAAATATGAGGACATAATCCCTTTCTATCAACCCACCTTCCATCAAGTCCAGGTAGAGACCAAAGATCTTGAGCAACCGATCCAGTGTAACAACTTAAATTATAAAGAAATGTCAACACACTCCTTGTGAATACAACACTCTCACTCGTCGAACGAATACAATCAATTATATTCACTTTTGAGCAACCTAACTCATTTGTGGATTAAGTTGTCAAGTTTTCATTGCTAAATAGATGCTTGAAAGAATCATTTGAGCTAAACCACAAATAAAGATGGGATAAAATAAGACCTCTGGCCTACTCCTAGTCTAGATTGCAATTTTAGCAAAGTTTATCCGTTTAAGGAGACCAAAGGCATCACAAGATTGAATAGAAGTTGTTCTTAAGAAAATTTAGTTTGGAACGGTGGACAAAACTTAGAAACAATGGGGCTATGAATTATGGATGGTTAAAAGTTGAAGAAAGCAATTATCTTCCTGGTGTGATCACACCTCAGGTGTTTGACATACAAGAAAACTCAATTACTTCCCATAATTAGCAGAGCTATTATTCTACAAATACTTTATTTTTAAATCTCCACGTGGGCAGAGTGCTAGCATATATTATGTATTAGGCGGGTTATGTCACTGCTGGACATAAGATAGTCTGGCTTTTATCTAGTAAATATTATAACTTTGACCATTGATACTGTTATAAAACAACTATATCTGCATCTACTTCGAGTACCATCTTGTAGACCTTTGCTAAGTAATTTTTTAAATCTCTTCAAGGCTTTGAAGAGGGGTTTAAGATCTTGTTTGTGAAAGTTTCATTTGGGCACCTTTGGTAGGGGAACAATGTTTTTTAAGGAATGTACTGGCCATCTCTTCCCAGGTGGTAACACTACATGTCTCTGGAGACTGTAGCGATGCTCTCGCCCTATCACTTTTTGAGAACAAAAACAATCTAAGGTGTATGGCATCCTTAGTAGCTCCAAGCTTCATAGGGTTGCATATGTCTAAAAGTACCGCCAAGTGAGTATTCAGATCCTTTACTGTCGAGCCCCAAACTGGTTTTGTTATACCCTACTAACTAAAGTTGGTTTTAGCTAAATTATTGGTGTTAATGGTTAGTTGGACAATATTAGAGAGATTGAGAATAACTATGGGTTGCATGGGATCAGTTGTGGTCTTTCTACGAGAAAAAGTATCATATTCACAAGGAGTGTATCTACTAAAGGTGGGCCCATAAGTTTCTACAAAAGTGGAGGCCTAAAAGAATCATTTGAGCTAAATCAAAAATAGAGAGGGGGTTAAGTTATTCTAAAAGGAAAATGAAAATTCTGACCGACTTATGGTTTAAACTGTAATTTAACCAAATTTTATCTATTTAAGGAGCCCAAGAACATCGAAAGATCGATTAGAAGTTGTTCACAGGGCATTTTAGTTTGGAAAGGCAAATGAAACTTAGTGCTGTAAGTTATGAGTGGGCAAAAGTTGAAGAAAGCCATTATCTCCTCAGCAGAACACGTTTCAAGTGACCGATATACAACGAAAGTCAATTACTCATAATTAGCAAAATTATAACTCTACACCACCTGATTTAAAGATCCTAACAAGTACAACAAAGAGCTAGTGCAGATTATGCTTTGAATGGGTCCTGTCACATCTAGGCCTAAGTTAATTTGGTCTCTATTTAATAAATAATATAAGATACATAGATAATCTAGGACACCTAGACTGGAGTGTTGGAAAAATTCTTTCTTCGTACTTGCCTGCCACCTTTTATGACCTTCAACGAAGATGTCCTCAGAAAGAGCCTTCTGATTGCTGAAATCGAAGGAAGTCTTCACTTGGAATTAAAATTCAAAGCAAAAATGGGGTAAAACATGGTCGGAGGAGTTCGAGCAATGATGAGAGGGGCTTGCTATCTATAGAATTCAGTGCTTGGACTTTTACGCTATTTGCCATAGTGGATTCATTATTTTACTAAAATGACACTACTGCCTAATCTATTATAGTGGATTGGTTGGCAGTGGCATTGCCGCTATAATGGGTGTAGGGTGTTGATGTAGGCAGTAGTGTCATTTTAGAGGTTATGCTTTCTTGATTCCCACTTCAAGTTTATCTGTTATTGGTAATACAATGTCGATGCTTCATAGTTGATCCATTGCTGGACAAGTTGTTACAAGTATGTGTCACTGATTTTGACAGTAGATTGTGCATAACTTGACACCAACATAAGTTTCTTCTTTGAACATCTTATAATCAGCATCTTTGGGTTCTTGGGCGTAATTTTATCAATGAATCACACCAAGATGTCTCATGAAAGCACTAGAAGGCAATATTCATGAAAAAATCGAATAATTTGTTTAAAAACTGAAAAATCCTAAAAATAAGAAAATTGATGCTAAAATAGGCAGAAATATCGAGATTCTAGAAATTTTACTTATAAAATCAAGTTAAAAAAAACTTTATAAAATGAATTTATCAAAATCTATTGTTTATATTGTTATGTCCACTTCATACATTTGAGAGCAATTAGATTTTGCTGCATTGCTACATTCTTCGGTGGTGAAGGAAGTCCATGTCAACGTAGGTTAGGATGGGAACAAAGAGTGTTTTGGTCTAAGTGTAAACAAGGGGAATTCTTGTTAAATGCATCAACTAGTCGAGTGTCAATGGAGAGATTGAATTTAGGTGGATTTGTGGCAAAGTGGGCTTGCTTGATTGTTTTGGTGATTGCAGGATCACAATGGTCATAATGGAATCTTAATTTGGGCATGATACCTGACGGAGGTGGGGTAGACATTGAATTGCGTAAACAACATTAATATTTCCTCCTTTACTGTTTATATATTGTATCGTGAGTATTACAATGTAACATAGTTGATATCTACTGTATTACAACATCCCGCTCGAATTCGCACAACTGAGAAGAAGAAATCAACTCGATCATCAAACTCACAATTTCTGATAACATGATTCCACTAAATAGAAGTCGTTGCAGACAGCAATATCTCCCAACGCGTACTGGGTACTGAGTGAAAATGCCCTTGTAAAAACAACATGGTCCCATTGTCTGCATGCATTCACGTGCCTTTGCTGCTTATTGCTTTTAAATTGCTCCGATATACCATCACCGCCACTCGCCCCGTCTGTGTATATATATATATATTTGCATTGGATTCGAATGCCCCACTGCCCTTCCAAGATTAATATCACAACTCATTTATCCCTTCATTTGCAGTGAACCACTGCACACCCCACGTGTGTTCATTGTGTGCGATCCACCCTCCACTCTGATCGACATCTTTGCCAGTCTACCCATTGGACTCTAGTGCCTCTCAATGTCTCATTTTTTTTTCAAATAATTCTTAGGGTCTACGTGCTGTCATATTTACTAGTCTACTACTGTACAAGACAAACATTTGTATGGATTAATAATAGAGAGAGAGGGGGGGGGGGGGGGGGGGCAATTTTGCCCCGGCCCTCTGAATTAATGTTTGTTTTGTAATGGTTTCTCTGTCCTTTTATCTCTTGATAAGAGTAATTTCACATATTCTCTTCTCGGTCCAAAGTGATGATCAAAGAAAAGCAAGGGTGGGCAAGAGATGCTGAGAGAGAGAGAGAAAGCTAAGAAATATTAACCATGTTTGATGGTTTGCCGAGTGATCATGAGTTCCACCAATTCATAGCTTCAAGAGCGTCACTTTCCCTTCTTTCATCTTTTCCTCTCCCTGGGAATCCTTCTTTCTCTGCTGGTTTTGATCCCTGCCCACCTTCTGTCCAGATTCAAGGCATTCATCATCACCAACGCCACCAGGAAATCCCCAACAGCAGGACTGATATTGATGGGAAGCATGTGGAAAACCCGTTAATCTCCACCAGTCTAGCCCTCGAAAGAGAGAGATCAATGGTCCCCTGGTCCAGTGATGAGGTTCTAGCGCTGCTCAAACTCAGATCTAGCATGGAGATCTCTTTCCCGGATTTCACTTGGGAACATGTTTCAAGGTCCACGAGGCTTTGACCTTCACAGTTTCCCTTAGTGTGTGTGTGTTTGTTTTGAGGAGGCTCGTGATGAGCGTGAACTGAGGTTTATGATATTAATTATTCAGTGGTAGGAAGAAAAGGTGCAGCTACTTCTTGGAGTCTTCAAGCTGCAATTATATCAATCTTCCGGGGGGTTTATTTTAGTATCTTCTTGTTTCTTTTTACTGTTGAGGGGACCATTTCTTCTCTTTATCAGCTGCTTTCATTTTACAAACTTTTTGCATCGTATTGAAGTAAAACCGGTAATAGACACAATATTTATATGCCAAGCACCTATCTGAGATATTGCTGTCTTTAATAATTTATTTTGAAACCCCTAACCTTGAAGTCATTGTAAATTTTTTCTGACTTGCTAATTGTGGGTTCAATTATTAATTTCTCGAACTTCAGGAAACTTGCGGAGTATGGATTCAGACGGAGCGCGGAGGAATGCAAGGCAAAATTTGCGGAAGAAGGCAAGCACTTCGACAGTGTAACCTACAACAGGAGCTACAAGACTTTCAGTGAACTCGATGAATTGTATCCTAGTGATCAAGAAGAAGCTCGGGTTTCAGCTGAGAGGAGTCGAAACGTGGAAAAGAAAAACGAAGCACACGTGTACAAGATTGTGGAAAAAATATCGGGGAACAAGGCTTCAAACCCGGGTCAGGAGAGTGAAGGAATGGTTAGAAGAGCAGCAAAATCGGGTACGAAGAGGATGAGGAAAGACAAGTTTGAGAAGTGGAGAAGTTTTGTTGAGGCCGCTGTGAACAAGATGATGGCTCAACAAGAAGAGCTACATAACAAGCTGATTGAGGACATTGTGAGGAGGGATGAGGAGAAGATCGCCAGAGAGGAAGCTTGGAAGAACCAAGAGATGGATAGGATTACAAGGGAGATTGAGAAGAGGGCAAAAGAGCAGGCAAGAGCTGAGGAAAGACAGGCCACAATAATTGAGTTCTTAACAGCAGAAGCTCAACACTTTGCAAACAAGATTGCCGACCAAGTCAAGATAAGTGACGCTGCCACCTTGGTGGTTTCCGACCAAAACCCTACTCCATTAACTCCCCCTCAAGACAACCCAAAAGCCACTAAAACTCCATCTCCTCCGAGCCTTGGTTCAAGCCTGGCCAGAAAAGAATCTAAGGCAAGCACCTCGGCATCCGTTGTAATGACCAATGAGAACCCATTAGCAGCAGCACGTACTCCATCTTCGCCACCGAACTCAGACTCCACCACCAATTACGAAAGGGGAGGAGACACGGGCCGGAGATGGCCAAGGGATGAAGTCTTGGCACTGATAAATCTGAGGTGCAAGCTAAGTAGCAACAATGACGATAGTAAGGAAGGACCAAAGGGTCCTCTGTGGGAAAGAATCTCACAAGGGATGTTGGAATTGGGCTACAAGAGGAGTGCTAAAAGATGCAAAGAGAAATGGGAGAACATAAACAAGTACTTCAGAAAAACCAAGGACAGCAACAAGAAGAGGTCTATTGGCTCAAGGACGTGCCCTTACTTTCATCAGCTGAGCTGTTTATACAGTGAAGGAACACTTCAGGCCCCAAAAGATCTGCAGGAAAACCAGCAAAAAAAACAAGAAGACATCCAGACGGCATCTTAAGTTCAACTTTTGAGGGCTTAAACTTCATTTGCTTGCGTGAGCTTTATGTATGCTGCACATGCTTTTGTTGAATACCCATATTTTATAGTTTTATTAAGTATAATAAGAAATTTTATATATCTGATGATGGGCTGGGGTTGGTTTTGTAAGTTAGCACGGAAGACAAAATATGAATTTCAGTGTCAGTACGTGACATACATCACCTGGGATTTTGTGACTTCCAAGCATTTATTCTGAATGTCATGGAGATATTGCCTACTTGGAGAGTTCATTTATTGAGTAATTTAGCTGGGCGAAATTAGCAGAAGTATGCAGGGCGCAGTTGTATACTTATAAAAAAATAAAATAATAATAATAATAATAATGATAATAATAATAATAAAATAAATAAAAATGACTAGAACAAAAACAAAAAGAGTATAGTGTATAGCTGTTATTGTGCATATTGAAGTTTATTAATAATATATGAAACTGACAATTTTTGTACACTCAACTTATATGAATTTAAAATTCAAAGTAAGAATTATTATTACACTTAAATCTTTTTTTATTTTATAAATTTTTTTGAAATATATTATATATGTTTAATTTTGATAATTTACAATTTAACAAAAATCCCATACTTATGCATGCTCTATATAATTTTATTGATATGATGCAGTATAAAATTATATATAAGAAGATCGTGGGAGGTGAAATAAACAGTACAAAATGAAAAAAATAAGATAAGAATACTATAATAAAATAAAAAATTTATACACACACACACACACATAGACACACACAATAGCAAAAGCTCGCACAATGGCCCGAATCAGTAGAATCATGAGAGCCGAATTTAATTCAATAATGCACTAACTAATGTTTAAAATGAGCTTGAACCGTGCTCAATTTAGCGCAAGATTAGTCATTGGAGTTGAGTTTCTGTGGCAACCTTGTACACGGTTTGTTATAATCTATTTTTTTAATTACATAGATAGTTACTTATGATGTATTTTTTTCTGACAATTTGATTATTACAAAAGTTTAATTTAATCCAAAACTAAATGGTAATTAATTTGACTTAATTTAATTATGTCCATGCTCAACAGAAAAAAAAGAAGAAAAAATATTAGATATCCAACCCCGTGCAAGAAAAATAGAGATTTCCTTTTCTAGAGAGGAATAAGATTCTAATGGTATGTTTGGTTTTTAGAATTTAGAGTGGAAAGGAAAATAATAGAAAAAGGAAACGAAAATGAAAGAAATTCAAAATTCTACAAAGTGTTTGGTTGAAAAGATTTCAATAAAAAAGGAAAAATTAAGAAAAAGGAAATCAAATCAAACAAAAACCTAAAATTGAATTTTTTTATTATTTGAGAAAAATAATGAGAAAATAAATAAAAAATAGAAATAGTGAAATTTTTGGATGAAGAATAAGAGTTAAAATAGTTTTTCATCAATTTTCCTCATCTCTTTGTGAGGAAAATGAATTTTCTTTCACTAAACTATAATTTTCATTTAGTTTTTTCCATAAGATTTTCCTTTTTAATCAAACAATCAAATAATTTTCCTTAATAATTTTTTTTTCCTCTCTAGATTCTAAGAACCAAACATAATGTAGAGGAAAAAGAGAAAATCTTGAAGAAAGCATAAAGTGCCTGAAGTAAGCAGAAAACAAGAAAGGAAAGAGGCATGAGTATGAATATACAGGTGAGGCTCAACAAACGCACGATTTGATGTCCCCGTTGACAATTTAGATCAGATCGTTTAGCCAGCTAAGGCCGGTTTAAACTATTTTCAGGTTGTGCACGGCTGTTGACTGATGATCATTTGTCTTAGATGAGGATTAGTAATAGTAATTTGTAGACGTATTCTGTATTTGTAAAGTGAAGTTGGAAACGACTGGATGTAGATAGACTATGTTGGTTGGTGTTGATGTGGCAGTTGACTTGGCACTGATGTGGCACTAATAAGACATTGACGTGATGTACGTGTTGGCATGATGTGGCATGGAAAATATTTTGTAATATCCATGTCATTAACGAAGATGTCGTAAAAATATAGTTTCCACATTGTTAAGTTGTTAAGTGTCCTTGTATGTATAAGAAATAGTCTTTTGACCTAGAATACTGAGATTGGGTGATTTTATCTTACAGGATTTAGAAACAAAATCGGTTTGGAAAAAATCTTGTTAAGGATGGAAAGTTCGACAAGTGTTGAAACAATTGATGCAAAGTTTGGGTGGAAAAAGTTGGCGTTTGAATTTTTGTGCGGAATTTTTAGTGATCAAGTCATCAAAACACATGGAACTTAATGACCAACAAAGATTATAAAGTTTAGAGACTTCAAAATGCGTATTGGATTTCTCATTAAGTGTTCTTGAGCGTAAAATTTGTCCCTTTGTGATTTATATGAGTTTCTATGCGAAATTGAGTGAAATAAATGAGTGTGGGAAGAGTGAAAATTGGTCTTGCAAGTAATCTATATTGCATGGAATTGCTTAAGTGCGAGCAAAAGATTGTAGTCAATAAAGATTGACTATGGAGTGTGTCTCTTTGACTTCTTGTACTCTTGAATTTTAGACATGGTGGAACTGCTTTTCGTGGATTGCCACCCGATAAAAATAGGCAAAAATCTTCAATTTGCATTAACAAGTTTGTGTGCTTAAACTTTTCATTCGATGCCACTTACAATTGGTGTTTTAGCACAATTGCTTAGTCATACGCATGGTGTTACAACAGTTGATCAGGATTATCAAATTACCCCCAAGAGAAATTCTTACATGTATTTTATTTTTCAACTATTTACATTTCACACATTATTTAAGTTTCAAAGCAGACATTTATGATACGCCGAATACAATGAAACGACATAGGTGGCACGATATAAACATGGGACAAGTCAAATACATGAAAGTTATGAAGTATGTTAATTAAGAAATAGTGTGATGTAAAAGAGAAGGGAAAATGTTAGTTTTTGTTAATTTCGAAATAATTTGAAGTAAAAAAGAAAGGAAAATGTTTGTTTTGATAGATATATATATGCTGAGGGTTTGTTCTTTGATGGGATAAAAATTAATGACAATAAAGACCCTAACATAGTCAAATATTTTAAGGCAAGGCATGCCACGGCATGTTACTGGCTCTGCCGCTCTGCGTATGCATAATATATTATTGGTGAATCATTTATACAAGGACAACATATTTTGTCTTTGTGCACAGCACCACAACACCATTATAGTAGTATAGATGAAAAAAGGTAAAAGATAGACAGAAGTCAATTGAGGAACACAAAAAAGAGAAGAAAAAAGATGATTGAAAAAGGAACAAGACATGAGGACAATTTAATAATTTTATATCTGATAACTAAAAAAATAGGTCTTAACCTTAATATAAAAGAACGTACTTGCAAACTCTTGTTTGACACTAATGTATTTGATGAACATATTTATCCAATAAAAGAATAACCAATAAAAGGCTAGAAAGTGGTGAGTGTCCCTTGTGATGCCCATAGTACGTATAAATGGACTATCGCAACGTCTGTTCTTAATCACGGGAAGTTTCGACACTATATATAATTATATAAAAATATCGTTCATTAAAAAGAGATAAATATTTCAGAAAAGAGAAAAAATATGATAATTTAAAATCAAGAAAGGAAACTAAAAAATAAACAATAATAAATTGAAAACGAGGGACATACAATATTGTGTGTGTATAAATAATGTAAAAATAATTTTTTTTCAGATTTCAATTTTGTATCACTTGTAAAATTCATAAAATGATAGAGAAAAAGAAATTTGGAATAAAAGATAGAATAAATTAAAATTGAGGGATGTGAATGAAGTAAATAGAGATTAAAAGAGAGAAGTGAAAAGAAAAATATATAAATAATTCAGTGTGTTTCGATAATTACGTATTGTCCAACATAAGATTGATACGTATTCTTAATAATTAATGGTAAATGGTATACTATATGTATGCATATAATTATATAAATAAATAAAATTTTAAAATCTAATATATTATATTTAAAAAATAAGAAAAATAACAGAACTTAAATTTCAATATAAATTTTATACAATTTATAAAATGGTAAATAAGTAAATAAATTTGAGAAAAAAAATAAAAAAATAGAGTAGATGTGACGTGATCAAATAGCGTCGGAAAATAGCGATGTAATCAGACCCAAATCCGAAAATCCCAGGGATGCGAACTGGACAAAGAACGCCGACCCAATGTGGTAGGATTGGATTGAACCCGATGGAATGATCGCAATCAGCACATCGATTGCTAATTGATACGTTACGAATCACACAGACTAATCTGGAATGACTCGATTTGGGATAGAAATTTACGAGAAATTGAAAGGTTCAATTTTAAGGAATTGAAAATAAACTTGAATTAATTAAAAACTCTCCGTTCTCATTGTTTGTATCTGAATCTTTTTCAACTGAATAACAAATTGCTATTTATACTAAATGCTGTCAGACTCTAACCTAAAAGCCCATATGGCTCAATTTATTAATAAAACCCATCTACAATAAAGTTAAAATTAATAAATATTGAAATAAATTTCGACGGATTCCTGGATCGCGTCATACCCCTCCTCTTGAAGACGAATTGTCCTCAATTCGAATTTGTATTCTCTTGGATCAAACACGAATCTCTGGAAGTTCCTTAACTCTTCATCACCTCGCTGAAACTTCAGCTTCATATTCTCATGAGTCCAGCACAGAAATATGAGCAACAAACCATATAAAGGAATATAAAAAGGCACTGACAACTTATCCGGATATGCATATGTAATCTCTACAGATAAAACTATCTTCCCCTCTTATGCAGTATAATTGGACAAAGCATCTGCTAAAGGGATCAACGTATACATGACTCTGTAGAAATTTAATCTCCCAATCCTTGGCTTGTTCTTTATTCTTGTGGCTGTCCTCTCAACTTCCACTTTAATTTCTATGACTTCTTCCATATCAGCTTTATTCTTTTCAATTTCTACTGATTCTGTTACTTCTTTCTATTCACTTTTCTCCTCAATTTCCAGATGTGTGCTATCACTGCCATTATCTTCATATTGTATTTCCTCCGCTGGCATCTTCTCTGTAATCCTTACTTCAGTCAAAGATGGCATCTCTATGGATGGGCCTTTTTCTCTCCCATGATTTTGCTAATTCCAATATGAGTATCAACTTCCTCGTTTCGACATTCACTCAGACTATACCCATGCTGAAAGCAATTAAGACACCCCCAAATTTGACTTTCAATATAAGAATCCGATATCTTGGATGTCTCGACGTATTAATTCACATTTGATTTATAATCTTTGTCACAATAGTGTCTTGACGATAGATATTTATCTTTTGTCCTCTCATGTCTCAAAGTACGGTTGTCCCTAGCAAGACAATTCTGCATCTTATCCACAGCTCTGGATAACCTTTAGATTTTGTTAAACATTATCTCCTTGTAATGTGCGTGATCAATCGACATCCTGTAAAATAAATACAAATATATTTTGCTCTTCTCTATAATATTTTTTTGTCACTCTTGTTTTTCTCTTCCTCTACTTTTTGGCATTTTTTTTCAATTTTTTTCACACTTTGTATTAATTTTTTTTGTTCTCTCCTTTTTTTTGCCCCTTTTCTTTCTCTCTGTTTTTTTTTGCTCCCTTTTTTTTTATCTCTCTCTTTTTTTTTTTTGAAATTCAGCAACCAAACAAGCTTTAAGCTAAAACAGAAATTTTGCAGTTAAATAGGCCTTTAAGTAGAATAGAAATACTGTAACCAAACAAGGCCTTACCACGTCAGTACGGACGGCCCAACCCAGCAGCAGCTCCTAGTCCAGCCCAATCCTTTTGGCCCACTGATTTTTTTGGTCAAGCCTGGCCCAGTTGCAATCTGGTCTAAATCCTGCTCCCAGCCCAACTCGATCCTCGGCTCAACTCTTGCCTTAGCCAAACAGAATTTTTTTTTCTTTTTTTTTTGGGTTCTACTCTATCCTGGCCTAAGTTATCTCCAGCCCAATTCAACCATCGGCCCATCCACAAAAAAAAAAAATCTTTTTTTTTTAAAAAGAAAGCGGGCGGCGGCGGCGAAATCTCGACCGGCTGATTTCACAGGCGTACGTCCACGGCGGTGGCCGCAAATGGTTGGCCCGACTTGGGGAAGTCCTGGGAGAGCCTCGGCGGTGGCGACGAGCGGCGATTCATGCCGTGGGAAAATTTTCCTTCCTGATTTTCCAATGGCCTTCAATAGTCTTTCTTTATCATAATAAACTAAAATCTTTTGGAGATCAAGCCTAATTCAATCAGATTTGGATATGTAAAAGCCAAGATATAGTTAACTATCCAAATTTTCCATATTTTTGGGATAAGAAAAGTCAACTATATGCAAATCGAATAAATAAAATCTGTTTAGATCATCTTAAATAATTTAAGCCAACAATTTTTTGGAAGGAATAACTCGTCAGATTGGTCTTCACAAATCTGACAGATGCTGTGGCAAATCATGTTGCAACATCTGTTCTAATAAGTTACCAAAAATTCAAAATTTTTTTATGAAAATGAGGTACTATGTCAGTGCTACATTAGCATATTGTGCCAACTCATCAAAGCATTTCATGCATGGCACAATGTGGCACTAACATAATAGCTTACGAAATGGATAATAGATGATCAATAGCTATGGCTATGTTTGGAAATGGTGTTTTATTGATGAATGATGTTTGGCAATTTTTTTTAGTCTCAGACCGATGAATCGAACCAAATAACATATTAGTTCATTGGGCCACTGGTCCAATTGAATCAACCAGTTTTAAAAATCGGTTGACTTGGATTATAAATATAATTTCACACACATACACATAGATATATGCATATATATATGGGGGTGCCTCTTAACATGTGTAGTAATATATTTTTATATAAATGTTTTAAACATAAAATAATTGATTAAAAAAAAGTATCAACAAAAATGTATAAATAAAAATTATGAATTAAAGCATCTAAAAATTAAACATTATATTGTGTTTTTTTTCCTAGTTTGCAACCAAAGTGGCCTTTCCAACCAAACGTAACCTAATATAGCCTAGAGTTTGCAAGCAACAGTGCATTCTTCTTATTTTTAATTTTTATTCGACTTTGCAACCAAATGCAGCCTCCATAAATTGCAACCAAATGTAACCAGAAGAGATGGCGTAAGAGAGTTGAAGAGTTCTTTGTTCTCCTTCGGGGCGAGTTCTTCTTTGCTCTTCTCTGGCTCAAGTGGGGCACTTGCGCCTTTGCATTTTTTTCATTTTTTTTAATATTTTGACACTGTTGATTTTTGTATATATCTGATTTAGCTAATATTTCGATTGGACATATGGCCGGTTTTTTGTTAAACTAGTTGAACTGATCGGTTTGATTTGGGTTTGAAAACATTGATGTTTGTGTTAGAATGAGTGGTATGTTTGGAAGGAACATTTTATGGAATAAATAGAAATATTTATTTGAATTTTTTATTTATGAATATATAAAATATATAATAATGATTGGATGATATGATAGTATATATAGATAATGATTAATTTATAGAGTATGAATATATACAAATGTGAGTGTATGTCTGTATATATAGATATTGATTTGATTATGAATACCTGTAATAATAAAATAATAATTAGTTAATAATATATGTAAGATATATATAATTTAAATTTGAATTTGAATGAAATTTTTGTTTAGTGATATGTTTGGTGGTACAAAATGATGGGTTGGATGGAGTTGAGAGAGGCTTCCAAACATAGCCTATACATCTCTCTTGATGTTATCAACTCTTCACTTCTTAACATTTTATCCAATTTTACACTTTCAAACATACAATCCAACAAAACTTTCTTTCAAATTTCAAATTAAAATTTTTCCCTTTTACATATATAATTAAGTAATTATTATTCAATTATAATACCTACTTATAATCAAATTAATACTTATATCTATACATACATACATTCATATTTATCTATATTTATACCCTAAAAACTAATAATTATTACTAATATACTATCACATCATCCAATTATTAATATATATTTTATAAATATATTTAAATAACTTAAAAATTTTAAAATATAAAAAATTTTACAACCAAACATATTACTTATTCAACACAAATCCTAACAAACATATATCCTACCAACACCCTCCAACACCTACTTTCCAAACATAACCATTAGGTTCTATAGGGAAAGTCTAGATGGACTAAAACATCTTTGAGGTTCAAGATGTGAATGGATTAAGTATTACATGAAGTCATGTAACTGTGCTGCATGATAGGGTCACTTCGGGCTCGACCCCACTATAAAATTGATTTTTCCAAAATTCTATTATGGAACTTAATAAAAATAGTGGAAACCACACCACATATAGTCAAATGATGCGAATTATAAGCACAGCATTAAATAATTAAATGCTTTATTTTCAACTTTTACCTTGCTTTTGTTTTAGTAGATAATGCTTTTGCAATTATTACCGTTTAATAATTATAGACGCATTAAATTCATCCACGGATTGATTATTTGAATAACCACACCGCATAGAGTCAAACGATGCGAGTTATAAGCACAACATTAACTAATTAAATGCTTTATTTTCAATTTGTAGCTTGCTTTTATTTTATTAGATATCGCTTATGCAATGACTACCATTTAATAATTATAGACCCATTAAATTCATCCACGGATTGATTATTTGAATAACTTTTTTTTTTTAATTTTTGTCTCTCCTAAGTATTTGAGTATGAATCTCAAATTCGAAAATTACAAGTGCATGATGTATAATTTCTACAAGGTTGAGGAAGTGGCTTCTATAAAAATTTATAAAAGTTCCTCTTACGTAAGCTGTTATCTCACGCATTTGAGGTTTTGTTTGGTTCTCAGTCAAGTTTATTTTTGTATTGTTCATTTTTGCGTGTTAGTATTCTAGTAATGGTTCAAATAGTAAAAAAAAAAAATGGTATTTTATCTTTTGGTGTTTTTTTGGAAGATAAAAATTATTGTAAATGTCAAATCATATCTTTTTAATATATTTTTAAAAATAATATTAAATAATACACGAATAATATGATTTTATATAAAGACAATATTTGTACTTTAAATAAATAAGAGAGTGTGCGTAGGTAATTATTAACTTGATTTTGTTTAAAGGAATTGGTTAAATTTTTAATATTAGTGTATATACTTGTGAGTGTGTGTATACTACATGTGTATAAAGAAAGAAAAATATGCTATATAGTGTTTTGGAGCACAAAAGTAGGTTGTGGGATCTATGTTTGGTTCTTTTTTCTACACTATTCATCCTTCACTCAAAATTCTACAATCCAATATTTTTCGTTTTAAATTTTATTCAAATTCAAATTCAAATTTTCTTTTTCTTATTTTTTATAATTAACTAATAATTTTTTAGTTATTATATTTATTCATGATCAAATCAACACCTATCCCTATAATTTTTTTACTTACATTTATTTTTTATTTTCTTATAAATCTACATACTATCATATTATTCAATCATCATTACATATTAAATTCATATAAAAATAAATTTTTTATTAACCTAACTTTACAAATTAAACATAATTTTTTTCCTCACTCAAATCAGCCAAATTTTTTCCAACGTGATGATTATAAAACAATCATAGATATTTTTAGCTTGTGTGCTTTTTACACACACATATATACAGTGCGCACGCGCGCGCGCGCGCGTGTTGACATATAAATTCAATGTCAAACGCAACTTCTCCTTTTTTCGTCTGTAAATGTTATGGGACCACCGTATTGCCGAAGCTGTAGTTTGCTTGCTAAGTTTTTACTAATTCAAGAGATAGAAATAATTACTTCAAAATATTGAATCAATTGAATTACACCCTTTTTTGAAAATTGATTAATTAATTAATGGGTTGAATCACTTCATTAATTTAATTAAATCCTAAATCTACAAAATAATGAAAACCTTTTTTGGAATTGTGTTGTCTTATTCAATAAAGAAAACATTGTTTGTGATTTGATGGGTGCTTCTTATCTAAAAATTATTTTTGTGATAGAAAATAAACTTTTCGGAAGTTTACAATAATGTGTTATGTGTGAATGGATGAGATTTGTAAGAAAACATAACGGTGATGTTTTGTAGGGAAAACAATGACAGATGTTTAATGTGATGGATGTGAATATAAGATTGATGTGATGAAAAAGTAAAATAAAACAAGGTTATTTAAAATAATGATATGGTGTGTAAGTAAAATAAAATAATATTAGTAGACAAAGAAGTACTTATTCTTGTTGTTGTTATCTATACAATGGAAAAAGCCAGGGGTAATAGACTAGCCGCTTAGATTTTTAAAGTAGAATAAAATACCTTTATGTCGTTTTGTATTTTGCACTTTCCTCCCCACACTATGATTTGTTATGTTTCAATCATTAATATTGTATATGTTTCCAATCACTTATATTTTCAAACTCTCACTTTTTAATGTAACTTTTAACTTTTTAATTATTTCTATTTTATCTTTTAATTAAATTTTATTTTTCATTGTTCTTTAACCTTCAATTCGCTTTTCTTTATCTTCCCAAGTATTTCATATTCAGTCATATCTTCTAATCCTTATTTTAATATATACATACATATATATATAATACTTTAAGGCTATGTTTGTTTTCTAATTAAGATGGAAATATATATATATATATATATATATTAAAACTTTAAGGCTATGTTTGTTTTCTAATTAAGATGGAAGAAGAAAATTTGGGTAGAGAGGAAAATTATGTGTGGTTTGTAAGATTTGGATTGGTAGAAATATTATTTTTATTATATTTAATTTGTAATAATGATTGGATGATACGATAACATGTAGATTTACATAGGGCATTAAAATATATAAATATAAGTAGAAAAATTATAATGATAATTATTGATATGATTGTGAAATAATTAATTATTAAATGTGAAAGAGTGAGAAATTTGAATTTGAATTTAAATAAAATTTGTGAGGTAATATATTTGTTTTATAAGATTTTTGAGTGAGGGTGAATAGCCAAAAATGGACAACCAAAGCCTAATTATTTTTGTCCATGAAACGACTGTTGTTATTATTATTATTGTTAGTGGATGGGGAGTAGGATTCCTGGAGCATTCACCCAACTCGTTCCGAAGTTCAGTTTCAAAAATATTAGTCGTTTAGAGATGGAAAATGAACAAGAAACTTCATCGAGCCTATGGCGGGGCAATAAGTCTTCAAAATGGCGACTTTTCATTACTTTTGTTAAAGCGAGCAAGATATCATCGATATCAAACGCTGGAAGCAGCAGCACTTCACTGCTTTCAATATTCTTTTGGAACCGGTCATCAAGCATGCGCCCACCTCTTACTGTAAACGCTATTACCATTCTTTTAGAAATGGAAACTGAACAAAAAAACTTCCGAGTAAGTCAGAGTCAAGACAATGAGCCCTCAAAATGGCGACTTTTTGACTAGTTTCTGTGAAGCGCGCGATGTTTTCAATAATGGATTCTGAAAGCAGGAGTTAACTGCTTTTAACAAGTCTTTGGTCAATCAAAGAAAAATTGTTGGGGGCAGAAGCTTAGGAGAACTATGATAACTGGGAGAGACTGGTGGCAGCTGTTGTGGGAACAGATCAGCTTTGGCAACTCTTTCACGCTCCCTCCAAGCATCCTCTCGAAGCATCGGATTTCAGTTGTAGCTCCTGTTCGAATTCTCCTGTTCCCGTTACGTCCTTTGACCTCTTGGGAGAGCTACCTTGGGAAAAAATGGGGCAAAATTTGTCGTGAAGCGACTGAACCGAATGAATGTTTCAGAACCGGAGTTCAAGCACCCGATGGAGACCGTTGGAAATGTTAGGCACGAGAACGTGGGTCAATGCTCTGGCCACTGTTTTCCCGTGGGTCAGGCAAAACAGGTACGTAGGGTGCTGTTTGTCAGGTGCAATCTGTGGGAGACCCTCGATTGTTTAAGGAGTGTAATGTGAAGAGTGAATAATCTGATGCATCTTCTCACGTTTCCAGGACAAAAGGGTTATAATCTAGAACGTGTAGACTGGAAAACCGGATTAAGAATTGCTATTAGGGCAGCGAGGGGCATTATGGTGGGAAGCTTGTCCACGGAAACATAAAATCATCAAATATTTTTCTCAATACATCAGATGTCTATGGTTTTGGAATTCTGCTACTTGAACTTCTCTCTAGAAAGTCTCCCCCGTCCATGTCCCAGGTGCCTATGAGGCTGTTGACCTAGTTCTATAAAAAGCAAGGAGAGGTTTGTTGAGGTATTTGATGCACATCTATTTGAAAATCCTATCATAAGGAAGTAGATGGCAGAGATGATGCAGATAGGTATCAAATGTGCTGAAAAATCAATAAAAGTAAGGCCGAAGATGACTGCAGTAGTTAAGATACCGGAGGATCTTATCGTAATGAACATAGGTGCCAGTGTTTCCTCAAGAAGAAAACTAGTAGTTCTGGATGCAAATCCCACATTTGACCTTACGTGTATCTTAATATTGTTAGAAAAATTTGGTGAGTCTCCATACAAAACACGAGAGACGAATGGAGGAAATTTTGATCTATAACACTTTAACTTGGAATAATTATAAATGGCTAGAATATATGGACATTTATAGGTATTTCTTAGCCTGAACCTATTCTAAATTTATGAATAATATTTAATATGATACATCATTTTTCTAATACATGAATAATACCAAGAGACACATAAAAAAGTACAATATTCTAATTCTAGTACATGAATAAAGTAAAGAGATATATTTATGTATCATCTTAATACAATATTCTCACTCCATTCATGCACTTGGTCAATGAATCTTGTTTAATTACTAATACCTCCTCTTAAATTTGATTCATTAGTGCAACAGAAGTCCTCAACTTTTGGAAAATATTAAACTTCAATGGCTTGGTGAAAATGTTTGCAACTTGATTTTGAGACTTTACAAATTCAAGCTCCATTTCTTTCTTGGATATGCATTTTCTTATAAAATGATACTTTGTGCCAATATGCTTACTTCTTTCATAAAACATTGGATTTTTGGCCAACGCAAGTGTTGATTTATTATCTACAAAAAATTTAATTGGCTCTCTTTGCTGTTGGTGAAGTTCCTTCAATAAACTTCTAAGCCAAATAGCACGACAAACACAAGAGGTTATTGTCATGTATTTACCTCCACAAGTGGATAAAGTCACAATAGGTTGTTTTTTAGACTTCCATGTAAATGCTGTACTTCCAAATCAAAAAAAAAAAAATAATAATAAAAATCCAATGGTGCTATTTTGATCATCAATATCACCAGCCCAATCGCTATCACAATAGCCAACAAGTTTGAAGTCATTGAAAAATGAATATAAAATTCCATACTTGACTGTACCTTTTATGTATCGAATAATCCTTTTGGCCACCTTTAAATGTGAAGTAGTTGGAACTTCCATATACTGACTAATAAGTCTAACTCCAAATAGAATATCGAGCCTTGTACAAGTTAAGTACCTCAAGCTTCCAATAAGACTCTTGAAGAATGTGGGATTGATCTTTTCTCCATCTCTATACTTGGATAATTTCACTCCACATTCCACAGGGTTGGTAATTACCTTGCAATACTCCATTTTGAATTTTTTTAGTATTTCCTAAGTATAACCTTCTTGAGAAATATATATGTCTCTATCATTTTGCTTCACTTCAATGCCAAGATACTAGGACATTGGGCCTAAGTCTGTCATCTCAAATTCTCTTGCCATTGCTTGTTTGGATTCAACAAGTATTTTTGAGTTATTTCCTGTCAAGATCAAATTATCCACGTACAAACAAACGAGTAAATATCACCATTATTGTTCTTCACATAAAGAGCATGCTCATGTGGACACTTGAAGAAATTGTTTACTTGGAAATATTTGTCAATTTTGCAAGTTCAAGCTCGCCGGGCTTGCTTCAAGCCATAGAGGGCCTTCTTCAAATTGAAATTTTTTTTTTCATGATTTTTAACAACATGACCCAAAAGTTGATCAATATAAACCTCTTCCTCCAAATAACCATTTAAGAAAGCAGAATTCACATCTATCTGATGAATTTTTCACTGATATTGTACAGCCAAAGAAATAATCAAACGAATAGTTTCTAGTTATGCAATAGGAGTGAATACCTCACAATAGTCAATACCTTATTTTTGCTTGTATCTTTGGCAACCAATCTTACTTTATATTTTTCAACTTCACCTTTTGAATTTTTCTTTATCTTGTACACCCATGTAACTCTAATGGTGCTCTTACCTTTGGTTAGTATCTCCAACTCTCAGGTATCATTTTTCTTTATTGCCTTGATTTTCTCATCCATGGCATCTCTCCATTTTTTGTTTTGAATAGCCTCTTCATAGCCTAGAGGTTCACAATCGACAAAAAGACAAAAATGGGTTAAATCACTCAAATTTTGGGTCACTTCTTCCTTTTCATCATACAAGTCACGAAGACTTCTGGTCCTTCGGGGCTCTTCACTTGAATTTCCTTCTTCAGTTGGTAAATTTTGTGGTGGAGATGTTGAAGGTGGACTAGTTGGATGCATCACATTCTCATCTTCTATAAAGAATAGCTAAAAGTTTTGTCCATCCTTTGAAATGTTTCATTCCCAAGTATTTTCTTCATTAAATTTAACATCTCGACTAATAACAACTTTGCCATCAATTGGGTTATACAACTTATATGCTTTAGAGTTTTGATTATAGACAATAAAGACATACCATTCACTTTTATCAGCAAGTTTAGTCTTCCTTTCATTCGGTGCATGTGCATAAGCTATGCTGCCAAATACTCATAAGAGGGAGACTATTGGCTTTTGTCCATGCTAAACTTCATGAGGTGTTTTACCACAAACACTTTTAGTGTGGCGATGATTCAACAAATAAACTGCACAAGCTACGACTTCAGCCCAAAATTCTTTAGGCATGCTTTTGCTCTTCAACATACTCCTTGCCATGTTTAAAATAGTTTGATTCTTCCTTTCAGCAACTCCATTTTGTTGGGGTGATTTTGGTGTTGTTAAAAAATGATGAATTCCATTGTTCTCACAAAAGGCCTTGAATTCATTTGATGTGAATTCTCCTCCTCTATCTGATTGAAGATTTTTGATTTTGTTATCACTTTGTTTTTCCTCCATTGTCTTGAATTTTGTAAAAATTCCAAACACCTCTAACTTTTTCTTCAAGAAATAAACCCAAGTTTTCTAAGAATAGTCATCAATAAACAAAGAAAATAACTATTCTTACCAAGTCATGATGGCTTGATAGGTCCGCAAACATCCGAATGGATCAACTCTAAAGGTTGATGGGCTCTTGAAAAGGATTCATTTGGACAACTTTTTCTTGTTTGCTTGTCAAAAATGCATCCTTCACACACTTGATTTGGATGCTCAATGCGTGGCAATCCTTTCACCATATTTTTCTTACTCATCTCTTTGAGACCATCAAAATTCAAAGGATCAAATCTCATGTGCCAAAGCCAAGAAGAATATTTGAAACAAACTTGCAAGCATCTTTGAACATCACTTTGAATTTATGATACAATATTTAACAGGATACATTCCTTTTCTACCTTTCCTCGTAGGATAGGAAGATTGGAACACGGCAGATGAACAGGATAGGAAGGGTAAAGCCTTACTACCTTTCCTCGTAGGACTCAGAAATGCTCAGCTTGGGAATTGAATATACCAATAGCTCGCCCCTACCTCCTCCTCAATGGTCAGGATGTCAGGGGCTTTGATTCATGGCAAAAGGTACACTAAATATTAAATTTAAGGTATCTTAGGACAAAACCCTAATTCAGCTCAAAAGTGTCACACGCTGGGTGCTTGATGTTAAAAAGTAGGGCTTTTCGACATATCTAATCATGGCATGATGTGGCATCAACTAGCATAAAGTGACATCCAAATTCAAATTATAAAAAAATAACAATATTAAAAATTTTATATTATCTTTAAAAATAAAAAATGTATAAATTAAAATAACAATTCGTAAATATATCTCTTGTTATCATTCAATAAGTGAAATAAATCAAAGACAAATATCAGAATTGAAAATGTTAACAACTTCAATTATCTTGTACCGTACTAATTTATTTTATTATATTGAACATACAAGTGTCCAAATCACATGCCCAACTTCTCTCAAATTACAAATTCATTGTATGTAAAATGATATTCTCCACATCTTGAAATTCTACAGGCTACATCTATGATGTTTTCATTTTATTTATGGACATTTGATGGTAATTTCTTTGAGAAGTTTGCGAGGCATGGAGATCCTAATGGTGTAAAATCTTATTTAATAGTATTATTTATATGACTTGTAAGATAAAGGATCGACTTGTGATGAAAATGTTGAAATGGATCTCATGGAAGAAGTTGTAGACAGTAGGGGTAGATTATTTGCTAGTTGGACCTTAATGGAGGTAGCAGTAGCCGTGATTAACGTGAATGTCAAGGACGTGGTGGGGTACTACTTGGGGATTAAAGTGGAGGATGGCGATGTGGCTTTGGTGGAGGTGGCGGTGGCAGTGGAGGTGGTTGATGAGGAGTCCGGCGTAGGGGCGGTGGAGGTGGAGGACGAGGCGGGGGTGGGGTTGGAGGTGGTTGATGAGGAGGGAGAGCGCGGTGTGGGGGCAATGGAGGTGGTGGAGGCGGGGGTGGCGGTGGAGGTGGTTGATGAGGAGGTTGAGGTAGGGTTGGGGGCGATGGAGGTGGTGGGGGTGGGGGCAGGGGCGATGGAGGGGGCGACGATGGGGGCGGGGGTTGGAGGTGGTGAAGGAGGCCGAGGTGGGGGTGATGGAGGTGGCGGGGGTGGAGGAGAAGGTGGTAGTGGAGGGGGCAGGGGCGGAGGAGGTGGCGATTTGGGCCATGGAAGAACTCCTGTATGCGGTCTTATGCATAGTTTTGGAAATGGGGATGGAAGTTTAGCTGTTGTAGTTGTGGTTGATATGGATAGGAGAGCTAGTAGAACCCGTAACTTGAGCTCTATATTTCTTGCCATGATAATAGGTTTTTTCTTTCGATTTATAGGCATAATTCCTTCTTCAGTTTTGAATTGACAAGTAGATAGGTATACCCTTTTTTAATAGGTTAGTTACTATTAAATAAATGGTTTTAGGACAGTCAACATTCTTCCTTCTATATATATATATATAATAATAATTCAATATCTAGAAACGCAGCTAGAGTTTTGACGTGGGATAGACACTTAAATTTGCAATTAGTTTAGTTTTTGTTTTCTTGAATTACATTTTTGTTTCTACGTAGTTTCAATAAATTTGGGGTGGCTGCCTAATGAAACACCACTCAAATTTCTGCAGTTTTTACCTTCTCAAATTATGGAAATATGCATTTTCAACCCCTTAAAATCTAATCTAAATAAACAATTTGTTGCCTGTTTCTACTCTTGTTTCTCGAAAATGTTGTGTGATCTAAATAATATTGAATTAATTATTATATGAGATTCAAATCACTCTATTAGATGTTAGTTGAAATTAGTCCTTAATTTTTGACTAAATAAATAGATTTTTTGTCTAATAATTTTTAATGTTCAGTTTTTATCATTTAAATGGCTAATACAAATGGAACCATCACTTTTGCATAGAAAAGATATTGTCGAAACATTAGCTTTCTATGCTCGCGTCTGTCTAATTTTTCTCCGTGGTACTAGTTGTTTGAAATTATTTCTTTCTGCTAAATTTTGCATACTACGCGTGTACAAATTTATTTATAAATTATTAAACTATAACATTTTTATTAATAAAAAATTATTTAATATTAAAAAAGTTTAAAGAGTAATTAAAATAATAAAATAAATAAATATCAAACGAATTTAAAAAGTAGAAAATTTGAGAGAAAATACAAATACTAATTAAATTAAAATAAAAAAATATAAAAATTAAAGAAAATTAAAATAAGAAAATTATATGATTTTACATTATGTAAACATTTTAGAAATAAAAAATGATAAATGATCAAAAGAATTTAAAAAATGATAGAATTTGATAGAACATATATACATATAAATGTAAGTTTGATGAAAATAGAGAAGAAAATGATAAAAAAAATAAAACTATTTAACATAAGGATAGTTGTATAAATTCTCTTTGTACAACAAAGAATTCTTATTGAAATAGTAATATAGTATAGATAAATAATTCACTGAGCATATAATTCACTAAATAATTATTTTGATTGTTTTCGTACCATTTAAACTAATTGCTGTACATCTTAAAATTTGGGTGATATTAAGATGTTCAAATTAATTTCTTAGGAAACACTTTTACAAAGAGTGGTTAAACTTCAAATTGTGTCATAATTTCTAATTGGAGACATGAACTTCATGTTTACATAATTCTAAGCGACATTTTAGATACGAAGGATTAACATTTTAACCACTCACATTTCCCAAATAGCATTTTATAAGTTCACTTTTGTTCAAAAGAGAAGAGCTTATTAATTTTTTGTTGACTTTAAAAGTAAAAGCAACAAAATTGAGGTACATGAATGACTGCATAGATGCTACCAAACCTGGAAGCCTATGGTTAAGTAAATGCGCAATGTGAATACAAAATGAAATTAGTCCACTAATTATTGGGATGCATTTTCTAGACTATTTGCCAAAAAAGGCAATTAAGGATTTCACTTAAGAAAAACAAATTGACAAATTGAGAACAAAGTTACCTCAAATTGCAAGATTTCACCAAAAATTAACACATGGCGCCGGCAAATTAGGGGATTTTCTATTTCTTGGCCAACTTGTCCTACATGGCTAGAAAACCTTCAACATGGCATGAGGCATGAGACAGACGATGACATGAAAAATTCCACGCACTAAATTGAAAAATCTAAACTCTGAAACATAATATATAAAATAATTTTTAAAAAAATTCATTCATTTATTTATTATTTTAAAAATACATACTAAATTTTCAAGCTAATTTGTTTATATTAAAATGTAAAAATATATTTGAAATAATTTACAATATATCAGTCAAAATTGAAATGTATTATTTTATAAAATAAATCTTCAAATTTTAAAATGAAAAATTGAAACAAATGAGACAATACAGTACCAAATAATTATAATAAAAGATAAACTTGAATTTCTAATAAAATTCGAATACATTGAAAATATTTAGATAATATTAGTGAACCAATTTTTCTTAGTGGAAAAATGGTTATTTCCAAAATATGTGAGAAAGGCAACAACAGTAAAAATTGATAATATTTTTAAACATATTGAATAAGTACTCTCATTATATCGTGAAATATTTTACAATAATGTATATATTTTAGAAATTTATTTTCAAATAGTTTTTATAGTGTAAATATGTTTTTACCATTTGATGAATATTGTTATCATAACTAAAAAAATAAAAAAAAGTGCATTTTTGCTTAATTAGTTTTATTTTATAGTTTTTCCTTGTTTTCAATAATTATTCTATAATAATGAAATAAATTAAAATATTATAAGATACTGTAATACATTTTCCAAATTATTCAAAGAATAATTTTTTTATTGAAAACAAATGTTATCTTTAGAATATATTTCAATTATTTATATACTTAAAAGCTTTAAAAACAATACATTTACAAGATTAAATACACTTCCAGGAAACATATCTAAAATATTAAATACATTAATTAAAAATTAATATAATTTTTATGTCATATTTATAATTTATTTCAAAGAACTAAAAATAGTTTAAAGAATAGTTAAAACTTATGTTTATTAATGCAGTATTTCCTATTTGTTTGTTTATTGTTATTGTTGTTACCATTGTTGTTAGTTTAGTTATTTCATTTTATATAATACTTCAAAATGTAAATTATAAATTGTGCAAAAATTGAAAAATGTCACCTAAAATTTTTGAAATTTGTTCAATTTTAATAAATTTCGCAAATTAAATTTATTTATTTATACTTATGTTGAATAATATATTCATAATATTTAAGAAATAATTTCTTTTTTATTTTTGTAAAATGATAGTACACTTCAATTTTAAGCAGTAAATTTCAGATATTTGTTATGTATTTTAAGTTATTATATCTTTCATTCTTAGTTTTTTTATTTTTCTAATATTTATTTTTAAACAATGAGGCAAATAAACTGTCTTTCAAATTTTTAAAAAATAACTTTAAGAATTTAGATTTTTTATTCTTTTAATTTAGTTCCCTTGGCATTTTTTCCATGTCTTCATCTGTGTCGCAAGCAATGTAGGTTATTTGCCGGCCACATAATAAGAGCAGTGTGTCAGAAAACGAAAATTCCCCATATTTGCTTGCACATGTGATCACCACGTGCCAATTCTTGGCGAAATCTGATAATTCAAGACAACATTGTCCTGAATGTGCCAATATTTTTAATTAGAGTCTTTAACTGCCATTTTTGCAAATGGACATCTTGAAAGTGCCACTCTTAATCAATGGACCAAAATTCCATTTTGCCTGAATATAAATTAGGAAAAAAAACCACTGCAAACGTTATCCAGCGAAAGGTAACTTTGAACGAATACTATTCCTCCTTTGGTGTAAAAAAAAAGAGTTGAAGTTTGATTTCACAATTTAAAATCGCCTTTTTGTCGAGTGAAATGTTTAACACGTTGCCAACACAATTTTAATATTAATTAATAGAGGGGGCTGAGGTGATCACACAATCATTGCCCCTCGAATTGGGAATTGGGATCAGGGTTTTAGAATAGAAATGAAAACTGGGTACAAGAAAAAAGGGAAATGTAGATTTGTCAATAATAATTAATGTTAACATTTAAAAATACCAGTACATAGTCTTTGTAGATATAACCAAAATTGGACTGCTGAACCAAGTACTCGTACAGTATCTTATTCCAGGTTCGATAACACGGACATCAGTTGGGGAGAATTTTACTTGACATCGTGGTGCTGCTTAGGTCCGGTTATTGTGATAAATATAATAAATTTAGCTCCCTGCTCAAAATGATTACTAAACAAACTGGACTTTGGAAAAGAAATTTCAGGATGCAATAACATTCCAAATAGGGCGAAAATGTAATTTTGGTCCAGGGAGTGTCACTTCCAGATACTTATTTTAAAAAATGATGACTCAAAACTACGATCAAAACAAGTGGCATTGGATTGCGACTTTCCAACAGATTTTCACTAAAAACTTGATAGAAACTCACTCCACAATGTATCGATTTTCACTGAAAACTCGCAATCCAATGCAAATTTGTTCTCAATGTGTTGTTTCCTTCGGAAAAATGTAATTTTGTCCCGTATATAAATTAATTTTACAAAAATGACTTTTAATTTTTATCGTTGGCAAAATATTCTAACTTTTTAAAAATTTGACAATTTTGAGATAAATTGTCCTAATTTCGTTGGATTTTTGCATGCCGGACACACTAATTGGAGCTTTTCAATTATGCGTTATACACTGTTAAGTTGCATATTAGATGGAATGATGACGTATAAAAAAATGCTACCTAAACGTCTAATGTATAAAAAGTTAAGATATTTTAACTAGTGACAAGAATTAAATGATATTTTTATCAAATGACTATATATATAGGACAAAAATTGTAATTCTTTTCTACACATTGGATGCTTAAGTGGCAATTTTTACAGTTCTTATGTCACTTGGTAACTTTCTTGACAGTATATAACATGTTACTGGAAAGTTTCAAATTAGTATGTCACATGCGTTGGGTGTGTGAAATTCAGGTGAAATTAGAGCAATTTGTTCCAAAATTGGTAAATTTTTGAAAGTTAGAACATGTTTATTAACGACGAAAATTAAAGGACATTTTAATCAAATTGCTGTATATGCATTACAAAAATTGCAATTTGTCGCCATTTTTTTTCAGTTGTAGTCTTGAGTCGCTATTTTCTCAAATAAGTGATCTGAAAGTGCCATCTTTCTAAACTTAGTGGACCAAAATTGCATTTTTCCTTCCAAATAGCGATTTAAAGGTGGTCTTATTTGAAGTTGCTACCCACCATTAGTAAGTCCAAACAATAATTTTAAAGTTTAATATTTGATTCCTTTATACGAGTAGGAATAGAAACGGACAGTAAGTTGTGTAGTCCTAGTTTCAAAAGGTAAAACGTATTTGTATTTCTTCACAATTTGACTGAGCAACATCTATACTTGTAGAGTAAGGGAGCCAAAGTGAAATTCAACCCAAACTGTTGGTTTGCATCTTCCCTCATACTTTTTGAAATACAACCACTTTTCTTATTTTAATTTCTAAGTATTTTCCATGCCTTTACGCAACACTTCATGTCATCTGTTGCATTTTACGAAAATAAAACAAAAAGAAGATAGTTGAATATTATCTACATTGAACTATATTTAAAAAGAGTTTTCAAACCCTTGTGGTCTTGCATACAAGATACGATGCTGGTAATAATGGTAACGTAATTAATTAATTAAAGTAAATGATATTTATGGTAACAATTGCCCAACATATGGTGCCAACACTATAATTGTTTTATATAAATTAAAATCGTAAAGCCATTGCACCAAACATTTTGAAAAGAACTAAGACTCCATGGATTGAAGGATTTGGATTGGATAAAAGATTTGAACAGAGAGATTTTAAATAACTCCAAATAGAAAGGACTTGAAATTTACTACAATTATAAAAAAAATATAATTTGAAGTAAGAATTTAAGGATTTGAAATACTTAATCATCCTCATAACTATAATAGATTTGTTATTATGGATTTGAATTATTTCCTTATAATTCTCCCATCCAAAAGCATTTAGAGTCACATCAACTACAAGAGAAAAAAATCAAGTGATCATGTGGAATACGTGCTTAAACTTCCATAATATGATGGTAGATGATCATTGAAATATGGATCCTCTAAAAATATCAAGATACTAAAGATCAATATATTGATCACTACGAGATGGGTATGGTAATAGGAAAAGGGGGTGAAAAGGATGATGAGAATAATGAAATGAATTTGTTAACCGTTGTCTGTTCATTTCAAATGCTATTAGAATATCTTAAATGTTTATTTATTTATTTACTTTTTATTTTATGTAAAGTTGCTCTTTCAACTATTATTACTCACATCCATTAGTAAAATATAGGTAGATGTTTCTATTTACTGGGCGAGTTATTGCTCACTACTTTTAATTGATGTGTTTTGCAGAGGATGTTAATTGATGTGTTTTGCTGAGGATGTTAGTGAACATGATCAGACTTGTGGATGGTGGATGTGAAAGCTTGGATGCTAGACTAGGATGTTGATTTGATCATTATCCTATTTCTTTGGGACTACTCATGAATGTAATAGACAGGATATTTTCATTTCCGTTGCAAGTTAAGATTAGATGTCGCTGTACTTCATTTGGAAAACTAAATTGAAATGTTGGTTTAGTCTTGCTCTATTATAAGTTTAGCTTTGTTATTTGCTAATCGAGTTCGCAAATACTACCATGTCATGGTCTCGGGCTTGAGCTGTAACACTTATGCACTTAAAACATAGCCCAATATTTTCACATGATTTTTTCAGAATTTTCCTAGCCAAATTTAGCCATCTCTTGCCAATTTAAGCCCTTTACGTTCTTGGTGAGTGTTCAAATTAAGTCACTTTATTTTTGGTATGAGTTTACCAAAGTGGTTTCTCATATTTTCTCCTTCCATAGTCAATTAAGTAACCCTTAATTAATTCACACGAAAATAATAAATTAAATAAGCTATTAAATAAATAAACTACCCAATTAAATCTTACTAATAATATTTTTATAAATATTATTATGAGGGTCTAAAAATTTGGGGTATTACATTGAAAACACCCTTTTTTCAGATAACATTTCATTATTAATTTATTCAAACATTTTTCATTTTTAAAATAGATTTTTCAAAATTGAATTAATTCTATAATTCTATAAGCAAAACGAATAAAAATAAACTAATTTTTATAATTATTATTTATTTACATAATTAAATTATGAAGAATAAAAAAAAAAAGATACACTTTTTTAAAAAAAATCCATAAATTTAACATAAATACAAGAATTGAGATTACGATATATTGTCATTGTAACAATAACAAAACGTAATAAAAAACAGAAATAAATTAAAACAGGGGTGATATTAATTTCCTCATTTCCATTGGCCCCACTAACTTGGTCATGTTCCCTCAACTTCTGGAAACAGTAACTTATATCTTTTACTACACATGCAACGTCAGCATCTTTTTCGTGGCAAGTTCGCAGATGAGAAATTTTCTTCTCTCATAATTGTTTCCCGTCAACAGGGCAATGTTAAACACTGTAACTATGAAGCCCACTCTCAACCTCCACACCATTCACTAAATTTTATACTATTAAACATATCTATCAATAAAAAATTTGATTCAAATTTGAATTCTTAATTTCTTTTCTTTACTTGTATAACTAATTAATTATTTTTCAATCTTTATATTTACTTACAGTCAAATCAATAATATACATATACAAATGCACACTCACATTTGCATTTATTTATATTTTAAAACTTATTATTATCTTTATATAACATCACATCATTCATATTATATATTATATATATATATATATAAATATATAAATTTAAATAAATAATAGTATTCATCCCGTCAAAATCTTTCTTCAAAATATGATCTTTACATAACTCTCACTAAAAATGATTCTACATTACAACACCTCTTCCAAACATAGGCACCTAAGAAAAAAATGCATAATCAATAGATTTATGAGTCATAATATTCTGAATCATCCATTTTAGAGCAACATCACCAAAAGAAAATTGCATTTGTAAAAAAGAACGTTTACCAACTGCTAAAGTCTATAGATTTCAAATGATTTTTCATATAATTAAAACGTAAAGGAAACAAAAACAAAGGGAAAAAAAGAGTAAACACCGACATATGTATTGAAAAACAATCCCAAACTATTTTAGAGTACTATTTTAGTTACTCTTTTCCAATTACATTTGACGAGAAACAAATTTAGTAATCAAGACAGGATCTTTCAACTAAACCACATAAAATAATGAGTTAATTTAGACCCTAAATAACTAAATATTTATGAAAAAAATGATATTTACATTCTTATTAGTAATCTATTTTTTTTGCCAACATAATATTGAAATGTGCAACTAAAAATAAAAATATATGATTTTAAACACTAAAAATATTTGGATATAATAAAATTAACACAATTGTATAAGTTATGAACATATTAGTGTGCAGTAGTTATTGCCACGCCCCAAATCCGAATGCCTAACAAGGCAGTGTCTTCAAGACATTCATCTAAGGATACCAAAGCCTACTTGCATCAAATAATTTGAACCATTTATCGATTTGTAAAATATCACAAAAGTTACATAAACTTCAATCTTATACAAAGTGCCTCATCAACATTTCCAAAACATAAAATAGCAGCCGAAGCATTATGGTTACAACTTATTGAAAACTTAAATATTTTAGCTTAAAACTATTCCCAATGCGGCTCCTTCACCAACCTCATGCATGCTCATCTCCAACATTCTCATATGCAAAAAGGGCTTTTAATACTTGTGAGTAAAAATCACCCAATAAGCGATTACCTACTTTTAAGAGGTGTGAACAGTTTAAAAAATTATAATGAACATTTTTCCTAAATATTGCACATTAGTGAAAAAAAAAATTCATTTCAAACATCATTTATCATGTAAGGATACTCATAGGTTTGATTTCATGTATTAATTCATTGATTAGAACTCTAGTCTTTAAACTCGATTAAGGAGGATCACATGTAATTGTAATGACCATTCAACTAAAATAGTTATCTCAATCTATAACTTTAAGTGAAAGGATCACTAGAAATTACAATCTTTAAACTGGTGTAGAATGAATTGTGAAAACACACTAGATGCAATTTTTCAAGGGGTTGACATGTCTTTTCCATCTCTACTCAACCCTACATATAAAAGAAAGCCATAATTCACATAGAAGTCGATTTGGAGATGTAGAGAAGATATTTGGGAGGCTCAAACAAATTACTTGGAGAGAAAGTAAATTTCTTGGAAGTGGATATGCAAGGATTGGGACACTTCCTATTCAACGCGTCTCATAGGCTAAGATTCTTTGTTTTTTTTTTTTTTTTTTGCTTTTAAGACTATGCTGAATATGATTAATTTATCTTTTATTAGTTTTGATATTTTTATGGCTTGCTAATTCATTTTCTAGGATTTTGTGCTTGTGATAAACTATGAATGCATGAATTTTCTTTTAATGAATTGCCCTTATGTTTGTTATTTACAGTTGAGGGTTTGAATTATTATCAAAGGAATTGATCACTCCTTTAATTAATCCGTGACTATGTGGGGAATAATAAGAGTGAAACTTTTGGATATTCAATTATGAATATTAATCTTGTAGAAATAACAAAAGTGAAATTGTAAGATTAGTGTGGACATATATAGTTAATCACAGAATTCATAACTTGACTCGATTAGGCTAGGGAGAACTCATTGATATCTTGAATCAAAGCTTTATAGAGTTTGGAAGATATCCTAAAGATTTTAGGATTAACAATCCATGAAAAAATAATTAAATTGATGATTAACATACGGCATTCATCATTTTGAGTCAATTATATCACAAGGGAAACTTCCTAATCATTGTTATTTGTTTGAGTATTTTACTGCTTCCGCAACTACTTGCAAGATGCTTTATTGTCTGCTTCTTCCGTCACTCTTTCTATTTCATTTTAGCTAATTGAATAGCCTTAATTAATAAATACTCAGTTATATCAATAGACACATATCCTTCCCTATGGATACAACATCTGTGTTTACCTAATACTACCTCTTTATTATTTATTATATTGGTGTGGGATGACATGCATCATGTTTTTGGTGCCATTGTTGGAGAAGGGTGATGAGTGCTATTGAACGCTCTGAGTATTTGCTTGATTAGGCCAAGTTTAATTGTTCTTTCATTGCTTTACTTTTCTTTTGCTGGCATTCATGGTGATAGTTTTTGTTAAGCTTTGTGGGACTCTTTTATGCATAGGAACCAAGATTTTGATTTGTGAGAGTTTGGCCCCTAAAATAGAGCGAACACTTCAATGTAAAGAGAGCCTCGCAATGCCAACAACAGCAAAGGGAGTTAAACACAAAAGATGAACAAGGTAGGAAAGGCCGAGCCTTACTACATTTCCTCATAGGACTCAAAAATGCTCTACTTGGGAACTGAATATAACAATGGCTTGTCCCTTCCTCCTTCCCGATGGTCAGGATGTTAAGGGCTACAATTCATGGCAAATGGGACGCTAAATATTAAATTTTAGGTATTTTAGGACAAAACCATAATTCAGCTAAAAAGTGTCACATGTTGGGCACTTGATGTTAAAAGTAGGGCTTTTTGACGTATCTAATCATGGTGGCATGATGTTGCATCATACTGGCATAAAGTGACATTCAAATTCAAATGATAAAAAAGTAATATTATTAAAAATTTTATATTATATTTAAAAATAAAAAATGTATACATTAAAATAAACATTCATAAATATATTTCATGTTGTCATTCAATAAGTGAAATAAATCAAAGACAAATATCATAATTGAAAATGTTAACAACTTCAATTATCTTGCACACGAGTAATTTATTTTATTACATTGAACGTGCTAGTGCACAAATCACATGCCCAACTTCTCTCAAATTACAAGTTCATCATATGTAAAATAACATTCTCCAGATCTTGAAATTCTACATTCTATGTCTATGACATTTTCATTTTATTTATGGACATTTGATGGCAATTTCCGTGAGAAGTTCATGAAGCATGGAGATCATAATGGTTTAAAACCTTATTTGATAGTATTATTTATATGACTTGTAAGACAAAGGATCGACTTGTGACGAAAATGTTGAAGTGGATCTCATGGAAGAAGTTCTAGATAGTAGGGGTAGATTATTTGCTAGTTGGACCTTAGTGGAGATAGAGGTAGCCATGATTGACATGAATGTCAAGGATGTGGTGGGGCACTACCTGGGGATTGAGGTGGAAGGGGGCGACGAGGAGGAGGAGGTGGCGGGGGTGGGGGTGGCAGTGGAGGTGGTTGATGAGGAGGTGGCGGTGGGGGAGGCAAAGGTTGTAGAGTGGAGGCGGAGGTGGGGGGTGGTGTATGGAGGTGGTTGATGAGGAGGTTGAGGTGGTAGGAGTTTGGAGGAGCGTCGGTGGGGGGAGGCTGGGGTAGGGGTGGTGGAGGCAGGGTGCATAGAGGTGGTTGATGAGGTGGCCGAGGTGGGGCTGGGGCGGCGGCGTAGGCGGTGGAGGTGGGGCTGGGGCAGGGGAGGTGTGATGAGGAGGTTGAGGTGGTGGGGTTGGAGGAGGTGTGGGTGGGGGAGGTGACGGCAACGGGGGCGGCAGAGGAAGTGGTGGAGGTGGTTGATGAGGAGGTTGAGGTGGCACAGTTGGAGGAGGTGCAGGTGGATGTAGAGGTGGGAATGGAGGTGGTTGATGAGGTGGTCGGGGTGGGGGTGGTGGAGGGGGAGGAGGGGGCCGGGCGGTGGAGTGCAAGAGGTGGCAATGGAGGTGTTGATGAGGTGGTCCGGGGTGGGGGTGGTGGAGGGGGCGATGGAGGCCGGAGGAGGGGGCGAGAGAGGAGGTGGAGGGGCGGCGGTGGAGGTGGAGGTGGAGGCGGAGGAGGGGGCGGGAGAGGAGGCGGAGGTGGCGGCGGACAAAATATTGGATGTGGAAACTTGGGCCATGGGAGAACTCCTGGATGCATTCTTCTTATGCAAAGTTTTGGAAATGGGAATGGAAAAAGGTTAGCTGCTGTAGTAGTGGCTGATATGGATAGCAGAGCCACCAGTACCCATAACTTGAGTTCTATATTTCTTGCCATGATTACCAAATAGGAAAAAACAATTGGATGCTTGCAAAAACGGAACTTTTTTTCCTTCTATTTATAGGCATAATTCCATCTTCTTTTTTGAATTGACAAGTATATAGGTATGCCCTTTTCCAATAGGTTAGCCACTGTTAAATAAATGGGTTTAGGACAGTCAACTTTCTTCCTTCTGCATTTTCTTTTCTTCTTTTTAAATAATTCGATATCTAGAAACACAGCCAGAGTTTTGACGTGAGATATACAATTAAATTTGCAATTAGTTTAGTTACTGTTTTCTTGAATTACATTTTTGTTTCTACGTAGTTTCAATAAATTTGGGGTGGTTGCCAAATGAAATACCATTCAAATTTGTGCAGTTTTTACCTTTTCAAATTATGGAAATATGCTTTTTCAACCCCTTCAAATCTAATCTAAATGAACAACTTATTGCCTGTTTCTACTCTTGTTTCTAGAAAATGTTGTGTGATCTAAATAATATTGAGTTACTTATTTACATGAGATTCAAATCACTCTATTAGATGTTGGTTCAAATTAGTACTTAAGTTTTGACTAAATAAATGGATTTTTTGTCTAATAATTTTTCATGTTTAGTTATTATCATTTAAATGCCTAATACAAATGTAACCATCACTTTTGTATAGAAAAGATATTGTCAAAACATTAGCCTTCTATTCCTGTGTCTGCCAAAATTTTCTGGATGGTACTAGTTGTTTGAAAATTATTTCTTCCTACTAAATTTGACACACTATGGTGTGCAAATTCATTTATAAATTGTAAAATTATTGTATTTTAATTAATAAAAATAAAATTATTTAATATTAAAAAAGTTTAAAGAATAATTAAAATAATAAAATAAGTAAATAGCAAAAGAATTTTAAAAAGTAAAAAAATTGAGAGAAAATACAAATAAAAATTAATTTAAATTAAAAAAGAAAATATAAAAAATAGAGAAAATTAAAATAAGAAAATTATATGATTTTACATTATGTAAGCATTTTTGAAATAAAAAATGATAGAATTTGAGAGAACACGCACACACACACACACACACACATATAAATTGTAAGTTTGATAAAAATAGAGAAGAAAAATGATAAAAAAATAAAAATATTTAACATAAGAGTAGTTATGTAAATTTAATTTGTACAACAAAAAATCTTTATTGACATAGTAATATTGTATAAATAAATAATTTACTGAGTATACAATTCACTAAATAATTATTTTTATTGTTTTAGTACCATTTGAACTAATTGTTGTGATTTGGTTGATAATAAAATCTTCAAATTAATATCTTACGAAATACTTTTAAAAAGAGTGGTTAAACTTGAAAATGTATCATAATTTATAATTGGAGGCATGAACTTCATGTTTACATAATTCTAAGCGACATTTTAGACATGAAGGATTAACATATTAACCACTAACATCTCCCAAATAGCATTTTATAAATTCACTTATGCGCAAAAGAGAAGAACTTACTAATTTTTTGTCGACTTTAAAAGTAAAAGCAACAAAATTGAGGTTCATGAATGACTGCATAGACGTTACCAAACCTGGAACCCTATTGTTATTGGGATGCATTTTGAAGAAGACTATTTGCAAAAAGGCCATCAAGGACTTAAATTAAAAAAAAAAAAACAAATTGACAAATTGAGAACAAAGTTATCTTAAATTCCCAGATTTCACCAAAAATTAGTACGTGGCGTTGGCAAATTAGGGGATTTTCTATTTCTTGGTCAACTTGTCCTACATGGTTAGCAAATCTCCAACATGGCATGAGAAAGACGATGACAAGTAAATACAACGTGGCACTAAATTAAAAAATCTAAAATTTAAAAATAATATATAAAAAAATTTAAAAAATAAATTCATTCATTTATTTATTATTTAAAAAATAATAAACTAAATTTTCAAGCTAAATGGTTTATATTAAAATGTAAACATATAATAAATATTTAGATAATATAATTACCAAATAGTTATAATAAATTATAAATTTTAATTTCTAATAAAATTCAAATATATTGAGAATATTTAGATAATATAATTGAACAAATTTTTCTTAGAGGAAAAATCGTTATTTCCAAACAATGTGACAAAATCAACACAGTAAAAATTGATAATATTTTTAAGCATATTGAATAAATATTTTCATTATATAAAGAAATATTTTACAATAATCTATATATTTTAGAAATTTATTTTCAAATAGTTCTTATAGTGTAAATATGTTTTTACTATTTGATGGATATTGTTATCATAACTAAAAAAAATAAGAAAATGGCATTTTTCTTAATTAATTTTATTTTATAGGTTTTCCTTGTTCTCAATAATTATTCTATAATAATGAAATAAATTAAAACATTATAATATACTGTAATACGTTTTCCAAATTGTTTCAAGAATAAAATTTTATCAAAAACAAATGTTATATTTAGAATACATTCCAATTATTTATATACTTAAAAGCTTTAAAAACAATAAATTTACAAGTTTTAATACCCTTCTAGGAAACATATCTAAAAGATTAAATACATTAATTAAATTAATTTAAATTTTTATGTCATATTTATAATTTATTTCAAATGACTAAAAATAGTTTAAAGAATAGTTAAAAACTAAGTTTATTAATGCAGTATTTTCTAGTTTTTCTTTGTTTATTATTATTGTTGTTGCTGCATTTGTTATTTGAGTTATTTCATTTTACATTATACCTTAAAATGTAAATTATAAATCGTGCAAAAATTGAAAATGTCACCTAAAATTTTGAAATTTGTTCAATTTTAATAAATTTCGAAAATTAAATTTATTTATTTATAAACATCTTGAATGATATATTTATAATATTTAAGAAATATTTTCTTTTTCATGTTTATGAAATGATAGTATATTTCAATTTTAAGCAGTAAATTGCAGATATTTCTTATGTATTTTAAGTTATTATATCTTTCTATCTTAGTTTTTTATTTTTCAGATATTCATTTTTAAACAATGAAGCAAATCAATTTATTATTAAAATTTTTAAAAAATAACTTTAAGAATTTAAATTTCTTATTTTTTTTTCAATTTAGTGCCCTCGGCATTTTTTTCCATGTTACCGTCTGTGTCGCAATCAATCTAGGTTATTTGCTGGCCAAGTAAGAGTGGTGAATATTGCTTGCACATGTGACAATCACGTGCTAATTTTTGGCAAAATCTCATAATTCAAGACAACTTTGTGTGCCAATATTTTTAATTAGAGTCATTTTTGCAAATAGATATCCTGAAAATCAATGGACTAAAATTCCATTTTGCCTGAATAAAAATTATGAGGAAAACACTGTAAACGTTATTTAGCAAAAAGTTAACTTTAAAGGAATACTATTCCTACTTTCCATAGAACGAAAGCAGTAAAAGAGGGAAAAAGAAAAAGAGTGGAAGTTTGATTTCACAATTTAAAATCGCCTTTTCATTGAGTGAAATGTTAACAACACAATTTTATAATTAATAGATGGGCTGAGGTGATCACACTAGTCATTGCCCCTTGATTTGGGATCAGGGTTTTAGAATGGAAATGAAAATTTTCTACGGAGTACAAGAAAAAAGAAATGTAGATTTGTCAATTATTATTAATGTTCACATTTAAAAATACCAGTACACATGTCTTTGTAGATATAACCAAAATTGGACTGCACAACGAAGTACTCGTACAATTTCTTATTCCGAGTTCTATGATGGGGACATCAAATGGGGAGGATTTTACTTGGCATCCTTGTGCTGCATAGGTCCGCTTATTATGATAAATATAATAAATTTAGCTCTCTGCTCAAAATGATTACTAAACAAAATATACTTTTGCAAAGAAATTTCAGGATGCAATGACATTCCAAATAGGAGGAAATGCAATTTTGGTCCACTAACACTAACTTTGGGAGTTGTCACTTTCAAGACATCTAGTTTAAAAAATGGCAATTAAAAAAATCTGCAATTAAAAAAAGTGGCACATTGACGACGACGTTGCGTTGGATTGCGAATTTCTAATAGATTTTCATCAGAAACTCATTCCACGGAGTGCCGATTTTAATTGAAAACTCGCAACACAATGCAATTTTTTCTTCAATGTGCCATTTTTGCAAAAAAAAAAAAAAATATATATATATATAATTTTCGCGTCATATATACAGTTGTTTGGCAAAAAATATCCTGATTTTTAAAAAATTTGACAACATTTGGACAAATTGTTCTAATTTCGCTAGATTTTCGCACCCCCAATACAAATAACATACTAATTTGGGGCTTTCTGATGATGCATTGAACGTTGTTAATGATGATACTAGGTAGAATAATGACATGTAAAAAAATGTCACCTAGAAGTGCTATGTGTAAAAAGTTAGGACATATTAGCTAACAAAAAAAATTAAAGGATATTTTTGAAAATATTTTTTTTACACATTATTGTGCCACCTAGCGTTCTTCTTGACAGCTTATAACACATCGTCAGAAAGCTTCAAATTAGTGTCACGTGCATCGGGCGTGCGAACATTTGGTGAAATTAAGGCAATTTGTCTTAAAATTGTCAAATTTTTGAAAAGTCAGGACATTTTTTTAGTAACAAAAATTAAGGAATATTTTTGCTAAATAGTCGTATATACAAGACAAAATTGTAATTTTCTGCCATTTTTTTTAGTTGCTCTCTTGAGTCGCTATTTTTTCAATTACGTGACCTAAAAATGCCACCCTTCTAAACTTAACAGACCAAAATTACATTTTTTTCCTTGGAAATAGCAATTTAAAGGTGGTCATATTTGAAGTTTTAAAGTTTAATATTGAATTCCTTTTTACGAGTAGGAATAAAACCGGACAGTAAGTTGTGTTGTCTAGTTTCAAAGGGTAAAACGTACTCGGTATTTCTTCACAATTTGAAAGAGCAAAATCTATATTTGTAGAATATAGGGGCCGAAGTGAAATTCAACCCAAACTAATGGTTTGCATATTAGCACATAATTTTAGAAATACAACCACTTTTCTTATTTTTATTTCTAAGTATTTCCATCCCTTTACGCAACACTTCATGTCATCCGTTCCATTTTTTGAAAATAAAACAAAAAGAAGATAGTGGAATGTTATCTACATTAAACTATATTTAAAAATTACTAATTATAATTCCCACAATTTGTTTTTATTTTTTATGTCTTGCATCCTACATTTTATGTTTCAATAAAATAAGCTTACAAAAAGAGTTTTCAAATCCTTGTGGTCTCGCATACACGATGCGATGCTAATAATTATGGTAACATAATTAACTAATTAAAGTAAATAATATTTATGGTAACAATTGTCTAACTTATGGTGCCAAAAATATAATCGTATTATATATATATATATATATATATTAAAATCGTAAAGCCATTGCACCAAACATATTAAAAAGAACTAAGACTCCATGGTTTAAGGATTTGGATTTGAAAAAAGGATTTGAATAAAAAGATATCAAATGACTCTAAATAGAAGAGGTTTGAAATTCACCACAATTTTTAAAAAATATAATTCAAACTAAGAACTAAGAATTTCAAATGTTTAATTATCCAAACAAGTGAAATAAATTTGTCATTATGAATTTGAAATATGTTTCTTTTAATTCTCCCATCCAAAAGCATTTAGAGTCACACATCAACTAAAAGAAAAAAAAAAAAAAAAAGATGCTAGATGCGGAACACGTGCTTAAACTTCCATAATAAGATGGTGGATGATCATTGAAATACGGATCCTGTAAAAATGTTAAGACACTGAAGACCAATATATAGATCTCTAGCGGCACCCAAAAAAATTTGGAGGGAGGGATAGACATTGTCCAAAGTCTTTTTAGAACTAGGATAATTTTAGTTTCATTAGAATTTCCGTAAAAGTGTAGTGCCCTAAACACAACAAGGTTCCACAACAATCAGTCTGAGAACCATCATCCAAATTTTAAAAATACCCAACAGATGCAATTATTGGATGCATTGATGACTAGAGGAGGATCTGAGATGTTGAATTTGTGATTTATCGAGATCTTTCAAGCTATACTTGCTTTGTAACTTTGAACAAGTCTAAAGTGATTGTGTCAGACTATGTTGAAACATAGTCACAATCTGCAAATATTATGATTAAAGCCTAAGACAAAAAGAACTTTGAACCTCAAGACATAAGCTTGGGTTTTGGCTAGCTTGACCTAGCCAAAAAGGTCTAAAATTGTAGAGGAAAGAAGCAAGAATTGAAAAATATGTAGAGAGATTTTCTTGAAACTTGTGCAACTACTTTCTTAAATTACAAGCATTCTTGTTGTTACTATCGTTATTCCCAATGACTATTAACTCTCCTAATCTATATATATTTGTTATTATCTTTTGTTTCTATCACTAAAATTTGTGGGGTTATTATTTTTATTGAAAGAAAAATTTATAATGGCAAGAAAAGCTAATCATGGTCAGGGCAATTATTGGAGTACTAGGAGAATCCCAACACCACCGTCACCATCCCTAGAGTAGACTTTGAAACTACCAGAAATTGTTTAAGAAGGTAGCCTAATTCCATTAAGGCCACAACTTGGAGAGACTACAGCACTAGAACCTAAACCTGAGGCGAAAATTGCCCAGATTCTGACCATCGAGGAAGAGGCTCATGAGAATATCGAGGAAGGGGAGTTTTGCAGGTTGAAGTTACTAACATGCTGCATGACATTCAAATGGAAGAACAAGTCGTCTTTTTCAAAAAAGGGAACCTAAGGTATTTCCCAAAACTTTTGTTTACTAAAGTTGATATTTGGACTATAGGAGATCAGGATGATGACATGACTCTGACATTGGAACTTGGTAAAGTATAGGAACCCTTAGATTAGGCAAAGACAAGCAAAAAAAGAAAAGGGAAGGGGAAGGTGACTAAAAGTTTGGAACCCTCCTGGAAGAAAAAGAAGATGTCTTTAATAACCAATGTACAAAACCTCCAATACTTCACAAGAACTAATCAAGAAAGCATATGTGTGTGGGGACTTTGTTAGATTTTCTCTAAGTTGAATGTACTTAGTGTTGGGGTTCTAAGTGGTGGATCTGTAGGGAATTTATTCAGAAAATTTTAAGCCAAATTTTGATGAGATAGACTGTGTTTTCATAGTCAACTATCATTCATTTGGTTGAAACTATAACTCTAGAGGCTGCCCCAACTTCTACTCCTTTTCTTATGAAAAATTTGAGGCAAGTGTTTACTATTTTGAGGTTTTATCCAAAGATATAGATGCAATAAATTTATTGCAAATGTAAAAGCAAAACCTTAAACAAAGAATTGCCTTATTGCAAATTGTTGCTGTTGGAATTCCTTTTTGACCTAACTATTGAAGGAACTACTGTTTCGAATAGTCAATCTTCCTCTTGATGCTACAACACTTGCCTTTTTTCTTTCTTTGTTGATATTTGATATTATAAGTTATAAAGAAGGAGTACATATTTAAGGGGAGGTATGGATGAGAATTTGCTGAATCTTTGATGATAAATTAAGCTCAATTGATGAACAAGAATAAAGGAAAACCTAAGTTATGGGAGAGTAATTTGTGGAATTTTTATTGCCTAGCTTTAGGGCGAGTCCTTTGGATTCTTGGCTAATTGCCTGGTGAAGAACCTTATTTAAGATTATCCTTGTTGAGAAATTTTTTGATCTAACAATGTTGTATCCACTATACTTGAACTTGGAGTTCTTGATAAAATTATTGTACTGATGCTCCAACTCCAGAAGTTGATGAAAAATTAAAGTAGAATCTGGTGTTCACTACTTATTCCGCTACCGGTTTGAGGCTGATTCGCAAAATTAAGGTGATTAACTTTACTGGAATTGGAGTTTCACTAACTTATGAACTCTTTATTGCCATTGCATTCACTAAATCGAAAAGTAGCATTCTATACTTTGAAACTCTATTTAGAGGGATCAATGCCTAGATTCGACAACTGTAGACTCAAATGCATGATCTTGAGATTCATATTGTTACACTTATGAATAATCCATCTGATGTGGATGCTCCAATTGCTGCTGGACCCTCCACCTCTTGATGTTGTAGTTCCCTTGAATGTTCTTTGGCATGGTGTGTCATAAAAGGGGATAGTATGTAGACATAGGGAGTATTGGACCTGAGAGGAATCGCGGTGCATGTGTCTAGGGGTAGTATGTTGGTTTTCTTATGGCTTTCTTTAGTGATCCACTTCTATATTTGTCATGGCTACTATTTTTGGTTTTCTTTGACTTTTTGGTCTTCTAGACTTCTATCGAATTATTTATGGATTAGCCCATATCCCGACTCTAATAAAAATGTTTAACTTTTACTACAATGCCGCTACTTTGATGATGTTTTGGAATTAGAATTTTTTTGTGTTCTACTTATAATGATATTAGAACGGCATTACATATTTAGGATCTCATTTTCTCAATTGCAATTGTCTTCACTTTGTACCCAAACTACATGGATTCCATGGACTTCTTTCTTCATACATGGATTCATGGGGTTATGCCACATAATACCAAAAAGGGAGATTGTTGACATCAGTTGGCACTTATGTGACATAAAATATCGAAAGAATATTTTAAAATTACTTAACAATAAAGACATGATTTTTCAAGAATATTGGGAGTGAAATTTTAGGCGGTGGAACTCCGGAAGTAGTCATGTGCATGGCTTTGGAAATGTGATTGGAGGTTTAGCTGTCGTATTTGTGGCCGATTTGGATTGAGTTCTATATTTCCTGACCTGATTACCACATAGAACAAAAACAATTGAATGCTTGCAAAATTGGTAGTTTTTTTTCTTCTATTTATAGTCATAATCCCATCTTCATTTTTGAAATGACAACTAAATAGGTATACCCTTTTTCAATAGTTTAGTTACTATTAAATAAATGGTTTTTGGACAGTCAACTTCTTCCCTCGCTTTTTTCTTTTTTCTTTTTTTTTTTAATAATTTAGTGTCTAGGAACACAGCCAGAGTTTTGACGTGAGATATACAATTAGATTTACAACTAGTAAGTTGTTGTTTTCTTGAATTACATTTTTGTTTCTACATAGTTTCAATAAATTTGGGGTGGCTGCCAAAGGAAACACCATTCAAATTTGTGCAGTTTTTACCTTTTCAAATTTTGGAAATATGCATTTTCAACCCCTTAAAAATCTAATCTAAATAAACAATTTAATGGCTGTTTTTACTCTTGTTTCTAGAAAATGATGTGTGATCTTAATAATACTGAGTTATTTAAATGAGATCCAAATCACTCTATTAGATGTTAGATTCAAATTACTACTTAATTTTTGACTAAATAAATCGATTTTTTGTCTAATAATTTTTTAATGTTTAGCTATTATCATTTAAATGTCTAATACAAATGGAACCATCACCTTTTCATAGAAAAGATATGGTCAAAACATTAGCCTTCAATTCTTGTGTCTGTCAAAATTTTCTCAATGGTACTAATTGTTTGAAAATTATTTCTTAATGGTAAATTTTGCACAATTTATGTGTGTGCGAATTTATTTATAAATTATAAAATTATTGTATTTTAATTAATAAAAATAAAATTATTGAATATTAAAAAATTTTAAAGAATAATTAAAATAATATAATAAAGAAAGATCAAAAGAATTTAAAAAATAGAAAAATTAAGAGAAAAAATACAAATAAAAACAATTAAATAAAAGTAAAAAATATATAAAAATTAAAGAAAATTAATATGAGATAATTATATGATTTTACAGTGCGTAAAAATTTTTGAAATAAAAAATGATAAAAGATCAAAAGAATTTAAGAAAATGATAAAATATGAGAGAACATATAAATATAAATTGTAATTTTGAAAAAAAGAGACAAGATAAATGATAAAAGAAACAAAAAATTGTGACATAAGGGTAATTGTTTTTATTCACGTTGTACAGCCAAAAAACTTTATTGACATAAAAATATAATATATGTAAATAATTTATTGAGTATACACTAACAAAAACTTACCAGATTAGGACGGCTAATTTGGGGTGGGAAATTTGGGATGGATTTGGTAAATCTATCCCACAATCGTGATAAAATATGTATTTTTTTTAAAAGAATAAGTCATTCTAAACTCATCTCAAATCTAGAATTTAGGAAAAATTTGGGACGAGTTTACCATTTAGTCCCAAAATCCATCCCCAAAATAATTTACAAAAAATTAAATTAAAATCATCCTAAAGTCATGCCAAATTTGGGACGGCTTCTTCATATGAGTAGTTAAAATCGCCTTTAAGGCTTCCCTAAATTTTTGAAAATAACCACCTGAAGGCCTGTCTTAGAACCGTCCCAAATTCTAGAACAATTTTGGCATCGATCTAAGCTTCAGTCCCAAATTCTAGCACAAAGTTATTCCAAAATAATTTGAGGACAATACAATAAAATTGTTTTAAAGTCATGCCAAATTTGGGATAGTTTGTTAGTATGGGATGTGAGAGTCATCCCTAAATTGTTTCGAAATAATGGAAATTAATATAGAAAAAACTTGTCCTTGAGTTGTCCCAACTTCTGGGACGGTTTTGGCATAAGTTAACCTCTTAATTTCAAAATCCACCTCAAAATGAATCAAGAAAAAAGTAAATAAAACCATTCTAGCTTGTTCCAAATTTGGGACGACTTTAAAATATAGTGTGTGAAAACTGTTCCAAAGCCATCTTAAAATTTTTGAAAGGAGTGGCCAAAAGGCCTATTTCGGAGCCATCCTAAATTCTAGGATGGTTTTAGGACAGGGTTTCCCTTTAGTTCCAAAATCCATCCCAAAATTGTGTCAAAAAAATTTTGAGAAAAATACAATAAAACCGTCCCAATGTTGTGCCAAATTTTGGGACAATCTTGGCATGACTTTCTTTGCAATTGCTATTAATTCATTCCAAAGCCATGCCAAATTTTGGGATGGCTTGGGCCATTAAAGCCATCCCAAAACACGAAATATAATCACATAATCCCTAATATTTCTATATTCAAGTAAGGTTGAAATCGTGGATTTTCTCACACTTGAAGCACAGGGAAGACTTCATTTTTGGGTGAGGGGGTGGATTTATGATACCATGACATAGATTATTGATTTTATTAACATTTTACAAGATTTATACCATGTATATATATGTCTATGTTTTTGTTGTAAATTTGTACCTTTTTTTGGGCAATTTTTTTCCTTGGGATAAATGTGAAGGATGGGCAAATGATTATTTGTAAGATTTGTGTTGGTGTTGATTTTCATGTACCTGCTTCATAATTTTCAACAAATAATGTTACGAATGTACATGTTTTGTGGAAGTATTCATACATATCTATTATTTTGAGTTTGGCAATAATGAATTGTGTCTGTTATTGAATAGTATGCTTAAAGTGAGTGGAAAATGATGGTCAATATGTTGTGTATTGTTGGCTTTAAAAGATTTGCACATGGTGTAATTGAAAATGAAATTTTCTTGTGACTTCTGTTTCTACTTAAGGTATAAGGGTACTATGTATTGGTATTGGCATGTTATGGAAATTATTATTATTTTTTTGGTTTTCAAGTAAAATGTTATGGAATATTAGATCATAGATGTATAATAAAAACTAACCTAAGTGTAGAGATTTGACACTAGAATTTGAAAATGGGGTTAATGATTTTGTTGAATGGGTAATGCAGTAGCATGAGCATATGGATGAGGCTAAAATTAGATATCAATGCTCTCGTTGTAAGAATGTAAAATTTCTCGAGTTTGATGAAGTTAAGGTTCACTTATTTAGGAAGAAGCTTGTTCAAAATTATTATACTTAGAACAGTCATGGCGAGACCTAGTATTGCAAAGCAATGCCAAATGTAGAAGTGAACACCATACCAATCCTCATGACCTTAGAGTACATTGGAATAGTGCAGGACTTTGATTAGAAGCACCGTATGGTATATATGATGTTGCTAGGTATTACAGTGGCATTGTGCATGTGATGGCTAGCCCTTCCTTAGGGGTGGGTGAGTAGCAGGGTGACCCTGACTTTTTAACCACCCAAACTACTGAGGGTACCACATTCAAGGCAAAGGATGTGGACAGAGTTGCAGGTAGATTTTTTGATGTACTACAAGTGGCAGACAAACCACTGTACAATGGTTTCTTATAATTGTCAGTAGTTACCTGAATGGTGAATATTAGAGTAGATCACATGTTGTAAAGTTGTTACAATATTTCTAAACTGATTGGTGAGATGCTACAAAGTGATCATTGAATGCCTTATAATTTCTACAGTACTAAAAGTTGATACGAGACTTAGGTCTTCTAGTGATGAGAGTTGACTGCTGCAAATCTGGGTAGATGTTGTATTGGAAAGTGGATGAAGACTTGGAACATTACAAATTTTATGGAGATGCAAGGTTCAAAGCAAAAAGGATGCCCTTATCACATGAGAAGCGCATTCCACACAATCGTTTGTGCTATTTGCCTCTTATTCCAACTCTACAAAAGTTGTATATGTCATAGATAACTGCTGAGCATATGATTTGGTATGCTGTTCACAAGATAGATAGTAGTTGCATATGTCATCCCTTAGATGTTAAGGCATTGATAAAACCCATCCTGATTTTGCATCGGATTCTCACAACATATGACTTAGTTTATGTGTAGATGAATTTGCCCTACATGAGTCATATGGGAAGATAGATTCGTTCTGGCGTATTGTGGTGACACTGTATAACTTGCCACTAGGAATGTACTTGAAGTATGTGTACAAGTTTTTAACAATAGTGATTCCAAGTTCATTTAATCCAAAGAGACTCATAGATGTGTATATGGAATCATTTATAGACGAGTTACTACAACTATGGATAGTGGGTGCAGTCATATACTATGCACACTAGAGAAGTTATTTCAATATATGTGCTGCTCTCATTTGGATAATTAATAACTTGCTTGCATATTCCTTATTGTTGGGGTAGAGTGCAACCAAAGTCAATGGATGTCTAATCTATCTTGATTTGAACAGAGCTTTTTACCTGTGCTGTGTTAGGAAGGCTTGTCATTTCGATTGTCATTTCCAATTCCCATCGCCATCATCTATACTGGAAGAATAGGAAGCATTTTGCAAGAGGCTAGGTTGAGATGCATGTTATGCCATCAAGAGAAATGGGTGAGCGGATATGGAAGTGTGTTAGAAACCTCCCACCGATGGTTTATGGTCCACACAGTAGAACCTTAGGATTCAGGACTAATCACAAGTGAACCAAAAGAAGTATATTTTAGGTTAACCATACTAGCAGACAAATATACTACTGCATAATTTGGATATTATGCATATAATGAAGAATATTTTTGATAATATTATTAACATAATTATGAATGTTAGAAGTAAATCCAAGGGCGATCTTAATGCTCGAAAGGACATGGGTATCATATGTGACTCCTAAGATTACTATGCCATTGGATAGTGTATGTTCAAAGCTGAAAGCTGTGTACACCCTTTCTTAAGAGCAAAAACAAAAGCTTTGTTAATGGTTGAAAGGACTACACTTCCCAGACAGGTATGTCGATGTGTTGACATGATGGAGTTGAAATTACATGACCTTAAGTCTCACGACTGTCATGTTTTTATGGAGAGGCTAATACTCATAGCATTCAAGGATTTTTTGCCCGAGTTTGTGTGGAGTTCCTTGGTGAAGGTAAGTTGCTATTTCACCAGCTTTGTATACTTGTCCTTCGTACTGAGGTTGTTATGGAAATGGAGGATAAAGTAGCGGGTATAATTATTTACAAATGATATTTCCTCCATCACTCTTTAATTATATAGAGCACCTAATTATACATTTAACATTTAAGGCGAGGGTTGGGTTCCAGTCCAATATAGATGGATGTATCCTTTTAAGAGGTATGTTAATGCTACATTTCATTTGGTTGATACTATTGAACTAGTCAATGTCTCATCTAATTGTTGTTTGTATAGGTTCCTGCATAGATTGAAAAGGAAGGTGAAGAATAAAGCCCACGTTGAGGCATATATAGTAGAAGAGATAGGCACATTCACATCGCACTATTTCGACATAGATGTGCTTCCGATGCAGATGAGACTACTAAGAAATGACATGGGTGTCACTTCGACATGCAGCCCTCCTTTCCCCATATCTAACCATCCTAGACGTGCATCTTAGGACAGGCCCTAAGATACATGATCTTACTGCTGTAGAATTGCACGTGGACATGACTGAACTGATAGCGCATGGCCAAGTCCACTCATCTAGTGACTGATTAGATCCTTTATCTACTAGAGGTGAATTCCCTATGGATGATGTTGATGATGGGACAAACTTATATGATAAAGATACGTTGTAAGTATGTTGACATGCTACAATTTATTTTATTGTACATAGAGAACCTACTGTTTCTCGGTAATGCAATAAATGTTATTAAATTCCATTATTTAACTCATCAATGAAACACAGCAACAAAATTAAATATTGAGATAATACCTTATTACTAAAACATGGTTAGTTATTTTGTATCCATGTTTCACTAAAAATAAAAAAAAAGAAACATAAGTAGATGTGATGTCTGCTTGTCCATCTTTAATGGATATGATGGACCTAGGTTTGATCATCATCCCACCTATCATCTTGCATGGCGTCTCTCTCACCAAATGAGCTTGTATGACCCGACAGCACATCTTCGAGAAATGGAGTAGAAGTTTAGCTCGATGGACCAGCACGTCACCCTTTAGAGGTAGATGGCCTAAGTGGCTATCTAAAGTGTGCAAACATGAATCCCATGAAATCATATAATTGATCCATAGCATGCATCTGCTGGCACTCTATGCGGTCCATCTGCATATGCATGTTATGCAACTCAACCATGACATTAGCTTCCACCTGGTGCAACTGGGCATGAAACTAGGTAGGTATTCATGCTCTTTAATCGCAAGGATTGGGACTAGCTCTCTTTCAAGCATAGGTATATCAACATTCAGAGCAGGGTTTCGAAGAACAAAGAATAGGGTAGTCAATGGACCCCTTTGCTTCTTAATGGATGACATTGTCACATCGGCTACAACACATAGTTCCATGATAAGATGAAGATACCCTTCCCCCTCTTGCCTCCCCCCCTCGTACCCCCAATTTTGTGTATAGTAGCATAGTGATATTTTTAATGATTTTTCCTTACTCTAGATCCTATAATAGGTGTTCACCAACTAATGATGATTGGGAACGAATTGCAAGCTCAACATAATTCCTTGACATGCACCTTATATGATGCTTGAAGAAAAATTGATCACTTGAGATGTATGTTAACTCATCTTTGGTGCAAGTGTGAAGTTGGTGTGGGGGATTGCATGAGTTATCCTATTGCTAATGAGGAAATTGTTGGTCATCCCAATGCCTAAAGTATGAGCACTAATGTTCGAACTAATACAATCTATATAGTAGTAACTGTGATCACAGATTATGGTATCAACTAAATCTCTCTTGGGCAATTATTAAGATATGATGAGCTCAATATGGAACCTTCACAATAGTAGCAACTAATAAAAGACATTATTGTGAATTTCATAAAGTCTACTTAAAATTCCATGGTATGGATGGACATCCTTATTAAAGAGCAACGAGCTACCTTAGTGCGTTTGGAGGAGAAAACAGTGCAACTAACCAAAGTAGCATCTAGTTCAACCTAAGATTCATTATTGAGCAGCATCGAAGTATATCAAGAGGAGTATCAAGGAATAAGTGGGGAATGGATTGGAATCGATGAAGAGGAAGAAGGTGAGGAAGGTGTGAAACGAGTAGTTGAGTCCATGTTGGAAGAAATTCATGGTTCTACACATGCCTTAGAATACCATGAAAGAAGACCAAGAGTCAAATTCGAGCCATATAGAACCAATTGTTGATGTAGAACCCTAAAAAGGGTTAATGTCTTTGAAGATCTATGTCATCAATCAGATCTTGAGGTAGAGGAGGAACCAATCCCTATTGAGATGAGGCATCAACTAGAAAGGAAGAAAGAAAGGGATGAAATGGAAGATTTATATTCTTGTACATTTCATACGTTCCCTACTCTTATGTCCCCTACCTTGATGAATTGTATACAAAGTAAGATATTCCTCCAACAAAGCTCTAACTTGATGTCTTTTAACTCATTTGTAAAAGCATTAGCTCATAAGCTGAAATTCATTATCTTTTTGCAAGATGTATGCAACGGGAATAGGCATTTAGATGATAGTGCCTTTGAGTGTCTTTTAGAAGTGCGCAAGTCATTGCAATACATGTTTCAGCAACCACAACTAAATGCAAGAGAAGAACCACTAGGGCATGGAGAAGTTAGGCACAAGTTAGGGAATGGAACTGATTATGATACAAGGACTTATTTTTCCCTTGTGAATTTAATTTTTCAACTTTCACGAAATCAAATAACGAATACAATGGATGACTTATTTATGAAAAACTGATTTGAAAATAAATTGGGGTTGTTGGCATGGTGACAGTGTCATTAGTGGCTATTGCAATGGATAGTTAGATCATCTACATTGGGCTTGTGGATGGGATCCTACAAATGTTGATATTAGAGCTATGTAGAATGGCCTGCATTTATTTGTGTGTGCGAGATTGAAAGGAGCTACGCCTATTAGGCTATAGACATTAAATATAGGACTTCTTGGGAGGCAACTCAAGCATTTTTCCTTGCTTTTAGTAGTTTTTTTTTTTTTAGTGTTTTGTGATTTAGTATGTTCTGTAGTGTTTTGTGATTTAGTATGTTTTTTAGTGTTTTGTGATTTACTTTGAGTTCCAATTGGCGTAGGGTTGAAGAGAGTAAGCAAATTGGCATGGTGCAATGTATAAAAAAGAGAAGGATGGATGGATTTCTCCAACCCTTCTAGGTTATATCTGTCTACATTGTTTTATTATCTTCTTATGACTATATTTGTAGTATAGGCAACGATAAAAGTTGGGCTAAGGGCAACCATGCATGTTGGAATATTATGAAGGATTGCATGAAGAGTTGTGTGCATTTCAGGTGATAAATGTTTTATAATGTGGAATGACCGCAGAATATCTGTGAAAGTGGTGGCCATTGGACTTAACTTGTTATGCAAAACTTTTCGTTGCATAGTTCTTTAATTATTCTTGAAAATAGATATTTTAGTCTAATTTGTTGAAAGCATGATTCCCACTTTATTGTATACAACACTCTTCAATTGTTAGTTGCTAGATCACTTGAGAAGTTCTATTGTAAGGAGAGAATAATTCATTCGGAGGTGTAAATCTTACTTTAAGTGTTGACAAATTCTCTAGAGAATGAGTAAGATTGACTAAATGAAAAAAAGGAGAGATAGGACTTGAAAATTCTTTTTGGAAAAACTAAAAAAAATGTGAGCATGTTTGAAAAAGTTATCTACTCTGCTAATTGGTCTAACTTAATAACTAGGATTGTGCAGAGACCTCTATTTATTCTTGCGTAAAATGATTGGCCAATCATGAGTATACAAAGCATATTAAGTTAGTTGTGAATTGAGTAACTAGAGGGTGCACGGTGACTCTTGTTCATCTTCATGTAAAAAGGCTCTCAATGACTTTAGAAAAATTATGAAGCTCACAAAATGATGAAAAGAATTAGTGTGGGGGAGAAAAGAAAGAAAAATAATTTAGTCCTACAGTAACATCCTCTTAATTACAATTGTTGTTGGTTAAACTTATTCAAAGGAGGATGAGTTGACACTTAAACTCAATTATCCTGGAGTTAATTATCTTTGAGTTGCCATAGAATCATTATGGGGATCATAGTGATTAATGCTTGAGGAGTGACACACACACAAGAATCTATGTTGGAAACATTCAGGTCAAAGGTGTTGTGGTCTTCAATGATTGACTATGTCATGTATATGCAATTCAAGTCAAAGGTGTGTGGTCTTCAATGATTAACTATGTCATGTATATGCGATTTGATATCTAAAATTAAGAAGGGTGGCAAAATTCTTGCTTTCATGGTCTAATGCAATGGAAATTGAGAATAAATTGATGTTGAGTGGAGTGGTTTGCTTGAGAACAAGCAAACCATTAAGTGCAGAGGTGTGATGACTCGATAAAAAGATTATTTATTTTATATAATTCGTTTGATTTAAAGTTAAATTACTTGAATTTCTTGACACTTTATGGCATTATTTAAATTGATGGAGTAATTGATAAAAATTGAGCTTAATTTATTTAACTCTTACATAATTATGGTTTATATTGGGCTTTTGATTGTTATGTTTCTGGCTTAGGAATCTTTAGATAATTTTGCTTGAAGGAAAGGAACAAATTTGGAAGAGGCAGTAGTTCAACAGGAAAAATTATGCAATAAATTTTGATGGATGCCACATTTTCATGGAATATTAAGTTAATTTGAAAATTTTCTAAATAAAAGAAAAATGAATTAGATATCAAATGTTGCAAAAATTTGGTCCAAAGTTCGGGCCAATCGGATATCACATAAGAAGCTTACATACAAAAGAATGTACACTACCAAAGCAATCACAGCAAGGAATGCGATCACAGACAATATAGGCACAATTGTGACAAGACAATTAAACTAACAATTAATATAAATTGACATACATTAGAAACCAATGCAAAACAAGGGACAAGGCTTTTCAGTTACTAGTATTCTATCAATTCAACTTTGTGCTTTTGCTTTTCAAAGTGTCTGTCTTTTGTTTATTAATTATATACTCGCTACCTCTTGATGATTTAACTAATAGAACCCTAGTTACAATGATAGGCATACAACCCCACCTCATGGACACAACACTTGTACTCACCACAGTATAGGTTCTTTATAAATTTAAATTTTGATTGTTGACAACACGCATCAAATTTTGGCGCCGTTGCCAAAGAGGGCAACGTGTGCTATCAAACACTCTAGGAGACTGCAAGATTAAATCATTCCCTATTTTCTATATATATATATATATATATATTTGTTTGCTTCTTTAATTTCTCTAGTTTTCTATCTCTTCTATGCATTTGTTTCCATTTTTTAGGTCAGTGCTGCATGCATGTATAATTCATTGATTTCTATCAAATATCCTGTATGTGTGCAGTTGTGCTTTTTAACCCCCTTCCCATTTTGTGCATAGTAGCATAGTGGTATTTTCAATGGCTTTTCCTTACTCTAGATCCTATGATAGGTGCTCAATGACTAGTGATGATTGGTATTAGTTGAAAGTTCAATTTTATTCCTTGAATTGCACCTTAGATGATGTCCGAAGACAAATCAATCACTTGAAATGTATGTTGACTCTTGGGATGTGTGCAATTGGTGGGGGGATTACATAATTCATCCTATTATCAAGGAGAATATTGTTGGCCATCCTAAGGCATGGAGTATGAGTGCTAATGCTCAAACCAATACAATCCATGCAAAAGCACATGTGATCCAGGATTAGGATATCAAGGGTGTCCCTTTTAAGTGAATAATTAAGATATTGTGAGCTTGATGATGAAACCTTTACCACAACACCAATCAATAGAAGACATTATTGCGAATTTTACAAAGTCTGCCGAAAATTCTATGGTAAGGATGGACATCCTTAGGAGTAAAAAAAGTAGCTAACTAGAGCAGCATTTGGTTCAGGTTGTGATTTATTATTTGGCAACATCAAAGTATACCAAGAGGAGGATCGGGGAATAAGTGTAGGATGGATTGGGATTAGCAAAGCGAAAGATGGTGAGGAAGGTGTGGAGTTAGTAGTTGAGCCCATATTAGTTGAAATTCATGGTTCTACACATACCCCAGAATTTCATAAAGAGCAATTTAACACGTTAAAATTTAAGGAAGACCAAGATTTAGATTCAAGCCGCATCGAACCAATTGTTGAAGGAGACACCTTGAAGAGGGTTAAGGTCTTTAGGGATCCAAGTCATCCATCAAAGCCTGAGGCAAAAGAGGAACAAATCCTTACTAAGATGAGGCATTAACTTGAAGGGAAGATAGAAAAGGAAGATAGGGAAGATTTACATTCTTGTGCATCTCACATGTTCCTTACTCTCATTTCTCCTACCTTAAAGAATTATATTGAAAGTAAGAAATTCCTCCAACTAAGTAGTGATTTGACTATGTCTATTGACTCCTTCATAGATGAATTAGCTCAAAAGCCAAAATTCCTTATGCGGATGTATGAAATGGGGTTAGATGATAGTGACCTTGAGAGTCTCGAGAAAACATGTAGATCATTTTAATACAAGTTCCAGCGACCACAACCAAAGGCAAGAGGAGAACCACTAGGGCAGGGAGAGGCTATGCACAAGTTAGGTAATGGAACTGATTATGATACAAGAAGTTATTTTTTCCCTAGTGAATTTAATTTTTCAACTTTCACGAAATCGGATAACGAATAAAATGGGTCACTTATTTATGAAGAAACTAATTTGAAAATAAATTGAGGTTGTTGTCTTGATGTTGGCACGGATGCCAACATCATTAGTGGCCATTGGGATGGATAGTTGGATCATCAACATTGGGCTTGTGGGTGGGATCCTTCGAATGTTGATATTAGAGCCACATAAAATGGCTCGCATTTATTTTTGTGTGCTAGATTGAAAGAAGCTACACCTGTTTAGTTGTAGACATTAAATATAGTACTTTTTGGAAGGTAACCTAAGCATTTTTATTCACTTTCAGTAGTATGTTATTTAGCGTTTTGTGTTTTTTTTTTTTTTTGTTTTGTGGTTGCGTGGAGTATTATTTTAAGTTCCAATTGGCGTAGGATTGAAGAGAGCAAGTGATTTGGCATGGTACAGCACATAGAAAAAAGAAGAATGGGTGGATTTTTGCCAATCCTACTAGGTTGTACCTCTCTAAGTTTCTTTGTTTTCTTATTGTGATTATATTTGTGACATAGGAAACAATATAAGTGTGGGTAAGGAAAACCATGGGTGTTGAAATATTATGAAGGATCACATGAGGAATCATGTGCATTGAAAGTGATAATTGTTGCTGAAAATTTTTGCAAGCATTGTGAATGGTTTACAATGTGGAATGATGACATGACAATCCATGTAAGTGGTAGCCACTAGACTTAATTTGTGGTGAAATGTATTATGTGAAAATTTTTGTTGCATATTTCTTTAATCATTCTTGAAAATAGCTATCCAAGTCTAATTTGTTGAAAACATGATTCCCACTTAATTATGCACAATATTTTTCAATTTTTGGTTGCAAGATCATTTGAGAAGTTCTATTGTGAGGAAAGAATAATCCATTGGGGGTGTAAGTCTTACTTTGAGTGTTGACAAATTCTTTGGAGAATGCTTGCAAAAAGATTTTGGAAAAATTCGAAAACAATGTGAGCATCTCTAAAAAAGTTATCTACTCTATTGATTAGTCTGACTTAGTAACCAGGATTACACAGAAGCCCCTATTTGTTCTGGCATAAATTGTTTGGCCAATCAAAAGTATGCAAAGTATATTAAATTAGTTGTAAGTTGAGTAACCAAGGGTGCCCAGTGACCCTTGTCCACCTTCGCATAAAAAGCCTCACGATGACTTAAAAAATTGTGAAGCTCACAAAATGATGAAAAGAAAGGGGAGAAAAGGAAGAAAAAGAATTTAGTCCCACACTAAAGTCCTCTTAATTATTATTAGTGTTGGTTGAACTTGTTCAAAGGAGAATGAGTTGATGCTTAAACTGAGTTATCCTAGAGTTGGCTGTCTTTGAATTGGCATAGAATTATCATGGGAAGATGTGGTGATTAATGCTTGAGGAGTGACACACATACAGGAATCTATGTCAAAAACATTCGGGTCAAGGGTGTTGTGGTCTTGAAGGATTGAGGACTATGTCATATATACACGATTTGATTTTTGAAATCAAGAAGGGTGGCCGAATTCCTGCTTTCATGGTCTGATGCTTGGATAATTGAGGATAAGTTGATATTGAGTAGAGTTGTTAACTTAAGGACAAGCAAACCCTTAAGTGTGGGGGTGTGATGACTCAACAAAAAGAATCATTTATCCTATGCAATTCGTTTGATTTAATGATAGAAAACTTGAATTTCTAGACACTTTGTGGTATTATTTAAATAGATGAATTAATTGATAATAATTGAGCTTAATTTATTTAACTCTTATATAATTATGGTTTATATTGGTGCTTTAATGGTTATGTTTCAAGCTTGGGAATTTTTAGATAATTTTGACTTGAAAGAAAGAAACAAACTTGGAAGTAGCAGTAGTTTAAGAGGAAAAATTAAGCAATAACTTTGGAAGGATGCCATGTTTTGATGGAGGATTAAATTGATATGAAAATTTTCTGAATAAAAAAAATTTAATTAGCTTTCCAACGATGTGAATTAGGTCAATCGGATATTGAACGAGAAAGTTATGCACAAAAGAATGCACATTGCAAGAGCCATAGTGACTAGGAATACGATTGCAAGCAATAGAGGTGCGGTCATGAGAAGATGTTTGTAGCTATAAGTTTTAGAAAGAAGATATGTAACACTCATGCCTAGGTAGAGACCAGAACTTCCTCGAGTGCAACCAAAAGACCTGTCACCGTGAGAAACAATGCAAAAACTAATTGGAATTTTTACACAAACCCTAACCAGGCTAACCTATTTATACACATTTCTACACGGATAGAAAGAGCCTTGACTAGTTTTTAATTCAAAAACACTTAGAAAACATAGGAGCTAAAGATTGAAGAGAGGGAAGAGAAGGAATTCACTATAAGTTGGAAAGGCATTCATGCTTCTATGCAATGCACAATTTTTAGACTAAGTTTTCTTACCTTTTTTCTATTATTGCTGAGTTGTTTAAATGATAAACTCATTAGCAATGGTTGTCATTGAACTTATGATTTGTTGCTAATTTATTTTCTGATCTCTTATATTTGTGATTGGTAAGAGATACATGCACAACTTTATGATTAATTATCCTTGCTTTAGTTTTTTTCAATTGTTAAGTTAGATAATAATTAGAAGACTTGATCAATTCTGCTATTAATTTGTAGTTGTGTGGGGAATAACGGAAGTGTAACCTAGGCACTAGATGTGCAATTAAAAACATTGATTTTATTAGAATAACGAGAGTGAAACCATAGGATTAGTGCGAGGAACATATTGTTAATCATAAGACTTAATTATTTGACTCGATTGGCCAAAACCCATCTTAACATTGAGTTAAAATTATAAGAGAGTTCGAGAAGATATCCTATAAGCTTTAGGATTAGCAATCTATAACTAGGAAATTAAATTGATAACTAATACAAAGTGGCATACATTAGAAACCAACACAATACAAGAGGCTAAGCTCTTCAATTACTGGTATTCCATCGTTTTGACTTTGTGCCTTTGTTTTTCTAAATGTTCGCCTTTAGTTTATTAATTCTATTCACACTACCTATTGATAGCTTAACTAGTAGAACTCTAATTATACTGATAGACATACAACCCTTTCATATGGACATGACACCTATACTTACTACAATTTCAGTTCCTTATAAATTTAAATTTTGGTGAGTTTACGACAAGCATCGAATTTTGGTGCCATTATCGGAAAGGATGACACATGCTATCAAACACTCTAGGGGACTATTAGCTTAAGCCATTCCCTATTTTCTGTACATCTCTGTTTGCTTCTTTAGTTTGTCTAATTTTCTTTCTCTTCTATTCTTTTGTTTCCTTTTTTTTAGGTCAGTGCTGCACATTTATATAATTTATTGATTTCTGTCAAACATCTTGTGATCTTGTGATAGGTGTTCACTAACTAACGATAATTGGAATTGGTCGCAAGCTCAATATTATTTCTCAAATTTGACTTTGGATGACGTCCGAAGATAAATTGATTACATGATATGCATGTTAACTCATCTTTTATACAGATGTACAATTAGTGTGGCGGATTACAAGGTTCGTCCTATTGTTAAGGAGGAAATTGTTGGCCATCCCAATGCATAGAGTATGAGTGCTAATGTTTGAACCAATACAATCCATGTAAAAACACACTTGATCAAGGATAAGGGTATCAGCTAAATCTCTCTTAGGCAAATAACCAAGACATGATGAGATTGATGATGGAGCCTTCACCACAACAGCAATCAATAGAAGATATTATTGTGAATTTCACAAAACCCACCTAAAAACTTCACAGTAAGTATAGACACCTACATTAAAGAGCAACAAATTACCTTGGTGCATTTGGAGGAGCAAACAGACTAGCTAACTAGAGTAGCATCTTGTTCAACCCGCGATTCATTATTGAGCAACACCAAAATATATCAAGAGCAGCATCAAAGAATAAGTAGAGGATGGACTGGGATCAATGAAGAGGAAGAAGGTGAGAAAGGTGTGGAGCCAGTAGTTGAGCCCTTATTGGATAAAATTCATGGTTCTACACATACCCTAGAATGCCATGAAGTGCAATTTAACACACCAAAACTTGAGGAAGACTAAGATTCAAATTCAAGCTATTTAGAACCAATTGTTGAAGGAAACACCTTGAAGAGGGTTAATATCTGGGAGATCTATGTCTTCAATCAAAATCTAAGGTAGAGGAGGAATAGATCCCTATTGAGATGAGGCATCAACTGAAAGGGAGGGAAGAAAAGGAAGATTTATATTCTTGAGCGTCTTATATATTCCCTACTCTCATTTATATAGAAAGTAAGAAATTCATCCAATGAGTATTGTTTTAACTAACTTGATGTGTATTGACTCCTTCATAGAAGAATTAGCTCAAAAGCTGAAATTCATTTTCTTTTCGAAGGATGTGTGAAATGGTGATAAACATTTAGATGATAGTGACCTTGAGTGTCTTGCGGAAGCATGCAAGTCATTAAGGCAATAGGAGAACCTCAAAGGCATGGAGAAGCACACAAGTTAGGAAATTCAATTGATTATGATACAATAAATTTTTTTCCCTTGTCAATTTAATTTTTCAACTTTCACGAAATTTGATAAATGTGATCACGGACAATGGATGTGTAGTTGTGAGAAGGTGTGCGTGACCATGAGTTTTAGAAAGCAAGACATGTAAAACTCATGTCTAGGTCTACGGGAGCAACCAAAACACTCGTGGGTGCAACCTCGCAGCCACAAGTAACAGCTCAAAAACTTCTTAGACAAGATTTCAAAGGGTTGTCTCAACTTCAATCAATTTTTACACAAACCTTAACCACCTTAACCTATTTATACACATTCCTACATGGCTAGAAAGAGCCTTAGACTAGTTTTCAATGCATAAACACTTAGAAAACATGGGAACCAAAGATTAAAAAGAGGAGAGTGAAAGAATTCGCACTAAGTTAGAGAGGCATGTATTCTTCAATACAAGTTTTCTTGACTTTTTTCTATTATTGCTGAGCTGTCTTGATGATGAACTTATTAGAAATGGTTTTTATTGAATTTATGATACGCCACTAATTTATTCTCTAATCTCTTGTGTTTGTGATTGGTGAAACTATTCGTGCTAGCATATTGTTGTAACACCATATAACCTACTACTAGGAATGTGCATGAAGTATCCATACATGTTTTTAACAATAGTGATTCGAAGTCTGTCTAATCCAAAGAAACTTATATATATATATATGAAACCACTTATAAACGAATTACTGCAACTGTAGACAATGGGTGCAATCACATTTGATGCACATCAAAAAGAATATTTCAACATACGGGCTGCTTTCATTTGGACAATTAATGACTTACCTGCTTATTCTATATTATTTGGGTGGAGTGCAGCTAGATTCATAGGATGTCCAATTTGTCTTGATTTAAGCAGAACTTTTTACTTGCACCATGATAAGAAGGCTTGTTACTTTGACTGTTATCGCCAATTCTTACCACCCAATCATCCTTATCGGAGGAGTAGGAAGCATTTCACTAAAGGCCAGGTTGAGACACACGTTATGCCAGGGAGACAGATGGGTGACCAGTTATAGGAGTGTGTCAGGAACCTACGACGTGTGGTAGATGATCTACAGAGTAGAAGCCCAAGATTCAGGACTAATCACAAGTGGACCAAAAGAAGTATATTTTGGAATTTACCATACTGGCAGGCAAACATACTACCACATAATTTAGATGTTATGCATATAGAGAAGAATATGTTTGATAACATTTTTAATACAACTATAGATGTCAGAGGCAAATTCAAGGACAATCTTAATACTGAGGAGGACATGGGAATCAAATGTGACCGTCTTGAGATTTCAGTCCCAGTGAACAGTGCGGGTCCAACGTCGAAAGCAGCATACACTCTTTCTCGAGAGCAAAAAATAAAGTTTTCATTAGTTAAGGAGTCTAAAATTCCTAGATGGGTATGCTGTCAACATTGGGAGATATGTTAATATGATTAAGTTGAAACTATATAGCCTTAAGTCTCATGACTCTCATATTTTTATGGAGAGGTTGATACCTACAGCATTCAAAGATTTGTTGCTTGAGTTTGTGTGGAGTGCCCTGGTGGAAGTTAGGTTACTTTTCAACAGCTTTATATGTCAGTCATCCATATAGAGTGGGTAATGGAGATAGAGGGTAGAGTAGTAGGTATAATGTGTAATTTGGAAAAGATTTTTGCTCTATCATTCTTTGATTTCATGGAACACCTGATAGTGCATCTACCACATGAAGCAAAGGTTGGAGGCCTAGTCTAATACAGATGGATGTACCCATTTGAAAGGTATGTTAATGATATACTTCATTTGAATGGTGTTATTGACGGGTCAATGTCTTAGCCAATTAATGTTCGTATAGGTTCTTGCATAGTTTGAAGAATAAGGTCCACATTGAGGCTTCGATTGTAGTGGTATATATAGTTGAGGAGATAGATACTTTCACATCGCACTATTTCAACACAGACATGCTTTTAAGGTGGACTAGGCCGTCTAGAAATGACATGAGAGCCACTTTGACAGATAGCCCCCCTTTCGCTATATTTAACCATTCTAGACATGCATTAAGAGGACAAGCCTCGAGATATCTAACTACAGAAGAAAGACATACTGCTATGACCTATGTGCTTCTAAATTGTCCAGAGGTGGAGCCACTATACAAGTAAGATGATTGTAAATGTTGTTTCTTTTATTGAGATCCCACTTAAATTACATTACTTACTGGTATAAGTGGACGCACTATTTTTGGCACAGGCAATATTTGCAACACTTTAGAGGCGATCATGTTAATGTCAATGCCGTAGTTGTAGACTTATTTAAAGAATAGTTTAAAAATTATGTTTCCAAGCTCCTTTGTCAGCTTTATTTGCCTTTACACCAATTTATGCCATATCCAACAATGATGAACATGTTGACAACCCATCTAACAATATATTGGATCCACTGTTATTTAACTTAGCTTGTGGGCCTTGCAACCACGTTACCACTTACTTAACTTACTTCGTCAATGGTTTTAAGTTTCACACCACACTTCATGCACGAGGGAAACAAACACAGAATAATTGAATTTGTGTCCTTAGTACGTGTTATGACCACTCAGAGTATGATTTTTATGAAGTTTTTAAGGATATAATCTGTCTTGATTATATGCTCATATCGAATATACATGTAGTGTTGTTTAAGTGTCAGTGGATAGATCCTATTAGAGAGCAGAAGGTGCACCTAAAGTATAAGCAAATAGAAGTGAACCATTCGCAAGTTTACAAAAAGAACAAGCCATTCATCTTATCTCAATAGTCTGAGTAGGTATATTATACTGATGTTCCTAGCATAAAGAGAAATAGAAGTGATTAGTTGGCAGTATGCAAGACGAAAGCTAGATTAACTATTAAGAAGCGACGGGAGGATGTGGCATATCAACCAAATGAGAATTTGACTTACTCCCACTTGGGTAGTATGTTTGACGTGCTTGGATTATATGATCCTACTAGTGTACAGTTACATGTGGATGTTAGCGAAGTGATAGCACACGGTGATGCCCACTTGTCTATTAACCGATTGGATCCTTTATCTACTAAGGGTTCATCCTCAGTGGATGACACTGATGATAGGACAGGCTCTAGAGGTGAAAATATGTTTTAAATATTTTGATATGCTCACTATTATTTTAATGTATACTGGGAGATGGGGAATGTGACATCTGATATTTTCATAAATGTTAATAAATAATATTATTCAACACAGCAATTGTACATCCTTTCCCAAAATAAAACATAGCATAAACACTTCATTGCTAACACAACATATTAGGTACATGTACAAGGTTAGTTATAAGATGTCCATGTCACTATAAACAAAAACAAAAGTATGAAAAATTGGCAACTTCTTCATCTGTAATTGCCACTCTATAGTCCTAAGCCTGCTCATCATCCTACCCATCGTGTTGCATGGTCTCCCTCACTGAACAAGCTTGTATGACCAAATAGGATATCCTTAAGAAATAAAGTAGAAGTCCAACTCAATTGACCAATAGGTGGGCCACTAAAGGTAGATAGTTTGACTGAATAAGGTAAACGTGTAGACATGAATCTCATAAAATCATATAACTGGCCCATAGCATGTGTTTGCTAGTGCTCCATTCAGTCTATCTACAAACGCGTGTCATGCAACTCAACTATAACATTAGCTTCCAGCTACTACAACTAGGCGTAGAACTAGTCCGGAGGTGGATGCTCCTCATAGGTAGGGGCTAGGATCTCTGCATTATCAATAGGTAGTCCCTCAAGAGCAACAAAATCAGCATCTGGAGCAAGGTGCTAAAGAACAAAGTATATGGCAGTGGATGGATCTTGATACTCCTCAATGGACGACATTGGCACATCAGCTACAACACATAGCTCTATTATAAGATAAGAATGTCATAGAGACACGTTGGTTCTATACACACCACAGTAACTCTTGGTAAATCACCTGGACAACATTAAAAAAATGCCCTTCTAAAATGTAATATATCAAGGCTGCACTCTCATTTGTGATGGTGCTGTGATGGTTGATTGGCCGGATCCTTACGGCAACAAAGTACCACCATGTCTTACACAACTAGTCTAACCCACTTATCTTGAAAGAATTGATGAAACGAGTGACAACGAAAACATTCCAATGGCCCCTGTTAAGGCACAACACATCATCAACCCTTTCCAATACCGGTCTATGATTGATAAGATCCCGAAACATGTCACTATAGGGTTCATCGAGCATATTTGAATGTGTATTGATTGCACTAGGGCTAATATTAACGTGCACGCTATGGACATAAACTATTTCACGTCGATGCTTTGCTAGATTAACATAGAACTCGCTCATAAATGGCACGTTGGCATCGACCTCTGGTTGTTTTGTTAACTGGGTTTATTGCCATTGTGCTATCATAGGCTATTCCTTATTGCATCCACCAAACCCCTCTCAAACACGAGTGCCCGACGTTTGGTAACTTCCTTAGCAAGGTTGAAAGCTTCTGATGATATATATTTCTGGCAATCATATGATGGCATGCTCTTTTCATTCTTGGGGCCATTAAATCGAAAAAATCCTACATGCAAATTTCAAGTATTATGTTAGGATAACTGGGTTACAGATGATACACGATGTTTAAGTAAAGCACCTTATCCAACCGGCCATGAAATTCACAGGAAAAAACTGACAAAAACAACTTGCACAAAATCATCCCAATGCATGTAAACCCACAAAACAACCAAAAACAAGGAATCATTTCATTAACGTGCACAATTCGTATATAGATTGACGAATTCTATTAACGTAACAAGGAACCATTTCATTAACGTAACAAAGAACCACAAAATTAATTAATGTGCACAATTCATTAACACCTTCTTCACATGTCCACTATAGGTTAGTGAACTCTATAGTATATGTTTATTCCATCTGATGGCACGTATATACTTGCATATAAAACAACAAACCAACACATTTCCTATATAGGCATTTCATCAAACAGTTCACATGCATTCATGTTTTAGGCCTGGGATTTCTAATGCAAGTTAGGCTTACCCAAATACAACAAGTTATGCATTTATTTCTCATAGTTGCTTCCAATCTTCACAATCCCATCAAGAAACACCCACTCAATCGGCCACATTTTCAATTCCAGTGAAAAATGGATGCCATGTAAATTTCAAGCCAAAACATAACAAAAAAACAAACACATTTCATAATATATCGTCCATGGAAATACATTAATCACGTTCAAAGAAATAGCAACAATATACAAAAGAAAATGGTTCAAATTTAAGAACTCTGAATTCACCACAAACGCACCCATAATCTTGCAAATTTATGGATTTCTCCACAAATCATATCAAATGTAAAAGTTAAATGTGAAAAATTTATGTACAAAGTACCTTACCAAATGATCTATAAGCTTTTTTGCAATTTGGGAGGTAAATCACGTTGAGATGAGGAAAGGCACAGTACAATTTTTTATGAAATACAGTCATATTTTACACTAAACGGGTCCGTACGTCACCTCAGTCGTCTCGATGACCAAGACGACGTGGCCTGCACTAGGCAAACGTTGCGCCTGATGTTGCAACCTCGGGCAAAATGTGCCTCACAGTCTGCATGTCACGACCTCAGTTGCAACGTGCAGACTATGAGGCATGTCATATGCCTTGTTGTGTCGTCAAGCACAACGAGCGCACAACGAGAGACGCTCAATGCCTAGGGCTGCTCGTCCCACCCGACGTCGTGACGTTGGGCGTGATGTGCAAACTGTGAGGGATGCCCGACGCCCCGGGTTGCTCATCACGCCTGACATCATGTGCAAACTAAAAGTGTCATCACGCCCATTGTTGCGTCGTCAGGCGCGACGTGCAAACTGTGAGGCATGTCGTGGTAGAAGTCACGATGCTGAGCACAGTGATTTCCCACTGTGCATTAATCAACTTGAAATTTTGGAACAGTTTTAAATGTGCAGTACCAAAATCTACGAATGAAAATTTAAATTCCCTTCTTCCCTAATCTTTCATTTCCCTCTTCCTTATTCACTTGGTCGTTCTCTATGCAAATCTTGTCGGCTTACACTCTTTACCACTCTTTTCGTTCAAAATTCCCAAAATTTTAACTTCATATTTTAAATATACTCCAACAAAGTAAGTATTAAAGAATTTCTTAGTTATGCAAATCCATCAAAGTTAAATATCTATGTGAATTTGAGGTTTTTGTAAAAATCTTCGTTTGGGTGAAATATGGAGTTTTTGAGCAACATATTTGGACTTTTTGTAGATGTTAGTGAAAGATATAAACCCACTTTTGGGGTTTCTATATCTTGAACATTTGGTTGAAATTTGTTGAATGATGAAGATGAAATTTTTTAGTGAAATTCATGCTAGTAACGTATTTTAATTCTTGGTGGTGCTTCTTAGGTAGATTGAAGGCCTTTTATTAGGGTAGTTTTTGAATAAAAAACTTGCACTATTTTGGTTGACAAACTAAATGATAGCCTTGTATATGTGCAAATTATATAGTGGTGAAATTTGTTAGTATATTCACTATAGGCTAGTTTCATTTGTTTAGTAGATTTTTGGACATCAAATTACACAATTTAACTATCTATATTCGTGCACATAACATGTTTGATGAAATGCCATTGAAAGATGTTATTCCAAATGGTTTGCTTGTATATGTTACCCATCCCAAACCTCATTTCATATTCACCTTACATAGTTATGGCCAAAAGGATTATCTTTACTTACATGTATCCTTTTTTTGCTTCAACTTTCTTCGATATTTAGTTGACAAAATTGACACCATAAAATAAAAAAGCTCAAATGAATTCACTACAAACTCTTTTCATACTATATGATCTAATAGGTGTTCTTTTCGTTCTACATTTATTAGGCTACTGTTGAGTTGAACTTACACATCAAATGTTTGAAGATGCAACATTATTTGGTACTTACACAAGTTATCAATATTATGTTGTTATTTATGTTCATGTCAAACTGCAAGGTGGGCTTCTAGTTGAGTTGATGACAATTAATTGAAATGAAATAGGTAACGCATGCATCTAGGTGTCATTCAGTTATTATGGGCAATATCTTAGATGTTGGGTGTCTATCTTAAATGGGGAGAGAAAAAAAATTACCTATTCAATGTGAAGATAAATAGCTAATTGATTTGAGAACATTTTTTCACTCAATTTGGATTAGTATAAAATTTAATAATAAATGTATCCCTTCTATTTGATTTTGTTTATTCTTATGAGTTATGCAAGTAATGGTATATTTGCCACTTAATATAACGTTTGCATACATTGATTTTTCATCTTTTTTATATTTGTGTATATACTTTCCTATTATTTATGACTTAGACATTAACTTTTCATCATCCTCATCAGCTTAACGAAGAAGTGACATTGTTTTTAAATAATTGAACAATTCATTTGTTACATGTATTAATTGTGAGATCATATATTAATTAATAGTACTTTTAATTGGTTTATGTGTTTTAGAATGACTTGGGGAGCATGATCTAGGAGCAAAGTAGGACGTGGCTTAACACCCTACGTAGAAGGAGAGACGAACAAAATATGAACACATCACACTTTACACTTATGTCATCTTCTCCCCTGATTGACGATGACAAGACCAAACCTCTAAGTGAAATACAAGGTGGTATACTTCCACATCAGCACAGAACTCCAACGACCCATCATAGTCATGCAGGGAGAGGGAATTTCATATTATAGCTGCTACATTTCAAGCGACTGCTGTAGGTGGACAGCCCTAACCTCAGGCGAGTGGGCCAAAACATGTGACACTGCGCCTGTTTTAGTGAGTATAAATTTGATTCGGTGTGTATATAATTAATCACGTGCACCCACACATATAGAAAGAATAATTACTTCACTACACCTACATTTTAACTTATCATTATTGTACATGGAAAAAAGTAACAGACTCCATTAAGTCTATCATATTTGAACATTATAATAGACTGTGGATCTGTTACACCAACATCCCATTAGAACAAAAACAATAATAGTTTCAACTTTTCATGGTATAAAATCTCCACTGTACAAGGAGTGATTTCACATTTATCTAAGCTTTTTCTATTATACAAATTCTAGTTAGAACCATAAACACTAGCTTGGTTTTTTACTATAACTTGAACATATTCCACACATGTTTATAGTTCTTTTACTTTTATATCATCATGTTTCTTTAGAGAATGAATTTAGTTGTGACCTGATAGATAACATGGCAATACAACGCGCCTTCAAGAAAAAGCCACTGAGTTAATACAGAAACACTTGCACCAAGCAAGAATTTTTAAAATAAAAGCTGATTGGATCCCATAGAAAAAGTTGGATGAGATGTAGGGTAAGTGAGCAGATGGTACACATCGAGCAGTATATGAAAAGAACCGCGCCGATAGGGTAGCTAACAACATATCCGCATCCAATATCTATCGCGATAGCTCGATTTCAGTGACCACACATTGCGAAAGAATGGTAAGCAAGAAGGAATATCTATTTCAATACAAAATCTTTTTATACTACTTTCATCTTCATTTCATTATCCTATAATTATCTAATACAATACAAGAAACACAATTAGGACGGTCGCCGACTCCCCTTGCAGTTTACTCTAAAGTTTGGAAGAACACAACTGGCGAATAGGCAAGCCCTTATACATAGTCTCAGGGGGTAAGTGCAATTACTTAAATATGTCCATATACCTTACCATATCATGTAAATACTAAATTAATTTTCTATGTCTATAGCAAATGATGCAAAAATTACAGACAGACCAAAACATTGCCAAAATCTTAGAGGCACAAAAGGTAAAGGGCGACGTGATTTCATCTAGCATGGTTATCCTCGCCGCACTTGATAGCTTTAAAAAGGCTGATTGCCAAGGATAGGTTCAAAGTCTCGATCTTTTAAACAGTTGTCTTGTGGATCTACTAGATCCACCATTTCCTCACCAAACATTGAGTTACAAGCAATGCAAGTTACATTAGAATGTACTCAGCAGCAACTACAGGAGAGAAATGTAGAAATGAATGATTACAAGACCAGATTAACCCAAACAGAGATGAGATTAAAAAAATTTATATGACTTGCATCTAAAAAGCTCGACCTCAACTCTCTCGATGATGATAAAGGTGATGAAGATAATGAGGACCTCAATAGTTAGATGTGTTGTTTGCCCAAATTTCTCACTTCATATGTTTTCTGTTTCACTAAAAAGATGGAATTGTATAAAACTTTTAATTGTGGTTTTATTGTGTGTAAATAATTCCGTTGTTTTGAAATTATTATATTACATATTTGTATATTCTTTTCAGAAAATTGTGTATAAAATTTAGTAATTAATTGTACATGAATGACAAGAATTTAACATAAATTTAATAGAAATTTTCCTCTAATTTAATGCGAAAGCCATCCCAGACCTATCTCAGAAAAGCCGTCCTGAAAAACAGAGCATGAGCCGTCCCAAAGCTATGCTAAGTACAGTCGTGCCAAAGCCGCCCCAAAAAATCCATTTCAAAGCCATCTTAAAAGAGCCGTCCATATTTAAACTATCTCAAAGCTGTTTTAAAAACATCATCCTAAAGTCATGTCAAGTAAAATTGTCCCGAAACCGTTTCAAAAAGGTCGTCACAAAGCCATTCCAAAAGAAACCCTCCAAAAGCTATCGCAAATTTAAGACGGCTCCGTAGTGGTCATCCCAAATTTTAGCTACAAGATAAATAGGAATAGATTATAAATCATCTCAAACACTATATCAAATAAAATTTGGGACGGCTTTTGATCCCAAATTTATCCCATAAAGCCATCCCAAAATTCAAATTTTCTAATCGTGTATGTACCCTAACTATTTGTTAAGTAATATAAAAATAAAAATAATATAATCATGCACTTAAAATATTTTGGCCTAATTTGAAGAAAACTGGGATGATATAATCAGAAACAATACCAAAATATTTCATATTATCACACCTGAAAATTCTTTTAATATATTTGCATTTTATTTGTGGATCAAGACACCCATGTGATTACCACTCACAATGCACGACACCCCTTTCAGTCTTCTGATAGATTTTTTAATATATTACTTTTAGTAAATTACTTCCCTAAACAACACTTATAAGTAATCCTGTTAAAACCAAAGAAGATAGGCCTGCTTGCCATCCGCACCAAGATAAATAGTGTTTTCCGAAAAAATCTACCAGCGGACGAAGACCTCCTAAAGATTAGTAACATAGGCTCAAAAGAGAGCTAAGAAAGGATCTTTCGTGTATAATCCTGAATATTTCAAATGTTTTTAGTTCCAATATAGAGACCAAATAATGTTGATGATTATGGTGATAAAATGGTGGGTGTTTCGGTAAAACATACCCTTTCCTTTATTAAAAATTAATATTATATACAGTAATGACTTTCGGTCATTTAATAGTTTTTTAAAGCACCCATTTTAATAAATTCAATTATAATCGTTTTCTTATATTCTCTAACCAATGCAAATAAATAAATAGTTAATATAAAGGGTTTACTGGTTGTAATATACCCTCTCAAATATTAAAAATTATTGTTTTAAAATAATATTTAATAATTTAGAAATTTTTATTTTTTATTTTTTATTTTTTCTAAAAGGCTTCTATCGATACAATTAAATTATATAAATAACTTTAAAAATATATTTTATTTAAATAATTTATTTATAAGTGCGTAGGGAATGAAAGCGCCATAACACTATTATGTATTAAATATTAATTACCTGCTCCAGATTTTGCTGACTAAGCCTATATAATTATTTAATGGAAAATCAAAAACTATAAATTATGAAGAACATTGTGATCAATATGGAAAGAAAAGAATAGACACTTAAATTAAAGCTGGACGGGTCCACTTAGGAATAGTCTAAGTTGGGCAAGTTTTTATGATGACATTTAATTTTATATAATTCAAGCATCGGAAATTCAACTAACAAGTTATTATTTTATATAATTCAAGCATCGGAAATTCAACTAACATATTACTGATTGTGCTGGTAAGTGGGTTGAAGTGTAGTGCGTAGGGGAAAGTTTAAGGCACACCTACAATATTGTAAAGAGATTGGAAACACGAATGTCTACTACACTTGTGGGTCTTATCTAAATAATAACTTTTCACTGAACTCAATAGAAAAAGAGTTACTGACAAAATCTTTTAATCCACTGTCTCAATCATCGGGATCTCTATTTGTTAAAAATACAATAACAATAATGACTCTATTGTGTTTAATCTAAACACACTTTAAGCTAAATATTTTGTCATATTAAATTTCTGTCAAGAGATTTTAACTCTGACACTTTTTACACACTCACACAAACAATGAAAATAAAGTTCAAAATCAAAGATTAAGAGACTCAAATACTCGAGAATAATCTTAGATTTACTCTAACTTCTCTCAACTCTTCAATGCTTCTTCATTTCTCCGGCATTCTTTATATAGAAAATAAATCATAAAATATAGGTGAAACCTATCTCTTATTGATCAATATATAATTATCTAAAAATTAGCTGAATTTCTCCTCAATGTTGTGTCGCCAACCAACCAAGAACATAAGATTAGATCAGCCTGCACTCGTTGGGATCATTAGCCAAACGATTTGATAGCTTCGCTCCAGTAGGCCTCTTCAGCTTGTTTGCTTCATTTCAAACACTTCGGCCTTATCGAGTCCCATTATCAAACACGTTAATTTTGTAAAGTTTAACAAGTTAAGAAACAAAGTCAAATTTATTATTATTCAAAATGTGCCAACATTTTAGCCCACAATTTCCAATGCCTCAAAATATAATTCTCTTGTTGACTTTCCAAGAAACTATAGAACTTTGACAAACATTTCGCAACACTAAGGCTTTGTTTGGAAGAGTGGTTTTTGTTTGATATGATATTTGGTAGAAAATAAATTGAAAGGAATAATATATTTAGAAAAAATGTTTTAATAAAATGAATATTAAAATTTATTTGAATATATATATAAAATATATAATAATGATTGAATGATGTGATAGTTTATAGAGATAATAATTATATTATAGGGTATAAATAAAAGTAAATGTGAGTATATAAATTATATATATAGGGATTGATTTGATTATAAATAAATAAAATAATTAAAAAATAATTAGTTAGTTATATATATATAAGAAAAGAAAATTTAAAATTTGAATTTGAATAAAAATATTGTTGAATAATATATTTAATAGTGTAAAATTAAAAATTTTATTTTGTGATTGAAAGTTAGATTCCAAACATAAGGAAATGGTTTAGGCACCGTAGGGAGTGCCAATTTTGTCCTTTTTGTGCCCTCATTTTCTTCTTTGTGTCTAATGCAATACTGACATGCGTTGCGAATCACCATGACTGTTTTTGCGGGGTCAACTCTGTATATCTATTACATAGAGTACAAAGCTGTTAAACTTTAGACATTGTTTGACTTAAAAACATATTATTGAATGTTAGTAAACTTTAAAAAATTTATAAAATATCTTTGCAGATTACAAGTTTTAAATTTTATTTTAAAAATAAAATATTAAAATAGATGGATAAGTAATATCCAACAACTTATAAAATTTCTAATTTGATAATATGACTGGTTATAATTTTTCGATATATTAATTTCCATATATAAATTAAAAGAATCAAGAATACCATAAAATAATATATAACTTATATGATGGTCCAAAATAGTAGCGAGCTACTAGATTCCAAACGTTTTATTTTTGGGCTCATAAACTTTTTTCTAAAACTTTACTTATTACGTTCTAAAATAAGATTAAGACATACTTTTAATCTTAATTGCTGGATCGGGCTATGAGACTTTCGTTTTATGGGTTTCAATTATTTTTGTGAAGCCCCGAATTGTTTAAATGTTTGAACTCCACAACAACTCAAACTTTGACACTTCATTTGAAAGTAAATTTGGTTTGGTTTGAAAGATGGAGTGAAAGGAAAAAAATATTTTAATAGGTAGTTTGTTTTAATTTAATAGGAAATTCATGCTAGCAACGTATTTTAATACTTAGTGGTGCTTATTGGATAGATTGAAGCCCTTTTATTAGGGTAGTTTTTGATTAAAAAACTTGTACTCTTTTGGTTGACAATTTAAATGATAGCCTTGTATATGTGCAAATTATACAGTGATAAAATTTGTTAGAATATTAACTCAAAATAAGATTCAATATAGGTTGGTTTTATTTGTTTAGTGAATTTTTGAACATCAAATTACACAATTTAACTATCTATATTCATACACATAACATGTTTGATGAAATACCATTGAAAGATGTTATTCCAAATGGTTTGCTTGTATATATTACCCATCTCAAACCTCATTTCATATTCACATTCCATAGTTATGGCCAAAAAGATTATCTTTACATTTCATATTCACATTCCATAGTTATGGCCAAAAAGATTATCTTTACTTACTTGTACCATTTATTTGCTTCAACTTTCTTCCATATTTAGCCAACAAAATTGACATCATAGATTGAAAAACTTCGAATGAATTCACTACAAGCTCTTTTTCTTCTATATAATCTAATGGGTGCTTTTTTCATTCTACAATTATTCGGCTACTATTGAATTGAACTTCCACATCAAGTGTTTGATAATGCAATATTATTTGGTACTTGCACAAATTATCAATATTATGTTGTTACTTATGTTCATTTCAAATTGCATGGTGGGCTTTTAGTTGAGTTGATGACAATTAATTAAATTGAAATAGGTAAGGTATGCATCTAGGTGTCATTCAGTTATTATAGGCAATATCTTAAATGTTCGGCGTCTATCTTAAATGGGGAGAGAAAAAAAAATTGCCTATTCTATGTGTAGATAAATAGCTAACTGATTTGAGAACATTTCTTCACTCAATTTGGATTAGCATATAATTTGATAATAAATATATCCCTTCTATTTGATTTTGCTTATTCTTATGAGTTATGTAAGTAATGGTGTATTTGCCACTTAATATAATGTTTGCATACATTGATTTTTCATCCTTTTTATATTTGTGTACATACTTTCCTACTATTTATGACTTAGACATTAACTTTTCGTCATCCTCATCAACTTAATGTAGAAGTGACATTGTTTTAAAATAATTGAACAATTCATTTGTCACATGTATTAATTGTGAGATAATATATTAATTAATAGTACTTTCAGTTGGTTTATGTGTTTAGAATTACTCGGGAAGGCTGTTCTAAGTGCAAAGTAGGACATGGCATTAACACCCTACGTGGAAGGAAAGATGAACAAAATATGAACACATCACGCTTTACACTTATGTCATCTTCTCCCCTAATTGACGACGACAAGACCCAACCTCTAAGTCAAATATAAGGTGATATACTTCTACATCAGTACAGAACTCTAACGAACCATCACAGTCATGCAAGGAAAGGGAATTTCATATTATACCTGCTACATTTCAAGCGACTGCTGCAGGAGGACCATCCCAACCGCTGCAGGTGAGCCAAAACATGTGACACTGCGCCTGTTTTAGTGAGTATAAATTTGATTCGGTGTGTATATAATTAATCACTTGCACCACACACATAGAAAGAAAAATTACTTCACTACACTTACATTTTAACTTATTATTATTGTGCATAGAAAGAAGTAACAGACTCGATTAAGTCTATCATGTTTGGATATTATAAAGGACCGTGGATCCGTTACACCAACATCCCATTAGAACAAAAACAATAATAGTTTCAACTTTTCAAGGTATAAAATCTTTATTGTTCAAGGAGTGATTTGATATTTATCTAAGCTTTTTCCATTATACAAATTCTAGCTAGAACCATAAATACTAGTTTGGTTTTTTACTAAAACTTGAACATATTCCACACATGTTTATAGTTCTTTTACTTTTATATCATCATGTTTGTTCAGAGAATGAATTTAGTTGGGACATGGTAGATAACATGGCAATACAATGCGCCTTCAAGAAAAGGCCACTGAGTTAATACAGAAACACTTGCACCGAGCAAGAATTTCTAAAACAAAAGCTAATTAGATCCCACAAGAAAAGTGGGATGAGATGTTGGGCAAATGGACAGAAGATACATATCGAATAGTATGTGAAAAGAACCGTGCCAATAGGGTAGGTAGGTAACAACATATCCGCATCCACTATCTATCGCGAAGGCTCGATTTCAGTGACCACACATTGCGAAAGAATGGTAAGCAAGAAGAAATATATATTTCAGTACAAAATCTTTTTATACTGCTTTCATCTTCATTTCATTACCCTATAATTATCTAATACAATGTAAGAAACACAATTAGGACGGTCGCCAACTCCCCTTGAAGTTTACTCTAAAATTTGGAAGAACACAACTAGCGAATAGGCAAGCCCTTATGCATAGTTTCAGGGGATAAGTGCAATTACTTAAATATGTCCATATACCTTGCCATGTCATGCAAATACTAAATTAATTTTCTATGTCTATAGCAAATGATACAAAAATTACAGACAGACCAAAACGTCGCCGAAATCTTAGAGGCACAAAAGGTAAAGGGCGATGTGATTTCATCTAACATGGTTATCCTCAACGCACTTGATAGCTTTAAAAAGGCTACTTGCCAAAGATAGGCTCAGAGTCTCGATCTTTTAAACAGTTGTCTTGTGGATCTACTAGATCCACCATTTCCTCACCAAACATTGAGTTACAAGCAATGCAAGTTACATTAGAATGTACTTAGCAGCAACTATAGGAGAGAAATGTAGAAATGAATGACTACAAGGCCAGATTAACCCAAATAGAGATGAGATTAAAAAAAATTATATGACTTGTATCTAAAAAGCTCGACCTCAACTCTCTCGATGACGATAAAGGTGATAAAGATAATGAGGACCTCGAAGTTAGATGTGTTGTTTGCCCTAATTTCCCATTTCATATGTTTTCTGTTTCACTAAAAAGATGGAATTGTATAAAAAATTTTAATTGTGGTTTTATTGTGTGTAAATAATTCCGCTGTTTTGAAATTATTATATTACATATTTGTATATTCTTTTCAGAAAATTGTGTATAAAATTTAGTAATTAATTGTACATTAATGACAAGAATTTAACATAAATTTAATAGAAAATTTCCTCTAATTTAATGCGAAAGCCATCCCAGACCTGTCTCAGAAAAGCCGTCCTAAAAAACAGAGCATGAGCTGTCCAAAGCTGTGCTAAGTACAGTCGTGCCAAAGTTGCCCCGAAAAATCCATTCCAAAGCCATCTCAAAAGAGCCGTCCATATTTAAACTATCTCAAAGTTGTTTTAAAAATGTCATCCTAAAGTCATGTCAAGTCAAATTGTCCCGAAACCGTTTCAAAAAAGCCGTCACAAAGCCATTCCAAAAGAAACCCTCCGAAAGTTATCGCAAATTTAAAACGGCTCCGCAGTAGTCATCCCAAATTTTAGCGATAAGGTAAATAGGAATAGATTATAAATCGTCTCAAATGCTATACCAAATTAAATTTGGGATGGTTTTTGATCCCAAATCTATCCCACAAAGCCATCCCAAAATTCAAATTTTCTAATCATGTATGTACCCTAACTATTTGTTAAGTAATATAAAAATACAAATAATATAATCATGCACTTAAAATATTTTGGCCTAATTTGAAGAAAACTAGGATGATATAATCAGAAGCAATACCAAAATATTTCATATTATTACACCTGAAAATTCTTTTAATATATTTGCATTTTATTTGTGGATCAAGACACCCATGTGATTGTTGTTTTCTTTTTTCTAGCCAAATTTTCGCTATAATTTTATATAAAATAAAAAACATACGTATACATTTATACCACTCACAATGCACGACACCCCTTTCAGTCTTCTGATAGATTTTTTAATATATTACTTTTAGTAAATCACTTCCCTAAACAACACTTATAAGTAATCCTGTTAAAACCAAAGAAGATAGGCCTGCTTGCCATCCACACCAAGATAAATAGTGTTTTCCGAAAAAATCTACCAGCGGACGAAGACCTTCTGAAGATTAGTAACATAGGCTCAAAAGAGAGCTAAGAAAGGATCTTTCGTGTATAATTCTGAATATTTCAAATGTTTTTAGTTCCAATATAGAGACCAAATAATGTTGATGATTATGGTGATAAAATGGTGGGTGTTTCGGTAAAACATACCCTTTCCTTTATTAAAAATTAATATTATATACAGTAATGACTTTTGGTCATTTAATAGTTTTTTAAAGCACCCATTTTAATAAATTCAATTATAATCGTTTTCTTATATTCTCTAACCAATGCAAATAAATAAATAGTTAATATACAGGGTTTACTGGTTAAAATATACCCTCTCAAATATTAAAAATTATTATTTTAAACTAATATTTAATAATTTAGAATTTTTTATTTTTTATTTTTTATTTTTTCTAAAAGGCTTCTATCGATATAATTAAATTATATAAATAACTTTAAAAATATATTTTATTTAAATAATTTATTTATAAGTGCGTAGGGAATGAAAGCGCCATAACACTATTATGTATTAAATATTAATTACCTGCTCCAGATTTTGCTGACTAAGCCTATATAATTATTTAATGGAAAATCAAAAACTATAAATTATGAAGAACATTGTGATCAATATGGAAAGAAAAGAATAGACACTTAAATTAAAGCTGGACGGGTCCACTTAGGAATAGTCTAAGTTGGGCAAGTTTTTATGATGACATTTAATTTTATATAATTCAAGCATCGGAAATTCAACTAACAAGTTATTATTTTATATAATTCAAGCATCGGAAATTCAACTAACATGTTACTGATTGTGCTGGTAAGTGGGTTGAAGTGTAGTGCGTAGGGGAAAGTTTAAGGCACACCTACAATATTGTAAAGAGACTGGAAACACGAATATCTACTACGCTTGTTGGCCTTAGATAATAACTTTTAACTAAACTCAAAAAGTAAAGAGTTAATCACAAAATCTTTTAATCTACTATCTAAATCATAGGGATCTCAACTTGTTAAAAATACAATAATAATAATGACTCTATTGTGTTTAATCTAAACACACTTATGCTAAATATTTTGTCATATTAAATTTTTGTTAAGAGATTTTAATTCTAACACTTTTTACACACTCACACAAACAATGAAAATAATGTTCAAGATCAAAAGCTAAGAGACTCAAATACTTGAGAATAATCTTGGATTTACTCTAGCCTCTCTCAACTCTTATATGCTTGTTCATATCTTCAACATTCTTTATACAGAGTATAAATCATAAAATATAGGTGAAACCTATCTCTTATTGATCAATATATAATTATCTAAAAATTAGGTAAATTTCTCCTCAATGTTGTGTATCTGTCGCCAACCAACCAAGAACATAAGGTTAGATCAAGCTCGACTCATTAGGATCATTGGCCAAACAATTTGATAGCAGTAGGTCTCTTCAACTTGTTTGCTTCAATTCAAACACTTTGGCTTTGTCAAGTCCCATTATCAAACACGTTAATTTTGTAAAGTTTAACAAGTTAGAAAACAAACTCAAATTTATTATTATTCAAAATGTGCCACAATTTTAGCCAACAATTTCCAATGCCTCAAAATATAATTCTCTTGTTGACTTTCCAAGAAACTATAGAACTTTGACAAATATTTCGCAACACCAAGGCTTTGTTTGGGAGAGTGGTTTTTGTTTGATACGATATTTGGTAGGAAATAAATTGAAAGGAATAATATGTTTGGAAAGAATGTTTTAATAAAATGAATATTAAAATTAATTTGAATATATGTATAAAATATATAATAATGATTGGATGATGTGATAGTTTATAGAGATAATAATTATATTATAGGATATAAATAAAAGTAAATATGAGTATATATGTTATATACATAGGTATTCATTTGATTATAAATAAATAAAATAATTAAAAAATAGTTAGTTAGTTATATAGATAAGAAAAGAAAATTTTAAATTTAAATTTGAATAAAAATATTGTTAAATAATATATTTGATAATGTATAATTAAAAATTTTATTTTGTTGTTGAAAGTTAGATTCCAAACGTAAGGAAATAGTTTAGGTACCGGGAGTGCCAATTTTGTCCTTTTCTGTGCCCTCATTTTGTTCTACGTGTCTAATGCAATACTGACATGCGTTGCGAATCACCATGACTTTCTTTGCGGGGTCAACTCTATATAGCTATTACATAGAGTACAAAGCTGTTAAACTTTAGACATTGTTGGACTTAAAAACATATTATTGAATGTTAGTAAACTTTAAAAAATTTATAAAATATCTTTGCAGATTACAAGTTTTAAATTTTATTTTAAAAATAAAATATTAAAATAGATGGATAAGTAATATCCAACAACTTATAAAATTTCTAATTTGATAATATGACTAGTTATAATTTTTTGATATATTAATTTCCACATATAAATTAAAAGAATCAAGAATACCATCAAATAATATGTAACTTATAAGATGGTCCAAAAAAGTAGCGAGCTACTTGATTCCAAACGTTTTATTTTTGGGCTCATAAACTTTTTTTCTAAAACTTTACTTATTACTTATTAAAATAACATTAAGACATACTTTTCATCTTATTTGGTTGATCGGGCTATGAGACTTTCGTTTTATTGGTTTCAATTACACATTTTTTTTTTTGAAGCCCCGAATTGTTTAAATGTTTGAACTCCACAATAACTCAAACTTTTGACACTTTTGAAAGTAAATTTGGTTTGGGTTGAAAGATGGAGTGACAGTAAAAAATTGTTTTAACAGGTAGTTGGTTTTAATTCAAGCATTTATTATGGTGAGACGCAAAATTGAAATATAAACATACAAGCATAGCTAAACAGTTGCAAGCCCTTTGCTTTTGTAGGCCTCTATGATAAATAAATATGCCTTTTAATCACTGAGCACACCCTCTTCCATACATATTTTAAGTGGAACCATTAGTGATCTCACCATCTTACACACACATTCGAAGTTAAACTATTAATTTTAATACCACTTAATAATTTGGGTGGGGTGATGGAATCCAACAAATTAGAGGGAACTGGCCACACACCTGCACATAAATATATATATATATATATATATATATATATATATAAACTTAACACTTTATATTAATCAAAAACTTTAAAATCATCATTAGGTTGAGTATTTACTTATACAAGACATCTTCTTTCAACCAACGTGTGACAATTGACTTTTTTCTCCTAATCCCTATTTACTTCCAATCATTTAAAGTTTTAAAGGCATCAACATGTACCAGGTTCAAGAAACTGAATTTTTACTTATGAAGCATAATTTCGGGCTCAATTTGTCTTGGAAACAAATGGGAACGATCAGTTTAGAGATTGTCTGTTTGGGGGTCGAGTTTTCAAGATAATTATATATAAATTTAAACAAATTTTTTATTTGCATGAATCGAGTTTAGGGCTTTCCCACCTAACAAATACTTGTTGGTAAGCTAGCAATTAGAAGAGGAATTGAAGAGACCTCTTTAATTTTTACGGCCTTCGGCGAGAGACTTAGATAACAAGGGCTGCACTTTCAAGTCATGTGCTCCTCTTAAATCATCTTTCGAGCTTGCTAGGTAGGACACTTGTTGTGGCGGAAAACAAGTAAAAACTTCACGTATCCCTGATTTATTTCTCCAAATACATGTGTTGAAGGGAAGCAAAATATTCATGTAGATGAAACCATAGACATAAAAAGATTTTTACTTGGGGATTTTGTCAAGCTGAGGTCAAATCTAATGCTTAGACCATTTAAGAAGCTTTAAATGCACTGAAACAAATGTAGTTCCCCCAACCAAAGCGAAAAGAAAATGTGTCCGTAATTCCCATGGACATGGGCTTTTTCTTTTTCTCTCTCTTTTGCTTGCTTTCGAATCACAACTCTGTGTTCCATCAGAGGATCAGTTTTGGTCTCAAGAAACCTTCAGGCCATAAAAAAGGGAGTTTGCAAGGGCCCATGAACACGGCAAAGACATGTGTTTATTCTCTTTTTCCTGAGGTGCAATTATCAATTGTTATTGAAAATCAATCTATCTTTATTTATACAGATGTGTGTGCGTTTGTGTGTGGATAATTGATTGCTTTTCTCGCATGATGATGATGCCTTTAAAGATTGTCCACTCCAAGACTCCAATGCCTTTAACTCCTTTACACCCCTCTTTGCCCCTCTCCACTTCTCTCCTATAAATAGACGTGTCATTCTGCCTTCATTTGTTGTCACGTATCAGTTCTTGGTAGCAAGAATTGTGTTGTCCATCAAGGCAACTTCGCGGTATATTATAACGGTTGTGTAGCTCTCGCTGGAGAAGCAGGGCACGTGCAAATTCTTGAGAGGTGATCTCATCATGTTGTGCACGCGCTCCCCTTCTCCAACAGGGGTTGCTCACCTCGTAATCTGTTTGCTGATTTACACTTAAGATGGCTCCGGACGGAAAGTGCAAATGGGTGTAATTATTTCTCCTACACGAGTAAGTGTAGTTGCCAGCGTACTTGTTACAAAGGTGGTGTTGAATTTGCTTGATTGGTCATAACATATATTCTCTTCTCGGCTAATGAATTTGAGCATTGGGCGTTCCTTACAAGTTCATGTTTATTGTGTGCCTAACAACGTTCCTGTCTGGAATTACTATGAGAAATAAAAGATCATGAGGCACATACAAATGGCTTGGCTGGGGAGATGGTTGGGGGGGGGGGGGACCGCCCATATAGTGTGCTTGTGGGTAAATGTTGAGACAACAAGCAGCTATAATTATTCGAGAATCTGTCTGCTGATGTGTCTTGATAGTGTTGACAGCAGTTGGTGGTCCATGGCGATCTTAATGCTTCTGCATCCACCTTAGATTTCTAGCACAGAAAATTCGCTGTATGCCTGTTCATGGAGAGAAACATCAAAGCAGCCCAACTGCTTTTGCCGACACTCGGAAACCAAAAATGTAATCTGACAACAATCTGATGATATTTTTCTCTTGTAATAATTATTTTCTTCTTTTGTTTTTTCTACTTTATATTTCCAGTCTACCAATTTATTTAGTTTCTTTGTGGGAGTACGCGTCCGTACCTACGCTTCCTACTTTGCTTAAGCATTGCTAGTTTTATTACCAAAAGCGCGACAGAGAGTTTTATAAAAAAAAAAAAAGTGATGTGTTTGGTTGCCCATTTTGGGCTAATTTTATTCCATCAAAAACTTGCGCGCTTCAAACTTCCTAAACTTTTATAAAAATAATTTTAAATGCACACACAAGCTTCATCTCTCTACAAAAGTGTCTTCCAACATAGAATCTTCATCCAGCAAGAAAAGGATTTAAAGGGGAAAATAAGACAGAGCGCCCGTGACAAGCAAACCCAGTTTTGGTTGTCAATTTTGTGCAACAAAATTATCATTCTCCATTTCTGATTCTGAAGTCTCCCGCGTAACAGCAAGAACATGTTGGTTTGAATGCTCCAAGGTGAACCTAATCAATTTATTTTAAAAACAGATAAGAGGAGGTGGCGAAGGGGTGACTATTTATGTGGCAGTACAACTATTATTGGCATTATTTACAATTTTAAACCATTCATTAATAATTACTATAAATCCATAATTTGAATTATTCTTTGTTTTTGCCCTTACTCACATCTAAGAGCAAGCTATATTTACTATGAAATTTTGCCTAAACCTTGATTTTCTTCTTTTGGAGACGAAAATGTCATTTGTGCTCCAAGTTGTTCCTTGGACTGAACTATAATAACGTTACATATAGCATTTTGCTCCCCTCTTACATTGAACTACCAAGTAGTTTGTGTGAAATATATCCACAGATAATGACATTTCCTTTGACCAAATATGTATGCTCAAGTACTTTATGCTCAAAGAAACTGACTTCGAGCTTACCAAAAAAGTGAGTTATGATCATTTTAGTTTAATTAGAGTGTTGTACAGCATAACATCCCCAAATTAAAATAGAGTCTCAAAGATTTATAAATTAGCAAGTTTTTTTATGCTATTTTACTAGTCTTTATATTATTAACTCAACAACACATACTTTTTAAGTAATTCTTAGACAGCCATTCAATTTCAAGGACCAGCCTCAAATTTGCTGAAATGTAATTAAACTTAGAATTGATCTTGTACTAATTTTTATTTTTGCAATCGGACTCAACTCTTATTCAATTTGCTGAAATATTTTATTTTATTATTTATTTTTTTTTTTTAGTTTCTATATATGGTGTACATTTACAAATATTTAGAAAATATGTACGTCAAAATATGCATATCTAAGACACAAATTTACTATTTTTATAAACAAAAATAGTGGAACGAATCGGTAAATTGATTATACAAAGAAAATATCTCAATTTTTTTTTTTCATTTTTTAAGCGCTAATATAAGTTTGTTAAATTCATCTCTTTATTGATATATAACACTAATTACTCACATGTAAAAAACAATAATGATAATATTTCACAGAAATTATTTAAAATGTTTTCAAAATTTTGTAACATGGGTTTGAGTTAGTCTAGATCACTCTTTCTGGTGCTCTCTTATGTAGATTGAGGAAATACCCCGGGTTATGCCTGACTCTCTTCAATACCACTATACTCAGTGGCCCAGCCTTCTTGATACAGGTTAAAGTATCTCTTGGAGTGATAAAATTTAGATGTTTGACTAAAAGCCTTGTATGACTTAATCTTTTTAATAAATTCACTTTAAAAAAATATATATTCCTTCAAAGGAGATAACTCTCTGAACTTCCTATGGCAATGCGCCAATGCCTTTTTCGTTGTGTGTTCTTTTTATTTTTTATGAACATTAAAAATTTTAATATTCAACGCTGTCCCACTCTTACCTCTGTATCATTATTTTTAATTTTATATAACGTCGGAGTAACGTAAGTCCTAAATGCAGAATGGTCAGCTCCCTTGTCAATAGAAATCTTGACAGAGGTAGGTAGATTCGAATTTTGAAAAACCCCACCTTTAAAGCCCCAGTACTCCAATAAATAAAATACTATTTTGTAATGATGAAGACAACATAGAATTGCCGTCACCAATGATTTAAAAACCGATTGAATCGGCTGGTTCACCGAAATTGGCCGTGTATTGGTCAATGCACACAGTCTAGTCGTGTCTAGGATAAATATAAACCAGTTAAAATCAGTAAAATACAGTTAAACTATGTTTTTAGAATCAAATCGGATATAGCACTCCCACCTCGTACTAATACATTGATTCGACTAGTTAGATAGATTCAACTCATACTAATTTCATTGATTCGAGTAGTTCGAAGAATTTAATTAAATTTAAAAATCGATTAATTAGTATTATTTATTATATATATATATATATTTTTTTTTGTTTAATATAAAAATTTAAAAGTATATTAATAATATTTTAAAATTGTAGAACTAATTTGTATGGTAATCAATATAGAATTATTATTTGAATAAAAAATATATAATTAATTATTATTTTTAAAAATCAAATAAATTAAATATATAATAATCGAGTTATTAGTTTTTAATAATTTTTTATTATACATAAATTAAGTATATAATCAGATATAAAAACAAAAAAATAATAAATACTTATTCAAATAATTGTTATGGTATAATACTTTTTTCTTTTCTATATTATTCATTTCTATTTTTTTATCCTTCCTCAATTTTTTTTCCTTCTCTTCCTTCCTATTCTTCCCCAATTTTTCTCTTCTTCCACTTCAAAATCAAAAAGCAAAACACAAAGAAAACAGAAATAATAAAAAAAAAATTTTCAAAACTGTCGGCCGACCAGTTCTTGATTAACCAATCAGACTAGCCGGATTGGGTTGGGTTTAAAAACATTGCAATTAAAAACCAATCAAAACTAATTTTGACCATTTATGATTAAAAATTAAAAAAATGAAATTGGAACGCTTTTTGATGAAATATAAATAAAACATATTTTAAATTTTTATTTTCTAACAGTTTAATTCTTAAATATTTAGTAGATTATTTAATTTGTTTTAAATTTTATTTATTTATTTATTTGTTTACTAATATATTGTCCTAATTGAGTAATTAAAATTTTAAATAATGTATCTTAAAATAAAAAATCGTATTAATTGAGGCATTTTTATTTTACAAAACTAATGTTTCAATGTTTCTACTTTTAATTTTGTTTTGAATTTAATAAATATCTTTTAAATTTTGTATAATAATTTTTGTTCTTGTTGAATTATTCAATTTTCAAATTTTACATTTACAACGTATCATTTGTCATATTAATAAATTAAATCGGATTGATTTAATATTATACATGCATATATGGTGTTATATATTTTATATAAGTCAATTTTTTAAAAATAATCCAATTGATGGAATCACTGGTTCAATTTAAAAAATACTCTCCGTTACATGTAACTATAAGATTGTGTACTTACAATATTGTTTTGAATGTAACAGATCACGGCTTTGATTAGTGAGAAAAAAAATTAGTGAAAAACAATACACAAATTGAAAATACTATATTGAAAATAAAAATAATAAAACCCTAAATCTCCAATGATAAAAATAAAATAGAAAATAGAAAACAGAATTTAAAAAAAAATTAACTCTAATAATAAAAATTTTACAGAAAAAAAAGCGATGGCCTAGAACAGTTACCGGTATGTTTAGTTTTAAATTTTAGACTCAACAAAATACACTTAAATAATTATATTTTTTAAATATTTTTTTATTTCTAATTTTTTAATTAAATTTTTTAGATGAAAATGTTCAAAAACACGCGTCAAAATTAGAAAACAGTTGTAACGATCAACGCGCCTGCAGAACTCGCGTGCAGTACGGACGACGATTCTTGTAAAATAAGCAAAAGCGCACGTCTACCACTGTCCACTTTTGCTGTTCAAAGATTTGCTGTCGGCTTGAAGGCACACACATACCTAGACCTGATTCGAGTATGGCGTAAGAAAGCACCTCGATTAGTCGATTTGGCGGTCAATTTATGAAAACCCTTTAAGTAAACTTCGCTGGGCCCCCACGGGAGTGAGTACTCGAGGGAACTCACGTATCCCTTTGTGCTAACAGTGCATGCATGAGAAAAGGCCAAAATAAAAAATAAAAAAAGAGGGAAATAAGCGGGGGATTCTGCAGCTTATTTCCGGTGTTGACGTGGAGAATTTGCCAAGAATTGAACTCAGAGACTTAAATTGCAACACAAGCAATGGCGTAATGATGAGAACAAAGGTGAGGAGTGAGGGGATGAGCACAGGAAAAAGAAACAGGAGAATATGCGTCGCATCTCTGTGCCTGCCTGCCGGCTGCTTTCGTGTCCACACGCAAGCGTCCGTCCTCCTTCACACGCCTGCCCCTTATCATTACTGTCATTGAGGCCCGCGGGAAGCTAGGGTTGTGTTTCGTTCAACTTCAAATATTTTTACTTTTTTTATTTAGAATAAAATAAATGTTTTACTTTTATTATTTGGAATAAAAAATAATTTTATAATCTATACATAATTTTACACACACGTAAAATACATAAATTTTTATTAATTTCTATAAATGCACACATCCAAATAAATTAAAATTTTTGACTCTATTAAAATTTTGCTCACTTTCAACCACCCCAAAATCATCAACAATTTCCATGACTCCCCATCTGTCTCTTTAATTTCATATTAGAATCCAATTTTACTCGTAAGGAGACACCGTATTGATGTGTGATATTTTGTTAGTGTCATGACACAATCCCAAATTGACTTACGTGGATCTATATATGGTAAATGACATAGTAGATTTGATGATATGGAAATTATGTGAAATATGGAAATTTGTTGCACCGGCGGTACAACTTGTCTTACATGAAAGACTTTCCTTTTTGAGATTACCATCTGTGGAAGGATTCTACATGCCAAGTCTGCAAAGATCTTTCATATTTGATACTGATTTTTTTGGAGATTTTTTATGGTTAATTTGGATGTGGATATTTTCAAATCAATGAAAATATGCATTCTTACCTTCCTTATCTAAATGAAATCTGATAAATCTTGTATTATTTTGAATTTAAAAAAAAAAGTGAAGTTTTTGAATTTTTGATAGCATGTGTTTCAACATAGAAGTTACAAAAATAGATTTGTTAAAAAAATTTAGGCAATTTTTCTTAAAAATTATTTCAATCAATGAGGCCTAGGTATATGGATGATTTGGATGAGTCCAAACTCATGAAAAACACCAAGAAGACTTGAGAGAATTGTATTGCACTATATTTTTAAGAGAAAAGCAATTTGCTTTGTGAATGTTCTAAATGAGATCATATATCCATACCATACCACAAGTACCTTAATTGGTTCCATGACATAGTTGGGGGAGGAGGCACGTGTGCAATGTTGGAGTTAAGGACAAAAGGGAATTTTGATTAAAGTGTATGGGGACTTGTTGCTAGATGAGTAAAGCTATAAACCCATCAATCAGATAAAGGCTAAAGAGATCTCAATTTGGGTGTAATTGAGCTAGCTTGAAGATCTAACTTATCTGTCCATTATTATAACAATCATGATAGTAGAAATATTTAAGTGTAACCTAACAAATGTTGGAGGATTATCTCCAAACTATGTACATAACTTTTAGCGTCTCTTTCTCTACTTTTAATTTTTCATTGTATAAATGTGATACATTACTTATTCTAACAATACTTGCCGAAAATTGTGTGCTAACCAACCAGTATATTACATATTTCTATGTCACAAGTTTATATTCATTTTTTAAAAAATCAATTGTTAAGGAAATCGATTAGACCACTACCAGAAATATCTCGGACGAGGATAGGCATTTGGGATGAATTTAGCCAAAAAAGTCATCCCAAATGACCACATTGCAAAAACCTGGGATGGCCTAGAAGAAGCCGTCCTAGATTTAAGACAGCTTTAGCACGAGAAATTTGGCAAAGCTTCGGAACGACCTTTTTTAACATGAGTTTGGGACAAGTAATTTGGCATAACTTTGAAACGAGTATTTTGGCATTCAGAATAGATAATTTGACATGGCTTCAGGACCATGTTTTATGGCACAGTCTTGGGACGGGTTTTTTAACACGGCTTTGAGATAATTTTGTAATGAATGTTCTGGCACAACTTTGAGATGGCTTTTTAACAAATTTTGGTAAATAATTATATTAAATTGTAGACATTTCCCTGCTTGCTTTATACATACACCTAATATGTGTAACTCACTTATTTCAGCACAAAAAAATAAAAATATTAAAGTGTAACATTTCTAACATAAATACATATACCAAAAGCATGAATACAAATACACAATTTGTTCAATCAAAAGCTCATACAATTTCAACCATTTCAAACATAACAAATGAGTGGAATTGAAAAATGTTAGGCAAATCAAGAGTACATCTAGTTATCAATATCCTCATCATCTTCCTCACTTTTCTTGTTATCGAAGGAGTCGATGCCCAACTTCCTAGCAACAAGTTGCATAATTTTTTTTAATTTTACCTCTATTTGTACTAGTCTTGTTTTGTAATAATTTATCTTAACATTTATATCCTGTAATTGTTGTTGAGTACATTTCAATATTTTCTGTATTGCTCTTAACTTAGTGCCAGCCAGGAAAGTTGAGCTAACGGATGAATAGGACAACTGCCTAAAAGGCATAGACTCTAATCCCACCCTTGGCAAATAACCCTTTTTGAATCTACCAAGTGCATAGAGGACTATCATTTTACTATTTTTGGCGCTAGATGTAGTCTTGTCACCCTCTAACTCGTATCCCTTTGGGTCCTCTACGGCATTTTAGTCTCATTGCAATTTTTGCATCATTTCCTACAAAATTTGTAAACCATTAACGAAACACATGACATTGTAGTCAATATAGCATATTTTAATAATTGTACTTACCTTTGTGACTATGTACGAGGATCGGCCCATTCTCCAGTAGCATTCTTCCACACTTGGGAGTTAAGCTCAAGGGAGTCAATAAGCTTCCAATTATCACCTCTTGAATTATTAATTAAATTTCAATATAAGTTACAATAAATTGTATTGCATGAATATAACTAAACACGTAGAAATGGTGAATGAAAACACATATAAATTTATTACTCACTATTTGTTCACTCTATGCAATCACTAAAATGGAGCCGTTGCGATAAATGGGGGAAGCAAATGCGCCATTAGTTGCTTGGTTGGCCCAGTTAGCCATTAGAAAGTGACATACTCAACAAATTTCAGTTATGATAATTTGAAGAATAGAACCACGAGATAGAACTTGGGACATAACTTCTCTAGTATTTGCCACAAATTTGACAAGAAAATAAAGTATATAGATGTTAAGATGAATCGTGATACTACACAATTAATTTCTTGTTAAGCAATGAAAGTATTTTATTGAGCATTTGAGAATGCAAGTAATTGATGCATTTTTTCATAATATTAAGGCATTTCACCAAACAAGTTATGTGCAATTGTTGATTGTGCATTTCACTCGACACTTAGAGGGAAGAGTCCAACCTAGTTATATGCCCTATACCATGTTGTTATCATAACTCTAAATGTGTATGCACCTAATCTAATCCAATATTTTTAACAACTCACTCAAACCCAAATCCAAGTACACATGTATTCTCATCAAATAAGCCCTGTATTTAGGCATTAACTTTACTCCCATACAATGAAAGTGATACTCATTTCAGATAATACATCATCCCAAACTACAAATCATTCAACATATGAAGAACTTTGGAGGCCAAGGAAAGGATTAATATTGGGAGGATTAAAAAACAAGAGGAAAAGAAATTTGACACACTAACCTTCTAGCAATGGGAGAAATGTATATCCTTGGTGTTCTTGATGAGCAGTTGGTGTTTTTACTCCAATTCACATGCTTCCTCCGATTGGATGCAAGGATTGAAATTCACGGTAGATGGAAGAGTGCTTGGAGAGGCATATGAAAGTCACAGGGAGGGGTTTTTTATTTTTTATTATCAACTTAGGACGACTTTGGGGCAGGTATAGAAAACCTTTTCCCAGAATGGCACCGAAAATTTCAAATTTTTTAGGCATGTCATTCTCGTCGTCACTATGTTAGAGACGGCATCACAACAGAATTTTAGGTACGCCAGTGTCGTTGCGATGATGCGTGCGATGTGCAGAATAATTGTACTCATCATTCCTTGTTTTCATGACTTCATGGACAACAAAGGCTTAAAAAAGCACTTGTCATCCTAGACATCGGGACCACCTAGACAACTATAAAACCTTATAGGGCGTCATTTTCATACCATTTTTGCTTTCCATCACTCGAAGCTCCTCCACGACTTGCAACAAATCTCCTACATTAGTCAAATATGAAGTAATGCATTTAGTGTACTATTTCAAGTTGTTTAATGGATTGATTTGGATGTACTTGAAATAAAAAATTTTGAATTGAATGGATATGAATATTTTGCATTGGTACAATAAAATGTTGATTTTTTTACCATGTTTAATAAATTGATAGGGTTTAATCGCACAATGAATGGACAATGTTGTGCAATTCCATGTGTTGAATATAATGTTGAAGGTAGCTTCACGGAATATGATTTTTTGAAAGTTTTTGTTTTGGAATTAACATGTGACTCATTTTTTAGGTTTTGTTATCGATTCTTTCCTTTTTTCTATGGCATTTGTAAGTGATATTATTGAGCCATGAAATGTATGTGTTTTTGTTGTTGATTTGGAATCATTGTTTACCAATTGTATTTGGAATTCTTGGCTATAAAATGGTTGCATGTAAACTACTCGGTGAAATACCACAATATGAAATGCATTGGATTCTTGGATGGTGGATGCTTGATTGTGTAAATACCTTGTAGAGTGGCTTGGATGGTGCTATAACACAAATAGGGATGCTTGATTGTGTAACTTGAATGGTTGGCCAACCGCTCACAAAACATCTAAAAATCTATCTGTCAACCTGTCTACATACCTTTATTGTCACTTGTGCCCCCTCCACAATGGGTGGATCCAAGGTCAAGTAGATTATGATGATTATCCCAGACTAAGGAATGGCTCGTGGTTGCATGCGTGGTGCCTATATAGTATTTATCTACATTGTATACCATAAGGTACTCCCAACTCAAGTTCTGTGTCGATGCAACATATTCCACCGATGAGAGGATTGCTACAGTACTCGGTTCTACATTTGTGGTCTCCCACTAGATTTTACCATGATTTATCCAATTGTAGCAATTCTAGACTAACCTTTTTCAAACTAAATGGATCTTAACTTCATCAAATTCTAAAAACCTCACATTCTTCCAATGAGAGCATGAACATTTAATGTTGTTTCCATCCGTGTACTTATACTGGTTTATCACCCAGTCAACAAATTCATGAATCTCACTTTCGAATTCCAGTGCCAAATCCTAGTAGCCGAGCAAGTTTTTATTATACATCTATACTCTAATATCGCGTAACATCTCAATTACAAACCAAAAAAGTCAAATTTAACTTTTCATTAAAAACTTTAGACGATGCCTATTACACCTACACCATACAAACAAAAATCTACAACATATATACTCACACACCACGTGTAAAACTTTTTAAGGCAACAACTCAAAAGTAAATCTACAAACAATTTTATATCACAAAAAGTGCACAATTGCAATGGCATTGGTGCTTTATTCCTTCCCTCAAACATACGAAGATTACAAAAACAGGCACAAAATACCCCATTACATTGGTTGAAAAAGCAACACGTAGAAATCAAATTACACATATCTTACAAAAAAATCGCACTCCTCCTTCACATTCATACCTAAGAAAATCCATGCACAAAAAAAGGATAAAAATAATGGTTAAAAAGATAGAAATATACACATTGTATGTTACAAAATATGAATAAAATCAATAAAACAAGTGATGCTATTAAAGGTTACAAATGTTTAGCATTGTTTAATTATATTTCTTGATCTGGGACAACTTTGTGATGGTATAACCTGTGTCAAATTTGGGACGGATTTGGCTCCATTATAGTCAAGAGAATTTTGAAATTATATCTGGCACAATTTAAGACGGATGCCCCAAATGTATACAAATATTGTTTTAAAGCCATGCCAGTTTTGAGATGGCTTTGGCACAATTATTACACCAAAATTAAAAAAGCATCTCAAAGCCATTCCAAACTAGGCACGGCTTTAGCAGGGGTTTATTTATTAATTTTTTAAAATATTTTAGGACAACTTTGGAATGGATACTCCAAATGTAAACAAATGTCATTTTAAAGTCATACAAAATTTGGAATAGTTTTAACATGACTTTGAAACAGTTATTATACCAAAATCAACAAACCATCCCAAAGCCATCTCAGACTAGGCACGGCTTTAAGATGGGTTTATTTATTAATTTTTTTTGAAATACTTTAGGATGGCTTTGGGACAATTTTTACAACAACAATAAAAAACTATCAGAAAATTGTTCCAAATCCTAGACGATTATGGGACGGGTGTTGTTATTATTTTTTTAATTAAATTTTGGCACAATTTTGGGATGGTCTTGTTAAATTTATTGAAAAGCCATCCCCAGGCCGTCTTGAATTTAGGACAGTTTTCGTATTGTTTTCTATTAATTTTCTATCCTTCATTCATTTGTTCCATTTGTTACTTATTCACCATCTATGATTGGACTTTGTATTTGATTGCAACACAAAGCCATAAATGACAATCAAAAAATATAAAAAATGTGTTGACTTAAGTGCAAAGAACAAAAGAGAGAGTGAATTCTACAAAAAGTGCAGCTAGAAACATAACTCAACACGTAATGCAGAAGTTTGCAAGCAAAATCTATGGAATTGCAAAATAGCATAGGATTATGGAGCAAGACGTTGGCCCAGAAGTGGTGCTATCGAACTTGTGCTCTTAGTGGTAAGGCTCCATCCTCTAAGCTTGATCAATGAGCATAGTCTTTCATGTGTCATGCGGGACTAGGGTAAAGCTAAAACATCCCTCAGATCCCTTAAATCTTCATGTCACTACACTTCGAGTTAGAAGAGTGGTAATTAGACTAATCGACAAAGACATAAAGCCTGGATTCAATGGATAATGAAATCATAATCGATGCAAGATTGAATCCTTGGATCTGGGTGGGGTAGGCTCAGTGGTGGTGCCATTTCCTCCTCGAATAACCTGTCCCACATAATGTGATAGAAGGCTCATTACTTTGACCAGTCCTCATCATATCTATTTTTTGTGAAAAAAATACCAATTGAAATATAGCTCAATTAGTTGACCTTGCTTTTACAATTGGGTCATTGTGATTATGGGATAGAAGGCATAATCGAAGTATAGTATTAAACAAGTAGGTGTAACTATTATGCTCTATAGCATTTTTTTATGTTTATAGTGGGTATGAGAATTTCTCCTGTCTATAAATGGCTACATGACTAATGAACATAAAGGCTAAACAAAATATATCACAAAATTGTTACAATGGCATATCTAAATTAACAAGCAAAATCCTAGTCACTTATCATATAATGCCTTGAATTACAATAACACTATAAGACTAATAAGGGATTTAGGTCTTTCGACAGTGAAATTAATCGTTGCAAAGCCAAGTTTTATGTTGTATTGGAGAGATGATGAAAATCTTGATTATTGTAAATTCTAAAGGCAAACAAGATATAAATCAAGTAGGAATCATAACTATTAGGGGAAAAGGTTCAAGATGGGTGATTTCAATACTTACTTCTAATTTCTAAAGTACAAAAGTTATATGAATCAAATGTGACATTAGATCACATGACATGGTATTCATAATAATGTAATAGGGTTCATATGCCATCCTTATAATGTTATGGCATGAAAATACATAGATGATGTAGATAAATTGGATTTAAAATTTCAATTTATGTAAATGATTAATTTTTCAAATATAGTGTAAAAATTATTTCATTTTTCACAATACTAATGTAACTAAAATCAATAAATATAACAATCAATTTTAATAATTAAAAAATTAACAAACCATTCAAAGTTGTCTCAAAACTATCTAAAAAAGGTCATGCTAAAGTCATTCCAAAAAAAAATCTCAAATTCATACAAAATGTCATTTTAAAAATGTTGTCTTAAATGTATCTCTAAAAAGCCATTCCAAAACTATGTCAAATAAGTCATCCCAAAACCTTTCCAAAAGAAAAAATTGTCCAAAAATTGTCTCAAGACAATGTCTCAAAATTGTCCTAAAATTACCTTCCCTAAACCATCCCAGATAATATTAATTCAATACAACCAAAAAAATTCCATCCTAAAAAGAGTCATTTGAAAGTTTGTTCCAAAAAAAAAAACTTCCTTAGAACCATCCCAAAATCATTTTCACAAAATGCCATCCAAAAAAATTGAACTAAAGTTGTCATAAATCCATTCCAAATATCATCTTCTCTTTATCATTTGAAACTGTTTTTAGAATGACTCTCCAAAATTATGACAAAATCATTCCAAATTTTAGTGACGAACATTTTAGGGGTATCTTTTTTATCATCCAAAAGGCCTTCCCAAAATAGTTTGGGATGGCTTTTTGGAAAAGAAAAACCATCCCAAAACAATTTCTTATTTTTTCGTACTATCTTCAATTTTAATACCTAAAACACATAATTTACATCTCTCAAAAAATTTACATACAAACATACTGCATTGGGATCTATAGATAATAAAGGTTTCCTCATTTCCCCAATTGCATATGGTAGGAATGATTAAAATTTAAAAAGTACCTAAATTGTTTGCACGGCCTCAAACCACACTATTATTGAAAAATTAAGACATAAGTCATAGTTTCAAAATTTCAATAAAATCAAACCACATTTTGTGGTTTGGTGGTGGTTTTGATTAATAAAAACACTGCAAACCACACCACATATATAATAAATAAATAAATAAATATTTATATTAAATAAAATATAGTTTGTTAGTGCCATGCAATTAGATGTTATTACTTTGACATAATTCCAAATTAGCTTATATTCATGCTTATGTGGTGGATGACATGACAAAATTAATTATATGGAAATTTAGTGTTAAAAGAAATTATATTACACTAGATGTCGCAACATATGTTGGTATGGTAAATTATTATATTTAGATCACCAATCAAGGATGGATTTTTTATATCCAAATCTATAGAGATTTGTAGATTTTATGTAGATTTGGCTACTAGATTTTTATGTTTAATGTTGACACATATTCTTGCAATTATTGTTAAAAATTTAGAGTTAATTTACCAATTCTAATGAAATCTTGGAAGATCCATGATTTTTCAAATAAGGAAAGCCTAAAAATTTGAAGGTGTGTTGACTCAAGTTCCAACATAGAAACTAATTAACTCAATGTTTTTAGAAATACTCGCCAAATTTAAATAAATATCATTCTTATCCAAAAGACCTTTAAATATGGACGATATTCACAAGTTAACTTCATGGGAAAAACATAGAGTATGCATGAAGAATTAAATGAGAGATATCCTTGAGAGAAAACAACTTTCTTGGTCAATTATAAACACCATTCAATCATTATTATGACTAATTTTCATATCCTTTGTGAATGAAGTTTGCATTAATGCTTAGTTGAGGTTGAGAAGGAATCTTGGTCATGGTAGAGGCAAAGGAATCTTGTAGTCCAAGAGAGTTATGCTAGAAACCCATCTCTAAGGTTAAGGTATTTGGCTAATGTAAGTTTAATCATAGCCAAGGGAGCTACCCTTCGTGATTTGTAAACACTTTGTATAGTGGAATCGTTTATGGGCACAACCCCACAAAAGCAAGAGTTTTATCTTCGAACTATGTAAATGATTTTTGTGTCTCTTTCTTTACTTTTCTAATATGTGTTTTATTGCATGTTACCAAATTTCTTCTAACACATACCTCCAACCAAACTAATAAGTGACATTAGAGTCTCATCACCTATAAAGGTTTGTTTTTCAAGTACGTGAGATCCTAAAAAGTTTGTTAGCTACAAGGTAAGCATTAAAAAGAGAGCTTCAGTTGTTTGCCTCCTCATTAAATGAAATGAATTATCCCTACTAAAAAGTGAGGATGAGAGTTTTTATCAAGTCAATTAATGAGAAGGCCTGGAGTTCAATTCTCAATGAAAGATAGTCAATAACTCAAATTACCAATAGACAAAAAATTGTTAAGGATGTTACGGCATGAACTACCACTAAAAAAAGCTACTCTAGGTAATTTATAAGCCATAAAAGGCTATTTTTAAAGGCATTGATGAAGAAAGGTTCAAACTTGTTTCAACATATGAAATTGCATAAGAAATTTTGAATATTTTGTAAAATGTACATGAAGAGACAAGTGTTGCACGGATGTCAAAATTCCAAATACTTGCCTTCCAGTTTGAAAATTTTAGGATAGGAGATGATGATAGAATCTCATTCTTCAATAGTCAACTATGTGACATTGCAAATCAAATTTATCAATTTGGATAAAGGTACTCTAAAGAAAAGCTAGTAAAAAAATGAAACTTTAAGATCCCTTCTTAAAAGAGTTACTCCTAAGTTTGTAGCCATAAATCTAGCAAGAGATGCAACACCAATATCTCTAGATGAGTTAACGGATTCCCTCAAAACTTATAAGATGAACCTACCCCATACAAAGAAGAAGGAACCAACCTTTCACATTGAAAGAAGTAACAATAATGAGAAATGATACAACTTAGATGAAGACATATACTTTGTTGTACCAAATTGAGAAATTTGACGAAGAAAGACTACAAAAATGTGTTCAATAAGCTTGAGAACATCTTTAACAAATTTGAAGGCAACACTGGATGGAAGAAAACCGAAAGAGATAAAAATATTGTTGTTTAGAAAAAAAAAATAGTCAATACCACAAGTAAAGAGGTTTTGACCATGTACAAGTAGAGTGTGTCAACACTCTCAAAAGAAAAGGTAAGTTTCTAATAACCTTAAGCGAAGATGAGTTTGATGTGAGTTCCGATGAAGAATATATCAACAATCTTGTGGCAATTAATTCTTTAGCATAAAAAGATTAGGCCAATGTTGTATCCAATGCTACAACATCTATCTCTACATCAAGAGTTTTTTATTACAACAGTAGGAATGATAAATATATCAACTAAAAGGAGTTGCAATAAAAACTTAGATATTAGTCCCAAAGATGTCAATGACTCACAGCATCAACAAGAAGTTGAGCCAAGAAATAGAGATGTTAAAACAAGAAAGGGATGATGCACAAGCCTCATGCTTAAAATTAGTAGAATATTTTTATAATCTAAAAGTGTCCTTTCAAGACTTACAACATAAAGCATAATAGTCTACAATCACATTAAATAAGCAAAACACTAGAAAAGTAAACTCGTGGAAATTCTCACCATGGGCAAACTAGCTAACTATATCATGGATTAGATGTACAAATCAGAACCGTAGAATAACTTTGGAAAGTATGAGTTGGAGTTTGACAAAGACACCCATGTTGCAATACAAAATCAGTCAGCATATAGTAGGCCACTTGTTTCAACATTCAAAAAGCCACTAAAGAAGATTCCAATGTACACTTATTGCCACAACATTGGTTACAATTGAAGCATATGATGAAAGGAAGGCAATATCAATTTTGAGAGCAAGAACAATGGGGGATGTAGAAAGAAAATTGAAAATAGAGTTCTTAAAAGGATCGGAGTCAATAAAGTCTGATTTAACCATTGTAGGAAATAAACATCATTTGCACTACTAAATGAGTTGTTTAAAAGAATAAACCATATTTGATATTGGTCAAAGAAGTCACGTTGTCGGTAAGGGCATATTGAATGGAACACCTAAACTAAAAAATGTACCTACAAAGGTGAATTATGTAAGAAAATAAAATGTTGCCCCATTTATTAGAACTAGATAAGTAACAATAAGTTATGCAGGTAAACAATTTTCAGAATTTTCTGAATCCACATCCATAATCAAAAGAAATCATTTTGCGAAGGCTAACTTTGGCGATATTCATGATGAATGCACATCACTCCTCTCAAGATTTGGAGGAAAGAAGTACAGTTGTTGCTAAACATATTACAACACAAATTCATGTTGGTATTATGACTAAAAGTTTCTTAATTATACAAGGGCTAAAAATTAATGGCATGGAATTCTCATCAATCAATTGTTATGCTAATTTTGTGGAGAAAAAAGTGAAAATGTTGCCATTTGAAGGCGAGTCACGGTGAGTTTAGTCGAAAAGAGATTAGTTAAGAATGTTTCATTGATGGTGGGTTGATAGGTAATGATGTGAAATTAGTATTGAAACAATTTCTGCTTTATAACTAATTTTTCACTTTAGAAGGAGCTTTGCAATGTCACATGGGCAATGTTTTGAAAGTCAAATTAGACCAGTCTCAATTGGTTCAAGAACTGGTCAATGTTTGGAGCCAGTCACACCATCAAAGTAGGCCATCAAGTGAATTAGTCAAAATATGATAAAACTAGGTCAAATTTGGTGTTGTCTATTTTACTAATAAAAAGTAAAAAGATAATTTTTAGCCATCTTTTAATAAAATGGACTAAAATAAGTTGTTTAAGTTTTCTCATGATTTTAAACATTTTTATCTCCTAAATTTTTAATTTGTATATGTGATTTCACTTTATTATTTTTATTTATCTATCTTTTCTTATCTACATAGTATTAAACTAATGAAAATTCAAATATTGCATTATTTTGAAAAACTAATTTTTAATATTTATATATTTTTCTTTTAATCTAATTAAGTTTCTTTTATAGTTGTATATTCATTTTTCATTCTTGTTTAATTATTAAATTTTTAATGTCAAATCTAAAACTCGTCATTTTCCGTATTAATAAATTAAATTGAATTTATTTGACCAAATTGATTTAATATTACTATATATGTGATATATATATATATATATATAATATTAAATCTAATTCAAGTAATCAATTTTCTAGAAGCGGTTCAACCAATCTAGCTAGTGACCCAGTTAGCGTTCGATTCAATTAACGATCTAATTTTAAAAACATTGGTCATGGCATGTTAGATTTCATTGTCACATCATCAAAGATCTATTTCACAAAAAAAACTTGGAACAAATATGTTACAACATGGATGTAGACTACGGAAGGTTTGAAATTCTCTCTTCTCATTTTGTTAAAAATTGAATTATCCATAATTTATTTGAGCTAAATTTCCACCGTGGGTATGTGATATTTTTCTTGAAACTAAGTTTTTGACATTTTGTGGTACAAATGGGTAGAGTTTTGACATAGACTACATGTTCAAATGTCTGGATTTCGGCTTAAGGAGGTGTCTCATTGACTTGAGTGGTTTTTTTTTATATATTTTTTAGATATTTGATTGCTATGTTTTAGAACTTATGCAATTCATGTTACAACCTGAACAAGTGCCTTGATTTAGTCCTGTTTTGATTTCTAATACTTGATGGAATCCACAATAGTAGATGGAATGAAACTTTGTTAGTGCTGGTACGCTAGGTTTTGAGCCAGCTTCCGTAGTGTTGATAAGGAAATGTATATCTAGGGTATCATTCTCCCTCTCACTGAACAATATACATTTTGGAAAGTCGAAGCCTCAATAGGGTTTGTGCCTAGGCGATCCTCTGTTGCCTTCTTTGTTTATATAATATGCTTAGACTTTAAGTGCAATGTTAGTTTGTGAAGAAAAGCATTGTTAGATCCAGCGAATAAAAATTGCAAAGAATGCACCCCCTATGTCCCACGTATTGTTCGTCGATGATACATATATGTTTTGTGATGCGGATGTTACAATGTGCAAGCTATTTATCAAATGTTGCAGCAGTTCATGGAGGGGCAAAGGAAGAAATGACGGTGATAAAGGAAATTCGGGTGGTGACAGATTGTTCAAAGTACTTGGGACTTCCAACACAAGTGGGACGTTCAAAGCTGAGGATTTTCGAAGACACCAAGGAGAGATGTTGCGAGAAGGATTCTTGGGAGGAAGGAGAAACTGTTATCTTAACGGGGAAGAGATATTCATATCAAGGCCTCTATCCAAGCAATTCCTGCATATGCCATGATGTGTTTCAAATTACTCTATGGCATTATCAATGAGTTATACTCTCCGTTCTCAAGCTTTTGGAGCTATAAAAAATGAAAAATTGATTCGTTGGCTCAGCTAGAAAAGAGTTGTGTGGAAGCAAAGGGGAGGGAGGGATGGGGTTCTGCAATTTGTCACTTTTTGATTTGGCACTCTTAGCTGAGCAAGGATGGAGAGTTCTGAATAACCTAGAAAGTTTATTAACAAGAACATTGAAGGCAAAGTATTTCCCAAAACAGAGTTTCTTGGAGGCAAATGCGGGTGCTAACTCTTCAGAAGTATCATGGCTGCAAAATACATTGCAAAAGCTGGAGTGAGATGGAAGATAGGATCAATTTTGGTGGTTAATGTGCGGAAGGATAGACTGGTTATTGAGGGATCTTCCTTCCAACCGATTACCCCATGCTCGAAAGAAAATGAAAATTTAGAAGTTAGTCACCTCATAAACCAACATCAAGGAACATGGAATGAGGAACTAATCAATAGATTATTTTAGCCAGAAGACGCAGACACGATTTTAAAAATTCAGCTGAGTCGTTTTGTACAAGTTTGCCATTTTTCAAAAAAATGGCTTTTTTTAATGTCAAGTTGGTTTATTACCTAGCCAAAGAATTTCAAGATTCTTCTATAGATATAGAGATTTTTGGACTGGAGTTGACAAAGAACCAATACCAATATTATTATTTTTTGGTGTAGATTAGAAATTGAAATGGGGTGTGACGGTAAGGCAATGGATTTTGGTCCTACTATTTAGAGGTTACAGTACCTATTATCCAAAGAGGAATCCTTCCAGTATTATCAGCCATTTCCTCCACCTCCCTCCAATTTCATCAAGTGGTCATGCTAGAGACATAAATAGTCACGAATAGTTATGAGATGGAGATCCTTCTGAATGGAATAGGAGAATGACTAAAATTCATCTATTTTGAAGGAGGCCAAACAAGTGCTGGGGACAGCAAACGTTGAGAGGATTTATATGGAGATTGAAAGTGCCTCGAAAATCCAATGTGTTGTTGACAGGTCAAAACTTGAGGAAGAGAGGTTGCAAGATTAAGGATAGATGCATTCATTATGAGATGGAGAGTGATAATACAAAACATATTTCTTTGGACTACCATTTTGCTAGACGTACGGACTTGAGCTCTGTCGAATCTTCCTCGGCTTCAGATTAATTCGTCGACTGATTCTCCATTTCAGTGGATCAAGGGCATACAACAAAAGTTGGAGGTCGACCAGTTTCGACTAGCATCAATTGTCCCGTGGGCTAAGTGTAGCTCTCTAAATCGTAAGATCATGAGTGTTGGTTAACAAGGAACAACGAATAAGGAAGACGAGTCCTCATGAATCTTTTGAATTAGTCGAGGGAGGCATAGGGATTAACTTTGATGGGGCCTCGTTTACCGATCAAAATGGCGCTGGAATTGGAATTGTCTCTTTTGGAGATAAGCAGAACGTTTAGAATGAAATTTTTGATAAAATGAATAATATATATATATATATATAATATAATAATAATAGGATAATTTGAAAATATATGAAAATAATAATTAAGTTTTGAGATATAAATAAAAATAAAGTATAATAATTAAAAAATAATTAATTAATTAAATGTATAAAAGTGAGAAAATTTAAATTTGAATTTGAATTTAAATTTTATTTAATAATATTACTACAATGTTTTTGTCAATAACCATTGTATATTTTATAACAAGTGTTGCATAAAATTTTAACAACGGCTTTAAAGTGTTACCAAAAGTGTCGTTATTTTAAACATGATGCGACAACTTTTAAAATGATTTACAACACTATATTGCAACACTCAAGAGGCAATAGTTTTTTGATTTTAGAATATTTATTTTGTTAATATATTAAAATTTAAATAACACTTTTAACACTTTATACAACAATTTTTTGCCAATTTTGCAACACTTTTTAAAAAATTAATAACAATTTTTATAATTTATGCAACGTTTTTTATAAACTGATATTATCTCTGTTACAATACTATGCAACAGTTTTAATTTTTTAAATAATGATTTATAACTGTTGCAATTTTAAGAAATAATTTTAATACTTTTAATAACAACTTTGATCATGCCATTTAATATATTACAACTTTTTACAAAATCAACATATTTAACACATCCACAAATATGCGCCATCTCAAGAAAACTAGTTCAGACATCAATTAAGACAACATGCGGATCAATAATCAACACTAAGCTTTGGAGTGCTTAACTTAAACTACATATATATATCCATATCTATATATAAATGTCAACTAATCAAATAGCAGCAATTAACATCTTCATCAGCAGTTTGAGCTCCAATGCCAAGTCTGAAGTCTTCTGGTCTATACAAAGCTAATCTGAGAGATATCAGTTCTTCCTCCACTCTTTGCTGCGCTATAAACTGACAAACAAATGCCTGAAGTGCTTCCTTCTTCCATGACTGTGCTTCGTTAACCATCATCTGGTAAACACAATTCAACCCAGCCAATCACAACAAAATACAACTCTGTAGCCGTTGAAAATGTAGGGAGTGAAAGGTTCGGACTTCCTTTAAAATTCTACACTCCAAACATACTTCTTATCAAGAAAATATTTTTATATACTTTTCTCTCATACTTTTATACTATCTCTAAATTTATGCACCGATTTTCCTTCCTATAGCAATATACATCTAAACAAAGCCTCAATGTGTGGGACATACCGAAATTCGTTGACGGGCATTTTTCTGAGGCCAAACATCAAGTTCCTCAATTACCAACAAGGGAAACACGGTCCCTTCATCAAACTTCTCCTGGCTTTTGCTCTTGTACGTCCATAAACCTAGTTTTTCCTGCAAAGGGCAAAGAAATTCAGAAAAATTAGGCAAGAAAAAGAATGCATCTAACAGCACAGAGTCATTCAATCTTTTCGTTAAAGATGATGAAGGCTACTAACCCCTAGTCTGTCAATTACGCCGGTTTCCTCTAAGGTCTCTCGCGAGGTCACTAGGTCGATATTCTCATCAAGTTCCCAACCACCCTGATGATTTTAATGCCAAGACAAACAATGTCAAACCAAATGAAAACAGTTTTCGTTATTCCTTTTAATTACGACAATGTAAGATTTGCATGGATGTGTACCTTCGGGAACATCATTCTCGGACTCTTCTAAGAGGAGATCATAAGGACCTTCTCCAATTGAAATCCCATGGAATAAAGGACATTTGCTGGTCCTTTTTATTCTATTGGAATGCAGCTGCAAGATGGAAGAATAAGGAATCAATTTTGAGCCAATTATTCTATAATGACAATTATTGAATTAAAGAATTGCATGTCAAAACCCCAAGGCCATGTTCGGATGTGCACTATCAACAATTTTCCTCAATCAAAATCTATCAATAAGAATCTCTCTCTCTTACTTCTAATTATTCCTTTTAGCAACAATTTTTCTCCCTCCACAATTTACATCCAAACAAAGTCCAAGTAAATGACATAAGAAGATGAATAATAACAAAAGAAACAGCCCAGGATACAAAAAAAAATGTGAACCTAGTTCTCGAAGAAAAAAAGGATACCCAAATTCAGAGAAGAAGAAGAAGAAGGAACGCTTACCCAACAACCTGACGAAATCCCTAATCATTCCAACATAAGTAGACAAATAAAACAGAGAACTGCCCAAATATGAACCTAGTTCGTGAAGAAAAATGAGATACCCAAATTCAGAGAAGAAGAAGAAGAAGGAACGCTTCCCCAACAACCTAAAGAAATCCCTGATTATACCGCAGCAAGTGTCTTCCAGTACTGGAGAGTGCTTGCGATCCACCGGAAGATTGTGTTCGCAGGGAGTGTCTGGGTTTGGGGGGTGTTGTGAAAAGCGTGCATATGGAGATAACGCGTGAAGAAATGAAGGTGAAGGCGTGTTTTAAAAAACTTAAGGGAAAAATAAAGAAAAGAAAGAAAAATTAAAAAAGCAAAAAACATTGGTAATATTATAAAATTAATTTTATTAGAATCAATTTCATCACAATAAAAAAAATTATACATGAATAATTTAAATTAATGTTGTTTTACAGATCTGTTACAAATGATTCAAAATTTATTTGAATAAATTAAAAAAACAATATATTTAATTCCAATTTTTATTTAAAATAAACAAGAATTCAGAATTTTTAAATTATTTACTACAAATTTATATTCAATATTTTATATGAAATTTACTAATTAATTTTTGTAACTCCCACGTGCAAAAGTAAATTATTTTCAATAATTAATTAAATTCAAATAATTCGATATAAATATAATCTTTATAAAATACATATTCTTATTACATAAAAATGTTGCCTATTCTTTAATTTTAATTTGTAAATTTGCTACATTTAAAAGATGTTACATAAATCCTGTAAATAAATTTACATGTAATATATTTTAAACCATTATACAAAAGTGTTACTAAATCTTACTTAATCAATATAACACATAATCATTGCATAATTGTTGTAAAATTCTAATTTTGACAATAATGTTGCTTAAACTTCAAAATACTGTAGGTAGTTCAAAGTTTGAGATAATGGTATAGTTCCAAACACAACCCATATATCCGAGGCTATTATCGCTGAATGTGCAACAGCTAGAGGGATTACGCTGCTCGTGGAAGCAAATAGATGGAGTACTGTTAATTGGCAGTTGCTTACCGTTAATTTGTAGATTTAGAAAACGGGAGTGAAGATCGGTCGAACATAAACACAATCCTTGCGGATATTTTATCTATTTGTCATAAAGGAATAGAAGTAGAATTTAGGGTATGGATAGTGTGCAAGAATAAGTTGAAGAATTAAATGAACTTTTTCTTATGCATTTCAAATCATATAGTTAGTATGATTTTTATTCAAAAATGAATGCTGGTTTTTAATAGTATAAGAATTAGTATTTTCTTTTAAACTATAGATTTACATAGTAATATTCTATTAAGAATAAATTTATATTTTTATTTGATAAAATTACTCTTCTATAATTACTAAATTACTCTTTTATATAAATAAATAAATATTATATATATTATTTTGTCACTATACTCTTACAATTTTTATTTATTTCATTTGTTTCTCTTAATTTATGTTTATTCTATATTTTCCATTTCTTAATTTTCTCTTTTTTATCATCTTATAAATTATATAAATGGTATAAAATTTATATGTGAAAATTATTATTATTATTATTATTATTATATTTATATACATAGACGTTGAGTATCTTTAAATTTTAATTTATTATATTTTTGGGTCAATATTCTCCTTCAATTTTAATTTATTCTAGCTTTTTATATTTTAAATTCCATTCTTTATCTTTTATTTTATAAGTAATATACATAATATTGATACAATCAAGCACATATTTACCTTTTTATAAAAATTCTGTGCCAACACAAAAAAATCATATTTATTATAATTATAATCTTATTTACAATTTTTCTTTTTATCTTGTTTTTGAATGACAAAATTTTTTCGTCTTTATTTACTATTTTATATCGACTTTTTTATAAAAAAAAATTGAAACTTTATGACATAAGAAAAAATGATGATCCTTTTGGATTGATAAATAAATTTTATTTTTTTTTTGTCAAAGTCTTGAAGATTTTATTTTTTCAACAAATTTAAATGTTGAAATATATAAGCATCGATTAAATTTTTAATACATGATTATATAAAAATTATCATTTGAAGATAAATTTGCCATTATAAATAAGTTAATAGTATTTATATGTTTATTTCTATGAAATTTTTAATAATAATTATATCCCTTTCTCATTTATTGTACATATCATTTATAGGATAACTTGTACAATATTCATTCTAATTCTATATTTATTCAATTCCTCTATGTTCGTTCAATTCCTATCTAAATCACTCAAGCGTGTCAGCCATGTCCTTATATATGTAAATAGAGAAAGGAACAAAACAGCTTATGCTTTAGCAAAAATGGTCGCAACAGAAAACAGGTTCGTGTCGGATATTCCGTCCAACGTCCGGCTTCTTGTTGCGTTGTGTAATTACTTTCTTTAGAAATAAAAATTTTCGCTTCTCAAAAAATATGATTTTGATGATTCAAAATTGTGTTATACAATGCCAAAGTGATCTATTTATTAGTTCCATGTAATTGAATGTTTTTATTATTTTGGTACAACTCCAATTTGGTTTATATGAAAGCTAATGTGGTGTGGGTCACATGACAAAATTAATTATATGAAATCTCAGTGTTACAAAGAATTTTGTTGCAACAGATGTGGTAATAAATCGATATCCATGAATGATTCTTATTTACGAATCCACACAGATTTTCAGATTTTTTGTTGATAAAGTTGTTGTATTTTTATGGCTAATATTGACAAGGATTCTTGCAATTGTTGACAAATATTTGGAGTTGACTTATCCATTAGATTCTTTGAAGATTTAGACTTTTTTTTTGAACAAGGAAAGCCTCAGAATCCCAATGCCTATTGACTCAAGTTCCAACATAGAAAGTAGTAGATTCAATTTTCTTGTTGATTTTAAGTCAAATTTGCATGGATATCATTCTTGTCCAAAAGAATTTTAAGTATGAATGATATTATAATGGAATCATTTATTGGCGTGGCCTCTAGGCGTTGAAGATTTATCTCCAATTGTGTAAATAATTTTGACGTTTCTTCTTTACTTTTCTGCTACATATTTCGTTACATGCTACAACATTTCTTACAATATATGCAAGCAACATAGTCGATGATTAAAATTTTTTATTAGAATTTTGGTTGTTTTGAATTTATACAATTATTTATTGAATAAAAAATATTTTTACATATAATATAATAATCTCATATTCTATCAAATGATATGATTAAGTTGCATGTTACGACTTCAAATTAAAAAACAACATATTTTGAAGGTAAAATTTAAAATATAAGCTGTACCTTTCGGACAATTACAAAAGAAATGGTATAAATTACATAAAATTTATTTTTATACTTTTAAATTTCGTTGATTTATTAATGTTATATGGTTTGTTTGTCTATAAAATTATAAGGATCAAGCTTCTTTACAACCTCAGATACTAACGTAAAATATCAATCTGCGTAGATTGTACATTTGGATTGCCTTTCTATTTATAATTATATTTTCTTATTTTTCTTTACTAAATTTTTTCATTTCATTTTTTCTGCAAAATCATTTATTTGATGTATATATATGCTTGTTAAGATTTGATCTTCCATGATATCTTATAATTAGACAAATAAGATGTGAATAATAATGTCAATACCATATTATTAAGAGTTCGGACCAATTTTGGTTCTACAAAGTAAAATTGCTACACAATGTAAAATCACACATTTACCCTTATGTTAAATTCTTTTGTTCTTTCTATCCTTTATATCTTTCTTTTCTTTGAATTTATCTTCGTTGGTACTTTCTTTCAATATTTTCACTTTCAATTTCTTTTCATCTTTTTATTTTCTTATTTTAAATAACTTTATATAATTAATTTTAAGTGATTATTTAAAATGCAACAACTTTACAAGTTACAATTAATTATGCACACACGTAGACTGTGCCAACTCTACTAGTTATTAATAAAAACTTTACTTAATTTGCAGCAATGTTGTCTTTAAATTGTAAAATTATTCAATGCATTGTTTTTTGCATTGGATGTATCTAATTTCAATTTATTAAGACTATGATGGTATCTAAAGTCAGTATTAAGTATTATTAAGAGTATTTAATGAAGCTCTTGGTATTCTGAGATTTCTCAAATAATACACACACACACACACACACGTGTACATGTGTGTATTAATTTGTTACATGCATAAAAAATTATGCTTTGATTGTTTGTATTGATTTTGAACCCATTTGCACACTGCCAAATTGCACCAAAGCGAACTTCACCTATAATTTTGGTTTTCAAATTGCAATTTTAATTTTTTATTGGCCGAACTGCATATGGCAATTCGATTTGAAATTATTAAGAAAGAAATCCAAATCAAACTTTGATCACCCATACCAGATGGTAGTTCTGGGTCCTTCGTAAAGGCTTTTAAGTTTTTTCTTTTTTTTTTTTTCCATCTATTTAAAGTCAAGTAATGGAATGCCTCTTACATTTTTTATGGGAGATTGGTAACTAGTGTAAAGGATTTAATCAAGATTGTAAAAGTAGTGACACGATCTATGATATACAATTGAAGCTTAAACAACATAAAATAACAAATTAATAATCTGTTATTTTTGTTAATAATAAAGTTCAAAATTACCCATTTGTCCCTCATACGACTTAACTAATTAACAAGCGTGATTGAATAAAATTCAAAAGCACATAATTAAATCTTGAAAATAATAATTTAGGTTTGCCGTAAGCATTTTAGTTAGAGAAGAACTTGTAGAAGTTCAGATGGAGTTAAAATTAAAATCTTTTAAGCTTTATACAGGTTAAAAACTTCAATAAGAATCGTCTCAACTATTTTTCTTACAACTCAACGAGGAAAAATGAAGCATCCTAAATATTTGTTTTCAAAATTGGATCAAACTGACTCATTAAGTGGGTTTAATTTTGAAACAATCATGTGTCGTATATTCAACTGTTGTACGAGAACCGAGGGTGAAGGAAATTAATGCAAAACCTCTCTGCACAACATGCAGTCCCATGAACAGAACTTCCAAAAGACTCGCTCTCAACTCCCCACACCACGCCACATATGTACTCTCCTCTCATCTAACCATTTTGGGGTCTTCCTTCTTCTTCCATTTATAGATAAAAAGTTCTCGGGATTCCAAGACATCTCTTTATTTTTGCCAATTCTCGAGGCTTTTCACCAGAAAGTGTTTTATTTTATGCCCAACTTAATCTCCCGTTGTATTTTGTTTCTTTCACGCTACGAATAAATTCCCCATTGACAGGGTTTACTTTTGGATTTATTGTTGGATGGAATCCGATGGTGATAGCAGCGGTGGCAGTGGAAGTGGCGGAGAGGAACTCTGTTCTCAGAACTCACCAGACCTTCTCAGGACCGCAGACTCTGCCGACAAAAGGGGTCCGTTGGGTCCCCCGATCCTCGATCCGCTCCCACATGCCGAGCCTAACCGACCCCGTTTCGACATTCTCCGTGAGGATGGCAGCGGCCAAAAGGATACGGACAAGCTCCGACGCCGGAATAGCGGCAAAGGCTCCACCTGGACATCCAGCGTCCACGTCCCCGCCTCCGACATCCCCATCAACAGCAACAACCGGATGATGGGCCGCCAACACTCCACTCTGATGAACTCCAGTCTGCACCCCAGCGGCGAAACGGCTCAACCCGACATCCCAGCGGTGCCCGATGCAAGATCTCCGAGTTTGCGCCGGAATCCTAGCCGGGCAGTGGAGAGAACCAGCGGGAGATTCGATCACAGCGCTGGCCCGATGTCAAGTAGAAGATTTATAAGGGAAAATAACAATGCGGAGGATAAGGATGAGAAGGAGGACGAGGAGGAAGAGAATAACGGCGGAAAATCCGAGGAGGAGGCAGCCGCTGAGAAGGGTGAAGCGGAGAAGCCGCCAGTGAGGATGTCGCTGATGTCGCTGTTGGCGGAGACGGATGACCAAATGGGGGAAGGCGGCTTGGCCTACATGATGGAAGACGAAGACGAGGACGAGGACGACGAGGAGGACATGGGTGGCGGCGGCACAGGGTACAACAGTTGTTGCGTTTGCATGGTGAAGCACAAGGGCATGGCGTTTGAGCCCTGCGGGCATTCCTTTTGCAGGCTGTGCTCAAGGGAGATGTGGGTGGAAAGAGGGAATTGCCCACTCTGCAACAATTACATCTTGGAAATTCTTGATATCTTCTGAAAATCCATTCTAGCTTCAGCTTCATGATAGCTAGTCTAGACTGTCAATTACTAACTGAAAACACATGTTTTGGTTATTTTATCCTTGCTTTGTTTCGTTTTCTTGTTTGAATTTGTTCCTTTCGGTTGCTTTTTTGGGGCTGAATGTTTTGCTTTTGATGCATTAAGTTAATTGATTTTATTAACGTTATACTTTGTCTTAGTGTTAATACGTGCATGTATAATATACATGTTCATCACATGCTATATTAAGAATAAATTAAACACACAGATTGTGATGTATGCATGCATGTTTTGGTGATGAAAGCAATCAATACTTCTGCAAATTTATATGCAGGGTATTCTATTGGATTTCACATGCTGGCTTCCAATTAAATGTCTTGAGCTTTTCTTCATTTAGAAGAAGAATATATACACATGTATACATACATACATACATACATACATACATATATATATATATATATATATATATATTCTTTCAAAATATCCGCATTATAGTTGAATGCCATCTAAATATATAATTTAAATACAATGTAGCATTTTAAGTTAGTTTTAAATGAAATTTAAACATAATATTTTTAATTTTAATTCTCTTGAACCAATACTCGTGGTGTTATCTAAATGAAATTGTTTGTGTGATATTGAAATTAATTTATTGAAGATGTCATTGAATGAAACAATGAATTTCAAATGACAAAATATACATATAATTCGAATGAGAATCTTGTATCATTTTTCTCAAAAAAGTAATCAATGATTGTTTGTGAAATCCAAGTAGTGGGACATAGATCTCCTATTTGTTTATTTGTTTATGTTTCATATCAAATGGATATGAATGGGGGATATTATTTTCATCAGAAAATTTGCCGTCCATGCACTTGCGTAGGAAGAATAATTCCCGTATTTCCCCTCTGTGATGAAGTAAATGGGATTAAAGATTAAGATAAATAAATAAATATTCTTCCATTGAATTAGACTCTATCCCTAATTAAGGATACTTTTAACGGATGAAGTGCAGGAAATGGTGACAAGTGTCACCTTTTCATTAAATTTTTACCAACTATCCCGTTAGTTGACTATAACGTACCACAAATTGATTAATTAATCAGAATTAATAATAATTTAAAAATAATAAAATAAAAATTATAAAATACATATGTAATGTTTTATATTTTATTATAATTAATATTAATTGATATAATTAAAAAACAGAATTATAAATTAAAATATTTGATTAACTAAACCGATAACAAATTAAAAATAAAAAATGCATAAATGCATGAAAATAAACTGTATAAATACATAAATAAATTATAATAAAGTAAAAAATATTAAAAGTGTATATTAGGATTCTGTTTATTTATTATTTTTAAGTTGTTATTGATTATGATTAATTATATGTATTGTTTGAGTTTTAGAACAAAGCTTAAATGTCTTTAATTATCCTATAATTTAGCAAATAATATGTATAATTAATAAAAATTCAAAACAGAATTTTAAATTAAAATTCTTGATAAAAATAATGACAAATAAAAATAAAAGTACATAAATACATAATAATAATTTATAATTAAAACTGTATAAATATGCAAAAATAAATTTTAATGAAGCAAAAAACGTTGTATATGCATATTAAAGTTTGTTTATTTTATTATTTTCAAATTGTTAATTTATTATTAAGTGTAGTTAATTGCCTCTAGAAGGTTTCTAAAATAAAAGTCTTTCTCTTATACTCCTATTTATTTAGTAGTAGAACAATTTCAGAATCTAGTGAATCAAATTAAAATTTTGTGTTATTATTTATTATTCGTATTTATTTACCATTTATGCGCTTCTTGTGGTTAGTGGCTCTTGCCAAAGGAACTATGACTAACCTACCGAACTGTAACTGTTTTACCCAACAGACTATGGTTTGCCTTTTCTTTGATGTTTCTACTGTGCAAGTATTATTAACAGATATTTTAGTTTGTCAGCATTTAGCTATGTGGTGTATTCGATGACGAGATTGAATATTGATATTTTTTACTTACGAGGGGCCCAACAATTGGTATCAAAGCCCTGGTATCTAGTTGAGAGCTATGGAAGTAAGAACAAGTAAAATGATCAATTTGAATGGCACAAATTACCACATATTAAAGAGTAAAATAAAGGACCTCCTTTATGTGACAAAAATACATTTGCCAATGCTTTGTGCTGCAAAACCAGGGGAAAAGTCAAATGAGTAATGGGAATTAGAGTATAAGCAAGTATGTGGTTTTATTTGGCAATTTGTCGAGGATAACGTGTATAACCACATTTGTAATGAGACTAATGCACGAACACTATAGAACGAGTTGGAGAAGTTGTATGCCTCTAAAACTAGCAATAACAAATTATTTTATTTGACAAAACTGATACAAATAAAATATCAGAAAGGTATATTAACGGTAGATCACCTAAATGATTTGCAAGGAATTGTGGAGCAATTGTCGATGATGGATATAAAATTTGATAATGAAGTGCTCACTCCATTGATGGTAGCCTCCCTACCAAAGTCATGGGAAACTTTGAAGATTTCGCTCACAAATTCTACACCAAATGATGTGGTGAGCAAGAAATTTATTAAAAGTAGAATCTTAAAAGAGGAGATAAGAAAAAGGTCACTAGGTGCTTCTTCATCACAATAGGATGTCCTAATTGAAAATTTTAGATGGAAATGTCAGTCCAAAGGTCTTGAACTAAAGGATAAAAGCAAAGGAAAGTCAAGCAAATATACCAAAGTTGAATGTCATTACAACATAAAAAGAGGTCGTATACAATATTTTGTTGAAAATTTAAAAGTGACCAAATGAAAATAGAGGTCAAGACAAAAATGAGGATAGCAACAATGATGAACAAACAAGTGTTGTTGATGGATTCAATCTCGTCTATGATGATGATATGTTGCTAGTTTTGCCACCCAATAGACTAATTAAGTAATTGATAGTGGTACTATCATTCATGCAAAATCTTGAAAGGATTTTTTCTCATTATATACACCCAGAGATTTTAGTGTAGTGAGGATGGGAAATGAAAATTTTCAAAAGTTACAAGTATAAGTGATATATGTTTGAAAGTAGAGAATGATATACAGTTAGTCCTAAAGGATGTCAAGCATATTCCAACTGAATTTAATATTGACTGGTAAGTTGGATAATGTAGGTTTCTGCAACACCTTCTTTAATGGCCAATAGAAGCTCACCAAAAAATCCATGGTGGTGGTTAAAGGGAAAAGATACATGAATTTGTACCTTATGCAGGCTAAGCTTTCCCAAAATGTAATAAATGCAATAGAGAATAATTATGCCATAGAGTAGTGGCACAAATGATTGAATCATATGAGTGAGAAGAGCACAATCTATCTAACGCAAAAGAATGTGCTACTTAGATTAGATCAAGTTCATTTGAAGAAATGTGTAGGTTTTCTAAAGGGAAAGAAAAGTTGAGTTGCTTTCAAGAGTCTCCCATCTTTCAAAATAAAGAATTTGTTGTATCTAATATTATGCAAGTCAATGCCAAAGTCGCTTGGTGGATCTCAGTATTTTGTGACTTTCATTGATAATCAATCTTGGAAGACGTGGGTTTACCTTCTAAAATTTAAAGACTAGGCGCTAGAAGCTGTCAAATAATTCTTAACATTGGTGGAGAGACTGACAAGTAAGAAGCTGAAATCTGTTCTAATAGACAATGGTGGAGAGTACTCTAGACTTTCCATGCTTATTGTAAGAAGCATGGGATTTGATATCAAACAACACCTTCAAAGACACAACAAATGAAAGGATTAATTGAGAGGATGAATAGGACTTTGATGGATCGAGTTAGATATCTACTTTCACAAGCAAAAGTGTTAAAGGTGTTTTTGGGTGAGATAATTATGTTAGATGCAAAGCCTATGTACTTGTGGCAAATAACAAGAGATCAAAGCTTTATGTCAAAATGCAATAGTGCAAGTTTATTGGTTATATCCAAGATCAGTTTGGCTATAGGTTTTATGATATAATCTAGAGGAAACTCGTTACAAGTTGTGATGCTATATTTGTGAAAGATCAGACTATTGAGGATATCAAGAAACTTCAAAGAAGTACTTCCAAATCTAATAGTAGTTCAGTAGAACCTGTAATTGATTCCTCCAAAAATGGTACAGAGACATATTGAAGATGATGTTAAAGATGATCAGCCATATCAAAGCATTTTGATGGTAGTGTTTGTGGTCAACGGCCAGCTCAAAGGGATTCCTTAGTGATATAAAAGTCTACTAGAGTCGACAACGCTTTCCTAGATATCTTGAAAATTAGTATGTGTTATAACCTAATAAGGGAGCACCAAAAAGCTTTGAGGAAGCTTCAATCAACAAGCATCAAGAAAGTTCTGCAAGAAATTCTTGCATAAAGAATTTTGAGCTAATAAAATTATCAAAGGGCGAGATAGTTTTAATAAATAGATGGATGTTCAAATAGGGTGAGCATAGCTTCCAACCATAGTTTAAAGCTAAGATAGTCGTCCAAAGATTTGATTGAAGGAAAGAAATAGATTTTGACAAGATTTTCCCCACCAGTGATAAAGATGACATCTAGTTGGATAATATTAAGAGTTATTAGCAATTCTGATGGGTCTCGAATAGAGGAGAAAGCAACAAACTGTTGTAGGCATGGGCAAAAGGCATAGTAAGTTGAGAGAGTTCAGTGTGATGCTATTTTAATGAGTTGGAAAGTTGTTAAAGGAGAGAAAGATAAAAAAAATTGTGGAAATTTTCTTATAAGTGACAAAATAGTAAAGATTTTTGGAATGTGTTTTTGAAAAATATTTGAGTGTCACAATTTTCGTTTTAACTCGTTTGTTATCTTGCATTTAGAAAGTTTCTACAGAAGTCTCTCTCTTATACTCCTACACGTTTAATAGTAAACCAATTTCGAAACCAATTTCGAAGCCTATTTCGTGAATATAGCCCTATTAAAGGATGAACTACATTAAAATTTTGTATCATTATTTATTTCTTGTATTTATTTACTATTTATTCACGTCTTACTTCACAATCAATAATTCTTGCCCAATGCTTTGTAGCTAACATAACCATCAAATGGCAGCTCTTTTGCCCAACAAATTGTGACTTATATTTTCTTTGATATTTTCATTGTATAGCTATTATTGAAAAGTATTTTAATTTATCGGTATTTGGCTTTATGGGATATTTAGTACTGAGTCCAAATATTGATATTTTTTTGTAGTGAGGGGTCAATAGTTCATTAGAATTTGCTAGTTGAGATCAATATTTGAGCTAGCTACGGGCCTCAAAATTAGGGCACACAGTTGGTGTATTCTAGTAATTTTTTTTTTCCCCTAAAGTTTTCTTCTACAAGATTTGTGTTATGGGACAATATTTGGCAAAAAAATTACATTTTATGTCTAATTTATGGGTCCAATTGGCCGTTTTTATTCTTTATTTCTTCGGAGTGACACAAATATTCTAATTTTTCAAAGTGTTGGCAATTTCAAGGTATTTTGTCTTAATATGGCCAAAATCTTGCACGTGCCAAGCATGAGGGACTACAATTTGGGATTTCTAGGAGCCCCTCCACGTGGCACGTGCGTTTGAGTTGGGTTGCTGCATAGGACGCACAATAGCCTTGTCAATAATACAAAAAAATTAAAAAAATAATATTTTTATATAATAGAAAACATGAAAATAAAAAATTATTTTCTAAAATATAAATTAAAAAGGCCAAAAATATATTTTATACATTTATTCTCTAAAGAATACAAAAAATATATATTTCATAAATTGTAAAATAAAATATATGAATTTAAAAATATAAATTTTCTAAAATTTAAAAAGATTTATAATTTCTATAAACATAAGATTTAAATATTTATTAAGTTCTCAAAACCATAAATAAGAAAAATATAAACCTAATCTTTTTGAAGTCTATCTGTTTCTAATAATAGTCTCAATAGCAATATATGAGAAATAACTTTTTAACAAGTAATGACAATATTTATAATTATATTTTATATAATATAAATTCTTAAAATTTAAGAAATATATTTATATATTTATATTTTATATTTTCAATTCTAAAATTTTATATTTTATATATTTAAATTTCCAAAAAAATATATTTCCAAAAATTATAAAAAATAAAAAATTTAATATGTTTCCAAAAGTTTAAATATAATTTTTGCTTTTTCACAAATTGTATTTCTTATTGCAGAATTTTTATGTTTTATCTTTTCTATTTTATCAGTTTATATGTTAATACATACAAATATTATGATAAATTGAGTTCAAACTTTTTAAATTTCAGTAATTTTAATTTTAATTTTAAAACTTATAATTCATAAAATAATTTTTGGAGATTTTAGATCATAAATATGGAACAAATAATAAATTTTGTATTTTGTATTTTTTAGAGAACAGAAATATTTATTTTTTAAGTTTTCAGAAAAATTTAAATTTTTACATATATATATATATTTAATTTGTTTAAATAAGTTAGAAGATGCTTTGTAGATAATAAATTTCAAAAATATTTTTTTATTTTTAATTATATGTTATAAAATATATTTATATTTTTCAAAAAATTATATATATTCTACTTTTTGGAAAATTTAATTTTCTGCATTGTTATTTTATATTTTTGAGTAAATATTTAGGCATATCTTTTTAGTTTATAAGTTAGCCAATACAAATATTTAATTTTATATGTTTTTATAAAATTTAAGTTTTCAAATAATTTAAATTTTTAAAAAATATATTCTAATGTCTTTCTGGGTGGATATTTTGAATCAGTATTTTTAAAATTTAATTAAATTTACATTTTATTTACGAATTGTCATTTGTAAAATATACTTTTATATTTTTTAGAAAATATATTTTGAAAATATAATAAATTTTTGGGGGGATGACACGACTGTCAAAGCTAAGAAACAAGAGTATCTAAAATTTATTGGAGGACTAATTACGCAAGTTAAAGTTGAAAAGTTCAAAAAATCTATAACAACACTAATTCAAAACTTTCAAGAAGAGTTTAGGAGTCTATAGAAGTTTTGAGAGCTAAACGAGGGCCTGTGAATCAATTCATAAGCATTGCACTAATGAAAATAGTGATATGGAAGCAATAGGATCGCTTGTTTCTGTGACAAATCAATCTACGACAACAATTTTGATAGAGACTAAATTTACAACTTTCAATAGTTATGATTACACAACAAAGCAATTGATCACGTCATCATGGAAATATTGATTGAAGAAGAGAATGATAGATTCTGTGAGCACTAATTGGCACAGTTGGGAGACCACTTTCTGAATTTGCGATCGTGAATAGAGTGGGATTAATCATGCCAAGCTGGATCGATATTTTTGTGACTGGGCAAAATGGCACGAGGTCAATCTCTAGATGCTAGAATTGATCTTGAAATAAAGTGGATTGATTGCGACACACTCGTGAAAATAAAATTTCCGTATTTAAGCTAAAATTCTTCACATAATTAAAGTAAATTTTTCTCTATTATTTCCTATATGAATTAGGAATTTGTTAGTTAGTTTTTAGCACTATAAATAGCATATCTTAAACAACCTTTGCATATGGATTAATGTAATTACACTTTTTCCTCTGTTTTCTCTTGTAATTAAGTACATCTCAATTCTTTTGAGGCTAATTCCAAATTAAGTCATTGTGGGTTGTACAAAACGATTCGTAATATATCAACTAAAGAGGCATGTTAGCTGTGTTTATCTTTTACTTAAATTCTCTGAATTCGTTATATATACACTATTCATGCTAACAAGATTTGCTTAGATTGAGGTCACATTGTTTTCTTTGTCTTTCACTTCTATGATTATGTCAAAATGACTAATTTTATTTTTCAAAAGGACATTTTAAAAGAATGGGTATGGGTATTCCTTTTCATTAGTGTATCAATTGCAAAAATAAGAAAACAGAAGATGAGTATAAATATAACTTCTCAAGCTTGTTATGCTAGAATTAGGAATTCATAATATTTTAGAATAAGACAGACTCCCAAGAAAACTGTATCTGATCTTTTAATTCATTTCTTAAAACATTTTTTGGTTTTTTCAGTGACATTCAAGAAATAGAATTAAAATCTATCTAACAGCCTTACTTATTTCTCTTCCATATCTATATATAGTTTATACTATATTATTAAGAGTTTACAATTAACTTAGTTACACATTTTAAATTTACCATATGACTCTTAATCTATAAACCTAGACCATTTTCTTTAATTAAAAAAAAAAACAAACAAACAAATACACTCAAATATGATTACTAATATCATTACTTCTCTTTTATACTTCTTATTTATACTTACGGTGTATTATATACACTACATTATTAAGAGTTTGCACCTAATTTGGTTGCACATTTTGAATTTATCATATTATCTTTATTAAACTTACATCATTATTCTTAATTAAATAAATCAAACACACTCAAATATGACTACTAATATTGTTCCTTCTTTTTAATTTTATATATTTATATTTATATTATTATATGTTATCTCATGTAACGTCCTTCCTTTTTATCGCTCTTATTTATTTCTTATTTTAAATATTCATGATACATTTAAATTTAATTTTTTTACTATGTAAATACAATAATTTAATAACTTACAAATCAAGTAGCAAATGCATAGAGTATGTCATTTTCACTAGTTACATGCCTAATTTTGATTGCACATCATAAAATTACTATAGTACTCTTATTCTAATATTTTTATAATTTTCCTTTTTTTCTTCATATTTTAATATAATTTTCCTTTTTTCTTCATATTTTAATATAATTTTCCTTTTTTCTTCATATTTTAATATAATTTTACACTTCTCCTTTTGTATTTACTATATCTTTCAATTCAATCCTTATATATTATTATTATTATTATTATTATTATTAATTTTTCATATAATTTTAATATTAAAGTAGTCTTGTTATTATTAAAATTTGTCATAATAACTAAAATTATATTTTTATAAATTATAAAAGTTTTTGCACACGCATCAAAATGTGCCATTATTACTAATAATTAGTTAAGAGTAGGCGTGGGAAGAAATCGCATTACGCTTTCAAAAAAGGGCGAGACTTTTGTTACTTTGCTCTTCCTTATTTGCCCCTTGGTTCATATAATTTGAGTTGCTAAAACAATTTTTTAAATTTTAACCTTTTCTTAATTGTTATCTAATTTTTAAGGCAAAATTTGTGAAGTAATCTTGTGATTTCTTTTAGTATCACCACCAATTGAAATCAGGTCAACGCAAAGCTCCAAGCAAACGCCCTTCGCAGATGGATGTAGTCAGTAGTGTTGAACAACACGCCAGACGGGAAAATACAAATCTCAGTTCATTGCATTGAGAGGGACGACGATTTTTTCAAAACCACGCCAATTTTTGGGATCTTTGGAAATGTCAGACGAGGAGGAAACAGCGTCGGAGCTCACTGACAAGCAGAAAATTGAGATTGCCAGATGGTTTCTCCTCAATTCTCCCGCCGGCGAAATCCAATACGTCGCCAGAGGTTAGCGATGATTATGTGTGGGAGACTGACGATTCCGAGAGGACAAAGGATGATGTTTTGCTTTTTTAAAATGGTGCAGATATTAGGGCAGTTTTGAAGAACGAGATGGCGTACAGAACTGCGGCAGCGGAGGCGTTTCCTCTGTACAATAAAGCTCACATGATTTGCCTCGAATTTCCCGATAGAAGCGGTGAGGTAATCGCGAATGCAAGGGCGATTGCTCCCTAATTGTGTTGGCTTTTGTAGTTCTAGAGCAGTTGCGTGAAGTTTAACCGTGGATGATGAGATTAACTCGTTGCAGATACTCTCTGATGTTGTAGTTCTGATACTCTGTTATTCTAAGGTGCATTGCATTTTTTGCCCTAAAATGAATTGATAGAAAAGTAATGGTATGAATTAACTCGCTAAATGAGTTGTGTGATATGATAGAACATTTTCAAGCAAGTTTGAGTTAATTGTTTACAGGACTGAATATATTATTTTAGCTTATCTATTATGCATGTTTAGTTTTATAAATTGTTTTATGGCGATAAATGCTGCGGATTTGTTACATAAAGAACTTTTTTGGAGTTCTGGGAGGACAAAAGTTCTTATTTTTGCTTATCTGTGTTTTGTATTTGATTTAATCAATTGTTTTAAGGTGATAATTCGCAAAATCTTTTCTATACGTGACCATTTGCCCAAGTTGTTTGGGAGACTAAAGAATATCTGAAATTATTCTAAGCTTCTCAAGCTTTTATCCTGATAGTTTTGGAACTGGTAACCTCTCACCTGGCTTTCTGAAATTGAAGATCAGTTTTATAATGGACAGTATGCAGATTATGCTTGAAATTGAATTTGAACTTTTGACAATGGTATCTTTACATTGTAAGCAGAATTCGTGATGCAGTACAATCAAATAGAAGTAGTTGTTATTTCATTTGATCTTGGATATTTTTCTATTCTTTTTGCAGGTTCTTGTCACACCGTTTAGTGAGATTGATAAGAATCAATATATTGATCCTAGGACTGCCCAGGTTGCAATAGTTGACCATGTGAAACAGGTGAGTTGGGCGTTCTTCTCCTCCTGGGCGTTGAGCATGCACATGCAGGATTACAGTAATGTTGATCTTTGCAATGCTTTTGAATCCGCTTCTGTTGTTATGGTGTACAGGGTCAGGCTGTGCCCTTTAGATCACATTAATCTGGATCTTTTGTACAGGTGGATGTTTTAATTTTGTTTTAGTTAATACAAATGAAAGTTGATATCCTGTTCTATGAAAGACAAAGGACATAATGTTCCAAAATAATTAGCAATAAGAAGATCACTACACTACGTAAACAAATGACTTGAAGCTTTGTTCAAATAGGTACATGAAATGTTCCAACTCTGTTGTGGGTTGGGCAAGGTATTCAGTGATGTCAAACACCAGATTTTATGGCCACATATCATTCTAGAGTTTCAAGTGAAAGAAGAAAGCACTATAAATCAATGCATTTCACTAGGAATGAAAAATTAGACATCTTAATAATGTGTCAACCATAGTGTAATGTTGGAATTGCATTAGAAGTAAGAAAAGAAGTGAAACTACAACACTGAAAGCAATATTAAATTGGCTGATTTCAGTAGTTCAACATAGTGACTTAATTCCTCACAGGACCGAGGCTTAGGTGTCTCTTGGTGAGTTAAGCACTAATCAGAAGCATAGTGAATGCTTCATTGAACTGGTGAGTTAAGCACTAGCAGTTTTGAACTTCATCTAGTTCTGCTATGCACTTTTGCATTATCTCCATGTAATTTTCATCCTATTTTTTGAACACTGGATACATTTGGTCACTAATAAAAGTAAAGTTTAGGTCTTGTTGACAACAGGCTTCATTAATTAGAATCTCATTATTATTAAAAATGAACTGACAGTTTAGATTAATCTAACTGAACCTAATTTTGGCACCCTGTAACTTCTAATTTTCTTAAGTTATCACATTAAGCAAGAAGTATTACAGATCTAAAGCACACGTTTCATTACATAGTTTCATCTAAATATTCAGAGTTTTGTTCTTTTCCTCTGATAATTTTAACGTATGACTTGCTTCAAATTACTAAGTAGCTTGTTTATTTCATCTTCATATAAGATAATTGTTCTGCTTTCCTAAAAGTTAGTGTTTCAACTTTCAAGTAAATCTTTTCTCTTGGGTTTAGAAATCTTAAAGGGACCATTTGATGCATATGAATTTAATGTCTAGCTTCATTCATTCAGACTAGTCATGTTTTTGGTTTGGTTAGAATCTAAAGTTTTATACTGAGGTTTTGCTAATATATAATAAACAAACCCTGATATGGCATCATTAATACTTGACTTTTCTTCTCATCCTATAAGCATATTACAGTTTTCTTTTCTAACCTGTGCATGGAAATTTAAATTCATGAAACAACCCTAGAGAAAATTTCTACTCTTATATATACAAGTATTTTGCAATTGTTTTTACATAAAGAATGCTATGTTGATTTAGGTCTGTGAAGCTGCTAGACCAGCAAAAGATGAAGAGCTTCCTTCCTCTTATGTTGAGGAATATCGGTATGCTTGGATACTTTATCTTTTCTAAATCTAATGATGTGCTACTTTAGAAAGCAAAGGTTGTGTCTTCTTTTCAGTTAACAAGCACCTGCTAAACCCTACATTTAAACCTATTTGGAGTTCTTAAGTAAATCTAGTTATCTTCTGTTAAACAGTCCTAAGAAGCATCGTCGTCTGAAGACAGGTCACTCAATGAGGGAGTAGTTGCAAGTACCATAGAGCGAAATGCTCATAACGTGCTTAATTTTATTGTAAGACATCAAAAATACACTTTCTATTTTAAGGTTCTTGTATGGCAAACTAATTGTAATAAAGTGCATAGGGAAATTCTTGCCTTTCCTGAGTTCCAAGTGGGGGTAACTGGATCATGATATTCTTTTCCAGAAAACTAAGATCCTGTAGCTTCGACATTGACAATTAATTGCTGCATAAAACAGTCTGAAATAGAAATATCACAATTTTTAGAGTGGGACAAGATGATTTGCAATTTGCATTATGTTACCCCAACATCAGGCAGAGGAAACATTAGGTGTGTGTTCAACTTTATGGTCCATAGGGCTATCTTTGTAGCCAACAATGGAAATTTGCTATCTTGTGTATAGACTCAATTCTACAATAAAATTTCCACTTCCTGCCAGCAAATGTTTTACAGCATAGTGTACAATGTTGATGCATCATTGCTGAAGTGTAGATTTTTGAGTGTCTCTTTGCCTTCTGCGTGATGTGCAAAAAGCCTGTCATTCACTAGTAAACTTTCAATGGAATTGTTGATAATTGAAATGCTGTGAGACAGTTAAACTAAAATTGGTTAACTTGGTTAGCTTCATGAAATCTTAGGTTATGTTTAGTGTTGATTTGCAGTGTTTTGGGAATAAGTTTGGGATAAGGGATAGGGAATTTGTGGTGAATGAAAATATGTTTGGTTTTTTGTTTTTCAAGGGAGGCATATTGTGTTGTAGATTTTTTTGTTTGGATAGTGTTCTTCCTCTTACTCATACTTTGATTATATGTATGTATAAATAATGTTTAGAGTTTATAGACTTTGGGATGCCTAAAAGGCTTGCAATTTGGATGCCTAAGGGAGCTACAATTGGTTCCTACATATTTTAAAACTCATCTTTAAAACATGCAATACTAACTTGCTTTATGCATATGCATATATTCATTATTCAATCTTTATTCTTACTCAAAATCAAAGCATTACCCATATACATACATCTTTATATTATTATGTCAATAAGGACTTTTGGTAGTACAATGTGAATTTACACAATTACGTTTATGTTAAATTCTTTAATTCTATTTATCATTTCTCTCTGTTTTCATCTGACTCAAAATTTATACTTATATTTTCTCTCAAATCTTCTAATTTTTTAAATTCTTTTGATCTTTCTTCATTTTTTATTTTGAATATTTTTGCATAATGTAAATACACGATTTCCTTATTTTAATTTTTATTTTTTCTTTTGTCTTTTAACTTATTATTTTTATTTTTATGTTTGCTCAAATTTTCTTTATTTGCAAATTCTTTTGATATTTATCCATTTTATTATTTTCAATATTCTTTATACTTTTAAATTATAAATAATTTTTTTTATTAAATAAAATGCACCGACTTTATAATTTATAAATAAATTGTACAAGCATGGAGTGTGCAACTTATATTGGTGTATTCTGAATCTAATATATCCCATATGTAAAAGTATTATCACATATTATTACATAGTATCTTATTCTTGTTTTCACCAAAAATTCCTACTGACCAGTTGATGTTTTATGTTCCAAAAAAACTCAAAAACTGAGTTTCAAATATTTTTTCTTTCATTTTCACTTAAATACACCTCAATTAAATTCAAATCAAACACAAACATAAATCCCTATATAATCTCTAAAACAGTAAAAATACACTATACTCGAAATACCCAACTCCAAAAACACCCAAAGTATAGGTTTCAAAAATAGCCTTTTAAATTTCTTAATTTAAGACTTTAATAATCTAATGGGCTGTCACATATTTGTTCTCTTAACTTGAAACTTTGATAGTCCCCTATTTATGTAGGTGGATTACACACATGGGATGAAATAAGATCAGCCAAGTGTTGAATACAAGATGCCCAATTGCATATCTGATATTGTGATGTAATTATATCAAAAAATTAACTCTTGATTCTGTCAATAGCATTTGTAATTAATTAATAAGCTATGCGCATAAATACTGGTTCTGAATTTTGTTTGATAAATCTATAATATGTGTATAAGTAGTTATGTGGTTTGATTCTTCATTCTTTTGTTTCCTCTGTTTCTTTTTTGGTTTTGCAGTCCTTGAGCATTTTCTCCTGGTAGTCTTAATGATGCTAGTGCACTAGTTCCTCTCGTGGAAGTACTAAACTCTTTCTTGACAGGTGTGCCTTAGATGCAGAGATTATCAAGTATGTTGGTGAAGCGTACCCGAAAGGAGTCAGTTCCGTTTACTGTGTTAATGGTAAAGATGTGGAAGAACAAGGCTCTAATTTTGAGCTTGTTGTGGTGATTTCTGCCACGAAACATAGCCCTCAGAATTTCTGGTATGTTCAGTCAGTCGAATACAAGTTCCATCATAGGTTTTATGCTCTTAGATTTTTAGGTTAGCCGTCTTATGGTTTTTTACAGCTTGTTTGGCACACCCAGCTTTAAAGAAACAATGTCAAGAGTAATTGTCATTGTTTGTCATGGGTCTGAAAAATCTATACTGGACAAACATATCAAACTGTTATATCTTGCTGTCAAAATTTTCTTGTACACTTTTCTCCCAAGTATTGAGTCGCCATGAAACTGATAAGAACTAGTAACATTCAAGCAAGTGGTATCAGTTTTTTTATTTGAGACAAATTATCAAATTTCTTTTCATTCCCACTGTACAGGCGAAATTGTAGACAAAGTTTTTATGTGTATTACTCTACAGAACAGATATGACTTGCCTGATATAAGAGGCATTGTTCTCATGAGCTGGTCTATGTCAGCTTACATATGAAAAGTTGCCCGAGCAAGCCTCTAATTTTTTGGGTCAATAATTCCATGAATGTGAAAAAGAAGATTTTTTTTCTCTGTAGAAGTTTTCTAATTTTAGATGTGGTAAGTTGCATGAGGGGTATGTTATTAAGATATGTTGAAATTTTAAATAGGTGAAGAGAGAATAAAAACAACCTAAAAATTACATTGTTGGACTACAATGAAATAAAGCAATTTTCTCTCTTAAAGTTTCTTTACAATGATAACCAATTTGTAGGTGATATATAAAGTTAAATAATGGAAACAGATAAATAAAATCAAATCGTGTTAAACACTATCAATCATACCAATGTGATTTGATTTCATGTAATCTAATCAAATCATTTGTTTTCATATTTGATTTGATTTCTTATAACCCCCTCTAGTTAAACTTAAAAATTTTGATTGGAATATTTAACTTGAACAATGGAGATAAGCTATCTATTCTTCACGTTATCAAGTACCAACTACTACAGAGATCAACAAAATCATGTATGGAATGAATATTGTGCACAAATGAAACAAAATAAGCTACAATAAATTTGTAAATCTGTTTATAAACTGCACTGGAATTTAACTTCTTACTATACTAGACAAGATAGAGTTAAAACCTACGGAGATACTGTGTTGAAATTTTAATTAATAAGACAGAGACAGAAAAATGAACAATGTAGGTATTGTGTATAAGCCATTTAGTATACGGAAAAATGCCCAAGGGGCTAAAACATATTTATACTCTCTTAGAGTTGTATTATAATAATCATTTATTTATAATTTAAATGCAAAGTCTAATGATGAACACCACAGAATAAAGTCATATAATGCAATACTTTTAATCATAAAAGTGAAGTCTAATATTGTAATAAATAAGTTTTTCTTTCTGCAGATGCCATGCTAATTGTGATCCGTGCATAGCTTTGATGGTGGTATATCCTTTGGTTACTTTATCGTTTACATTTTTTATACAGCAACGGAAGTTGGAGATCAATATGGAACATGGAATTTAAGGATGAGATGCAAATTGTGGAAGTGAGAGGTAAACTGCAGGTAGACTTTTCATTTGCACTTGCAATGACATGGTATAATTTTTAACAGTTATTATGCTTCTCATATCTTCATAGTTTTTCTCATTTTCCTTTATTTTTATGGTGCTGGTTGCTTGGTTTTGGGGGGGTTGGGGTGAAAGAAGATCGAAGGAAGGAAAATAGTTTTTTGCCCCTCTCTATCTCTCTCTATGTAATCAGGAGTAGACTCACATAAAATAAATTGTAAAAATCTTATACTTTGTATAGGTCGAGGCGCATTATTTTGAAGAGGGAAATGTCCAGTTAGGTGCAAAACATGAGTGCAAAGACTCCACAATATTTCAGGTAATGCTTAAAATTATTTGTTTAGTTACCCTTTATTGTTTGAGCAAGCTCAATTGCCATCTTGGTACATTTGCATGCGATCTTGCTGTTAGCTACTCCATGGTCATGACAATGGTGTCATTGGCATGGCAGTCTATCCGTCATTTCTACTGTCAGCCATAACATCTACTTATATCAAATACCACGTAGAGGTTTTCTTGGGTTTTATGCTTAGTTTTCTTTTCTCGGCCCTTATCTGAAAGAATGGGTTGATTTCTTGCCTTTAATTTAGGGGTGTAGCCCAGTCTTAATCTCGACTGGACTAAATTGCTTATGGCTGGAACTCTAATCTGCTGAAGTTTGAGCTCAATCCAGAAAATAAATTCAAAAAAATAAAATGGCACAAATTTTCCCAAACAAGTTGAGTATCTCAATTCGGCAGTTAAGTTCAAATTATGCTGTTGAAGCTTGACTTAGCATTCAACTCAAGCTTCTCAAGCTTGATCGTATCCTGGCTCAAGTTGAACTGCTCGATCGAATAGCTTAACCCATTAATAGCCCTCTCTTTAATTAAGAAACTTATAGTAGTTAAATTATATATGTTTTAAGTTACAGAAAATTGTTACCGGCAATGCATAATACATACTTTAGTGACATTCCATTCTCATGAACAGTATACGAGAGATGCAAACACAATATTGCTTGCAGCACTTTCTGATAGAATGCACAAACCATTGTACATGACCTGTGCAGGAAGGGCTTAAAGTAAATGTATTTGGTACTTTTAATAATAGATTTCCAAAATTACCCCTTCAATTAAACTAATTAACTATGCTTAAACAAATTTCAACCCCATCACTCTTTTAATAGGTTATGGTAGAGACGCGAGAGGACAAGGCGGATCACGGATGAGTGCTTAGCCAAATTGCAAACAGTTGAAACATGGGCCCAGCAGATTTCATATTTAGCTATTTAACTTAAAAGACCACCTTTTCTTTTAATATATATTATTTCGTTTTCATCCCAATTTTTTTCTCTCTATCCCATTTTATAAATTATATAATTTAATTTCAGTTTTTTATAACTTTATTATTTTTTAAAATATAATAACTTTATGTTTTATTATCAAAAATTTAAATTTAACAATGCACTTTTATTATAAAATTTTTTAAAATATGATAGACTTGAGTTTTATTATTATCAATGAAAATTTATATACACGTATTTGTAATTTTTCTAAATGATAAATTATGTAATGAAATGCATATTATATTTTAAAATATTTATACAACAAAAATAATGTATGGCAATAACGTTATAGTTTATAGTTTAAATTAAGATGCACATGTATTGAGTATGCAAATTGACTAGTGTTAATAATTTTTTATTTCTTCAGTTACATGAGGACTCTGCGATTTCATTGACAAGCATGATTCGCCACCATGAGACGGAGTATCTGAATTCGCTTCTGGTATTTCCTTGTTTGCCTTCTAACTTAGAAAATTTCGGCATTAAAGGTTCAGTTTACTGAATGTAATTTCATTTGCAGAGATCCTATTCGAAATTGCCTGATACCACTTTCAAGGTACTCTCCTTGTTATATGCCTCGTGGACGTCCACTCACATATTAATCACAACCAAGTTACTTGTTTTAAGAGACATAATAAGTCGCATCATGCATGATCTAGTTGCTTAGAATAAACATGTTTCTCAAAGTCTTGTGGCATCTGACCAATTATCCTACTTGTAGTTCTGGCATCAACATTTTCTCAGCTTGGTTTCGTATGGCATGCCCGTCTGCTTGCATTTTCTGAAAACATTTTATTGTAGTCGACATTGATTGGGATGGACCTGAGCTTTCCCTCTCTATCATTAAACTGTTGTATTTTAGTATCTGAGTACTTGAAAATGATAGAATTTAACTATATTGTTAACTGGGAAATTTTCCCATGACTTTCTTTTTGTTTCCCCCATGTAGGACCTTCGGAGGAAGCTTCCTGTTACACGTACACTATTCCCATGGCACAACACCCTACAATTCAGCCTGACTAGAGATATGCAGAAGAGCTTGGGACTGGAAAGTAAGAAGTAACAGACGATTCTTCAGCTAGAGAGAAATTTCTTATACAGGGGTTTTCAAAATCAGACCAACTTGTATAAACTAATGATTTTTTATTCTAATGTATCCACGGAGAAACTCAGTCTCTGTTTTTGCTTTGTTTGCAATTCGCCAGTGTGTTTGTAAGCACCAAAGGGGCTGCAAGGGTATTATTTGTCGATGTATATGCTCGCTTTCTGGTGTGCGCGCGCGCGCGCGCGCTTTTTCCCTTTGTATGAATGTTTATCATATCCTCAAAATCGTTGAATTTACAGCTTGACTGCTTGAGGCTATTTAGTTGAATATAGTTTGGTAAAACTGATAATGGGTGCTTGGAGTACTGGACCCTTATTTTTTATATAATTTATGAAAAATAAGAGATTACGTCATGGATTATGGATTTTTCAATTTTCTTTCTATATAAATATTTAAACAAAAAAAGTATAAATTATACTTTTAAATTTCATCATCTATTTAATTATAGTTTAACAATAGCATACTAGTATGTGTGTGCGCGTGTTTATGTTGGTATATTATTTTATATCCCATAATTGGTCATGCAATAATTTAGCATCTCACAGTAAATGGGTCTTAAGGACTCCGGAATCCGTTTGAACATGTGTTTAGCACTTCAATTTCGAATTCTTGTCGACTAGGGTTAGTTTGGTTGGCAAGTTAAGTTTCTTGGGGAATAAAAATTATGGTTGGTTGTACAATTTTGATGAGAATGAAAATTTGGATTTATTGGAATTTATATATTGATGTATACTAATGATGTGATAGTATGTATGGATAAAAATTAATTTTTATGATGTAAATATATTTAAATGTAAGTGTATGCGTGCGCACGTGTATAGGTTTAATTGGTAATAGTTGTAATAATTGCATTTAGAATATTTGGGTACTTATGTAAGGGATGATATAATTTGAATTTGAATTTAAATGAAGATTTTGTTAAGTGATATATTTGAAATGAGAAATTTTTCATAGGTATTAAAATCCATCAAAATCTTAGAACAAACATAACATAGCAAACTTGAAAGCAAAATTCTCATTGAAGGCATGTTCATTTTGAATGATAATGCAGGATATATATTTTATTCAACCTAATCAAATGTTTACTTTGATTAATCAAAGACCTTGATCAAGTAAGGACTCAGTATTAAATTATAAAATTGTAAAATAAATAATCATACATGAACACCACAATTAAATAATCAAAGGGTTAGAAATTACATATATATCATTCAAATTTTTATTTTAACCTTAATATTATTAATTGAATACTATCCATAGTAAGGTTATAACAAAAAAATAAATATAATCACCTATATAATGAAAAAATAAATATAATCACCTTAAATAGTCAACCTTAGTAAACATGATTGTTGAAAATTAATTAATCTATACAAACTTTCTTTTATCATTTAAAATAATTTTTGTATTATAAACTTATCCAAAAAAATGAACATAGCCAATAGCAGGATTAATTAAATGATTTAATAATATATATATATATATATATGAATAATGATTAATTTTTACGGTATAAATATGTTTAAATGTGAATGCGCGCGCGTGTGTATAACTATATTTATTAGTTCAATTGTTAATAATTGTAATGCTTGCATTTAAAATATTTGGATTCACGTGTAAGAGAACAAATAGTTTGAATTTAAATTTAAATTTAAATTTTGTTAAATGATACGTTTAAATTTTGTAAATATTTATGGGCCTTCAAAATCTTAAAGCAAACATAGCAAACTTGGATGCATGTTAGTCATTTAATTTATAGGTTTTTATTATTTGCCATCTGAACTATATCTTCACACTTTATCCATTTATTTATTTTTTATAACACTTTACTTCTAGGACTAAACGAGAATTATACATAATTTCTTGCCTTCAACTTTCGGCCAACACTTGCAGAATATTTCGCGGGGATACCATTACATGACAAACAAACGAGGTTGGTAAAGGCTTTTTCGTCAATTAACCTAAAGCCAAGTGGGTTTGTTCTGCAAAATCACACGTTATATTATCAATGAAAGATTTTACCCCCCAAAAAAAAAACACCCACTTGGCTCCAGATTCAACTGATGAAAGAGACGCCAACCATCCCAACTTGTTGGTCATCTGAAGAAGTATCAGTGGAATATTAGTAAAAAATTGAAGTTATTATGAGGTAAGGTATAATTTCTATGTAATTCAAGAGGTAAAATCTCACAATAGATAAATGAGTAACGCGTAAAAACAAGCATTGTTCGATGGCCAACAATAAATACCCCATTAATATAATTATTAGACTTTCAACACTTCGATTTCATGTTATGAAAAGTTCCCTTGGCTGACATCCAACACAACACTTCTCTGTGAAATCCTAAACAAGCTACCATTGCATGATAAATTACATATAAGTTCTTTTCATGAGAAATCGTATTTGAATCCTATGAATTGGCTTATGATATTATTTCATTCTTGATATTTGATGCCTCTCTTGCTCTTCTTTATTTTGATTTAAGTTGTTGCAATGGAATATCCAAATTCTTTGATTCACTTCAACTTGTCTAATTGAATTAGATCATGAGATAAATTTATGATTGTTCCACTCTTAATTTTCATTTTTTTTTTCTGTTCTCTCTCATTTTATAAATGAAATTAAAAATATGCTTATAAAATATTATCATTAATTTCTATAACTACAAACAGCTATTTGATCCCATCAAAATCTGTCGAGTGTGACTTAATTATTGGTACATATAAATGGTAACATAGGCTTTATTAATTGGTGTTGCTACTTGGTTATGGAGAAAAGCTTCACTTGGCAGTTTGTAAAAATCTATTATGGCACCTTAAAATTCACTCATCTCTTCTTCTCCTTGTTCTAATTCTTTTTTCTTGCAAAAATGGAAGTAGAATTTCATTAATGACTAGAATGAAAAGAAACAAGAGAATTAAACAAAGTTGTAGCATCTTATAGAAATCAATGTTTGGAGGGATTTGAGTAAAGCCTCTAATGATGATATGTCTCCAATGTTGGCATTACCCCTCATGTTTGTACTCAAATCTCTGTTTATATCTTCACTGACAAGTATTTTAACTTGGGATACATGACATTTGTATCAAAAAAATGTACACATGGCAATCTGGATTAGCAGGAATGGAAGGATCAAGGAATTCTTGAGATGGGATTTGAAACCTATGCAAGCCATGCATTTTCCACTTGGGTCTCCCACTCCTATATATATATATATTTTTTTTTTTGCAGTCAAGGGGATATATTTATAGATATACACACGTGGTAATTGTTTATTGGAGGGGGAATAGAATTATTGTGAGAATAGAGAACTTTAAGCCATTTCTTTGCCTATTAGAAAATTGATCCATATTTATTCAAAATTGCTCCATCATTGTTCATTTTGAGGAGTGCCCCCATTGGTGATTGGGACTCCTAAATGGGAGGAAAAGGAAGGTGCTTCTTCTTCTGCTTTGTTTCTTTTTCTTAATTTTCCTATTATATGCATTAGTAATTAAAATTAGGTTTGATAAAATCCTAGTTTCGGACCCTTCACTAGTGTTTCGATGGCACTCGCTTCTCCAAAAAATTGGCTTTGGAAGAAATTAGGGGGCCTTGCTTAGAAAATTCTCCAAAACTTTTTCCCATCTCTCTCTCTCTCTCTCTCATTATTTTCTCTCTCATTCGTCCAACTGGTTTTGAGTTTTTCTTCTTCAACCCTTTAAACTTCCCTCCTCTTCAAAATCTCTGGCCATCAAATTATTCTAAAGACCAAACTTCAAAATAAGATTCATTTCTCTCATTTTTTAGGTTCATGCTTAGTTTAGGATTTCTTTTCCCTTCCTTTCTTATCTTGGTTGTTGAAGATTTTTCACTTTGAGAAAGATATGCAAAATAAGTTTTTCATTATCATCTTTTATATTTTATAATTTTTATATATTTTTTATTTTAAAAGTATATTTATTTTGTTAAATATTTTATAAAAACATATACACAAAATTTAAATTGATTGTGGAAAGTCAATTAAGTCAAATAGAATTCAGACCATTGATTTTATCAAGGCATGAAAATGGTCCGTTCAACCTTAAACCCTCGTGCCATAGAATGTGTGCCTTTCTTCCTTTTCTTTTCTTTTTTTTTTTTTAGTTTCTGCTTTTTTCCTCATTATGTTATCAAATATAATAAATTGAATTTTTGCTTTTAATTATACAATTAATACACCTATTGTTTTAATTATATAACAAGTTCAAAATTTTCTTGAATTATTTTATAACTTAACAACTTTATAAACACATAAAAACAAATTGTAATAAACATAAAATATTACAAGAGTATACGATAATCATATTTTATTTTACTTTACTTTTTATTTGTTAACAATTGTGTTTAATTAATATCCACACATATAAATGTGAGCTAAACATATAATTTTGTTGAATAAATGATTTTTGTACATTAATCTCACCGTTGAAGTAAAATTTTGATTTTTATATATTAATTGAGACAATGCACTTTAATGTATAAGGAAAAAATTGATAAAAAAAAAATAATACACCAATTAAGCAACACCAAAATTGAAACTTGTTTTAAAATTAACATAATAGGTAAAATTAATGAAAATAAAATAAAAACAAAATTTTCAATTAATTATAATTATCAATTTATTAAGGAAAAAAATAGAAATCAAAGAGGTGCAATTAATTATATAGTTGAATACACTAATTATATTTGATAACACAATGAAAAAAAAAAAAAAAAAAAAAAAAAAAACCAAAACTAGAGGGGGGGGGGGGGGGGTGCTTGCGGCATCGAATAGACCATATGAAAATAGGGATATAATCATCATTTCAAATTAAAAGCAAAAAATCCCAACAACAAAAATAGAGGAACCTTGTAACAAAAAAAAAAATAAAAAATCATAAAATCAAATGTCTATATTGTATATATGATAACAGCAAAACATGACTAGCAATTTGGCACACTTTCATGCGTGTGCACAAAAACTCTTTAGACATATTTTCTTAAAATTTCAATTGTTCTCAAAATGCAAAAACTTTGAACTCCAAAATATAATATAGACATATAATTAAGTGCTGGCTGTGAAATCAAGTGGGATATGGTATACTTTATTGTACAATGGAGTGTGAAAAAAATGTGGAGAGCAGGAGGAAGCTAAAGAGTACAAATTTGTTAAGAAGTAGAAAATAACAGTGGTAATTTGTGGAGCGTGGCAGTTGGAGTGCTGTAAGTACTAGTTATGATAATTACCCTCTCAACCTCACAATAATTAAAAGAGAATTATAAATATGTGCATATGAATATATATATATATATATATATTTATTTATGTAGGGTTTTTTTTGTAAATAAATTTCAAGATCAAAGACAGTTTTTTTAAGGTGTTCAGCCATTATTAAATAGTAGAGATAATAATAGTAATTTTATTATTGTTATAATTATAGAAATAGTAATAATATTAAAATTTTATATATAATATTTTTATTAATATTAATTATAACAATAACAAAGATAATAATTCATCACATTAATAATGTTTTCAAAATACATACATAATTATATTAACATTATATTCTAATAAAAAGAACACATAAACAATAATACTTCAACATCTTAATTTCTATTTTAGAATGTAAGTTCGATCAATTAACTAAATTTAAATTTGGGTTATTTTGAGTTTGTCGAGTTCGAGGTTAATTGGAATCTTTGTTAAATTGAGTTTGTATTCAATTTTTTTCATTCGAAAACTTATAAACTTTTTGTTTGTTTTTAAATATTTTTATATATTTGTTTATCAAATATTTTACATATTTAAATATATTTTATAACTATAGAATTAATATATAATAAATAACATATAACATATTAAAATTATGTATAATCAATAATTAACTATATAATAGTAAAATGAGATATTTTTAATATATTATTGTTAATTCATATGAACTCTACATCTAATTAAAAAAATTTGTATGCACATACACAATTATTATTATTAAATTATTATATAATTTTATTCTAACATATGTCTATATCTTTTAATTATTTAAATATAAAAATAATATAATAAAATTAATTAAAATTTTATATTTATTTATTTTAAAAGTTATGTATATCATTAGACTACAATATTATGTTAATTAATAAGTATTTATATGATTACATGTTTTACTATTGTTGGAAAGATATTAATATTTAAAGCAATTTAATACCTATGTTCTATTTTTTATAAAATTGAAAATAATAAATTCTCAATTTTTATTTTCATTTTTATCTTTGAAACCAATTCGAACCTTCGGATTTAAAATCGCTCAGATTATAGAGCGTGAAAGGGGGATCGGAAATTTGGTAAACTCATTTCTGTTGATCATATTGAGACTACTTTTTAATCGAATCTCCCATCTCCACAGTTTTTGTGTGCAAATGTGAAGAGGAAATCGAACCTCGTTATGCTAATATTGATTGGCAGCGTTATATATTTTGGTGAACTTTTCGTCTCAGAATTTCGAATAGAAATGGTGAATCGATCTCCAAACCACCAGGCCACAGCAGCAAATGGTAAATCATACTAAAACCCTCAGGGCTCCGGAGCCCCCCGCCACTGCATCGTCCATCTTCGCTAATACAATTTGTTAGGTTGTCCCGATAGAGGTTGTCCCTTGTGTTTACTAATTTTGTTTTCTATGCTTTGTTTTACTTCTGTGATTGTACTTACTTTTTAGTAAACGAGCAACATTTTTTGACAGCATACCCCAAATATTCTCTCCTTTTCCTATACCTCTTCTGCTGCTATTGAAAGATTGTTTTTTCTCCCATTTTTGTTCACTTGGGTTTTAATGGTTATTTGATATTTTTTTCGCAGGCTGCTTAATTTTCGTGTATCAGAAAAATGGTATGTTCGAGGGTTTTCTTATAACTTTTCTTTTGGAACTATAATTTGATTTTTCAACTCTGAAAATTCAAATTCGCAGGTATTTATTTTTTTTTAGGTGCCACTTCCACTTCTGAAGACGGCACAAGGGATCTGGTCAGCCTTTCTCTATTATTACTGTTGATTCGCAGTTTTATTTTGTTGGTAAAAAGGTGCGGAGAATATGTATATTGCTTCAGGATGCTCAGGTTTTCAAATCTTAAGTTACTTTCTGTAAAGCTGGTAAAATGATGTCAGATTGCCTATGGCCATTGCTTATTCGTTTTTTTCTTTTCTTCTTTTAACCTTTAAATCAAGTTAATTTCTGTAAAGCTTCATGGTCAATGCCTATTCAGCTTCTAATTCTTGCAATTTGCTGAGACCTGGCTGGCCAGCCTCTGTATGTTTGATTGGCATCTGGAAATAAATAATTTATTCTGAAGAAACAGAGTGAATCGACATTTTTTTTATATGAATTTATGAATGTAACATAATCTGAATGGTTTTTAGTGCACTGTACATCTTCAGGCTGGTACTTATTCTCTTCAGGTAAAACCATGGTTCTAGAGTGATGGTGGAGCTGAAAAATGGGGAAACTTATAACGGCCATTTGGTGAAATTTGACACTTGGATAAACATTCATCTCTGTGAAGTCATCTGTACCTCAAAAGTCGTTTATTCCACAGGGATTCGGAAATGAATCTTCTGCCTTATTTTGCAAATTTGGCTATTTTTTCTGGTATTATTGTGATCAAAGCTAATGGCTGCATTTGTTTTCATTTTTTCATGTGTGTTTTTTTTTTTTGAGAATTGTGTAAAAGTAAGAGATAAATAAAGAAAATATTTAAAAAGTGTAATTATTGTAGTGTGTGTTTTATAGTAAAAACCGGAAATAGACATAGTAATGATTTTGCATGATCGAGACATTTTTTAAGGTATCATTGTAATCAAAGCTAATGATTCTTGTAGGTAGGAGTGTTAATAAACTAAGCTACTTGACTCGAATTCGATTAAGATTCAAAAGTGCTTTTAAGTCTAATTGAGTTCAAATTCGAACTTAAAATATTTTTTCTAGTTTAATCTTTCTATTTGATTCAAGTTTGAACTCTAGAAAATTGAAGCAAATCAAGTTCGAAATGTCATCGAACTTGAGTTGCTACTTGTACTTGATTTGTTAACTCTCTATTTGAAGAATGCAAGAATGCTACATCCTTGGTAACACAATTAAGTACACTCGAGTTCGAGATGAGGTATGCTTAACATTCTTGCTTACCATGAACTACGGTTGATCTATGTCTTATTGGTCAATATACGGGCTTGTTTATAGAACATCTCATAATTACTCTGATTAACATCTCTACAGCATCAAGAATGTTTGAATTCACTAATTAGGAGATGAACAATGTTACTGCTGGACTTGCTACCACAGGTCTCGGACGTAAAAGTGATTTGTGCTGGGGAGCTCCCATGCATGTGCTAGTATGCAACTGTTGCAATAAAATAGAGATAATGAAGGGGGTTGTGAGGGACATGAAAGAACTAAGATGTTTTGAATTGCTCTCTATTGGAGCAGTGCTTCCACATCGTGAGGAATTTTAAATCTAAAGTTCTGTTAGTGGAAACTTTCGATTTTTATGTTGCTTGACATGCATGAATAGCTGAATTAATGGCTTAAAACCATGACAGTTTAGTGCATGGCTTTCTACTGTTATATTTCATGTTTTGGGGGAACAATTAACCATTAAGTTATTTTCTGGCACATCCTGCTGTGACTGAGTGCTCATTAATCTTTATAGATATTTTATGCTTATTGCTCAATAAGAAATGAGTATATAAGGATTAGCTTACAATATAATATAAAATGAATGGTGGTCTTTATTTTTAAATGCTCATAGATAGATCTCTCACTTGTTCTGGAATGATGTACCTTAGCCAAATCAGACACCGATGTGCTCCAAAAGGTGTAGTCTAAATCTCTTGTCAACTGTCATTTGGAGGCTTTATTGTCTGCTTCTATGCAGTGACTGAATTCTTAACTCAGTCAGGCTCCTTTTGTTGAAGTGCATCTATCTGACGATGAAAACAGGGATTGGTTGCTACTGACCAGAGCCTCTCTGTTTGGGCATTTTTTAGTGATTTTCTTTCTAGTGTTTGGCGATGCGGCCTTTAGGTGGCTCTTACATCTATGCATAGGGTATAATTGCGTTGAGTTTGAATAGCAACTTGAGCTTAATAACCACACGAATTTGATTAAACTCAATTTTTTAGAATTAGAACTTAAGCTCGATTTTGAGTTACTCAATGACATTGAGCTTGAAAAAATTTCCAAAGTTCGAGTTCGAGCTCAATTACATTCAAATATTTTTGAGCCTAATCAAATTCGAGTCAAGTAGTTTGGTTTATTAACACCCATCAATTATACCCTTCCTATTAACTAATTAAACAGAGTGGTTGAATGCTATTGGCAGTTTCTAGAATGACTGTGTGCAGACATTCCTGCGGTTTGCCATTGTTACTTTCTGCAACAATATTTCTTTCTTATTGATCTTTTAAATTTCATTCAATGTTTTCATGATTATTGATAAAGTGGAAGAAACAAAGAGTTTCAGATATCAATCTTTAATACTGTTGGGAAGTTTTGAAATAAAATGCTGAAGATTTTATGTGCCTGTTGATGCTGAAGCATGGCAAACTGAAATCCCAGGTTCCAATATGGTTACTTCACCAATAGTTGCTTTTTTATTTTGCCTCTGAGTTTGATTTTAAACTGTTTTTTTTCCCTTTTAACATTATTGCTTGTGGCTAAAGAGACGATGTAGATATCCTAACATGAATGTTGTAAAATACCTATACTTAAAAATCATGCTTGAGTTGGCATGGAGCATCACACAGAATTCAAAAATTGGGGGATCTATTGTGTTTTTACAGTTTTACCATGATGTGAAAATTAGGTGCAGTCATTAGTACCATGATTGGGAAATACCTGAGTTAGAAAATGAAGTTATTTTCTGGACTCCGCAACCCACATTAAAAAAAAAAAGGTTCAGTTCCTGAGCATAAGTTCCTTTTTTCTCAATCTTGTACGGCTAGAAGCTATATTTTTGTCTTTGTGTGTTGTCAGAACTGGTTGGTCTTGTAACTTCTGTTTCAATTCCTTGTAGGTTCCGTGTCTAAATAATGTCTTGCTAATAACTTATGTGCAGATCTTCACATCATGATCCACTGTAGGGACTAGCCGGCACAGGGTTGTAAAATTGGATTAGGACCTAGGTTGTCCCTTAGAAATGTTGTAATGGGAAGATGGTATACCCAATGAAGAATGATAATTGGCATAATGATGTTTTCAGAAGACAATGCAATGCAGCCTTCGTAGTTTTGTACGATATGTTTCGCCAGATCTTCATAAATGCAGATTTAGAACTGTTGGTGCAGCTTATTAAAGGAAAATACTAGAAAATATGAAATCTAAGCAAAACAAAAGGTGAACCAGGCCATAGGTTTGAGTTATTGAGTTATTTTTATGGTATTCCAAATGAAGCATGACAATAGCATTTAGAGTATATGATTAGGACTAAAACTACGTAAAGCTAGGTGAGTTTCTATTGTAATTGATCTGGAGGGAAAAAAAAAAGGCATTTCCTTGACATAGGAAATCTTGGATATGCCTTTTTTCCAGAAAGAGAAAAAACATGCACACACACAAAACCCTCCAATGGTAACCCTACCGACTTCAAATTTTACTTTGATTTCCTAGGTCTTTAAATGCCCAAACCACTGCAGAATGCAAATATTTATGCTACTGATTCTGGTCTTGTGTGGTGGATGCTATTCATAAGCTCAAATTATTTGATTATTTAGTTGTGCTTGTTATATTTTCGTTTTACATGAAGCCAAGTCCACACAAGTGCTTAGCATTGCTTCCTCTTGTATTTGAGTTTTTGAAGGCACATTATGGAATCTGCTCATGAAACCTTTCATTGTGATTATCCAATGCCAACCACAGATGTTTGTCTGAAATCAGATCGCCAGTAGATTAGTTTGTCTGCTCCTATTTCTTTTTGTTATTAAAAATAAATAAATAGGTGGCAGAACTGCTGCTTGTTTTCTCATGGTTTAATTATAGAAATTTCTATAATAGGTGGAGGTCTTAAACGTGGCTGATCCATAGTGTGCTTGTGTAAAACCACCCCTTCTGTTGGCGTGATATTTTTGTCCAGTACAGACAAAGCTAGAGGGAAGATGATCAGATGATGTCATGCTGCCATTTGTTGAGAAAGCCTTTTTTCTTTTTTCAGTGATCAAACTATGAGAACGTATTCTGTTTTTATTTATTTGATGTGTTCTGTTGCAGTAATGAAGTACCTATCTGTATATCTATTTGTGTAATATTTTGCACGTTCTGGCATGGTAAATTTTCTTTTTCATATTGACAGGTCCTTCACAAGCTGCCCACCTGATGCGTTCGGAATCTTCTGTACTCTTTAAATTCCTCGATGGTTTGTTAAACGATTTCATAAGATAAATGATGGATTCTAAGTAAGCAATTTAACAATTCAATATTTTTATTAAAATTTCTTTTGTTTTTAAAATTGATTTGAATAAGTGACGATGTTAATTTCTGATTAAATCTTTCAATATATATGTGTGTATAATATGTATGTGCCTTTTTTTTTTTTTTTGATATATAAATCTTTGTAGCTAGAGATCATTTTAACCACACGTTGAATGAAATAATATATTAAGTTTTTTATAAAGTGTTGCTACAAGACCGTTAGAAGGAAACTAATTCCAAATCTAAACATCAAGCAACAAAAAATTCTTAAAGAAAAAAAATTGCCAGTGTAAATTTGCTTAATAACAAGGCAAAAGTTTCATTGTCAGATTGGATTTATAGAACTGCAGATGTAAGTGTTTTTTAGGAACGAAAACAAATACAGGCTAACCTTCACATTGATTAATGGTAATAGTAAGCAAGAAATCGATGGTGTGTCTCTGGGGTATTTCCATATTTGGCATAATACCAATTGATACACTGCTAAAATTCCTCATGGTTCCCTATCTCCAATGTTCCAGGTTTGTCATTGACACACCAGACAGTTCACTGGAATGGACAGAAGAAGCTCCACAAGGTAACTTTTGGGTGCACACACACACGTATACACATTTATACTGACACAACTGCACTTAGAAACACTTCTTGAAACAATCATCCAGTCTTGCAATAACATTGGATTCAATTAGCACAACATGAATTCTGCTGGAGGCAGCTATACTGCAAAGTTATACACATGTAAGTTGTTAAAGCTTCCAGTATATGGACAACCTATGCAGTAGGCCGGCAACGATAGCCCAGAAGAGTATTTCAGCAAAGATGACATAAAGTAGGATTCCAACTCTTCTTGAATGCCAGACCTCAATGAAAATGTGCTTCTGAATCCAATGTATCTGTTCAAATGCATGCTAAATCAGTACCTTAATTTAGTCAATACTTGGACCAATAAAGAGGACCAATTCACTTGGAACCTTACGAGTGTGTTGTGGGGATCTTCATAATACCACCCATTAATGAATCCTGCGAAGATACCTTCAGCAGCCATCACATAGACCAGCATAGCATTCATGCCAATCCATTCCAGTGGCAGGAACAGATACCTGAAATTCCATATGTCGACCTGGAATGTGAGAGAGTCAATGTAGTGAGATCAACACTGGTATGGTCAACATTCTCATATGATCTATACAAGATGGTTTCTTTTCTTCTCTTTGTTATGTATTTGGGTGGAGAGGTCCACATCGCTAATAATTGTGTTTGTGACTGGTCTCAATCATAATGCCAGCCTACGGCTAATCAAGTATGCATACATGGTTCGAAGTTTAATTTTCAGATAGACCAACACGTATTCCTTAAAACACTGGACCTACAATCCAAAGCAAATTCAGTTCTGAAATTCTTGACATGCTAACATACAGTTTCATCTGTGCAGCTCGTTGTCACTTGTAAAACAAAGTACTTAGCTAACTGGAAGCCTCGTTAGACCTTTTAACTGACGGGCCATGAGTTGGATGCATTTTGGTTTCTGAAACAAATTGGTTGTTGAAGAAGCAGCACTCCTAGATTTCAAAGAGCTGCAGTCTCCATCACATTCCAAGGACTTTCATATTTTTAGTAACATGGACAAAAATTCATGAATGAAAATCTATGACAGCCAATGAAGTGACAACACTTTCTTCATTCAGAATAAACAGCATAACAATCTAAAGTTAAAACATCAAGCCATTGAAATAATCAGACGGAACTGACGGTCTTTTGGATAAGTGCGCACACACACGCACGTATATAGATATAAAATTAGCAGAAAAAAATCAGTATTAAAACATTTAAAATTGAGGTCTGCAGGTTTAGTAGCTTTTAGATTTGTACCAGTAAATAGAAAGCCGAAAACAGTAATGCTGCTGCTCCAGATGTCACGAAAACATAGCTGAGCGTGTATAGTTGCTTATTTAAAGGAATTGCTGCAATCAAAAAAATTCATTAGGAAATGCAGAAAAGCCTTGCACTCTACATATCAGTCTCATAAACTTACCATCCGTGAAGTGAAGAGTAATTCCTAGAATGAGGAGGCCAAGCCCCATAATAGTCCAATGTTGAAGTCTAGACGAGTGACCCTAGCATCAAATGATATCAAATTGCATCTAGAGTAAAATTGTTAAAAATTCCACTATTATGTAGTTCACAACAGACCTTCATATGTACAAGAACATGACCATGGTGAATCCCAAAGATCGTGGAGAGGATAGCCGAAATTGAGCTGCCAAATTGATCAAGATAACACATAATTTTGAACCTGTTGGAGCAGATAATTTTCTTGTCATTCCAGTTAGGTAAAGCGAAAAATACAGCCAACCTTAGAATTCCTTCTGGTTCAAAAGGTGCCCAGCACCACGATGGAGCATCACTCCGGAAAGGTCCCTCATGAGGAGAGCTGTTTGTGCAGGCCTGCAAGACTTCAGATCATGAATTTCCAGGGATATCAAATACTTATAAGAAATATCAGAGAAATTCAAATGTGGGAATCACAAGACTACTCACTTTGGATCTCTTCCAAGCTGGATGTTGATACATGTGGTTGAGTCCAAGCACCTTTCTATCTACATATCCCACCGCATTACAAGGAGGATCTAACTTTCCTCTCACATTGCATGCTACCTGAATATCAAAATTGTTCTTGTAATATTTGATTTTATATATAAAAGAAAAAAGAGAACAAAAGGTGGTAGTTATCAGATTCCCCTGCTATCCTTCATCCGTTAATAATTTGAGTGGTGTAGTACGATTTATAAATATTAAAAATAAAAATTGTAGAATCAATGATCTGAAGTCATCTGGAACATGAAACAGGATTCAAGCAAAGTATTGTACGTGTTCAAAATACATGCACAAACCACTTGAGTCATCTTTACAATTTATAAGCTGCTTTAATCAAGTTTTTTGGTTGTCATTTGTGAAGGCAAAGGAATGCTAGTGGAAAAGATTATTTTCCTTAAGGTCCAGTCAGAGAGTAAGAAAGAATTTTATCTGAAATAGGGGTTCCTATAGCATTGCAACCTGCCTTTCTAGTATGTTAATATGGAAAGAAACTGAGACAGCACTTACAGTCAGAATTTTCCCATAATCAGCACTTTCGGTATTTTGCACTCTGAATTGCCAATCTGGAACATATGTTCCATATAGTGTGGCCAGATAAACAATCAAAACACAAGCCCCAACAATCCTGTAAAGGTATAAAATTATTTAACTGAAAGTTTAAAGACAATTAATTACCAAAATAGAGATCTTAGGGCTCACTCACCAGTGCCAAAAGTAAATCTTGAACAAAGAGAATTTTCCAGATGGCAGATTCTTTGCCAGGAAATTTCTTGTCATGATTTCTATCAACGCGACAACAAAATAGGCAAGAGCTATTCTCTGAGAAGCATAGAATAGGGTTTTCCCCAATTAATCAAGATAAATCAATCAATGTCTGAAATGAAGTTATCAAAGATACCTGCAGAATCCCACACCACCTTATCTTTGTCATGTCAACCCCATACGCCAGTTTGTCGGGGGCATGTGAAAAACCACCTACATGGAATCAAGCCACCACCAAATTGAGTTCAACATCATCTCCGTATGTAGAGCAAAATATTTTTTGCTTTTACTTTCATTTTGGCATGAGAAAACAGTAGCTCAATAATAGTTTGTCCTCCAATAATGCTGTCAAGATACAACAAATTGTTTGCAAAAATTCCATTATTCATCCATGCGTGAGAAAGAACTGTCCAGAGGATCTAGTCTACCAGTAATGTTCTTAGCGAGAAGCTACATTGTTCCTATAAGACATCACATATCTTATTATACAATTCCAAAAGAAAAAGCATGTAAATTATGCAGAAATTAAAATGAAGAACCAACCTTGTAAAAGAAGGCCCCAAAAGAGAAGTTTTAAAGTTCTTAGAATCACTTTGTTGATGGCTGCTGTCCTATCTTGTATTTTCTGTTCATATAAATAGGTGAGTAATGCATTCAGATATTAGAAATGCTTCAATTATAAAACAAACGAAGCAGACAACACTAACCTTGAGCGCAAGAGCAATGGCCATTCCCACAATAAATAGGAAAAATGGCATAACAAAATCAGCAAGGTTGCAACCATTCCATGGTGCATGCCCAATGGCAGGCCATTCTCCACCAGCATCATCAACCAAGATCATTAACTGTAATCCATTATTGTACCCCCATCGGCAATTTCAAAAGAAATTCATAGTAATAAAGCCAGTGCGGCAAACATTAGTCCATGACATCAGTCAAATTAAGCCGTCAACTTCAATTATTCGTATCCACTATCATCACCGTTCCATCATACACTATCTCAACTTCATGATAATCCCGCTATCCTTTAACATCTTCCCCATTTTGGACTTTTCTATGGAATTATTGATCATTTCAAAATCCAGAGTTACTAGCAGCGTTTTGTTTGAGCTCACAATGTTTCCAGCAAGTTATGAAAATGAAGATGACAAGGATTAGACTGAGGGAAGTCAAACGTGCAATAAAAAAAATATTCTGTATTGAAAGAAAATGAGAAAAACGAGCACTGTATAAGTTGGGACGAGCATTTTTATAAGTTGGGAAAATGACCCATAACCCTTGACCTTAAGGTTTTGGATCAAAATATGAAGTTAAACCCACTTATGTACATGCTCAAATGCAAGCCTGTGAAAGTTGGTCCCAAACTAGGCCTCCTTCTCATAGTTTCTTCTATCTTCTCCTATGTTCCCTTGAGAGATAAAGATACAAAGGGAAGTGCGGCCTTTTTAGAATAACACTTACACTAATTGGCATGAATTAATTTCACAAAGTTTTTTGACCCCTTCATAAAGTGTAAACCTCAAACTATGTTATTCATGCTTTTATTGAATAAATGCACATCAGGTGTCCCACTGTAAATAACAAACTCAATATTAGCATTTGATTCTGTATACATGCTTATCGTTTTGTCAAAACCTGATAATTCACCTTTAAAAAATCTGCACCATCTTTCATTGATAATTAATCAGAAGGCTTAATGAGTTCAAAAATTTGATCAAATCTTTGAAATATAGAAAAATGGGCAAACTCAACTAATGCAGTCATTTCATGTGATGAGTGTCACGGAATACAAAAAAGAGTACTTAATTTTTTTGCTCAATTATCTATTTAAGTACAGGGATGTTATCTAGGTATTGGGTTACAAAATATCCTCTCTTCTCTAACAATATAAGCTTCCAGATGATGTGGTTGTTCAATACTATCAGAGCCAATCTAGACAAGAGATAATGTGTTTGAATGTCAACACTACACATTTGAAAAAATAAAAAACAAAAGATTCATGTACTAGGCTTCACAACAAGAGTACCATATGCATAACAAGTGGCGTGTCGCATTGTTAAACAGTAAATGGCTTTCCTCTCTAACAACTTGAGTGTTTACATGAGATGGCTAGTCAATACCATACAAAATAAAACAATTTTTAGTGTCTATTCATTAATACGCCGAAAGTATTACTTAAGCATGTTTTGATTTGGATATCATCAAAACTGTATTTCTAAAGAGTCAACTTGACAGGCTAAGTTACTGCCCATTGGAGTTGCCACACATAATTAGCTCTCTAAAACTGTTTCTGGGACAGATGGTTGCATGACTAGGCTAACAATTGTTTAAGGATAACCACCATGGCATATAAACATAAGGTTATCAAAAGTCCTTGCAAATTGCAGTGGAAAGAGCCAGTTTCTGCAGTTCTTTCCAAATGACACATCACGACAAGTTCCTCCAACTCAACCCCTACAACACTAACATAAATAAAGTGATCAAACATCATTACAAGAATTGTAGCTTCCAAGTTGCAGAAACATTTGTTGGTAGCACAACTTAGAGAAGAGCCAAAAGGGGGTCTGTCCCTCATCTCTTCCTTTTCCATTACACCCTGCACTAATAACTAGAGTCTAGGTATTACAATTGCTGGGCTTCTACAATATTAAAAAAAAAAGTACCCAAAAAGGGCGTGCATGAGGTTGGGAAAAATTTAAGCACGGAAGGAAAGCCCAGAAGTGAGAAAGGTGAACTTTAATCAAATCAATAATATTTACCGCGACGGTGAGGCCCCTGAAGATGTCCAGCGACGCTACTCGCTTTGTTTTGGTACTCTGACGAGGGTTTGCCTTTTCTTCTTCTTCTTGCACTTGTGCTTCCGATTGTGGAGCTCCCACAGCCACGATTAGCCGTTGCTGATGATGACCCGCATCCTCTTTGATATCCGCCATGGCGTCAGCTGCTCACTGCGTGAGTGAACCCTTCTAAGATCAGTCTGTGCAAGTTTTATATTTTATTTGTAGATACATACACAGCCACACGCTTTCATGAATCTATCCGTTTGACAACGATTTGTGTTGAAACTGTGTCTGTTCTCCATCTTACATAGTTTCTTTATCCTTAACTCGCCTTCGGTTTGTCTGCTTCTTACGAGAGGCCCGACTATGGCACGTCAATTCATGCATCCTCTTGTCTTATTTATACTTTGTATTGATGGGCTGCCACGATCATCATATATTTTATGAAAAACGTAGAATGATGAATGTTTACCTATTTTATGAAGTTAAGGAAAAAAATTAAATAAGAGAGGGAGAAAGATAATTCTTTATCTATATAGGAAATATGAGAGGGAAAAAATGAACATGGAAAGGAGACTGTTTTAATATTATTTTAAATGGAATTAATGTAGTTGATTCACCTAATAGTACACGCAACATAGTGACTTTACGATTTTCACTATTAATAACAAACAATTTTGGACACTCAATTTTTTAACGTAATAAATCTATAAATAATTTAATGATAGATGCTTCATAAATATTAAATTTAATTAATCTAGTTTTAATAACAATACAAAAAAAAAAATTATGTCACGATATTTTGTGCATATTATATTCAATTTAAACACTATAATGTCAGGATTCATATTAAATACAATTTAAACACTATAATGATTTTGTCATCGCATACTTGAAATGTATGGTGTAGTCATAAAAGTGTCTGAGTGAGTGAAAAATGAAAATCTTAAAAACTGAAATGACAATATATAAAAATCAGTATATAAAAAATTGGAAGTTAATTGATGGAAATAAATCATTTTCCTAAATTCATTTTATATTATTTAATTAATATAAAAATTTAGAGAAAAAAAAAACTAAAAATATTTATTAAGAGTACATTTGGAAACACATTAAACGACGACACATGTAATAATATACTATAGATAAATATATAATTTTAATGATAATACTGATTTTCACATAAAAATATATAAATCCAACCACAGGCTAGAGGCTCCAAATCATCTATTCCTTTTTTTCATGCTATTGTCTATTACAGTCCTAAAATGTTGGCACTTGATTAGGAGAATGATTTTAAAATCTATGGATATCTAATGAAACAGGTATATTAATTTCCACAACAAAAAATACTCATCAATTTTAACAACTAACCAATTATAAAAACTCTGTTCTTGTATAAATTCTTTGACTCTCATAATAATTAAAATAAAAAATTATTTCGATCAATGTTTGTTAAGCGGTCAATATTCCTCTCTTAATATTTCATATCATTTAATGAGTGATTTACCCAATCATATAATTTTATAATATGTGTTGTTTTTTCTTAAATTCTTATGGTCACACGCATATATATATTTTTTATAAACACACCAATTGACTAAGCTACGAAGGATAACTGATTCCATTTCAATACTATAAATGTGTCCATTTATTAACAGGTTACACGTGCAATTTTGAGATTAAAACAATACGTGTGTTTATGTGTCAGCATTTAGAGTTTAATGTCTAAGATTTAGAGTTTGTTTCATGTTTACAAATTATAGCTTAGGAGCAAGGGTTCAAATTTAGGATTTAAAATTCTTACTGGATTTAAGGTTTCAAAGTTAAGATTTTAGGGTTTAGAATTTCAATTCACCGTTTTTTTTGTTTTTTACTTTCTTATTTTTCTCATGTATTTTTGACTTCAAATTAATATTATTCTATCATAATTGTTACAATAAATAAAATACAATGATTTATTAAAAAATAAAATAAAATTGCGTGCTCATTGAGTAGGTTGTCATTAATAGTACTGTATTATGGCATTAAGGTCAATGAATTTACGGTCATTACTCTTGGCATTGAGTTTTTGAATTATCAAGTAACCTTATTTTTTTTTTGTTCCCCACTCTTTTTAACATTATTTTTATTATTCTTCTTTCTCTCTTTTCTCTCAAGTGGTATTTAATTTTTTTAACTCATCTTACACTTTCTTTCATTCTCTTCTCTCCAAGGATTCATTTTAATTAATTATCTCTTTTGATATATTATCTCTTCAATTTCATATATTAATTTCGATTTATTCTATTATCTATTATTTCAAAAATATTTTTTTATGTAAATAATATAAGAATTAAAATTTTAAAAATTATTAATTTATTTATATAATTATTTACATGCTTTGAATATTTTTTAATTGTTAATTATATGTAATGAAGCTAACGCTCACTAGCTGCTTTTTCAAGGATGTAAATTTTATTAAAATAGAAATGATCATAAAACAGAGAAAAGTATCCAACCCATCCACTCGTCCCCCAACCCGATTCGAATTTGACCCGATCCGAACCTCGGCCCCCAACTCAGATTATCGATACTTCCCCAGGCCCAGCTTTCACGCCACTCCGTCGTCTCCTTCAAGGCAGAGCTGAGGAAACCCTTTCATCCAACTTCAAAGGAATTTATTAATGGCGAACTGTTTGCGGATGCCGATGGCTTCATCGCTCTGCTGCTCGTCATCATCTTCTGTGCTGTCGGCCAAACGACGTGGTTTAGCGGCAGTAAACAACTCCAAGATTCCCATGCCTCCCCTTAACCCTAAAGATCCCTTTCTATCGAAGCTCGCCTCTGTTGCTGCCACGTCTCCAGATACGCTTCTGAACAGGTCAAGCAACCCAGACATGCCGCCGTTTTTGGACTTGTTTGACTCGCCCAAGCTCATGGCTACCCCCGCTCAGGTATCTCTGTTTTCCCTTCACGTTGGCGTGCGATGGTTATGTTTCAGTTTTCGACAGTTTTATGTACTTTTAAGGTGACTACTTTTCCTGATTACGGTTTGAACACTTCTTGTTTATTTTGTGTATATATATTTAGTTTTGATTGTTCTCTACTGCTGTTAAAGGTTTAAGATAAAGGGGGATGCAATTTTTGAATAATTATGTATGTATATGTGATTTTAATTGAAATCTAGTGGTTCTGGAAAGGTTAAGAAAATTTATATTGAATTTAACTTATAAAATTTTAGAAACATATTTTCAGATAGGGGAAAAACAACAGAACCAAATAGGATTTAAGAATCTAAAGGCGCATCTCAGTCCTCACATGTGCTCATGCAAAAGAAGGCATCTTTTTTGAATTATGCTGATCTTTTTCTCTGTTCAACATGGCCATATTACGTAGAAAAATGTTTCTTATATATAACTTTGTGCAACTTTTTTCTTAGGTCTTATTAATAAATTTGGAAGCACATCACAGGGACTAGCTTCTTCAAATTTCATGCTAACCATGATGGCCATGCTAAATAAGGACTATATGAATCCAAGGATATGGATTTTAGGAGCAATTGATGTATAACTTTGATTGCTTCCTTGCAAAAGCAATAGTTTAAAGGTTCTTCAAACCATTGAGAAAAAATGATAATGTACTTTTTAGGAGAAGCATATAGCTTATTAATGTTGAATTCTCGCTTGATAGAATTTGTTGACTGAAACAGGTGGAGAGATCAGTTTCTTACAATGAGCATAGACCAAGAAGACCTCCACCAGACTTGCCTTCATTGTTACTGCATGGAAGAATAGTGTATATTGGCATGCCGGTTAGTATTTTGGCTTTCCTCATTCTTTGGTATACACTCTTAACTGTCTTGTGACATATTATGAGAATGAAAATGAAGAAAGTCATAATGTCAACCATGTGATATGTCAGGACATATGAACTGAAATGCAGTTTGATTAGCCTTTTATAGCCCCTTTGCTCTCCTTGCTCTTTCTGAACGAGGATTCGGGAAAGATGCCTTTTTCTGATTTCTTGTGATATGCTTTTCGAAGGATGCCGATGCTATAAGTTAGTGTGGTGAAATTATTTTTATTTTGGCAAAGCTGCACTTATTAGCCTCTGATTGAGATTTGTTCTTTCCTTTTAGAAGATTTAGTCAATGCATTGGTTTTTGAAAGAAAAAATAAATTTGAATGCGTTCACACCTCTCTGTTTTTAGCTTCCTAGATGTGAAGTTCTTATAGATGCTTTGTTGATAGAGTGTTGTGCTTGTGATTTGGAGGATCGTAGGATGAGTTATCGACAGAAGAAGCAAAAGGAAAAATCAAATATGAAAAATGGTCAATTGTCTAATGCTAAGGATAAAGCCTGTCTTAGCCAGTTGGCAACTGAGCTTATGTTGGATTATGGACTGAATAATTTGAAAATCTTAAGCTGTGAGTGGGTGAAGGTCCTGAAGGGATAGATGCAAAGTAAGCCCTGGAGTCCAACTCTACTTTTGGAGGTCATACTGAAGGCCATTAAGAATGATCATACTTCTTCAATTGTACAGCTTTCGGCCACTGGAATAATACCTTGCTAGATGAGCATATGGAATCCAGAGAAGCTTACCACATAGGGTTAACCTGGTGTTAATTTGGATGGACAGGGCAAAGAGAAATGCCGATTTTAGAGCATAGAAACTATTGTACATGGACATGATCCGTGGGTTGATTGTAATGAAACTCAGGATCAGTGATTTTTGGTGGTTTGAGTTTTCATGTTGCCTCTTCACAAAGAATATGCAAGTACACAAACATTTCTTGAAGGAACTATCTTCTGGCAATGTCCATAACATATCTTGTCAGATAATCATAAACTTATGCAACTAGAAGAAAAAAAGTTGAAATTAAAAGTGCTAATGTCCAAACTTCAATTTCTGGTAGAGTCCATAAATACTGGCTGAAATAATTGCTTCTCAACTTCCCTAAAATTTTTATGAAGAGTATTTTCTAGGAAAAGTACACCTTCCAAGGATTGTGGATTGAATTAAATTTATTCAGGCAATATGCCTGAATAGAAAACCGGATAAGAGAAAGCCCATGCATGTTAGACAATAACTTAAAGGCTTGCTACTTGTTTCTAACACAGCATCTTTTAGCCCTTATGTTGGTCCTTCCCCAATCCCGACATTCTTGGGACTACACAAGCTAGACTACTACCAGCGTCAAAAGATCCAAACATCATTAAAGATAAACTAGGTTAGGAACATCGTTTCTTTAGAAGTGATAAATTGAAATTCTCCCACTCATTTAAAGAATTGTGAGTTCTTGAATCTTGACATACAAATGGTCCAGCCAAATCAAATTGAATTGAGAAATAGGGAAACGTTATCGCATACCTTTGTCAAGTACTTGTTTGGCATTGTTTGCACAATTTGATTCTAAGTTTCTCAGACATTTGTAAAAGTGGATCATGGATCTTTTAGCAACTGGCTGTAGAGTTGTTTACATCCTCCATTTCAATTATCACACACATTTAATTTGCGTACTCCAATCTATCTATCAACATTGCCCCTTTGCTAATGTTCTAGGAAATAAACTTCAATTGGGCTATACTTTGATTAAACCTTGTCCTTGTGCCAAAACCTGTTACTCCACGTTCGAAATCTATATTGCCAGCCGCTACATTCCTTGTTGCTACTGCATATGTCGACCACCATCACCATCACCAGCGCCAAAATTAGGGGAATTAACCTGCTTTCTGCTGCCATATGTAATATCCACCTAAATGCTATCCACCTCCATCATTGCCACCACCATTCTATGTATCATCTTCATGCTATACCCTCAATTATTGCTCATCTGTTTTCTGCAGGCTGATGCTGACAGCCACCTTAACAATTGCATCTTCTCCCTTTGAACTGTACATAATCCACCATTATTGGAGCATTTTCCTAGAACAAACTAGATGTTGGGAAATGTGGGTCAAACCCGATTTCCTCTGCTGCAATAACATTGCCACCCCTCCTTGTAGTAGTTGTGCATTGCAATAGAGCGGCATCTCCCAACCCACCAAGCTGGCATCCCTAACATGATCTAGTAATTATGGTAGTGCAATGGGAAGGTGTCACTTGCCCTACTGTGAGTGTGCTGCCCCAACTGGTGGATAGGAGGGTAAGAAGGTAGATGGTGGTGAGAATGGAACGATTAGACAGAAACTGAAAAAATATAGCAGTGATAAGTTCAAGTTTAATGTGTCTATCTGATATCAATTTTTTTGCATATGTATATGGAAGGTTTTTTGGTTGCGTAACTTTATGGAAGTCAAACTTGTCCACATGTTATCCTGCTGATCTTTCTGTATTGACATTCATTTGGCATAAGGACCATAAAAAATTTCATTTAGCCTGTAAAATTACGTTGTTATTAAAAATTTGAGAAATAGTCCAATAATGAAGCCTGACACGGTCTTTAACAACAGACTTGTCATGTTTCATTGGAGCTGTAGCTAGACTTTAACAACAGACTTGTCCTGTTTCCATTATAATGTTTTGATCCTAATCAATACTGTCTTTAGCTTAATTATGTGTTGCAAATTCAAACACTCTTAATTACATGTCCCAGAGGTGGTCATAAATTGCCATCATTGGGATCATCCATTGTATGATCTTCCTGACTGTACATGCTTGAGTACATGGAAGGGTGGACTCTTTCCTTAAATAAGGATGTGCTATATTATAGTCATAAATTGGTTGGCTGGCTGGGTTTGGATTTTTGAAACAAAATTTATTCCTTGATACATGCACATGATACAGACTTTTATTTTGAGTAGTACTCCTTATTTACACTTTTATCTTTCTTAAACTTTGAGTACACAAATTGTAAGGGAGTTAGTACTCCTAGTTTAAGTTTTTTTGGCATCCACTGAATCATTTGTAACTATGGTTTTTTTTCGTCTAATATAGAAGGGATGATGACTTTAAAAAGCTCCTCCCACCATGGCACAGGCGTTTTTTGGAAAAAAAAATTACAGAATTTTATTTTTCTTTTCTGGTTTCAGTTGGTGCCGGCTGTTACTGAGCTTGTCGTGGCTGAGTTGATGTATCTACAGTGGATGGATCCCAAAGAGCCAATTTATCTTTACATAAACTCCACAGGGACTACTCGTGACGATGGTGAAACAGTGAGTATTTAGTTCCTTAAACTTACCACTACCTTCAGAATTATTTACAGAATAAAGGTCCTTGTATTCTTTCAATTTTTCTTGCATCTGTCGTTTCTTTGCTTTCTTCTTCATTTTGTTAAGTCCTTGGTGTTTGAGAAGGTCACCTTAAATAACCAATGGGAGATGTCTTCCAAAGGGAAGAAGAGGCACCTTAATGATTACATTGAAGTGCTTCTCAATGTTGAAACATGTATTAGTGGTTCAATGTGTAAATGGTACCTTGACACATCTACTACAAGCTAAACATTAAACCTTGTCAGTTTTCATCTCTGTCTGTATCCTGGTCTCATTTCAATTACCTCAAATTCAGTGCTTAATTAATCATTTCTCTTTGAAGTTCCTTGTTCAGTCTATTAGCTTTCACACTGACTTCGTTGTTCTTGAAAAATATTTCATACTTTAAGGTTGGTATGGAGACAGAAGGTTTTGCAATTTATGATGCCATGATGCAACTGAAGAACGAGGTGAGTGTCTTTGTTTATGGCTACTTCTTTATTGCTCATGCATGTTCGGTGTTGTTGCTTTGACTGCATTACATGCAAACATTTGAGCATATTCAAAATGTGTTCGACGTGTTCTTTGATAAACTATTACTTGATTGTGATGGTGCTTACAAGAACAAGTTTTTTGGTCTATCTGTTTGTATGCTAGAGACTAATGTAGGAATTAGCTGCAATGTGGCGGTTGACTTTGGAGGGAAGCAATTTGGTTTAGTTGAGATCACTTCTAATCATCTGGGAATGTAGTTTTCAACCATATCAACATGGTCCATGGAAATCTTGTCAGAATGCTTAACAGCGATAAATATTTAATTCTGTTTGTGTGTACTCCTCTAGATATTGTTTGTTGGACAATAATCAGGATCTAGTTTTGTTTAATTTTAGAAAAAGTTGATTCTTAAGTCACACGTATCCTGTCTCTATTATTGTATCTTCAAGGGATTCTTACCAATTATAGGTGCAAAATAAGATGTAAAAAGTTACAAGAGTCAATCTATTCGGAGTGATTCTTCTTCCTCTTTGATGACACATGACCTCACATCCTTGCTGAAATAAAATAATATCTCAGAAATATCACTAGAATAATATCTTATCCAAACACCTTGACACCTTATTTTTAAAATAAAATTTAGGACCTTTTAAGCTTCAAAAAACAGGCTATAAGCTATAAGAGCTTATAAGCCTTTAAAAATTATCTTAGCCACAAATCCTCTTAGTCTCAAAAATTTGTAGAATTATGCATTTTAAAAGATGTCTATAGTTTATCAATCTCAGTATTATTCATTTATTTTAGTTATATAATTGTTATGCATTATGGGAAATAACTTTCAATTAGCCTTTTCAAAAGTTATATCTTTTTACCATAAAATTATGGGTTATTTGGTCTTATGGAGTTGTATTAAGAGTTTTGATCATATAGTGCCAAAGGGAGGTATTTTCCAAAATTCAAACTTTAGTGGAGATGGAAGCTAAAAACTAGAATCTTAGTGGCGGTGATGCAAATATCCTCTTTTCTATTTTTTTTTTTATAAAATTTGGGTGAATTCAACCAAAAGAGGCCTTGTTTGGCACATGTTAAACAATCAAGTGTTTAATAGGTATGCGTAAAAGTTGAGGGTCCAAATGATTATGATCCTAACATCTTTATTTTTTGACATTGCTAACACCAAAATGAGATCAAATTTGCTTGTAGATGTAGTGAAACACATTTTTACAATATCCAACTCTTAAATACAAGTAACCCAAAGATGTCCTATTGAAGTTGAATATTAAGGAGATCTTTTTCTACCCCTTTTCCAATGGATTTATTGGAACTCCTCCACAAATGAACAAAGTGGTGCCTGAGCTACAAATTTTGAATTGAACTATGTAAAGTTGTTTATTTGAATTCAGTGATGGTAAAAGGTGTTATTGAGTGATTCAAAATTTGACTGGAGAAAGCCTTGTTGCTACTGCAAAGGCCAGATCAGCCTAAGTTTTCTTTTTCCTGATTTTCTCTGTCAATTTCTACTTAATCCCTAGTTACTGCTTTTGCCAGTGGCTTATTCTTGGAACTATGTCCTGCTTTGTTATTGGCCAGTGATAATTTCACACAATGTAGGAGGTATTTCAAAAGGTTTCCTGCGTGTCTGGGAGTGAATACGAATGCTTCTTATCTCAACTCCCAAATTGCACACTGGGGTAGTAGGAATTACTTGTGTTGTATTTTTGATATGCTTCTGTTGTATATGGGTATCTGTGTGATTCACATGCTTAACAATACAGAGATGTTTCTTCTGGATGGAAAGATATTGGATTTTGCTCTAGTTTCGACCAAAGTGGGAACATGGGTGTAATTGATTGTTTTATGTTAGCTCAAGTTACACCACCATCTTGTAGGCCTGAGCTGGCTTTAGATGACATTTCAGTGTGCTCTTACATCCTTACCCACTCACTTTAATGGAATCTCCTTTGCAGATACATACAGTTGCTGTTGGAGCTGCCATAGGACAGGCATGCCTCTTGCTCTCTGCAGGTACCAAAGGGAAAAGGTTCATGATGCCACATGCTAAAGGTGTGTTGTATTTTGTCACATTTAATTTTAGTTTTCAACTCATGAAAAAGGACTTTACTAATATGTAGAAACATGCTGTCTCAGCAATGATTCAACAACCTCGTGTTCCATCATCTGGATTATTGCCAGCCAGTGATGTTCTGATTCGTGCAAAAGAGGCAAGTTCAAGCTCCTTTGTTGCATTGGAAAACTCATTGTGAACCCTTTTGATAGACGTACCTTTACACTGTTCTCTAAATATATGCGTGTGAGACCTGTGAGGATCTTTTGAGAATTAAGGTGTACTAACTTATCCATGCTTTTGCAATCTTAGAGAGTGACTAAGGGACCATGTTTATCCCTTAATTGAATACATGCATGAGGAACAGCCATTCGAGCACCTGCATATGCATGAGGGAGCAGGGAGGTGGGCAAGGCTTTAATAACAAATTTGCCAATATTGGGTGAACTTAGGATAACCTCTCTTCGTATTTGGGTTTCTGGTCATTTCGATAATGCTTTTGTGTGTTTAGAAATCTTTTATCTGTGTTCTTACAGGCAACAGTTGATCTAATCTGTTGTATATTTATGATTTGTAGGTGATAATAAACAGGGATACTCTTGTTAAACTTTTAGCAAAGCACACTGGAAATGTGAGTTGATACGTCAAATTGTTTTCTTGCTTTCTGCATTTATGAAACAAAGACAATCTCAGTTGGCATCTGTATGTTTGATCAGTCGGAAGAGACTCTGGCAAATGTGATGAAAAGGCCATTTTATATGGACTCCACTAGAGCTAAAGAATTTGGTGTCATTGATAAGGTGGGCAGTTTTCAATTTGATCAATTTTTTGTATGTGAGCCAGCACCATGGCCACAGACTAATATAACATCTTGGATTCAGATACTTTGGCGTGGACAAGAAAAGGTCATGGCAGATGCTGCCCCTCCTGAGGAATGGGACAAGAATGCTGGAATTCGAGTTCTTGATGCAATTTAGTTGCTTCGAAGACGCGTAGGAGGTGAACACATTTTCTATTTTCTCAATATGCAAAGGTGGAAGATGGGATGATAAAGATATTATTGCAATGCTTTAACATGCAGATTCTCAAACACATCACTTACTTCTCTTAGGTCATGTACAATGTACTACTAGATCCGATGCCTAGGTACTAAGTCTGTTTCGGCCGGCTAAGTCAACATGTTTGGGAGCCAAAAAATTAAAAAATAAAATCATCGTACATTTTTCTTGAACAAGGGATACCAAGATCATGTTTGCTTCTTGCATAATTTCATGGCAGATATATCATTACCCGTGCTGCAGAACTGTCAATCCTCTGGAAAAGCATATCAAGTCCATTACGTATCCAAATACTTATCTCAAGCTCTAAGGCTTGTATCTTCCAGCTGCACAGAGTCGGAACGGAAATGACTGCCAATATGGATGGCCACTTGGTCATTATCCTGTAGAGTAGTTTGTTGCATTTAAAAAACACAGGGTTGTTCTAAATGCAGCTGTAGCTCTTTAATGAGAAAGCCTCACTGAATACCTCTGCCCTGTTTCTCAATTGATTTATAAGTTCTATTGGGGCGTTTGTGATCCAATAGTGTTTCTTTTTTGTCATAGTCCTTTGATCTTAGCATATCTTAGTGCTTTGCTTCTTATGGCTCTTCACCCCTCCGTGTGCTTATGTTAGACAATCATAGTTATATGTTTAATGCGTTTGTTCATATTTTTGTTTGAGGAACGCGTTCCTATGCAACAATCATATCCTCTGTATTCGCCGCTTCAAGGCATTCTTGGACTGATTCTAAATTTTTTGCATCTCTGATTTTTCATTAAACCTCCAAATTTTGTAAAATTTAAGAAAAGATATCATTTTATTATCAATATTGTCGTTGTGATCCATTGTCCGGGCGCTATGGCTTAACTTTTGAAATAAGTTTTGAAACTCCTTGGGAGTAACGTGTCGAGCATGTATTAAAACAGTCACCATACCTAACATTGTATAAATCAGTTTTCTATTATATTGTTGACAATAATCAGTACATCTAATTTTTAAATCAAATTTACATGTATCCCACCCATGCTCCACTCCACTAGTTAGTCACCTACCTAGGTCACAACATTGTATGTAATTTTAGCCGAGCCATTGGTGAAGTGGGTCCAATTTCAACCAACAAGCGCGTTGTGTGTATGAATCATAAAGAGGGAAGTAAAGTAATTGATATGGAAAAGCAACTTAATGCCCAAAATCATTGATATCAACCAGAGCACGTGAAATTCTTTAAAGTTATTTATATGAACTCAGAAAAGTTATTGCAACATAAAACGATTAGTCAATTGTATGCAACTCAAAAGGCTATGTGACACTACCCACTTTTAAGTTTATGGGTTCAATATTTACGTGGATCGAGTTAATTTCATTGGTAACGGTTGATATTTGCATTCAATAATGTATTTCACTCATAAAGGGTCACATGATTTGATAATGTATACTCTTATCACAAAGGCAAGTAATAAATAAGAACCAGAACGGACCAAAAAAAGAATGAAATGAGCTTCTTATTTGCTACGATAATTGCTATGTATCTTTTTATATTGTTCAGAAGGAGAAGAACCAAAAAAGGTGCGTTTGGAGAGTTCGTGTTCAGGAAACTAGGGGGTTTTTTTTCCGGAGAAAAGAATGAATAATTCATTATCAAGAAATAATAATCTTGAAATTTTCTTGTCTTAACCATGTCCAGTATTCATATTTGAGCGTTTTATTATGTGTGCATAAAAAAAAATATTGCCATTCTTACCTAGACGGACACTTGTTTACGAGTTTATGGAATTATTATATTATTACTACTTCAAAGAATGGAGAGATAATACATATTATTAAATCAAAAAGGTTTTCCAGTTGGCTGATGCTTAAAATAAAGACGTGTGGGCCAAACTCCACGGCACAGACGTCGCTGGCGATGAACACTTTCTTGTTGATGCTTTTTGCTCATGCCTTCATTTTTCTTATAAATATGCTTTTGGGTGAATTCGAATAAACAGCCAAACTTAGAAGATGTCACTAGAAAAATTGGGATTTGTCTTTTCCCTTTATTATCGAAATATTTTTGGGGAGATTTGACTAAAACTTTTAATCAAACTTAAGCTTATAACTTTAGATCTCATAGAGACATTAAGTCTAGAATGGAAAATAAAAAATAAAAAAAACTATTGATATTAAAAAGTGTATAACATAAATTCTTCTTTACTGTACATATATGTTTGGCATAGGTGACCGTTCCAAAAAGAAAAAAAAAGTGTTCCAAATTTAATATTGTGTCAAAATCAGCAATATAACATTTTGCAATCAAGGGTGCATCCCACATGAAAAATATATTAACGAACAAAAGTTTATATATTTTATATTCAATAATTGTTTACAAAATATAAGTGGTTACAAAAAATTGATATTAAGAATAATAGTATTATTGTGCTCAAGAATAGACACCTACAATAGGATACTCCACTAGTTGTAGTTGTTGTCAGTGGCCCCATATCCAGCTGTAGCTTAGCTTGTATTGACTGGCAGTCTTTTGTCTTCACGTTCAAGTGTTCGAATCTCATTTTCCATTTATTTCTCCAAGAAACAAAAATTAAAATTAAATATATTTTTGGTGCTTTAAAATATGAAGTAACTTGTTGAATGTAATAATTGTTTTTGCCAGATGAAGTTTTTCTTCATAGGTACGTTAATTATGGAATAAATTAACAACGGAGTGACGGACAAATTCATACCCGCTCGCATTTTTCCGTGAATTTTTCATGTAACATAATAACAACCCATTTTCCTTCTCTCCCAAAGCCCATTTCACCTACTCCAAGATTTTCAATGTATTGGATTATATATATATATATATATATATATAGATATTCTAGAAAAGAAAATTCATTTAATTCTTTCAAATAGAAGACCAATCAAATTCTAAGCCTAATTCAAGAAATAAGAGTAATCGAATTATTATTCACCAAAGCTCAAAAAAGGTATATCAAAAAACATGTATGTATGAGAAGCCAACATAAATAACAACAACAGTCGTTGCAATAATTATTTTTTGCTGTAGTATACGAAACACCCACTTTCCAAAAAACAACAAATGGAAGAAAATAAAAATAAAAAGAAAAAGAGTAAATGCGGCAGCAGCGTGAGGAATGAACGTTTTTCCCTTCAGCCGCGGCAACGAGTGATGGCGCTGCAGCCGCGTCTGTAGGGATTCGCCCGTGCGCCGGGCCGGCAGTTGTAGTACGAGGCGCCGCGACGCGAGCAGGGGACGTTGTTCCTCCGCAGCGCACCGTAGCTGATGTACCTCCGGGTGGCTAAGATGCGCCTGTTGGACTCCGAATCCAGCTCGAACTCCTCGCCCTCGTTTTGCAGGCACTCGGCGACGGTTCCCCTGCAGCCCGATCTCACCGCCGGCACCAGCCACCCCGCCACGTCGCGTTCGATGCCGGCCGACGCCTGGGAGAGTAGAAGCGACGCGATGAAGCAGACTGCGAGTAGCATCTTCGAACCCCCCGCCATCACAACAGAAATCTGATCTCCAACTCAATACACTCGCTCTATATTCTTGTCGTTTCCGGGTGGGTTGGGTTTTTCGATGTGCGTAGCTATGAGAGAGGAAGGACAAAGGAAGCAACAGCAAATGCAGAGTGGGGCGAAGGATGGCGATTGGAAGGTAGTATTAATACATGGGTGGGAGATGTGGAGTGAGGTAAAGGGCAATAATTGAGAGGTTTTGGGGAATTCTACCAAAACGCCACCGGAAATTGAAGTCCTACTTTATTTATTCATGGCTGCCCACCACTTTCTTTTCTTCTTTTTCCTTTGTTTTTATTGGGAACAGTGAATAATAGAAATAGGAAATTGTAGTAATGGTTGGAGGTATCTGGGCATCCACTCCACTGCAGGATAATGTGAAAAGGAAGGGTCACGACAGGCGAGGAGCCCACCAGCTGAGGATGCACTGGCGACGCGGAATGCAGCCTGGCATCATCAACTATATCGGATCGGATCAAATTTCAAACTGCTTGGACTTTCTTTTTTTTTTGAGAGGTGTGGCTTTTTGGGTTCGATGAAAATTTTGTAGGCGATGTTTGGAAGTCCTCTCTCAACTTTCGCACTTTCTACCAAATTTTATGTTTCAAAACATATCAATTAACAAAAAATTTCACTCAAATTAAAATTTTAATTTTTCTTCCTTTAGAATTAAATTAATACTTTTACATGTACAAACATACACTCGTATGTTTATATCTTAAATTAATTATTATTTTTATATAATATTATATTATTCAAACATATTAGATATCATAATCCAAACATATTAGACATCATAATGTAACTTTCGCACATAATCATTCCACGTCACAACCTCTTTTCCAAACATAGCCATAGGGCTTGACAATTGTGTTTTGGTTATAACATTTTTAGTTATGTTTGTTTAAATTTTTAAATGTGTGTTTTTTTTTTTTTGAAATTATATGAAAGTAAGATAGAAATAAAAATAAAATTTAAAAATATAACATTGTAATATGCATTTTTCGGTAGAAACTAAAAAATGTGTAGACAAACATAGCCTTTGATTTGTTTAATTTTTTGTAATTATATATATATATATAATAACTTAAATTTGATGTATAAATAAAAATTTTATTAGAATTTATGTTTTTCTTTAACGAAATGAAAAAATAGAAATAAGAAAACAAAGATTACCTAATTTATTTATCTCTTCGAAGTTTGAATGCTTGTATTAAAACCTATCCAACATTAGGCTTGAATCTAATACGCGTAGTTTATACAATGAATACTAAAGTTATCAATCAATAATTTTATTAGCCACAATCAAAAAGTCATAAAAAAGAAACTAATACCATCAAGTTTTAATTCTCACGTCTTGTTTTTAATGATTAGCCCCCTGCTTCAATTGATTTCTCTCTCTTGGTTTGGCAGTAATTTATTTTAGAAGAGTGTTCCGAATGCTTTGTGATTGACGACTTTCACTATGATCCATGGTTCGTCAAATGTCAAGGGGACAGGCATGATTCATCGATGATTGCCGTCCCGTCCTACCTACGCCGACTAATCATGCAAATTCCGTAATTGCGCGTCCCTCTATTGCTCGTTCCAATCTTTTTCCCCACTGCCAGCTCAAAACTGGCCGAATCTTCTAGATTTTTATGCCAGGAATAAACGTATTTTAATATATATATATATATATATACACACACACACACACACACACGCCAAATCGAGGAAGAGTTTCAGTTATGAACAACTGCCAGCCCCCTTTCACACATTTTATTAACATATGAATCGGCAGCAGAGTATTGTCTCTGACCATGCCATCAAATACAAGCAAAGAAAGAGGGCCAGCCCGTTGCGTAAACGAGTTCCCGATTGAAAGATCAGGGCTCTGCCTTTTTCTTTTTCAAAACGGACCAACAGCGTGTCTCAGCGCACCTGCTCCCAACAAAACACGCAAGCGTAGGCGGGGCCTACCTCGTGCCCGTGGGCGCAGGAGTTCCAGGACCGTGCAGTCTGCGTCAAATTGGAGGAAATGGAAGGGTTCTCTAATTGACAAGCTCCTAACACAATCTTGTAATTTTAAAAATAAATAGCTGGGGATTGAGGATGCGAGCATGTCAAGGATTACGTCTGTTGAGCTAGCAAGTAAATAACGGCCGAAGAGGAGCTAGAGCAGGGGCCTAACCGCAAATTATGCCGAAATATTGACTGCCATTAAGACTTTGATTCCCTGAGCCCAGCTCTCACGGCATCACGAACATCTCAGAAAGGAGTTGCATAATCAAATGGCTTTAGATTCGCGCATAAATTCTGCTAAGCCGGCCAAATGAATTAGCACAAGAGAGAGAGAAGTGAAATGACACATAAATTTCTTAATTAAACCAGATCCCTGTTCACCCTCTCTCTCTCTCTCTCTCTCTCTCTCTGGTGTTAATTGCTTGAACAGTTGAAAAGGTGAAAACAAGAAAAACCATTTCCTTGTGTCTCGTGCTTGATGCTGAGTTTTACCAGATCCTAAATACATACAACATTTCATTTCGGAACTTGAACTGACTTCGGGAATCAAAGGTAAAATTATGACTTACAACAGCAACAACTACAAGTGCACCCATAGCTCTGATCAAAAATGTGTTTGAAATAGCCTCGTCCTTCATTCATGAGTATGGGGGTGTTGACTGCACACACACATCTGTTTCATCCCCTTCATCATCCTCCTCATCTACATCTACCCAGTTGCTAGGATGGCGTTGTGAGAAAGCATGGCCGTTAACGTCTGCACCATCTAGGAGAACAAGAATGAATGATGGTTCATTGAACATTTGCCTGAACCAGAAAAATGAGAAAAAATCTGCTTGTTCAAACCAACCTTGAGGCTGTCTTGGATTTTCTGTTTCCATGGGATGGCAGCTAACGGACATTGTTAAGAAAAACAATATCAAATATTTGACAAACTATGGATATGAATGCATATAGCATGCTTTTTTCTTGTTTACTACTTACACTGAAGCTTATGTTCACTTAGAAGGGACTACCACTTGATCACCACGGGTTGATATGCCTAATCACGTTGTTCTGTGAATTATAAGACTTAAATAATTGCTGAAAAAGAAAAATTGGTATATCCTATGAGATGAAAATGCCACAAACAAATATGAATTAAGAAGCCAATCTCTAGAAACAAGTCAACTTCAACTCTCAAGATGTTCAGAAACACTTTTTAACCGGCTCCCAGACAGCAACACACACCTTTCAATGTCCATATTTGTTTCTGAAAGAAACCTCAGAAAGGAGACACTCTTATGGTATGATGCTCTGATTTGCTCCAATAACAAACTAGCAGTACAAGATTTAGTAATGAACCTCTTTTCAGAGCATGCCTCCTGTTATATTCATTCTTTGCAGAAATGCAGAGATTGGTGCATCTACTAATACACATGGAATTTCAAAGCACGAACAACATGAAAAATCATAAAGAAGTCCAATTTCTAAGCCCTATAAAAGTAAAGAATAGATGCAGGAATTTCAAATTAATGGAGCACATCACAGCACTGCTTGCTTCGTATGGAGCAACTACATCAACTTTTTAATTCGATCAACCCCACATCGTAAAACTATGATCATCAAATCTTGAACCCATCAGAATGACAGAATAAGAATCTGGTAGCTAATTATATTGTGAGGATACTCCTGACAACCAGGCACTGGACCAAGATTCCTATCCATGGAAATGTTCATTGCACCAATTTTCTGAATCGTCCCCTGCTTATTGGCATTTTGATTTCTTTCACCAAATACTTGCCTAGTTTCAGTACTCTTACCATCTTTTGCTGCACTTCCTGCAATAGATGGATTCATGAAACACATGCATGCTTTACAGTCTCAACATTCTACAAGATATGAAGATCTCACCTGAGAGTTCAGACCAAATTCTGCTGTGATCAGATGGATGCTCAGAAGTATTTCCTTTTATCCCCTGCTGTGCTGGAGCACCCCTAGTGGTTGTTGGTGGAGGTTCAGAAGAATTTCCACCATTGAGTTGTGACACAAGCATGGTGGCAAGTACTAGGGTAGCATCAAAGTTTGAAGAGGAACCATCATCTAAGCCGAATTTTGGTGCCATTAGGATTGGCCTGTGTTCTCCAGTTGTCAAATTACTCTTTACAACAGTGTTTAACACCACAAATTAAATTCAAGCAAGCATATGGACACTGATTCAAAATACGCTAACATGAAACTCTTAGTTACTTTGGAGAGAGAAGCATAAAAATGCCATGAAACATGATATAATTTTTCTAAAATACAGGCAGTGGCACACTGTGCACTGCTACCTCTTTTTTAGCCTTTCCTACAACTCCTGTTTTTATATATTATCTAGAACTGAAGTAAGCAATTTGGCATGTGCACAAAATTATCCAAAGGTAAACATATCAGGAATCATCTATCTTCTAGCTATGATCATACCCGCAATAGAAGTGTGCTTGAAATATGATAAAAAAGAAAAAACAAAGCTTATCATTGAAAACTAGAAGAAAGTGAAACTTACTCTCCAGCTTTATCAAAATATAAATGCATGTCAACTTCACATCCCTCACAGTATGAAAGAAATGCCTGAACCATAAGGGAAAACATGAAATAAAATTAGTACTGCAGGATACTTAAACAAAACAATAGCGATAAATTAACCGAAACAAAGCAAAATTTTAGTCCTCATCCTCTAATGATCAACTAGTCATAACACAAATCATTAATCGTGGTCCAGAAACTTTAGATAAAAAAGAGAAACGATGAAGCTTCTATTTAGAGATTAAATTGACAATAATTTTGAGGGTGAACAGCAGTCATGAATGGGAGGTTGGTAACTGGCTATAAGCATTTCTTGATAATGATTTATGTATCAAAAGTTTGTGAGTTTGCGTAATCTACTCAAAGGTAAACCAGTGTGAGTATAGTTGCATATAGATAGTTGCATCACCTTCAACTCCTTCACTCCAAATGTCACATCTACCGGATCACCAGTGTGAGTATACTGCACAAACTCTTCAGTTGGATCTATCCATAGCTGAGTGTGTAGTGATGAATCATTTTCTGAAATTAAGAATTAAGGTTTAACTTTAGCTATATACTGAGCATGTTCAAGAACAATAGTCTCACATTTGCCTACCTTTGGTTGGGTCTATGTAACTTCTAAGTTCAACAGCTTTTCCCCCAATTTGATCAGCAGAATCGGAAGGCAAGGCAGATGGTTGGGTTGCAATGATTGTAATCTCTTGCAGAGTTGATTGAAAATTTGCAAGTAATCTGTTAAGATCTCGAGGCCTTACCACAAAGTTGGTGGGAAGCTTCCTTCGGTCAAGTGAGAGATGTTGTATGTCAGGTTCAACATTGCAAGTAATCCAGTATGTTTTTCTCATACCTGGAAAAATGGTAAGAAATTTTGGCAGTAAGAGGCACAGGAGATCAGAGCATGGATCTAAATAGATGACCTGATATGTCAAACACAGGCATAGTTCTTTCCAGACTTTTACTCAATACTTGTACGTTTGCTAAGCATGTATATGTTTAAATCCCATAGTCAGAGGAAGAAGAATACGTATTTAGATGAATAGTGAAAGCTAATATGTACACACGTGTTCCATATCTTTTTCGATGCGAACATGTTCTTTTTTTATTTTGGTTATGTATGAACTTGAAGACACCAATATGCAGTTCTTTTATTCATAGTTTTAGTGTTGATAATAAATTTGGTCAAGAATTGGACGACAAATCTCTAAAAGGCTTTACGTTATTTTTGTTTCTAGGCAGCTAAAGGGATGTTGGACATGTCCCTTTGGGTGAACAACTTTCATTATGTGGCAGTTTTTGTGAAAAAACATGCAGTGCGCTCACTTGAGCATTGTGTTTTCATTATCTATTTGATATTTTTCTTAACTATTCTTACACTATAATTGAAAAGGAACTACGAATTCAAAATTATATTTAACTATAATGCATCATCATAGGCAGCACTTCAGCTTTAGCACACATTTTCCGCAATTCAAATAATTCTAAGTACACAAGCAGCAAGACACTCGTGAAATACAAACTTTTAGCAGTAAGAGTATACATATTCAGTTGAATTGGTGCTATAATCGTGTGATTATCACAGTATGATAGAGATAAAATTTGATATACATGGAAACTGATCAATATGTCACACGCATAAGAGAGAAAAATTAGGTTAGGTAATTTATTTTGTCTAACTCGCACTAAGAAAACCTAGAGTAGGAATTGTAAAATGAGTTGGCATCATTTAAATTACCTAGTTACATGAATGAGAGTTCATCATATTTTGTGTTAATTTCAAAGGTATAAGAAATGTTTAATTTACCACTGCCATGCATCTCTATTACAACATTTTCCACTAACATGAGTCCAGAATTTCTCTAGGTTGATATTTGCAATATCTCTTCATAAACCATTTATACGTGCTAATTGTTATCTTCACACCTATTTTGTGTGCCACAGAATTGCTTCACGTTGAGAATTTCCACGCACCTTTCTAACAATAATTCCTCTAGAATCATGTATAAATTCCAATAGAACTATCAAAAATCTTGTAAAATTTATTTGCCTAGTAAAACTTAGTCAGGAAGCTTCAAAAGGATCAAGCAAGAGGGTTTGATACCGTTAAAACAGTCCAACGTCCACTGCAACTTTGATGCATCGGAATCAGCCAACAGTGCACTTAAATGATCTATATTAGCAACTGGGGTTCTTAGAACAGAGCAGATGGCCTGAAAAAATGACATCAGCACAGTATTTTCATGTCTACATAATTAAGTAAATTACAATGAAAGAATTACTGTGGCTAAAAAGAACACCTTCAAAAGCACGCTGCACTGCACCTGAGCACCAGACACTGAATATGCATCAAAAAAATCTGGCTTGAATGTAATGGATTGATAGGCTGACCTCGATGAGTTAAGAGTATGAAGGGAGAGCTGTATCCAGAAAAAAGAAACAAAATTGAACAAGATATTTTTAAAAATTTATGAAATCTTGTCAACTCCAACAATTTCATCATACAATTAGATGAATCAAGTAATATATACGCAAACCAGTCGTTTTATATTATTCATGCCTCGAATTACGATTAACCCAAATTTTTATTGATGAAAAGGAGTTAAAAACAAGTTGAGGGGGTCTCCACAACTCAGTTATCTCCTGAAATGTCTTAAGAAAACATCTCCATTTATTTAGGATAATCAGCAACATTCCAAGACAATGATAGTCCGGTCGAATCCGTAGAATCGGGCTCAAGGAATCGAATTGATAGAAAGCAAATTCAAATTCGAAAGGACATCTGCCCAAATTCCGATTAATTCCGAAGCTTCATTTCCTTGACGCCAAAATCCCCAAGATGATTCACAAACCATCAGTTCTGACGAGCCAAAACAACCGTTTGGAACCGAATTACATTAGGTACACTAATTTGGACTATAACCGAGAAAAAGAAAAAAACAAAAAGGCATTACCTAGTCCGTACAGAATTCATCATTTCCAATAACAAATCAGACAATAAATTTACCCAATATTAGTAACTGCAATACAAGTCAACTAAGAATAGTTACTTGAATAACATAAAGATTGAGAATCAGAGAGAGAGAGCGGGTACCTGAGCGGGAGAGCACTGAAAAACAAGCTCGTTGCCTATGCGGGCGAGGCAGGTGATGGAGCGAGCAAAAGTTTTGAGGGCATTCCCACTCAGACTGAACTCCATGACTCTTCCTTTTCCTACTCTTCAACTGTTAAAGTAGGGCAGCAGCGTTGTGTGTGTTGCGCGTGACGTTGATGGCGGGAAAAGAAAGCATAGCAACAAGTCCCTGCATGCACCGGAAGCCTGGAACATGAATTTTATTAGATTACTTTTTCAATTTTTTTTCCTTAGAAATGCAGAGTATTTTGTAATAATTAATATTTTGAGAATTTCAATAATTCTTAACTTATATCTAATCAGACAAGTTAGTGGTTCCTCCTACAAATTTAACTTATAAATTCAACCCTACACATTGGTAAATTCATTTATAATTATAATTTTATTGTACTTTAAATAATAAAAACACAATTATTTAAAATTAAAAGTATAAAAATATTCAAAATAAAAATAAAGAATGGTTAAAAATCATCTGAAATAGAAAAAAAAAATTAAGAGAACACTTATAACACGCGATTTTATAGTACATTTGTACCCATTTGTTTTAATTATTGCTTGCATGATGAGTTAAACTGGTTGTATTAAGTGTTCGTGCATGAAAAGTTGTTTAGAATAGTGAATGTGAGTGTTTAAATGTAATATTGGTTAAAATTTGATGAATTTAAATATTATCTACACTTAAATATTATTTTTATTTGAATACCAAATTCTGCAGTCGCGAGGAAATGAGTCACAGTTGTGGAAAGCGGTTTGACGAGAGCGAGATTAAGAGTGTTGCATTATGAAAAAATTTGTTGTTGTTGCTTGTGGCCGTGGAAGAAAGAGTTGCGGCCGCGAGAGTGGCTTTTGCGATTGCAGAAATCATAAAGTAAGAATTATGTAATGGTTGTTCTCCAGGTTTGCAAGAGTAGAAAGACAAGTAGTAGCCGTTAAATATAGAGTAGCAATCTATAATATGCGATTTTAAGGGCTATTTGGTCCTTTTCCATGCACTACCCGAGCCCTAGCTCCCATGCACACCTATATATACCTTCTACATGGTTTTTGGAGTATCTTAGGCTTTTTTTTTTATCTTCCAAATACTTAAAAAATCTAAGAGCACAATATTGAAATGTTGAAGGAAGAGGAATCCACACCAAAGTTTAGGGCGCATTCATCACACACACAACACTAAATTTTTAGACTAAGTTTTTCCAACATTTTTTATTGCTTTTATGTTGTTTCGAATAATGAACAACTTGGTTTTGATTTTTATTGAATTTATCATAGGTTTCTAATCTCCTTTCAAGTCGATTGTGTTTATGATTGGTGAAACATTTATACATGAGTCTTAATTAATTGCCTTTATTTAAATTATTTACAATTGTTGAATTGGATAGTAATTAGGGGAATTAGTCAATTCACTTATTAATTCGAGGCTATGTGAGGAAGAATGAAAGTAAAACTCCCGTGCTAAATACACAATTGTGAACACTAATTTCATGAGATAATAAGAGTGAAACCGTAAGTTAGTGTGGGTAATCATTATTAATCATCAAATTTAAACTCTTGACCTAATTTAGTGCAGGAATCAAAGCTATAAAAGAGTTCAGAAGAATATCCTATAGACTTCAAGATTAACAATCCATAATTAGTAAAATTAAAGTGATAATTAACGTAATTGACATACATAGAAAAGCAGTACATCACAAGTGGTTAGATGCTTTGACCATTGGTACTTCACACCGAAGATTTTGTGTTACTGTTTTCTAAGTGCTTGTTTCTTTATTTAGTTACCTTACTTTCATTACATTTTTATAGTGTAACTAATAAAACTCTAGTTAAATTGATGGCACATAAGCCCTCTCTGTAGATATTATACCTGCACTTACTACAGTACTGGTTTACATTAAATTAATTTTGATATGGTGTCGACACGCATCAAATCCATATAAAAATAAAAAGTTAAAGGGCAAGGGAAAAAGAAAAGGATATAAAAATAAAATAATTAAAAATAATGGTAATTGTGTAATTTCATATTGTGCAATTAAAAAACCTTATTTCAATAATAATAATAATAATAATAATAATAATAATAATAATAATATAGTATAGATACTGCATATAAAAATAATGGTATATTATTAATTATATTTGAGTGTGATTTATCTCTTCAATTAAAGATAATTGAGTTAAATTTGTTAACTAAAGATAATATTTTGAATTCATAATATACAACCAAATTATTCCCAACATATTCAAACCCCATGGTGTCAAACCCTCTATGCTTCTTGATTTCTAAAAATTGACAGTAGATTCAACATGATTAACTTGTCTATGTTGAATCAAATTGTTTCAATTTTTTTGTTTCTGTTTTGAAATTTGAGTGGTAATCGTACTTCACATTTCAAGTATCTTTTCATAGATATTACTTTGTGATTATTTAAAATTTTTTAAATAAATGGACAAGTTAAATGCCAAATCATCTATGATCATAGAGTAAATCTACGAACAAAAAAGAGTAAAAAATGGATGGCAATTACAATGTTGGCTTGGTGGAAAAAAAATGTGCTTACGGTTTTGTTGAATGTGTTTGTTTATAAGTACAATAATTGTGTATTAATAAAATTAAACAAAATTGAACTCTTTTAAAATGCTTTGACAAGAATTTAGTTGCCTCGCCTTTAGAACCTCTGATTACACATATAACTTTTCGTATCATGATGAATCAATTCTTTTTACTTATATGATAAACCAAAATATTAGTAATGCAAACTAATGAATGGTTAACTTCTATAGTGACGGTCAAAGATCATATGTATTGTACAATTTCATGGCATCCCATCATCAAAGAATTGCGACAAACACATAATAATTTAAATCTGATTTGGATCATAAAAATTATCATAAGTTATAAAGTTATAAATCCATTCAAATTCAGGATTGATGATTCAAGAGTCCAAGAAGTTATATTCCATATTCATTTCTTCATATATAGTAAGGATTATAAATAAATAATTCCAATTTTATGTGTTGGTTATATTGTTGTTAGCGCATTTGGACACCACATTGTTGTGCATGGATGTATTTAGTTATTAATGATATCCTAAACTTGTTAGGACACTTATGGTGTTTGCATGCATCATGTTCAATGGATTAATCACAAGACAAGTCTTAAATTTGTGGAAGTCTTGAGGAATTTGAAGTGCTAATGCAAAAGGTGTAAAAGATTTTGGACCAACATAACTTCTTAATGGATATGGATCAAAGAGTTTCAACTTATCCAAAATTACTACTGTAATGTTAGAACTATTGTGGCAACAACAATCCAAGCTTATTTGGAACCAAAATTTACTAAAGATCAATACCATGTGTATAATGATTAAAATAAATGTATACTTTTTGGCAACAGGTCTAATGACAGTTGTTATACTTTCAACAATATGTCATATTTAAAATCTACTGATGATGATGGTATGAAATGACATCGTAAACTTAGCCATATAAATTACTATGATTTGGTGAGATTGTTTAAAATTAGTGTTGTCAAAGGATTACCTAAGCTGTCCAAAGTCTCAACCTAAATATATGTACCATTTTAACATGGCAAATAAAGGAGACAATCCCACAAAAAGATGCAACATCTAAGCACATTAAGAGTATTGAAGCTATTACACATGGATTTCATGGGTTGAATGGATATTGCAAGCATTGGTGGAAAAATGTATATCTTTGTTTGCATTGATAATTACTCTCATTTTACTTGGGTTTACTTTTTGAAGGACACATTTCAAGCTTCTGAAAAGCTGTGCAATCAGCTAGCAACATAAAAAGATGAGACAGCAGGTAAAATCATTAAAATCTACAGTGATCACGAGAAGGAGTTCAAGAATCAACAATTTGTTTAGCATTGTTGTCAATATGGGATACAACGTGAGTACTCATCTTCAAAGACTCCTCAGCAAAATAGAGTTGTTGAATACAAGAATAGGATTTTTCAAAAAATGACAAGAGTTGTACTTGCTACAAAGGACATTAACATCAAATGATGGGCAGAAGCAATAAATATAGCTTGTTATATCATAAATAGGGTGTACTTGAGACCTACCTTGTTGAAGACATCCTATGAAATTAGAAAAGAAAACCTAATATAGCATATTTTTACACTTTTGGTAGCAAATATTATATCTTGAGAGTTTGAGAAAAATTGAAAAATTTTCAATTAAGTGTGATGAAGGTTTTTTTTTTTTTTTGGTTATTCTACTAATAGTAAAATATATAAGGTATACTACAATAGAACAATGACAAGGATGAACATAATCAATATTGTGATTGATGATGATGAAATTATTCAAAAAATTGCCTAAAGTTTAGAAATTGGCTGACGATGAAGACCTACCACCATGTAGGCATAAAGATCCTTCTATCGACAAATAGAGCCAACAATTTCAAGATACTGTTGCAACAGTAGACCTAGCATTGACAGTTAAAAAGTCAATTTTAAGTATAGCTCCTGAAACTTGTTCAAGAATTCATAAAAATCATCTAACTAAGGCTATAAGTAGTAACGTGAATAAAGAAAAAAGGACTAGAGAGCAGCCTAAAGTAAATTATTGAGACTTAATACGATATTCGTTCTTTGTATCCAATGTAGAACCACAAATGTAGATGAAGCATTAAAAGATGAATTTTAGGTAATTGCCATGCAAGATGAATTAAATTAATTTGAAAATAATGATGTATGGACTCTTGTTGAAAAACCTAAAGATGTTAATGTAATTGGAATAAAATGGGTTCTTAAAAATAAGACAAATGAAGATGGTATAATAAAAAGAAATAAAGCTAGATTAATGGCCTAAGATCACACACAAGTGGAAGGAATAGCCTTTGATTAAACATTTTCACCTATAGCCCAATTTGATGCCATTAAACTACTTTTAGCCAAGGCTTGCTCACAAAAGTTTAAATTGGATGTAAAAAGTCCTTTTTTGAATGGGTTTTTAAATGAAGAAATTTATGTTGAATAGTCAAAAGGGTTTGTTAACACACATCATCCTCATCATGTGTAGAAACTAAAAAAAAAAAGCTTTGCATGGATTAAACCAAGCATCTCGTGTTTGGTATGAACGTTTAACTAGTTTTCTTTTGAAGAATGGCTATGAGAGAGGGGGAGCTAATAAAATCCTACTTATGAAATATTACAACAAGGACATTATTATAACACAAATATATGTTGATGATATTGTCTTTGGTTCATCACAAAAATTGTTGGATGGATTTGTGAAAAGTATGCAATAAGAATTTGAGATGAGTATTGTTAGTGAACTGATATACTTCTTAGGCCTCCAAGTTAAACAATAGAAAGAATGTATGTTTATTTTACAATCTAAGTGTGCTAGAAACTTGATCAAGAAATTTGGTTTTAAAGGAGGCAAACATGTTGCAACACTGATGGCATCATCAATGAAGCTGCATAAAAATGAATTAGGGAAATCAGTTTGGTGAAAGCATATGTAAAGCATGATTGGAAGCCTATTATATTTAACTGCCAATAGACCAATTTGTGTTTCAGTGTAGGTGTTTGTGCCAAATATCAAGGAGCTCTAAGAGAGAGCCATTTGTTAGCAATAAAAAGAATTATAAGGTATGTGAAACCTACTGTTGTCCTTGGCATGTGGCATATAAATGATTCAAAGGTAAGTTTGGTTAGCTATACTGATGCTGATTGAGTTGGAAATTGTGATGATTAGAATTACCACTGGCGGGTTCTTCTTTATTAGAAATAATCTTGTATCTTAGTATAGTAAAAAACAAAATTACATCTCACTTTCTACAACTGAAGTTGAATATATTGCCGCATGAAGTTATTATGCTCAATTACTATAGATGAAATATGTGTTAAATGATTATGGTGTGAATGTTGAAGGGCTTACGATTTTATGTGACAACAAAAGTGCTATTAATATTACTAAAAATCTAGTGCAACATTCAAAAACAAACCCTATATACATAATGCATCATTTCATCTGAGAGCTTATGGAAAACAAAACTATTGTTGTAACTCATGTTGCAATAAAGCATCGAGTTGTAGAGATTTTTACAGAGACATTGGATGCAAGCAGGTTTGATTATTTAAGAAAATCACTAGGCTTATGCCTAGTTTGATTTCCTCCAAAAGATGAGAAGAAATTCAGAGCACTTCATTACAAATTCTGTCAAATTAAGGTCCTCCAAAAAAAGGACTTGATTGCAATATTACTCAAATATTTCAAAAATGGTGATTATGATGGTTAATAACCACTGATGAGCCATTAATGAGGGTTTACTAAGCAATTTAAATTAGGTGTACAAAAGGGTGTCGTCTCCATCTTCTCTTCAACAGCTTCTTCAAAAACCAAAACCTTTTTTGTTGTTCCCCTATTTCCAATAGTAAATCATGACGGTTGAAGCTTTCTCTAGTCCAAAAACTTTTGAAAACCCTCAATCTATGCCAAAATCTTCAATTGGCATAATCGAGAGGGAACTGTCTCCAAAAAAGACCACATTCCTAACTAGGGTTTCACTGTCATAATCTAAAGAAAATATGGCACTGGCACTTGTACTAGTTGAAGAGGAAAAAGAGACTAAAGCAGTCCCTCTAATAGTGGTCTACTCTATACCTTTAGGGGGAGAATCAAACACTAACGAAGGAGAACAATAGATAAACTCCCAAAGGTTATACAAGCCAGTGAGCTGAAGAACTAAGAGTCATAGTCTTGTCATGGGCATGGAGAAACCCAAGAAGACCTCTAAGATGTCTCCCAAAAAGTTCACTAAGGAACACCCAAAATCTAAGGGCGGTGTTCCAACCATGTCCATAACACCAATGGGCATTTTTGAAGAACAAGAAAATGTTCCCTTGGGCGAGGTCTTGAGAGCTAAAAGGAAGGCCACATGAACCTTAAAGGCATGCAAAATTAAAGAAGGCCAAGTCCAACAAAGGGAAATGGAGGGCTTATGTGGATGTTGCTGGGAAACTTTACAAAGACAAAGGAAAAAATAAAGTGTTTGAGGGTAGTACTCATGAGCAACAAAGCAAAGATGATAAAGGAAAAGAAAAGGTGGATGATAATCCTCCTTAATCTAGAAAGAGAGTGTAAGTAGTCAAACTTCCCAAACCCATGGGATATATGGGTATGTTTCCTCGTTAGATTTCATTCTTGAAAAATACATTAATCAAGAAAATTTGACAAAGATGGAATTCATTGCTTGTTTGAGACATTACGGCGTACCTCTAATACTTTAAAGCTTATGATCATCATATTACACCCTTGGTCTATGAATTCTATATAAATATAACCAAGAGAGTGGATAATCCTGACATTGCATGGTTCTGTAGAGTGAGCAAAATGGTTAGATTCTTTCCAAATGTTATAAATGCTGCACTTGAAAGACTGTTTAGTAACTTAAATACCCCTTACTACCTTTATCACTGCACTAATTATGATGAGATGACAACAATTCTTAGTAGCAAGCTAACTAAGTGGCCCTTATCTAGCAACTTGTAATCTTCCTTGCTCACTCTTAAGTATTTTATGCTGTATAAAATTTGGACTTCTAATTGGTTGCCCACTGCAAATGACACACTTGTTAAAAATGGTAACCCTTTTATATATCTTGGTCAATGAGCCTCAAGTTAATATTAGTCTTCTCATTTACAAAAATGTTCTACATTTTGTGGCATTGGAGAATGTGATGACCTATTTACCCTATCCTAGATTGATCACAAAAATCTATACTAATCCCAAGTATAAGATAAGAGTGGAGAAAGGTGATTACATTTAAAAAGTGAATATGATGTGCTGGAGACTTGGAGACCAAAACTTGGGAGGCTTGGGAAAGTTGATGATTTGGCATGTTATGCCACAAGTGCTCCTGTAGCCACTTCTACACCATCAAGGCAACAATTATTAGATGTTGTACAATCTTTACTATCTTAAAATAGTGTTGAGCCATCAAGTTAACAATCTATAGGCAAAAATCGAAAACATAGACATCAATGTTGGAATCCTATATGCAACATTAGCTACTTTAGGAGTGCAGATACTTATTGAATTAGAACTTACAGATGTTGATCCTGATGTTCCACTCACTACAAAAGTTGAGCTTGAGTCCAATACTAATCCACCCTTTGGTGAGCAATCTCATGATACACATTCTATCGCTAACCTGTTTGGACAAGGCTTTGATCAAGAAGAACCTAGTGAGAAAAATGAGCCAGCATGTTTTACTACCCTAGAGTTTGATGCAAACATTGTGGAAGCCCCTCAATGAAGAAACTCTCTGACATAATATGTTGAAGTTGATGAATCCACTACTCCACCAGCCTCTGTGGCTAGGCCTTTATCTATCTAACTAGGAGAGCCCTTACCCATTTGCCATTCTTTTGGCAAATGTATGGCACAAATGGTGAGTAAGTCCCAAAAAATTAAGGCCTTGCAGCAACAAGAAGGAAAGCACTTTAAGGGGAGTTGGAGGCTTGCCGTTGTAGCTCTAAAGAAATTTAGTTCCCTTGTTTTTAGTTTTTTTGATTGTATTGTCATGATTGATGTTAGGACAATGATTGTCTGCTTCTGTGCTTTGGTCATTCGACTTAATTGTGCTACACTGATGTAATCTTGAATTGTTTAAGGTATTATAGTCGAATAAAAATGATTAACTTGTCTTTGGTTAATTTTTAGGTACTTGTAATGAGATGTGCCACAAATGTAACAAAATGGGAGATTGTTAGTTATATTATTGTTGGAAAAGTTGGACATAGCATTGTTATGCATGGATGTAATTGGTTCTTGATAATGTTCTGAATTTGTTAGGACACTTATGTTGTTTGAATGCATCTTACTTGATGGATTATTCACAAGGCAAGTCTTGAGTTCGTGAAAGTCTTGAGGAATTTGAAGTGCTGATGCAAAAGGTGTAAAAGAGTTTAGATCAACATAGTCTCTTATTAGATATGGATCAAAGAGTTTCAATTTATCCAAAATTGTAATTGCAGAGTTGGAACCATTGTGGCAACAAACTAGAACTGAATTTGTAGCAATTGAGCTTGATCCACAAGGAGATTTTTTAAGATGGGTAATCTGAATTCATCACCTATAAATAGTAATCTCCCTAAACATAGAGGAGCAAGAGTGAAGACTCCCTTGAAATAGCTAGGAGAGTGCTAAAGATTTTGAATAATAAACACTTATGTTTAGTAACTAGTTGGAGAGAGAACAACTCTATTTTGTACTAAAATACCGAAAAGAGAGTGTTGAATCTAAAAAGGTAGTTTAAAAAAGTACAAAATTGGAGAAGAGTTTTGATGCGTAACCAATTTGAGTACCTTAGGAGGTATATGGTTTGTGAGCATTTGAAAAAGTTGTTCACCTTGTCTTCACTATTCTTTGATTGAGATAGTGGAAATTTTTTATTGGCAAAGTACAATAAACTTAAGAGTGAATCTCTGAATTACATTATCATATTAGTATTCAATTTTTACTTCTTGTTGGTGTGTGTGAGTATGTGTTCAAATGTTTTTAACATTCGATAAAGCTATTGTTGCAACAACAATTACAACATTGCCTTTGAGTTTTTCATTATTTATGCAAAACAAGTTGTGTCAAAGCTCATTAATAATCAGTCATTAAGAACCGACTTTAAATTTTGGGTTTGGCTTGATTTAAACATTTTTAGATCTATTAGTTAAATTTACATTAAGTTTTGAAAATGAACTATGTTTGTTTCCATGTTTATCTCCCAAAACTTGAATTTAATTCTATTTGCGATGAATCTCAATTATTATTGAGGTGTATTGTAAGAAATATAGTATAATATGTAAATTTTGTTAAGTATAAAGGGAAAAAACTCTTGTTCATGTAACAAAAATTCATAAATAACTGGATTGTAGTTAGTTTCAAATGGATCAGGAATGTTGGATGTTAAAAATGAAAAATTGATTGATCATATATATATTGGGATTATATGAAGGACATGCTATTATTTAAATTCATAAAATATGTTTTTTTATTATACGAAGTATAGTTTGATTTGAGAAAATTAGGACTTATGTGTTATTGAACATGTATTCTTATGATTTTCAAATTTTGAGATTAATTAGATATGAAATTGAGGATGTTCATGATTGGTAGTGCATTTTAAAGTTTAGGTTTGAAAATTTAGTAATCATATTTCAAATACTTTTTTTTACCCAAAAATTTTAAGAAGTAACATTTTCTTTTTCACAAATTAATATTTAATTCGGGTATCAATAAAATAAATTACTCAATTCAAGTTCAATAAGACTCTGAAACTTGAATCTAATAGAGTTTAAAATTGAATTTTAAAATTTTCTTGAGCTCAATTTCACTACATAATTCAAGCTCAAGTACTGCAAATTTAAATTGAATTGAATTTGAGTAATTAACGAATTTAGGTTGTTACTTGAACTCAACACACAATGATGTCCCTAACCATCACACGGAATGTAGCACTCTTTGTTCTACTGAATTTTTTTCCCCTAAAACGACAATAGAATGCAATAAATGGTGTTGTCGTGGATTTCGTTCCCAAATGCAATGACGATCACACAATTTGTAAATAAGATCTTTATTAAAAAATCTTTTAATTTTAAAAAATAAGATGATATTAAATCAACTTTTCTTACAGAGATTTATTTATTTATAAATTTTGACCAGGTTCTGATTTCAGGCAGATGTTTCAAAGCCCCAATGAAGTTAAATGTTTGACTGAATTGTATATATGCATAAGATAGTAAATGTGATTATTATTTAACTTGTAAAATTTGCACACACTATGCATATGTAGATTTATTTATAAATTATATAATCCTTATTTTTTAATTAATAAAAATAAAATCATTTAATATAAAAATTATAAAGAATATTTAAAATAATAAAATAAAAATATCAAGAAAATTTGAAAAAACTGAAGAAGAGAAAATTTGAAAGAAAACACTAATGAAAAAAGTTAAAAGAAAATTTAAATTTTAAATTTTAAAATAAAAATAAAAATTATGTGATTTTATATTTTTCAAAAATATTTAAAATAAAAAATGGTGAAAGATTAAAATAATTTAAAAAATGATAAAATTTGATAGAATATATAAATATAAATTGTGTGTTGGATAAAAAAGAGAAATAAATGATGGAAGAGTAAAAGAATTTGACATGAGAGCATTTGTATAAATTCACTTTATACAACTATAAATCCTTATTGAAATAATGATATAGTATAAATTTAGAAAGTCTTTAGCCAAGCTTATTTTCAAGAGTTAATAAACATTATAGATAATAAAATATTTTTGGAGTTGAAATGCTTATAGATCTTATCTATTCTATATTATTATTATTATAAGTATAATAATTATAATTTTTTGTGCAATAATAATAAAAATAAATTAAATATCATTAATATATTACTATTAAGGATATATGTGATATTCTTGATATATAAGATAAGGTAGTTTATAAGATGTTCCAAAACAAATTGGAGAAAGCTTACTTACTTTAAAAAAACTTATAAGTTTTAAACATTTTATTTTTAAATCATATAAAGTATTTTATTAAAAATTGCGAAATACTTCTAGAAAAATCTGATTAACTTTCAAATATCTTGTAGGATAATAAATTTACAAGATTAGCCAAGTACTCTCTTAATGTGTGAACACTAAATCGGTTTAATGATGGGTCATTTGTTCAATACTCAAGTGCACAACATGAGTTAATAATAATATAAAATCTCAACTTTCTTTAATTGCTTAATAAAAATAACGACAAAACAAATGTAATTAAGGGAAGTAATTAATGTTTTGAAAAAAGAGGGAATAAAAAAAAAAAAAAAACCGGAACCCTGAAATAGCTTCTCTCATTTTTCCTAGAGACAATGCATTTTTCCTCAAATTCACTATTAATTTTCTTCAAGTTTTATTTTTCTTTAGTATTTTTCTTAAAGACCAAATAAGTGCAAACTCATGAAATGACTTTAATACGAAAAAGTATCAAAACCCTGGATCTGGGAGCAAATACTTAGCTGTGTTCGAACGATTTAATTTGAAACTAATAAAATCTACATGCTCCATCTATAAGCATAATTATTTAAATTTAAAATATTTTTAATTATAAAAAATTATAAATATAGTTTATTTTTCATAGAAAAAATAAATTTATTTAAAACGAAAAGCACACAATATATTAAAAATGAAAACTATGAAAGTTTAAAAGAAATTGAAAAGAGAAAAGAATTTGAGAAAAAATATAAATAAAAATAAGTTAAAATGAAAGAGAGAAATACAATATTAAAAAATAAGAGTATAAATTTAATTTAACACTGTGCAACCGAACTAATGCCTTTAACATAAATATATAATATGGATAGAAAATAAAAGTATACAAAAATATTTAAGATAAAAAGAATTTGAAAAGAGAAAAAACTTAAGAGTGAAGCGAATAAAACAATGTGTTAAAACAAAAGAGAAATGTGACAGAAAAATTAAAAAAATAACTAAATATAATCTAAGAATAAATATACAATATAGAAATTGAGTAATAATATACTATTATACATGGTCATTTCCGAAGAAAACCTAATTCGAAAAATGTAGGATTAATGAAACCACAAATATATTATTCCTAATTTGTTAGGAATAAATTTATACCTTTATTTAACCAACTTTTCCATCTATAACTTATTTATAATATAATAAAAATAGAATGGACTTTGCTTGCACACTATATAATTATTAAGATATCCCTGATTATTCATCTATAATTCGCATTCTATTCCCTCAATTTTTATTTGTCTCATTGAGTTTCCTTGGCTTCTGTTTATCATATTATTTTTCTTTTTTTTCTCAAATTTATTCTTCCTTCAATCACCTTATGAATTTTATAAAAAGTATAAAATTTATATTTAAAATACTATTTTATTTATATACATAGAAATTAAGTGTCCTTAAATTTAGTTTATTATAATTTTTTTGATCTTCTCCATCAATTTTAATTTATTTTATTTTTCTTATCTTAAATTTTTTCTTTATCATTTATTTTAAATAATCTAAAATATTATTATGTAGTAACGCATGCATTGTCTCTTACAAAAAGTTTTATGCCAACAGAGAGAGAAAAAAAAAAAAACCCCTTGTCTACTATAGGTATCATTTCATAGACTTTTTTTTATTGATTGGGTTGTTATTAGCAACAAACCAACGAGTGTTATAGAGCAATAACTCCTAGGTCTGTGGGGATTGCTCAAGAGAGACCTGTACTAAGCAAATTAGTAAAAAAATTACTACAAAATTTTGTATTTAATTTACTATCTCAATCTCAATTTTTTTGACTCATTGACTACAGACTTTACACAATAGTTATTACCTAACTCACTCTATAATCAATATTCCATTATAGTGAGTTCTTTAAAAATTTTATCTATTATACTTTTTACTCATACAACACGTTGACTTAATACTCTTTTAGTTCAAAAGCTAAACGGCCTCAAGATACAAATGAGAAAATTGGATTAATTTGACTCTAATGCTCTTAATTTTTCTTTCATACCTCTGTTGGTTCCTCAATCTCCTATTTATAGCACTGTATCATCACTTTTCAATCAAGGTCCGACATGTGATGATAATCTAGCATCTGAATTTATAGGCAAATTTTTCTTTGTGATTTAAAATTGTCAATAACAATCAAACAAAACAAGACTGGATTCTTGTTCTATATTTATTCATGTCTCTTCAAACTTTGAGAACTCTTTAATTATATTTTTTAAATAATCTTAACTTCTTTGTATGATTTATCAAATATTTCATCCAAGGATTTTACTAAGTTAGAATTCTTCATTAATGCAAATTGTCAACAATACACCAACATGCTAACATTTTTTAATCATTTTCTTCAATAACACAGCTGTTTTCACCTTTTTCTTTATTTTGTAATGTCCTTTTTAAAATATTGAAATTCTGTAGCATGAGAAAAAATAATGTGGGTGTCAATTTAAAATACATGTAATTATTTATATTTTCAATTGAAAAAATAGACAAATAAATTTTTACGTGAAAGTCTTTCTAGATTGGTGAACTATATTCTTTCAACTAATTTAAGTATTAACATATATATTATAAATTTACTCCTTCCGTTTTGTTTATGGGACGTCACAAATAAAGATTTAAGTTCCTCAAAAGAATGTCATAGTACAAAATTATTTTATTAATTAAATTCATGAGCGAATATCCCAACTTTCAATATAATAAATAAACGATAATGTTAGACAATTTTTTCAAACTTTTTAAATAAAAAACTTGGAATTATATCAAAATAATTCCAGAATTTAAGATGCAGCTGGTAGGCACTGCCCTTGTTATAGCGGACCAAAATGCAGGCCCAAAAAAAATCAAAAGCCCACTCATTTGATGTATACGGTCACTTTTCTATAAAAGATTGTATATTAATTTAATCCTTTTTAATATGGTGATAGTATTAATGGATGATTGGTAAATTTTATTCTAAATAATTTATGGTCTTAAAAGTATCTTAGTAAATTATTTATTTTAAAAAGAAAAAGTCAAAAACCCAAAGCCCAGAGGTGCAACTTTTGATGAAAAAGGCTAAAGTCACCCAACACTAGGTGTCAAAGGACACCACTAACTTATTTGCCCTACCTCACCACCAAACTTTACACGTCAGACAGAATCATGGGTATAATGCAATTAATGTTTCGCGTGGCCCAGCAAACAAAACCTAACATAGATAACTAAGCATCAATTAATTAAAAAAATATTACAACTGCAATTAAGAATAAATTAAAGTCAAGACCCCCCTTTAGTTTTTCTACACGTGGCAGCTTATTCTTGGCACAATCCAAAGTGTTCCGTTTGCACCCCGCTTTGCTCGCCGCCACCTCATTATGCTAGGGCCTTTCTTTTTTTCTTTCCTTTTCTTTTCTTTTCGTTTTTCTTAATGAATACATAAATGACGAAACTTGTGATCGAATTTTACCATATTTATAAAAATAAAATTTATATTAAATGCGCGTGCAGAATTACATAAATAAATTAATTTAAAAGATGTAAGTTTTGTATTATATACAATATACAGTAAGATGTCTTTAAAAAAAATAAAATAAAATAAAGTAAATTAAAATCGAAGGAAGAAAATTAATAAATATATGCATATATAAATAAGTAAGAATATTTCAATAATTATATATTGTGTAACTAAAAAGAGATTATCTTAATTCTAATATATGCCATGCAATAGATATATAGTTCAATTTCAACTAATACATGTCTCACTAATAATATTCAACTAAATTTGATTGCAGTACACATCCATTAGAAATAACAACTAAGAAATCCTCTCATTTGATCCATTTGACTGTCAAGTTGGGTCAATTATTCGTTTTATATATATGTGTGTGTATATATGTATATATGTATGTATGTATGTGTGTATGTTTTATTTACTAACTCCACCATCATACAGTTTTTTATATTCAATTATAATAAGCTTTAAGGACCAACTGCACATAGCACCTTGCAACCCACCTGCCCCCAACAATTTTGATTTTTTTTGTTTATCCCTTAAATTTTTAATATAGATTAAAAATATAACATATTTTTATATTTTTATATGAGTTGGTCCCCCAAAATAATTTAACGAATCTCTTAAATTTTAAATTCAACAATTGCCCCAACATTTTTTTTAAAATAAGTTATTAATTAGGAAATAACTCATTATTTATGAGTTCAATACACCTTTTAATTAATGTGGAGCATTAAAATGTTATATATAATAACAAAATTCATTTTTTAAATTTTAATTTTACTCATGATAATTCCATACCCTTAAACTACCTTTTGTCGTCTTTTTCATCTATCCAATTATTTTAGTTTTTAGTATTAAAATACATTTTAATATAATAAAAATATTTTTTATTTTTATTGATTTTTGTTATTAAAACATTTTGAAAATTATTTATGTAATTATATTTGTTTTCAGCCCCTAAAACTTCAATTTCTGATCCCTCCCTCGGCAAAACCTTTACGGGTACGACTCATAGTCTCATGTGCTACCATTGGGATTATTATAGACACCATGATCATATCACTAAAATATGATTATGTTATGTTTTAGGATTATTTCACATTATTCTTAATATAAAGCTGTTAGAAGTGGACCATAAAAAATATTATTAAAATTTGACCAATACGCAACCCACTCAAAAATTTTTAATCAAAAAATTGGATTGATTTAATTAAAGATCAAACTCTTGCAAATTTAATAAAAAAAAAACAGAAGAAGAAGAACAACTGGTGCAGTAAAGACTGAAACTCTTCTACGTACACTACACAGAATACAAAAGCTCAAATATACTTATACAAGCCGTATAAGTATACCGCCCTAGTTTTCTTCTATTAATTAATTATAATTGTCACATAACAAAGCAGCCATTTGGATTTTCGTCACTGAACATCTCAAAAGAATCCAACGGCTGCAGTGAACGCGAGTCGAGCTCTGATGCTGGAGGAGGCTCGGTCTCCGGTCCGGGATGCTCATAGGCGTAGGAATACTCCCGTGGTCGTGGTGCGGCGTAATACGACGTCGTGTAGCTACTCGTAGGATTCGCTGTATTGTAGTTCATGGCGTAGACGGGTTGCGGTGGCGGTGGGGTATAGTAGTGATCCCAAGGTGGGTGGGGATGCAGACGTGGAGGATCATGATTGGCTGGGGATGGTGGACGGAGTTCCTGAGTCTCTGATGCTTCGAATGCTGGCGCTGCTGCACCCGGCCGCGGACTCGGAGGAATATTCCCGCTTTGCGCTTGCTTCTTCTTTTTCTTCTTTTTGCCAGGCACGGAACCCTCCCCGCCATCACCACCACCACCACTTCCGCCGCTGTTGCTTTTCTCGGCGACATCCTTCTGCTCAGCCGCCTTTTGCGAATCTCCGGCGTCTGAGCAACCCTCCGTCGTTTTCTTCCCTTCAACGCCACCTGAGCTCGTCTCCACCGGAGCATCGCTGACAACTTTAGCAGCGGCGCCGCCGTCGGCAGGTTTAACTGGGCTCCGACTTTCTTCAATGTTTTTAGCTGCTAATTCGATTTTTGGTGATGGCTGGGGCTCTCTGGCAGCATTATCTGAAGAGGGATCCGCTTGCCGGCGATCCATTTTTCTCTGTATCTCAGCATCTTTCTCTTTGTTTCTCTGAGTCTCCCTCGAAATTTTCTTTTCGTCATCATTTTGGGGCCATAACTGGGCGTGCTTACCGGACTTTACCAATATCTTGATCAATGTATCAGCATCCAAACTGCCACTCACCGTAACTTTTTGTTGCCTGGTATCAACGTCTACAAAGTCTACACCTGCGAGAATTACCATACCTATAAAGAGGGGGAAAAAAAGAACTAATAGGAACCAATATAACCGGCGGGAAAACTCAGAGGAGAAAAGTTCCCTAATATTGTGTAGTTTGGGTAACAAATTAAGTGAGAGGGAGATGGAACTTTGTTCCATGTTTGGTGCAGAGAATGGAGGAGTACCTTGAACTCGGCTGAGAATTTTCTTGACTTTTCTTTTGCAGCCCTCACAGTGGATAGAGGCTTTGAGGACACAAGTCTGGAACATATCGCAGGGAATTAAGATTTCAGTGTTCCCAAGGAAATTACAGCAGGACAATACATATGTAATAGCAATCAGTTTGTTTGTTAAGAGGGCGATATACCTTGTGTTCAATGGGCTCGCCGGCCGTTTCCGCCATGAGAGAGAGAGAGCGAGCTGGAGTTTGGTAAAGCAGCACCTGCACCTCAGCCGACAGGGGGTTTAGCGAAAAGAAAGGCAGCGGGAACGAGGCTGGCAATTGCAGGAAAATTTCTGTGAGGTTGCTTTTGAGTTCGCCTACAAATTCCTCAATCCATTTCTTAACTAGTGATAGTGACCACTGCCAACAGGAATACACAGGAAATACGTAAACAAGCTCTAACTATCGTATATTTTACTACTCATTCACGGAGAAAATACATATGTGAGAGCAATGTTTTTAAAGTTGCATCTTGAATGAAAAAATTAATTGAGTTATTGATTCAACCAATTAGATTAGTTTTAAATTATATAATTAATATTATACCTACATATATATATATATATTATATAGCCTTATATTATATATAGCCATATGATTAAGTTTGCAGAATAATTTCAATTTAGTTTTTTAATATACCAAATACTAGGTCTTATATGCAATGTTGAGAAATTTAATAATTTAACAAGAACAAAAAATTTTACCCAAATTTCAAAATAGGATATTGAATTCAAAGCATTGTCAAATGTATAAACATTGAAAAATTAGTTTTGTAAAATAATAGCACATCAATTAATTTGAAGATTTCTAATGTTAACACAAAATATTTAAACTTTCAATCACACATTGAATAATATATAATTGATAAAATAATTAAATAAACAAAAGTAAAAAATAAAATAATGAAAATTGCATAATCTAATAAATATTTAAGAGTTAAAATGTTTGAAATTGAAAGAAAAATTAAGAAGATATTTTTATATTTTTTTTTATCAAGGAAACTTTTTAATTTTTTTGTGAAAATGACCAAAACCGAGGTTTAGATGATTTTGACTAATTTCGACCTTTTCACATTGATTTTGCAAGCCAACCTGTATTGTCCCTGACTAGATTAGAAATCAACTAATTCATAGTTAAACTAGCGGTATAGTTTTGTTTTAAAGAGATATATATAAATTTTAAATAATGTTTTAGAGAGAAAAAGAGAGAAAAGTGGAACTAGTAACTAGCCGGTCTAGTTATGTTTTAGAGAGAGAGAGATATAACATCATTTTAAATTTATATGTATCTCTCTAAAACATAATTAGATCAGCTAGTTACTAATTCCACTTCTGTGGTAACGTCTATTAGTATTTCGAGGATGCATGTTTGACTGTAGTTACTCAAAACAATTTATAAGACTTTTGAAAATTTATAAATTTATTAAAATTTGATAATTTTTTTTAAAGAATTTATAAATTTTAAAAATAAAATATTTAAAATTTATAAATTCTTAAAAAAAATAAACTATTTCTAACTTATTTTAAAATATCTTATAAAATATCCTATTAAAAATTATAAAACGGCATGAGTATATTTAATTATATTAATGATATTGTATAACTTTTTTTTAATCATTTTTAGGCTAACAAATTATAATTATTTATATTTTTAAAATTCAATAATATCTTATAAGTTTATAGTTCCAGGTATTTTGTTAGCTTCCTTTTAAATTAACTTCTATGAACTTACCAACTTAAAAACCTTGTTATAAATTATGAGATTTTATAAACTAATAAATATAAGTTTAATCAAACGCCCTCTCATTGTTTTATCTCTTGATAACATGTTGCTTGACCATCAGTATAAGAAGTGAATACCATGGTACTAAAAAATTGTACAAGGATATACAAGATTCAATAAAATCGTGTCGTGTACGTATTTATTAAATCTCCTATGTATTAAATCTCTATCTTAGAATTGATAAGCAGTTCATTCCTTCTAAGAGAATGAATATCTCATAAGTTTTTTCTCTACTTGTTGTTCTCATCCAATTTGTCCCCACGTGATTTCTTGTGGCATCATCAAAGAACTCATTAAAGTTGAGGTGTGTCTATGACACTAATCCATCTCAATTTGTCGACATGCTAAATCTAGGATAGAATTTCATGACATGTTTATAATTCATTAAGATAGTAGGCCAATAATTGGATTTTGGGAATTAATCCTAATAAATGGATAAACTTAAATTTGTTGCATTATATATACTTGATCTATTCTTTGCATCCACATGACGCATGTTAATTTTTTTTTTAGGTTAGTAATAGTGGCACTTACTGCGTGTATATAAAATTAAAAAATTATATCAATTTATAATTAATACAATAAAATATTATCTTTGGTGATTTTGATAAGAAAATAAAATTATTTAAAAATTATTCGATGAGAGTTGCAAGGGATGAGAGGAAAATGAAAAGCTTGAAAAGAGAATGAATTTAAATAAATAAAATAATTTAAATACAAAAAAGACAAATAAATATAAAAGAGAGAGAAGCACTTTAGTCAATTAACATTTGATTACCAAAATATCCCCTCCCTCTTAATACATCGTATAGATATATAGTTATAAATCTTATATTTTATTATTGTAACCATTCATCATTTCATCTTATTACCTAATTTATAATTAGCAAATTTGTACACAGCTTAATTTATGAAAACTCTAATATTTAGTTGTTTCCAAACAAATTTGTACTTTTGATAATTGATGTTGAGTTGATTGGATTTAATGGATAATCTTTCGAGACCAACTAGTTCATATGATTCGTGGCTGGATAAATGTCCTTGGCGAAGTTGAAATTTGTGAAGTGCTTTAAATCTTGAAGAATATATGATGAAATCAAGTTGGATTGAGTCAAGTGCTTGTTGGATGTGCATCAACAATTTGATTATCCCAAATTTCAATTGCAATGTTTTGGGTGACGTTGCAACATTGCTTTGTTATTGATTCTCAGTTGACTTTCTAGGAGTCAATCAAAGGTTATCCACAAAGAGTTGGGATGGAATAGGACATTTGCAATTCTCAATTGTAAATAGAAGAACATCTCAGACATGAATTATAACCTTGAGAAGACTTCAATCCCAAGCCATGAGAGTGCTAAAGTCTTTAAGTGATATTCTGATACTCGTGGGTTTTGAAGTGTGTGAACAACCTAATTATATCACAAACCAATCATATGAAGTGAAAGTTGAGCTAAGGTTAGTTTGATGAAGCACAAAATTGGAGTGTTTTGGTGCAATCAACTATTTGGCTACTTTGGGAGAAGGTGATGAGTTTGCGGGAAAGGTGTGACTATTGTTTAACTTATATTTTACTATACTTTAATTGTGATAGTGAAATTATCCAGGCTTAGTACCCACTAATGTAGGAGTGGACTCCAAAATGCATTAATAAATATTGATGTTTTATATTTTATCTCTATTGTTGGGGTGTGTGTGTGTGTGTGTGCACCCTCTTGTGTTTATGTAATAGTTTCTGCTACACTATTGAATTGAATTGAATTATATTGTTGCAATGTTGCTCACAACATCACCGCTGTGCGATGTACAGATGGCATCAGAGCCAAGTTGCTCATTGAGCTTGGTTCGACGTGAGTGTGAGCTTGGTGATTCTTGAATATCTGCAAACATATGTACTGAAGAAGAAGAATTTACCATATGTCCTCCACTTCTCAATGATTCCAAATTTCCTTATTGGAAAGCACATCTGCATGAATTCATAAAATCTCAAGATAAAAAAATTGGTACATAAATAAGAATGGATGACGTCCACTAACTGAAAAAACTACTGAAAGTATGGAGATTGTCAAAGATGTGAAATCATGAACTATGGAAGAAGAACGAGCTACTATAGGTAACTTGAAGCCATCAATACAATTTTCACAAGTATGGATGAGGAACTAAATTGATATCCACATATGAGGTAGGAAAAGAAGCTTGGGATATCCTCAAGAACATTCACAAAAGTACGAGTGCTATTAGAACTTCTAAACTTCATACGTTAACTTCTCAATTTGAAACTTTAAGAATGGGTGATGATGAGCCTATTATTGAATTTAATAGAAAATTGTGCCATATTACAAATCAAGCCTTTCAATTGAATAAAAACCTTGAATTAAGGTAAGAGCATGAGATGAATCTAAATTAAGGTAAGTATGAAAAGGAGCTAGCTTTTAAGATATTGAAGAACAGTTAAGATGAATGTTGCGACATTGAACAAAACTTTTAAAGATCATGGTAAGAATTCTAAAGAGATTAAGAAGTCTAAACCTCAAATAAAAGGAATTCAATATAATGAATGTGGTGGATTTGGTCATATTCAAGTGGAATGTGCGAATACTCTTAAAAAGTAAAAAAAGTCTATGAGTAAAACTTGTAGTAAAGATAGATCAAAATAGTCAGATGATGAAAATGAAACAAGCAACCATGATACATTTAATTCTACCAGCAAGAAAGCCCAAAATTTAGTCAACAATATTGTAACATCAATAGTAACAACAAAGACCAATCTGACTATAGTAGCAGTAGCAGTAAAGTTACTGAAGAAGAGTTGCTATGTACTTATCAATTAGTATATGATAAATTGATGACCTTGAATTCAAAAAACAAGCACTGAATGATGAAGTGAGTTCATTAAAAGAAGACAGGGAGAAGATGAATAATGCCTTCAATAATCTGAAAAAAAAAAAAAGGATAAAAGGTTTGAAAGGTTATACCATAAAGCTAAAAATAGTGCAAATGAAGCTAATGGTGCACTCAATAAATTAAATTTTGAAAATAAAAAATTAGAAGATGTGCTATCCACAGGAAAATCACCAAAGGATAGAATTCGTTTGGGATTTTTAGAGCATCTAAGAAGCGACCATGTTGAGAAAGAGGAAGTAAAGTTTCTAAAGGAAACTACTCCAATTGTTGCCAATGCTATTATAATACTGAATGAAATAGCAAAGAAAAAGAGGTATAAGTTCAATCCAACATGCAATTATTATTCCAAAGTTGGTCATTCTATTGTAAAATGCTTCATATTATTAAAAAATACTATGAAAAGAAGACGTGTTGACATTTAAACTACAAGTAAAGATGAGAGCAATACTTCAATTGAAGTTAAATGCAAGGAGGTGAGATTTGATAAAAGTTTTCCACCAATTGTTCTTAACAAAATTGCAATGATTAATAGATTTAAGAAAATGAAGAAGAAAGGAGTGAAAACAATCCGTAGATTTTGGAAAAATTATGACATTATATTGGAAGGTGCTTCTCCTTATTGAAGCCTGTGCTACAAGAAGGAGATGTTGCACCCATTTTGCCAACATAAAGAGTAATAGAGGTCCAATTAGACAAATTTAAGTAAAAAAATTAGACCTTAAATGCTTTATGTCTCACACATCCCTAAAGGATTGTTCAAAAGATTCGTGACATGTTAACAATAGAGGTAATATTTCAAAATACAAAATATTTTTACAAAGAAAAGTGGTGGCAATAATACCACTATTGGATTTCACTAAATTTGGGATGCAAAATTTTCAAAATTTAACCATGAAAATAACTAAAGAATGTAGCAAAATTGACGTGATCAAGGGAGGTAGCGGAAGAATAAAAATAAATTGAACCCAAATTGAATTCAAAGAACGTGAACCGTGCATCAAAGTGTCCGACCCAACGTATTGAAACCAAAATGAACCTAAAAACAGATAAACAACGATTGGTATGTCACAATTTACAAAAAGATCACCCCTATTAAATCGATTTGAGCATTCTCAAATTCAGAAAAAATTGCGTGATTTTATAACTCTCAAATTCATAATATCCAAAATTTCCTGTTTCAACTAAATAAATGCTATTTATACTAAATCCTATCGGACTCTAACATAAAAAGCCCATATAGCCTAACTTATTAATAAAACCCATTAATTCAGAAACAGAAATTCAACAACCAAACAAACCCTTACTTGGCGGAAACAAGGCTTAATCTTCAACCCAAATTCACCGCCCAATCTCTCCTATTTTTTTCCAATTTCTCTTGGCCAAGCGTGGCCCAACTAAATCTTCTTTCCCTTCTTCTTCTTTTTTTTTTTCTAAAAACCTTCTGGCCTAAAACTCCTTTAGCCCAACCCAACTCCTTCTTAGCCCAAACATGGACCATGCACCCCTCCCCCTCTTTTTTTTTACTTTGGGGCAAAAAACCCGATTAGGGTTTCTACCAACCACGATGGAGCTGGGCGACGGGGTTCCTGCCACTAATCATCTGCGACAAGGCTGATGATTAGATGGGCTAGGGGCTGTGGCGCTATTGGAGGAAAATCTCGACCACCAATTACCAATTGGGAATGGAAAGGGTGGCTCAAGTGGAAGGGTGACTCAAGTGGTTTTCTGGTGACGAATTAAGAGTACTCTGGCTATTTTATGGCAACAATTGGGAGTGGAATCAAGTGGGCTAGCTATAGCGTTCCCTACGCAGATGAACCCCAACTAGAATTGGGTTGAATCAACGGCGGATTCGGTGGACATTGCCACAGCAACGGCATCAACTTCTATTCAAAATTTTTTAAAAAATTTTTTTCGATTTCTTCCTTTTGTTTTGAATTTTTTTCTTCTTTCTGATTTTTTTGAATATTTTTCCTCAATCCAAGCTACTTATTGAATTAAATTTTGATACAATTACCTCTGATACCAATTGAAGTGATTAGGGGGAAGCAGCAAAAGAATAAAAATAGATTGAACTCAAATTGAATTCTAAAAATGTGAACCGTGTAGTAAAGTACCTGACTTAACATATTGAAACCAAAATGAACCTAAAACATGATAAACAGTGTGATAGAACGGCCACAATCGATACGCCAAAAGTCGATTGATACGTCACCATTTACATAAGGATCATCTTTATTAAATCGATTTAAGTATTCTCAAATTCAGACAAAATTGAGTGATTTTATGACTCTCAAATTCATAATATCTAAATCTCCATATTTCAACTCAATAAATGCTATTTATATTAAATCCTATCAAACTCTAATATAAAAAGTTCATAGGCCCAACTTATTAATAAAGCCCATTAACTGGTAAAAATAAAAATAATAAATACTAAAATAAAATCCAATTGGAACCTAATTCCTATAATTTTTGTCTATTGTTCAAGAGCTGCAATAAAGTTTTGGCCTCTAATTTGTCTACGTAAACCAAGCATTAGCTAGGCCTTTCTAATAAATATTCATGAATTCTTTTATGAAATCCAACAATTGGATGCGCTTGGAGAATTTTGTAAGAGGGTATGAGAAAGAAGTTAATAACTACTTTGTACCGCGTGCAAAGTGGTAAACAGTGCTTGGATGAATAGTGTGTCAAAGTACTATTGCGTGAATAGTGATTTTTGTGTTAGGATTCCTAGGATTAATAGACTAGACTCTATGGGCTTTTATATAAACTTTAAAATTAACTCTAGCTTATCCTTTAATTGTTAATCTAATTAATAATTAAACTCTATTTGAATTATTTCCTTCTTTTTAATTAATCTCTTTAATTAAATTAAAGACCTGTTATGTTTAATCTCCATTATTAACAAACATAAAAAGTATAAAACAATTCTTTTGTCTTATCTCTTTAATTTAATTAATTATCATTAATTAAATTAAAGGCTCATTATATTTTCAATTAATGATCTCATCACTAACAAATATAACAAGAAATAAATTATTCCATTTATCCAATTGCAACCACATTAATTCTACCATAAGACTTTTTAAGCCTCATTCATAAAAATTTTCAAGCCTTATAATCATCACTTTGCAAATGCTTTTGGGCTATCGCTTTGTTCTTATGTGAGTGACTCTTTAGGTTCATCATTGCCTGGCAACAAGTATAATTTGAAGGCTATCGGTAACATCTAGCCTATAGCTTATATCGTGGTCCATTCAAGATAAAATGAATAAATGACAATGAACCTTTTTAGCATTGTTACTTTTTGTTTTTTAATGAATTATTTTTGTATAAAAAATTAATATAAAAACATATTATTGTACATGTCAAGAGGCGCGCACATGCACACACACACACACACACATATTTAATTATGTAATTATATTTATAGTCCAAGTTAAGTGGTAATCGGTTGGACTAGCGATGCAGTGAACTACTAGGTTTTCCGGTTCAATCACCGATTCAGGTTTAAAAACATTGACTAAAAAGGATCACACTCACATGGAAGCTTCGCCAACTATGAATCCCAATACTTTTACTCCGATTTTACAAGTCTGAATCTTTAATCCTAATTGGTAAGGTTATGTGTTAGCTTTGCCAATTGAAGACCCCGATACTTCTACCCTTATTGGGTGGGTCTCAATTTATATTCTCAATTGGTAGCATCCTGTGTTAGCTTTACCAACCGTGGGCTCTAATACTTCTACCCTAATTAGACAAATCCCAATCTTTAACTTCAATTAGTAGGGTCAACTTATTTCCAATCGAAGGGCTCAACATTTCTACCTCGACTTAGAACTAGCTCTTATACACTACCATTACAAAACAACTAGTAAGTTTGATTCACATCGAGATTTTCATAATAAAGATGTTTAAATTTTTTTACTTCAGAAATAAGCATGTCAAATTTTTCAAAGGTGAACAGTTAAATTTGTAGTGATGACAGAAATTATTTCAAGTTCACAAAATAGAAACATTGGCATGTTGAAGTTTAGCTTTCACGAAGTGAGTACGACACATTTGAGAGAAGATTCAAACACGTAGTAGACATTTCATTTATATTGTAAGAGCAATTTTTGAAACATTTGCAAAAATAGTAGGGTGAATTCACTTAAATGGTATCAATTTTGCTATTTGGTGCGCTCACTGGTTAATGATCCTTGGGTTTTTATTCAACAAAATAACTTTCATTTAATCTCAAATTTAAAGAATCAAATATCCCAATGCACCCTAAACTCCTGAAGCCATTAATTGTTTTCTACTCTAGCAAGTTTGCTAATTAATTCTCGAATATTTTTTAAGATTTCTACACCGTTGGTGGTGCGTTTCGCATTCATGGGTCAAGTGGACAATGGTTCTCGTGGGTTTTAGGTGAATGCTCGTGGGTGCATAGTGAATGGAAACAAGGAACAATTTGGAAAATCATAGAAGTCAAGTTTTGGATTGACATTAGGCATGGTGGGATCAAATCTAGCCACATGGCGACGATCATCCAATGGTCATTCTAGAATCACAATTTGAGGCCCTTCATGATCAATTATGGCTAGCACATGTTGATGTAGGGTGTTGCGATCACCGATTAGGATGTTCTAGAAATATGCTCAAGTCACCCTACGATTGATCATGTCACCTTGATTGTCCGTGCGATCAATTGTGCCAACTGGTGTTCCAGTTGGGAGGGCTTACGCATTTATGGTTGTGGCCCTCATGATTGATCCAGGTTGATCACGCCACTTGGATCGACTGTGATTGATTTAGCATTGGGCGATTGATTGGGGCAGATTGTCCAGGTTCAAATTTTCACCTATTTTTTGGCATTCTAATAGTTCGAATACTCATTTTAAGGCTATATTAACTGGAAATATGCACGATTAACAGGTTTATACCTGTTGTTACCATGGTTTGTAAGGATACTGGGAATTATGATTAAATAAACGAGGAAGCAATGGGATGCATGCTCGGTTCATGTACACAGTGTCTATTTCATTTTTCTCTACATATGGGTAGTCATATGGGAGTTTCTGCATACATGTACAATTAAGTTCACTTATATGCATGAGGTGTGCACATAAGGATGTCTATGGTGCAAGAATCCTAATTTGGCACGTGAACACATTGTAGTACCAAAGTTCGGTTAAGTGGCTTACCTTAAAGTGGATTGCACAAAGCCTCCTTTGCTTTTGCACACCTATGTGTGGCTGGCCGAAAGGGGTGGGGGAGGGTAAAATTTTCTGCAACCTTGCCTTAGTAGTGCTTTTATACCTAGGGTTACATATGTAGGGTTAAGATGAGGTTGACCCATGTTAAAATGGCAACTTTTCTGCTGCAAAATCCCTTCCTAATATCAGCCTATCAGCCGTCAATTCTTCCAAAATCACCCACCAATCAGCCCTAATTGTCCTCAAGCAAGTATGGTATGATCGTGGTTTAATGACTAATTAAATCTTCCACCACCCAAAATTCCTCACTCTTTCTATAAGATGATAATATAACTATAATGACTAAATAATTACAAGGGAAGAATTTAACAAGGTTCATTTATTTCCTGTAAGGGAATTTTCGGCTATTACACATATTGTACCAATATTCTCAAATCTCACACATATGATATAGTTTCATTTAACCAAATTAAACGTATTCCTCTCATTTTTGATTTGGTCAACTCGAACAATGGGACAATTTTTTCTTCATGACTTCGATTACTAACTATCGAAGAGGTGACAAACAAATTAGGCATCAAAACTGCATGACTGAACCGGTGCAAAACATGCATGCATGAATAAAATAGATCTAAACCTGCACTATCGAATCAGGGCAGGACGAAATTTGTACGAACAAATAAACAGGATGAAATTTGCACCAGCAAACCAGGAGAATTTGTACGAACCAAATAGGATGAAATTTGTATCGAAAAAATAGGACGAGACTTTTTTGTGTTTCACATTGCGGGCATCGTCGCAACAACCGAGGTGATGAGAGGTTTTGAAAATGTCATTGCGAGTCTCGTTGTGACGACAAAGGTGACAAAAAATTAGAAACTTTTGTTTCCTGCGCCCAACTTGAGTGTTTCATTTGTCCCATGAAGTTCTGACTAAAGCCTACATTGTATTGCTGCAAACTTGGGTTGTACTCCTGTAACTGCTGCTACATATCACTAAGTGACTGTATTTGCAAAAGGAGCACATTTCCAAGATGCCAAATCTCAGTACAACATCTAATTGAAATTGTATCAAAACTTGTTTTCTGTTATACACATTCATTGTTTACCTATTGGTTGACATTGCTTGAGTTCGCTTGAGCTCTTCCGCGAGGGAAGCTTGCAATCTCTCTGCAACTAGCCTAGACTCTCTCTCTCTCTCTATCCAAAGAATTCAATGCTTCCTATAATTATATTTAACAAATTAGCATTGTACCGTACAAAACAAAGTAAGCATCTGAAAATCACGAGTCATTAGACCAATTTATCCCTTCCTTCCCTTAGCAAATTTTTCTTGTGATGCCTTCAAATTTTTTCTCGTTTCCATAATAATTGAATTCAACTCATCTTCTTTGGCCTCCATCATCAACTCTGAAAGAATATTAACAAGGTTCTCATATTTCAAAACCCCCAAACATAATTTATTTCTTAATTAGGACATTGTCAAGCAAAAAGAGATTGTTGTCACTGAAAGGAAGAACCACTCTTACCTGTATCATTGCAGTTTTTTCTGTGAATATCAACACCCATTTGTTACCCTGCTTAAGCCTTATTATGCTTTTTGCCATTTGTTCACTTTTTCCTGCGGAAACCTCAAACACCTAATAACAAAATAATACTATTGCAACACCCAAGCTTAAAATGCATTTGCAGTTGAATTAATTACCAAACCAATCAAATCATAAAAACAAACTTTAGCCTACCTTGTAATTAAATTTATCTTTAATTCTCATTAAGTATTGCCACGACATCTTCTTTAGTCAACTCAACTATAGCACAATCAAAACCGAAACTGATTGGAGGACCACTAGTGTGAGGGAGATCTTCGCCCCCATTTACTGCGGAAAATGCAGGCCACATTTTTTTTTATTCCTATTCTTCTTTTCTTGTCTACTAGAAGCTCATCATCGGCAAACTTGCTTTGTACAAATCAGCAGCAACCACAAAAATATAAAGATGAAATGTCAAAAATTTATGGGCAAAAGAAACAAAGAAAAAGAATTAGCCACAATAAGTCTTTCTGAATGAATTGAAAGGAAAAGGGAAAAAAAACAGCCACCAATTTCAAAGTCGGACTTAGAAAGCTTAGTCTGTAACAAAAGCCATATACAACTTTTATAACCATGATGAAGTCCCCACTGTTGCCCTAATATTTAAGATGACATCCTAGGGACACTAAACAACTAAATATTTGAAACCCCACGAAATCGAACTCACTTGCGAAGGTCGGGAAGGAGCCTTATTCTGGCTCTTGAAGCCATATGAATGGCAAAGATGTAGAGAGAGGTTAGTAAGATGGAGACGGACTATTTGAAAATTCATTGGTGGGAACGGTGGTTGATTGCATGCGTTAAGGTCGAGACAGAAGGAGGTAGAGAGCGGTTAGAAAAATGGAGATGGACTATTCAAAATTTGTTGGTAGGAACTGTGGTTTGTTGTAATGGAAGCTAAGGTAAAATTGGAATCATTGCTTCAAAACAACTCTTAGCGCAAAAAGAGCTTTTCCTTATGAGAAAATTGGGGGGAAATTGCTTTCAATTCTACTCCATTTTAGATATATACTGCGATAAATTAAATAGAGTATAAACATAATAATGTTTTAACGATGAAGTTGGGATGCATGCTGTACATTTCATTTGACCAAAGGCTGTGCTGGTTGGACATGCACTGTTCAAGACAAAGGTTGTTACTGTTCTGAACAAGGAAGCCACTGTTCACCTGCGTCTAGACGGGTGCGTTTGGTAGAAAGGTATTTTCTCAAATGTGAAAGGGCCCGTTGGTGTCGGAAGTGGGATGTTCGATTGCAAAGATGTCCATTCGGGAAGAAGAAGAAAAAGACGTAATTCAGGAAGAAAGAGCACACCGCAGGACGTGTTTGGCTGTTCGAAAAAATTTAAAACATGAAAGGACATGTTTGGCTACAGTTTTGGGCTGGAAAAAGAAAAAAATCTTGAATATTAAAAAAAGTACAAATTGAAAATTAAAAAATAAACTGCTCAAATTTTTAAAAACATGGAAAATAAAGTATGTGAAAAATTAAAAAGAAAAAATAAGAAAACAAAAAACAAAGCCTACAGGGATAATATTGTTATTTACATTGATAAAATTAGTTTGTAAAAAATATGCAAGTATCATTTTTGAGTTTGGTGTTGATGGAATGTTTTGCACCATTCTAACTCTGACCTGTACATCCCCATTAAACTAATTATTTGGCAAAATGATACCTGCAAATATTTTACTAACTATAAAACATTCAATGACATTATAATTTCACTTAGTAACGGAATGAAATATTATTTAGAATATTTTAATTATATTTTATTATATTATCTAATTTCAAAGTCCAATTTCGTTCAAAAGAATATTTCATAGAATTATTAGATATATTTTTTTCCTTTTCTTCCATACCCATATTTCTATTTTTCCTTTTTATTAATTTTTCATTTTTCATTTTTTTAAATTTTCATGAATTTTTTTTATTCACACAAAACCATTTTCTCACAAACTGTAAATTGAGTTTATGGCTTTGATTTATTTTTTTATTATTTCTCTATTTTTTATTATTTTTCTATTTTTTAACGTTAAGGATTTTTTATTTAATTTCTAGGCATTGTTTTTTAAATGCGTTTTGGTTGATGAGTACATGAATTAAAAAAAAAAAATTGATTTATCCATGAATGATTTTTATTTGATTTTTTAAATTTTATTCATTTTTTAAATGCGTTTTGGTTGTAATTTCTTAAAATAATGTAAAGAAGTAAAGAAAAATACAGAAAGCTTAAACTAAATAAAGAAGACAGAAAATACAGAAAGAGAAAGGGCAACGCAGAGAGAATAAAAATTGAATAAAAGAAAAAATACAAAAAAAAAAAGAAACAAACACAAAAAATAAGACATCGGGAGAAATGTGTAGAAATGAAAGAACAGAAAGAGAGAGAGAGAGAGAGAGAGAAACAAAATATAAGATAAAAGTAGAAGAAAAAAAAAAGTTTAAAATTAAAGAGACAGGACATGAGTCACTCTTTAGTACTGCAAAAGCACTACTTTTGAAAATAGGAGCCCACAACCTATGGCAAGAGATTGTTACACTTTCTCCTAGAATACGTAGGACGTAGTTGCCTACAATCTCCCTACACAGCAAATTTGCAAGGGATCATTCTCCTCTCGTCCACTCAATCTACTAACACCCAGTTGCAGTGTGGATCCCCTGAAGAACCGACTGCCCTCTAACACTCATACATATGATTTCACGCTTTGATCATTGATGAGCACCGCATGTCTTACTTGACACCATTGTAAAAAATGGACTACTAAGGTGATTCAACTACATAATTTGGTTCATGGCTCCTCACCAGTATTGTGTGAGAAGGGGTTGTTAAGCTGTCAGCAATGTTGCTTTATTATCCATTTTGTTTATAGCTGTGTTCATCATTCTTTTAGCACACCGCATTTGACTGAATCTGATGGTTTCGATTATAATTTTGTTATGGAACTTTATTTTGTTTAACTGGCTCCTTCTGACTAGCCGCATGCAGTTGTTGTCCTAATTATTTCTTACCAAGTGTGAAGTATAACCTGTAATTTTGGGGTTCATTTCTTGGGTTGAGCTCAACAGAAACACGAAGATGAGTGGAAAGTACTGTAAAGTTTTATTGAAAGAATATTCTGTGTAACAACGTTACAATTAATACAGAACCCGAACAACGTTGAGATCACAAGTGTATGAAGAAAAGTAAAAGATATACATTGTCACAACTGCAAATATCTAAACTACCACAACTGGAAAAATTAAACATCGGACTGCTTAGAAGTTCTCTTTGTGAAAGTCAAACTTTGTGCTTGTTTTCCTGGTGAAGTCCTGAGCTAGCCGTCGAAGCTCCCCGACAAGGGTTGGTGGGCCGCAATAGAACACTCCTGTGACAAATTAGATGTCATTATCAGTCCAAACTCAATTTTCTTTATAATGAGTGTACTTGTGCGTAAAAGTGTGATTTCTGTGGAAAACTGCCACTGATGATCACAAAAAATGGAGAAATATGGAAACGCCAATGCTTACCAACTCGTTGATCAGTATGGTTAACAGCCACGTGCTTGAAAACCCGGCGCCAGTCTGGTCTAGCGAAGTGTGTCTTGACTCTAGTCCCAGACACAATGTCCAAACCAGTCTTAGCATGCTCTAGGGACTGCAGCATCGCAATGAGAGCCGACCGGGCATCTCCTTCTTCGTACACGCTCGTGCAATGGTTGTGAAGCTCTATCATGCCATCACTGTCGTTTTCAGCTACCTCATTCATCACCCCTCTAAACCATTCAAATGAGCCTTGCTCCCGAGTCACCCAGTAAAAGTAGGCACGCCTTGTGGCAGAAGGCTGCTTCCTATCATCCTTGGAACCACCTGTCGAGTCTATGTACCCTTTTTCCATGTCTTTTTGCTGTTTGATGTTGTTGAGCACATCTTTGACAATGCTGATCAAAGGGGTGGCACCAATGCCTAGGCCTATGAGGAGTACAGTGTCGTATTTCTTGTAATCTTGTGCTGGTGCCCCATATGGACCATCAATCAAGAGCCTTGGCAACCTAGTGGCATATTTGTGAAGCCAAATTTACACATATATTGGTTATGTCATTCATTTTTTGTAACTTATAAGAGGACCAGTGAAAAGCTAAAATGAGTTTCTTACATTAATTGGTTATTGGCTGGAAGGAGATCACTATCCGGAACCTGACAAGCCTAATAAAATCAAATACACTGGTGTTTCAGTATGTTGAGCAACAATTATAGGGCAGACAAAAACTTATATTTTATGGGAGTCATAGGCTGTGCAGTGTATAGTCTTATATTTAGAACTTGCTTGATTTTAAAATGAAGAACCTTTGAAAAGATTGTCTTGAGCTGAGATGTCCAATCACCGGTAGTCCGTATGTGGATGCTCAGATAGTCATCTCCAGGAGCTGACGTAATGGAGAAGGGATGCCTGTAAAAAACATCACAGATTTTGTCAGCAGAGTGTATGCTTCATGAAATATATGTGAAGGGAAATTCCGGTTTGTTGATTTACCATTGAAAGGGAGAAATTTCAGAACAGTTGACAAATATATACTGCCCACTAGTATATCTAAATCCTTGGGGTCTAGACATGTGCAAGGACAAGACATTCCCAGAGTATACGGACACCTGAGGATTCCATAAATATAAGTTTGAATTCAGAGGAACATTTGATGATAAAACAGTTTGGAATGTACCCTATGAATCTGAACAGTCTTGTGGCTGGACCTAAACGCACGGATCAGGCGCTCCAAGGCGTACAACCCCATCGGAAAAGCAAGATACATCCATGTCTGTATCATGAAGAAATCAGAACATTAAATTCATGAAATATGCTATTGGAAGAGCAAGTCATGTCAAGTTTGTTGCCACTCACGCTTTTCTTGTACCACTGCTTGGTAATGTAGAGGAAGTGGCCGTGAACGATGAGGAGGACGTAGACCACTACAAATAGGTGGTGCGAATACCAAAACGCGTTAAATCCTGTGAGCTTTTTCACAAATCCAGGAAGGTTGAGTCTGTTCCTGCGAAACCACGGCTGTGCTAATATAAAAGCTATAGCCATGAGCACCACCATTGCGACACCAGTCCATCCTTCGATGCCCTTGACAAACCACCAGTAGTTGTCTGGCCTTTTGTCTCCAAACATTGGCTTCATCGGTTCATATTCTGCATCCGTAGCGTGCAATAATCGAGGGAAATCACATGTCAAGTGCGCAATCACATGTAGGCCGGTACCTACTACAACTCCAAGAGCAATCACCTGAAGAAGATTCCAAGAGCAAAGGTATGTTAGTGGCAGAGAAAAACATAGTTTTCCCTCTTTTTAAATATAATGCTGCGAAGGGAATGAGGATATGTTCCTCCATTTTTCAAAAACAACGGCGGATATCATATATCAGTATAGAAAACTTCATTTATGTTGTTATGACATGCCTTGTGGAAATTAATATTATCGTCAAAGGGAACAGCCGATCCAAGCTTGGTCCGACTCCTAAGCCATGTCACGGTGTTTCTGCAGACTGGTAACAGTATTAGAGCCATATTAAATTTGAGTGTTTCTGCTCCACCTTTGGCCGTTGACACACAATACCCCATTACGTGAAAAACAGCTCTATGCTTGTACTGGATAAATTTCCATGTGAAGAGCCCTGCGCAGATTGCTAGCCACAGAGCCAGCACCCAAATCCTCTTCCAGTCATCCTCAATAAAATAAGCCACCTTCCGGAAGAATCCCTTTATGGGGTTAAACTCTTTGGTGGGTTTCAGCTTCTGGCTTAGCATTTGGCTTAGAAGTCGGCTCTCTGTCCCGAGGTGAGTGGAGTAAGAAGGGGCCTGCAGAAGTAAGGTCTCCAAGTGTTGCAGCTGCATGTTGCAAATGTACAGGCATTAGCTCTAGACTTTTCTGAGAATCATGATAAAGAAAACAGTTTGCATTTGAGGCTTAGGCTCAGGGGCAACACAGATCTTATCATACTCCCAAATTCACTTCTCATGATGTTTCCAATTTCAGACTCTTGAACTGACCTCAATGTATCCACGCCTATCACGATCCAATTCTTCCATGATCAAAGCTGTGTATTCATCCACGTTTTCTTGGATTTTCAACAGGTTGTTTGCAGCAGCACTGAGTGTTATAATCTGGAAAGGCAGTATTGTGAGCTCATCAGGTGATCATTTTTGAATTATTTCCGCTATTCTTTTTTAGGACCTTACCTCTTTCAACTCTTCTTCGGCAATTCTTCCATCTGCATCCTTGTCCACCCTGCAATTCAATAAAACCATCCATGAAAAAAAAAAACAGATTACTAGTAGCTAATTGCAAAAGGGAAGGAATCGCTGAATTTTGCAGAGTCAAATTGGCATGAACAAACACTTTCAGCCCTGTAAAAGAGTTGCAGGAAGTACTCTACATAGGCCTTTGAATCCAAAGCCGAAGACTGTCTTAAGTAGCCATTAATTTTATAGTCCAAAAGCAAATAGAATGGAACAAAGTGTTTGGCCTATTGGTCACAAGGGGATAGATATCATGTCAGACTAATCCAGATTCTGTTAGAATGATTGCTTGCAGACACTTGACTTAGTCATCATTATCTATCCTAAACTGGAACAAATTGTAGCCACCAAGCGAACGCCAAATTTTGAAAAAATAACCAAAGCTTACATGTCGAAGAAGGTTTCCAGCCTAGCATCAAAACTTGTGTCCGCTATCTGCTCCCAGAACATGCGGAGATCCGCCTCACAGATTGAGGACGATGTGATGCCTCTCTTTCGTGCCAGAGCATCAAATAGGATGTCAGCGAACTCACCAGACTCTTTCATTCCTGCTCATTTACTCATAATGATCATTTGACAAGACATATGTAGAGACTAATCAAGTATGGTTCATTTGTAAGGCAAGATTAAGGCAGTCCAGTCCATGGACACACAAGACACACCTATGCATTGACCAAACTCGGATTTGTGCAGAACACCATTAACAGCAAGCTCGTTAAACCGCTTTTGGACCTCAGACCAGCCTTCGTTGCCAAGATTCTTGTTAATAAACCGAAGGCCTCTAAGGCCGCGCACTACGCCAGACTGGCTACGATCAAACTTGTTAGGCCTCTTTAAAGAGGTCATCCGTATTAGCTCCCTCGACACTTGCCTCAGATGAGACGAGAGCTGGGAAGCGAACGAATTAGACCTTCTCTCCAGCCGACCAGCCAAAGCTGCAGTGTCCTCCTCGGAACCTTTGATGCTGTGAACTAATACAGCATCATCTTTAACATCAAGAGTTATCTCAACGTACTTGTCATCGTCTTTGACACCACTTCTGCCGCCTTTCTGGTTGTTACTCGACAATGGGCCGCTGAAAGAAACACGGTTGGCGCGCTTGACGCTATCTGTCTCTGAGGCTTGGCGAGATAATGTGCCTGAATCCATTTTGGCAATGTGCCTAGCGAGTCAAGGCTCTTGCTTGTCTATTGTGGTTATGAACAGAAGTGTCCCTTAACGTCCTGGAAAGTTGAAGATAAAGAAGTCAAAACAGAACAGCTTTGTTCCAATGTTCAAGATGAAAAGCTGGCATGCCAAGAATCTCTCATGATTAACATGGAAAATCGATGTTTCTTTGCCCAAACTACGAAATAATTTCACAATCACGCGAGAAACAGTTGAGAATTCTTGCTTTTATTGACAGCTTGTTCATTCACACAAAACACTGGGTGGAAACAGTAATGATCACACATCCTCGGTACAAAATGCGGTCACTTTCAAGTTCGATGTAAAAACAATCTCGTTCGTGTAAAATCACTGCAGGTAAGTAGTAACTTTCTGCTCACTACACACACATATGCCTTGCATTTCAGATTCTATAAGCCCATTTGATACATGCACACTAGAGTATAAAAACGCATCTACGTATTCGGAAGATCTTTGACTAAGCTTTTTTTTTTTTTAAGAGTTTATAAAATCTTCATATATTTTATTTTAAAAATAAGTAAAAAGGTATTTGATAATATCATCTTATAAAATTTGATTAAAATTTATAATTATAATCCATTATAATTTTTTAAATATAATAATAATAAAAATAACATAAATATTATTAATAAAATGTAATTTAAAGATATTTATATTATTTGTAATATATAAAATAAAATAATTTATAAGATATTGAAAATAAATTGAGAATAATCAACTTCTTTTTTAAAATAGTGTATAAATTTCAAATATAAACATCTTATTTTTACAATTTATAAACTCTTTTATTAAAATAATTACCAAATATATATAAATTCCTAAACATTTTGAGTCCTCTTAATCAAACATGTAATACGCATAGTGTGTGTAATGCAGGATATGAAACATTAATTTGGAACCCAAATATGAAAAACAAAAAATGATGCGTTGAGCTATACCAAATGCACGAACACCTGTGACGACATGAACAAGCAACAAAGAATCAACCATACATGTCTCATGTCAGACAAATCTGCATTCCTATGAACTTGCATCTATTGCGTTATCCAAGAAAAGAGAATTGAATAAATGCTTCGGACTTACACGCAAATGCTTCGTGGGATTTCGAGAAGTGAATGTAGTAGTTGTCTGCAATACGAGTACAAGATGTGTGTGTATACATATATATATTGAGAGGGGGGAGAGGACTTTGTTTTCTTCGTCCTTTTATAATGCAATGTGGTGGGGAGGGTTGGTGCGAAGTCAGAGAAGAAAAGTCGTCAGGACAGGAATTCAGGGGGCGTGTGTCTCTTGTTTTTGATTCTGGCGCAGTTTTACTTAATAGAGGTTCGAAGCCTTTCCAACCAACGATGTATGCACTGTCCAAATCCCAAAACTTACTCGTAAAAGTGACAGGTTTCTTGGATAATGAATACTAAAATCAGAGGAGTGGTTGCCCAACAATTATTGGAATTCAACTCTATTCAATCTATAGAATTTGAACCCATATTTACACTTAAAGTCAAGTAATGAAATAAAATTCTGAGGAAAATTTTAAAACTCAATTTGGAATTCAAAAAAACGAAAAAAAGTTCAATCAAACTCAAGTCGGAAAGCGTTTGGTTTGTTGACACCCATAGCTCATTTTTGGGACTTGGTAATAGTTGGTTCACTATTGCATATATCTTGAATGCATGCATGGGTAGGGTTGTCCATAGTTTGGTTAACTTTTTCTATATAAATAGGTTTATAAATAAATTACCCTACATTCTATCTTGAATTACAGGGGCAGTGGCATTCTTTTACAAACCTAATTCTTAGACGCCACCCAATATTATATTTTCATTTAAATGTGTCAAAGGGGTTAGTTGTGACATACTATCATGTCACATGAATACTATTGGGTCAAATGGAACCTGAGCTGGATTTTGAAAATAGGAAGGAATCTCGGGTTTAATTTTTGGACATAAATGTAACAGGACTCCAGCTGTTAAAATTTCTCATATAAATTTTTTATTATTATGTATAATATAACAGTTTATTAAAACTGATAAAATAGTTCGTCTTGCCTATACACTAGCTCGTGAAATATAAATTCAATATTTTTAAAAATTTTATATAGCAAATAAAATTAATTAAAAAAAAAAAATCTACTGCTTTCAACGCATACAATAGTTACAATGCTTATATTTGAACTCTTTAAATCTTTTAAACCTAAAATATTTTAGCTGTAAATATGTAAATAATTACTTGTTCTTTCTAATATTAATTTCTTAAATGTTAATATAGTATGATTTATAATATGTACACATACATAAATATATAACACAACATTTTTTGGGTGTCCGTAGGACATATCGTTAACTCCAACCTATGTTAAAGAATGTCGGCATAACTAATTCAAGATAAATCATCGATTTGCATCCTTCATATCAACATCTTGAATTATTTAATAATTAGTTATTATTGAAAGACTAAATGGGCATTATTCAAGCACAACTTGTCTATGGAATAATATAATAATGATTATTATAATTGACGAATAAAAAAGTTTAGGTAAAGCTCAATTTCTTGCAAGTCACACGTAGACAAATTCCTCGGTCTTGGGTGGCAAACTAGTTAGGAAAAATGTTAATTTCTGTGGGCGTTGTAGAAACGTGCTTTGGTTGTGCTTAGTTGCCCGAGTAAATAATTTATTAATTTATATTCGAGTTATGATTGTTTTTGGACAAAATTATGAGTAGTCATCCAAGTGGGGGATATCTGTGTGGGCAAAACGCGGTGTGAGAACAATTCAACGATGAATGGCAAATGTCAACTGTCAAATGTCAATCATTTGTTCCTTCAGAAACAATTGTGCTTCCTTTCTTTAGTTTATTTTTTGTACAAATTGGAGATATTTTTCTAGCTTCTGTTTTTTTTGTGGGAATACTTTCAGTGGCAAAAATATGTTTTTTTTTTTTTTTTTTGTTCCATATATATAATTGGAGGAGATTAGAATATTTTTTAATAGTTGCATTAGTCGTGCAAGTGTATAGATATTGACTTTAAACTGTGGAATGTGTATTCTCAGGCATATGTCTAAACTATTTTTCCTTCAATATATAAATAATTCTATCATATTCTTAATGGGAACACATATAATGAAATGAGTTTTTTTATTATAGTCGATGTTATTATCTCATGACATTACGTTATGTTTTAGATAATATATGTGAATAATTTCATGCCTTATTCATTCTTTCTTTTTATTATTTTTTCAATTGTAATGTAATACCAAATTACAATGTTTCTTCTAGTCTAAAGGAGGATTGATATGATCGATTTGAAATAGCCTTATCATGCATTTTGGTAAATTTAATGAACCGGTTTTTAAATTTGGTACTAATGTATGCAGAGAGTTGACCACTCCCTTTCAACTAAAATAATATAATACCATTATTTTTTTTAAAGTCGAAAGTTATTACTATCTTATATTTTATTATGGATAATAAATGTTGATGCGAAGAATTAAAAGCCATTCTCATTCTCTTTGTTTCTTCCCTATGTGTTGCTCATGCGAAACGATGACATTAAATTCCACTAAAGTGTCGCGATCCGACGATTGCAGAATTTATTATTTATTATTTTGTTCTTTATTTGTTACTAAGCTTTTACTGTATTTTGACTTTTTAAATTAAGATTGAGTAAATTTTAATATAAATATTTATTTTGGTTAAAACGAAAATTTGAGAATTATAAAATTGTTTTGGTTTCTTTAAAATAAAATTTCTGTTTTTCTTAAAATTTAATTAAATAATTCTTAATCCTATAAATAACTCAAATCGACTACGACATGATAATTTAGTCATTCTATTAATTATTCAATTTTTTTAAGTTCGATTTTAATTCTGTTTCAATTTTATTTTGTTGTGTCGGATGCGGCATGTGCCTCTAGAATTTAAAATTGGATTCCATTTACTTTCATTAAGTATTATTAGAGTTGGTTGTATCCAACAATTTAAGTTAAAAATTTTAAAAAATAAGAAATTCAGAAAAAGCAATAAAATAAAATAAAATAAAAATTGAAGAAGGCGGAGGCTCGGACCCTCCAAATTCGCCGGCGTTCAGTCGTTCCAGGCCAAATTCCTTAACCGAAGGAGTCGCCACCCAGAGCCCGCTCGATTCGGCCGTGACAGTGGCTGGAAATCGGGCGTCAAGGACTATAAACTCATGCTTAAAATCCATCATCGTCGCTGCCTAATCGCCGCGGAAACGCCGCCGTGCCACCGGATTTTGGTTCGCCGGCGTCTTCGTTCTCAAAGCCCGCGTCACCGTTTCCCGCAGCGCAGCCACCGCCTCCACCCACAAACCCTAACCGGGTTTCCAGGAAGAAAATTAAAAAAAAAAAAACAAAACAAAACAAAACAAAAACTTGAGTTTTGGGCCAATATAGCACTGTGGCAAACTGAATTGGATGGAAACCTGGGCCAGGAGTGAGGACTGGATCGAAGCCTCTTTGGACCAGAATAAAAAAAAGCGAGAAAGCTTCAATTGGGCTAGAAAACTTTTGGGCTAACACAGGTCAGATTTTATTCTCATTGTTGGGTTCATTCTTTTGATTTGTGGGCTAGCGTTGTTTAGCTAGGAAAAACAAAGCAGCAGAGAGAGAGAGCGAAAACACGAGGGCAAAAAGAGCAAAAAAAAAATTCAGAGAAAAAAAGAAAAGAAGCAAAAAGAGAAAAAAATATTTATAGGATATTTGGAGAAGCAAAAATGGAAGAGGATAAATGTAATTCTATCTTTCAATTGTGATGCAAGCTTGGAGTTAAAAGATGTCATTTAGCTATTAACAATGATAATTTTGCGAATTTAGCAAGAACTATTCTTGTTGATAAATTATCACTATCATTATTGTATTATCCTCAACCTTATAAATTGTAATTGTTGAATAATGACAAAAAATTTGGGGTGACAAAAAGAGTGTTCACTCTCTGTTGGTAAATACGATGATTAAATTTTATGTGATGTGGTTCTATATAATTTTATCACATATTTTTTAGAAAACTATGGCAATACAATTGATAAGTTAGTCATAATTGGACTACAAATAATTATTCTCTTTCATTTGGAGGTCTTCGCTTTAAACTTGTACTAATATCAATAATATCAACTAAAGAGAATGCAGAGTACATGGAAAGATAATGAAACAAAGAGAGAAGGCAAATTGAAAGAGAAAAAAAAAGGAAAGAAAAACTGATGAGAAGACTGAAAGAGAGGTTGCTAAAGAAATTGTGATAATTGTTGAAAAAGAATACGAGATGGAAAAAGAAGAAAAGCAAGAACAAGAAAAAGTAAAAAAAATGGAAATAGAGAATGAGGTCGAGCACGAGAATGAAAAATAAGTTAACGAATAGAAAATTGAGTTTCTGCAATATCATATGTACATTAGTCCATTTGACTATCCGGCCTACTCTTTACTTGTTTGTGTTGTGTAGGAGTTGAAGATTTTTCTAGCTAGGGAGATTACATGTGAATTTCCATTTAAGGTTTTTGAGAATTTTCATGTTCTTTTATATGGCTCGTTATTGGTATTTCAATGCTATATTTATGAGAAAATGAAGTTGAAGTTTGAACAAAATGATGAAAAGTTAAAAGGCTTTTAAAAATTCGTATTTGATCCAAGTAAACATAAGTTCGAATTGAAGTCAATTCGTCCTTAATAAGAAGGGTATGACGCGATTCAGGAATCGTTGAATTTTTTGTTCATTATTTGTTATTTTATTTTTTATTTACTATTAGGCTTTCACTATATTTTGGGCCATATAGACCTTTTAGATTAAAGTTTAATAAATTTTAGTATAATTCATTTAAGTATAAGACATCGATTTGAGAATTATGAAATTGTATTATTTTTTTGAAATTTAGTTGAGTGATTCTTAATTTTGTAAATAACTCAAATCAATTCATTCAAGAGTGATTCCTTCGTAACATATCAATTAACTACAGTACGTCGATTGTGGTTGTCTTATTACATTAGCTATTTACTTCTGGGATTCAATTTCAATTCTATTACATTAGATTTAGTATTTTGAGACACGATTCATATCTCTAGAATTTGAGATTGTATTCAATTTATTTTCCCTTTTCAACTGTCCCCTCTAATCATGTCATGAAGTGAAAAATATAATATGTAATTTAATTATGTAATAATAATAACTACAACAAAAATGATGACGACAATAACTAGATTTATTTTAAAAAATGATTTAAAAAAACAATAAAGAAGAAAACTTATACTATTAAATCAAGAGGAGGCTATTCCTAGTAAGTGCGCGTGTGTGAATATTTAATATTTAAATGAAAATTTTACTATAACTATCATAAAACAAGTTATAAAAATCGGTAAGAGTTGAAAGGGCAAGTTAGCACAATATTGTGGAGTGCGGACCAACAATCGTTTTTTAGAAAAGAATTGTTAATTAGCTAAATTTAATTGTGAGGACGGACATTTATAATATTAAAAATTAATTAATTGTCTTTTTGGGAATAACTCTGTCCTTGTCATGCATTACCAGTCAATATAAAGAAAAAGAATTTGTGTGCAGATAAGTTAAACAAATATAAAATAAATTGCATAAAATTTGTTCGAACTTTAAAAATTGCATTAGTGATATGAACTTATGAAAAATGCACGATGTTATTATGTTATGTGTTAGTTGGTTTGTAAATTAATATTGTAAGTTATATTGTAATCGTTACAGATTACAAACTACGACAAGAGAAATTTGATTTAGCACTTGTTTGGTCGAGTCAGATAGTCCAATAAGAAAACGAACAACAATCCAACATAACTGAAAATAGGTTAAGTTAATATGAATAGTAGGAGCTTGAGTACTGCCAATGGCAGCACTGTCATTGAGAAATTACCCCAAAGAAACCCTCAAGATTAAACAAGTTTTTATTTCTGTAATGCTTTGTAAATACTCAGGAATCAGCAAATTTAAAGTTTCCAACAATGTACTGTGAGTGGACGAGTGATTTGGTGAGGGATGTAAATCTGAAGAAAGAACAAATGATCAAACAGCAGGAAAGCAAGAGCAAACCAGCAATACATAACAAAAGACGATGGAGAGCAATATCTTTTAGCCAAGAGAGTGGAGCAGTGCAGCGTCTGTGGTGTGTGTATCTTTCAACACTAATCAGATTTCAACGTTGCAGATTGATTGCATCTGAACGTTGGCAATGAAAAAGTTAGTCACAAGGCTTTGTTTGGGAAATTAACATACGAGACTTTGATTGGAAGAAATCTCAATATTGAAATGAGCAAAAAACCAAGCACCGCCATTAATAAAAACGCTGTGCAGCAACAGCGAGAAAACAACCAGCATTACTCCTAATTCCTTGTTTGGCAAAAAATTTCGATGTTAAACCATAAGACTGTGTTTGGAAAATAAGAAAACAATCAAAAAGCTTTTTCAAGTACACTAGTTTTTTAGTAGGAACAACTTTTACCGCAAACTCATATATGTAGTGGGAAAGTAAAAGAGATATAAAGAATTTGTCCACACAGTTCAGAAATGACTCTCTTATATGTAGGGCCACATCCAAAAATTTTTAGTAATTAATAATTCGAAAAATGTTAGGACAAATGATCCAAATCAAGTCACATACACTTGTCTAATCCAAACTCCTTTTGAAATTAACTTGTTAATATGTTTATAGCCTAACTCCATTAGACAACAAATTCCCTTATCACTGCTTTTTCAAGATTTCCTCTCGACTCCAATTACTAGGGTTAATTGGCGATTTTTCCTCTCCCAACGATAGTTTGTTCACTTGATTACTTGGATGGTTTTGGTAGATAAATGAAAGCTTTAGCAAATCATTCCAACTATTTGATTTCTTCCTTCTCAAAGAATTTTCTCAAAAGTGTATGATTTCTCTCGAAGCAATTTTTGTATTTTCCACTCACATGGCCATCCAAAAGCATTCATCATATCAACCTTTAAGGATGAAAATAATCTCCTTTGAAATCTTGTTGAAAATTTTCAAGATACCCAAATATATTACTTTTCATGTTGAGATATCAATTGCAACATATTCGAAATTCCTTTTCTTTTTTGATTCTCGGCCAGTCAACGATATTTCCCAACTTAATCAATCTAAAAATTCTTTGCAAATCCTTCCTTGGAAGTCTAAATTGGATTTGATATCAACAATTAAAATATAGTCAACTCTAAGATCTCCCTATAACGTCCCAAAATTAAGAATGCAACATAGCAATACCCACGAGACAAGCATCTCAGGAAAACCAAAACTCAAATATCAAAGCAACTAAACCTTTGAATTCTTTGTATTGCAAGTGAAAAAGAAAGTCTATTACAATGCAACAAAAAGTAAAAATAATCTATGCTATTACATTGCGGTCTTATTTGTGAGCAAAACTATAATTAAGATCTTCCTCCCCAAGCTTTCTATCATATTCATGTTTGCTATTCCTCACTGGGGTTTTCTGCAACAAGAGTTTCAAAAGCGCGTAAGCAAAATGCCTAATAAGCGGTTACCTACCACTTAATCAAAATGTGAACATAATAAAATATTTAACAATGTCCAACATGTACGTGAAAGTTTCCAAGAAAATGAATAGTTAAAAACTTCACATGTAAATAATCACATATTCATCTCACTTATATTATTCTTTGGTAAGCTCGAGGATTTAAGCAATTCGTGTATCATTTTTACTAATTTGAACCTTAATTTTTAATCCCAACTAAAGAAGGTTATATTTCAACCTTTAACACCGGATGAGTGGGTCATATCCCAATCTTTAATCTTAGTTGAGTTGATTATGTCTCACCTATTGATCGATGAATTGATAGAACTAGCTCATTACACTATCTCGATTATTATGTCCCACCTATTGATCGATGAATGGATAGAACTAGCTCTTTACACTATCTCGGTTAGTTTGTAAAACATTATGTCACAATAGTCCAATGTATACAATTAACAGGTTCAAAAACAATTTGAAATGCATTTTATATGGTACTTACCCATATTCAAAACAATTCAAGAAAAGCATTGTAAAAGAAAGGCATAACAACGTATAAATTAGTTTATAAAATTCATTGGAAGACACTTCAAAAATAATTTTAGAGAAATACTAGCCTTTCACAAAATAATTCATTCATAAGCTATTGAAAAAAGGTTGCCACGTAAACAGACTTACTTAGTGACCTCTTGATATTAAAGGTCACGGGTTTAAATTTCTTGATTTCCTATCCAAATCAGAACAATTCTCCACTTAAATTCATCTGGTGGAAATTCAGTCCCTATACCTCTTAACACTATCCCAAGTATTAGTTCATTTGACTCTATATCCATTGACCACATTCCAATTAATTCAGCCTATTTTGGGTTGAAAAGTGACAAAAATTAACATTAGAATTGTTAAAATTGAATTTCCGTCATTTTTCAGGTCTTGTCCTCGCGAAAACATTGTTCATGACTGTAAAAATGGATTTTGCAATCGCACCACAAGTTGTAGGACATTCTGGACATGTCCGTACTTAGACCTCACAACTGTATAAAACAGGGTTGCACTAGCAAGGATCACTTCAACACCCACGGAACAAGCGACGAAAAGTTCTGTCCATCATCCATGGTAATGCCTTGCTCTCACAATAGGCCAGGCCACAGTTGCAGCAAGTTGGGGCACGCTCATGATTTTAGTTGCAAGGCGTATTGGAGACACCTGCGGTCTCTCTCGTGATCGAGCAAACTCATTTCGTAGTTGTGACGCACAGCCTTGTGGCTATGGATTATAGATGCAACGCAAGTCTACCTGTGCACAGACATCGTGCTTGGCTTGCAATCCCATTTTTCCCACTTTTAATCCTTCTACTTGTTATGAGAGCATGTTCTAGAGGTTTTTAAGGTCTCTAAATCATATTCTTAATATAAAAATTCAATTTTGAAAGGTCCTCCCCATATTAGTTCAAGAAAACACAAGAATTCATCAAACCCAACATGTTTTTCCTTATACGTGATTTTTGTTCAGATTTTTTGTTCAGATTTTCGATGCATGGTTTGACTAATATGATCCCAATATCATATGCTAATTTTGCTCACATTTTACCTATAGTTTATCATATTTTTTGTGCTTAAAAAGTGTAAAACAAAATTCCCATGTGCATGCATGAATTATATAGAATTTAGACCAAACTCACCTTAAATCCTACACATTGGCCTTAAACTTCATTCCTCTTCTTCTCCCTTACTTTCTAGATAGTTGTCTTAGGTTTTAGGGGCACAAAATATTCTTTTGACGAAGTATGGGATGGGCACACACACACACACATTAGAGTTTTGCATAATTAACTATGAAAAGTTGGTTCTCCATGTTTTAGGTATTAATTTGCACAAATTTCCTTTGATATTTCGGCCAAATCTTCCGCTTTAATCTCCCAATTTTGGTAGTTTATGAGCATGGTAAGTGTCCCTCATTAATATTCTAATTTTTGGTAAAGTTTGACTTGCATGGTGATGCACATATTTATGTCCACATATTACCACCTATGCTTGCATGAAATTTAATAAATAATCTAAGAACTTCATTAATTATCTCTCATTATAATTTTCAATGTAATCCTTGTAATTATTGCTGTCATAGCCCCAAGATTATGGGGTATTACACTCCCTATATCTTTATAGATAAGGTAAGTCAGTAATATCCAATCTAATTAATTATAATCTCACCAAATTAACTTAAATTTATGAAGTCTGTAGCATGTAATCATATTTAGGAATAAATAAATTTAGTAAAATCATCTTAATAAATCTAACAAGTTTTGTAATAGATCCTGTTACAACATCTAATGAGGATATGTTACCAAAATTTTAAAATTTTCATAAGAATTTAATATGACATGTCAACGCTAGAGTTTGTGTCAAAACTAACGACAACACTTTAATCCATATGCATGTGGCAATAGCATTATGCACTCAAATGTGTAGCCCCAAATATTCCTACTATTATCATGTTTTTTTCAAAATAAAATTATAAAACGTATAATATACTAAACCAAAGAGAATAATTTCCATTTTACTCAAATCTTAAAAAATATTAATAAAAAATAGGTGTATGCTTTTGAAATTAATCTTTCAATTTCAAAAAATGAAACGCCTAGTGGAAGAAGCTAGCAATGTATAACATGTTTGATAAAATGATTAAGACGGATTCTGTATTGTGTGACAGACGTGTGCTATTTTTTACTTGTGGACACATGCAATTCTCATGCTATTTTCGTTTATTTATTAATGACAAATTTTAAAAAAACAAAACAAAACAAAACAAAAGGATGCAATTCTTAAAAATTTTGAAATTTAGAACACATATGCATTTCATCAAATAGTGAGACTTTGATCGAGCACCCCTTTAATTTAGTGAGATGAAAATATAATTTTGCCCTATTTTAATTATGACATTTGCAACACCCTCCAAACACAGTTTGCAATTTCGGAAAGTTGGGTAAAGTGATATTTCATCATTAGTTAAAATTATATGCCACCTTGACAAGATAATAAATAATTTTGACTGCTTTTTTCCAAAATATGGTTGTTTGTTCCATTCCGACCTATATAAAATATATTGTGGAACAATTAATTGTTCATAAAACATTTGTAATTTGCTTAATAACAACAACCACAACTTATATTTTGCATATTTGTAAAATTTGTGCACTCTATGCGTATGCAAATTAATTTATAAATTCTAAAGTTATGGTATTTTAATTAATAAAAATGAAATTATTCAATATTAAAAAGTATGAAGAATATTCAAAATAACAAAATAAAGAAATGTCAAGAGATTTTGAAAGCAAAACTTGAGAGAAAATAGAAATGAAAAAGTTAAAAGAAAAGAGAAAAGAGAAAAAAATAAAATAAGAAAATTATATGATTTTTCACTGTATAGAAATATTTAAAATAAAAAAACAATGAAAGATCAAAAAAAATTAAAAATTGGTAAAATTTGAGAGAATATATAAATATAAATTATAAGTTAAATAACAAGAGAGTAAATAATAGAAAGAATAAAAGTATTGTACATAGTTTGATACAAATAAGAATGTTGATTGCTTTTTATCTTTACATAAAATTTTACTAAAATTTTTGACCAAATATTAAAAGCAAATATTGCCAAGAAATGTAAATCATATTGAAAGAGAGCATCAATAGCCCAAAACTTATCTCTCATGAGGGTGTGCATGCAAAATAACTTATGGTTATGTTTGGAAGGCCCCTTGTAGGGCCATCTGACATCTGAATTGAAAGGACGTGGGAGACTAATGTTTGAAAGCACTTTAGGGCTAGACTCAAACAAATACTCCAAATGTTTGGAGTATCAATGTTGTTGACTTTGGACCACTCCTAATAAGGGCTTGACACATGGGATAAGCATGGGGCACGTGGACTCAGCAAGTCCACCCAAACAAACACGGTTGGCGGAGGGTTTGGCATGAATATCGAGGCCCTGCCCATGTCCTGGCAAGTACCCAAACATGGGAACAATTTTCTCCCATTATTGTGCCTGCATGGAAGTGTCCTGTGTGGAAGTGGGTTCAACAAATGTCACACGATGCATGTTTGGTTGAAAGGTATATGCTCATTCGAGTCGTGAGCTGCCAAACATTGTGACTCTACGCTCAATATTTGACTTGGGCTTCCAAACAGAGCCGACATGTTCGTATGTATCGTCACCAATTATCATGTATTTACTATGTTATTAAGAGGTTGGATTTGATTAGGTTATGTATTGCGAATTTACAACATTATCTTATTAATTTTTTATTTTTTTATTTTTTTCATTCTCTATTTTCATTTAACTTATTATTTTATTTATTTTTTAATTTTTCCTTTTAAATTCTTTTTATCTTTCACTCTTTCTTACTTTTAAATGTTCTTTATATATTTTATTTTAATAACTTTTTATTATTAATATATAATAATTTTATAATTTATAAATTAGTTCACACACTCGTGGAGCGTGATAATGTGATTGACAAAGATTATGTTTGAAACACACATTTCAACCTCTTAATGAATTTAAATAAAAAATATCATTGATATATAAATTTACGGTACATGGAAGAGCAATTTACTATTCTAAATCGCGTTTATTATTATTGGCTATTATCATTAATAATTTCTCCCTCTAGTGAAGTCCCACTCGATGGAGATATTTCTCAAGCCCTTCAAACCCCTATATCACTCCCAGATTTTCATTTCCATATTTCCTCTCTTACCTTTCATTAAATTTTCAAAATCCACAATCATTTTTTATTCATATGCTTTTCTTTTTTCACTAGCCAATTTATCACAATTTAATTAATTTCACTGTCAATTTTGAGTGATTGTGCCACTATGGATTCAACTTCTTCACCATTGGTGACAATAATGAAAAAGGACGTGCCACTAGTGGACAATCACTTGAAGGTATATAATATGACAGCACTAACATATGAATGGTAGAAAAAAGGAAAAACAAATATTAATTGGAAGTCTAGTAGAAATAACTTAAGTGTCAAAATTTGTTAAATTTAAAAGAGATTTGAAGAGGAGAATTCATTGTTGTTGCTTGGAAGGAGAGAGAAGATGAAAAGAAAAGACGGACTGGGAGAGAAGATAACGAAAGAGATGAAGAAAATAAGGGAAAAAAATTTTTAGAGATTTTTTTTTTGAGTAATGTCTATTTTTTTCTCTAATACTAAGTTTAATATCTCGAATACTACTCATTCATCAAAACACAACCCATGTATTTACATCAAGGTCAAGCCCATTAAAACTAATATAATTTTTATAAAACTATAGTGAATCATATGAAAAGAAAAAGAAAAGAAAAAAAAGAAAAAGAAAAATCTTGAACTCTTGCAAGTTGTAAGAAAAATGAAAATAAATTATTTAATGCTATGAAAAATCCTCATAATAACTATTTTTGTTATTTTAATTGAATTCTTCAAAAAACTTTCTCAATGAACAAAATAAATAAATTTAACTTCAAATAAGAGCGGGAAAGTAATAAATTTAAAATGTGTAATGACGAAAGTGTATATATTTTTTGAGATAAAAGTAAAACAAAATAGCATTATTATTGCTTACAATTATCATTAATTGAAAGTAGATAAATATCATTTTATTTGCACAAGCATTCAATTTATCAAAAGGGTTAAGTAAAAATATCGTTGTCGTTAATCTTCATTAAAGGAATAGCAATTCATCCTCCCGAAATTAATTAACAATAAAAATTCTTGAATACATATAAGTCAGCATAAAAAAATATTATTCTCATAATAAATAAAAAGAAAATATTTCATGGCAATATTAATTTAAAGGGACAATAAATCCCAAGAAAAAAACAATTAAAGATTTTCTTACTTTTTTAAATCTTTTTACTACGAGAATATTAACCAAAATTTTATTTAGTTTTCTATTTTTATGCGATTATAATTTGAACATTAAATAACAAAAAAGCACGGAGGAAGTAAAATGGGAGCGCATAACACACAACCATAACGGTACATAAAGAGGCGAAAATCACCCCTTTATATTTTAATTAAATAATCTGACTATAAAAGTCAAAAACCTAGTCGAATTCCGCCTCTTCGTTCCGAGTGCTGGAAGCGTTCCCCTTCCTCGGGCACTTGTTGGCCGATCTTCCTAAGGTGATCCTTCCTTCTCGCTCTTCCTTTTTTGCGTTCTTCCTGGTTTTCTCCTTGTTCTTTTTGTTTTCTATTCTTTATTTATCGTTTTTTTTTAATTCGGAACTTTTTGTTGTTATTTTTTTTATTTTTTATTTTTCTTGTTGGGAGGAATTTGTCAGGTGCTCAATGAGGAAATTTTTGGTGTTTGAGAGCTGATTTTTTTAATTATTTGGATTGCTTAGTTTATTTTTACCTGAATTTGTTTAATTTAGTTCTTATTAGTTCGAAGTTGCTTAATTGTTGAATTTTTAGTTTTAGTGTTGTTATCAATTTCTGCTGAAGTTGTTTATATTTAATGTAAAGGCACAACTGTGCTTTAGGTGTGCTTTGGGTTTTTGCCTAACATCGCCTTGGTTTATTAAGATGATAAACTTACTTCAGGGGTGTGGCTCGTAAGTAGCGATTTGTAGACCCAAATTGAAGTGGTGACACTTCTTGAGGGCAGAAGAGATAAATGGGAGTGCCTGATATGGATGAACCAAGTTTCAGCGACTCTGAGTTGGACTATCATGTTAGAAATGCGCTTAAAGCCGCTGTTCAGGTATTAGTTCTTGGAGGTTCTTCCATTGTGCTATCAATAACTGATAATACGGATGAAGATTAGTGATTGCTGCTAAATTTTACTGGTTTTCTAGGGCGATTGTGACTTTTATAACCAGCTTGTGGCTGTGATACACCATAGAGAACGTCTTGTTGCTGAAGAGGTGGCCCTTCTTGTGGTATGTTGCGATTTCTTGCTAGTATATTTGGGCTATATCTTTGCAGTCTATCTAGCGAGTAACTTCATTATTTATTTGTTTATTTATTTAATAATAACATGGCAGACATGTTTGAAAGCTGTGACTGGGGCAGTCTCCTGTATAGACATTGTTCACCATAGATCTCTCCTTGCCGCTGTGAGTCGCAATGCAGACATTCAAATACTGAAGTTTCTACTCTGGTATTCGTATTTAAAAATTATTCATAAATTTTTGGCACTGCAGATATTTGGAATGAGTCTATGGAATTATGGGACTGATGTGATGGATGCTTTGATTGAATTGCTTGTTTCCTTGGTATGTTAGTTACATTTCTCACCTTTCTGTGGTTGCCACTCTTAATATGGGTCCTCACTTGTTGTCTATTATTTTTCAATTCTCTCATCGGTCATAGGCTTCATCAAGTGGAGAGTTTGTTGATTTGTGCTTGGAGATGCTTGTTGTCAATTTCATGCCACCATCAGCTCCTCCTTCTGCTGCTTATTTTGTGGAATTCTTGAATCAACCTCGGGGACTTGCTAAGAAGACGCAAGTTCTTGATCGAATTCATTCAACTTTGAAAGATATTGCAAAAGTAGTTCCTCTTTCACCTCTGAGACTAGAGAAGATAGTCAGGGATAAAATGCCAAACATATACACAAAGGAACCTGTAAGTTAAATTTTCCATATTCTTGTTATGTTGCTGATCCTTCATTGCAATTGTTTTAGGCCTGTCTTCTTAAAGTATAATCTTAGCTGGTTGAATGCACATAATGCTTGCTATGTTTGTTTTGGAATTTTGGAGCCGAAAAACATGCATTCAATCATTAAATTTTTAAATTTTATCTATTTTTTTCTTACTTTTACCCAATTATCGAGATAAAAACATGTGAAAATACTCTCTAAAATTTAAAAACAAATACAACCGTTGTTTTCTGAATTTTTTTTCTTCTTTAGGAAAATGAGATCTGTAATGATTGGAGAGAATGGACAAATTTGGAAGTACAGTTCCTCTTATGTACTTTCACTTAGTTTCCTTAGACTTCTAACTCCACTCAACTCTTGATTATCTGCCATATCTGCTCTTTCAATTAATTGTTAAAAATGAATCCACTGACACACTGCCTTCATTAGTGTCTTAGGCATGTTGATTGAACCAAAGGATTTGGTATTTGTTGCAGCAATCTTGCAATATAAGTGAAGGTTGCTGAGGCCATAGTTTGACACTGTGGCCCAAGGCTCAGCCCTTGCACCCTGTTTCAGTTGTGCTGGGAGCCGGCATAAAGGCTCACATCAAGGTGCACCTCAGCCCTTAACAGAAACAGTCAAAAAATAAAAATCCTTGCTTCCTTTCTCGGAGGTCTTTCTTTCAAACTATGTATCACAAGTTGTAATGTATTCCTAGAAACCATTTACTAAGGAGGAAGGTTTACCCCACTATAAAAGTCGGATAAGAAACCTTTTGTAGGTCGATGTGGGGTGGGAGTTATATTTTTAACCACCCAAAACAATGCATACTGTTGTGCATGTTGTGTACTGTTGTGCATGTTGTGTAAACCCATTGGGCTTGGCTCAACATGCAAGCACTCATATGTGTTTATACCTATCTTCCAAGTCACCTAACTCCCATTTGGGTGTTTGACACATGGGACTTGCTCTAATACTATACGTGCACAAATTTTAGTTTGTTAATAGTAAATGTTAGTGGCAAATCGATTACCTGGGAGGAAAGTTAGCTTGTTATACAAATCCTTGGAGAAACATTTATTCACTCAAATTGAGATGGGAGTTGTACATTGTTTACTTTTTCACCTTTTTTTTTTCTCTCTCAAAGCTCATTCTTTCTTTATCTGTTCATCAGATGCTTTCTATATTTGTTTCATTGCTCATCAGACTCTTCTTTTTTCTCTTTTTCCTTTTATTTTTAACTCTCAGTATCTCTAATTAATGTTGTTTTTATATAATATTTTGATGCAATTTTTGAAGTTTCTGATATTCATACGAGATGAGAAAGTTGCTGACATTTTTGAAATAACTACTGAAACTTTGGTATTTGCTGAGATTAATCCTGAAATAATTTTCTGAGGTTAGTTTTGAAAGTAGTTGAAATGCTGAACTGGGTGCTGGAATTTATCTGCATATTTCTGAAATTTATTTTCATTGAAAGCTACTAACGGGTTGTGTATATGGTTCACGTCTATCTGTGCAATTACCTGACTTCAATAAGGCATGCTCACCTATCCCATGGATCCAAGTTGCCTTTTCATTTTGGTGCTCCTCGAACCTTTAACAAGTATTAGTTGAGGCACTCTATGGGAGGGCATGAGTCTTGCAAGAGATGTTGTGATATGTAAGATCCTTGTTACGAATTCTGTGCGATGATGATTATTAATCAAAGAACCTTGTGCCATATGCATGGTGCAACTTGATTTTGTGTGCCAATCAATGCATTGTAGTGTTAATGATCTTATGCATATACTCTTAGAGAATATTAAAAAATATTTAGTTTGATTTGGTATTATTATGTTGCTTAGTATATGTTTGAGAGATATTTGATTTACTAGTTCATAAGATTGGTTTATTTCAAGTTATCTTTTATTTTTGGTATGATTGTAATTGTCCCTATTGTAAATTGAGACTTTTCTTTAATTATAATATATGAGTTAATTTTTTTTATCCCTTTCAATATGGGATCAAAGCAGGTTTTCTTAAAACCATTTTGATAGTTTGGAAGTTGTCCAAACAAACCCCAAAATTTGGTTTTGTTTTCCCTAAATTTAGTTACCCATCCAAACACGCCTTATTCCCATAATTCCACCAAATCCTCTTCTGCTCAAATCACCCCTTGCATATCGTCGGCCAAACTCAACCATAAGGCCTAGACTCCTCTGTGGTCTATATGCGCAAACCTGAATTGCATCTCCTGAATAGTGCATCCCACTGCTCAGAAGCTCTGAAGTCCCAACCACCTCCTTTGAAATCACATGCTACCACTAGGGTCAGTGCATTCCACTGTCGCGCCTCCCTTCGAACCACCATCTCCAGTTCACAGAGAAGGCATTTTGTTTTGTTTCATTTGCGGTGTTTAGTTCTGCTTTTTTGTTTTTTTCTTTTTTTTTTGTTTTTGAAACCGTTAAGTAATTGTCATTTGGGCCTTTGGGTTGGGCTTTTTGGTCTTATCTTGATTTGAACTACAATAAAAAAAGTAGGGCTATTTTAATTTTTGGGCCCAAATGGCCTGAAATTAAGGGGTTCTTTTATTTTCTTGGCCATTATTTATTGATTCTATTAGGCCCTTCAATGTTTGTTGACTATAGGTGGCCTTCCATCAATTGTTAATGCCAACTATGGTTTCTTGATGGTATTTGTTGCCTTTTGACAAATTGTTTGTTTTGCCATCACCTTATGACACCTATACCTATCTGTTTCAATGTCGCATTGCATCACTGCCTATGTTGCCTTGTGACATTATTTTAACCATTGTTTTATGACGAGCACTTGTTCTGCTTATGACACCTATGCCTATCTGTTTGAATGTTGCCTTACATCACTCCCTATGTTGCCTTGTGACATTATTTTAACCATTGCTTTATGACAAGCACTTGTTGCTTTTACCTTACAAAAGTCACTTGATTGTCACCTTATGGAAATTCACACTTTTCAAGCCCTAATTACAAGTTGAATATTTATAAAAATCTCCATGTTCAACTTGCAGGGAGAGTGTTGAATATTCAAAAATATTTAATTTGATTTGGTATTATTATGTTACATAGTACAGGTTTGAGAGAATATTTGGTTTACTAGTTTATAGGAATAGTTTATGTCTAGTTATATTTTATTTTTGGAATGATTGTAATTATTCCTATTATAAATTGAGATTTCTCTTTAGTTATAATATATGAGTTGATGGTTCCCATCTCTTTCAACATATACTGTGATACAAATGGTTCTGTGAGTTGTGAAGAATTGCCACTCTGGCAAGGGAAAGTACAAAGGGTAGAGGTGCATGCAGATTTGTGTCTGTAGTTTTTCTGGTACTAATTTTATTTTAATGTGTCTACAGTTTGTTGACATTTTATTGTTTATTGTCTTTGCAGTATATTGTAATGTACGTGGAGAATATGTTGAGATTGGAGAGTGGTGCAATGGGTGAACTTTTGGGGAGCACAATTCTTGTGGCATTGATTGATAGACTAATAGATTTGGATGTAAGTTGTTTAATAGTTTAAAGTTGGTAGTTGAAGAGACTTTGCAATGATTTGACAGATCTTTTTTGTTTGGCTTGTAGGTTGAAATAGCATGGGATGATATTTTGCAGGATGATTTCCATAAGGGTATATTTGATATGGAACTGGAAAACCTAGAGGGACATGCAGATCATATTGAACAAAATTGCAATGAGGTGCTTTTCATTTTTTTTCCTTTGAATCAATTAATTCTAGAATTTTTGTGATTTTTAGTTTACGGTCAACAGCTTCCTTTGTGTATGCATGTTTTGCGTTGGAAAGATATGTCTTATTGCCCATTCTTTTGAGCTTATATGAAGTTCATCCATGTTATGACACACAAAGTGCGTGCAGAAGAATTTCAGAATTGTTATTTGGGGTACTTGGACAAGTTTTACTCCTGAGCATGAAACATGTAACAATTTTCTATCGGAAGGCCGTCAGAACAGTGAAAGTGGAAGTTATGTTTTTCAATTCCATGATATTTTGGCTTCTAATAATTTTTGCCCTACTATGATTTCCATAAAATGAATTTCATCCATATTTTACAACACCCAGTTGGTTTGGTATGCCTTATTGTGAAAGTTTGCTTTTCTTAGCCGCACGTGCTTTCTTTCTATATGTGTGTGTGTGTGTGTGTGTGTTTTATGAAGTTTGACCTTTGTGTTAGAGGAGTTTCTATTCATTTATACATATCTATTTTGTCAACATGAAATAATATTGTCATGCCTTCTTCTTTCTTTTTCCGTCTTTTCTACTTCTCTATCTCATCCTCTTCTACTTCCCTTTTTTTCATTCTTCATTTTATTTTTCTCTTCTTTCTCTTTTTGTTCTCTTCTAATGATGTGAAGAAATAATTACGATATAAAAAAGCAATATTGAAGCAAGTGAATGAAAAAACAGAGGAAAAGAGGAAAAAATAAGCAATGAAAAAAACTTTGCAAGAGTTGATACTTGGAGATCTTTGTCTGTGGAAAAATGCTAATAATTGCCTTCTTAAGTTGTTCTGCGTGTTATTATTGGAAAACATGACTACTCACCCTTATTTCATAATTTGAGCAACTTTTAGCCAAGGGTTATTTAGAGCTTCCATAGATTTGATTTTAGCTTGATTATTTGTATCAATCTTCAAGGGACACAGTTTTGTCCTCCAAATTTAAACCCTGTTGAAAAACTTTTGCTTTATGTTTGGTCTTATATTCAACTTTCCTTTTGGTTGGTATGATGAACACTACAATACTCTTAATGGTCAGCTTGTAGTATCAGATGGAAAATTAGATTGATAAAATTGCAAACATGTTCTACCTCATGGTGGGAAGTAAGGTATGGGCAAAGTTCTGCCACCTCGCGTCTTCATTGCTCACGAAGGAAAATTGCAATGAATGTCAATATCTTCTCATCACGTGCGTAAAAGAGAGTTGCCTTGTCCATTGTGAGCAAAAGAGAACTGCTGCCACTGCAATTTCAAAATTCTCGTTATTGGCTATACACGAGGAAGATGATTGGTATTGGACATGATCTACTTTTGTCTTTTTGGTCCATATGGCCCAAATTAAACACTCTATTAAAAAATGTCCATGTCCAACTTCATAGGAAGTGTTGAGAATCATATATTGATTGCTTATCATATTTGAAATATCACAATAATATTAGTATAGGTTCGTTAACCTTGAATATCTATGTTCATTATATTCAGCTATATATAGGTGATTATTGTAATGTTAAATTAAGGGAGAATGTTATTTACCATTTGGGCATCTATCTGAAATGTAGGCCTAATCATAGAGTCGCATTAATTTCTTATGATTGATTGTTTCTCTTTTCGCTTCTTTCTATATTTAACACCGTTCATCACTTGAACAGTATTAGAAATCATTATCAAACATTTTAAGAAGTTTAGAAATTCATGTTGCACATTTGCTTTATTCAATTTATGAGAATCCTGTGTTCTAGTTTCCACATTGTTATTTACTTTTACTCACTAAATCTCATTCAAATCCTAAAATTTGTTTTGTCTATTTTCTTTTGACATATATATTTTTGATGTTTTATTCACAAATTCTGATACTTTTTCCTTTAGTTTTCCCTGAAAGTTCAGAATATTTGCAGAATAGGTTTTATGTTCTTCATGAATGAATGGGTTGCTAATTGGACCTATTGGGTTGGTCTTTGGTTAATTCTGGTTTTGATGTTTCAAACTCTTCCCTGATAACATGCAAAGCTATTTCATCGAAAAAGTGTGGTTGAGGTTTTAAATTACTGAAGCAGAACTTAAAATAGAAGATTGTAATTGCTTTGGTTTTTATAAAGTAATGGACCTGGTTTGTTTGTAGGGAACTTTTTACTCTTTAAGGTCAGGATGAAAGGAGCACCGATGTGTCTTTTCAGTTTTGTTAAAGCTTATCCAATAAGAGCTGTCTATCTCCCTAGCATATCATTTATCTATCCGTGTATTGGACTTGGAGCGGGACAGGAGATGAATTTTTTAAAGAAAAGAATCTTCCAAGTAATCTCGGTTTTGTTTGATTATAAATTAACAATTCATTACTCTGTATCCTGATATTGATAGTAATGCAACTCAATGAGTTGAAGAAATTTTGAAGAAATAGTTGGACCTAAGTTTATGGCAACTTTTTAGTGCAAGGTTAGCTTCTGCATTGTGGTAGGAGAGTCAAAGTTGAATTGTATTACATTGACTTGATAATTTGTATTTTATCTAATTACCATTTGTTTATCTATGCATTTTCTTTTTGTTGATAATCAATCTTATATTTTCAGCTCACTAGGGAAGCTGTGGTACAAAGGTTTTTTAATGGAAACTTGGTTGCTGAGAAGTTAGATAGTCTGATGGTGCTGACATTTAAACACCTTGAATCCTGTTATGAGAGTGGCCGTCTAGTTCTGGTAAAGTCTACATTCAAAGCTTTTAGGGTGACAAAGATGTGAATTTCTTAATCAGTTTTCCCTCTTAATGCTGCTGCAGGTGTTTGAGACCCTCCTCCAATCATTTCAGAAAACAATATTGACTGCATATAAATCAAAATTTGCCCAGGTATATATGATTTATTGATTCTCATAAAAAGTGCAAACGAGCTTCTTTAGTTATATTTCTAGGTTTTTTCTTGCCTGTTGGATCAACCCCCTTGTACAGGCCTAACTTAGACTAGTTAGCATGTAATCTTTTTCCAGTCTTTTCTGATTGAATAAGCTCTTGTCTTTTGTAGTTTGTTTTGTACTATGCTTGCTCACTGGATCCTGAAAATTGTGGCAAGATGTTTGTTAATATGCTCATGAATATTTTTGTGAGCAGTCTCAATACTGAATGGAGGTAAAACTTAATTTTCTACCTTTTCATGCTCTGGTAATTTATGTTCTTAAGTAGATGCTGGTCTTTATTTCTTCTGTTATTTTCAAGCATCCGAGGGCTTGTGCATGTGTAATGGTATATTATGAGATATGTAATACCTGTTACTTTTATAATAGATGCTTGTCAGGCACTGGCATATTGTGGTATTGTTATACCCTTTCAACTTATTGAAACATTTATCTACAATTTTCACAAGCAATATCATGCAACTTAAATTGTATTCAAATGAAATATAGTGAAATGTGCTTAGTGTCATCTTGTGATCTGTAGTTGTGATGTAAATCTTCTAGTGGCAGAGCAAATTAAGTATTTTAATATCCTAGATGTTCAAACATGCATCTTCACCATAAGTGCAAAAGAAGTGTGAAAAATAAGTTTTAGAGAAGTGCTCAGAATAATTTCGAGATTCTCAACATGGATAGTGCCCTTTTGCTTCTACCAATTAAATCTTACGATTGCACCCACATCAGTTTGCCGTTGCTTTCTTCAAATTTAAATTGCAGAAGAATTTTTTTCTATACATTTCAACCAGATATGTCCCAATTGATGTTGGAAGTTATTACTGATGTTGGAAGAAAATATTCTCACCTATCTATCCTTCTTCCATTTTTCATGTTAAATGTCTTAGTTGTATTAGCTTATCAAAGATTTGTAGTCAACTGCTATAAACTTTTTGATTTGTGAACTGCAGAATGAGTGCTGTAGCATATCTTGCTAGTTATTTGGCTCGTGCAAAATTTGTCTCGGTCTCGTTAGTTGCTGCTGTCCTGGAAAGGTGGTTACATATTGCATATTGTTCATATACCCTAGATGCTCCTCAAGAGGAGAAAACTGAGAAGAGTATCTCTGACTTTGTTCGATTTTCTTTAATGCTATGTTGCAGTGTGGTGAACTGGTGTTTTCTTTATTGCAAGAGCCAGGATGGTGACATTAATCCAAAAGTGCATAAAGTATTTTATGCTGGATGCCAGGTATGGGATATGTAGCTAAATTCTTAAGTATCTCAAAGTTGTGACCCCAGTTTGAATGCTCTTTGGTGGGTCTGGTTTCTTTCTTACATGGATCTTTTTATCCCTATTCCTTGAATAGGGTGACGTGCAAGCAAGACTTCATCATCATCATTAATTGTTTTTTTATTTTTTAGTGGGAATCGAGGCTTCCATTTCTTTAGCTGGAATTTTCGTTTTTATGTCAATTTCTTTTTGATGGTATAAATAAATTTAGTGGATGTTTGTGCTTATGATAAACAAGTAACGTTAAAATTACTTTTTTGAAAGCAACATTTATTGGTTGAAATTCACAAATAATGAAAATTTGTTCTTCTGTGGTATAATTTTTTGAGATACTGTATAGATATAATTTCTTGATAACTTTGGTCTTGTTTAATAGCCAATTAAAAAGAATATAAAAATTTTTTGTGCAATGACTAATGAACAAACATTTGAACTGACATCTTTCTCACTGCTCATTACAGTTAACTTTTCCCATTTATATAATTTCAGTATCTGTTCTAAATTTTATTTTTCATTGTAAATGTTGTGCTAATATGTTCTCTTCATTCTTCACAAAATATTATATTTAATATTTATTTTATTCAAGCATAGTTTGGTATTGAATGCCTTGAAAATGTTTAACTTCTTTTAGTTATTTTGGCTATGTTTGGGAGAGGAGTTTTTGTTAGATATGATGTTTGGTAGAAGTTGTGTTGAGATAAATAATATGTTTAGAAGGAATGTTTTAATAGAATGAATGATTTATTTTATTTGAAATATATGTATAAAATATATAATAATGATTAAATGATGTGATAGTTTATAGGAATAATAATTATGTTATAGGGTATAAATAAAAATAAATGTGAGTATATATATGAATGTGTGTGGGTATTGATTTAATTGTAAATAAGTATAATAATTGAAAAATAATTAGTTTTGAATTTGAATTTAGATGAAAATGTTGTTGAATGGTATGTTGGTAGTGTGAAGTTTGAGGTGTTGTTTTGAAGTTAAAATTGGGTTCCAAACATAACCTTCATGTTCAAGTCCAGCATAAACATGAAAAAAATCTATTACAAAATTTGTATGATTTCACATGGACTTGTGGAGGCAACATTGTGGCAAGGAGTTAATTATTGCATTTGCGTATCAATTCCAAGTATCTTAAGAATACTAAGAGAAAGAATTTGATAATGTTTACAAATCACACAAACTTGATAGTGAAAATAATATCTGACGGGGTAACAAATGAGATGGAGATTCTTGCAGTTTGGCAAATCCACCCCCATCAATGAGAGCTTTCGATCTTCCCAGTATTAGAGATATTACTGTGGTAAATACTCAAGAAATGAAAACAACTTTATGCAACCTTCTGTAAGCTATTAGATAACACTATCAACCATTGGGGAAAGTATTTCTCTAATTAGACCTGATCACCTCTGGAGATTGTCCTACAAAATATCCTTGGAACCTCTCATCAATTCCCCCCTCACTTGACATTTTGTAATCTTTTTAACTCTGGTAACTAATGGAACCTCTCACGAAAACCCATTTGTTAGGCTCTCCAAAGCTGATGGTCTGACTCACTTCTGGGTACAAATAACCTCTTAAATCATAGAGTTGAAACTATACCTTTTTGTCAATACAAAGAAATCAATTCTTGAGAAAATTGGTAGCCCACCTCTCATTTTCTGGCCTGATAAATTTTTTAGGCAATGTTTGCTTATTTTGATGAGGAATGAAAATAATGGAGATTTTTTAGGTGTGAAAGTTAAGTTTGATTGTAAAATTTTGATGGGAATAAATATATAGAATTTTTTGAATTTGAGTGTGTGTGCATATATATATATATATAAAATAAGTTGATAGTGTGATTGTACATCTGTTTTTAGGGTGTAAGTATATATGTATATAGTTATTGATTAATAGTTGTGTAAAGGTTAAATTTTCAAATATTTGTGTATATATGTAAGAGAGGAAAAAGATTAATTTGAATTTACATAAAAATTGTGTAGTTGTATGTTTGTTTTCGTGAAATTTTGATGGGTTCCAAATAAAGCCTCAGTCTTCTTTTCTCAAAGTTTAGAAATTAAACAACTTTTGGCACATAATCAAGACAACCTGACAGATAAAGGGTAGATGTTTCTGTTCATCACTATTAAAAAGAAAAGCAAGAAAACAAACTTTGCTTTTAACCAACAATGGGGTCCAATCTAATGATAAGTTTAGGATGACAGTAAATGCATCTTTCATTCACCAACAGCAGGATTTGTGCGCTTGGTCGATAATGTGATCACAAAAAGTGGTCACCCCAATGAGTTCTCTTAGACCTCATTTGGATTGACGGATTTGGATTTAGAAGAAGGATTTGGAAAGAGGATTTCAAGTGATTCTAATATAGGAGCAATTTCAAATCCATATTATTTACCAAAATTATAGTTCAAAATGAAAACTTAAGGATTTAAAGTACTTTGCTTTCCAAACAAATACGACGGATTTATTGTTATGGACTTAAATTTCATTTTATCAAAATTTTCAATTCAAACGAGTCCTTGTGAATTTTATGGGTTCCTTTATATTTTTGTTTTGATCTTCTCCAAAAACATAACCATTAATATAGATTCTTATTGACTGCTTATTGTTGTCCAGGCAATTATGTATGTGCTTTGTTTCCGCATGAGGCAAATGCTTGCTGTACCTCGTCTCAAGTCACAACTACTACTCATGCGCATTGAGGACGTTCTTGGACATCCTTTAAAACCCCTGCAGGTCAAATGTTCAAACTTACGATGTAGTTTCTTTTTCTATATGACAATGTGCACATGCATATTTGCTTGTGTTAGTGTCTGTGTAATGTTTATTCATGGATATATATTGTATTTTGATTTGCCTTTTCATTTGTTCCACGCCTGAAATACAAATAGTGGTTTTATTAACTCATCTTCCAAGAGTTGTTTTTTCTTGTAGGTATGCCTTCCATCAATTGTAGAAGAATTTCTACGGCTGGTGAAGGTAAACCGTGTTTTTTCTTTACCTCAAAGCTTTGCTGACCAAGGTCTGCTAGAGTCAGAACATTCTCGGGCATTTGGTGGACCGGACAGATTCGATACCTTTTTCCCATTTGATCCCTGCTTATTAAGGAAATGTGACGGGTTTGTCTCTTCTTTTCTTGTTTTCCCAGCATGAATTACAATTCTCTTTCATTCAGGTTTTAGCTCAATTTAATATGGGATTTATGTGATTCCCTTCCCTTTGTATGGTTTTGAAGATTCATCCGGCCAAACTATGTTTACTGGTCAATGGTAAGAAGCACTTACGATGAAGATGAGGAAGGTACAAGTGAGGATGAAGACGTTGGTGAGGCTTATACTGGCAGGGAGGGGTTGAATATTCCAGATGATGGAAGTGGCAGAAGTTACGACGAGGACTACTCTGATGCTGACGAATTTGATTATTCTCTGGACAAAATGTCCATCACACCTAAAGATTCAACCATCAAGTCTGGAGGCAGAATTCAGAGATTTGTGCAGATGCCTTCGAAGATCAGACCTTCAACCAGCCCCGAGTCATTGTGATTCTGGTACCTCGGCTTATCCTTGAAGAAAAATCATAATGGCAATGTACTATTATACACTTAACGTATGGAATTTGCCAATTTTGATTCATTCACGTTTGTCTGATCTCTGTCTAGGAACGATTGCACAAAGGTGAGATGTAAAAGGTCATTTTCCTGCCAAAGAGGGAAAAAACCGAACACTTGACTTTTTTTCTAACTTATATAATAGATCTCGTCAGTTTTTGTCTTATTAAATGTTTGTTGGGGCTAGATAGCTTACTAAGAATAATCCTATAATATTTGGATAGGATAAGATTATGGAAATTATTTTTTCTTTGTGATGATAATTTTATTAGTTAATTAGAGTTTAAAATATCCTTACTTCAAAAATTTTTAATCAAATATTTATCTGAAAATAATGAGAAGTTCCTTGTAAATTCATTATGAATAATGAAAAATGGAAGGATAAAACAGTGGAATGAAAATGGAAGTAAAGAAAGTGAACTCATGACGTCGACAGACGCACGTATAATAAGAGAAACGGGATGCCCTCAGAAACATTAAAGAATCATAAAGTTGATAAGAATGTGAATTTGGATTGCACCTAATCGGGTGATATTTATGGACTTGGAGAATACACATCGATATTCAAAAAAAAAATAAGTATTGTAGAAACCTTAAAATCTTAAAAATTGACACAGACACTAAGATCAGTTAATAGTTCAGCGATGGGTGTGTTCTATGGGATTAATTAGATTTCTATAATTTTAAATAACAAATTTATATATCTAATATTTAAAGCACACTTATTCGGATATGTTTTGCATAATTCTCACATTTGTGCAGCTTGTAGGATCAATTGAAGGTAAAATAAAGATACAGAGAAACAATTGGAATAAATGGAGGTACAAATGACATAATACCAAATCATTAGGAGCATTTTTTTTCTTTAACCTATTGTTGCATTAGATAGATATTTTAAAATCATAGAGGAATGGATCAGCTTCCCGTATATATCCATTCAAATGATGGATCAATCTAATGTCGAGTAAAAAAAGTTATGGTAAAAACCCTATCTACTGGTAGGGGCATTATGTCGATGCGAAAGGCACCAAATTGAATTCTATCAATTCGACAATGGGCAATGGAAAACGTATTTTGAGGGCTCCAAAAACTTTTTTTTTTTTTTTTTTTTTTTTTTGGGGGGGGGGGGGGGGGGTGTTAGATTCGCCTCTCTCGTTATATTTTATTTGTAGTACTCTTTTTCTTCAAATCTACCAAGATTTGGAATCAACACAAGAATTGAAGATAGAAGTTACGCGATATCAATCCATCAATAGACTAAGCTTGCTTCTCGATTTTCTTGATTGATTAAATTTGTACCTTTTGAGATGACGAATTTATATTTTAAGATGTTTTTAGAGATGCCAATGATAGGGTCAACTATTAGTCTAAAGACTTTTGTGAAGTGGAAACACATTTTGATGATTCATGGTTTATTGTCTCTATTGCTGAATGTGTCTGGTGATTGCTTAAAGAGATAACTGACACGAGCTACACCAGTTCAAACATGTAGGAAAGGGATAGCAAGATTTCTCTCAGTCTTTCTCTCTGCAATTCAAATGCAATACAGTTATATTATTTAAGAATTCCCAAAGTAACAGTGTTTGCCATAAGAATCGATAGAGCCTATCATTACATAACTATATATACTTACATTGGATTATTATGATAACTATAATAATTGATCGAGACGAGAATGACATATATGATACAAATGCTATTTTAGCATCGTGTTCGACATAGAAAGTGAATTAAGTGGGACCCTCCAGATAGTAATGATGATGCAACAACGCATTGATAATAAAATGATTAAAAAAACACTAATATAGTGTAAATTAAATTATGATTATAAAACACTAAATCTTTTCTTTCTTCAATGAATTGAAATCTCATGTGTTATGAAAAAAAATAATTATCAAGCAACAAACAGAACAGTTACGAATGCTATATAATCACAATAAAAAAAAATGAAAAACACATAAAATTTATGGCACTCTTTGTGAGCTATGTGAATTGATATGCAAGATGAGAAATATTCATAGTTCTTTTTTAAAATTAAGATACTAATAAGAATAATAGCAATATAGATATAATATATATATATATATATAGTGTGTGTGTGTGTGTAAAACCAGTCCCTCCAATGTAACTTGTAGCACAGACAGATAAAACCAACAATTAATGCAGAATGTTAATTCCCACTGTGCGTGTGTACATAATATATACACAAATGTAGAAAAAAAATAATTGAAACAAAAACACAGATAACTGAAAGATTATACATAAAGTTACTCAGAATCACCATTAATCCACACTCATGAGAGACCCGAGAGTAGTGTCCCGGGCATGTATTAATGGAATGGAACCCCTCTAGAGTCTTGCAGCAAGCAGTTTCCATGGCTACGAGTAATATTCTTCCGGGAGATATGGCGCAGAGGGGATGGTCACATTCCGCAGCTCTTGTGCCGGTGCTGCTCCAGAGACCCTCGAATGATGACGACCAATATTCTCTCCATGCTCTGGCAATGGAGGCGCTGAAGGAGCAACGACAACGCATGGCACAAATGATGGCGATCTGCTCGCAACATTCATCTCCTCACCACCGAACATGTACGATAGATACAAAACCCCCCGCGGCCTGTTCCCCGACCGAGAGTAAACCGTGAAGGCGACGTGTTTGTGAGGAAGACTACTCCCTTGATCTGATGAGTAATAATACTCGAACAGATCCTTAACAGGAAGGCGGACCAGCCCAGCGTGCTTGTCGGCGCCTAGGGTTCTCCGACGCTTGATGCACAGGACCAGAGTGAGATCATCATTCGTATTCTGGTCGAGCAGTTTCCGTTCCTCGATTTGGAATTTCATCGGAAACCACCAAAAGGGGCGCGAGCCGCCGTGCGTGTCGACCATCGTGTTCTGGGAGGAGGAAGAAGAGAGGCCCTCGACGATGGAGGCGGCGGCGTAGAGATGCATCTTGAAGAAGTGGTTCGCGTTCTTGAAAATCTGGGCAGATTTCACCAGGATTTCCATGCGCATCTTCCTCATTGTTTCGATCAGTGCATAAAAATTGAAATTATGTACGAGGAAAATTTGCAGACGAACACGAACGGTATTTACAGTAGATCGAGTGGTTTTACAGTATTTTGGACTCCTAAGGTTGGAGGAGTTCTAACTTGGGATGGCCTCTACAGGTTGAGTGTATATATGGATGCATGTAACCATTCTCTTTGATTAATGTGCATGTAGGGCTATCATCATCAGCTCATCACACCTTCATGCCTTTATTCAATTATATGCAAGTGACTATAAACTGAGATGAGATGGATTCTTTTAGTCCCATAAATTTATGAATTGATCTTGGCCTTAATAAGATTCAGCTAAAGTATGACTATTCTTGTTTCCTAATTTCTAATTAGGATGGAGGAGGAAAATTTTGGCGCTTTGAATTGAAATAAAAATTATATTTTATTCACAAGATTTGAATGGATAGAAAAATTATTTTTATATGTATTTAACGTGTAATATTGATTGAATGATGTGACGGTATATTAGTTTATAAAGTAACAAAAAAAATAGAATATGAGAAAGAAGATTATAAGAAAGAGATATTGATTTAATTGTAAATAAATATAATAATTAAAAAATTATTAGTTAGTTATAAAAGATAAAAGAAGAAAAATTTTGAATTTAACTTGAATTTGAATAAAATGTGTATGATAAGATATTTGGTTTGTAATATTTTTAAGTAATGATGAATAATTAATAAAAGGAAAACAAACATAGTCTATGTATTTAGTATTAATAAATATATATGGTATTTTTTTATTATATATATATGAGTGTAACCCGTGCTATGAATATTTTAATTATATATACTTTCTATTATTAGCATGTAATTTTTTAAATAAATTATTTTTGCTCGTAATAAAAATTATTAATAGTTAAAAAATATTTTCTACACAACATTACAAAAATTTAATGGATATATATAGTAAATGTAAACATAATTGAAATCCATAGACATATAGAAATAGTTTTTTCAAACTATTAAAGTATAAACATCACTTTTTTTATTATATATAGGTATATAGATTGCCTATATGTATATTGTAGAAGATTCTTAAATGAGGGAATGTAAATTGTACATTTATTACTCTTCTACACAACATGACATATATAAAGTTGTGTATAAGATAACTTTTTGAAAGTATCTCTTTTGAATATTTGTACAAATGTTAAGTTTCAAGTCACTATTTATCTTCTCACAGCGTATTATGAGTGAAGAAGAAATTGAATTATACTACATTTTCATCAAAACTTAAGGTAATAATTTTAGTAGAAAAGGTGACTCTAAGGTTTATTGAATTAATATTAAAATAATTGTTCACCTTTCAAATTATAATTATAGACTAATACTCTCGCCACCAAACTATAACCTAATTGTTATGTTGGTGTGTTTTTTTTGATTTAGTATGTTTTAACTTTCAATAGTTTCACATTTATTTATATATATTAGACTTTTCAAAAAATTATTTCAATTAAATAATGTGTTGTTTAGAATTTCTAAAAACTAATAAATAAAATTAATTTCCAATGACGAATACAATGATTTTAATTTGTTTAAAAATTGTATATTTTATAAATTTAAGTTTACTTTCAAAATTAGTTTAGTATATATGCATCAATTGTAATTTTGGAAAAATTAAATAACTCAAATTAGATTTGCACATTGAAAATAAATTTATTCAAAAGTTGAACTTATATAGTTTGGTTTTCATTTTTTAAAAATTTTTAGTATGTATAAATTTTTTGAATTGTGAATTTTGTAAATTTAATATTTTTGTTAAATTTTTTTTTATTATATATGCATGACAGATCACAACTTTGAAAAAATTAAATTACTCATATTAAGTTTTCATATTAGAAACAAATTTATTTAAAAATTGACCTTATAAACTATAAATTTTGATTTGTATTTTTATAAAATAATTTATTGTGCATGAATTTCTATAATTATATAGTTTCATTCAACAAGGTAACAACCAAATTATTTATTTTTCTGCTTTTTTTTTGTTTTTGTGATGTATATTTTTAATTGCAATTCACTATAGTATTTTCTAATTTTTATTTTCTTTATTAAATTAGCTTAAAAATTTACATATTTGCCTTTAATGTTATTATATGTGAAACTAATATTTTCCTCAATCAAACATATCAAACTATCGCATGATTGTTTTTCTATTGTGCTTTACTTCTTTCCAAATATTTTAATTTTTAAATACTTTCACATTTATTGATGCCTATCAATCTTTACAAAAAAAATTACCTTAATCAGATAACGGGCTGGCTAGAATCTCAAAAACTATTAAATAAAGAATTTTAATTTCTATTGAAAAATCTAATTATTTTAAATTATTTAAAAAATATAAATTTTGTAAATTTAAGATTTTTTTCAAAATTAATTTTTTTATATATGGATGGATAGATTGTAGTTTTCGAAAAATTAAACGACTCATATTAAATTTGCATATTAAAGATAGATTTAGTTTAAAGCTGGACTTATATAGTTTCATTTTCATTTTTTTTAAAAAAGTCATAGCATTTATGAATTTTTTAAATTGAATTGTTTTTAAATTTAAGATTTCTATCAAAATTATTTTTATTATATATGCATAGATAGATCATAATTTTGAAAACAAATTTAATGACTCATATTTGTTAGAAATAAATTTTTTAAAAAATTGAACTTATATATTATGATTTTATTTTTAAAAAAAATTTGTATGATTTTTAATTTTAATTTTTTATTCAGTGAAATAAAAATCACCTTTATTATTTTTCCGCATTAATTGTTTTTTGATGTATATTTTTCAATTGCAATTTATTTCAATATTTCCTAAATTTTATTTGAAAAAGTTATGCACTAAAAATTTAAGTTATAATTAATATGAACGTTTATTTCTTTTAACATGTATTTATGCATTTTTTAATCAAAAAAGCTTAAAAATACACAAATATTATGAAAATTAAACTTTGGTACAACAATTTAATTGAAAGGTGTAAAAGAAAATTAATGAAGAGAATCTATATAAGAAATAAAGAGGAATAAGTGAAGGGTAGAAGATAAGAAAAATAATATCAGACAAAAAAATAATGAGAGCATGCTACATAGTATGTACGTTTCTATTTTATATATGAATGATTAAGAATTAAATAATTTGTATGAGTAATAGGTATATTTAAAAATTTTAAAATATGCTCATATTTAGTTTATCATTGATTAAGAAAAAATATTAATTGTTATTGTGCTTTTCTTTATTACCTTTATTCAAATAGTTACTTTCAAATATTTTAAATAATAGTATTGATTAAGTTAGTAATATTTTTTATAATTCACTTAATCAAAAATTTTAAAAATAAAGAATGACTCGACAAAAAATTTAAACCCAGTTACACTAAGATATATTTGATAAACTAATTTATAATTTTAGAATTGTAAATTCTATCAAAGTGACTAGGAATTATATAATTTGTATAAATAATAGATATATTTGAAAAGTTCAAAATAAGCTCATATTTAGTTTATGATAGATTTAGGAAAAATATTAATTATTATTGGATTTCTCTTTACTAGTTTTACATAATAAGTTACTTTTAAAAATTTTTTAACAATAGCATTGACAAAATCAGTAATATGTTTTATATTTTAAATAATAAAATATTTTTAAAAATAAAAACTAATTCAGCAAAAATTTAAAAGCTCATTACACTAAGACATATTTAATAATTTGAGTTTTAATTTGAAAATAGTAATTTCTATCCACTGTTATTTGAACGCATTTAGTTGTCTTTTAACAATAACATTGACAAAATCAGTAATATGTTTTATATTTTAAATAATAAAATATTTTTAAAAATAAAAACTAATTCAGCAAAAATTTAAAAGCTCATTACACTAAGACATATTTAATAATTTGAGTTTTAATTTGAAAATAGTAATTTCTATCCACTGTTATTTGAACGCATTTAGTTGTCTCTCTCTCTCTCTCTCTCTCTCTCTCTCGATTTCTCTCTTCTTCTCCCTCTTCTCTCTCTCTCTCCACACATATATGTATATATATAATATTGATTAGACAATATTTTTAACTTTAAAAGCTATAAAAGTGTGTTTATTGTTCAATTTTTACTGCATTTCATTATTAATAAAACATTAAATGCATTATTAATAGTCCAACCAATAATTTTTTTTTAGGTTAATAAAAAACTCAAAATTCGAGATATGGATGGATATGGATATAGATCTGCATTATTTCACAAAAATATTTTTATGAAAATCAAAACTTTTCAAAATTATGAGATTTGAGAATTTGGTCAAAATTATATGAATTTGTTAAATGACTCCCTTGCTATTATATATAGTATATGGTTTTATAAAATATAAGTTGCTAGTGACAAAAATATGATATTACTAAAACATGACTTTTTTTTATATCTTTCATAAAACTAAGAACTTTGGACCTTAAAATTGGAATAGGAAAATGAAAATGAGAGTTTTTCTTTACATTGTTTTGCATCTATATTTTTATATACTTCTCAATTTTTCATTTCTCATTGCAAATATTTTTATTATATGTTCTTATGGTCAAAATCAAACAAAAACATACTTGTGATGTCTACAACCATTTTTAAGATTCATATATGTTTATGCGAACTTTATATTATATATCGCATGTCTAATTCGAGAAAAGTTTAAAAATAAAAATATGGGAGCCATATTTGTCAAACAAAAGAAAAAGACATATGAGTTGAGTTTTCAATTGGTCCAATGATATTTGAATTTAAGCAAGTTTAAACTTGATTAATATGACTCAATTCACAACCACATAGACATGGATTCTTTTTTAAAATTGTATGTAACCTATCAATATTTGTTTTTTATTGGTTACTTAGTAGTAAAACTCTTATTTTATTCCTTAATTCTCCACCCTCCTCCCCCCTCTTTATTTTTAGTTTCATATATCTCTTGTTCTTTTTGAATTTTTAATCTATTTTTTATTTTTTATTATTTTTATTATATATAATTTAATGAATCGAGCTCAAATAGTAACTCAAACTTAAAAATCACTCAAATTTTGCCTGTTTTAATTTTATAAAATTTAAAACCAAACTAAAGTTTAAATTAGGTAAGAAGATTGAGTTTAAAAAATTTATTTAAATTCAAATTCTAGTTCGATCAGGCTCAAAAACATTGTCAAGCCTGACGAACAAGCGAATTAGTCTATTAAGATGCCTAGCATAATGTCCAATGCCAAAAAAAAAAAACCTTAATTGCTTTTTATTCAAATAATGGGCTGGCAAAAAATAGCTATATTTAAGTATAATTATTTTACTTCAAAATTTTTTAAAGGATCTATGTGTGTGTGTGTGTATTAACTATGGCGTTAGAGATTTTAATTTTCTTCAAATATATGCTTTTGGGTTGGACACTAGATGGGCCCAAATCTAATCCAATTTCAATGAGACCTTTTTCAACACATTTTCTGTAAAATAAAAAAGAGTTTGTTATATTTGTCTTGCTTTTATTCCAAAAATTACACACACTTCAATCATAATATTTTTTAAATTTTATCTCTTTCTCTTTATTATTTTTACACATTTTCTAGAAAAATACACCTAAAGACCAAAACAAACATAACTCAAAGATTGAATAATGATAAAAAATTGTTGTGTTAGTTTACTTGTCCTAATTTTAGCTTGTTGAAAGCACAATTTATATTTATTTTCATGAGAAGCTTCAATGCGTTCCACACCAGAACAAAAGACCAAAGACAGGGGATCTCCATCTTTATTCCATTGCACAAAAACCTTCAACCCCTCTTTTTTGTGTATTCATCTTTTTTTTTTTTCCCCCTTTTCGATGGTTAAAAAAATGACAAATTGTTAATGTGGAAGAATAGAATAAAGAATGAGAAGAGACTGCAAAGTTATGATATCCCAAAAGGGAGTAATTCTCTCATAGTGATTTAGTTTCTGCAATTGTCTTTTTTCTATTTTTTGATAGGTATATGTGCATTGTTCTCAAAGAACCATGCCCAGTTCCCAACCGTATCTGATGAGTCCTACGGTCAACTTAGAATCTGATACTTCAACTCCTGTCTCCATCCATTTCAATTCAAATATATCTTACTTGTTATATCATGAATATTTTGTGGAGGGAGAAAATTATATTTAATTAAGAAATTTTCTATTATTTAAATTTATGTGTATAAAATATAATAGTTATATAAATATATGATTATGAGTATGTATATACAAGTATATATCAATTTGATTGTAGATATATTGATTGAATGGTGAATATTTGCCAATATATGCAAGGGAATAGTTTATATTTAAATTACATAAATTTTAGTGGACTAAAAATTCATCAAAATTATAAACCAAACACAAGCCAATATAATAAAATATATAATACACAAGGGTAACGTTCTGAAAGAGATGTCAACGAAACAAAAATGGATCTTTTTACCCAATATTAAAGTCAATCTTAAACCAAACTACGCCAAAAGTTGTAGTCAACATGGAGTTGAACAACAAGCACATCCAAATACAGATATGATCTTTGCCAAGAGAATTTTAAAATTTTGAGATGTGGTTTTGGATACTTTTTTTTTTTGTTGAAAATTATGTTAAAATAAGAGGTAAAAATAGATAAATTTTAAAAAATATGATTGATTAAGTGTTTATTTTTGAGTCCAACTGGCGAAGATTCTAATTTCAATATCTTGAATTCTTGAGCGTGCCAAAATATGGATTTTCATCAATTCATATAATATTTATTTACTAACGATATACAAGTCCATAATAGTTTCTGCAATAATATGTTTCATCCATTCATCATTCACTAAAAATAATGATAAAAAACTCAAACAGAACTCTAGAAATCAAAGCCACCCATGTCGCCCATCGCATCGTCGTATCCGTCAGCGTACGCCGCCGATTCCCCGATGTCCGACGCCATTTCCCCCACCAGCAGTCCTCCCAGCAATCCAGCCCCCAATCCCAAACCCAGTCCGCCCCCCATCTTATTCTTCTTCGGCTTCTGGGCGTACGCCCCCGGAGGGTAACTGTATCCAGGCGGTGGAGGCTGGTATCCGTACCCACTCGGCTGCGGATACGCCGCGTACCCCGCCTGAGGAGGGTACCCCGGGCCCGGATGCGGCGCAGCCGCGTAACCACCGGTGGGAGCATATGGTGCCGCGTGGTAACCTTGGCCAGAGGCATAAGGCGCCGCCGCCGGGTACGCCGTCACCGGCTCCGCCGCGTGATTAACTTCCTGCGTGAATTTCTCTCCTAAACGGTAGGAGAACTTGAGGGACCCCTTGGGCTTCCCGGAGGCGGTGATGACCTGATATTCGACGACTCTGTCCTCCCCGGCGGACTGGTGGAGCTCGTGGATGGGGACGGTGACGGAGCCGATGACCTTGTCGCTGCTCAAAGTGCCCTCGGCCATGAGCCCGAACAGGAGGGACATGCCGGGTTTCGTCACATAGGGCTCGTCGACGACGAATTCCATCCGTTGGTTCCATTTGGGCTTGGTTCCGCAATTCTTGTCCACAGACGTCTTCCTCTTCGATTGAGGGTAACCCGCGATGGAGACCTCCGCGTAGACGTCCATCTTGGAGAAGAGCTTCACGTCTTTTATCCCCTCCGCCGAGATCACCGTGACGTGCAACCGTCGGTATTCCATTTCTCCGATAGAACACGCAAAAGGGATGAAGAGATTGAGTTTGTTTGGTGCGATGAGAATTGAGGAAATCTTATGGAAACGAGTACTTATGGCTGCGTGGGAATATTTGGGAAGGGTTTTATAGACACGGTGCCCGTGTGGTGGTGGAAGACCGAGAAAGGAGGAAATTGGAGAGAAGGTTCGCCAAAACGACAGCGTCTGGATACGCGGTTTCTGTAGTTTATTTTGTCCTCAAAATCACATTATCAAAATTTAAAAAAAAAAAAGAAAAAGAAAAAGAAAAGTTACAATATTTAGTAAGTGCTAGCTTTTAGCCATTCCCCGCGTGTAAAGCGAGTAAAGAATGGACGGTGAAAGATAATGAATAAAGGAAGGTGGACGAACATAAGAATGACAAGTGGCGCTTTGATGCCGACCGAGTATTGGAGCATGTACGGCTACGAAAACGACATGCCTTTAGGGCTAAGCGAACGCTGGTGGGTTTATTTATGTATTTTATTTCGCTTTATGCCTTTGTTTTTTTTTTTTTAATTAGTTTTGACATATTATTACTTAAAAATTATATGGTAATATTTTACTCCTTAAATTTGTGTTAGTTGTAGCGCATTACCTCTTAACTATATTTTTATATTAAAATTTCACTTGAATTTCAAAATATTTCGCCATTTTCTTCTTTTCTTACTTTTTCCATACAAAAAACCATGAAATTGATTTTTTTTTATCATTATCAATTTTAAATATGGAATGTACAATTGAATTTTGGTTGTAAATATTATTTTTTAGTGTGAAAAATAGAATCGCGAGTGGTGAATGACATATACAAAAAATGCAAATTTTATGCAATTACAAAGTTGATATCTAAAATTTTAAATGGTGTAATATAGATAACAAAATAAATATTTTCACAAATAATTTATCTTTCCAAAATTTATATTAGTCATACCACTTCATTCTCTATGATTTAACCTACAATCTAACAATATTTTTATTTGATGTTAGTTTTAATTTTTTTTCCCCTTAATTTCACTTAAATGTGAAGCAAAACTTTTCATAATATTTTTGGTGCACTATCATTTATTAGAAATGCAAAAGAATATTTTATTTTTAATATTAAATAATTCTATTTAGTGTATGAAAAAATTAATTTAGTGGATATAAATATTAATAAAATGATGAAAGTTTCAAGTTTGTCGATCTGGAAATTACAAAATATGGAAAAGTACTAAAAGATTTATGAAATAGATTACGTGGTAGCTTTTATTGTAAATTTTGTTCATAGGCAAAGTGCTCCAATTATATTAAGTCAAAGTGCATTTAATTTCTTTATAGGGGGTAATGTGCCAAAATTAATTAATTTAAGGGGTTGAAGTGTCATTTGCTCTTTTTTATATATATAATTTAATCTATACTATATTAGAATGCCTGAAGGGCTTAGAGTATCTGATTTTGGACTTTTAATATATTTCCTAAAATAGTCCTATTATTTCATCCTCCATGTTGCACGGTCAAGTGCGAAAAACGTAATTACACTATGTGTTAATTACTATAGTCACCCCTTTCCTTCTTAACCTCTCAGATATGAATCAAAAAACATACCAACAATAAATCCCAAAGATCTCTTGACTTTAAAAACTTTAATACGATTTGATTTTTTATGATTTTTTTGAATTTTCACTTTCTATAATTTTCTTTTTTCTAAAAATCATTTATCCAAAAATAAATACTATAAATAATGACGTTTTTTTTTGCATATATTTTTACATCAAGGTATATAAAATATTTTATTACTTTTGCACACACAAAACCCCCCTAAAATAAATATTATTTTGTTTATTATAACATATATTTTGTGCATCTATATATCTATATCTATATCTATATATGTATATGTATGTATGATCTATTTTTTTAGCACACGTTGAGTGTGCCTAAAATGCTAGTATATATCAAGTGTTTAGGTGTGAATTTATACATAAATCCTTACTTGAAACGCCTTTTTCTATCATTTATTTTTTTAATTCTAACATACTTTGTATTTACGTTTCTCTTAAATTTTCTCACTTTTTAATTTGTGTTGATCTTCTTCATTTCTTACCTCAAATATTATTTATATCTTTAGTTTTAATAACAATATTTTTACTACATAAATATATATCTTTAGTTTTAATAATAATATTTTTACTACATATATATAACAATTTATAATTTATAAATAATTTTGCATATTCATAGAACGCGCCAAATTTACTAGTATAATATAATAATTACATTTGGATGCTTGAGGTGCCGACCTAGTCTTCTATTTATGGATATATATATATATATATATATATATAGATTGGTTAAGAAAAATATTTGAACATAAAGAAATAAATTATAACAATGTTTAGATTATTTTTTGACCTTTTTTGGTAGTGTTTGTTTTTATTTAAAGACTTAGTGAGTATTTTAAAAGTAATAAATGAGGTTTCGTTAAGTTAAATGTTATATAAGGATAAAAAAGTTATTCCGCGAATTTTCCTTAAAGTTATTAACATTTTAGATAGAAGCATTATATATGAATGGTTACGTGACTCCCGAATTTTTTTAGCTCAAGATGGAAAAAATGTTAATTACTAATAAACAATGTATTCAGCTCAGCCTTTCTGATTTTGAATTTTTTATCAATTTTGGTATTTTTATTTTTTTCAAAAATAATTTAATTGAATAAGATCTCAATTGAAGGGTTTATTCAGTGGCGAGAAAGAACCACCCCCTGGCTTTTCTTAAAATAATTTTCAATACATATCAAAATATTAATTAAATTGTATCCAATAGAACAGTGTATATTTATATTTCGTTCTCTCCTACAAAGAAAACGGAGTGACTAAGAACTATTGACTCAATATGTCCTATAAATGAAAGAGATATTAACTCAATTTGTATGCTTTGTAAACCTTTACAACATTAACTCATAAGTTTCAAACTAGGGCTGTGAGTTAGTCGAGCTATTCGACTCGACTCGTCGAATAGCTCAACTCAAAGCTCGGTTCGAGCTCGAGTTAACTCTATGTCGACTCGAGGAGTTTCGAGTAAATCGACTCGATGGCAATTTTGTAAATAAGTCTTCATCCTGTGGCATTTTGAACATTTGTCATTTTATAAATACATTTTCAATTAATTGACTTCACCTACTCGAACTCGAGCTTGAGTACTCGAGCTCGAGAGCTCGATCCAGTCTCGAGCTGGAGCTCGAGCTGAGCTCATCTGTTCAACTCAAACTCGAGCTCCACCGTTACGTTGTCGAGTCGAGCTCGAGTAGTGGTATACTCGAGTTTGACTCGACTCGATCTCACTCCTATTTCAAACATAAATAATATCTTTGAATATTTTGTATAAAATAAAATATATGTTAATATAATTTACGTGCAAAGCAAGTAGTGGAATTTACTCTTAATAATACGATGTGATTGGATGTTGTAATAATAAAATATAGTAGCTCACGGTGCACACTGTTTGCGTTGCGTGTCCTTATAAAATTAAGATAGAAATAAGCATACAACACACGTAATAAATGCAGTAATAAAATAAATAAAAATTGAAATTTATTCAATTTAAAGACCAAGGAAACTGATTATGCAGTAATTAAATAAATAATAATTGGAGATTATTAAATTTAAAGATCTAGGTAACCGTTTCTAAAAAAATTAACAGTTATGGATAGTAAATTAAAATTTAATCACACAACAAAATTATACATACCAAATTTGAAAATTGTATCACATAAATACCACTACAAGAAAGAAGCAAATTTGTCAAGCGTGTGGCTAAATGGCCATGGATTTGCCACAGAATTTGGAACAAAAGGAAAAATAAAATATATAAATATTAATGAATTCGTAGAAAAAGTTGTGGCAAAACAAAATTAAGGCAAAATTCGTGGCGTATTTGCCATAGAATTTACCCAATTTGCCACAAACATGCCATAGAAAAAATTATAAATAAAAGACATTATTGCTAGGATTGGATGGTTGTTATATATATATGAATAGATATTGTTTAAGAAATAATATAATGATTGTGATGGTGTGACATGTTATTATTTATTAGAAAGTTAAATTGACATGACTGAGAATTATTTGGATATTTTGTATACACTTCGGTACTGATTAAAAATTGTATAATTATTAGTAACATTTTTATTATTAAAATTAATGGTAATGTTGCCATTATTTTTATTGTTATTATATTCTTATCAATATTAGACTTATTATTAATGTCATTAATATTATTAGTTAACACGTATTATCTTGCGTAATACTAACATTATTATTATTATTTCAACTATAATAAAAATAATAATTATTATTATTATTATTTATTTATTATTATTGTTGTTGTTGAAATTGATAATATTTCCATAAATACTAGCTAATTTTAATTAGAAATGCTAATGTAACAAGTGATTATAATATTAATAGAATCAATGAATTTAAATATGATATTGTTAATATTACTAATACTATGATTGCTAATACTGCTAACAATATTATTTTTAATACTATTATATGAGTGATCTTAATAATATTAATATCAAAAATTTTCTAATTATTATATAAACAATACCTTCACCTTCTCCAGGGAGGCCAGCCTCCTCTTCTTCTCTTCCTTCTGTTTACCCTCATCTTCTCTGTATATCTCCTACCTTCTTTCTTTCCTTCCTTGTTCTTTTTTCTGCTAAACTTTAAAGCAAATCAACAAGGCAGCAAGTTCAACAAGACAGTAAGATAGGAGTGGCAGCTGAATCTTGGAAGAATGTTCTGTCAGCTGAAGTTGTTGGCCTGTTCTAGAATGAAGCCAGTGACTTTGGTGTATTTATGGTGGTTTCTTAGTTAGCTAACCAAGTAGTGATTATGCTCATACAGTTAGTAGAATGAGAAGTTAACCAATGGAACAATAACATCAGTATAAGTTATACTGTCTTGATACAGATGAGATCATTGTCTCTAAAGACGTCACATTCTTTGAACACTTGTTTCCCTACAGCAATCTGTATCACAAAGGCATAAACTGTCCCTCCTCACATGACAATCCCTCACCGAGTCACACTCCACTGTCTATAACAAATGATGATGCACATTGTGATGTCATTAGAACCAAACAAATCCCTGAGGTTAGGATCCTTCAACCCAGTGACAGACTTGCAACCTCTCCTGATAACCAAGCAAATCATTCAAAAACCTTAACCCATCACATTGCACCACCTGAGATTCCATACCAGTCAGACATTGAAGAACAGGAACCTATTAGATATCTCAGAAAAACAACCAGAATTAGGAAACTTCCTAAGTATCTTAAGGCCTACCAACACAACCTTGAACAACCTGCACAGCCATCATTATCCACCCGTCACCCCATTTCCAATTTTCTATCCACTGAAAGGCTGTCTAAAGAATACTTGTGCTACCTAGTCAGATTGAATCAGGTGCATGAACGAAGTTCTTTTGCTGAAGCTAGATGATGGAGCCACACTGGAGGCAGGCAATGGTGGATTAGCTGCAGGCATTGGAGGACAACCACACATAGGAATTGGTCTGACCACCAAAGGATCAACACATAGTTGGTTGCAAGTGGGTATTCAAAACCAAATTAAGGGCTGATGGGACAGTGAAAAGATACAAGGGAAGGCTGGTGGCAAAGGGATATACCCAAGTAGAAGGTTTTGATTACAAGGAAACCTTTAGTCCTATTGTCAAACAAACCACAGTGAGAATTTTCTTCACATTGGCAGTGTCACAAGGTTGGACAGTGCAGCAGTTGGATGTCAACACTGCTTTCCTAAATGGGGAACCACATGAAGATGTTTACATGGAGGTACCATCTGGTTATGATATGATCAGAAGAGATATTAGATCCAGCAAAAATATGGTTTGCAAGCTAAAGAAAGCACTTTAAGGCTTGAAGCAAGCCTCAAGACAATGGAATGAAAAATTCACAAGGACTGTCTATGAGCATGGATTTAAGCAGTCCAGTTTTGATCATTCCCTGTTTGTAAGAGATAATAATGGAGAGGATCTAATTGCTTTACTTGTATATGTAGATGACTTAATCATTGGTTGCAGAGAACAGACAAAACTGGATCAAACGGTGCAATTTCTCAAGTCAAAGTTCAAACTTAAGGACTTGGAAAATCCAAGATACTTTCTTGGAATAGAAGTGGCTAGATCAGTTGATGGAATGCTGCTGTGTCAAAGGAAATACACCTTGGATTTGTTGGAAACCTATGGAATGTTAGGGGCAAAGATAGCAAATACACCGATGGATGGGAATTAGAGGCTGACAAGGCAAAAAGGAAGCTCATTGAAGGACAAAACATACTACAGACAGCTGGTAGGAAAGTTGATATATTTAACTTTCACTCGGCCTAACATTGCATACTCTGTACAAGTACTTTCCCAATTCATGTCCCAACCTACAAGCAAGCATCTTGAAGCAGCTTACAGGGTGCTATGGTACCTAAAGTCAAGCCCAGGAAAAGGGATTTTTCTGAGCAAAGGAAATGATCTCACTCTGACAGCTTACACAGACAGTGATTGGAGAGCATGTTTGGATTCCAGAAGATCAATCACAGGCTACTGCATCCTCTTAGGGACAAATCTAGTAAGTTGGAAGTCCAAAAAGCAATCTATAGTTGCAAGGAGTTCCACAAAAGCAGAATACAGAGCCATGGCAGCTTGCACTTGTGAGGTCGTGTGGCTTCAAGGGCTGTTAGCAGACTTTAGTATGAAGAATAGAAAGGTGGCAACAATCCTCTGTACAATCAAAGTGCCATACAGATATCAAGGAACCCTATGCATCACGAAAAGACCAAGCATTTCATCTTGGACATCCACTTTGTAAGGGAAAAGGTGAAGGAGAGAGTCATAGAGACTAAATATATCAAAACTGAGGAACAACCTCCAGATTTGCTGACTAAAGCCTTGAATTCAAGACGGTTCACCTATTCTGATATCCAAGATGAGCATGGAAGATGCCCACACTCATCTTGAGGGGGGGGGGGCGCTAAACTTTAAAGCAAATCAACAAGGCAGCAAGATAGGAGTGACAGCTGAATCCTGGAAGAATGTTCTGTCAACTGAAGTTGTTGGCGTGTTCCGGAATGAAGACAGTTGCTTTGGTGTATTTATGGTGGTTTCTTAGTTAGCTAACTAAGTGGTGGTTATGCTCATACAGTTAGTAGAAGTTAGGAGAAATTAATTGTGAAGTTAACCAATGGAACAGTAACACTGGTCAACTGCTCTGCTTGCTGTGTGTATTAATAGGCTGAGATGTCTTTATTGTTTTGTAGAGCGTGTTGAATGGAATGAAATAAAAGTTTCTTCTCCTTTCTTGATCCCTTCCCATCAGATTTCTTGATATTTTCTTTATGTTGCATTGACCCGCACACAAACCAGCAGCTCCGCTCTGCCTTCTGTTCCTTTTTTTTTTTTCTGTATTTCTTTTCCATTAAACCTTAATTAATCACCGCACACCATCTTTACTGTTCCACCCAGAATAATTGCTCCTCCACTAGTACTTCCGTTAACAAGCATTAACCAAGAACTATCAGTGGAGTCAGTGAAGCCTGCACAATCCTAAAATCCGGCCAATGCATCACAAAATATTGGGAAATGGATCTCTCTCTGTGGATTTTCGTGTGGCGAATATTTTTTGATGTGAAATAGAGATGAAGATCGGTCTAGTATCAATAAAAAATTAGCCAAGAATAGAAGATTGAAATAATTAAGTTGATGAAGGTAACTAAGGAAACTCACTTATTGCCAACCAAAGTCAGACAGTAGACTCCAACACTTTATAAAAGAGTATTGATAGATAAGAGATAATTTTTAGAGTGTATATATAATGAATTTGAGTGTGTACGTATAGAGATTAAGTAATTATAGGTATTTGAATAGTGATAATGATTTGATTTCTAATGTAGAGAGAGAAATTTATTTTTTAAAGTGATGTATGTTTGGTTTGTATATGTTTTTGTGTTTTTTAAGGTACAACAACATTAAAAAATGGTAAACAAACAAAACTATGTTTAATTAGCATCTTTTGAACTCATATTAATTAACAAGATACTGTTTCATTAGTATTTTAGTTTCATTCGTGAAATGATAGTAATACCCTATTGGATAAGTGAATAAAAGAAATGCAAAACTATTATTTTTGTGTCATATCATTTGCATTCCTTGATTCTTATTATTTTTGGATAGTCTCTAATCTCAAGTAGAGAATTCAAAAATGTTAGTCAAGTATATGAAGCTTTAATATTAATGAATGTGATCGATGAAATATGTCTTTTTAAGTGAAATAAGTATTGCTCATATTAATTTGTAGATGGTATGATTATAACTTCATGTATCTTATTTACGTGTAAATATTCACAAAACCAGCATTGAACTCCAACACGCAAATATATATTTTAGTGATAAAGAAAAATAGTCCGTCGGATTGTTCATGATGCCGTCCTTCTAATTTGACTATATAATTATGTAGTACAGAACGCGATACATATTCATGATGCCGTCCTTCTAATTTGACTATATAATTATGTAGTACAGAACGCGATACATATTCATGATGCCGTCCTTCTAATTTGACTATATAATTATGTAGTACAGAACGCGATACATATTAGTATACAATAAAAATGTTGATTCACATATGATCTTAATATAAATGATAACATATATGATATGTGGTTTAAAATTACAATCAAATAGTAGTACTACAATATTCTATCAATAGAATCTATTAAGAAATTAAACTTGACATAATAGTGGTATATAGTACAACACTTCATATGAAGCATTGTACAAAACATTTTGAAGGCCTAACACTTTGAACCTCATTACCATTTATATAATGAAATGGTTTTAAATTTATTGAAATATGTTGAACAAAAATATTATGCCACAATCCATCATTGATAAAATTATGTGCCATTGTGATGTGACACAACAATGATATAGAATGACACTTCTGGAAATGAACTTCAAAATGACAGAAATGTTGACCATTTTCAAACTATTACAACAAATACATAAAAATATATGTATAGTATGACAATAGTGGGTCCGATCAAGAAGGCAGATTTTTAGATAATTTCCAATCGCACACTCAAAACAAAATAGAAATGCATACAAGGACTTAATTATGTGGCTTAGCCTAATGGTCGGATGGAGATACTAAACTTGCATATTTATTATCTTTCTTAGGATACAAGCACTTGCCCATAACATGCCATTTTGTATCATCCCGACGTTACTAGTGTGTGGGCTAGTAATGGCTGTCACAGCTGGGTCATCATCTGTCCATATGTTATCTACATATGGTAGTGCATTTCTAAGAATTGTTGAGGATAGAGACTGATACATTTAATTATATGTGAACTGTTATGTCATCAATAGTTACACGTACGTGACAAAACAATAGTTCTATAATTTTTTTTTCAATGTCACAACCTCGTCATTTTCTAAGTATGATTACATTATGAGTTGAAGTTCCATTTTATCGGAGTTTGGTTGACAATCATGTTTAGGCAATTATGTGTTGTGAGTTTGTTTCTGTCACATTATGATGTGGTATCGAGAATTGGAGGAATGAAATGAATGAGATGTCAAAATGTGAGAACATTGATGTGTATTTCTACGTACGGCTTTGATGGAACTGGATTTTGTCTCACATAAATTGCGAGATTAAATAACGATTATTCGTGTACTAAGTTAAATTAATTAATGAACTACGTAATTATTTATCAATGCTGACCATTAGTTTTAAAGAAAGACAGAGAGTGAGAGAGACCAGGGAGACGTACTTGTGAGGGCGGTCCAATAATTTAGATTTCATGGTTTTCATTATCAACCCCCCAGTTTTAATTTTTTTATAAAAATGATAATTTGGTCCTCTGCATTTTAAGAATACTGGATGCAACCACAAGAATTCTAAAAACTTCGGCTATGCTTGTTTTTAAATTTTTGTGTGTATTTTTAAATATTTTTATTTCAATAATTGTGTCACAGAGAGAGAGAGAGAGAGAGTTTAAAAAATATAATAATTAAATGTATGTTTTTGGATTTCAAAAATTTGAAAACAAACATGGCTTTACAAGTCCGCCTTACAAAATTTGGATGTTTAAGTTCAAATTAAACTTTGGCTTTGTATAATTGCTCTCAATAATTTTGTTTTTGAACACACAATTTGCAAAAAAAAGTTATTTCGATCCAAAATTTAATGAAGGTCACCAAATAAATTCTGATATGAATTAAAATCCCAAGGAACAAAATTAGGTAGATTTGGTAAACTAATAACTATAATCAACATACTCTCATTAATTCCACCTCAAAATTTTACTGTCAGTAATGTTGCTTTTTCAAGTAAATTTAAATCAATCTATCTTCTAGTTGGTGCCTTCTAACGTGGGGCAACCTTCTAATTGAAGTCTGAAATTGGGGTTTGAAAATGAACGTTATCAACGAATGTACATGAACATATTGTAATCGAAGTCTAGTCAATGATTACCCTTCAATTAAATTAACAATATTAAGGCATTGCAACCAACCACAAAAATTACTAAATGAATGCGTTATGATTACCATCTACAGACACCATATAAGCCACATCATTTTGGTTTTATCTAGGTTAATCCTAAAATTTAACCAAATTGTTCAAATATTGCAAAAATAACGCGCATCCAAAAATAATAAAAGCAGACAACCAATCTACCATTGCCCAAGGGCTCGGCTAGAACTGATTCTCTCCCCTTTTTAACTTTGAAGCTGCCTTTTCCATTCAGGGAATATCGTGTTCACGTTCAAATGTAAAAAGAGGAGAATCGTTTATTTTGTTTAATGTAAAGAATTCAGAAAATTTCAGAATTCTTTATCAAACATGGATACGTGTCCGAAAGCAAGGGAAGGGCAACCGACAATTCAGGCCAAGAAGGCAAAATGTCGCCCGTGATTCACATCACTTTTAATAGCAATCTAAATGTTAGACAAAATGCTATTTGAACAACTATAATAGAGTTGCCAAAAAGGAAAGGCACTTCATCCCTGTAGCTATATTAATCTTCCAACAGAACATACTTTGGAACATAACCATAAAACTCCATTCTTTCAGCCTCGTTGCTTGACATTCTACCGATGCCCGATGCTGCAATTTCGAGGGGGGTGCCATTGTTCTGCCCTCGCCACTAGTTCTTCCATGATTTTTGCGTTCGGTCTTTAAGCATTCCTTTTTGCTTTCCAACTCCATCTAAAGAGGGTGATAAGGCACATAGCCCAGTATACCCGTTAAATTATTTACCACATCACTGCACCTCATTAGGAGATTAAGCATGGGTCGTGAGATGTCATTTATAGGTGTGGGTGGGGCATTAAACAACCTAGGTACTTGCTCGGGAGGAGGCATGTTAACAGGAAAGTTTTGGAACCGAGTAGATGGGGCAAGAGTACTACTGGTCTGAGGAACAAATTTTGGCAAAAACTTGTTACCATCCAGTGAATTTATAGAAGATGCACCCTCCGGAAAACTAGCAATTTTGTTCTTATTCTCTTTAGATAAAAGCTCACCACCCTTACTGCTTTCATCCCCGCCTAAAACGAATTTCACCCTGGCACCTCTTCCATTGCCATTCCCACCTTCATCTCCACAAGGCTTCTTGAGGCAGGATTTGAGCTGCTGCGCAGACTGTGGATACTGAAGTGGCTGAGGAGCAATTTTTGAGACTGTTCTCTGCTCAACTGTAGAGTCTCTGGCCTGTGAGGTCCCAACTGACATGTCTTCCTTCCGAATCTTGCTTGGTTCTGGTTCCGCCGTCTCGACTTCCAGTTCCCTGATGAGGCACCTCACGTTTGTGTTTCCAAATAAGTTGCTACTTCCAACAGCAAACTTCAAAGCAGCTTGCGCATCAACCTTGTATAAGTAGACCAGGCGGCATGTGTATGACTTCCAAAATACTCTGGTACCTGAATGGTCCAGAGGCCCAAAACGAGCAAATTTTGCTCTCAACTGGGCACCAGATGGAAGCGCTGCACCAGATGGAAACTTCATGACTAGCATTGTCGGTTTAGCCACTCTTGCAGTGTGCTCAGTCCTGTTGCCGGATTCTAGCTTTACTGCTTTTGGTAGTGCAGCCGAAGCATTTTTAGCGGCATTTTCTTTCGTGTCTCCCCGCTGGGATACAACAGATTTTGGGAGGATCTTTTTTTCTGCTGTCAATAATTTTGAGTCATCTATCTTCTTCTTTTTCGTGTCCCCAGCATCATCAACTTTTTTCATTTTCCTAACTTCTTCCAAGACATCAAGTTTTTTCTTCTTCTTGAAGTCTTCTGGACGATCAGATCGGCCCCGTTTCTTTCCACCTTTGGTTGGATCATCGAGCCTGACCGATGGTCTCACAATCTTCTTAATGGATTTGTCAGCAGGGCTAGCAGAAACAGTAGGCAATCTACTTAAGTTTCCTTCATTAGCCTCATTCTCAGCTGTCAGCGATAAAACCAAGCTCTTCTGATACACAAGCGAGCGGAATTTCAAAAAAACCTGCTGGATGACAGCTGGGCAACTCCTCTCCATTCCATGAAAGGGATTGAGAGCAAGTGCTCGTAGATCTGTTACTAGCATTTGAAGCTCCACTTTCCCAAAGTCAATTGCTTGCTGTGATTGAGATGGCAAATAGCTCACTGTAGCTTCCTTCTTCTGATTGCCCAGCTTATTATCAATGAGCGGAAGATGGACTGGCATTCCTGATATGTTCTCCACTTTTAACCCACTGTTACCAACCGCAACAGGTAACTGCTGGAAATTCCCACCAGTTTCGTTGTGTATTTCTTTCTTCTTCTTTTTCTTTTTTTTCTCAACCGGGGCTGCATTCTCGGCATTTAACTCCCCAGCAGGCCGCTTCTGAACCTTTACCTTTTTTATCCCACCTTCAACAAGTTTCCTGAAACCTTCGGGAGGTTTGTTATCACTGGACATGGATGCCTGATGACCCAATGGCTGATGCTGACCATCTGCTATGCCAGGCTCTGAGACCTGGTGCATTTGGTCTCTTTCGATGGAGTGCAGATGTGGGGTGCGTCCTACCTGGCCTAAACTTGCTTTCTTGCTCTTCATCTGAATTGATTCATCTCGCCTTTTGAATAGATATTTGTCCTTCTCTACTTGATCCTTTGTTTTTGTAGGTTTTACAGAGATTTTCCCCTGACCAAGAGCTTCAGCAATCACCAGTCTGCCAGTCAGAGGTGCTGTAATTTGACAAAAACAAACAAGAATGAGAAAAAATCAGAGAAAAGGAATGGAAAACACCTAATGATCAGAAGTTCTGGATAATATAAATACTGGTCAAGTTCACCGGGTAAGAGATGTCACCAGCGTACAAGTTAGGTGAGAAGGCTAAAGGTGCATAACATTTAAGAATATTTTTGTTTGCACCTAGAAAAGGACAAAAAATTAAGTGCAGTTCATCCCAAGAAAATATGAAAATGAATCAAAATGATGGATAAAAATGGCTAAGAAATATTGGAATCACAATTGGTGAGAAGATAAGAAGACATTCGTTAGTGAATATAACCATATTAAAATTTATCAAATGCCAAGAAAAGAAATGTGATATTCCTTGACAAACCAGCGGTTTGATAGGCAAATCTAATCTAAGAGCAAGGTAAATAAAATTGACTTACATGTCGAAGATTATTCATAGAGTTAATCAGTCAAGTGCCCCAAAGGGAAGATTGAGATTGTGTCTCTAAATCACATAATGAGTGACCAATTCAAAGAGAATGTTAATGGTTACATGATTGCATGCACACTTGTCCCATTTCTTCTACATGAATATACACTTACAGATCAATCACACGGGAGGATAAAACTATCAGAATAGCTTCAAATTATGTTGCTTAGACATGTCAAATTATCAATTTGACTGACACAAGGGTGTTATCTTCCCAACATGTCTCATGTGTTTAGCTTATTAAAGACCATAGTTTGTTAATGGCATGTTGCACACCATGGCAGAAAAGTTTATCAGAGCCATGGTGCATGATGCACAGTCGCACACTTTATTGAAGCACGGTGCAAAATCATATACATGAATAAAATATATTCATATTATCAATGATTTCCACGAAAGTTAAACACAAGCAAATTTTACAAGATTAATAACAAATACAAATATTTTTTAACTTCTAATTCATTAAAAAACCAAACAAACAAAACATTAGTCTTTATTTATAAAAAAGTTAAAAAAATAATAATTAAAAATCTTTTTATAAAACGTCTTTTAAAAAAACTAAAACATAAAAAACCCCATGCATTTGTACTAGTGATTTTCAGAAAACCGCAGCCATACAAACTAGGTAGAAAAATACTATGAGCAGATTTTTATTATAAAAATCCATACATTTCAAGTGCAGATAAATAAAAGAAGAAAGAATAAAATTAGAACAAGCAAGGGAAATTTACTAGAACGGGACAAAGGGGAAAAAAACTCTAAAGAATCTCACTTAGAATTAATGAATAGAACAAAAAGAAACTTAGCAGGAGGGAAAAGAAAAAGAAAAAAATCTTAGCTAGAATTGGAGAAGAGACTGGAGAGTAATATAAAAGAAAACTTACCACAAAAAAAATGAAAAAGGAAAGAAAGAAATACATTGACCAAAAACTACAAAAAGAAAAACAAGAAGATTCGAAGTTAAAGTGACAATTTTTATTTCTTTTTCTAGTAAAAAAGTAAATCAAAGCACAAAAATTGCAAAAGGCAGGCATGGCGCATACGTTATGCCGATGGCACATGCCTTAGTGAAGCCCAGTGCCATAGCATAAAAATAGCACTGAGCTAGCAAAATGAGCAGGGCGTGCACTATAAGCAACACATATTTCTCAAGATTCCTTGTCAAGCAGGAGAAAGATGAAAATGACGAGAAATGATCAAGCTTTTGAGGGGCAATGTAATTGGGTTAGAACTTGTCGAACAGACAAGCCTTTCCAACAAACAATTCCCCCTACACAAAAATTACAGAGAACCACCAAAGGACAAGTTCATTAGAAACTATATTGAACCCACATATGCTTGGTCCGATTTATTGTGTTAAATATAGGTAAGCCAGAGCAGATAGTACACTTGTCCAACAGCAATGACTAAATGGTGTTTTTACCTTTTCCAAATGTAAATCCAAACTAAACTAACAGAGTTAGGTTTGATGCCCAGAATTTGTATCACAAATCTGTACATTTCATTTCCGTAATATATTTCATACAACACAATCTAATTGACCCACATAGAGCTGCATCAACATTGAAATAGGCACCACCATCTTCAATCAAGTACTCAGTTTCAAGTTTGTATCTATACACATAATTCTTCTATAACCATTTTAGTTTGGATGAGCTCCAATGATTTACAGATGAAAGATCACAGATCACATTACACAAAATCAAATGAAGCTTAGCCTATTAAAAACTAACACAACTTCTAACATTGTTCCCAGAGATATTTCATTATATGTAAAAAAAAAAATTGGTATAGTTACAATGTTACAAATTATATCCATCATTATGAAAAGATAAATTTTGTTAGTGTTCTTCTAGCTGCTGCGGTACTACCACCATAGCAATTGCTATTTCTATCATAATTAATTAGTTATATCTTGTATGCAATTTCCATATATACAATGAAAATTATGTAAATTTCCATGAATGTACTCATTGGACTACAATTCTTTAGACAGTTTTTCGTAGCACTTGATAAATAAATGATTCAAGTGCCAAGCAAAGGCATAAAAATTGAGGGTTACTGTTACTCTTTCTCAAACATCATCGATAACTCAGCAACTTCAAGCAAAATTAAGCTGCCCTTTTTAGTTGTCTAAACATATTGTCAGCTTATCTTGAAAATGACCAAATCATTCCCATGTGAAAGGTCCATATATTCTAGGAATTTGACTTAAGTCATTTACTAGATAAAAAGAGCAAGTAAAATCCCTCCTATAGAATTCAACGCAGGGATTCAATTCTCCATTTCATATGTACCATTAGATTTCTACTTAACAATAAATTTTACAAAACTCAGAGTCTTAAGAAAAATTTCCTTTTATTACTCTATTATCAGCTTGTCACAAGAGAATATCTATCAAAACCTTCTAATTGCATGAAATATTATCCAGAAATAAACGCTTTTTTTGAACATAAGAGCCAACAAAATCAACTCTCTACACTGCCTTTAATGCAGCCAGACTCCAAATTGAGTTTTGAAAATACTATGATGTTAATGTCTCCAAACTTTTAAGGAATGACCCAAGTTAGTCAAGATTCAAGTCAGAATTATCAAAACCAAATTAGAATTTGGCTTGTGATTTTTGAAATTATCCTCATTCAAGTAATTTAAAAAGCCTGAATTGAGCCCAAACATGAAATAACAACTTGGAAGAATTTACATGCAAAATATTATTCCATTGACAGCTTAAGTCCCTTGCACGTTCATGAACATCTACTCAAATTGAACGCATGGATGAAGCAATGGCCACACCCAATTGAAAGTTCAACTCCATACACACAGTAATATCGCCAATGCATATACACAAACTATAATCACGAGAAAGCCTAACATGTTACTTTGAAGGTATGAGTCCTACATAAATAGTGAAAATAGACATGTTTCAATAGAAGAAGAACTTTTAGGTCATGGTTCAACTTCTTGTGTTAATTTTGAAAAAAATTCTATCAGCTACGATGCTAAATCAATACATACCTACTAAACATAAGACCTAATCTTGATAATGCTGTCTAGATAATAATAATTGAGTCCTGATCTAACTCTTTCAAAAATTATTAAATCTATCAAGTCCAAAAATTATCTAGTCCACAATGAATAAAGTATAAGATTTCTAACTAGAAATTCTGCATGAGAAATGCAGAATTCTCTCAAACTTGCTATTGTGCATTATCATAATTTATTAGAAAATGAGAGAAGTTCATGCGGCATGCACATTTTATTGGCTTATTACAACTTCAGTGGCAGTTACATGTTCAAATTCCTTCACCCCCTCTATAATGATATCTCTTCTTTGAAGTCTGTTGTAACTATCAACATCACCCAAAACATCACAAAGCCCTCATAAATATCAAATTCAAGACATGTGCTAGAAGCTTCTTTCTCCCGTTTAGCAGCATAAACCCGTTTAGTGTTTCAAAGAACTATTCACCTAATAAGCATTGTTAAAACCCACCTTATTCCTACTACCAGAATATGACTTTTTATCATAGACAAAACTCAGTTAGACGTTTCTTAGGGTGCTACTGAACAAAGTTATTTCTAACGTAAATGCATCTTTTGGCAAGAAAAAACAACCTAAGATATAGTAATGAGGAACGTTCAAAATATATGCCCATACATATCCACAAATAAGTCTGTATTCTGAAATACATCTTTTGACCCAGTACCTTTAGATGGATCAACAGTCACTGGCGCAGAGGGTCGAGGAGGGCGAACTGGTACAGTTCCAAATGCCTGAGCATAGGTCTCGTCAAACTCCTCAAAGAGTGCCCTTCTGCATGCCAAAACTGTTGCCTTGTTTTTGATAAAATCAATTGTGCAACATTGGCCATTCATGGGCTCCAAGGCCAATTGCTCTACAAAAGAAAGCATCTCCCTTGGCTGAAAACTATCTCGGTCTTTATTTATCTGACTCCAACCATAAATCCCTGGTTCATAATCTCCCACATCCACAACAAAATAATTTTCTACACTTGACGGCCAGAAATTATACTGATTTCTACATCGGCAGGCCAAACCCAAGCTCCTCCTCCTTGACACCTCATCTATAGATTCCTCCACTGCTTTTAAGAAGGATCTCGACATAGTTTGCCTTGACTTCTCTGCAAAGTTCTCCTCGAATGGAATTAACTCCGCTGGGTCAAACCACCCATAGCTGCTATCTCCAAAAAATGCTACCAAAACTTGGCCCTCGTGCTTGGTCCTCCGGACGGATGGAGAAGCAAGCGCCTCATTGTATATGTGCCCAGGCCACCATGGGTGCGATTTTACTTTCCCCCACACCATATCTCCGATATAATACCCATGTCCAACGGCTTCGCCCTTCGCTTTGGCCGCAAACTCATCAAATGCAGATAGAATAGAGCTATAATCAGGTATGGTAGAGCTATTATCCTCCACTACCTCCCGGTTTTTATTGTCCTCCAGCTTCGCATTTCGCGAATCCGCCCTTCGGCTAATCTCCTCCATTCTCGAAGCCGTAGAACTCGGCCGATTTTCTCCTCCACTTGCATCACCAAATTCATCGTCCTCATTCTCCATCTTCAAAACCCTAGGGTCACAGAACTTATCACAAACCCTTGTTTCCTTCGGTCCATCATAATCAGCAAGTGAAACCGGAGCATACCCTTCGGCCGTCTCCGCCACGTCAAATTCCCCACGTCCCGCCAAAGCAACGGCGCTGGTTGAACCGTCCGCATGATCTTCCACAACAGCTTCATTTCCCCGGTCCGGCGGCGGCAACTCAAGCCCGCGGTCGTTGCTGGAGTTCATCATAGACGCCATCCCGACCACCGAAACCCGGAATGAGATTTCAAACGATGAATAACTGGAAACATATTCCAATCCGGATTAAGAGAGAAAATGATTGGGATTTGAGAGAGGCATGAACCCTAGAGAAAAGGAAGAGACAGAGAGCCGTGAGCGTCCGCCTCACTGAAGACGTTGTGGGGTTCTTCGTTTATTAATCGACCACTAATTCTAAACTACTTGATCAAAAACCAAAAACGGTTCAAAATAATTACTAATGCGTAATTTTATCAATTTATTTGTTTCGTCTTTTTACCGCATTTACTACACTCTTAAAATGCAAAATAAATATATCCATATTTTTAAGCATCTTTAAAACTTTTCAACTTTTTTAAACGTTTGAAAAAAAAATATTTTGAAAACAAAAAAGAAACAAATATATATATATATATATATATATATTAACATCATCCTAAAATATTTCAAAATTAGATCATCTTAACATATATATATATATAGTATTATATATAATATTATATTATATTAAAAGTCCATTCTTTTCCCAGAGTAACATAAACCAAATATGATATAATATTGCATTATTTTTCTTTTACAAAAAAAAAAAAAATAGTGACCTAACGTGTATATCTTTATTTAATACTATTTAATATATATTTAGATTACACTACAAACATGTTCATTAATTTCATTTTTGAAGTATAAAAAATAATATTTTTTAGTGCATTAAGGAGGTAAAACAACCCCAATTATAAATTCCATACATAAACTATGACATAAATTTAAAAAATGCACATATAAATGTGAACATATATATATATATATATGTAAAAGAGACAGGGGGGAAAATGACTGTACGTAGTGTTAGATTTTTAATACGCATTCAGATATTTAATAGATAATGTTGTTTTATCAATTGTATTAAAAAAAAAATGATTCAGGATTATTTATATGTACTACAGACGAGCAATATATGTATTTTTATTTTATTTCAATTATTCTTCTAATTTTATTTTATTCTTCTACGAAGAGTCATAAAGTATTCATTATATGTAAATTTTAAAATCATAAAACAAAAATACTAAAGAAATAGCTGTACGGTGAAATTATTGTCCCGCATTAATGAAATTCAAACTAATAATCCTTTATTTCCATATTAGATGGTTAAGAAAATGTGGGGGGGGGGGGGGGGGGGTGATGATAAAGCATATATGTAGGATGCATCTCTAAAAAATAAAATATATGTGTAGTATATTCGACATATTTGCATAATTATATAAATAAATATATTATTTTATATTATAAAATATGTGAGAAAAAAGAAATTAAAAAAAAAAAGAAAAATGGGATAAATTGAGATTAGGTGAAAAGGTCGGAAGAAAAAGATAATAAATCAAAATTGAAGACCTCAAGAATATAAATAAAATCATAATAATCTGTAAATATAAAAATTATCCATAAATCCATAAAATGATTAAAAAATAGAAAAAATTTGAAACAAACAGAATAAATTAAAATCAAAGAAAGTGAATAAAATAACTAAAAATCGAAAAGCCGGACTGAATATAAATATATATAAAGAAATAAAAATAATTTAATAATTGTATATTGTACAATTATATTCTTTGTATTAATATATAATTATAGATCATAGATCATGTCAAATGTGCACATATACATAGTTTCCAAGTTATGGATAGTATTCAACAGAGAGAATAATATTCATAATTTCTAAAATTTTGTCATGTAAATTCAAAAAATTCCAACTTTAGCACTGGTTTCCTATTGATCAAATTTCTAAATGATAAGTAGTTGACAAAATTTTATTTAGTCTTAAATATCTACCTTTTATACAGTATAATAAAAATTTAAGAGAATTCAGTTGCATAATGTATATTTAATAAATTATTTTTTATTCTGTTTTATATTCTATTGTAATTTTCATTTATTTCATTCAATTTCTGTAATTCTAATTGGCTTTTTTCAAAATTTCATTTTTTCATCATTTTATAAATTATATAAATAATATAAAATTTATATTTAAGAAAATATTACCATTGTACTTATTAGTACGAGCGTTGGCTGCCTTTCAATTTTTTTGTTGTATTTTTTCTTTCAATATTCTCTCCCAAATTTAATTTGTTCTACTTTCTCTTTTTGCAAGTTTCATTTTTATCTCTTATTTTATAAACGATATAAGATGTTATATATTCCTTTAAATAATTATGCCACTTTACCAAATATGCCTTTATTATTAATTACTATATATAAAATATATAACAGTGTGTAAATTTCATCATATAATAAAATGAACAATTTTCATACTAAAGTTATCTTCAAAGGCATGCTCAATAAAATGTTTTTTCTTTATTAGTCTAAAAATTGTCAGTCATTTTTTTAAATTTTTTACATAATCCACCTTGATAAATCACGTAACGTCGTAATAAAGGTAATTATTGAAAGTGTATTACCGATAAGAAAAATAGTTTTTTATTCTCTAGAAAGACATATCTCAATGTTATATTATCACAAAGACATTGCTTTCTTTCTATATTTCTCTTCCTATAAAATGCAATCAATTAAATATCAGACATTACAATTACACAATGAACAACGTAACATTCTGCTATTACAATCACTAACGACAGCAAAAAATGTTGAACTATTATAAGGCAAAGACTTATATGTTATTGCAAAAGATGATTGTAGGGTTTAGTGTATTTTTGTAGACTATTAAAAAGAAAGAAATGTCATGTCATTTTCCTCCCAAGGTTGATACAACCATGTTTGGTTAATTTTTTATGAGTGCTTTTGTGATGCTTTTTTTTTTTTTTTTTTTTTGAAGGTATCATTTTTGAAATTATAGTTTTGTATTCTATATATCTAATATCATATTTTTTGAATGTATTAATGTTATAGGGTCTTAATGTTCGGTGGAGTTGCTTTGTTTAATTAGGGGGGAACGAATTACACTGTTGAGTTCAAATTAATTTTTTTTTTTGAATTTATTTAATATTTTTGGTTGTCAAATCAATTGTTTAAATATAGATCAATTTGATTTAGCAACAAATTGGTCAGATTGAACAAAAATTTGATTGATCAAGCTCCTTGATGTTTTTTTTTTTTTTTTTCTTGTCGTCTTGTGGTCATACAAGTTAGTTTTTTTTTTTTTTTAATTAAAACATTTTAAGATATAATTATACAGCATCTTTTGTGTTTAGCTTATTGTATATGAAGAGACTTACAAGAAATATTATCTATTTCTTACTTATATCAATTTCTTATTTAATTATCAATTTGTTATTAATATATATCTGGTATTTTAATCACTCGTTATTTTCCTTATGGAAAAAGAATAGAGAGATTGTAGTAATGCACCAAACATAGAATTATCTTGAAAATTTTTTATATTGATTAAAGATTTTCCTCAAATCTTTAGTAATCTTTTTATGTAAAATCGTCGTCTGAAGCATTTCTAATAATAATGCATATCTTTATGGACTATATATGCAATCAACTGATTGGAGCCAATTATAATTTTGATATAAATATGATATAGGTATTTTCCGTATGAAAAGTTTCATCATTTATAAAGCATTCATTTAATTTCAAGCATGGCTATTTGATAAGATAACAATATGCCAATAAATAATACTTAAATTATTAACTTACTTTCAAATGAACTAATTTGATGCCATTAAATTTATTTATAATTAAATAACATGTTAAATATGTTTGTTTTGTTTATTTTGATTTACTTTTGTTCTTTTGCTAGGGCTTTGTTTGGAAGGCTCCCACAGGCCCATGACATGTTTTTAGCCCACGTGGGACACGTGTTTGGAAGCAGGGCAAGGCCTGAGTTAAGAAGTAGTTGCAACATTTGGAGAGGCAGTTTGTGGGCCCTTATGATGGGCCGATACGTGAGCCTTTTCTGGGGCACCTGAACCCAATATGTTAGGGCTCTGAAGTGAGCCTTAATGGGGCACGTGGGATTGAACAGTGCATGGCAGGGGTTAGAAGTAGGTCTGACTAATTTCAGTAGAAGGAGGTGTTATGGTTCTGCAGAGTCTTGAACATGTTTGGTTGAACCATTACTACCCACTACAAAAGCTGTCTGTCCAAACACAGTGATGTTCGGGCACCAGTATGCACTTGGGCTTCGAAACAAAGCCTAGGTTAATTTTGATTGGACCTAGTAAATAAATTGTAATATAACTTATTATTCATGCCAACACTTGTAAAAACTAAGGGAGAAAAATTTACTTTAGTATTCCAATTATGTGCATTTCTACACTATGTTAACTTAATATTTCCGGTGCATTTTGTCATTAATGAACAGTAAATGATTTGCAATTTGCTACATTGTGCTAATTTTGGATAAAAGTTGACTGGTAATCCAATTAAAAATTGACTAGAATGAAAATTATTAGTTGACAGTAAAAATTAAAATAAAATATTTTATTCAATTTTGAAGTGAAACTTACATGAGTTGGTGATGTGCAAATCATGCCAAATTCAAGTGGCAAAGAGTAATAAAAAGAAGTTTAGTTTGGCATAGTATAAAAAACGTGTATAGTTCAAAAGATAAGATGTCAAATTGCGAACAAGTAGATAGCTAACGAAAGTTGATAACTATACAAAGTGAAAACTTTTCACTATTGGGAGGTCACATTTATACCCAACCCATGTGGAAAGATTATATTTGATTGAATGAGGATGTTTCCAAAACAAATAAGATAGAATGGCGTCGAATAATTTATTGATTGAAACGTTTTATTGCACTCCACTTGAAGTGATAAGAATGGAATGTACAAGCATTAATTGAATGCTTGATTTATTCTACTTAAAACAACTTGTATGGGGATGCAAATGTTTTTGGTCAGAGGGTGTTCAGGTGAGCTTATAAACTCTTCAAAACATTATATAAGCTCTAGACGAGTGTTTGATAATTTTTTTAATAAAATAATTTATAAATTCTAGACATTTTGTTTTTAGAGTTTATAAATTTTTTTAAAAATAAATTGATTATTCTCAACTTATTTTAATTTTTTTATAAACTACTTTATTTTATATATTAAATATAATATATATATCCTTAAATTACATTTTATTAATAATATTTAAGTTATTTTCATTATAATTACATTAAAAAAGTATAATTAACTATAACTATAAATTTCACTAAAATCTTATAAAATGATCTCACTAAACTATTTTTAACTTCTTTTTAAAATAAGTTTTTTGAGTTTATAAGATCTAAAATCATCTTATAAGTTGTATAATCTTACAAACTCTTAAAAATAAGTTTAGCCAAACACCCTTTAATTGCTTTTATATCTATATAAATATTAAGCTCCAATACAATAGAGGGTGCGTGTGTGGCCTAACAGTTACCACTTCAATATTCTCCATGTAAAAAGTTTGGGATTCAAATGGGTAGGTGGGTAAAAAGAGTCCCAATACAATTTAAAAGTGCTTAATATTGACATTTTTGAAGGGTTTTGTTATTTTATGGTAAGGATAAATTGTTTAGCAGAACTGGCAAGAACTTTTACATTAACATGCTAAATGAAGTATAAGTAATATACTTTCACACCATAGGGAAAATAAAATTAAAAGAAGAATTTATTCATAGTAATGTATTAATATCATGATGGATTCTTTGTTTGGTTCTTGGCTATACCTATTGGTTAAGTTTATAAACTCATCAAAATATCTTATAAGATGTTTTAGAACTTATAAGATATTTATAAATGTTTGATAATTTTTTTTAATAAAATAATTTATAAGCTATAAAAATAAAATATGTGAAACCTGTAAGCACTTTAGAAATAAATTGGTTACTTATAACTTATAAAAATAATATAAATATCTTTAAATTATATTTTATTAATAATATTTAAGTTAATTTCATTATTATTACGTCAAAACATTATAATAAACTATAAGTACTTTATTAGGTTCTGTATTTGGTTCTTGGCTATACCTCAACTAACAGGGTGTTTAAGTATGCTTATAAACTCATCAAACTATCTTATAAGACATTCGAAAGCTTTTAAGATATTTATGAGTGTTTAATAATTTTTTTTAATAAAAAAGCTATAAAAATAAAATATTTATAACCTATAAGCTCTTTAGAAATAAATTGATTACTTCCAACTTTAAAAAATAATATAAATATTCTTAAATTATATTTCTATTAATAATATTTAAGTTAATTTCATTATTATTACATTAAAATATTATAACAAACTATAATTATACATTTAAAAAATATTCTAATATGATTTTACCAAATATTTTTTTAGCTTAGTTTTAAAATAAAATTTATGAGCTTATAATTTTTAAAAATATTTTATAAATTACATGACGTTATAAACCCTTAAAAATAAATTTAGACAAACACCGTCCAAGTCTAGCTAAAAAAGAGCATTTTATATTCAATTTATTTTATATTTTATTCGTTATTTTTTTATTATTTGTGTGATCTCATAAGTAAGTGATGGAAACTGTGGAAAAAACTTGAGCTAATTAGGTTTTACGTACTAATTTTAGCTAGTAAATTATTTGCACCTTTAAAAAAGCAATTAACAGCAATCTAAGGCTAATTAAAATTTTTCACGAGCTATCAAATGTCCTAAACAACTTGTGTTTACTTGATGGACTAAATTCACCAAAAAGCCAAAACTATTGAAAATAATTACCTTTTAATCATATTTAAAAAGTGTTCAATTCAAAAACACATCAGGTATTGAATAAGTATCAAATCTTGACACGGAGAATGATTAATTATACACCAAGCTAAACTCTTTTACTCAAATTAATCTTAGCCACTTATTAGCAATAAATATTGTTGATTGCAAGAATTAATGAAAAAGCATAAGACCTACACAGTGCAAAAGGTGGCTATAAGAATAAGTTATTGCCTACTTTAGATGTTTAATTATTAATAAAAAGAATTAAAACTTGGATTAGAGAACATTTGTCGAGGTAGTTATGAAGAAACTAAAGTAAAAGGAAACTATTTTATCATAAAAGAGGAAGTACTGAAAATATCAAACAATTGTTTATTTAAGATAGATAGAACCTATAATTGATATATTACAACTAATTTCATTTCAAACATATCGGGTCTAAAGTCCATGAAGTTACTAGTATATGAATGAAAAATTTACTAATCATATTTGAAAAATATAATTTGAAGTTTAGATGACCTGATAACCATACGGTTGCCTTATATTCAAATTTGGATGAAAGTACAACGATCATAAAAGCATAAAAATATAATTAAATTAGCAACAAAACAAAATTTGTGTAGTCAAATTTTTGCACATGCCTACTACATTTAAAAATATGTTATCCATAAGGTTTTTGGTTAATTACGATTCTATTATTTATAGAATCGATATATTTGAAAAGTAGAATTGATGAGAGAATTTCCAAACTCTTGTGGTTTAGTTTCTGATAAATTACAGGTGTAAAATAGTGTAAAACATAAACTCAAACGAGAGTTAAAAAAAAAAAAAGTGCAAATATAATAACTAAAACTAAGTCTGCCAAAATAGTATAGAAATAATATATAATTGAAAATAGAACAACCCAAACTTAATAGTCCTACCAACTATAGCACGACTCCAATTATGAACCACAATAGTAATATAAAGGACTACCAGATAACAAATGATTAGGAATGCAGGGAAAAAATTGCTAGCACCCATATTTCAAGACCAAGACCATAATAATAACATCGTTGGGAGTACTGCAAATTAAAAACTTAACCAAATTCACAAAAGAATATTTATTTGATAGAACTTAAAACTTGTTAAAAAGAAAACTTCAAATGATCGGACTAAGTAAAAGCCAAAAATTAAAATTTATTGCATGCAACAATCTATCCAGTAGGCGGACTTATATTAAAGTATTTAAGTTTTTTAACAAAAAGCTTATTAGGCTTAAATTTTTATTTAATTTTTTGTTTTACATAATAAATAAGATCATTGTATAGAGCAATTGTATTCTAAATTAAGATTCTTAGATACTAACATGAAGATTTGATCAATACGTCCAAGGGAAGGGGTATGAATTAGAAAAACATTTAAAACAAATGATCATTGTGACGTTCCTTTTTTTTTTGGCAATTTACTTCTAACAACTAATATATTAATTAAATAATTATATATAACTCGTGCATAGCGTTTAAACTGCAGAAGCATAAAATCTTTAATGAATTCGAGCTCTTCATGTTATATCAAACTTAAACTATATTTTTGAAATCCAAAATATAAAGCAAAAGTATTGCATAGTTGACTAGATTGACTGAGCAGGTGAGAGTGGACAATGCATAACCTTTCTTAAATATTTTAAAGAATAAGCGCCTAAATTATCTCAAGCAACAAAAAATTGTTCTATTTGAAACTTGCAAAGGTTTGTCTATCATTTATGTTCTTTCTTGCCAATTAAAACTAATATTTTCATGTTAGAAATGTGTTAATATATCATGGATAATTATTGTTTATCATTAATTCATTGGTTGATTGTCTATACTATGTCAAGCAACTTTAAATCTAATACAAGTATAAAAATATTCCCACTCAAAGAATGAATCAAGATGGTAGGAACATGGCTATTTTACTTTATTGCTTGGGAATTGGATGACCTGGAAAACTTATCCGCAAGACCATCCATGGCCATGTTGAGTCAAAAAAAACCCTTAGTGAAACAAAGGTTGCCCCGAAACCAATTGAATTAACTAATAAAATTGAAGAAGTCGGCTTCAATTCTAAGGTTATGAGAAATTGTACAATAGATGAAACTTTTACCTATCGCAACATCAAGGGAACATGTTGCAGATTCCTCATGTAGCAAGCTTGAGGGGTCCATTCACTATGTTGAGGGACTTCGTAAGAGTATTGATGCACATATTGTCTAACTGTTGGAACAATAAGTTGCATTGATTTTAGAAATTATGAATTTCAGAAATGTGCTGAATTTCTTACTTGAAGAATTTCAGTAACTACCTAAACCAAAACTTGTAGCAAACTAAGTGGCATTTCGTAAAGAGAATGTCCCTTCCATTGTAACAACCTCTATAAAACTGGCTAATGGGGTTGGGCTATCCCACCCTAACTCTCTCAATGTTTTGCTCTCTTTGCATTGTAATTATGTCTCATTATGTGTCTTAAAGGAGGGAGTAGTGGCGGTTTGGTTGCAAGGGAAGCTTGCTTGTTGTTGGATTGATTGGAACGAGCAGTGTGGATACAGGGGAAGTCTATTTAAAGATTGCTTAAGATGAAGTTGGTTTAGTTTCAATTGATTTTACTATTGTTATATCTCTTGATGTTATTTAGTTCATTTTGTTGATGATAGTGTAGTGTCAGTTTAGATGGGTTTGGTTGAGTGTATGTTGTAAGTTAGTTTATGGAACAATTTTTTGCTTTAGTACATAGTAGCACTTCGATGTCTTGTCTATATCTAAGTTAGGTTGACGTCTTTTTTGCTTAAGTGAATATAAATCATATTTAAATACATGTTTATGCATCAAGTGTTGAAATTAGGATTTGAGTGATAGTGAAGATGAGTGTGTTGAGTTGTCATAAGAAAGTTATAAATAGTTATACTACATAATGCCAAATAGAAAATTTTCATGTACGAAGAATCCTATACTAAAAGAAAAAGTCAATCTAGTGTAGCAACATAGATCTGATGGATTATGAAAACTTTTGAGTTACTGAATCAAGAGAATTTTGGCAAATCAAGAAGATCATAATTTTATGAAAAGATGTTTAAGAAAAATCTACTAATGCTTAGAAATTGAGAAATGGTGTATTCAAGCATAGAGAGTGGGTGTGTTGAATTTGTTGAAGTTCAAAAGTGTACCGGTTAACCAACTTGGTGAGCTTGAGTGTTGGATTCATGCTTTACTAAAAATGTTGATTACTTTGTGTTAAGTTATTGTTATTGAGTCTTAAAGTGTTATACCTCTTGTATACTGTTCACTTTGATAGGAGGGCGGAGGCCTTGGTAGTTTGATCTTTATTCTAACAATGAGGACTTATAGAACACTATCTAATTGTAAATCAGAGTTGTGGATAAGTTGAGCAATTTAAGCGAGGTTCAAATTGAGTTGTGAAAGCCTTGTAAGACTCATTTGATTCTATTGAACTCATTTTTACCAGACAAAGCTTCGCAGATGTAAATGTGGTTACACCAAATTGCATACACAATTTTTTGTATTTATATTTTACAATTGCTTTACTCTTCGAGTGATTACAATTTTGGGAAGGTTGATGAGTTCTGAATTAGTCTGCATTTAAAAGTTGCTTAATTATTCTACATGCTTAGTTGTTAGTTCTATGTTCTAACATAAAAAGAACATTGTATGCTTAGTGCACCTGTCCATACCAACATTAACTAATAATTTATTTTTTATCAATTCTTACAGGCCCGTAATTCCACATCGACCAAACTATAGAATGAATATCACTCACTTAAAGTATTTTTTTCAAGTTGCCTAGAAGAAGTATATGTCCATATGGCAATTTTGTCTATTGTAGTGTTAAACAATAACTTAATTTCCATATAGCAAGATTGATAGATGTACAACAACACCACTCTTAGAATTATAGAGTTTGAGAACAAATTTATGATAATAAAAGAAAATTTTGGCAAAAAAATTGTCCTAGTTGATGTGCAACTCTTAAACAAACTATATGTATGGACTTAATGAAAGTAGATGATCTCCCACACTTCAATCAACAAAACATAAATTGACTGAGCATGGTATATGATTGCCTAATTATGAATTATTAGATTTGTCCAATACACCACTTTGAATAAATAATGTTAAAAAGGGTGAAGAAAAGGAAAAGAATGATAAACCTAATAAAGAGCAAAGAAGCAATGGAGGTAAGCATGAGCACATACGCTCGTCTCTCTCTGGAAGTGAATCAAGTTTATACTCATATTTTTGAATCAAAAATCCCAAAAAACTACAAATAAGAGGGGAAAATATGATCAAATTATGCAATATAATTGAGGCGATTCAGATGAATTTGACTAGAGTAGCAATCATCACAACGAAGTGAGAAAGACAAGATTGATTCTTAGTTTCAATTATAAATTGCATTTTTCAATGTAGTTCGTGCTTTAAAAATCTCATAATGGATTGTAGTACAAAACTTTTGTTAGATTTTTTTTGTTTATTAGTTTTGCAATCAGTAAAGGGATAATAATTGTTTGGATTGATCTAATTAGATTTTGAATAGGTGTGAATTTGTTGTGTAGGGGAAACTCAAACTCATTTTATTTTGGGTTATTTAAATGAAAGTTGCAAGGGCTAATTTTTCTTATTGATTTTAAAAATATTAGACTCAAAGAAACAATGAATCAAGATGATGGATTAGAGTAAATTAAGTGAAAATTTTTGAAGCACTGGTACAATACTCAAAAAGAAAATCTAAATTTACAAGTATGAAGGTTGAGTACATAGCCAAGTGAAGATGAAGGTAAGAGGGTATTTTGATAAGCTTATAAATTTCAAAAATAAGATTTTTGACAATTATAAACTCTTTAAAAATTAGTAGCTATTCTCAATTCATTTTCATATATCTTACAAGAAACTTCATTTTATATATTAAAATTAAGATAAATATCTTTAAAGTATATTTTATTAATAGTATTTAATTTATTTTCATTATTATCACGTCAAAAAAAAATTATAATCAACTATAATTCTAAATTTCAATAAAATTTTATAAAATAATCTTATCGAACACTTTATTAGCTTATTTTTAAAATAAGATTTATGAACTTATAAACTTTTAAAACATCTTATAAGTTACATGATCTTATAAATTATAATAAATAAGTTTAGCCCAACACCCTCTAAATGCAAATAAAGTACCTTACAAGTATTTTTATTATTTTTGTTTATGCTATATGGTTACGTTAGCATGTGTTTTTATTTGCACAATTATAATGTATAGTACCAGGTTTACATTTATGAAAATGTGGATAAATTCATATTCTATTTATTTCATTTAATTCATTTATAAAATTTTACCTTGGTACTTCTATACTTAAATACTTGTTTCGGTTATACAGTTATATTTGATACGTGAATTTGTTGGCAATATAATTTAAAAGTACATATAAATAAATCAGGCCAATATATCTTGGGCCTAAGTATAAGGGGAACTTAGTATATGAAATCTATGATCCAACATTGTTTATTGAATTTTATAAATTATTATAAACAACAACTTTCTACTATTTTTAGATAAACTAAACTTTTTTTAAGTAAGAGTACACATAGAAGACATAATAAAATGCGTTGTGTGCGTCGTTCATGAATACAATTTTCCACCATCAATTTCAAAATACAACTATGTGTAACCTAATCCATCAAAACCACAATTGGCTATTTAACCAATGTGGAGTGAATTAATTTACGATGACGTTTGGCTTGCACATTCGAATCGGAATCAGAATCGGAATCAAAATCAGATTTGTAATTATTCACCTCGAATTTGGAATGGAGTTAATCATTATAATATATTTGTTTGATTGAAAACATGTTCTTTTGAAATGAGATATAAAAATTTTTAATTTTAATTTTGATTTATATGAATTAAAAAGTAAACATTAAATATGTAAATTAGTTTAAATTTAGTATTTTTATTAATTATAATATATTATAAAATTATTATATTTTAATTATAATAAAATAAAGTTTTGAAAATTAAATAATATTATCAAATAAAAAATAAATATAAAAGTTTAAATAGAAGAGAATATCAAGGAAAAATAAATGTTAAACATTAATAGATAAATAATAAAAAAGAAAAAATAGTTAATTTAAAGCTCTAAAGTATAATTTAATACTAGAGGACAAAAAATCTTTAAAAAATTCAATGACAGAGATAAAATAAAGTCAAACAAATGATAGGAAAAAATACTAAAAAAGATGCATTTGGTGTTTGCTGGTCCCAATTACCCTTTCCTTTATTTTTGTTAAGCCCTATATTAAATTGAAGTTCAATGAAAACTTGATATTAACAGTACGCTTAAAGCATGCTCTAATCTCCAGTTTATAAGGAGATAGGATAATTCCATTTCTTTAGCAACGATTAGGAAATTATATCTCTGTCTCTCACTCACACACACATATCTACACTTGAAGATGATCTTGTGGAATTGATTTTGTTATCAGAGTTGATTTAGTGTGATGTTGAGGGAAAAGGTGACTGTTTTCTCTCTTAAGAAAGTGATTAGAAATGGCTCAAACTATATGCTGTATCTAGACTCTTTGATTTTGTTGATAGAGTTAAGCCTCTGCATGATCATGGCTATGCATTTGTATGTTTGATGTATTACTCGGTTTTGATACTTGTTAACAATTGAAAGAAGTAAATCTTTAGGTGTAGAGAGAGATAATAAAGCACAATAAAAAAAAATTATATAATTCTATAAATTAGATCTGTGTCTATAGATAAATGGCCAAATATTACAAATATTCTTTTTTCTCTTACTTCTCTCTTACGTATTCATTACAATGACTACTTATTAATAAGCAAAACGTAAAATGTAATAATATAAAAAAATCAAGAGAATCATGTTATTACACATATTATTGATCTAAAATGTATAATATAATTTCATCTAATCAAATCAAACTTAATCAAATTTAAAACTAACATGTTTGATTTTCTTTTTAACACTTTTCCTCAAGTTAAACATAAACATCAACACTAAACTCTTTTTCATATTTTCAATCAATAAAAGATAAATAAGAGTAAATAGAAGAAGCACCGAAACATGAACAAAAACCTTGGGTAGAAAGCAAAACTAGGGCAGAAAGCTTAACTAACTTCTTTCGGTGCATGTTAGAAGTGCACTTTTACAGGCTTGTAAATGTCTCTCTTTACCAAATATTATGCATTTAAAAAATAGCTTTACTTTAAGCCGAGCATTATTGATGGGAAATGTTGGTGTAGAAAGGCAAAACCGATGCATGTATGCTCATCCAAAACCCATTATTTAATTGTGCCATGTTGGGAATTTTTGTTGTTTACTTGTTTGTAATTCATCATAGCATTTATTCATATCAAAACTATTAATTATATTTTATTCTATAATTTATTATCTAATAAGATTTATATAATCGTGAAAATAAAACATAGAGTATATATTTAATATATTTTGATAATAAAAGTAAAATATAAAAAAATTTAAAAAAAATATTAGAAATTTATATACAAAAATTATATAAAAAGAAAGAAGTTTAGTAAGAAAAAATCAAAAAAATCAAATTTTAATAGAAAAAATATATAAAAAGAAAAGAAGTAAAATATATAAAGTAGGGGCACTTTGGTGCAATGCATTTAGAACCAAATAACAGTTTTTATGTTTCTCGTATTTTGTATGGTAATAGATATATATTAGTAAAAGTGGTACAGTCTTTTGCATTTTTTAATTATATTAAATTATAATAGTATTCTATTTTCACAATAAAAAATAAAATTATTTAAAATTAAAAGTGCACAAAATATTTAAATAAATAATAATAAACAAGAATTAAAGAACTTGAAAAGAGAGAAGGTTTGAGAAAGAACATCAATAAAAATAAGTTAGAATTAAAGGGGTATAAAAATTGAAACGAATAAAAATAAGGGTATAAACATAATTTAACATTATGAAATCAAACTATTGTCTTTAGCCTTAACATATATCATAGTTGTTAAAAATAATTTGTATTCAAATTTTTAGCAGTGTGAAGGGGCTAAAGGGGTAAATAGTAGAAAAGTGGCTGGAGATATAATATTTCCATATTCAAATTTTTGTAGACTTATAATCACGAAAAGTAATTGCTAAAAGTCAACTGTATTATATAATATAATAATAACAACAAAAATAATAATAATTTTTAATTTATTAAATTATCCTCTCAATATTTCATTCTAAAAAGACACTGCGTTAACATTTAAAAGACCACATATCAACATTTTACACTATACTATAATCATTATTTTTTTATATCTTTTATATCACATCTTCATCGTTATATTTTCCTTTCACAAAATTAACTCAATTACACTTAAAATTCTAATATTTATCTAAAGTTATTCACCTTTTCTCTAAAAATCAATTTTAATGGCAACAAGAAGTCCCCTAAACAATATAGTTGGAAAGAATGAAGACTTGTGATGCATGACATGACTAGTGCTAGAATTCACGATGACTCTTTCAATGATTAGGTCGATTTACCTATAAGGAAGGGCAGATCAATTATTTCTTAACACGATATTGACAATATGAGAGAGATTAAATACATTCAAACCTCACTTGAGTGTTGGGGTTGAGGTGGAGTTGGACTTGTGGTGTGGTCAATGAAAGTGACTTGCAAGTTGCACCCCACAAGTGCCCTTCATGTGGAGCAATTAGACAAGGAGCCATGGTTTTCCAACAATTTAGCTGTGGTGGTTGTATTTGTGAGATGAAAGTTTTCTTCTGTCGCTAATTTTACTTTGTATTTTGTCTACTTTTAGTAGAATAGTCTATTTTTAGTAATGTATCATGCTTTTTTCCATTTTCCTCCAAAATGCATTCAACACTGTGCTCAATGAAAATACATCGAGTATTTAAAATCAAAACATTTGTCACAATTTTGTATTGAAAAAAGTAAAAATTGATTAAATATTATGAACACTAGGTATATTTTTGTCAAATATAGTATCTATAAGATCCAACACTTTAAAAGTTGTGTCGATTTGATTAGGCTAGAAATTGATAGTTTAGACCTAAAATAGCTCCGAGGTTTATCTTTTGAAGAGGGCTATTTACACCCTCTAGCTCTTTTTGTGAATTTATGGGACCGACATGTAAATGCTGTGCGCCTTCAAATGACTAGACTAATCTATTAGAAATGGAGCTAGAAATGACGCATGAGCGTTGCAATAATGTATTATTCTTTAATGTAAATTTTGGAAATAAAAAGTTTAGCATGACAATCTAAGAACAATGTAAAAGTAAAAGAAAAAGAAATAGATAAAGAATATTGTTTTGATGGTTGATATGTTTTGAAGAACTGATTTCGAAGATAAGTAATTTGCATTCAAAGTTAATATTTATGCTTTGCTTGTTTGGCTGGGTGGAGAGGAATAGTGACAACGTGGGACAATGGTTTGTGGGGACTAATCTTTTTCTTTTATTTTTAATTAATAATTTTTTTTTGGATAATTTAAGTTATACCTTGCATGGTGCATGTGGATGAATTTCCCAAAAGGCAGGTTGGAGAAGCATAAAATGATTAATTGGGTTTGGGATGACAACTCAAGATTGATGCATAGCCAAACTTTTGCGTAGGAGATCTGTTGATCCCAAGTCGCCTAAAAGGACCCAAGGGTCTGGTGTTAATAGGCCTTTTGGATTTCAAATAGTTCGACCCTTCAATGCTGTTTAGAGAAATAGTTTTAGTGCATTTAAGAAGGGCATGTGATTCTTTGTGTAGTCATGTCCACTTGTAATAAAGCCACTTTATACAACCAAAGCTCATGTTTGGAAGAGGGGTTTGGTTGAAAGAGAGGTTTGTTGGGTTTGATATTGGATAAAGTTGTATTGAGATAAATAGAATATATAGAAAAAAAGAGATCGGCAAGATAGATATTACGATTTATTTGAAAATATGTATAAAATATATAATAATATTAATTAGATAATATGATAGTATATAGGAATAATAATTAGATTTTAAAGTATAAATAAAAATAAATATGAATATATGCGTAATATGAATATGTATTATTTGATTATAAATAGTTGTAATGATTAAAAAATAATTAATTTATTATATATATATAAAAAATTAAATTTTAATTTAAATAAAAATTTTATTGAATAATATATTTAATAACACGCAGAGGAAGCTGTGAGCTCGAAACTTACTTACACACAGAGTGAGAGTGTCGGGTGAGTGTAGTCAGCAAGCAAGTAGATCCATTTGTAACATCAACTTTTGTTTTGATTATGATTTATAGAGAGATATATAAACAAGAATTAGAATAAAGATAGAAAGTGTGTAGGTGAAAAAAAGTAAAATTTTTTAGTTTTTGAGAAAAAACTGAACAAGGTTTTCATAATTAACTTTCAATATAAAATATTGTAATTTATTTATTTATTTATTTTTTTGAACTTGTAAAGAAATTTTGTTTGAAGAAAGAATGTAAGATATGATCCAAAAACTATTTTTATGTTAATGACATTTCATTAAAAATTAATACACCCAAATCAAGTTTAAATTTGTTCACCAAAAATTCAGAATTTACTAAAAACACCTCAGAAGGAACTTTCATGTTCGAACTTTAAATTCCTGTGTTTAGAGGTTCGGAAAGAAAAGCATATATTACAGACATTTTCGTATAAATTTTTTTATTATTATTATAACTGTTATTAACAAGCACTAAAGTGTAGTCTTAATATTCGTATATACTTCTTGAGTCAGTGGCCAATTACTCAAGTGACTAAAAAAATCTTGAAAAAAAAAATAAAGAATAGGAACTTGGAGTTGGCAGGTAAGTTTTTTCTAAAAAAATAGAATTTTATATTTGAGTAAAACGAATATCATATACAAGGATACTGTCGGAGTTTATAGTGATGTGATTCCCTCTGTCCACACTTGGCAACTAAAAAATATCAAAGATTCGACGAAGTTTAATTTTCAGGTATGAGTTCAACCAAACAGGCCCTACTATTCCCAGGTCTTTCACTCAACCCTCACTTGCTAATCTGAACTTAATTTAATATAAAGAGAGAGGGTGGGGAGGGAGGGGGGGGGGGGAGATAATATAGTAATTAAAAAATATAAAAAATATATAAAAATATAACTCGTATGTACTATTATATTATAGCTAAAATTTTATTTGGTCTTTTATTGATTTCTTTAAAATTCCTTTAATAACTAAATTAATGATGATAAGTGTGATTCGTAACTAATTTAATCCATATACTATTATATTAATTGTGATGGATTCATAGGAACTAATGTTTGGTCTTCAATGTTAAATTTAAAATAACCATGTTTGTTTTTAAATTTTGGACCCCAAAAATACAAATATAATTATTACACTTTTAAATTTTATCTTTCTCTCTATCTTATTTTTACATAATTTTTGAAATAAAAACATTTAAAAACACGTATAAAAATTTAAAAACAAACATAGTCTTTTATTTTTTTCTTTTCTCTTTTTTTATAATTATTTTTTTCCTCTTTTATGATAATAAAAATTGATTTTTCACTCACTCCCACTTATAATTTTTTAATCACTTTGTTATTAAATGTTAAACATAATTTTATTTTTAAATAGTTGTAATTACTCCCACTTATAATTTTTTATTCACTTTTTTATTAAATGGTAAACACAATTTTATTTTTAAATAGTTGCAATTGCTATTAAATTTTAAAAGAAGATAATGATTTTATTTTTAATTGTAATTAAAAAAGTTGATTAATTTTTTGAAAAACAAATATACACATCTAGAGAGAGTGTACTTTTTAATATTATTATTATTTATGACATAATACCGCAGAGTTAGAACGATAACAATTAGGATATGAAACCTTATATATTAAGGATAAAATATACTATTTAGATGAAATTTATATATATATATATATATGAATATAAAATAGTCTAAAAGTATATATTAGAAACTATAAGCTATAAATTGTAATACAAGAAAGAAAATAATTTTTATAACAATTATAAATTTATTTTTATAATTCAAAATTTTTACATAAACTTTTATGAAAAGGATGCACTCAAAAATGTCGTGGGGTTCAAACACTTAATACATTAAAAATTTGTAAAAAAGAAAAAGAAATAAAATAATTATTAAAGTGATAAAAAATTTAAAAAGAATAAAGAGGAGGAAAAGAAAATAATAAAAGAATGTTAATACTTTAAAACTTAATATTTATACTACCTTACCATCTAATCATTATCATATTATATATATTTATATTACCATAAAAAATCAAACAAATTTAAATTTTCATCCTATCAAAATTTTGTAATCAAATATAATTTTTATTCTTAATAAAATTTACATTATTTTCATCTCCCCCACAATCTCTACCCAAACATAGCCATTATAATTTGGATTATGTGATTGCTTATTATTTAAAAAATACAAAAAAACCTACAAATTACACTCTAGTTTGTTAGATTTAAAGCATAAGGATAACCCTAAAGTTTTTTTTTTAAAAATAAATATTTAGATAATAATCATTAAGTAACAAAGTATATAATTTATAAATACATAATTTATCTTTTAATACATAAATCAATATGTGCAAAACACATAATTTTTTTTAGTAGTGGAAAGGAGGAAAATGAACTTTGGTTAAACAAACCAAATAACCCATAAATTCTTAAAAATCTCAACGGCAAGCATGAATTTATATTAAGAAATTACATTTATATTTGTAATTTTGTTTTACAATCAATAAGTGATAATATTTTATAATTTTATTACTATTATAAGATCATGTCTTAGCCCATATCCCAAGTTCTAATAGGCTCACACCAAAACCATATTTTATTTGATAAGGTGAAAGTAAAAAACTTATAAAAAATAATAAATAAATAAAGTTGTCTAAAGAGGCAATGTTTGTTTCTTAATTTTCAACCATTTTCACCATATCCAAATTTATTTAGTTCAAATATATAATTTACTAAAATTTTTATTTAAAATTTAAATTTAAATTATTTTGTCTAAAATTCAATTGTTAAGTGATACGCAGTTACATTAATACTTATATATATATATATATGTATATATGAATATATGAATTCATATTTATTTACATATATGCACACACAATAAAAGTTAATTATTATTTATACATACTCTTATATGTTATATTATATATATATATAAACAATTATAAAATTTCAAACATATCAAAACTTTATTTTACTAAAATTTTATAATTAAACATGATTTTCATCCTCCAAAAAATCTCAATTACTTTTCACGCCACGTCAAAACATCAAACCACGGGTGGGTGAAATTGGGATTAACCCCTAGTTTAGTTGTCGTCTTTAACAATACAAAAGCCTCGTTTCTCTGTTTACTTGTATGGTGGAACCAATCATTCTCCGCTCTCCCCACAGCTTTAATCTCGTTAAATTACTCTGAGCTCTGACAAATTCCCTCTCCTCCCACTTGTAGTAGTAATTTCAAGAATTTCTCTATCTGGGCTTCTTCTGTCCCCTCCGAATGCCTTGACAGCAATTCCAATTCCAATTCCAATTTCGCACATCCCACTTGAAATATTTTGTAAAGATTCCTGCTTTAGGGTTTTCTGCCGTTGAAATCATTGTTAAGTTGAACTTCCGCTCCAGATCGGTGTTTAAATCGCAGTGGTCGCTTGATAATCCTCGGATTTGAGCAACTTTTCATTTCTATCGAGGAAGCAGCTTAACTTTAACATTTCTCCGGATTTCGGTTGGTTATTACGAAATCGTGGGATTGTGGATTAGATTTACAGGGTTTGGGTTTGTAGTTGTCGGCAATTATAGTTCTGTTTGGTTTTGATGAGTGAATTATAGAAAGGGGTCCTCCTCTGCATTTGTGGAGGATCCCTAGTATTGCTGTTTTCTCGACTTGTACCTGCCAAAAAGATTTTTCTGCAATGCACACAGGAAATTTGGATGCACCTGGAAAATTCTGATTAGTTAGTTGGTGTTAGAAAATACTTGTAGACTGGTTTTTGGGTTTTTCTGGATAGTAAGATAAATAATTAAAAATTTAATTGCAACTCTAAGGAGATACTTTGGCAGTTCTGATAAATAATCTGGGACAGTAATGATACCTACTCGATTTGTGTGGCCATATGGAGGAAGCAGGGTGTTCCTTTGTGGCTCTTTTACCAGGTGAGTTATGCTGTTTGAACTTTTATGATTTTGTTTTTTTGCAATTTTTTACTGTATTTTCTATTAGCTTGTTGTTCAAGGGCACGTTTTTGGGCTTATCAGATGGCAAGATCACATTCCCATGTCGCCAATTGAGGGTGCCCCAACTGTGTTTCAGGTTATCTACAACTTGACGCCAGGCCATCATCAGGTCAATACTTCACCTAACACTATTTTATTATGTCCTATGGTTTTATTTCTTATCTTTGATGTGTTTTTGCAATCTCCTTGTAGACATCTAATAATCATTTATGCTCATAAGGAGCCGGATATACAGGTGCAAATGCTACTATAATATATTTTCTGAATAATGATGTGTCAATATGATTACTTTTTAGAATAGCAAAGCTATTCCCCCTCTTTTTTTTGGATTGAAAATGGGGCAGGGAATTGACATATTTGACAAGCATAGGAATTTGGGCATTAGAGTGGATGTATGCACATTTAGAGCACTTATGGAAATGAATCCAATAGCAATGCAAAAGCAGGAAGGAAATGAGGTGTTTCGTAAACAAATCTAAAAAACAAGGGAATAAATCACCTTCGAAACCAAAAGAAAAAAAAATCGAAGAAATAAGTTTTGCAAGTCTTGCAAAGAAGAGAGAAAATCTCTATTAACTTCAATAATAATGTAAAAGTGTATTTCAAGAAACCTTGTTGTTCCATTTTTATAGATAAAGAGTACTGACCTTAAAGAATTGCAATCACATTGGAAAAGTTAAAACATATCAAAAACTTACGAAATATCCTCCCACGACTAGAAGCTTATCCTATATATAAAAAATAATAATAGTTGATTAGTAAAACATATTAAAATCTGATATATGTTCAATCTCTAAAAGGAAAGAATTATGGTAGAACAGGGAAACGAATTAGAGAACATGTGAAGAATTCTACTTCTAGAAGGGCACGAAATCTCTTTCCACATCACCAAATAGATCTCATCCTCAGGTTATTGTTGAAACAATGACTATGGTACGATTGAGCCTTAGGCTTTCATGACAAGAGTTGGATGCCAGTAAGAATCCTTGCTTAAGTGTTGACCTTTTTTGTTTGGTTAGCCTATAAGTTCCATGATTGCTTGACATTGGCGACAAAGAATGATTCCATACAGGTGGCAAGTAAAACATTCATATCACTCATGGCCCTTTTACAAACATGAGATGCCCACTTTGCTTGAAGGTTAGTAGTGAACTTACTATGTATTACAAATTTATAGGCATTTCTCTCTCGCATAAGAGGAGCACCTAAGTCATGTGGCCACGAACATTTTACCAAAGTATGACAAGAATCCATATTAACAACATTAACTTTACCTCATCAAAATACTTGCTAATATTTAGTGAAACTCAACAACACTCTCCATTCTAACTGGTTCTACATTTTTTTCCAATCTATTTTATGAGGTGTTATCTTTCCACATTCAATTTCAAAATTTGAACAAGAAGTCTTGCAATAATAGTCTTAGTGCCCTCACTATCAATAACTAAATAAAAAACTTTATTGAAAATTTGACACTTTGTTTGGAAGGGTTGATGTATTTGAGATTCCCCATTTTGCTGGGGTAACGGTAGCAATTTCTGGATTACATAGCTTGTTATTTCAAACTTTTTTTCCTCCTTGTACTATCTAGGCTCAGCTTTATACATATGCCTTCTTCCTCCAAATTTGCGTTAAAGGGTTCAACCAAGTTCACTTATCAACGCTCGAGACAATTATTAGATGTATGTCCTGGCTTTGCACTCCAGTAGTGCCTATCTTCGTTAAATTTTTCATATTGATTGGGAGTTTTAGTATTATTATATTAGGATGGCTTTTGGGATGGCAATGGGGCGGGGGATGCACCTCCTCCCTCACCTAGCTCTAAAATGTTTTTTCCCGCCCCTGGTCTTTTGCTATCACATCCTCCACCCCTATCCCATATCCCAGTTCCCTGTGGGTGCCCCGTTGGAGGAAAGAAAAAATTTGATTCTATTTTAAAAGGTAAAACTTTAATTACATTTACTTCCATAATAATAACTAATAAAAACACGACATTCTAATTAATTTTATGGGTAAACATAATAAATTTGTTTTATTGACATATTTAAAATAATTATAATAAATGATATATTTGCTATATTAGTAGATTGATGTGACAAAATTTAATTTTTGCAAAATATTAACCAAAACATGATTTTTTTGTAGTGAATATCATAAGACAAAAGAATCAACAAAGCATTATAGAAATCTAAACTACTAAGTTAGCTCAGTAGCAATTATATAAAAATATTGTATATAAATAGAGTAAAAGTGTGTATATGTTCTATATAAAATGAAGAATAGTTAAATACAAAAATAAATAGAGTATATTGAATTTACTTAACAATAAAATAAAAGAAATAAAATGATAAATTTAAATTGTTTAAAGGGTTATATGAATTATGATTTATGAATGTTGACTAAAATTTTTCTCAAATTAGTATGCAAAGAATCAATAAAAATAAAAAAGTAGAATTGAGGAAAGAAAATAATAATGAATTTGGTTTTTTCATATCTACAATTTTTTTTATTGTGATGAGAAGATGTGTATATTATCATAATTAAAATATATATTTCATTTCAATTAATTCTTTTAATTTTCTTTATTTTAGTTTCCATGGAGTAGACAAACTAATAATGTAATTGAGTAATTTTTAAATTGATCATATAAAAATTATCTAGAAGTTAATCACAAAATATATAATGTAACTAATTGAAAATTGAACTATTTATTATTATCAAAGTAAAATATATATATATATAATATTTTTATATATTAATATCAGAGTACGGGATGGGGCGGGTGATAGGGTGGAGGTAAGCTCACCCATCCCCTGCCCCGCTTTAAAGCTGGGGGAGAATTAATCCCCCACCCTCGTTCTTGACACGCCCCAACCCTTGCCCCATATCTTCCCTGTGGGGCTGGTGCCCGCAGTTATCCACCCCTGTTGCCATCCCTAATGGCTTTGTAGGGGTTTCCTTTGAGTGCTTTCCAATCATCCATCATGGATGTTTCTTAATCATTGTGATATTTAAGTCCTTAGGCGTCCCTATTATAATCTTGACCTAATTAAATTGTTTGGTATCAAAATTTAATTGCAATTGCTCACTCTGGACCTTTTTTCCAAGTCTAATTTGGCTTTCAAAGTGAGGTGGTCCGCATTTGAGAGGGTAATAATTGGTGTTATACCAATTCCTTAGCAAACATTCTGCCTTAACCCACTAATAGAAGATGAGACAAGTTGTTCCTTGGTCTCCATCACATCATTATGAGACAAATAACCAAAGGAATTCGAGATGGTATTTGTAAAAAGTTCAGTTATTTTGAGTGTGACAAACGGTACTGTCCATAATCAGGTGGACAGAATCATGAATAGCCATTTGATCCTCATCAAAATCTGTGTTGAATCCCTTACAAACTATTGGATATAAACAATTTGTGCCCCTCCACTAAAACAGGCTGGAATGCATGTATGCCTAATTTGTGCAGAGTGGGTACTCTCATTTCTATTGCAATAAAGATGGACTTTACCAAGATTGAGAATGGATCACCTATTAAATCTTGGATGGAAATTGCTTTCATGTATTTCTTTAGGTAATCTATTATTAACAACTTTGTCCCAAGATCTTCCACTGTAAAGGAAGCATATTTTATTTTCACTACTTGTCTTGAACAACAGAAAGAAACAAGTCAAAGATTGTTTCCCTAATCTTCGTTGTTAAGTTTGTAATTGCTCTCTGTAGGAGTACATTTTCCCCTTTGATCGATAAACCTCGAACATGACTTGGTGGTCTTCATTTATTTCCATCTTATCAAAGAACTTGTCAATGCTAGCAATCCAATCCATAATTTTTTCTATCCCCAAATTCACATTGAAAGATGCTACATATACCTTTAAATTGAATCCTTTGGGTTTCTATTTCGATACTGAAAATCCATTTGATTTGGTATTTGCAGTCATAAGCAACGAGAGTTTTGTCCCTACCAGGCTTTCTAAATTCTATTATGTTGAAGTTTCGGTCAAAAGTCACTCTCATCTTGGTTACCTTTTCGGTCACTTATCAGTGCATATTACAAATTTAGATGCTTCAGTATTGTGTTAAGCTTGTTCTCTGTACAATCTAGTTGGTCACCTTGTCCACGGTTGGCAAATTCCTGGTGGTCAATGTGGTTGCTATGCTTTGATTGTTTGAAGTGTGGGCCATCATTAGCCGTGACTTTGTCCACTGATGGATTTCATGAACATTGAGAAACTTACTCTCAAACAATGTGACATGGAGATGGCTACGGAAGGAGGTGTTTCACAAACAAATCCTGCTAGTAACAAAATGTGCTTTGTAGGATTTCAATATGTGGCATTAGGATTTAGAGACCCACTTTCTACATTCAAACCCAAGAAAATCACAAAAAACATGTCTTACATAGAAGGGAGAATCTCAATGAACTTTGTAATAATGCATTTGTTACAAGAAATCTAAATTGTCTTGTAGTTATAAATGAATAGTCCTAAACCTAAAGGGACGGCATTTATATTGGGAAAGGTAAAACATATAAAAAACTTATGAAAGTCATATTAAAACTTGTAGAAAATAATAATATATTCATTATTTGGCATGCTTTTACTCTTTTACTTATTCAAGAATTTTCTACTCGAATTAGTTTAAACTGATGGGTAATATGAAGATTCTAATTAAATTGCTTTATATATCTAGAATATAAAATTTGAAAAATTAAAAGTATGGATGTGGTTAATATGGTCATCAAATTCAGTTATTGTGATAATTTTTTGAGAAGTAGAGGTAAGAACATGCTAATGGGAGGAATTATGGTCCTCCAGTGATATGCACTGTAGGGGGAATATTTGATGTTTGCTAACCCAGTTTTATTTGTACTTATGTTAATAACTATACTTAAACCTTTGCTAATGGGTCAATAAAATCAATTTGAATGGTTTTTTTTCCCCTTTCTTCTATATGCAATCCTTTTACTGGCTGCCTAAATAGGTTTGTGAAAGCTTCATGTCTAGAGCTGGTGTTGCTTTTCTAAAACCTATGAGAAAAACTTTAGACTCCACTGGCACAATAGATGAACATGACATCGACTGTGACATTAATAATTCAAGTGATGTGGGAAAGCTTGTAATCCATGCCAATCTGGAAGAAGGAAGTGGAACTTTACTTTTCAAAACCCTCTACTTTTTGAGCTTTAGAGTTTATTTTGTTTTGATCATTTTGATCTATTGTTTTGAAAATCCTTGACTTTACATTTCATCAGTGCTGCAATTATTGGTAAATTAATGAGACTTGAATTCAGTTATTGGGCACATGCATGACACACTTAAGCCAACTTTAAAAATTTTGTTTGTAGTTTATAAGGTTGCTTATTTTGGACCTCTGCTTCCTCTTGATGCAGTAATTGGGCATATTCAATTTACCAGAGTTCAAGTACCTCCTATTTAGTTGCTTTCCTCGTTTCTATCTGTTTATCGGGGGAACTATAGTTGAAATAACATTTGCATGGCCTCTAATAAAGCTCAAGTCGAGTTCAAATGAGAAAGCTACCTATGTGGGTTGGTAACATGAGTGGGTTTGTGTAGGATGCCTGTATGGCCCAGAAAAATATATCTAGAGGAACTGGGAAAAAGCTCCTTTACTCATGAGTAAGGGTTGTTCAGCCTAGGAAAAAGCAATGACAAGGCGCCTGTGACTCTTCTCAAAGTTTAAGTCTGCTTGAATTTGTACCTAGCTTCAACACCATAATTGTTGACAACTGCATCTATAATCTTCCATGGGCAGTGAAATTCCTTATTGGGTAATTCGTTGTTTCCACGGTAGAAGTGAGCGTCTGGGTACTATCCCCAGAAACAAAATCAAATGACTAAAAAGATTTCTCTGAAATGTGCATAGATTCATTCCCAGACCATACATTTGGCTGTCAAGGGTATGCCCGATGGAACATATAGGTTACCTCATTAGTTTTTTAAATACATTACAGAAAAATATAATTCAAAGATCATTTTTATGGGAATTTTCAGAAATTATTAATTTGCCTGACATTATAGTTCAGAGTGTTGCTCTATGGTGTTCTGACCTTTCTCTATTTCAGCATGCCACTCTGTGAACTTTATCTTCTTTTGAGGCATTAATTATTCTAATTTGTGATATACTTCAATTTTATCTTTTCTGTCTTGCTCCTTTCTTTTTTCCTCTGTTTCTACGAGTTACTGGCTTTCCATATCCACCTAACAGCTTCATTGCCTCGGATTTTCTGAAGTGATTCTGTTAAGCTTTGGTAGCTAGGTTGCCAAGCTGTTTGGACGAGTGGGAAGTGCTATTTTTCTTGACCTTAGTGCAGTACTGGTTGTTTAAGCTCAATATGGTCATTCATAATCAATTGTCATCAATAAATCTGGTTCCAAGAATTAGGAGCAGATAGGTGCTCTATTAAATTTTCCTTTAAACTTAATTTAGAGTAAGATAATGGTTTACATGAGATGATTTGAGCAGGAATTGGTGAGGTTTTCTCTCTTATATTGAGTTTACTGATATCTTTATTCAGTTTCTTGCTGATCATATATTTGGCTTGAGAATTATATATGAATTTTACCTCGTTGCTTCTATTATATGAAAGGTTCAATGGTTTGAGAATTGAAATATAAAAAAATAGATGGTTAAAGATATACACAATAAAAGAATTTCACGTGTTGCTTCCTTGATCAGACGTCTTGTTAAAGAGCCTCTCAAGTATATCATGAAACATTATTATGCATATAGGATTGATTTCTTGAGTTATAGAGATGAATTTCAGAATTGAGAATGAAATATATTCTTGAACCTAATCTGGAATGTTGTAACTTTCTATTCATCTTCTTCTTCCTTAGACAATACTTCTTGTTTTGCAATTGATTATATTTTTCTTTTGATTTGTGGTGTTGGTTTTCTTGAGTTTGAACCTGTTACCGTAGTTTCTTACCCCAAATTGATGCTTACAATAGTTTGTTTGCCAAATATGCATACAGTACAAATTTTTTGTTGATGGTGAATGGCGGCATGATGAGCATGAACGATTTGTGGATGGGAATTATGGAGTAGTGAACACTATTTTCTTACCAGGGGATCCTGGTACAGTTCCTGCAATTGTCAGCCCTGAGAATGCTACTATATCTAACATGGACGTTGATAGTGATCCTTTTCTGCAGGTTTGATTCGTCCTCTTGTGCTTAGCATCTATACTTTGGGTTATGTTAGTTATGTTTTTGGCCTTGTTACTGTGACTATTGTTTGAAAAATGCATTCTAGCATCTATATTTGGTGCTCTCCAATGGCTTTCTTTCCCCTTTCTGCTTTCCTATGCGAGCATGTGTTATCCTCACTTTACAGCATATGCACCACTGGTACTTGAGAGTGCTATAGCTCTAGAGTGTGATTGTTAAATAATTCAAAGAATAGTGCATTTATCACTATACCCTATTTTAAACTCATATAATGACTAACTTGGTGTTCTATTTTTCTGACAAACAATCTCTGGGGACATCCAAACTCAAAATTGATTCCTGGTTAAACAAATTATAATTGCATTTCCATGGAGATGTTAAACAAATAGATGATACCTTGCAGGAGGCCGTTTCACATATTTCACATGATGAAATTGAGCTATCTCGTCACCGTGTGTCTGTATTTTTGGCCGCACATACTGCATATGAATTGCTGCCCGAGTCTGGCAAGGTATGGATTCTCAACTTGTCTTTATGAATAAATTTAACATGTAATACAAAGACTGATGGGCATAAAATATCAATTTTTAATTTTCATACTTGAACTTTTCTTGCAGGTGATTGCTTTTGATGTGAACCTACCAGTTAAACAAGCATTTCACATTCTTTATGAACAGGTAAGTGTTCTAACTTTGATCTAAAAACGCCGTGAGATCACTGCATGGAGAGGGAGAAGGTTATGTTTTAACTAGCGATGGTGCCTATTTTTCAGTTGTAGAACTAAACAGAAGATAGGATTACTTTGTATCTGAGCTGAAATACATGGATGTAATAGACTGTTGTTGGGATGAACATGGTGCATGTGTATCTAGCAATATATGTGCCCACTTGCTTGCCTTCACAGAATCACAGATATATTACTTGTGCCTGTATTTTTATTGGCCCTAAATGCCTGATCTGCTCTGTATCAACGAGGATGTTATTGTCATTTCAAAGAAGATTTCCCTGTGAACTCTGGTGATGCTCTGATAGTGAATCAAAAAGATCGTGCTTCTATGTACAGTATTCCTGTCATTTGTGAGAATATATAAAAAGTAAGGCAGACATAGTTGAAGCCTGAAATGCATATGAGGCTTATCTTCACAAATACTAAGCTGTTGTTGGTCACTGTGAGCCCCTACCAATCTGTTGGCATTGTGAAGATGAAAAATCTCTTGCAGAATGAAAATCAAGATAATGTCATATTTGGTGTGTACTCTCATATTCTTAATCTGTAGTCCATACAACATTGTTAAAGAAGTCCAACCAATTGCCTAAAGCCGGTAAAGGCTGGCACAATTAGCAGTCATGGGTTTTCATACATGCTGAGATGTGAATATATTCCAGTTTCTTGGCTTTGTACTTCTCAATTGTGGGTCACACTGGAAAATGGTGCTATTGTTGCTGCATACTTGTGTTACCCATGAACATTTATTACAGCTTCTGTGATTTGAAATGACCACATGCTTGTGTTAAATTATTTTGTGGATCAATTGGCTGTCTTGTCTGTATTAAGGATACTCTGGCCTCCTTTTTTGTCTTTTATTTTTGTAAGAGTTCATGAAACTACACATCTCTACCAATTAGAATGGGGCCCTCAGAAATTTCCTTGTGTCATAAAAAATGGTCTGTCAAGTATCACTTTTAGTATATACGCATAAGCCTCTTTTCTGTTCAATCTCTTATTCTGAACATCTCTTGAGCTTTATGTTCAAGTGACAACTACTAGGAGTTTGACACGCATTACCTTCACTTTATTACCTCGTATTCACATTGTCTCTACCTTTTAGTCTGTCCAAGATAAATTTTCTTTTCCTTTTTGAGTAATTATGTTACAGTCGCGTTGTCTTCTTTGCCCATTCAAATTTTTGTTATTTTTAACTTATCATGAATTGAGACGTATAAAATCATTAAAAAAACACAATGCCATATATCTAAATAAATTTTTTTGTGTAAAAAATACCAAATTTGCACTCTAATCAAATTGGTCTTGCTCAGGTGCTGATAGGCATATAATGTCCATCAAAGATGTGCACATTACTGTGTGCCCACTTATACAGCGTTTTGTGAAGTTATTTTGCAGACACACACACACACACACGAGTATCCTTATGTGCAAGCTGTCCAGTAGATTAACATGTTGGAAGCTTTTCTTTTTCTTTTTGCCATGAATTGCTCTTCCATTTGCTTCCTGGCGATCATATGTCTAGTTACTTCTATAATCATTTCTTCTGCATGCCAGCCCAAATGTGATATCATTTAGCGAAGTTGTTTGCAGGGAATCTCTGTTGCCCCTTTGTGGGACTTTTGCAAGGGTCAGTTTGTGGGAGTTCTTAGTGCATCAGATTTCATTTTGATACTTAGAGAGGTATTCTGTATTCTATTGTTTCTACTAATTGTTTTTGCAATTTAGAAGGTAACTTTAGTGGGATGAAGGTGCCTTACATTTTGTCATCTTCTTGTTCTTTATTTTGTATTTGTTGGCCTCATGCTTGTAAATATCTTTTTATTCTGACGAATTATCAAAGTCATGCTCTAAATGCTTGTATGCACACAGACAGGACTTGATAAGTTTTCATGAAATCATCATCTCGCAATTTGTTATTAGATTTTTGGTTCTTACAATTTTTAAGTCAGAATTTTCTATATGAATCATATTTTCAATGTTTGAGTTTGAATGCTTAATCACAGCTGCTTGACGATAAGGTGGGAAGAGGCCCATGTGTCTGTCTATGTTTATGGAGCATGTGAGAAAAAGGATGATTACAGCTATTATTTTTGTAGAACATCGTAAAAATTTCTGAATGTCATGCTTTTTAATGGATCAGGGTAAGATTTGAGAAAGGAGAGGCGTAGTAGAGGAAGATTCATATCCTTGATTGATGATGTGGAAGAATATGAAAGTGTTGTAGTTTGAGGTGTTGGGGGGGGGGGTGGGGCGGGGGTGGAAACCAACTTATTGTGCTTTTTTTCCTATTCTGTGAATTCTGGAAGTTGACTCACGTTATGTTTACTTGGCAGAATTCTAAACTGAAGATAAAGAAGGAATGTGATGGTATATGGCAATGGGAGTTTTTTCCCCCACCTGTTTCCTGTCTTCCTGTTCTTTTCCACTTCTAGTACCAAAAATAGGATTAAGTGTGCCTTGCACTCACACTAATATGTTGGCTACATCTATTAAATGGCAGCTGTTTAGTTGGTTGGATATTAGAATGGACATGTCTTGGTTTTTATTTTATCTGGTCTTTTTTTATTCTTTTCCCTTGAAAGAAATATTGAATACAGAGTTCAATACGTGACTTCTTTACTATCAGATGCTGCTATTGCTTTGTGTTTGAAGAACTTAAGGAGTTCTATATTACTGTTCAACTGCAGCTTGGGAATCATGGATCCAACTTGACAGAGGAAGAACTTGAGACACATACCATATCTGCCTGGAAAGAGGGGAAAATGCATCTCAGCAGACAGAATGTTGGAAACTTTAGACCATCAAGGCATCTTGTCCATGTAAGCAACGTCATGGGTGATCTTATAGATGTCCCTGACAAGTAGCTGGTGTGTCATTTCTAAATGTTTCTTCACATTATACAGATATTAAAATTGCTGTTGGTATGGACCTATGGCTATGGTGCCCAAACTACTGCATGAATCATGCATGATAGTGTCACTATAAAGCAAGAGCAAGAAATCCAGATTTTATGCTGTCACGAATATTAATGATGGGATTGAAACTCTTAAAAATAAAAATCCAGAATTGCTTAGCACTTGCCGTCTTGTTTATTAAAATAGCTGGAGTAGCTATGAAATTATATGAATAAGAAACTGTATTATCTAACAAAGCAGAAGAGTTAAGTTTTTTGAAGACGGACAATGAAACTTCCCTTTGCTGGCAGGAAGCCCAGATTAATTGTAACAATCAAGAAGGAATGAAATGAAATGTACCACCGAGAGGGTGGCCAACGTGGATCAGGTTTGACTTTCCATAAAGTGGTTATGATATTAAATCAATTTAAAACATGAACCAGTTTGAATTGACCACTGTGAGTGTTTTTGATCCACTTTGCGTCTTGGTAGGTTAGTTGTGATAGACTCACCCTTTGTGTGGTAGCTGTTATACTTTATTAGGCATTCCCACATCAATGCCTATTTATCAATTGAGCATAGTCAAACATGCGTTTGTATGCACTCACATGTGGTATGCCTTTGTGCTTTGTTTGTTCTTATCTTGTAATCTTTTTTTTACCAATGTAAGTTCTTTTAATATATGTATAGATTTATTAATATATCTTTACGAAAGGGTCATTATGTTTGAGGTGTTTGTGGATATATAAGTGTCATTTGAAAACTTAAGAGACATACAATATCAGCCTGCAATTTGATGACCACCTCAATCTCATTTTCTCATTTCTATAAATATTTCTCTAAATAAAAGCTCAACATACCCAATTTTTTTTCTCACTTTTACTTTTTTACTTTTCTGTCAATCATTATCTTTCACAAATTCCCTCTTTTCTCTGTCTCAATTTCTACCCAAATTTTGCTGTCCTCTCTCTTTCTCCATTATACAATTATCATTTTTGTATACTTGTCACATCAACATTCGTCTCAATAGATATTTACCATCACATCACTATTATCATTATGTTCATCTCTAAAATATCATATATTCACATTCAAAACACCACTCATATTTTTCTAGAGAACTTTTAACTCACTTTTTGTCACTTTATCTCTAAAAAAAGTATCTTTAAAATAGAGTATTCATCCAATTGCAGCCTAAGGGATTTGGCCAGTTGGAGTTTGACAGTAACATGTAAAAAGGAGTTGAGCAATACAACTGTTGAAGAAATTATGATTTATGACAATATCAATTTTAGTCACTAAAGTTGACTATAAATATGGACTTGCTTGATATAAAGATTTCTGCATATGTTCGAACAATTTTTTTTTAATATTATTAATACAAGTATAGATAGCAACATGTTATTAAATTAGTATGTATGCTTCCAAATAGTAAGGATGATTGTGCCAGTTCTTGGTGAAAATGTGAACATTGTCAACATATTGACACTTTCATTGTTATTTTATATTGTCAATTAATGTTGCTGTGTATACTTGTATTAATAATATAAAGTGATAATTTTAAGTTTTTGCTGTTTGATTGCTACTCAAAGAGGGCTAGGGGAAATATTCACTTATCCATTACAAAGTTGACAAATTCTCAAACATACTGTGATTTGCTCTAGTCCACATGCAGTCTTACATCTAGTACTTTAGTTGGAAAAACTAGCTAAAATAATGGAGTAGCATCTGTAGATGAGTCAAATTGTTAACTTTCTTTCATCCTTTATCCCATCATCTGGCCGATACTATTACAAATCACTCTTTATTTTTGTTAATTGTTGGGCTTTCTTCATGTTATGCATGCATTATATTTACAAACACGATTGCATGCATTTCCAGCTGCATTTCTTATAATTTACAAACACGATTGCATGCATTTCCAGCTGCATTTCTACTTAACTTAATCAAACATAAGAGTTGGAAAAGCTTATTCATGGTGAAGTTTCCTTTCTGTATAATGACCTGTTTTCTATCAATTTGACCCTAATAGCATGATTGATATGCAAGAATGGAATAAGATGGGAATGGAATGAATTTGGAAAAGGATTGAGATGTTTTAACATATCCCATGTTTGGAATGCATAGAGAATGCTATTTGGAATAAAAACTGAATGAAATTATCATTTTATTATTTTATTTTATATTTATGAATAATAATTAAAAATAAATAGTAAGAATTTAAAATGAATATTTTTAATCAAGACAACATTATTTCAAAGTTGTAAATTAATTATTATTTTTTAGACATGATTATGTATATTAAGATATTTAATAAATGTCTAATATTGCTAAAACACCATGCTACGATGTTTATACTGTGCACAAAAAGTATGGTTATGTTTGTTTATGTTTTTAGGTGTGTGTGTTTTTTTAATATATTTTTTTGGAAAGTATGTGAAAGTAAGAGAGAGAAATAAAATTTGAAATAAGTAATGATTATATTGTGCTATTAGGTGGCATGAAGCAAAACAAACATGGCCTATATATATTGCAGATACTTGAACGAACAATATATAATTGAGATTAATGTGTGTCTTCTAAAATAAATTATTATGCAGTTTTTATTTATAACTTTATATTGACATTTATTATATGAAAAGTAAATATTCAATTGATATAAGTATATTGACTACCTTTGTGAATAATATAGTAGACATTTAAGATAATATATATATAAATCTCCATTATATTATATTTATTTATTAAGTATACCTACATATGCTTTGTTTGAAAATATTTATATTATTGATAAAAATTATTTAATATAGACTCTGTTAAATTATATATTGTTGTTTATGGGTGTTTGTGTGCGTTGATGCCTAAATATGAAAAATGTTTTACATATTTAGCATATGTTTTAGTTATATTACAAATAAAGATAATATATATTGGTAATACATATGTATATATTTAATTTATGTTTACTTGTGTAATATATATATATATATATTATATTCATATTTTCACGTATGATATTTTTAACATGTAATAATAATTATAATTTGTAATATTTGTTGATAATAAAAATATATACTTTATAAATATAAATATTAATAAAATTATTTTAATAGTGTATAATATCATATTTTATGATATGGTAACAAGTTTAAAACCTTACTAGTTAGTTATATCATATTTTATTGGATTTAATAGAAAAATATTTCAAAATGGAAGAAGGGTCATTCTTAATAGATTGAGATATGTAAACCCATGATTTGGGAAGGAATCACTAATCTTATGATTTTAGGAATAGTACTCAAATGCCTCCCACTCAGAATACAGTGGGTTTTGCAGAGTCCTGCAATTGCAAGAGCTATTCTGGAATGTGCTGATTTTAAATTGTATAGTTTTCTGGGGAGCTGTGAGCCTCATTTTTCTAAATTTAGTTTATGCATTTTCAGATGACACAATTAAAGTTTAGATAAACTTTCTGATGCCTTGAGTTGCCTTTTTGTTTTAACTACTTCACTTTATTATGTTAGATTTTAATATAATAGGTTTGACGTTGATGTCTACAAAATGCAGGCTGGGCCTTATGATTCTTTGAAAGATGTTGCTTTGAAACTTCTGCAAAGTAAGGTTGCTATGGTTCCAGTCATACATTCTTCATCACAGGATGGTTCCTATCCCCAGCTGCTACATCTGGCTTCCCTTACTGGAATACTTAAATGTAAGAAATTTATTTTTGTATTCTTGAGCACATTCAGTTGACCTTGTGTCTGACATACAAATCTCTAGGCATATGTCGACATTTCAAGCATTCTTCTAGTTCCTTGCCCATTCTCCAGCAGCCAATATCTTCATTTCCTTTGGGTACTTGGGTTCCGAAAATTGGAGAACCCAACGGAAAGCCTATTGCAATGCTAAGACCTAATGCTTCTTTAAGCGCTGCTCTTTCTCTGTTAGTTCAAGGTATGAATTCATCTACTTGGCATATCCAGGTTTTCTGCACTTGGGATCGAAAGGTTTTAGGTTTGCTAACCATATTATTAGTGTCAATTAGTTTAACAATTGCCTAAAGAAATCCTAAAAAATGTGTAAACATACTTCGACGAAGTAAAGGTACAAGAACTAGTGAGGCAAAGGAAGAACTTGTTTTCACTATTATTACATATGAAATTTATGCTGACTTGTAAAATATCTGGAACTATACTTTATTCACTGTGGTGCATTATTTTGCCTTTACAGAAATAAAAACGAAAGTAGAGTGCCATTAAAAACACGTGAAGTTTCAACATTAACTCTACTATAAAAACTTGTGCATCTGGTTTCACTTTTCTTTATGTTTTCTCGTTTTTCTTGGTCACTCAAGTTCTTTGTTCTTGAAAAAATTTCTATTAATTATTGTCTTTCATTTCTTCCTAATAAAATTTTGGGCACCTGTAATTGAAGTTAGTTAAAATATGAACACCCAGAAAACTGATTTCCACATTATTTTAATACACAACTAAGAAAATAAATGAAATCTTTTACCTATTCAATCTCCTTTTCCTTTTTATATGATTTTTTTAGGCTTAAAAAAGCTGGAAATTTTGAAGTCTTTAGATAAGTGATATTTTCTTCCGAGAGGACTGCTTGACATCAAGAGTTTTTTCTTTATGATATTAGATCTCTCTCTCTCTCTCTCTGTGCAAAACGATGATCGATTTTTGACTTGGTGTTTTTATCCTTTTTTTATTGTATGTACTAAATGTCCACCGTGATGTCACAGCCGATGTCAGTTCCATACCAATTGTAGATGAAAATGATTCATTGGTGGATATATATTGTCGAAGGTACGCACCTTGGTTACTTTCATGGTCTCTGCTAAAAAATCATTTTTAAATACTCTCACTGCCTGTTCTATATGCTTACTTAAAGGTCTATTTCATTTTATATCGTGGCAGTGATATTACTGCTTTGGCAAAAGACAGAGCATATGCACAAGTTCATCTTGATGAGTTGACTATCCATCAGGTAGCTCCTTTCAAAAGCTTGTTGTACTTTTATCTAGAAAGCAAAATCATGCTCTGGTAATTCTAGAACTTGTGCCTAAATCCACATCCTCAAATATTGGTTTTTATATGGATTCTCTATTCCAGTTCATAGAAAGAAGGCCAGGCTTTTGAGGAAATGGGAAGGGCAAAGAATTGAGTCTTTGACTGAGTAGATTTTTTCCTTCATTAAGATCCATGTTGTAGTACTCTCTTTGAAATGATCCTTGTCCAACGGAGAAAATTCAAGTAAAACCCTACACTAAAAGAATGGTGTGGACATATTCTTGAACCTTGCTTGGAACTGAGAGGAAATAGAAGTTGAATTGAAGAAAATGTATTACCATTCTTTGGAACTGGGATAAGTATTCAAATGAAGCATCAGTATAATATAATTCTGCATCATGTCAACATTGAGCAGCATTTGGTTTTTGGGTGTTTATTTTGTAAATATTTTGCTAGTAAAATACCATCACTTCCTAAATTCATCACCCTTATTTCCCTTTCTGTACATCCCATGGTAAAATTAAATTTCCTAATATATATTTTAATTCTTTTGAAAATACCTTCTCACTTAAAGTAGTGGTGTTATGCCACTAAATCTCGACCACTACTTTTGTGGGTAGTGCTGTAATACACAGAACATTTAATTTTGCACTCATCTAAAACTCCATATCCATATCCAGTCAATCTGATGCCTGAGGATGGGATACAAAACTGTATTTAGTAAAGAAGAATTTGGCTATTTATGGTGTCCCATTTCAGTGTGTGTGCATATAAGAACAGATAGGTGACATTTTATTGAAAGGGCAGACCTAAATATATAAATTTTTAGGCCTTTCAACTGGGGCAAGATGCAGCCTCTCCACGTGGCTTCTTCAGTGGGCAGAGATGTCAGATGTGTTTAAGGTCTGATCCTTTGCAGAAAGTAATGGAGCGGCTGTCAATTCCTGGTAACTTGTTTTTAATATTCTATTCGTTAGTTTTAAATTTTCTTTTAACATTGGATCATTTTTAGTAATATCATGTTTTTTTTTCTGATATTCTTTTGTCAATCAACATATTACATCATACCATTGTTTACACTGTCCCACGATCATACTTTTGAAGTAACAGAAGGAAATGAATGGAGTGAGTAAGTACAGTTAAAAAGACGAACTTCTGCCACTGGTGGAACATGTTTATTCTTGGGCTACTTCTAGGATAATGAAAGAGGAACTTCATCTAATGCTTTTGCTAAAAGTAGAGAAATAGTGAGCATAGTTGTTTGTGATGTGCCCCATGGAACACACTAAGGCACTAGCCTAGCGGCCTTCTTACACTGTGGTGTTGGTTTGTGCTAAGGCGCGCACGTGGGACACCTTTCTGGCTTTCTCCAAGGCACAAGGTGCTTGTGATCTATTATTTTGAGTGAACAAAAAACAAAAACTGGCCATTTTACTTTGATATCTTCTTCTTGCTTATAATATTTTTTTCAATTCTTTATAACTTTATTTCTTTATTTTCTTCTTCAAAAATTTTTCCCCAGTTGAAGTTTCTTTCTTTGTTGTTCTCTGTTCTCTTCTCCAATTTAAGGTAAGCTCTCTCTCTCTCTCTCCTCTTTTTTTCCTTTGTTTCCCATCTCTAACTCCGGATAAGATCTTGTAGAGTTTTTATTTTTCCCCTTTTTTTCTTGTTCTTTAAGTTTCCTTATTTCTTACAACTTCGTTCTTGCTTTTATAATGTGTTTACAGTCAAAATGCATGGACGCATATAAAAGTCAAAAATCTGTTGGTTAGTTTTTTTGCATAATTTTTGTGGTTTCAGATTTTTTAAAAATCAATAATATTGAAACATATGCGATTTTTGTTTTGTTTTTGTTTTTCTGAAAGTTTTTTCCTGAATAGGAATTTCATTTATTCATTTTTTTACTTTTATAAAAGGAGACTAACATGTTATTTGTGTTATCTTATAAAATTAGAAGTTAAAATGTATTTGTTTGGTTATTTATCATGTAGAATTTGTTCGTGTTTTATTTTGTGGAAATTATTAATAGTATAAATATATTTTATTTTATTTATATAATTGTCTATCTTGCACCTATACTGCACGTGGTACAGCGTGTGCGATGGTGTACCATAGCTTTGCAAAGCTTTTGCACTATGGTGTGCCATATGCTATTAAGGACTGAGTGAGATTAATGATAGTCATTGAGTCTGAGTAGGCTGTTGGTGCTAGCAACTAATAAAATGGTGAATGGTAATGATCATTACATTAACAACTTATAAGTCTACATATTGGGAGTGGTCGGAAATGGGTGGCTGGCTGGCTCTTGAGAAATATTTAATATAATTTAATAAACATCTGTTTCATCTTATGGAAGAAATTTGAGTGTCATTGAGAAGAGGTCTGTCTCTTTGTACCTTCTGCCTAGAGTATATTCTCCACTTCGCCTTCAATTGCTATTATTTCTTTGAGAAATCTTACAACCAGAAACATGATGCTCTATCACAGATTAGGGAAAAGTTGCTATCTGTTAGTTCTTGTGGTGGTGGTCTCAAACTCCAAAGAAAAACATATTTATTGCGATAATTTGGTTTAGAATTATTTCTTGACATTCATAGCCGGAATCTGTAAATTTGGTTTTTTGACTTTTTCTGTAAGAGTTGTATCTTGTTTCTTTCCTTGATTACATACAGAAGGTTTGATGTAAATTCATGAGGGATGAGCATCATATTAAGTAATGGACCGGATTAGTATTTTAAGGCATAGTAGTAAACAGCTGTCGTACACTGGGCATGGCGTAGGGCATGCAAGTATGGCTTTGGCACTGTGCTCTACTAAGCTGCTACTTTGTGTTGGTTTTGCCATGTGAAAATAGTCGACTCAATTTGTTAGAGAAATCTGCTGTATGTAATATGGAAATATTTGGCTAGTATTGTTGCTGATAAAGATATATAATGCGCTTCGGCTTGTCTTATGTGTGCGTGGATTGACGTGCGTCTACCCCTACACACTTCTTGTTGCATCTATAAAATGGTTTTTTTCTCTTTGTTCTTGAATTATTATTTTCGGTACATAAACGATCTCTGCTTGCTGACATGCACTTATAAAGTAAGGCTCCGTCCCCTATCTGAAGGCATTCTGGAATATTTTCAGGTGTGAGAAGAGTTGTAGTAGTGGAGGCTGGAAGTAAGCGCGTCGAAGGCATCATTTCGCTGAGTGACTTGTTCCACTTCTTGCTTTGTTAGGTGAAAGAATCCTTTTGGTGAAGATGTCTTGAGTACAACAGTGAACTGTGCATTTTTCACGAGATGCAAGTGGATCATGCTCATGCTCCGAAGCCCCCTTTTCCTTTCTGGACATAAACAAAACGCAGAAAAATTCTGTAAATTATGAAGATTCACTTTCCTTTGCCACACCATATTGATTTTAGTTACCAATCTACTGCTAGTATAGCCACAAGCTTTCTATTCCCATCAAACTAATCCGGGAATCAGTTGGTAGCTGCCCCTCATGGTGCAGATGCAATGTCCATGTAAGGATTGTTAGCATTTCCTGTTTGTCAGGATTCACCTTTCTTCATTTTTTTAACTAGAATCTCCGCAGAACAAGCTCATCAGTCGCCTCGTAAGGATACCATAATACAGCTCATAGCCTTTGTTCAAGTCATTATTTGTTAACTTATAAGAGCAAAATGCTGTCCCAGAAATTCCACCAAGTGATGATTAGCTCTCTCAGTAACGTCGATGCCATAAAGCAACATTTGGAGAAATCTGCACTCAATAAAATTAAGAGCTTTGTAAAGGGTCCTTCTATGTAAGTGGTTGTTAATTTGGTGGGTTTACTTAATTACCTATCCCTTTTTGATAGAAGCAGACCAATAGCCCAAAAATACCCATTCTACATTTCTTGCGAAGAAATTGCAATTTGGTGGGTTTTAAAATTGCTAATGGCGGAATATTTACTTTGTAGATTATGACAATTCTCAGTTTTATCATTTTTTATGTTCTTTGACCCATTACGCTAAGTTTGGGTTTACGATTTTGGATAGGAAATGAAAAATGAGAAAGTAAGGAAAAGAGTTTTAAAAAAATTAAAATTGCATAAATTGTTAGTTGAAAGGATTGTAATAAAGAAAGGGAATTTTTTGAAAGAAGAACTATAATAAAAATTCAAAAAAAAGTTTTTTTATAATTAGAGCAAAACACTGAAGAAATTGATGAAAAATAGAGGTGGTGAATTTGGGGGAGGAATGAGATTTAAATTTGTTTTTCTCCCATTTTCTTGACTTATTGTGAGAAAAATAAAATTTTCCCTTCATATACTACAATTTCTTAGAATTTTTTTCCATGAAATTTTCCTTAATAATCAAACAATAAAAAATATTACCTGTTGTATTTTTTCCTCTTTTCATGTTTGAAGAACCGGACATAGTGTCAACTTCTTAAAATATGAAGAATTCCACCATTGTAAGGGAATGGAATTGTTTTATCTTCTCGAAAATTTTCAGCATAAAGTGATATGCCACCATTACACTTAAATTTAAGCTTTGATTTCTTGTTGTCAATTTTTGGTAAAGTGATTTAAGCACAGTAAGGACAGAATGAGGGAAGAACAGGGCACAAATTTTACCAATACCCACGAAGAAAAACGTCTCCCTCAACACAACACCCAAAAAACAAAAAAGAAAGAAAAGACAAATACTAAAAAATGTACACCAAAATTTGAAAACAAACCAAGTCCAAACTACTTTGCCTGTGAACTAGTTAGACCCGATTTAATTAATGAGGCCCTTTCACACAAACATGTCCCATGATACAGCATGCAACTTGTGAGGCATCCTTTTACATCTTTAGTCAGCACAGAGGTAACAATCACAATGATGTCGGTTGATGATCTCAAATCATATTGCCTGAAATGCTTTATAAATCACTGATAAAAATTTGTTACCATACAAGCCTGCATTCAATAATCAGAAAAGGCCCGAAAGGCGTTTCACTCAAGGGAAGGCAACACACACCAAGCAATCACTCTAATCATTTGGAATTGGCTATGCCATGTCCAACCACCAAGCTAAAAGAGGGCATCAGAGGAAACTATGCCAAAGTAATGGAATCCCATACTCCAGGTACGGTGAAGATATAAGAAAATCACATCACCCACCCATGTCCGAGACCATATGCATCCATGAATCCAGTATGACCATGGCCATGGGCTTCATGACCTCCGTGCCCATGATGAGGGTGGTGGTGATGATTTTGAGTGCCTTGAGCTTCGGTAAACATCTCATGGTGATGATTATCGGGCACAGGTTCTTCTACGACTCTTCTAGCAGATTTTGGTAAAGAAGAAACAAACTCATAAATGCCTTCAGCTACCTCCTCGGCATTATGTTCCTACAACAACAAAGAATTGTTGATCAACACGTAATGGGCAATCACCTCAAAGCCAAAAATAAAAAAATAAAAACAAAACAATGAATATAATAAGATAAATTAAGGCAGCTACAATATCCACTTGTATGCATGTTTAGATTTTTCTCAGATCCTTTCCAAGATAGCACAATGCACACAAACGTAGGACAATCCAGGAGCATCTCTTACCTGTATCTCACTTCTTTGACATACATACACTTCGTAAATTATACAATACATGCACCTTTAAGAACAAATTTTGGCATCAAAATTCCATTCCAACGTTTATCAGATGAATGTAAATAGACCCAGTTATCTACTTAAATCTTGACGGTATTAGAAGTAATTGACAACACCTAAGTAACCTAATTAGTTAAGAGCTACTGTCCTACACTGCAAAAATTTTCCCCATAACAGCATAGCATAGGTAGTCAATATATTCATCCTGGAAAATGGTAGAAGTCCGAAGCATTGGTACTCAAACTCCAGTTGATGACAGGAGACAGCGTTTACTAATTACATCTGCATCAAAGAAGCAGTTTAGGCCCATCTGAACTATTCATGGAGATATCCAAGCTGAAATTGGTACTTGTGAACCATACATAGGCTGAGGAATATTTCCCACGAGAAGATCAGAGATAGATGATACCCAACACATTCAAGGACATCTGACCAGCAGTCACATCTCAGTGGGACAGATTTGCTACATATGTAGGGTAGATAGCAAAATGTTATCTAATATTCATCATGAAGTACAGATCACCATCCTAACTGACTTATTCAAGGCATCAAAGTTCCAAGCACGATGCTTACTTAATATCGTGAAATAAGTGACCAACAGACAACAATTAAGCAAATTTTTCACCAAGGCACTTATTTATATAAATAATTTTTGAATTGGTATAATTGCCTATTATGAGAATATTAGAATATGGACTTACCAGTTTTCATAGGCTTTCCTTTGGGTAAATTTATACTAACAAGAATGCCATTGAGTCTTTTGCAAAGACAATATATGCATAAAGTTTTTATTATTTTTTCCCCAGTTCTGTACCCCAACTTACTGAGTTGCCCTTTTTCATGCATTAATCTTTCAACATGTTAGGGGTGTTATGAACTAAATCTAAAACAAATGCATGATGGCATAAAATATTGCCCCTAACTCATCATACGTTGCCACTAATAGACTTGAGTGAAATGATCAAAATTCAAAAAATAACTCAAGTACCCTTGGTGTCTCACAACCCAGAAGTGCTATGTTTCAGATACTGAAAATTAACTTCAGGAATATAGGGCTGCTTTTGCATGATTGTATGATCAGGAAGAGGTGGACTTTACAACATACTGAATCAATGATAATGAGAACTCAGTAGAATGCTAGAGCAGAACCATTAACGATGAGGAATCACAACAAACAACAACAAAGGGAAAAAAGAAACATGGTATAGAAGATGAGAAAGAAGAGAAAGGCATCGCCAGGCAAGAATAAATCAATCCAAGGGAAACTTGATACTGAATAGCAACAATGACGACTCCTAAGTCAAACAGTCTGGGGTGAGACAGAGGACTGCAAAATCATCAAAATTGATAATACAGGAGTGAGCAAATGGTTCAGTGAGGTTCTTCTTAAGTAATGCAGAAAAGTATAAAATTGAACACAGGATTTTGATTTTCTAATAGAAGTCGTCTAAACAATGCAAGGTTTCCAAGTCCATGCAGCTTTCCTGGACTTAGTTCAATTGGCAGCTTTTGACATCCCATTTTAGGTCCCAAAAAATCGTCTATGAGCTGAATTTCTTTTTGGGTTAGAGAAACCATTATCAACAATTTTGAGCATAACAATATCAACGAAGAGATAAAATTGAACCCACAAAATGTGGTTTTGGCCTCCAACACGGTTCCACAGCCATGTACTTCCGCCAGCAGAGTTTTGGAAAGCCACGTTAGATATAATGAAAAGCCATCACACTACAAAAACACTATATCCATGCTTCAGTCATCTAAGCGACAATAGATATACTACGAACTTTATTGACTTAACCCACTTAGAAAAGGAACTAGACTCCACGCAGAAAACTACCAAGTAATTAATTCATACTCTCATTATAAATATGCAAGGACACCACATAAAACTCAAAGAATTATGTAATTTTAACTTAAGATTCATATCCAAAACTACTGCAACTCTGAAAACTGATCATACCACAAACTTACTAACATCACAAAGATTCAGGAAAGACTTGAAAATCATTAATCACTTTTGACCAATAATTCTTTTTCCTTGTCATGGAACTCAAAATTTACAAGCTAGGGTATTGATTCCATTACTGTTTGTACCATCCTTGTTCTGAAGTGGCAGCATTTTTAACAAATGGGCTATCAGAGAAAACTTTCATTCATAGAGGGTAGAAAAAACCAAAATTTCTATACTCGAAATAATCTCAATAAATTAAGAATATTTACATAGCCAAAGTAACAGCATGTCTTCTATCAAAAATTCAGATGGAAGCTATTAGGAGCTGAATCCATATGTGTTTGCATCTTTTTAGCAGAAGTAGTGATTTTAATCATAGGGACTGATTAGAAGAAGGTCAGCTCAACACAGAAGATTTGAGAAACATTTCCAATAAAAATAAGTTATTTTATATTCCAGAAATAATGCATAAATAAATAAACTCAAAATATATCTGAGAGAAAAATTATCCTTCTTCAGTGTTGTATGTAAAGAGACTTATGGATAAACCGAGAATATTTGGCGGGAACTACTAAGATGAATCAGCAATTGCAAATTACAATATTACCAGCACAATAGCAGGTAATAGCAGCCCAGTTCAGCTGTAACAGAGTCTTTTTAAGAAATAAGTTGGTTCATTTCTGAATTAGGGGTAGAGAAGGCATATATACTGAAACAAATGAATGAATGATGAACAAACCTAAATACTGAATTCGATATATGGCAACCCAGACGGACATCTGACATTAGTATGTCAAAAACAGCAGGCAACCATGTCTTGGCATCAAGATAAAATTTTTTTCCCGATCAAATTAATAACAAATCACAAGAAGATACAAACGTCATCACAATGTTTAGGCTAAGTTTCTGCTTGCTTTTCCCATAAGGCTTTGCTCCACCGTGATTGGAACCCTTTTGGAGGGATTCAGCAGTGAAAGGCAGGCATTCTGTTCTAGAGTTTCGTTAATTAATAAGCTTCTCATGCATCAATTGACAACAGATAACTGACAATAGATAAAAGATGACAATCTTCACCTCTGGAATACAGACTTCAACATGCAAGTTGGTTGGTTGGCATCTTTCAAGAGGCTAAACATAGCATTTTGATATGGAGCAAACAATATCCACTTTCTTATGTTTTTCAAAGCTATAGCCTACAATGAACCATTAAGAAACACAATATTGAAAAAGTTCACTAGTGGACATTCAGGACATCTACTACCATATGCAATCTAACCGACGTAAGTATGCTAAATCACGTGGAAGATTATCATAATTTCCCTTTCAAAAGAAAATGCACTCAAAAGCTAATGCAAATTCAGGGACGCACTATTCTTCTCTTACATCTAGTCAAAGAATCCTTTCATGTGATTTAGCTAATTTTGAGCCTTCAATCCATAGCCCATTTTCAAGGACTACGTGTGACAAAGTCATTCAATGTCAGCAAAAAGAATGAACTTCTCTATAGGCTAAGAATGTCACAAAACCAAAACCATTTAACTAAAAGTTGCGCAAGGAAACAAAATTACTGTGGAAGTTATTTTGACATTGTACAGTAAACAATATGATATCTTGGCTCTCACCTGGGTCCATCGCCCACCAGAATGATTGACAAATGTAACCTGAGAAAGAGCATTGGCAATTTGGCGGCCCTCAGTAGTCCATTTATCAGACCATCCACCAGACCAAATTACTTGGATAGGCAAACCTTTGACACTATCTAAACTACTCCATTCAGACAAATCAAAACTAAAATTCAGCTTCTTCCCCGTCCCAACAACCGCCCTTCCCCCATCCCTCCCTTTCAATAGAATCCTATGCGCCTCAGCCTCTAGTTTGCCAACTGACGTCATACAACACAATGCAAGAATTCTCTCAAACACAAACCTGAATCCGAACGCAACATTCCTCACCACAGGCAATTTCAGCATCCAAAGTGGCAATGCTGTTCCACTAGGCGACCCATCCAGAATCACAACACTCCTAATTAATTCCCGATTTTCTGAAATCCAGTTGGCACTTAACCCGAAAGCAGAATCATGCAAGACCAAATCCACAGGCGCCAATCCCATCGCGTCCACAACCTGCCCCAACACTCTCCCCATTTCTTCGCTACCCAATTCGATAGCCTTAACGCTCTCTTTCTTCAAAACACGCACCTTTTTCTCCTCAAAATTGACATACCCTTGTTCCACGAGCTGATCAAATCCCCAAAACAGACCTTTCTCTTTAATCTCTTCGTACACCGCCCACACTTTGTCCAAAAAGCCATTAGCACCCGCAGTCTCTTCAACCACAACAATGGATTTATCAGAAAATCCGGATCCAGGAAGATCAATGGCCACGGCGTGGACATATCTATTTCCCAAAAACTTAACAACATCCCGGAAAGCGAAAGAACTGCAACCTATGCCGTGTACAATGAGCACACGGCTATCCGAGCCAGTGGGCCCCTGTTGGATGGAAAAGACTTCAACTTGAGGGTGATTAGAAGCCGTTTGGACCTTGATGGTGCGTCCATCGGAGTAGTGGTGGCGGAGAATGTGAGGTAGGTTGAGGAACCAAGTCCTGGGATCTTGTGGGGATAGAGAAGAGAGTAGAACGAAAAAGAGGGTGACAAGAGAGACAAGGAGGGAAAAGTAGAACCAGAAATGAAACGGATTTGCGGTATTGGTGGCGGATTTTGAGGTGGACGCCGACGCCGGTTGTGGGGGAGGTGAGGCGGGCGGGGATTTGGGTTTAGACTTGGGTTTGCGGAGCAGTGGCTTTGGGGAATCGGTTTCTTCAGTTATAATAGCCATTGTTGTTGCGATTCTGCTACGATGGAAGTTGGCATGGACTGGACGGAGGTCTCGGCCACGGAAACGAGGGATTTGCTCGCACAAGCACACGATCAAGAGTCAAGAGTCAAGAGTCATTTCAATTGCACTCGAGAACTTTCAAAACGAATTTCCAAACAATATTTTCAAATCCGCACTCAGTTACTGTTCAATTTAGAGGACTGGTGATATTTATCGACGCGCGCGCACACACACGCATATACATACATACATACATATATATATATATATATATATATATATGAAAGCACACATATATTTATCAATTAACTAAACAAAAATATGAAAAATAAAAGCAAACTCATATGAAAAATGGAGAAACAACAACATTTAGAATTAAAAGCATTTAAAGACGACCCAAAAATCATGAACAGAAGTCAAAAGATCGTGTATAAGACTTGGGCTATGTTCGTTTTCGTTCTTACTCTTCAAAAACACTTTCAAATTTTTATGTATTCTTTTCTTATTTTTGTACAATTTTTCAAAAAAAAAAAAAAAAAAAACACAGTAAAACTCTCTCTATTCTTGAACCTATTGACCTTGGATAAATTTTGCTTATACTGTCACATCATTTTCTTTTCTTCATGAATTTTCACGTGGTACAGAACCAACACCTTTTGGTTTATAATTCTTCTTGCTGATTTTCACCAGAAATAGATTCACACAAAATGATTCTTCTTCACCAAGATCAGTGCACGCAATGAATAAGGACTCATCCATGCGGTTAGTGGAAGATCCCAATTCTTCATATTTTGTTCATCCAATAGATAATTTGAATACCATCGTCACACAACCAAAGCTCTCAAGATGAAACTATCATACCTGGAGTCGTTCGTTCACTTCGAGGTTATACATTGGAAATTAACTTACTCATCCATGGAACAATACAATAGCCAACACCTAATAACCTTATGCATTTAGACTAGATAACGTGTAACAATTTGATTGTGGCTTGGTTGCTGAAATCCAAGACTCCATCCTTAGCAGCACCCATCTTCTACTGAAATCAACCTCACAAATTTGAGAAGTCTTTCAGAAGGTTTTCATTTTCATATGACAGTAGGGCGTGTAACTCCAAATAGGCCTGCACAATATTGATCAAGGTATGAGGTCAATCGATGACTATTATAAAAAACCTGTAATTATATGGGAGGAGTTAAGATTGTATAAACCACCTCCACATTGTAAATGTGGGAGGGAGGAGTTAAGATTGTATAAACCACCTCTACGTTGTAAATGTGGGAGGTGCAATTTAACATGTTTGAAGTCTTTGTGGAATGCATAAAAAGAATAAAGTTAACATGTTTCATAGTCGATTACGTGATTCGTACGTTAAAGATAGATCCAATTGTTGAGACAAAAACAATTTTTATCTCTTAATGAGACATACAATACCATGGTTGTGGAAGAAAGGCAAAGGGAGAATTCAAGATCTAAATCTTTTGGAAAATCATCTGACTTGGCTTCAATATCAGAAAAGAAAGATGAAAGGCAAGATGTGGTATGTTCACATTGTTGAAAATAGGTCATAAGAATGAAAAACACTGTAGAATAAATGGATTTTCATTCATTTTCAAATTCACAAAAGGAAAGGGATCACATATATCAATCAACCAAGTTTCTGCAAAAGCAAATGGTGATGATAGTGCCAAGAACTAGAATAGCAATTGTGTGATGGTGTCACAAGGTCAAGTCAGGAGACAGACGAGCTTGCTCGACTCATAAAGCTTGGCCCAATTGAGTGCGGTTCTTGCTCAAAAGCAGCACGAGTTACATGATGGACAAAAACATATAGAACCCTTCCCTTCTTGTTCTAGTTTTATAGGTACAAACTGAGCACCTTCAAAACCTATTGAAAGATCCTTCTTTAATTCCAAAGATCATATAAAAACACAACCTTATTCACATAATTCAATTAAAATGAGAAGCCTTTTAACCATGCTTGCTCATTGCAAAACCCACTTGATTAGATTATTGCAACAGGCACATCTAATCGTATGTAGATTTTTGAAACATTCAAGCCTATCTTTAATTTGTTTGTTAAGCTACTTAACATTTCCAAGGTTCTTATATCACATATAGAAACAAGTCATTTTTGATAGCCTGAAACTACATGAAGTTTTACACACACACTCATTCCATTTTAATCTCATGTCCACAAGTAAATTAACAAGAGCACATAGCTATTGCCTCATATTTGACTCTAGATCACATCACATCCAATGCTTCTCACCATGGGTGAAGATTAGATTGGCTAAATTAGAGCAAGGCTTGTGCATTATATATCACAATAGGCGTCACCTCTTACTCAAACACTTCTTATATTAACCATTTGCAAACCAAACACAACTTATTAATTTTGATGTATGCCATCATAGGTTAGGTCACACATCACACCCCAATCATCTGTTCTTAACCATTGTTGATGATATTCTTAAGGTGTGCCTAGACATACCTAATGAAACGAAAGAATGAAATCACACGTATCATACCTTCCTTCAACCAAGTTGTGCTTACACAATTTGATTACAAAATACAAGTCATTAGGACAGGTGATGCACCAGAGTTTAATTTAGTATCATTCTTCAGTATCGTGGAATTTTGCATCAACATTCTTGTGTGGAAACACCACAACAAAATGTCATAATTACCCAAGACACCAACATATACTAAACACAACTAGTTCCCTACTTTTTCAAGCTTCAATGCTAAAGAAGTTTTGGGTGATGCCGTGCTTTCTACAACCCACATTATCAAAAAAATACCCTCTAAGATCATAAACTTCAAATCACCATATGAAGTCCTTCTAATCTAGCGCCTAGATTATCAAAGCAAAAGGGTCTTTGGGTGCTTTGCTTCCACACTTAAAAGAAATAGGACCAAACTTGATCCTAGAACTAGAAAGTGAGCCTTCTAGGGTATTCCAATGGAATAAAAGCATATAAGTTATATGACATAAAGAATCATTGGGTGTTCTATTCCAGAGATGTCCTTTTCTATAAACATGAGTTTTTCTTCCATAAGGACTCTCATAGATTTTTCAATATGCCCAGTCCCTTATTTGCTCTTTTTGTGTTTCCTAATCCAAAAATAAACAAACTTCTGATATGGTTCAACTACACTTGAAAATAATCTAACAAGTAAGGCTGGCAATGACCATAGGACTAAAAATCAAAGCTTTTGAACCCTCTCTTGCAAAATGAACATAAGTTCTTTAAGTCATTCAATAAATAGATAGACATGAATCAACGAGGTCCAATAGAGTTAGAAGATTACCAAAGTACTAAGAAATTTACCAACACAACTTGACAGAACCTATATAAAGCACAAAACAGTGTACCACCAAACATTGTATAGTCAACTATCCAACCTATAACTAACCTTTACTAAGGTATAGATACTTCCTATCATCCTTAAACAATGTACAGGAACCAACCTCATTTGTCAGTGCTTTAAGGCAATCACATAGGAAGAAAGTTGTGATGGGTGAGTTACAAGCCTTAGAAGAACACAAAACATGGGAGATTGTGGAGTTTTCAAAAGGTAACTAAACCATTGGATTTAAATGTATATATAAGATCAAACTAAGAATTGATGGCAACATAGAGAGATTCCAAGCATGATTGGTTGCCAAGGAATATACTCAAATCGAAAGTTTCAATTATTAAAAGACCTTCAGTCCTGTAGTCAAACAAAAAGCTGTTGATTGTTCTTTTCTTTAAAAGCTATTAAGGATTGGAAATTATTATAATTGGGCATTCACAATACTTTTTAAAATAGAATCGTGGAAGAGAAAGTATACATCTCATTATCTTAAGGGTATAAAGTAAAGGGGGTAAAGTTGGTTGCAAAAGGAATATGGTGTGCAGGCTAAAGAAATCAACGTATGAGCTTCAACTAGTCTAAAGACAATAGAATACAAAGTTTACTGTGACCTTATGTTAGTTTGGATTCAAGTGAGCAAATTTAGATATTCGTAATTTCTAAGGAGGCATTTGTTTATATGGATAGTGTGGTGATTGGAAGCTAATTCAAATGAGATTAATGAAGTCATGAAATTTCATGGATCAAAGTTCAAATTTATAAACTTGGGAGTGCCAAGATATTTTCTTGGGATACAAATTGTTAGATCAAGCAAAGGAATCATTATGTCTCCAAGGAAGTATACACATGGAATGCAAAGATCAAAAGTGGCCAAAACTCTTGTGGACACTGGTCAAAAGCTGAACAAGAATGATGAAGACTTATTAAAGGATGCAACATGCCATAGGAAATAAAATTAAATTTTTTAAACTTTAAGCTTAAATACGCAACGGTCGTAAACTTGCAAGACGAAAAAGTGAAATTTTAGCTTATAAATATTGTCCTCCAATCTAAATTGTAAAATAATACAGCTACATATATAGTTACACAAAATAAAACAGAAAAGCATCTTTTTGGATGTAAAGTAGAATTATTTGCATTCAACCTGTGTGCGTAAAATCTGATTTAGATATTACAAAAACCAAAAACTGAAAGAATAAATTATTTTGATCAAAATGTGATAACCTTAATCAGAGGACACATTTAATCAAAAGAAATATATTTGGATAATTATTTACAGAATATTTGGAGACACAATTCTCAGGCTAAGCCTGATACAACATTTTTGAAGATAAAAAATTTTGAAATCTTTGGCAATGGGTGATACTCTTAAGGCATTTTACTTCCTCTAAAAGGAAGTATGGTAAAAGGTTTTTGGAAGATAGGGGAGAAAGGTTTGAGGTTCCTACCTATCCTATCTATGACAAGGCTTTTAGCTATTTTTTTGTGAGAGCTGTTTTGATGGCTCTTCAAGCAGCTCTAAAGGTTTTTCTAAGCTATTTTCAGCTCTCTAAGCCTATTTCCAACTCTACCTTTGGGTTACTCCTTTTATAAATACCTAAAAAGGTCTTTTTGTAATTTTAAAAATTTTAAATAGTAACCGCACCTGTGATTGCACAGTAAAAAGTGAACAGTTCGTCTACAGTGATTGTACTATTTTTGTCCTTTTGCTCCATGTTTAAAGAGTTCTTGTATCTTTGAACAGTACCTGTATTTTTGAATTCTCTTTTTCTTTCCTTTTCTTCTTTTTGCTTTTTCATTCTTTTTGCTTTTTTTGTTTTCTAGAAACTTGAATTCTAGAAGACTTCAAAGTCTGGGTCTGTTTCACCTTCTTCTTCTGTGAAGGATTTGGCATCTTCAAGTGATTTTGATGTCTCAATTTCTTTTTTTGGTGTAAATTGGAAGAGAATTTTTGCCACTTCCTTAGTAGTTTTTGCCGCTACAATCATGGACTGGATTTTTAATTTTTGCACGAGGAATTCTATCTGCTTCTTGTCCTGGTTTTAATGAAGGCTAAAGAAATGTTTCATTCCTTTTGGAATAAGGTGTCCTGTTGGTGGGAACTTTTGCCACGTACGATTTTTGAAATATCTTCTAAGAAAATAAATATTATTTTGCCTTTAGATGTCGAAATACCAACAGATTACCCAGGGGAAATAGTTTTTGAACAAAGATTTGCCATGGGAGGAAATTTTGTTTCATCTGGTGATGATCTGTAATGGATTTTGAATAGCTTGTAGGCTTCAAGTAATTATGTTGTGATGACATTTTCGGTTAAACCAAAATAGGTCTACCAGAAATTCTACCAATTTGAAAAAGAGATAATAGGTTCACTTTCTTTGAAGAAGTAATCAAGTATATATATATATATATATATATATAACTCTCCGCAAGACTGGAAGGGGGACGAGATACCACTCAGATAATCAGCATAGAAAATAATTATAAGGAAATTGATATGCAGAAAATGCAGAAATTAAAGCAGATAAATATGAAAGCAGTTATGCAGGCGGCTATGCCGACCATATGTATGCGATGTTTGCAGAGTATTTAAAGTAGGCGGTTGAACCGACCATATGCATGAAAAGTTTGCAGTATTTAAAGTAGGCAAAGATAGGCAAAATATTTGATGTATTTGCAAAATATTTGAAGATACAATGATTGATCAGGTTAAACCTGATACAAACCTTTTGAAGATAAATAAATTTGAAAAAGTTGGCGATGGGAAAATCCCTTTGGGTATTTGCTTCCTCTGTGAGGAAGTATGGATGTTTGGTAGATAGGGAAGAAGGGTTCTGGAATCCTGTCTATCCTATTTATTACAGGCTTGTTTGGCTATTTTGGATAGTTTGGCTATTTTGGAGTGAAGAGAAGAGGGTTATGAGGGTTCTTCTCCCTATTTTTCCTCTATTTTTTCTCTTCTGACAGTTTGGGGTGAAGAGAAAGGATTACAAGGGTTTACAACCTCTACTGGGTCTTCTTCTCCCTTTTATATCTCTATTTTCTCTTCTGACAGTTTGGGGTGAAGAGAAGAGGGTTATGAGGGTTCTTCTCCCTATTTTTCCTCTATTTTCTCTTTCTTTGAATGTCCGAGAGCTCCTCCTTAAATAGATGTCTGGAAGGGCCTTTTTGCAAATTTGAAAATTTGAACAGTGACTGCACCCGTGTCTGCACAGTAAAAAGTGAACAGTGCTGCTACAGTGACGGTACTTTTTGTCTTCTGCTTTTTGACCGATGGGGCTTTTGGAATCTTTGAATAGTACCTGCATAGTAAAGGACAATAATTTTGCTGCTTTTTTCTTTTTCTTTTGCAGTCTTTTGCATCTTATTTCTTTTTTGCTTTTCTTTTCACTTTCTTTTTCATTTTGATTATTATTATTATTTTTTTTTAGAATCCCGAATTTCCAAAGACTTCAAAGTCTGGAATGGCTTCTTCGTCTTCAGTGGAAGATTCGGCATCATCCGGCACTTTGGATGTCCCAACTTCTTCATGTTGAGGAGTGAATTGGGACAGGATTTTTTGCAATTTCCTCAGGAGTTTTTGCTGCTGCAATCATAGACTGCATTTTTGAATTTTTGCGTGAGGAAAACTATCCTTCCATCATGTTGTTGACGTTGAAAGCTTCCTCGTCTGTGAAGTCATCCTCGGCAAGCGTTGGTGTGATGGGGTCCCAAAAACTTGCTGAGTAAGGAGAAGAATATCTGTCTTGATAGACTTCAAGTTCTTCTGTATACATAGTTTGGAATTGGAAATCCAATTCTGGTATGAATTCAGAGGCATAAATTTTTTGATGGAAATCCTCAGTGATGAGTTTCATGTTGCAGTGGGGAAAGAGATCATCATAGCCATTTAAAGCCATCATTTCAGCTTTCCAATGTTTATAGGCTTTGGAGAAGGATTTAGGATAGGCTATTTTGAGGGGAAGAAAATCCATTCTTCTGGTATACTTGCCAATCCAGATCCGGTGATAGGCTTGTTGGATGAAAAGTCCTTCCCATTCAGGAGGAATGGAACTGATTCTTACATCCACTTTTTTGGTTTCTTGGGAGAAAAGGTTACAGACACAGATTGCTAGCTTTCTACCAAAATTGTCTGTTTGGTCTGGGTTTGAAAAAATTATTTGGCTGACAAGACCAAGGTCCATCAATTTTGCTGAGGAGAGGATTTCTCCATCAATTTGTAATCCATCAAACTTTTCTTGTTTGATCGATACTTTGAAGATAATCCAGCAGGTGTTGTGTTTGCAGGCATCGGTATTGTCAAATTTGCAAGGGGAGATGTTTAGACAAGGTTTGAAAGAGACTGAAGGTATTACCCTTAGTTCGGGAATTGGCTTTCTGATTTCTTGAAATATTTCAAGAAAAAGGGTTTGTATTTTGGCAAAGGTTTGGGAAAAATCTGAAGAGATTTTTTGTGTGATAAGGTCAACAATATTTTGAGGTAGCCGGTGGGTAGTTTCAATGGGTTTGAAGAAGATCCTGGTTTTGCAGAATTCAAAGGCTGTTGGATTATGGAAGAGTGGACGGTTTTGTCCGTGCCAAGTTTTGTAGTGAGAAAAAGCCCGTGGGACCACAACTCGTGCGAAAGGTGCATGAGAAGAGGTCGCTACCATTTCGTGATCCATATCCTGGAAGATAGGCTTAGAAATGGTTGGCGTGCTGTTTGATCCAAATCTGCTGTCTACAGATGACTGGGTCATTTGTATAGCATTTTTGGATTGTAGCACTAAGCTTTCATTTTGTCTTTCTAAGTCTGCTATTTTACTTCGTAATTTTTTGTTTTCTAGAAGCAGACTTCTGTTTGTAATAATATTGTTGTTGCTGAAATGCCAAGCAAAGGCATTAAGGGCAACTATTTTTTGTCCTGTTTTTCTAGCATTCCACAGGTTGTCAATCAGAACCTTTTGCTGTGGAATTAGATCATAATCTTTACCTGTTCGGAACTCAGTATTTGTTCCTTTTGGATAAATTTTGAAGGTGTATGGACCAATATCCATGAGGTGTGGACTCCATCGTCTTTGGCTGCTACTTGGTTCTTCCATTTTCTGCAAAACTTCAGAAAGTGAGTTAGTATGGAAAAATTTATAATATTGTTGAAAAACAGAAATTTTTAAATTCACTTTGTCATTTGAAGTGTAAAGAAATGTTTTCAAATGTTTGAAATGATCATTAATGGTTTTTGAGAAAATGAGCACATTATCTATATAGACGATGCAGAATTTTGAATAAGGAGAAAAAATGTCATTCATGACTTTTTGGAATTCAGAAGGAGCATTTTTGAGACCAAAAGGCATTACATTCCACTCAAATTGGCCAAATGGAACAGTAAAAGCCGTTTTGTATCTATCTTTTGGAGAAATCTGAATTTGCCAAAAACCAGATTTCATATCAAATTTTGAAAAGATAAGAGAATCATAAAGTTTTTGAAATAAATCTTTTTTGTTTGGAATCGGGTACCGAATCCATTTGAGTGCATCATTGAGAGGCTTGTAATTGATGACGAGTCTTGGAACTCCTCGTTCAATTTCAGAGGCCTTGTTGACATAGAAGGCTGCACAACTCCATGGGGAGCGTGACTTTGAAATGAGTTTTTTGTTTAGAAGATCCTGTATTTCTTTCTTACAGTGTTCTTCTAGTTCATGATTCATTTGGATAGGACGAGCTTTTGTAGGAATTTGCTTATCAGAAAAGGAATCTTCATAAGGAAGATCAACAATATGTTGTTTCCTATTCCAAAAAGCATTTGGAAGATCAGCACAAATCTGGTCTTCGATGGATTTTTGAAGGTTTTTGATTTGTTTTTTGACAAAAGAGGTATTGAGCTGGTTTTGAATTCTTTTGAAAGAAATATTTTTGCGTAAATCCTGGAGTTGAAAATCTTTTGCTTGAACAATATTGTTCAAGGTATTTTTGTAAACAGAGAGAGCTTTTAGAAATCCAAGATTTCTAGTTTTTGGTTTGTCAAGAAAGGAAAATAGAAACCATTTGTGGTTTATTTTGAAAGAAATGGAATCAGAGTTGACTTTGTAGGGAGTTATGATATTGATAAATGGTGTACCAAGAATCACTGAATGGTGTATGTCTTGGACGACCACAAAGGCTGTTTTGAGGGAAATATCATTGTTAATGATATTTGCAAAAGTTTTTGACTGGATGGACAATTTTGCATTGTTTGCGGCTGAAAGTTTTTCATAAGATTTTTCAAGAAATTTGCTAGGAACCATGCCAGATTTAATGCAGTTTAAATCTGCACCAGTATCAAAAAGAGCAATGGTATCTAGGCGATAATTTGGAGAAAATTCAAGGGTAACCTTGATCATGTATTTTCTGGTTGTGATTTCTCTAAGGATAAAGAGAAATTCATTTGGAGTTTGATGAAGTGTTTGGATGTTTGACTCAATAGGATTTTCTTCTTCATTTGAAGAGGATTCTTCCTTTGAATCAATTTTGGAGAGGATATGCTTAATAGCTTCCTCATCTTGTTTTTGTTTTTGTTTGAGGTCTCGCAAATCTTGCTTAACAATCCCAATCTCCTTTTGGAGGTCTTGGACTGTCGGGTCTTTAGACTTGCGTTTTTGCTTGTTAAGAATACTCGTGAGGTCATAAGTATTCTTAGAGATAATAGGCTGAGAAGATGGTTTTGAACTACTTTCACAGGAAGTGAAAGTTTTGAGAAGTTTTTCAAGACATTCTTTTCTTAACTCAGGACTGTCGACCTGGTTAATAATGTCAAGAATTGTTTGCTGTTCTGAAGTTAAAACATGAACTGTAAGTCCATTATCTTCTTCAGAAGAAGTGTGAAGATTTGAAGAGGCTTTTGATGAAGTAACTTCATCAATTTGAAGACATTTGCGGTTTTCTTTTGAAACAGACGAAAATTCTGTTTCAGAATTTGAAGAATTATCAGGGGTACTGATAAGGAGGTTTGAAAGTTTGTTGAGAATGTCATCTCCAAGATTCAATTCATGAATCTTTCTGTTGAGTCTGCAATATCTTGCAGTGTGTCCAAATTTTTGACATTTGAAACACTTGACATCCTTCAAGGATTTGGAAAAAGGTTTTGGCTGAAAAGTTTTTATTTTCTTAAGAGGTTTTTTGTAAAAATCCTCTTTAGAAGGTTTTTTGTAAGATTTGTAATTCTTCTTAAAGGGTTTTTTGTAACCTTTGGACTTGCTGCGGTCACAATTTCCTTGACAAGAAGAACCTGATTTTTTGAAAGGATTGATATCGAATTGTTGGCAGAAAGTACCCAACTCGATTTTGGTTTGCTTTATCTCTTTCTTGAGATGTTTTTGGAGTTTCAAATCTTGACAGATTTTCAAGCCTTCATGTTGGATAATACCAACAAGCTGGCCATAGGTATAATCATCATAAGGGATGATTTTCTTTTTGGAGGTTTCTTTGATATGGTTCCGCACCTTTTCACCAAGGAGTGTTGGTAATCCGGCAAGGAACTTTTCTTTCCAGAAAGGCTGATTAGAGTCTTCTCGGAGCATGACTCTAGTTAGGAAATCATTTTTGTAGGACTGAAAATGGCTGAGTTTTTTGCAACGAAGGTTTGAAAATAGTTCAGCATTTTTGTCCTTAATATGCGAAGGATCTCCAATAAAATGAAGAGAAATAGTAAGGATCAGAGTGGAGAGGGCATCCTGTTGAGGATTGTCATCTTCGTCAAAGATGAGGTTTCCCTCTTCATCTGTTTTGTAGGCATTGAGAATCTCATTTTGTTGATCAGGTGAGAGGTAGTTATCCCACCATCCTTTGAGTTGACCAGAAAATCCTGCAATTAGGATTTCTGCAATTGCTTTATCAGAAACATTGTTCTGAGTTCTGTAAGCATTTGCGGCCATGGTCATTTGCTGAAGGGTTGAAAGAATTTGATACTCAGAAAAGTTGTCAATGTTCCATTCATATACTGAAGAAGCATTGAAACGAAACTGAGATATTGGCTTTGCCGGAACAATGTCAGGCATTGGAGTAATAGGCAAATTTGGCAACATATTGATTTGAGGACTTTTGAATTGGTCAGTAGTTTCATCAACTTCTGACTTTTGAGAGAGAGTATTAATAACGGGAGATTTGCTGGTTGACGGTGGTGTTTCAAGAACAATGTTTGAATCACCAACTGAAACTTTGGAAGACTGTTTTTGAGAACCACTTTTGTTTTGCTGAATATTTTTGACAGAGTCTTTTGAAACTAAATAAGGTTTGAAAACTGGATTTTTCAAATCCTTTTTGCTGAGTTGAAAAGGCTGTTTTTTGACATGTTTCTCAATACGATCAAGTTGTTTCCCAATCGTACTAAGATGAATGTTTGAAAAATTGTTTTGAGTGACAATTTTCTTCAAATTGTCATCTCCTGGCGTTTTGAAAGGAGTTGCTTCCACAGTTTTGTTGGAAACAGAAAGTTTGATATTTTGCAAAGGAGGATGATTTGAAGTAATCTTTGCTCCTACAGAGGTTTCCCATTCTGTAGAGTCTGGATTGTTACTTCTCAGAGTAACTGGGTTTAAAGAATTTTTAAAAGGATATTTGATGTCATGATTGGCAGAATAAATCTCAAACCAATCAAAGAAGAAAATATGAATTTTATTTTGGATAATAAAATCATATATTCTTCCTGAATTTGCTGTTTGGTTTCAGGGAAAGTTTTGAAAAACCAAATTCTTTTTTCAGAATTTTCTTTTGAATAGAAATCATTTCGAAGAAATTGTTTGTTGACAACAAATTCTTCTTCAAGAACATTGAGTTCATTGGCCATTAGATTTTCTGTTACAGCAGAAAAATCAGGGCTAACTGGCTCAGAATGTTCAGAAGGAGACTTTGGCTGTCTTTGAAAATTTTGCACATAAACAGGTTTTGGAATTTGAGTGCTGTAATCAGCGTTTGCAAAATTTGAGGTTGAAGGAAAATCTTTTGGAAGATCTGAAGTGGAGAATCTAGGTTTTGTTCCTATAACAGAAGGAATTTGGGAGATTCTACCAAGATCTATGGTACTTTTAGAAGAGGTTTCAGATCTGGATTCAGATCTGAAGCTGGATGAGTCTCTATGAAAAGAGAGTTTGACACGACCATCAGCAAACTGCTGAATGTTTTTGACTTCAGTGTTTGGACGAGTAGGCTCATATGGTTGTGCTGGAACAGCATTTTCAAGATCCCATTCATCTGGAAGATTTACATCTTTCCATTGAATAGTTTTGGTGGTTATGGCATTAGATCTAGTCAGATCTGTTTGCAAAAGAAGAGTCTCTCCTCTGGTGGAGGACATCATCTTTATTTTTGAAGCAAAGGCTGAATGCATAACTTTGAAATGTAGGCGATAAATAATTGCTATCGGGATTGATCCCTCAAGCATTTTGTAATTATGAGTTTGGATTTGAAGAACTAAAGATTTGAGAATGTTTTTGTCCTTCAGAGAAATGGTTAAGTTTGGGTAACAATCAAAAGAAATAGGACCTCGACACAGGCTAGACTCAATGTAGCTGAGTAAAGAATCAGCGAAGTTTGTGAACCTAGTGTCTCGAAGTGTTGCAAGAATTGAAGTGTTTAGACCTTCTCTGGTCAATGGTTTGAATCTAACTTGGACAGGACCTAGATGGATAAATTTGAAACCTTTTTGAGAAAACTTTTGAAGTGTTTTTTGCGAAAGAAGAGGAATGGTTTCAGAACTCTTAGAGATCTGAATATCCCTTTCTTCAGTTTTGATAACGAAATCATTTTTGAAACTGAAAATGTTTGATTTTTCATAAATCTCATGCTTTTTGACTTCTGGAATTTTCCAGATATCAATAGCCTTATCAAAATTTTCTATGATAATTTCCTCAGTGTTAACAGTTCTCCTGGACGAATCCTGGGATGCACTGGACACAGAGTTTAAAGAAGTAGATCTGTGGAACACTGGTTCCATGGTTGTGACTCAAAGGTTGACACAGGTCATCAACTATACCACGACCCTAGGCTATTCATCAGGTTTTACTGCCCTATCACTCTTCGGGACTTACTACCCTTGATCCGGCCTAAGTAACGAAGCGGCTCCGGCTGACTCAACCTGAGACAAGATTTTTGTCACAAACACGAGAAACAGTATCTCACCTACCTACCCCCTCTGGCTCTGATACCAACTCTCCGCAAGACCGGAAGGGGGACGAGATACCACTCAGATAATCAGCATAGAAAATAATTATAAGGAAATTGATATGCAGAAAATACAGAAATTAAAGCAGATAAGTATGAAAGCAGTTATGCAGGCGGCTATGCCGACCATATGTATGAAATGTTTGCAGAGTATTTAAAGTAGGCGGTTGAACCGACCATATGCATGAAATGTTTGCAATATTTAAAGTAGGCAAAGATAGGCAAAATATTTGATATATTTGCAGAATATTTGAAGATACAATGATTGATCAGGTTAAACCTGATACAAACCTTTTGAAGATAAATAAATTTGAAAAAGTTGGCGATGGGAAAATCCCTTTGGGTATTTGCTTCCTCTGTGAGGAAGTATGGATGTTTGGTAGATAGGGAAGAAGGGTTCTGGAATCCTGTCTATCCTATCTATTACAGGCTTGTTTGGCTATTTTGGCTAGTTTGGCAGTTTTGGAGTGAAGAGAAGAGGGTTATGAGGGTTCTTCTCCCTATTTTTCCTCTATTTTTTCTCTTCTGACAGTTTGGGGTGAAGAGAGATTACAAGGGTTTACAACCTCTACTGGGTTTCTTCTCCCTTTTATTTCTATTTTCTCTTCTGACAGTTTGGGGTGAAGAGAAGAGGGTTATGAGGGTTCTTCTCCCTATTTTTCTCTTTTTTTCTCTTCTGACAGTTTGGGGTGAAGAGAAGAGGGTTATGAGGGTTCTTCTCCCTATTTTTCCTCTATTTTCTCTTCCTCTTGAATGTCGGAGAGCTCCTCCTTAAATAGATGTCTGGAAGGGCCTTTTTGCAAATTTGAAAATTTGAACAGTGACTGCACCCGTGTCTGCACAGTAAAAAGTGAACAGTGCTGCTACAGTGACGGTACTTTTTGTCTTCTGCTTTTTGACCGATGGGGCTTTTGGAATCTTTGAATAGTACCTGCATAGTAAAGGACAATAATTTTGCTGCTTTTTTCTTTTTCTTTTGCAGTCTTTTGCATCTTATTTCTTTTTTGCTTTTCTTTTCACTTTCTTTTTCATTTTGAAATTATTATTATTATTATTTTTTTTAGAATCCCGAATTTCCAAAGACTTCAAAGTCTGGAATGGCTTCTTCGTCTTCAGTGGAAGATTCGGCATCATCCGGCACTTTGGATGTCCCAACTTCTTCATGTTGAGGAGTGAATTGGGACAGGATTTTTGCAACTTCTTCAGGAGTTTTTGCTGCTGCAATCATAGACTGCATTTTGGATTTTTGCGCCAGGAACTCAACCTGTTTTTTGTCTTGGTTTTGCTTAAGTCCAAGAAAATTTTTCATTCCTTGGGGAGTAAGATATCCTTTTGGCTGATATTTTTCCCACATTCGAATTTTGAAATATCTCCTAAGAAAGGAAATATTATTTTGTTTCTGAATGTCAAGATACCAACAGAGTACCCATGGGAGGTATAATTTGGAACATAAGTTTGCTGTAGGAGGAAACCTTGCTTCATCTGTTGTTGGTTTGAAATGTGTTTTGAAAAGGTTGAAAGTTTCATGAAGTGGTCCAGAAAGGATATCATCAGTTAGACCGAAGTAGGTCCACCATGAGTTCCACCAGTATGGGAAAGAGGCAATGGAATCACATTCTTTGAAGAAAATCAACCAAGTATGGGAGTATTTAGGGTTTTGGATAAGGAAAGCATTGAACCAGGCTTGCTGGTAATCCCAGTAATTGAAGGTTATTTTGCTCTGCTCATTTTGTACACTTTGGTAGGTAAAGGAAATGGGTTTGGTAAGGTTTTCATTAGGCCATTCAGATGGAGGAAGAACTTTGTGAATTTTTGCCAAAGAATAGGATGGTGTTTGTTGGTTTGAAAATTTGTAATGATGGATGAGAGTAACAGATCGTGTTACCTCAAGAATTGTTTGGCAATATTCTGGTGTTTTTGCTGGATCAGTAGGCACAAAGAGGTAGTTACCAAAGTATTTTTGGGCACATTCAAATGGGGTTTTGTAGGAGATTCCTTTTTCAAGAGGAATAATATTTTGGAAATTAGGTTTTACAAAGTATTTGGCTCCATAAGAGGTTTGTGAAGAGTTTGTGCTGGAAGTTTGCGGTAGTTGGACAGGTTTTGAAATGTTTGGTAAGTTTGCAGGAAGTTTTGCACTTTGGGAGCTTTCTCCTGAGTCACTCTTTTTGGAGAGGGCTTTCTGGAGTTCTGGAGATTGGCAAAATGCCATGAAAAGTTTTTGGATATTTTGGTCAAGGAAATTGGTCTGCACAGTCTCCTCAGACTCTTTTGCATTTGTCTCTTCTTTGACAACGGCATCATACCATGTGAGGGGTTTTGCCGAAGTTTGTCTTGAGCTGGAGTCTTCCTGCTTTGCTACCTGTTTGTCTTTGGCCATCTGTCTCTGTGGTAATTTGGGAGGCATTGCTCCTGTTTTGAAGAAACTCACGGGTTAAGAAATCAGGCAGGGAATTTGTATCGCCTTTGATAAAGTCAATATCAAACTCAAAAATAGATAATATAGCTTGCCATCTGGCAAAAATTTGTTTTGATGCAAGGTTTTGAACGTCTTTTTTCAAAACTTCTTTTGCAGATTTGCAATCAATGCGTAAAAGGAATTTTTGATTGAGTAAATCACTTTGAAATTTTTGTATGCAGAGAACAATGCTCAAAATTTCTTTTTTAATGGTAGAGTAATTTATTTGTATTTGGTTCCAATGTCCTGAGGTAAATTGAACAATACGTTCCTTGTTGTTCTGGACCTGGAGAAGAATACCTCCGAACCCTAGTTCAGAAGCATCTGTTTGGACGACCTTAGGAAGACTAGGGTTTGCTATATGCAAACATGGGAGGTGAAGGACTTGACTCTTAATATGTTGGACTGTGGCTGTATGCACACTAGTCCAAGGAGCAGGATTCTTCTTTAGTCTATCATGTAAAGGTTTTGCTAACCTATTGACATTTGGAAAGAAATCCAAGACATAATTAAGACATCCTAGAAATCTTTGGAGTTGTTTTTTGTCAAGAATTTGGTCAGGGAACTTTTGACCAAATTGAAGACATCTTTCAATAGGAGTAATTGTGCCTTGTGTGATATAATGTCCTAAGAATCTAATTTTTGTCTGGAAAATGGAAATTTTTGATTTTGAAACCACGATGCCATTTTTCTTTGAGATGTAAAGAAATGTTTTTAAATGTTTGAAATGTTCATCAATGGTTTTTGAGAAAATGAGCACATCATCTATATAGACGATGCAGAATTTTGAATAAGGAGAAAAAATGTCATTCATGACTTTTTGGAATTCAGAAGGAGCATTTTTGAGACCAAAAGGCATTACATTCCACTCAAACTGGCCAAATGGAACAGTAAAAGCCATTTTGTATCTATCTTTTGGAGAAATCTGAATTTGCCAAAAACCAGATTTCATATCAAATTTTGAAAAGATAAGAGAATCATAAAGTTTTTGAAATAAATCTTTTTTGTTTGGAATCGGATACCGAATCCATTTGAGTGCATCATTGAGAGGCTTGTAATTGATGACGAGTCTTGGAACTCCTCGTTCAATTTCAGAGGCCTTGTTGACATAGAAGGCTGCACAACTCCATGGGGAGCGTGACTTTGAAATGAGCTTTTTGTTTAGAAGATCCTGTATTTCTTTCTTACAGTGTTCTTCTAGTTCATGATTCATTTGGATGGGACGAGCTTTTGTAGGAATTTGCTTATCAGAAAAGGAATCTTCATAAGGAAGATCAACAATATGTTGTTTCCTATTCCAAAAAGCATTTGGAAGATCAGCACAAATCTGTTCTTCGATGGTTTTTTGAAGATTTTTGATTTGTTTTTTGACAAAAGAGGTATTGAGCTGGTTTTGGATTCTTTTGAAAGAAATATTTTTGCGTAAATCCTGGAGTTGAAAATCTTTGGCTTGAACAATCTTTTGCTTGAACAATATTGTTCAAGGTATTTTTGTAAACAGAAAGGGCGTTTAGAAATCCAAGATTTCTAGTTTTTGGTTTGTCAAGAAAAGAGAATAAAAACTTTTTGTGGTTTATTTTGAAAGAAATGGAATCAGAATTGACTTTGTAAGGAGTTATGATGTTGATAAAGGGTGTACCAAGAATCACTGAATGGTGTATATCTTGGACAACCACAAAGGCTGTTTTGAGGGAAATATCATTGTTAATGATATTTGCAAAAGTTTTTGACTGGATGGACAATTTTGCATTGTTTGCGGCTGAAAGTTTTTCATAAGATTTTTCAAGAAATTTGCTAGAAACCATGCCAGACTTAATGCAGTTTAAATCTGCACCAGTATCAAAAAGAGCAATGGTATCCAGGCGATAATTTGGAGAAAATTCAAGGGTAACCTTGATCATGTATTTTCTGGTTGTGATTTCTCTTAGGATAAAGAGAAATTCATTTGGAGTTTGATGAAGTGTTTGGATGTTTGACTCAATAGGATTTTCTTCTTCATTTGAAGAGGATTCTTCCTTTGAATCAATTTTGGAGAGGATATGCTTAATAGCTTCCTCATCTTGTTTTTGTTTTTGTTTGAGGTCTCGCAAATCTTGCTTAACAATCCCAATCTCCTTTTGGAGGTCTTGGACTGTCAGGTCTTTAGACTTGCGTTTTTGCTTGTTAAGAATACTCGTGAGGTCATAAGTATTCTTAGAGATAATAGGCTGAGAAGATGGTTTTGAACTACTTTCACAGGAAGTGAAAGTTTTGAGAAGTTTCTCAAGACATTCTTTTCTTAACTCAGGACTGTCGGCCTGGTTAATAATGTCAAGAATTGTTTGTTGTTCTGAAGTTAAAACATGAACTGTAAGTCCATTATCTTCTTCAGAAGAGGTATGAAGATTTGAAGAGGCTTTTGATGAAGTAACTTCATCAATTTGAAGACATTTGCGGTTTTCTTTTGAAACAGAGGAAAATTCTGTTTCAGAATTTGAAGAATTATCAGGGGTACTGATAAGGAGGTTTGAAAGTTTGTTGAGAATGTCATCTCCAAGATTCAATTCATGAATCTTTCTGTTGAGTCTGCAATATCTTGCAGTGTGTCCAAATTTTTGACATTTGAAACACTTGACATCCTTCAAAGATTTGGAAAAAGGTTTTGGCTGAGAAGTTTTTGTTTTCTTAAGAGGTTTTTTGTAAAAATCCTCTTTAGAAGGTTTTTTGTAAGATTTGTAATTCTTCTTAAAGGGTTTTTTGTAACCTTTGGACTTGCCGCGGTCACAATTTCCTTGACAAGAAGAACCTGATTTTTTGAAAGGATTGATATCGAATTGTTGGCAGAAAGTACCCAACTCGATTTTGGTTTGCTTCATCTCTTTCTTGAGATGTTTTTGGAGTTTCAAATCTTGACAGATTTTCAAGCCTTCATGTTGGATAATACCAACAAGCTGGCCATAGGTATAATCATCATAAGGGATGATTTTCTTTTTGGAGGTTTCTTTGATATGGTTCCGAACCTTTTCACCAAGGAGTGTTGGTAATCCGGCAAGGAACTTTTCTTTCCAGAAAGGCTGATTAGAGTCTTCTCGGAGCATGACTCTAGTTAGGAAATCATTTTTGTAGGACTGAAAATGGCTGAGTTTTTTGCAACGAAGGTTTGAAAGTAGTTCAGCATTTTTGTCCTTAATATGCGAAGGATCTCCAATAAAATGAAGAGAAATAGTGAGGATCAGAGTGGAGAGGGCATCCTGTTGAGGATTGTCATCTTCGTCAAAGATGAGGTTTCCCTCTTCATCTGTTTTGTAGGCATTGAGAATCTCATTTTGTTGATCAGGTGAGAGATAATTTATCCCACCATCCTTTGAGTTGACCAGAAAATCCTGCAATTAGGATTTCTGCAATTGCTTTGTCAGAAACATTGTTCTGAGTTCTGTAAGCATTTGCGGCCATGGTCATTTGTTGTAGGGTTGAAAGAATTTGATACTCAGAAAAGTTGTCAATGTTCCATTCGTATACTGAAGAAGCATTGAAACGAAACTGAGATATTGGTTTTGCCGGAACAATGTCAGGCATTGGAGTAATAGGCAAATTTGGCAACATATTGATTTGAGGACTTTTGAATTGGTCAGTAGTTTCATCAACTTCTGACTTTTGAGAGAGAGTATTAATAACGGGAGATTTGCTGGTTGACGGTGGTGTTTCAAGAACAATGTTTGAATCACCAACTGAAACTTTGGAAGACTGTTTTTGAAAACCACTTTTGTTTTGCTGAATATTTTTGACAGAGTCTTTTGAAACTAAATAAGGTTTGAAAACTGGATTTTTCAAATCTTTTTTGCTAAGTTGAAAAGGCTGTTTTTTAACATGTTTCTCAATACGGTCAAGTTGTTTCCCAATCGTACTAAGATGAATGTTTGAAAAATTGTTTTGAGTGACAATTTTCTTCAAATTGTCATCTCCTGGCGTTTTGAAAGGAGTTGCTTCCACAGTTTTGTTGGAAACAGAAAGTTTGATATTTTGCAAAGGAGGATGATTTGAAGTAATTTTTGCTCCTACAGAGGTTTCCCATTCTGTAGAGTCTGGATTGTTACTTCTCAGAGTAACTGGGTTTAAAGAATTTTTAAAAGGATATTTGATGTCATGATTGGCAGAATAAATCTCAAACCAATCAAAGAAGAAAATATGAATTTTATTTTGGATAATAAAATCATAATATTCTTCCTGAATTTGCTGTTTGGTTTCAGGGAAAGTTTTGAAAAACCAAATTCTTTTTTCAGAATTTTCTTTTGAATAGAAATCATCTCGAAGAAATTGTTTGTTGACAACAAATTCTTCTTCAAGAACATTGAGTTCATTGGCCATTAGATTTTCTGTTACAGCAGAAAAATCAGGGCTAACTGGCTCAGAATGTTCAGAAGGAGACTTTGGCTGTCTTTGAAAATTTTGCACATAAACGGGTTTTGGAATTTGAGTGCTGTAATCAGCGTTTGAAAAATTTGAAGTTGAAGGAAAATCTTTTGAAAGATCTGAAGTGGAGAATCTAGGTTTTGTTCCTATAACAGAAGGAATTTGGGAGATTCTACCAAGATCTATGGTACTTTTTGAAGATGTTTCAGATCTGGATTCAGATCTGAAGCTGGATGAATCTCTATGAAAAGAGAGTTTGACACGACCATCAGCAAACTGCTGAATGTTTTTTACTTCAGTATTTGGACGAGTAGGCTCATATGGTTGTGCTGGAACAGCATTTTCAAGATCCCATTCATCTGGAAGATTTACATCTTTCCATTGAATAGTTTTGGTAGTTATGGCATTAGATCTAGTCAGATCTGTTTGCAAAAGAAGAGTCTCTCCTCTGGTGGAGGACATCATCTTTATTTTTGAAGCAAAGGCTGAATGCATAACTTTGAAGTGTAGGCGATAAATAATTGCTATCGGGATTGATCCCTCAAGCATTTTGTAATTATGAGTTTGGATTTGAAGAACTAAAGATTTGAGAATGTTCTTGTCCTTCAGAGAAATGGTTAAGTTTGGATAACAATCAAAGGAAATAGGACCTCGACACAGGCTAGACTCAATGGAGCTGAGTAAAGAATCAGCGAAGTTTGTGAACCTAGTGTCTCGAAGTGTTGCAAGAATTGAAGTGTTTAGACCTTCTCTGGTCAATGGTTTGAATCCAACTTGGACAAGACCTAGATGGATAAATTTGAAACCTTTTTGAGAAAACTTTTGAAGTGTTTTTTGCGAAAGAAGAGGAATGGTTTCAGAACTCTTAGAGATCTGAATATCCCTTTCTTCAGTTTTGATAACGAAATCATTTTTAAAACTGAAAATATTTGATTTTTCATAAATCTCATGCTTTTTGACTTCTGGAATTTTCCAGATATCAATAGCCTTATCAAAATTTTCTATGATAATTTCCTCAGTGTTAACAGTTCTCCTGGACGAATCCTGGGAGGCACTGGACACAGAGTTTGAAGAAGTAGATCTGTGGAACACCGGTTCCATGGTTGTGACTCAAAGGTTGACACAGGTCATCAACTATACCACGACCCTAGGCTATTCATCAGGTTTTACTGCCCTATCACTCTTCGGGACTTACTACCCTTGATCCGGCCTAAGTAACGAAGCGGCTCCGGCTGACTCAACCTGAGACAAGATTTTCGTCACAAACACGAGAAACAGTATCTCACCTACCTACCCCCTCTGGCTCTGATACCAACTCTCCGCAAGACCGGAAGGGGGACGAGATACCACTCAGATAATCAGCATAGAAAATAATTATAAGGAAATTGATATGCAGAAAATACAGAAATTAAAGCAGATGAGTATGAAAGCAGTTATGCAGGCGGCTATGCCGACCATATGTATGAAATGTTTGCAGAGTATTTAAAGGAGGCGGTTGAAACGACCATATGCATGTTTGCAATATTTAAAGTAGGCAAAGATAGGCAAAATAATATTTGATATATTTGCAGAATATTTGAAGATACAATGATTGATCAGGTTAAACCTGATACAAACCTTTTGAAGATAAATAAATTTGAAAAAGTTGGCGATGGGAAAATCCCTTTGGGTATTTGCTTCCTCTGTGAGGAAGTATGGATGTTTGGTAGATAGGGAAGAAGGGTTCTGGAATCCTGTCTATCCTATCTATTACAGGCTTGTTTGGCTATTTTGGCTTGTTTGGCTATTTTGGCAGTTTGGAAGTTTGGGGTGAAGAAGAGAAAGGGTTACAAGGTTTTCTTCCCTATGTGTTTCCTCTTTTTTTTTCTCTTCTGATAGTTTGGGGTGAAGAAGAGAAGAGGGTTATGAGGGTTCTTCTCCCTATTTTTCCTCTTTTTTTCTCTTCTGACAGTTTGGGGTGAAGAGAAGAGGGTTATGACGGTTCTTCTCCCTATTTTTCCTCTTTTTTTCTCTTCCCTTGAATGTCTGAGAGCTCCTCCTTAAATAGATGTCTGGAAGGGCCTTTTTGCAATTTTGAAAATTTGAACAGTGACCGCACCCGTGTCTGCACAGTAAAAGTGAACAGTGCTGCTACAGTGACGGTACTTTTTGTCTTCTGCTTTTTGACCGATGGGGCTTTTGGAATCTTTGAATAGTACCTGCATAGTAAAGGTCAATAATTTTGCTGCTTTTTTCTTTTTCTTTTGCAGTCTTTTGCATCTTATTTCTTTTTTGCTTTTCTTTTCACTTTCTTTTTCATTTTGAAATTATTATTATTTTTATTTTTTTTAGAATCCCGAATTTCCAAAGACTTCAAAGTCTGGAATGGCTTCTTCATCTTCAGTGGAAGATTCGGCATCATCCGGCACTTTGGATGTCCCAACTTCTTCATGTTGAGGAGTGAATTGGGACAGGATTTTTGCAATCTTCCTCAGGAGTTTTGCTGCTGCAATCATAGACTGCATTTTGGATTTTTGCGTGAGGAAAACTATCCTTCCATCATGTTGTTGACGTTGAAAGCTTCCTCGTCTGTGAAGTCGTCCTCGGCAAGTGTTGGTGTGATGGGATCCCAAAAACTTGCTGAGTAAGGAGAAGAATATCTGTCTTGATAGACTTCAAGTTCTTCTGTATACATAGTTTGGAATTGGAAATCCAATTCTGGTATGAATCCAGAGGCATAAATTTTTTGATGGAAATCCTCAGTGATAAGTTTCATGTTGCAGTGGGGAAAGAGATCATCATAGCCATTTAAAGCCATCATTTCAGCTTTCCAATGTTATAGGCTTTGGAGAAGGATTTAGGATAGGCTATTTTGAGGGGAAGAAAATCCATTCTTCTGGTATACTTGCCAATCCAGATCCGGTGATAGGCTTGTTGGATGAAAAGTCCTTCCCATTCAGGAGGAATGGAACTGATTCTTACATCCACTTTTTTGGTTTCTTGGGAGAAAAGGTTACAGACACAGATTGCTAGTTTTCTACCAAAATTGTCTGTTTGGTCTGGGTTTGAAAAAATTATTTGGCTGACAAGACCAAGGTCCATCAATTTTGCTGAGGAGAGGATTTCTCCATCAATTTGTAATCCATCAAACTTTTCTTGTTTGATCGATACTTTGAAGATAATCCAGCAGGTGTTGTGTTTGCAGGCATCGGTATTGTCAAATTTGCAAGGGGAGATGTTTAGACAAGGTTTGAAAGAGACTGAAGGTATTACCCTTAGTCCGGGAATTGGCTTTTTGATTTCTTGAAATATTTCAAGAAAAAGGGTTTGTATTTTGGCAAAGGTTTGGGAAAAATCTGAAGAGATTTTTTGTGTGATAAGGTCAACAATATTTTGAGGTAGCCGGTGGGTAATTTCAATGGGTTTGAAGAAGATCCTGGTTTTGCAGAATTCAAAGGCTGTTGGATTATGGAAGAGTGGATGGTTTTGTCCGTGCCAAGTTTTGTAGTGAGAAAAAGCCCGTGGGACCACAACTCGTGCGAAAGGTGCATGAGAAGAGGTCGCTACCATTTCGTGATCCATATCCTGGAAGATAGGCTTAGAAATGGTTGGCGTGCTGTTTGATCCAAATCTGCTGTCTACAGATGACTGGGTCATTTGTATAGCATTTTTGGATTGTAGCACTAAGCTTTCATTTTGTCTTTCTAAGTCTGCTATTTTGCTTCGTAATTTTTTGTTTTCTAGAAGCAGACTTCTGTTTGTAATAATATTGTTGTTGCTGAAATGCCAAGCAAGGGCATTAAGGGCAACTATTTTTTGTCCTGTTTTTCTAGCATTCCACAGGTTGTCAATCAGAACCTTTTGCTGTGGAATTAGATCATAATCTTTACCTGTTCGGAACTCAGAATTTGTTCCTTTTGGATAAACTTTGAAGGTGTATGGACCAATATCCATGAGGTGTGGACTCCATCGTCTTTGGCTGTTGCTTGATTCCTCCATTTTCTGCAAAACTTCAGAAAATGAGTTAGTATGGAAATTTTTATAATATTGTTGGAAAATAGAAATCTTTAAAACCACTTTGCCATTTTTCTTTGAGATGTAAAGAAATGTTTTTAAATGTTTGAAATGTTCATCAATGGTTTTTGAGAAGATGAGCACATCATCTATATAGACGATGCAGAATTTTGAATAAGGAGAAAAAATGTCATTCATGACTTTTTGGAATTCAGAAGGAGCATTTTTGAAACCAAAAGGCATTACATTCCACTCAAACTGGCCAAATGGAACAGTAAAAGCCGTTTTGTATCTATCTTTTGGAGAAATCTGAATTTGCCAAAAACCAGATTTCATATCAAATTTTGAAAAGATAAGAGAATCATAAAGTTTTTGAAATAAATCTTTTTTGTTTGGAATCGGATATCGAATCCATTTGAGTGCATCATTGAGAGGTTTGTAATTGATGACGAGTCTTGGAATTCCTCGTTCAATTTCAGAGGCCTTGTTGACATAGAAGGCTGCACAACTCCATGGGGAGCGTGACTTTGAAATGAGCTTTTTGTTTAGAAGATCCTGTATTTCTTTCTTACAGTGTTCTTCTAGTTCATGATTCATTTGGATAGGACGAGCTTTTGTAGGAATTTGCTTATCAGAAAAGGAATCTTCATAAGGAAGATCAACAATATGTTGTTTCCTATTCCAAAAAGCATTTGGAAGATCAGCACAAATCTGTTCTTCGATGGTTTTTTGAAGATTTTTGATTTGTTTTTTGACAAAAGAGGTATTGAGCTGGTTTTGGATTCTTTTGAAAGAAATATTTTTGCGTAAATCCTGGAGTTGAAAATCTTTGGCTTGAACAATGTTGTTCAAGGTATTTTTGTAAACAGAAAGGGCTTTTAGAAATCCAAGATTTCTAGTTTTTGGTTTGTCAAGAAAAGAGAATAAAAACTTTTTGTGGTTTATTTTGAAAGAAATGGAATCAGAATTGACTTTGTAAGGAGTTATGATGTTGATAAAGGGTGTACCAAGAATCACTGAATGGTGTATATCTTGGACAACCACAAAGGCTGTTTTGAGGGAAATATCATTGTTAATGATATTTGCAAAAGTTTTTGACTGGATGGACAATTTTGCATTGTTTGCGGCTGAAAGTTTTTCATAAGATTTTTCAAGAAATTTGCTAGGAACCATGCCAGACTTAATGCAGTTTAAATCTGCACCAGTATCAAAAAGCGCAATGGTATCCAGGCGATAATTTGGAGAAAATTCAAGGGTAACCTTGATCATGTATTTTCTGGTTGTGATTTCTCTTAGGATAAAGAGAAATTCATTTGGAGTTTGATGAAGTGTTTGGATGTTTGACTCAATAGGATTTTCTTCTTCATTTGAAGAGGATTCTTCCTTTGAATCAATTTTAGAGAGGATATGCTTAATAGCTTCCTCATCTTGTTTTTGTTTTTGTTTGAGGTCTCGCAAATCTTGCTTAACAATCCCAATCTCCTTTTGGAGGTCTTGGACTGTCAGGTCTTTAGACTTGCGTTTTTGCTTGTTAAGAATACTCGTGAGGTCATAAGTATTCTTAGAGATAATAGGCTGAGAAGATGGTTTTGAACTACTTTCACAAGAAGTGAAAGTTTTGAGAAGTTTTTCAAGACATTCTTTTCTTAACTCAAGACTGTCGACCTGGTTAATAATGTCAAGAATTGTTTGCTGTTCTGAAGTTAAAACATGAACTGTAAGTCCATTATCTTCTTCAGAAGAAGTGTGAAGATTTGAAGAGGCTTTTGATGAAGTAACTTCATCAATTTGAAGACATTTGCGGTTTTCTTTTGAAACAGAGGAAAATTCTGTTTCAGAATTTGAAGAATTATCAGGGATACTGATAAGGAGGTTTGAAAGTTTGTTGAGAATGTCATCTCCAAGATTCAATTCATGAATCTTTCTGTTGAGTCTGCAATATCTTGCAGTGTGTCCAAATTTTTGACATTTGAAACACTTGACATCCTTCAAAGATTTGGAAAAAGGTTTTGGCTGAGAAGTTTTTGTTTTCTTAAGAGGTTTTTTGTAAAAATCCTCTTTAGAAGGTTTTTTTGTAAGATTTGTAATTCTTCTTAAAGGGTTTTTTGTAACCTTTGGACTTGCCGCGGTCACAATTTCCTTGACAAGAAGAACCTGATTTTTTGAAAGGATTGATATCGAATTGTTGGCAGAAAGTACCCACCTCGATTTTGGTTTGCTTCATCTCTTTCTTGAGATGTTTTTGGAGTTTCAAATCTTGACAGATTTTCAAGCCTTCATGTTGGATAATACCAACAAGCTGGCCATAGGTATAATCATCATAAGGGATGATTTTCTTTTTGGAGGTTTCTTTGATATGATTCCGAACCTTTTCACCAAGGAGTGTTGGTAATCCGGCAAGGAACTTTTCTTTCCAGAAAGGCTGATTAGAGTCTTCTCGGAGCATGACTCTAGTTAGGAAATCATTTTTGTAGGACTGAAAATGGCTGAGTTTTTTGCAACGAAGGTTTGAAAGTAGTTCAGCATTTTTGTCCTTAATATGCGAAGGATCTACAATAAAATGAAGAGAAATAGTGCGGATCAGAGTGGAGAGGGCATCCTGTTGAGGATTGTCATCTTCGTCAAAGATGAGGTTTCCCTCTTCATCTGTTTTGTAGGCATTGAGAATCTCATTTTGTTGATCAGGTGAGAGATAATTATCCCACCATCCTTTGAGTTGACCAGAAAATCCTGCAATTAGGATTTCTGCAATTGCTTTGTCAGAAACATTGTTCTGAGTTCTGTAAGCATTTGCGGCCATGGTCATTTGTTGTAGGGTTGAAAGAATTTGATACTCAGAAAAGTTGTCAATGTTCCATTCATATACTGAAGAAGCATTGAAACGAAACTGAGATATTGGCTTTGCCGGAACAATGTCAGGCATTGGAGTAATAGGCAAATTTGGCAACATATTGATTTGAGGACTTTTGAATTGGTCAGTAGTTTCATCAACTTCTGACTTTTGAGAGAGAGTATTAATAACGGGAGATTTGCCGGCTGACGGTGGTGTTTCAAGAACAATGTTTGAATCACCAACTGAAACTTTGGAAGACTGTTTTTGAGAACCACTTTTGTTTTGCTGAATATTTTTGACAGAGTCTTTTGAAACTAAATAAGGTTTGAAAACTGGATTTTTCAAATCCTTTTTGCTGAGTTGAAAAGGCTGTTTTTTGACATGTTTCTCAATACGATCAAGTTGTTTCCCAATCGTACTAAGATGGATATTTGAAAAATTGTTTTGAGTGACAATTTTCTTCAAATTGTCATCTCCTGGCGTTTTAAAAGGAGTTGCTTCCACTGTTTTGTTGGAAACAGAAAGTTTGATATTTTGCAAAGGAGGATGATTTGAAGTAATTTTTGCTCCTACAGAGGTTTCCCATTCTGTAGAGTTTGGATTGTTACTTCTCAGAGTAACTGGGTTTAAAGAATTTTTAAAAGGATATTTGATGTCATGATTGGCAGAATAAATCTCAAACCAATCAAAGAAGAAAATATGAATTTTATTTTGGATAATAAAATCATAATATTCTTCCTGAATTTGCTGTTTGGTTTCAGGGAAAGTTTTGAAAAACCAAATTCTTTTTTCAGAATTTTCTTTTGAATAGAAATCATCTCGAAGAAATTGTTTGTTGACAACAAATTCTTCTTCAAGAACATTGAGTTCATTGGCCATTAGATTTTCTGTTACAGCAGAAAAATCAGGGCTAACTGGCTCAGAATGTTCAGAAGGAGACTTTGGCTGCCTTTGAAAATTTTGCACATAAACGGGTTTTGGAATTTGAGTGCTGTAATCAGCGTTTGCAAAGTTTGAAGTTGAAGGAAAATCTTTTGAAAGATCTGAAGTGGAGAATCTAGGTTTTGTTCCTATAACAGAAGGAATTTGGGAGATTCTACCAAGATCTATGGTACTTTTTGAAGATGTTTCAGATCTGGATTCAGATCTGAAGCTGGATGAATCTCTATGAAAAGAGAGTTTGACACGACCATCAGCAAACTGCTGAATGTTTTTTACTTCAGTATTTGGACGAGTAGGCTCATATGGTTGTGCTGGAACAGCATTTTCAAGATCCCATTCATCTGGAAGATTTACATCTTTCCATTGAATAGTTTTGGTAGTTATGGCATTAGATCTAGTCAGATCTGTTTGCAAAAGAAGAGTCTCTCCTCTGGTGGAGGACATCATCTTTATTTTTGAAGCAAAGGCTGAATGCATAACTTTGAAGTGTAGGCGATAAATAATTGCTATCGGGATGGATCCCTCAAGCATTTTGTAATTATGAGTTTGGATTTGAAGGACTAAAGATTTGAGAATGTTCTTGTCCTTCAGAGAAATGGTTAAGTTTGGATAACAATCAAAGGAAATAGGACCTCGACACAGGCTAGACTCAATGGAGCTGAGTAAAGAATCAGCGAAGTTTGTGAACCTAGTGTCTCGAAGTGTTGCAAGAATTGAAGTGTTCAGACCTTCTCTGGTCAATGGTTTGAATCCAACTTGGACAAGACCTAGATGGATAAATTTGAAACCTTTTTGAGAAAACTTTTGAAGTGTTTTTTGCGAAAGAAGAGGAATGGTTTCAGAACTCTTGGAGATCTGAATATCCCTTTCTTCAGTTTTGATAACGAAATCATTTTTAAAACTGAAAATATTTGATTTTTCATAAATCTCATGCTTTTTGACTTCTGGAATTTTCCAGATATCAATAGCCTTATCAAAATTTTCTATGATAATTTCCTCAGTGTTAACAGTTCTCCTGGACGAATCCTGGGAGGCACTGGACACAGAGTTTGAAGAAGTAGATCTGTGGAACACCGGTTCCATGGTTGTGACTCAAAGGTTGACACAGGTCATCAACTATACCACGACCCTAGGCTATTCATCAGGTTTTACTGCCCTAGGTGAGATACTGTTTCTCGTGTTTGTGACGAAAATCTTGTCTCAGGTTGAGTCAGCCGGAGCCGCTTCGTTACTTAGGCCGGATCAAGGGTAGTAAGTCCCGAAGAGTGATAGGGCAGTAAAACCTGATGAATAGCCTAGGGTCGTGGTATAGTTGATGACCTGTGTCAACCTTTGAGTCACAACCATGGAACCGGTGTTCCACAGATCTACTTCTTTAAACTCTGTGTCCAGTGCCTCCCAGGATTCGTCCAGGAGAACTGTTAACACTGAGGAAATTATCATAGAAAATTTTGATAAGGCTATTGATATCTGGAAAATTCCAAAAGTCAAAAAGCATGAGATTTATGAAAAATCAAACATTTTCAGTTTCAAAAATGATTTCGTTATCAAAACTGAAGAAATGGATATTCAGATCTCTAAGAGTTCTGAAACCATTCCTCTTCTTTCGCAAAAAACACTTCAAAAGTTTTCTCAAAAAAGTTTCAAATTTATCCATCTAGGTCTTGTCCAAGTTGGATTCAAACCATTGACCAGAGAAGGTCTAAACACTTCAATTCTTGCAACACTTCGAGACACTAGGTTCACAAATTTCGCTGATTCTTTACTCAGCTCCATTGAGTCTAGCCTGTGTCGAGGTCCTATTTCTTTTGATTGTTATCCAAATTTAAACATTTCACTGAAGGACAAAAACATTTTCAAATCTTTAGTTCTTCAGATCTAAACTCATAATTACAAAATGCTTGAAGGTTCAATCCCGATAGCAATTATTTATCGCCTACATTTCAAAGTGATGCATTCAGCCTTCGCTTCAAAAATCAAGATGATGTCCTCCACCAGAGGAGAGACTCTTCTTTTGCAAACAGATTTGACCAAATCTAATGCCATAACTACCAAAATTATTCAATGGAAAGATGTAAATCTTCTAGATGAATGGGATCTTGAAAATGTTGTTCCAGCACAACCATACGAGCCTACTCGTCCAAATACTGAAGTCAAAAACATTCAGCAGTTTGCTGATGGTCGTGTCAAACTCTCTTTTCATAGAGATTCATCCAGCTTCAGATCTGATTCCAGATCTGAAACATCTTCAAAAAATACCATAGATCTTGGTAGAATCTCCCAAATTCCTTCTGTTATAGGAACAAAACCTAGATTCTCCACTTCAGATCTTTCAAAAGATTTTCCTTCAACTTCAAATTTTTCAAACGCTGATTACAGCACTCAAATTCCAAAACCCGTTTATATGCAAAATTTTCAAAGACAGCCAAAGTCTCCTTCTGAACATTCTGAGCCAGTTAGCCCTGATTTTTCTGCTGTAACAGAAAATCTAATGGCCAATGAACTCAATGTTCTTGAAGAAGAATTTTATTCAAAAGAAAATTCTGAAAAAAGAATTTGGTTTTCAAAACTTTCCCTGAAACCAAACAGCAAATTCAGGAAGAATATTATGATTTTATTATTCAAAATAAAATTCATATTTTCTTCTTTGATTGGTTTGAGATTTATGCTACCAATCATGACATCAAATATCATTTTAAAAATTCTTTAAACCTAGTTACTTTGAGAAACAAAAATCCAGACTCTACAGAATGGGAAACCTCTGTAGGATCAAGGATCACTTCAAATCATCCTCCTTTGCAAAATATCAAACTTTCTGTTTCCAACAAAACCATGGAAGCAACTCCTTTTAAAACTCTAGGAGATGACAATTTGAAGAAAATTGTCACTCAAAACAATTTTTCAAACATTCATCTTAGTACAATTGGGAAACAACTTGATCGTATTGAGAAACATGTTAAAAAACAGCCTTTTCAACTTAGCAAAAAAGATTTGAAAAATCCAGTTTTCAAACCTTATTTAGTTTCAAAAAACTATGTCAAAAATATTTAGGAAAACAAAAGTTGTTTTCAAAAACAATCTTCCAAAGTTTCAGTTGGTGATTCAAACATTGTTCTTGAAACACCACCGTCTACCAGCAAATCTCCCGTTATCAATACTCTTTCCCAAAAGTCAGAAGTTGATGACACTATTGACCAATCCAAAAGTCCTCAAATCAATATGTTGCCAAATTTGCCTATTACTCCTGTGCCTGACATTGTTCCGGCAAAGCCAATATCTCAGTTTCGTTTCAATGCTTCTTCAGTCTATGAATGGAACATTGATAACTTCTCTGAGTATCAAATTCTTTCAACTCTTCAGCAAATGACCCTGGCTGCAAATACTTACAGAACTCAGAACAATGTTTCTGATAAGGCAATTGCAGAAATCCTAATTGTAGGATTTTCTGGTCAACTCAAAGGATGGTGGGATAACTATCTCTCACCTGATCAACAAAATGAGATTCTCAATGCCTACAAAACAGATGAAGAGGGAAATCTCATCTTTGATGAAGATGACAATCCTCAACAGGATGCCCTCTCCACTCTGATCCTTACTATTTCTCTTCATTTTATTGGAGATCCTTCGCATATTAAGGACAAAAATGCTGAACTCCTTTCAAACCTTCGTTGCAAAAAACTCAGCCATTTTCAGTCCTACAAAAACATCTTCTTGACTAGAGTCATGCTCCGAGAATACTCTAATCAGCCTTTCTGGAAAGAAAAGTTCCTTGCCGGATTACCAACACTTCTTGGTGAAAAGGTTCGGAACCATATCAAAGAAACTTCCAAAAAGAAAATCATCCCTTATGATGATTATACCTATGGCCAACTTGTTTAGGAAGACTAGGGTTTGCTATATGTAAACATGGGAGGTGAAGGACTTGACTCTTAATATGCTGGACTGTGGCTGTATGCACACTAGTCCAAGGAGCAGGATTCTTCTTAAGTCTATCATGTAAAGGTTTTGCTAACCTATTGACATTTGGAAAGAAATCAAGACATAATTAAGACATCCTAGAAATCTTGGAGTTGTTTTTTGTCAAGAATTTGGTCAGGGAACTTTTGACCAAATTGAAGACATCTTTCAATAGGAGTAATTGTGCCTTGTGTGATATAATGTCCTAAGAATCTAATTTTTGTCTGGAAAATGGAAATTTTTTGATTTCGAAACCACGATGCCATTTTTCTTTGAGATGTAAAGAATGTTTTTAAATGTTTTGAAATGTTCATCAATGGTTTTTGAGAAGATGAGCACATCATCTATATAGACGATGCAAATTTTGAATAAGGAGAAAAAAATGTCATTCATGACTTTTTGGAATTCAGAAGGAGCATTTTTGAGACCAAAAGGCATTACATTCCACTCAAACTGGCCAAATGGAACAGTAAAAGCCGTTTTGTATCTATCTTTTGGAGAAATCTGAATTTGCCAAAAACCAGATTTCATATCAAATTTTGAAAAGATAAGAGAATCATAAAGTTTTTGAAATAAATCTTTTTGTTTGGAATCGGATATCGAATCCATTTGAGTGCATCATTGAGAGGTTTGTAATTGATGACGAGTCTTGGAATTCCTCGTTCAATTTCAGAGGCCTTGTTGACATAGAAGGCTGCACAACTCCATGGGGAGCGTGACTTTGAAATGAGCTTTTTGTTTAGAAGATCCTGTATTTCTTTCTTACAGTGTTCTTCTAGTTCATGATTCATTTGGATAGGACGAGCTTTTGTAGGAATTTGCTTATCGGAAAAGGAATCTTCATAAGGAAGATCAACAATATGTTGTTTCCTATCCCAAAAAGCATTTGGAAGATCAGCACAAATCTGTTCTTCGATGGTTTTTTGAAGATTTTTGATTTGTTTTTTGACAAAAGAGGTATTGAGCTGGTTTTGGATTCTTTTGAAAGAAATATTTTTGCGTAAATCCTGGAGTTGAAAATCTTTGGCTTGAACAATGTTGTTCAAGGTATTTTTGTAAACAGAAAGGGCTTTTAGAAATCCAAGATTTCTAGTTTTTGGTTTGTCAAGAAAAGAGAATAAAAACTTTTTGTGGTTTATTTTGAAAGAAATGGAATCAGAATTGACTTTGTAAGGAGTTATGATGTTGATAAAGGGTGTACCAAGAATCACTGAATGGTGTATATCTTGGACAACCACAAAGGCTGTTTTGAGGAAATATCATTTGTTAATGATATTTGCAAAAGTTTTTGACTGGATGGACAATTTTGCATTGTTTGGCGGCTGAAAGTTTTTCATAAGATTTTTCAAGAAATTTGCTAGGAACCATGCCAGACTTAATGCAGTTTAAATCTGCACCAGTATCAAAAAGAGCAATGGTATCCAGGCGATAATTTGGAGAAAATTCAAGGGTAACCTTGATCATGTATTTTCTGGTTGTGATTTCTCTTAGGATAAAGAGAAATTCATTTGGAGTTTGATGAAGTGTTTGGATGTTTGACTCAATAGGATTTTCTTCTTCATTTGAAGAGGATTCTTCCTTTGAATCAATTTTAGAGAGGATATGCTTAATAGCTTCCTCATCTTGTTTTTGTTTTTGTTTGAGGTCTCGCAAATCTTGCTTAACAATCCAATCTCCTTTTGGAGGTCTTGGACTGTCAGGTCTTTAGACTTGCGTTTTTGCTTGTTAAGAATACTCGTGAGGTCATAAGTATTCTTAGAGATAATAGGCTGAGAAGATGGTTTTGAACTACTTTCACAGAAGTGAAAACCAAACACAACTTATTAATTTTGATGTATGCCATCATAGGTTAGGTCACACATCACACCCCAATCATCTGTTCTTAACCATTGTTGATGATATTCTTAAGGTGTGCCTAGACATACCTAATGAAACGAAAGAATGAAATCACACGTATCATACCTTCCTTCAACCAAGTTGTGCTTACACAATTTGATTACAAAATACAAGTCATTAGGACAGGTGATGCACCAGAGTTTAATTTAGTATCATTCTTCAGTATCGTGGAATTTTGCATCAACATTCTTGTGTGGAAACACCACAACAAAATGTCATAATTACCCAAGACACCAACATATACTAAACACAACTAGTTCCCTACTTTTTCAAGCTTCAATGCTAAAGAAGTTTTGGGTGATGCCGTGCTTTCTACACCCCACATTATCAAAAAAATACCCTCTAAGATCATAAACTTCAAATCACCATATGAAGTCCTTCTAATCTAGCGCCTAGATTATCAAAGCAAAAGGGTCTTTGGGTGCTTTGCTTCCACACTTAAAAGAAATAGGACCAAACTTGATCCTAGAACTAGAAAGTGAGCCTTCTAGGGTATTCCAATGGAATAAAAGCATATAAGTTATATGACATAAAGAATCATTGGGTGTTCTATTCCAGAGATGTCCTTTTCTATAAACATGAGTTTTTCTTCCATAAGGACTCTCATAGATTTTTCAATATGCCCAGTCCCTTATTTGCTCTTTTTGTGTTTCCTAATCCAAAAATAAACAAACTTCTGATATGGTTCAACTACACTTGAAAATAATCTAACAAGTAAGGCTGGCAATGACCATAGGACTAAAAATCAAAGCTTTTGAACCCTCTCTTGCAAAATGAACATAAGTTCTTTAAGTCATTCAATAAATAGATAGACATGAATCAACGAGGTCCAATAGAGTTAGAAGATTACCAAAGTACTAAGAAATTTACCAACACAACTTGACAGAACCTATATAAAGCACAAAACAGTGTACCACCAAACATTGTATAGTCAACTATCCAACCTATAACTAACCTTTACTAAGGTATAGATACTTCCTATCATCCTTAAACAATGTACAGGAACCAACCTCATTTGTCAGTGCTTTAAGGCAATCACATAGGAAGAAAGTTGTGATGGGTGAGTTACAAGCCTTAGAAGAACACAAAACATGGGAGATTGTGGAGTTTTCAAAAGGTAACTAAACCATTGGATTTAAATGTATATATAAGATCAAACTAAGAATTGATGGCAACATAGAGAGATTCCAAGCATGATTGGTTGCCAAGGAATATACTCAAATCGAAAGTTTCAATTATTAAAAGACCTTCAGTCCTGTAGTCAAACAAAAAGCTGTTGATTGTTCTTTTCTTTAAAAGCTATTAAGGATTGGAAATTATTATAATTGGGCATTCACAATACTTTTTAAAATAGAATCGTGGAAGAGAAAGTATACATCTCATTATCTTAAGGGTATAAAGTAAAGGGGGTAAAGTTGGTTGCAAAAGGAATATGGTGTGCAGGCTAAAGAAATCAACGTATGAGCTTCAACTAGTCTAAAGACAATAGAATACAAAGTTTACTGTGACCTTATGTTAGTTTGGATTCAAGTGAGCAAATTTAGATATTCGTAATTTCTAAGGAGGCATTTGTTTATATGGATAGTGTGGTGATTGGAAGCTAATTCAAATGAGATTAATGAAGTCATGAAATTTCATGGATCAAAGTTCAAATTTATAAACTTGGGAGTGCCAAGATATTTTCTTGGGATACAAATTGTTAGATCAAGCAAAGGAATCATTATGTCTCCAAGGAAGTATACACATGGAATGCAAAGATCAAAAGTGGCCAAAACTCTTGTGGACACTGGTCAAAAGCTGAACAAGAATGATGAAGACTTATTAAAGGATGCAACATGCCATAGGAAATAAAATTAAATTTTTTAAACTTTAAGCTTAAATACGCAACGGTCGTAAACTTGCAAGACGAAAAAGTGAAATTTTAGCTTATAAATATTGTCCTCCAATCTAAATTGTAAAATAATACAGCTACATATATAGTTACACAAAATAAAACAGAAAAGCATCTTTTTGGATGTAAAGTAGAATTATTTGCATTCAACCTGTGTGCGTAAAATCTGATTTAGATATTACAAAAACCAAAAACTGAAAGAATAAATTATTTTGATCAAAATGTGATAACCTTAATCAGAGGACACATTTAATCAAAAGAAATATATTTGGATAATTATTTACAGAATATTTGGAGACACAATTCTCAGGCTAAGCCTGATACAACATTTTTGAAGATAAAAAATTTTGAAATCTTTGGCAATGGGTGATACTCTTAAGGCATTTTACTTCCTCTAAAAGGAAGTATGGTAAAAGGTTTTTGGAAGATAGGGGAGAAAGGTTTGAGGTTCCTACCTATCCTATCTATGACAAGGCTTTTAGCTATTTTTTTGTGAGAGCTGTTTTGATGGCTCTTCAAGCAGCTCTAAAGGTTTTTCTAAGCTATTTTCAGCTCTCTAAGCCTATTTCCAACTCTACCTTTGGGTTACTCCTTTTATAAATACCTAAAAAGGTCTTTTTGTAATTTTAAAAATTTTAAATAGTAACCGCACCTGTGATTGCACAGTAAAAAGTGAACAGTTCGTCTACAGTGATTGTACTATTTTTGTCCTTTTGCTCCATGTTTAAAGAGTTCTTGTATCTTTGAACAGTACCTGTATTTTTGAATTCTCTTTTTCTTTCCTTTTCTTCTTTTTGCTTTTTCATTCTTTTTGCTTTTTTTGTTTTCTAGAAACTTGAATTCTAGAAGACTTCAAAGTCTGGGTCTGTTTCACCTTCTTCTTCTGTGAAGGATTTGGCATCTTCAAGTGATTTTGATGTCTCAATTTCTTTTTTTGGTGTAAATTGGAAGAGAATTTTTGCCACTTCCTTAGTAGTTTTTGCCGCTACAATCATGGACTGGATTTTTAATTTTTGCACGAGGAATTCTATCTGCTTCTTGTCCTGGTTTTAATGAAGGCTAAAGAAATGTTTCATTCCTTTTGGAATAAGGTGTCCTGTTGGTGGGAACTTTTGCCACGTACGATTTTTGAAATATCTTCTAAGAAAATAAATATTATTTTGCCTTTAGATGTCGAAATACCAACAGATTACCCAGGGGAAATAGTTTTTGAACAAAGATTTGCCATGGGAGGAAATTTTGTTTCATCTGGTGATGATCTGTAATGGATTTTGAATAGCTTGTAGGCTTCAAGTAATTATGTTGTGATGACATTTTCGGTTAAACCAAAATAGGTCTACCAGAAATTCTACCAATTTGAAAAAGAGATAATAGGTTCACTTTCTTTGAAGAAGTAATCAAGTATATATATATATATATATATATATAACTCTCCGCAAGACTGGAAGGGGGACGAGATACCACTCAGATAATCAGCATAGAAAATAATTATAAGGAAATTGATATGCAGAAAATGCAGAAATTAAAGCAGATAAATATGAAAGCAGTTATGCAGGCGGCTATGCCGACCATATGTATGCGATGTTTGCAGAGTATTTAAAGTAGGCGGTTGAACCGACCATATGCATGAAAAGTTTGCAGTATTTAAAGTAGGCAAAGATAGGCAAAATATTTGATGTATTTGCAAAATATTTGAAGATACAATGATTGATCAGGTTAAACCTGATACAAACCTTTTGAAGATAAATAAATTTGAAAAAGTTGGCGATGGGAAAATCCCTTTGGGTATTTGCTTCCTCTGTGAGGAAGTATGGATGTTTGGTAGATAGGGAAGAAGGGTTCTGGAATCCTGTCTATCCTATTTATTACAGGCTTGTTTGGCTATTTTGGATAGTTTGGCTATTTTGGAGTGAAGAGAAGAGGGTTATGAGGGTTCTTCTCCCTATTTTTCCTCTATTTTTTCTCTTCTGACAGTTTGGGGTGAAGAGAAAGGATTACAAGGGTTTACAACCTCTACTGGGTCTTCTTCTCCCTTTTATATCTCTATTTTCTCTTCTGACAGTTTGGGGTGAAGAGAAGAGGGTTATGAGGGTTCTTCTCCCTATTTTTCCTCTATTTTCTCTTTCTTTGAATGTCCGAGAGCTCCTCCTTAAATAGATGTCTGGAAGGGCCTTTTTGCAAATTTGAAAATTTGAACAGTGACTGCACCCGTGTCTGCACAGTAAAAAGTGAACAGTGCTGCTACAGTGACGGTACTTTTTGTCTTCTGCTTTTTGACCGATGGGGCTTTTGGAATCTTTGAATAGTACCTGCATAGTAAAGGACAATAATTTTGCTGCTTTTTTCTTTTTCTTTTGCAGTCTTTTGCATCTTATTTCTTTTTTGCTTTTCTTTTCACTTTCTTTTTCATTTTGAAATTATTATTATTATTTTTTTTTTAGAATCCCGAATTTCCAAAGACTTCAAAGTCTGGAATGGCTTCTTCGTCTTCAGTGGAAGATTCGGCATCATCCGGCACTTTGGATGTCCCAACTTCTTCATGTTGAGGAGTGAATTGGGACAGGATTTTTTGCAATTTCCTCAGGAGTTTTTGCTGCTGCAATCATAGACTGCATTTTGGATTTTTGCGTGAGGAAAACTATCCTTCCATCATGTTGTTGACGTTGAAAGCTTCCTCGTCTGTGAAGTCATCCTCGGCAAGCGTTGGTGTGATGGGGTCCCAAAAACTTGCTGAGTAAGGAGAAGAATATCTGTCTTGATAGACTTCAAGTTCTTCTGTAAACATAGTTTGGAATTGGAAATCCAATTCTGGTATGAATTCAGAGGCATAAATTTTTTGATGGAAATCCTCAGTGATGAGTTTCATGTTGCAGTGGGGAAAGAGATCATCATAGCCATTTAAAGCCATCATTTCAGCTTTCCAATGTTTATAGGCTTTGGAGAAGGATTTAGGATAGGCTATTTTGAGGGGAAGAAAATCCATTCTTCTGGTATACTTGCCAATCCAGATCCGGTGATAGGCTTGTTGGATGAAAAGTCCTTCCCATTCAGGAGGAATGGAACTGATTCTTACATCCACTTTTTTGGTTTCTTGGGAGAAAAGGTTACAGACACAGATTGCTAGCTTTCTACCAAAATTGTCTGTTTGGTCTGGGTTTGAAAAAATTATTTGGCTGACAAGACCAAGGTCCATCAATTTTGCTGAGGAGAGGATTTCTCCATCAATTTGTAATCCATCAAACTTTTCTTGTTTGATCGATACTTTGAAGATAATCCAGCAGGTGTTATGTTTGCAGGCATCGGTATTGTCAAATTTGCAAGGGGAGATGTTTAGACAAGGTTTGAAAGAGACTGAAGGTATTACCCTTAGTCCGGGAATTGGCTTTTTGATTTCTTGAAATATTTCAAGAAAAAGGGTTTGTATTTTGGCAAAGGTTTGGGAAAAATCTGAAGAGATTTTTTGTGTGATAAGGTCAACAATATTTTGAGGTAGCCGGTGGGTAATTTCAATGGGTTTGAAGAAGATCCTGGTTTTGCAGAATTCAAAGGCTGTTGGATTATGGAAGAGTGGACGGTTTTGTCCGTGCCAAGTTTTGTAGTGAGAAAAAGCCCGTGGGACCACAACTCGTGCGAAAGGTGCATGAGAAGAGGTCGCTACCATTTCGTGATCCATATCCTGGAAGATAGGCTTAGAAATGGTTGGCGTGCTGTTTGATCCAAATCTGCTGTCTACAGATGACTGGGTCATTTGTATAGCATTTTTGGATTGTAGCACTAAGCTTTCATTTTGTCTTTCTAAGTCTGCTATTTTGCTTCGTAATTTTTTGTTTTCTAGAAGCAGACTTCTGTTTGTAATAATATTGTTGTTGCTGAAATGCCAAGCAAGGGCATTAAGGGCAACTATTTTTTGTCCTGTTTTTCTAGCATTCCACAGGTTGTCAATCAGAACCTTTTGCTGTGGAATTAGATCATAATCTTTACCTGTTCGGAACTCAGTATTTGTTCCTTTTGGATAAATTTTGAAGGTGTATGGACCAATATCCATGAGGTGTGGACTCCATCGTCTTTGGCTGCTGCTTGGTTCCTCCATTTTCTGCAAAACTTCAGAAAATGAGTTAGTATGGAAATTTTTATAATATTGTTGGAAAATAGAAATCTTTAAAACCACTTTGTCATTTTTCTTTGAGATGTAAAGAAATGTTTTTAAATGTTTGAAATGATCATTAATGGTTTTTGAGAAAATGAGCACATCATCTATATAGACGATGCAGAATTTTGAATAAGGAGGAAAAATGTCATTCATGACTTTTTGGAATTTAGAAGGAGCATTTTTGAGACCAAAAGGCATTACATTCCACTCAAACTGGCCAAATGGAACAGTAAAAGCCGTTTTGTATCTATCTTTTGGAGAAATCTGAATTTGCCAAAAACCAGATTTCATATCAAATTTTGAAAAGATAAGAGAATCATAAAGTTTTTGAAATAAATCTTTTTTGTTTGGAATCGGATACCGAATCCATTTGAGTGCATCATTGAGAGGCTTGTAATTGATGACGAGTCTTGGAACTCCTCGTTCAATTTCAGAGGCCTTGTTGACATAGAAGGCTGCACAACTCCATGGGGAGCGTGACTTTGAAATGAGCTTTTTGTTTAGAAGATCCTGTATTTCTTTCTTACAGTGTTCTTCTAGTTCATGATTCATTTGGATAGGACGAGCTTTTGTAGGAATTTGCTTATCAGAAAAGGAATCTTCATAAGGAAGATCAACAATATGTTGTTTCCTATTCCAAAAAGCATTTGGAAGATCAGCACAAATCTGTTCTTCGATGGTTTTTTGAAGATTTTTGATTTGTTTTTTGACAAAAGAGGTATTGAGCTGGTTTTGAATTCTTTTGAAAGAAATATTTTTGCGTAAATCCTGGAGTTGAAAATCTTTTGCTTGAACAATATTGTTCAAGGTATTTTTGTAAACAGAGAGAGCTTTTAGAAATCCAAGATTTCTAGTTTTTGGTTTGTCAAGAAAGGAAAATAGAAACTTTTTGTGGTTTATTTTGAAAGAAATGGAATCAGAGTTGACTTTGTAGGGAGTTATGATATTGATAAAGGGTGTACCAAGAATCACTGAATGGTGTATATCTTGGACGACCACAAAGGCTGTTTTGAGGGAAATATCATTGTTAATGATATTTGCAAAAGTTTTTGACTGGATGGACAATTTTGCATTGTTTGCGGCTGAAAGTTTTTCATAAGATTTTTCAAGAAATTTGCTAGGAACCATGCCAGACTTAATGCAGTTTAAATCTGCACCAGTATCAAAAAGAGCAATGGTATCCAGGTGATAATTTGGAGAAAATTCAAGGGTAACCTTGATCATGTATTTTCTGGTTGTGATTTCTCTTAGGATAAAGAGAAATTCATTTGGAGTTTGATGAAGTGTTTGGATGTTTGACTCAATAGGATTTTCTTCTTCATTTGAAGAGGATTCTTCCTTTGAATCAATTTTGGAGAGGATATGCTTAATAGCTTCCTCATCTTGTTTTTGTTTTTGTTTGAGGTCTCGCAAATCTTGCTTAACAATCCCAATCTCCTTTTGGAGGTCTTGGACTGTCGGGTCTTTAGACTTGCGTTTTTGCTTGTTTAGAATACTCGTGAGGTCATAAGTATTCTTAGAGATAATAGGCTGAGAAGATGGTTTTGAACTACTTTCACAGGAAGTGAAAGTTTTGAGAAGTTTTTCAAGACATTCTTTTCTTAACTCAGGACTGTCGACCTGGTTAATAATGTCAAGAATTGTTTGCTGTTCTGAAGTTAAAACATGAACTGTAAGTCCATTATCTTCTTCAGAAGAAGTGTGAAGATTTGAAGAGGCTTTTGATGAAGTAACTTCATCAATTTGAAGACATTTGCGGTTTTCTTTTGAAACAGAGGAAAATTCTGTTTCAGAATTTGAAGAATTATCAGGGGTACTGATAAGGAGGTTTGAAAGTTTGTTGAGAATGTCATCTCCAAGATTCAATTCATGAATCTTTCTGTTGAGTCTGCAATATCTTGCAGTGTGTCCAAATTTCTGACATTTGAAACACTTGACATCCTTCAAAGATTTGGAAAAAGGTTTTGGCTGAGAAGTTTTTGTTTTCTTAAGAGGTTTTTTGTAAAAATCCTCTTTAGAAGGTTTTTTTGTAAGATTTGTAATTCTTCTTAAAGGGTTTTTTGTAACATTTGGACTTGCCGCGGTCACAATTTCCTTGACAAGAAGAACCTGATTTTTTGAAAGGATTGATATCGAATTGTTGGCAGAAAGTACCCAACTCGATTTTGGTTTGCTTCATCTCTTTCTTGAGATGTTTTTGGAGTTTCAAATCTTGACAGATTTTCAAGCCTTCATGTTGGATAATACCAACAAGCTGGCCATAGGTATAATCATCATAAGGGATGATTTTCTTTTTGGAGGTTTCTTTGATATGGTTCCGAACCTTTTCACCAAGGAGTGTTGGTAATCCGGCAAGGAACTTTTCTTTCCAGAAAGGCTGATTAGAGTCTTCTCGGAGCATGACTCTAGTTAGGAAATCATTTTTGTAGGACTGAAAATGGCTGAGTTTTTTGCAACGAAGGTTTGAAAGTAGTTCAGCATTTTTGTCCTTAATATGCGAAGGATCTCCAATAAAATGAAGAGAAATAGTGAGGATCAGAGTGGAGAGGGCATCCTGTTGAGGATTGTCATCTTCGTCAAAGATGAGGTTTCCCTCTTCATCTGTTTTGTAGGCATTGAGAATCTCATTTTGTTGATCAGGTGAGAGATAATTATCCCACCATCCTTTGAGTTGACCAGAAAATCCTGCAATTAGGATTTCTGCAATTGCTTTATCAGAAACATTGTTCTGAGTTCTGTAAGCATTTGCGGCCATGGTCATTTGCTGAAGGGTTGAAAGAATTTGATACTCAGAAAAGTTGTCAATGTTCCATTCATATACTGAAGAAGCATTGAAACGAAACTGAGATATTGGCTTTGCCGGAACAATGTCAGGCATTGGAGTAATAGGCGAATTTGGCAACATATTGATTTGAGGACTTTTGAATTGGTCAGTAGTTTCATCAACTTCTGACTTTTGAGAAAGAGTATTAATAACGGGAGATTTGCTAGTAGACGGTGGTGTTTCAAGAACAATGTTTGAATCACCAACTGAAACTTTGGAAGACTGTTTTTGAAAACCACTTTTGTTTTGCTGAATATTTTTGACAGAGTCTTTTGAAACTAAATAAGGTTTGAAGACTGGATTTTTCAAATCTTTTTTGCTAAGTTGAAAAGGCTGTTTTTTAACATGTTTCTCAATACGATCAAGTTGTTTCCCAATCGTACTAAGATGAATGTTTGAAAAATTGTTTTGAGTGACAATTTTCTTCAAATTGTCATCTCCTGGCGTTTTGAAAGGAGTTGCTTCCACAGTTTTGTTGGAAACAGAAAGTTTGATATTTTGCAAAGGAGGATGATTTGAAGTAATTTGCTCCTACAGAGGTTTCCCATTCTGTAGAGTCTGGATTGTTACTTCTCAGAGTAACTGGGTTTAAAGAATTTTTAAAAGGATATTTGATGTCATGATTGGCAGAATAAATCTCAAACTAATCAAAGAAGAAAATATGAATTTTATTTTGGATAATAAAATCATAATATTCTTCCTGAATTTGCTGTTTGGTTTCAGGGAAAGTTTTGAAAAACCAAATTCTTTTTTCAGAATTTTCTTTTGAATAGAAATCATTCGAAGAAATTGTTTGTTGACAACAAATTCTTCTTCAAGAACATTGAGTTCATTGGCCATTAGATTTTCTGTTACAGCAGAAAAATCAGGGCTAACTGGCTCAGAATGTTCAGAAGGAGACTTTGGCTGTCTTTGAAAATTTTGCACATAAACAGGTTTTGGAATTTGAGTGCTGTAATCAGCGTTTGCAAAATTTGAAGTTGAAGGAAAATCTTTTGGAAGATCTGAAGTGGAGAATCTAGGTTTTGTTCCTATAACAGAAGGAATTTGGGAGATTCTACCAAGATCTATGGTACTTTTTGAAGATGTTTCAGATCTGGATTCAGATCTGAAGCTGGATGAATCTCTATGAAAAGAGAGTTTGACACGACCATCAGCAAACTGCTGAATGTTTTTTACTTCAGTATTTGGACGAGTAGGCTCATATGGTTGTGCTGGAACAGCATTTTCAAGATCCCATTCATCTGGAAGATTTACATCTTTCCATTGAATAGTTTTGGTAGTTATGGCATTAGATCTAGTCAGATCTGTTTGCAAAAGAAGAGTCTCTCCTCTGGGGGAGGACATCATCTTTATTTTTGAAGCAAAGGCTGAATGCATAACTTTGAAGTGTAGGCGATAAATAATTGCTATCGGGATTGATCCCTCAAGCATTTTGTAATTATGAGTTTGGATTTGAAGAACTAAAGATTTGAGAATGTTTTTGTCCTTCAGAGAAATGGTTAAGTTTGGATAACAATCAAAGGAAATAGGACCTCGACACAGGCTAGACTCAATGGAGCTGAGTAAAGAATCAGCGAAGTTTGTGAACCTAGTGTCTCGAAGTGTTGCAAGAATTGAAGTGTTCAGACCTTCTCTGGTCAATGGTTTGAATCCAACTTGGACAAGACCTAGATGGATAAATTTGAAACCTTTTTGAGAAAACTTTTGAAGTGTTTTTTGCGAAAGAAGAGGAATGGTTTCAGAACTCTTAGAGATCTGAATATCCCTTTCTTCAGTTTTGATAACGAAATCATTTTTGAAACTGAAAATGTTTGATTTTTCATAAATCTCATGCTTTTTGACTTTTGGAATTTTCCAGATATCAATAGCCTTATCAAAATTTTCTATGATAATTTCCTCAGTGTTAACAGTTCTCCTGGACGAATCCTGGGATGCACTGGACACAGAGTTTAAAGAAGTAGATCTGTGGAACACCGGTTCCATGGTTGTGACTCAAAGGTTGACACAGGTCATCAACTATACCACGACCCTAGGCTATTCATCAGGTTTTACTGCCCTATCACTCTTCGGGACTTACTACCCTTGATCCGGCCTAAGTAACGAAGCGGCTCCGGCTGACCCAACCTGAGACAAGATTTTTGTCACAAACACAAGAAACAGTATCTCACCTACCTACCCCCTCTGGCTCTGATACCAACTCTCCGCAAGACCGGAAGGGGGACGAGATACCACTCAGATAATCAGCATAGAAAATAATTATAAGGAAATTGATATGCAGAAAATGCAGAAATTAAAGCAGATAAGTATGAAAGCAGTTATGCAGGCGGCTATGCCGACCATATGTATGCGATGTTTGTAGAGTATTTAAAGTAGGCGGTTGAACCGACCATATGCATGAAATGTTTGCAATATTTAAAGTAGGCAAAGATAGGCAAAATATTTGATATATTTGCAAAATATTTGAAGATACAATGATTGATCAGGTTAAACCTGATACAACCTTTTGAAGATAAATAAATTTGAAAAAGTTGGCGATGGGAAAATCCCTTTGGGTATTTGCTTCCTCTGTGAGGAAGTATGGATGTTTGGTAGATAGGGAAGAAGGGTTCTGGAATCCTGTCTATCCTATCTATTACAGGCTTGTTTGGCTATTTTGGCTAGTTTGGCAGTTTTGGAGTGAAGAGAAGAGGGTTATGAGGGTTCTTCTCCCTATTTTTCCTCTATTTTTTCTCTTCTGACAGTTTGGGGTGAAGAGAAAGGATTACAAGGGTTTACAACCTCTACTGGGTCTTCTTCTCCCTTTTATCTCTCTATTTTCTCTTCTGACAGTTTGGGGTGAAGAGAAAGGATTACAAGGGTTTACAACCTCTACTGGGTCTTCTTCTCCCTTTTATCTCTCTATTTTCTCTTCTGACAGTTTGGGGTGAAGAGAAGAGGGTTATGAGGGTTCTTCTCCCTATTTTTCCTCTATTTTCTCTTGCTTCTGAATGACCGAGAGCTCCTCCTTAAATAGATGTCTGGAAGGGCCTTTTTGCAAATTTGAAAATTTGAACAGTGACCGCACCCGTGTCTGCACAGTAAAAAGTGAACAGTGCTGCTACAGTGACGGTACTTTTTGTCTTCTGCTTTTTGACCGATGGGGCTTTTGGAATCTTTGAATAGTACCTGCATAGTAAAGGACAATAATTTTGCTGCTTTTTTCTTTTTCTTTTGCAGTCTTTTGCATCTTATTTCTTTTTTGCTTTTCTTTTCACTTTCTTTTTCATTTTGAAATTATTATTATTATTATTTTTTTTAGAATCCCGAATTTCCAAAGACTTCAAAGTCTGGAATGGCTTCTTCGTCTTCAGTGGAAGATTCGGCATCATCCGGCACTTTGGATGTCCCAACTTCTTCATGTTGAGGAGTGAATTGGGACAGGATTTTTGCAACTTCCTCAGGAGTTTTTGCTGCTGCAATCATAGACTGCATTTTGGATTTTTGCGCCAGGAACTCAACCTGTTTTTTGTCTTGGTTTTGCTTAAGTCCAAGAAAATTTTTCATTCCTTGGGGAGTAAGATATCCTTTTGGCTGATATTTTTCCCACATTCGAATTTTGAAATATCTCCTAAGAAAGGAAATATTATTTTGTTTTTGAATGTCAAGATACCAACAGAGTACCCATGGGAGGTATAATTTGGAACATAAGTTTGCTGTAGGAGGAAACCTTGCTTCGTCTATTGTTGGTTTGAAATGTGTTTTGAAAAGGTTGAAAGTTTCATGAAGTGGTCCAGAAAGGATATCATCAGTTAGACCGAAGTAGGTCCACCATGAATTCCACCAGTATGGGAAAGAGGCAATGGAATCACATTCCTTGAAGAAAATCAACCAAGTATGGGAGTATTTAGGGTTTTGGATAAGGAAAGTATTAAACCAGGCTTGCTGGTAATCCCAGTAATTGAAGGTTATTTTGCTCTGCTCATTTTGTACACTTTGGTAGGTAAAGGAGATGGGTTTAGTAAGGTTTTCATTAGGCCATTCAGATGGAGGAAGAACTTTGTGAATTTTTGCCAAGGAATAGGATGGTGTTAGTTGGTTTGAAAATTTGTAATGATGGATGAGAGTAACAGATCGTGTTACCTCAAGAATTGTTTGTCAATATTCTGGTGTTTTTGCTGGGTCTGTAGGTACAAAGAGGTAGTTACCAAAGTATTTTTGAGCACATTCAAATGGGGTTTTGAAGGGGATTCCTTTTTCAAGAGGGATAATATTTTGGAAATTTGGTTTTGTAAAGTATTTGGCTCCATAAGAGGTTTGTGAAGAGTTTGTGCTGGAAGTTTGCGGTAGTTGGACAGGTTTTGAAATGTTTGGCAAGTTTGCAGGAAGTTTTGCACTTTGGGAGCTTTCTCCTGAGTCACTCTTTTTGGAGAGGGCTTTCTGGAGTTCTGGAGATTGGCAGAATGCCACAAAAAGTTTTTGGATATTTTGATCAAGGAACTCGGTTTGCACAGTCTCCTCAGACTCTTTTGCATTTGTCTCATCTTTGACAACGACATCATACCATGTGAGGGGCTTTGCCGAAGTTTGTCTTGAGCTATAGTCTTCCTGCTTTGCTACCTGTTTGTCTTTGGCCATCTGTCTCTGTGGTAATTTGGGAGGCATTGCTCCTGTTTTGAAGAAACTCACGGGTTAAGAAATCAGGCAGGGAATTTGTATCGCCTTTGATAAAGTCAATATCAAATTCAAAAATAGATAATATAGCTTGCCATCTGGCAAAAATTTGTTTTGATGCAAGGTTTTGAACGTCTTTTTTCAAAACTTCTTTTGCAGATTTGCAATCAATGCGTAAAAGGAATTTTTGATTGAGTAAATCACTTTGAAATTTTTGTATGCAGAGAACAATGCTCAAAATTTCTTTTTTAATGGTAGAGTAATTTATTTGTATTTGGTTCCAATGTCCTGAGGTAAATTGAACAATACGTTCCTTGTTGTTCTGGACCTGGAGAAGAATACCTCCGAACCCTAGTTCAGAAGCATCTGTTTGGACTACCTTAGGAAGATTAGGGTTTGCTATATGCAAACATGGGAGGTGAAGGACTTGACTCTTAATATGTTGGACTGTGGCTGTATGCACACTAGTCCAAGGAGCAGGACTCTTTTTTAGTCTATCATGTAAAGGTTTTGCTAACCTATTGACATTTGGAAAGAAATCTAAGACATAATTCAGACATCCTAGAAATCTTTGGAGTTGTTTTTTGTCAAGAATTTGGTCAGGGAACTTTTGACCAAATTGAAGACATCTTTCAATAGGAGTGATTGTGCCTTGTGTGATATAATGTCCTAAGAATCTAATTTTTGTCTGGAAAATGGAAATTTTTGATTTTGAAACCACGATGCCATTTTTCTTTGAGATGTAAAGGAATGTTTTTAAATGTTTGAAATGATTCATCAATGGTTTTTGAGAAAATGAGCACATCATCTATATAGACGATGCAAAATTTTGAATAAGGAGAAAAAATGTCATTCATGACTTTTTGGAATTCAGAAGGAGCATTTTTGAGACCAAAAGGCATTACATTCCACTCAAACTGGCCAAATGGAACAGTAAAAGCCGTTTTGTATCTATCTTTTGGAGAAATCTGAATTTGCCAAAAACCAGATTTCATATCAAATTTTGAAAAGATAAGAGAATCATAAAGTTTTTGAAATAAATCTTTTTTGTTTGGAATCGGGTACCGAATCCATTTGAGTGCATCATTGAGAGGCTTGTAATTGATGACGAGTCTTGGAACTCCTCGTTCAATTTCAGAGGCCTTGTTGACATAGAAGGCTGCACAACTCCATGGGGAGCGTGACTTTGAAATGAGCTTTTTGTTTAGAAGATCCTGTATTTCTTTCTTACAGTATTCTTCTAGTTCATGATTCATTTGGATAGGACGAGCTTTTGTAGGAATTTGCTTATCAGAAAAGGAATCTTCATAAGGAAGATCAACAATATGTTGTTTCCTATTCCAAAAAGCATTTGGAAGATCAGCACAAATCTGGTCTTCGATGGTTTTTTGAAGATTTTTGATTTGTTTTTTGACAAAAGAGGTATTGAGCTGGTTTTGGATTCTTTTGAAAGAAATATTTTTGCGTAAATCCTGGAGTTGAAAATCTTTTGCTTGAACAATATTGTTCAAGGTATTTTTGTAAACAGAAAGAGCTTTTAGAAATCCAAGATTTCTAGTTTTTGGTTTGTCAAGAAAAGAGAATAAAAACTTTTTGTGGTTTATTTTGAAAGAAATGGAATCAGAATTGACTTTGTAAGGAGTTATGATGTTGATAAAGGGTGTACCAAGAATCACTGAATGGTGTATATCTTGGACAACCACAAAGGCTGTTTTGAGGGAAATATCATTGTTAATGATATTTGCAAAAGTTTTTGACTGGATGGACAATTTTGCATTGTTTGCGGCTGAAAGTTTTTCATAAGATTTTTCAAGAAATTTGCTAGGAACCATGCCAGATTTAATGCAGTTTAAATCTGCACCAGTATCAAAAAGAGCAATGGTATCCAGGCGATAATTTGGAGAAAATTCAAGGGTAACCTTGATCATGTATTTTCTGGTTGTGATTTCTCTAAGAATAAAGAGAAATTCATTTGGAGTTTGATGAAGTGTTTGGATGTTTGACTCAATAGGATTTTCTTCTTCATTTGAAGAGGATTCTTCCTTTGAATCAATTTTGGAGAGGATATGCTTAATAGCTTCCTCATCTTGTTTTTGTTTTTGTTTGAGGTCTCGCAAATCTTGCTTAACAATCCCAATCTCCTTTTGGAGGTCTTGGACTGTCGGGTCTTTAGACTTGCGTTTTTGCTTGTTAAGAATACTCGTGAGGTCATAAGTATTCTTAGAGATAATAGGCTGAGAAGATGGTTTTGAACTACTTTCACAGGAAGTGAAAGTTTTGAGAAGTTTTTCAAGACATTCTTTTCTTAACTCAGGACTGTCGACCTGGTTAATAATGTCAAGAATTGTTTGCTGTTCTGAAGTTAAAACATGAACTGTAAGTCCATTATCTTCTTCAGAAGAAGTGTGAAGATTTGAAGAGGCTTTTGATGAAGTAACTTCATCAATTTGAAGACATTTGCGGTTTTCTTTTGAAACAGAGGAAAATTCTGTTTCAAAATTTGAAGAATTATCAGGGGTACTGATAAGGAGGTTTGAAAGTTTGTTGAGAATGTCATCTCCAAGATTCAATTCATGAATCTTTCTGTTGAGTCTGCAATATCTTGCAGTGTGTCCAAATTTTTGACATTTGAAACACTTGACATCCTTCAAGGATTTGGAAAAAGGTTTTGGCTGGGAAGTTTTTGTTTTCTTAAGAGGTTTTTTTGTAAAAATCCTCTTTAGAAGGTTTTTTGTAAGATTTGTAATTCTTCTTAAAGGGTTTTTTGTAACCTTTGGACTTGCCGCGGTCACAATTTCCTTGACAAGAAGAACCTGATTTTTTGAAAGGATTGATATCGATTGTTGGCAGAAAGTACCCAACTCGATTTTGGTTTGCTTCATCTCTTTCTTGAGATGTTTTTGGAGTTTCAAATCTTGACAGATTTTCAAGCCTTCATGTTGGATAATACCAACAAGCTGGCCATAGGTATAATCATCATAAGGGATGATTTTCTTTTTGGAGGTTTCTTTGATATGGTTCCGAACCTTTTCACCAAGGAGTGTTGGTAATCCGGCAAGGAACTTTTCTTTCCAGAAAGGCTGATTAGAGTCTTCTCGGAGCATGACTCTAGTTAGGAAATCATTTTTGTAGGACTGAAAATGGCTGAGTTTTTTGCAACGAAGGTTTGAAAGTAATTCAGCATTTTTGTCCTTAATATGCGAAGGATCTCCAATAAAATGAAGAGAAATAGTGAGGATCAGAGTGGAGAGGGCATCCTGTTGAGGATTGTCATCTTCGTCAAAGATGAGGTTTCCCTCTTCATCTGTTTTATAGGCATTGAGAATTTCATTTTGTTGATCAGGTGAGAGATAGTTATCCCACCATCCTTTGAGTTGACCAGAAAATCCTGCAATTAGGATTTCTGCAATTGCTTTATCAGAAACATTGTTCTGAGTTCTGTAAGCATTTGCGGCCATGGTCATTTGCTGAAGGGTTGAAAGAATTTGATACTCAGAAAAGTTGTCAATGTTCCATTCATATACTGAAGAAGCATTGAAACGAAACTGAGATATTGGCTTTGCCGGAACAATGTCAGGCATTGGAGTAATAGGCAAATTTGGCAACATATTGATTTGAGGACTTTTGAATTGGTCAGTAGTTTCATCAACTTCTGACTTTTGAGAGAGAGTATTAATAACGGGAGATTTGCTGGTTGACGGTGGTGTTTCAAGAACAATGTTTGAATCACCAACTGAAACTTTGGAAGACTGTTTTTGAAAACCACTTTTGTTTTGCTGAATATTTTTGACAGAGTCTTTTGAAACTAAATAAGGTTTGAAAACTGGATTTTTCAAATCTTTTTTGCTAAGTTGAAAAGGCTGTTTTTTGACATGTTTCTCAATACGATCAAGTTGTTTCCCAATCGTACTAAGATGAATGTTTGAAAAATTGTTTTGAGTGACAATTTTCTTCAAATTGTCATCTCCTGGCGTTTTGAAAGGAGTTGCTTCCACAGTTTTGTTGGAAACAGAAAGTTTGATATTTTGCAAAGGAGGATGATTTGAAGTAATCTTTGCTCCTACAGAGGTTTCCCATTCTGTAGAGTCTGGATTGTTACTTCTCAGAGTAACTGGGTTTAAAGAATTTTTAAAAGGATATTTGATGTCATGATTGGCAGAATAAATCTCAAACCAATCAAAGAAGAAAATATGAATTTTATTTTGGATAATAAAATCATAATATTCTTCCTGAATTTGCTGTTTGGTTTCAGGGAAAGTTTTGAAAAACCAAATTCTTTTTTCAGAATTTTCTTTTGAATAGAAATCATTTCGAAGAAATTGTTTGTTGACAACAAATTCTTCTTCAAGAACATTGAGTTCATTGGCCATTAGATTTTCTGTTACTGCAGAAAAATCAGGGCTAACTGGCTCAGAATGTTCAGAAGGAGACTTTGGCTGTCTTTGAAAATTTTGCACATAAACAGGTTTTGGAATTTGAGTGCTGTAATCAGCGTTTGCAAAATTTGAGGTTGAAGGAAAATCTTTTGGAAGATCTGAAGTGGAGAATCTAGGTTTTGTTCCTATAACAGAAGGAATTTGGGAGATTCTACCAAGATCTATGGTACTTTTTGAAGATGTTTCAGATCTGGATTCAGATCTGAAGCTGGATGAATCTCTGTGAAAAGAGAGTTTGACACGACCATCAGCAAACTGCTGAATGTTTTTGACTTCAGTATTTGGACGAGTAGGCTCATATGGTTGTGCTGGAACAGCATTTTCAAGATCCCATTCATCTGGAAGATTTACATCTTTCCATTGAATAGTTTTGGTGGTTATGGCATTAGATCTAGTCAGATCTGTTTGCAAAAGAAGAGTCTCTCCTCTGGTGGAGGACATCATCTTTATTTTTGAAGCAAAGGCTGAATGCATAACTTTGAAGTGTAGGCGATAAATAATTGCTATCGGGATTGATCCCTCAAGCATTTTGTAATTATGAGTTTGGATTTGAAGAACTAAAGATTTGAGAATGTTTTTGTCCTTCAGAGAAATGGTTAAGTTTGGGTAACAATCAAAAGAAATAGGACCTCGACACAGGCTAGACTCAATGGAGCTGAGTAAAGAATCAGCGAAGTTTGTGAACCTAGTGTCTCGAAGTGTTGCAAGAATTGAAGTGTTTAGACCTTCTCTGGTCAATGGTTTGAATCTAACTTGGACAGGACCTAGATGGATAAATTTGAAACCTTTTTGAGAAAACTTTTGAAGTGTTTTTTGCGAAAGAAGAGGAATGGTTTCAGAACTCTTAGAGATCTGAATATCCCTTTCTTCAGTTTTGATAACGAAATCATTTTTGAAACTGAAAATGTTTGATTTTTCATAAATCTCATGCTTTTTGACTTCTGAAATTTTCCAGATATCAATAGCCTTATCAAAATCTTCTATGATAATTTCCTCAGTGTTAACAGTTCTCCTGGACGAATCCTGGGAGGTACTGGACACAGAGTTTGAAGAAGTAGATCTGTGGAACACCGGTTCCATGGATGTGACTCAAAGGTTGACACAGGTCATCAACTATACCACGACCCTAGGCTATTCATCAGGTTTTACTGCCCTATCACTCTTCGGGACTTACTACCCTTGATCCGGCCTAAGTAACGAAGCGGCTCCGGCTGACTCAACCTGAGACAAGATTTTTATCACAAACACGAGAAACAGTATCTCACCTACCTACCCCCTCTGGCTCTGATACCAACTCTCCGGTTGGATTTTCAAGCCTTCATGTTGGATAATACCAACAAGCTGGCCATAAGTATAATCATCATATGGGATGATTTTCTTTTTGGAGGTTTCTTTGATATGGTTCCGAACCTTTTCACCAAGGAGAGTTGGTATCAGAGCCAGAGGGGGTAGGTAGGTGAGATACTGTTTCTCGTGTTTGTGATAAAAATCTTGTCTCAGGTTGAGTCAGCCGGAGCCGCTTCGTTACTTAGGCCGGATCAAGGGTAGTAAGTCCCGAAGAGTGATAGGGCAGTAAAACCTGATGAATAGCCTAGGGTCGTGGTATAGTTGATGACCTGTGTCAACCTTTGAGTCACAACCATGGAACCAGTGTTCCACAGATCTACTTCTTCAAACTCTGTGTCCAGTGCCTCCCAGGATTCGTCCAGGAGAACTGTTAACACTGAGGAAATTATCATAGAAGATTTTGATAAGGCTATTGATATCTGGAAAATTTCAGAAGTCAAAAAGCATGAGATTTATGAAAAATCAAACATTTTCAGTTTCAAAAATGATTTCGTTATCAAAACTGAAGAAAGGGATATTCAGATCTCTAAGAGTTCTGAAACCATTCCTCTTCTTTCGCAAAAAACACTTCAAAAGTTTTCTCAAAAAGGTTTCAAATTTATCCATCTAGGTCTTGTCCAAGTTGGATTCAAACCACTGACCAGAGAAGGTCCAAACACTTCAATTCTTGCAACACTTTGAGACACTAGGTTCACAAACTTCGCTGATTCTTTACTCAGCTCCATTGAGTCTAGCCTGTGTCGAGGTCCTATTTCTTTTGATTGTTATCCAAACTTAACCATTTCTCTGAAGGACAAAAACATTCTCAAATCTTTAGTTCTTCAAATCCAAACTCATAATTACAAAATGCTAGAGGGATCAATCCCGAGAGCAATTATTTATCGCCTACACTTCAAAGTTATGCATTCAGCCTTTGCTTCAAAAATAAAGATGATGTCCTCCACCAGAGGAGAGACTCTTCTTTTGCAAACAGATCTGACTAGATCTAATGCCATAACCACCAAAACTATTCAATGGAAAGATGTAAATCTTCCAGATGAATGGGATCTTGAAAATGCTGTTCCTGCACAACCATATGAGCCTACTCGTCCAAATACTGAAGTCAAAAAACATTCAGTAGTTTGCTGATGGTCGTGTCAAACTCTCTTTTCATAGAGATTCATCCAGCTTCAGATCTGAATCCAAATCTGAAACATCTTCAAAAAGTACCATAGATCTTGGTAGAATCTCCCAAATTCCTTCTGTTATAGGAACAAAACCTAGATTCTCCACTTCAGATCTTCCAAAAGATTTTCCTTCAACTTCAAACTTTGCAAACGCTGATTACAACACTCAAATTCCAAAACCTGTTTATGTGCAAAATTTTCAAAGACAGCCAAAGTCTCCTTCTGAACATTCTGAGCCAGTTAGCCCTGATTTTTCTGCAGTAACAGAAAATCTAATGGCCAATGAACTCAATGTTCTTGAAGAAGAATTTGTTGTCAACAAACAATTTCTTCGAACTGATTTCTATTCAAAAGAAAATTCTGAAAAAAGAATTTGGTTTTTCAAAACTTTCCCTGAAACCAAACAGCAAATTCAGGAAGAATATCATGATTTTATTATCCAAAATAAAATTCATATTTTCTTCTTTGATTGGTTTGAGATTTATTCTGCCAATCATGACATCAAATATCCTTTTAAAAATTCTTTAAACCCAGTTACTCTGAGAAGTAACAATCCAGACTCTACAGAATGGGAAACCTCTGTAGGAGCAAAGATTACTTCAAATCATCCTCCTTTGCAAAATATCAAACTTTCTGTTTCCAACAAAACTGTGGAAGCAACTCCTTTCAAAACCCCAGGAGATGACAATTTAAAGAAAATTGTCACTCAAAACAATTTTTCAAACATTCATCTTAATACGATTGGGAAACAACTTGATCGTATTGAAAAACATGTTAAAAAACAGCCTTTTCAACTTAGCAAAAAAGATTTGAAAAATCCAGTTTTCAAACCTTATTTAGTTTCAAAAGACTCTGTCAAAAATATTCAGCAAAACAAAAGTGGTTTTCAAAAACAGTCTTCCAAAGTTTCAATTGGTGATTCAAACATTGTTCTTGAAACACCACCGTCAACCAGCAAATCTCCCGTTATTAATACTCTCTCTCAAAAGTCAGAAGTTGATGAAACTACTGACCAATTCAAAAGTCCCCAAATCAATATGTTGCCAAATTTGCCTATTACTCCAATGCCTGACATTGTTCCGGCAAAGCCAATATCTCAGTTTCGTTTCAATGCTTCTTCAGTATATGAATGGAACATTGATAACTTTTCTGAGTATCAAATTCTTTCAACCCTTCAGCAAATGACCATGGCCGCAAATGCTTACAGAACTCAGAACAATGTTTCTGATAAAGCAATTGCAGAAATCCTAATTGCAGGATTTTCTGGCCAACTCAAAGGATGGTGGGATAACTACCTCTCACCTGATCAACAAAATGAGATTCTCAATGCCTACAAAACAGATGAAGAGGGAAACCTCATCTTTGACGAAGATGACAATCCTCAACAGGATGCCCTCTCCACTCTGATTCTTACTATTTCTCTTCATTTTATTGGAGATCCTTCGCATATTAAGGACAAAAATGCTGAATTACTTTCAAACCTTCGTTGCAAAAAACTCAGCCATTTTCAGTCCTACAAAAATGATTTCCTAACTAGAGTCATGCTCCGAGAAGACTCTAATCAGCCTTTCTGGAAAGAAAAGTTCCTTGCCGGATTACCAACACTCCTTGGTGAAAAGGTTCGGAACCATATCAAAGAAACCTCCAAAAAGAAAATCATCCCATATGATGATTATACTTATGGCCAGCTTGTTGGTATTATCCAACATGAAGGCTTGAAAATCTGTCAAGATTTGAAACTCCAAAAACATCTCAAGAAAGAGATGAAGCAAACCAAAATCGAGTTGGGTACTTTCTGCCAACAATTCAATATCAATCCTTTCAAAAAATCAGGTTCTTCTTGTCAAGGAAATTGTGACCGCGGCAAGTCCAAAGGTTACAAAAAACCCTTTAAGAAGAATTACAAATCTTACAAAAAAACCTTCTAAAGAGGATTTTTACAAAAAACCTCTTAAGAAGACAAAAACTTTTTCCAAATCCTTGAAGGATGTCAAGTGTTTCAAATGTCAAAAATTTGGACACACTGCAAGATACTGCAGACTCAACAGAAAGATTCATGAATTGAATCTTCGAGATGACATTCTCAACAAACTTTCAAACCTTCTTATCAGTACCCCTGATAATTCTTCAAATTCTGAAACAGAATTTTCCTCTGTTTCAAAAGAAAACCGCAAATGTCTTCAAATTGATGAAGTTACTTCGTCAAAAGCCTCTTCAAATCTTCATACCTCTTCTGAAGAAGATAATGGACTTACAGTTCATGTTTTAACTTCAGAACAGCAAACAATTCTTGACATTATTAACCAGGTCGACAGTCCTGAGTTAAGAAAAGAATGTCTTGAAAAACTTCTCAAAACTTTTACTTCCTGTGAAAGTAGTTCAAAACCATCTTCTCAGCCTATTATCTCTAAGAATACTTATGACCTCACGAGCATTCTTAACAAGCAAAAACGCAAGTCTAAAGACCCGACAGTCCAAGACCTCCAAAAAGAGATTGGGATTGTTAAGCAAGATTTGCGAGACCTCAAACAAAAACAAAAACAAGATGAGGAAGCTATTAAGCATATCCTCTCCAAAATTGATTCAAAGGAAGAATCCTCTTCAAATGAAGAAGAAAATCCTATTGAGTCAAACATCCAAACACTTCATCAAACTCCAAATGAATTTCTCTTTATCCTAAGAGAAATCACAACCAGAAAATACATGATCAAGGTTACCCTTGAATTTTCTCCAAATTATCGCCTGGATACCATTGCTCTTTTTGATACTGGTGCAGATTTAAACTGCATTAAGTCTGGCATGGTTCCTAGCAAATTTCTTGAAAAATCTTATGAAAAACTTTCAGCCGCAAACAATGCAAAATTGTCCATCCAGTCAAAAACTTTTACAAATATCATTAACAATGATATTTCCCTCAAAACAGCCTTTGTGGTCGTCCAAGATATACACCATTCAGTAATTCTTGTTACACCCTTTATCAACATCATAACTCCTTACAAAGTCAATTCTGATTCCATTTCTTTCAAAATAAACCACAAAAAGTTTTTATTCTCTTTTCTTGACAAACCAAAAACTAGAAATCTTGGATTTCTAAAAGCTCTCTCTGTTTACAAAAATACCTTGAACAATATTGTTCAAGCAAAAGATTTTGAACTCCAGGATTTACGCAAAAATATTTCTTTCAAAAGAATTCAAAACCAGCTCAATACCTCTTTTGTCAAAAAACAAATCAAAAACCTTCAAAAATCCATCGAAGACCAGATTTGTGCTGATCTTCCAAATGCTTTTTGGAATAGGAAACAACATATTGTTGATCTTCCTTATGAAGATTCCTTTTCTGATAAGCAAATTCCTACAAAAGCTCGTCCTATCCAAATGAATCATGAACTAGAAGAATACTGTAAGAAAGAAATACAGGATCTTCTAAACAAAAAGCTCATTTCAAAGTCTCAAAATTGCTCCTTCTGAATTCCAAAAAGTCATGAATGACATTTTTTCTCCTTATTCAAAATTCTGCATCATCTATATAGATGATGTGCTCATTTTCTCAAAAACCATTGATAAACATTTCAAACATTTAATAACAATTCTTTACATTTCAAAGAAAAATGGCAAAGTGGTTTTAAAAATTTCTGTTTTTCAACAATATTATAAAATTTTCCATACTAACTCATTTTCTGAAGTTTTGCAGAAAATGGAGGAACCAAGCAGCAGCCAAAGACGATGGAGTCCACACCTCATGGATATTGGTCCATACACCTTCAAAATTTATCCAAAAGGTACAAATACTGAGTTCCGAACAGGTAAAGATTATGATCTAATTCCACAGCAAAAGGTTCTGATTGACAACCTGTGGAATGCTAGAAAAACAGGACAAAAAATAGTTGCCCTTAATGCCCTTGCTTGGCATTTCAGCAACAACAATATTATTACAAACAGAAGTCTGCTTCTAGAAAACAAAAAATTACAAAGCAAAATAGCAGACTTAGAAAGACAAAATGAAAGCTTAGTGCTACAATCCAAAAATGCTATACAAATGACCCAGTCATCTGTAGACAGCAGATTTGGATCAAACAGCACGCCAACCATTTCTAAGCCTATCTTCCAGGATATGGATCACGAAATGGTAGCGACCTCTTCTCATGCACCTTTCGCACGAGTTGTGGTCCCACGGGCTTTTTCTCACTACAAAACTTGGCACGGACAAAACCGTCCACTCTTCCATAATCCAACAGCCTTTGAATTCTGCAAAACCAGGATCTTCTTCAAACCCATTGAAACTACCCACCGGCTACCTCAAAATATTGTTGACCTTATCACACAAAAAATCTCTTCAAAATTTTCCCAAACCTTTGCCAAAATACAAACCCTTTTTCTTGAAATATTTCAAGAAATCAGAAAGCCAATTCCCGGACTAAGGGTAATACCTTCAGTCTCTTTCAAACCTTGTCTAAACATCTCCCCTTGCAAATTTGACAATACCGATGCCTGCAAACACAACACCTGCTGGATTATCTTCAAAGTATCGATCAAACAAGAAAAGTTTGATGGATTACAAATTGATGGAGAAATCCTCTCCTCAGCAAAATTGATGGACCTTGGTCTTGTCAGCCAAATAATTTTTTCAAACCCAGACCAAATAGACAATTTTGGTAGAAAGCTAGCAATCTGTGTCTGTAACCTTTTCTCCCAAGAAACCAAAAAAGTGGATGTAAAAATCAGTTCCATTCCTCCTGAATGGGAAGGACTTTTCATCCAACAAGCCTATCACCGGATCTGGATTGGCAAGTATACCAGAAGAATGGATTTTCTTCCCCTCAAAATAGCCTATCCTAAATCCTTCTCCAAAGCCTATAAACATTGGAAAGCTGAAATGATGGCTTTAAATGGCTATGATGATCTCTTTCCCCACTGCAACATGAAACTCATCACTGAGGATTTCCATCAAAAAATTTATGCCTCTGAATTCATACCAGAATTGGATTTCCAATTCCAAACTATGTATACAGAAGAACTTGAAGTCTATCAAGACAGATATTCTTCTCCTTACTCAGCAAGTTTTTGGGACCCCATCACACCAACGCTTGCCGAGGATGACTTCACAGACGAGGAAGCTTTCAACGTCAACAACATGATGGAAGGATAGTTTTCCTCACGCAAAAATCCAAAATGCAATCTATGATTGCAACAGCAAAAACTCCTGAGAAAGTTGCAAAAAATCCTGTCCCAATTCACTCCTCAACATGAAGAAGTTGGGACATCCAAAGTGCCGGATGATGCCGAATCTTCCACTGAAGACGAAGAAGCCATTCCAGACTTTGAAGTCTTTGGAAATTCGGGATTCTAAAAAAAAATATATATATATATATATTTTTTTTTCAAAATGAAAAGAAAGTGAAAAGAAAAGCAAAAAATAAGATGCAAAAGACTGCAAAAGAAAAAGAAAAAGCAGCAAAATTATTGTCCTTTACTATGCAGGTACTATTCAAAGATTCCAAAAGCCCCATCGGTCAAAAAGCAGAAGACAAAAAGTACCGTCACTATAGCAGCACTGTTCACTTTTTACTGTGCAGACACGGGTGCGGTCACTGTTCAAATTTTCAAATTTGCAAAAAGGCCCTTCCAGACATCTATTTAAGGAGGAGCTCTCGGTCATTCAGAAGCAAGAGAAAATAGAGGAAAAATAGGGAGAAGAACCCTCATAACCCTCTTCTCTTCACTCCAAAATAGCCAAACTATCCAAAATAGCCAAACAAGCCTGTAATAGATAGGATAGACAGGATTCCAGAACCCTTCTTCCCTATCTACCAAACATCCATACTTCCTCACAGAGGAAGCAAATACCCAAAGGGATTTTCCCATCGCCAACTTTTTCAAATTTATTTATCTTCAAAAGGTTTGTATCAGGTTTAACCTGATCAATCATTGTATCTTCAAATATTCTGCAAATATATCAAATATTTTGCCTATCTTTGCCTACTTTAAATACTGCAAACATTTCATGCATATGGTCGGTTCAACCGCCTACTTTAAATACTCTGCAAACATTTCATACATATGGTCGGCATAGCCGCCTGCATAACTGCTTTCATACTTATCTGCTTTAATTTCTGCATTTTCTGCATATCAATTTCCTTATAATTATTTTCTATGCTGATTATCTGAGTGGTACAAGTCATAAGCTATAAAATGAAGCATGCAATTAATTTGTTTGAAAGTCTCCATTAAATATTGTTCTAATTATGAGGTTTGAATATTTTGAATATTTTTTAAAGTAGGATGATTGATAATCAGTACAGAAGGGATGCTAACTTAAAGTATTAGCTTGAATAGAAAACACAGTTTGCAGGGTATAACTAACACCATATATAGATTATGAGGTAAATGATAAACAAATCAAAATTCCATCATATGATAAAATTTTTGGTATAATGATTTTGATTAATTATGAAGAGATTTTTATTTAATAATATGTGATTGTAATGAAAAAAAATACTTATCATCAAAACATATGGGGAGATTTTAACATGTAGGTTTTTTATATAATCATTTGCTTATTGAATGACTTCAATAATTTAACTTACGTTTTATGTAACATGTGATGAAGTATAGAAAACCAACTACAGTTCATAGTTAAAGAAAAACAAGTTAAAGCTTAAGTTCTTAAGTTAATGCACCAAGATGCATGAGTGTTTCAATTTTTGATTAATAATCATTACATATTTCAAATTCTCTCTCTCTCTCTCTCTCTCTCTCTCTCTCTCTCTCTCTCTCTCTCTCTCTTATTTTTATACAATTTCAAAAAAAAAAATACAAAACAACACACCCATAGAAACATAAACTCTAATAATGTTCAAAATAGTTGAAAAGAATTTGATCAAATTGATCTGTTAAATCCAAATTTAAAAACAGTGCAATATAATGAAATTAAACGAGCATACATAATTGGAAGACCATAACAATCTATACTTAATGAAACATTCTCCGTTGGAAGTAGCCAGTCATCTTCAATTTTTTTTATATTTTGATTAAATAAATTTTTAAGCTAATTGGAGAACTGTCAAGAGAATGATGCTACATTTTGCTTATCTTCCCAAAAAGCGTGTCCCATAACTCACATTTCAAGCGCATTTCATAAAAGATAATGTTGAAAGTACTAACTCAACATTTTATGGTAACTTCGTTAAGCTAGTAAAAGCTTTGGGACCATACAATTCAATGTTGGTATTGCTGTGCTCGAAAATGTACAATGCATCTCTTCGACCATTCAAAAGGACATTCTACATTTTTTGGGAGAGAATACAAACTACAATTAATAAAGAAATTGGATGCCAAAGCGCGTTCCACGCCCGCTGACAAGTCTTTCCGAAAGTGGAAAACAAGTTCACAAGATATGCCAGTGACAACTGCATCCATGAAGTGGGAAAACACACACACACACACAAACAACCAACCACCAACACCTGCATTACACTGCAACCAAGGTTGAAAATGAATGATGCCGGGAAATCGCTCAAACAACATATAAATTCAGTACAAACCAAATTTTTGGATTTCCTCCCTGGCCAGGGGAAAGGGAAGGCACCACACAAGGATTCTATATAAAATCATACACCAAAGAACTACCTAGGATGACATTTCCAAACCAAAGTTGGATACAGCAGACATTTAAATGAATGATAAGCGATCTATGCACCTCATGCCCAACAACAGGAACACAAAAACAAATTGATTGACACTACACTGTTCAACAAACTATAATGAGATTTACACACTGCTTGTACCAACAACACAACCAAGACAGAGCTAATGAATTGTGGGGCACGAGAAACAAAAAGTCAAAGAATGTCTTTTGCTAGCTTCACAGGTTTGTCTTTCAAAAATGCCACATCACTGTTTGGGGCAGTGAGCAGATGATGATCTAGATCCTCCTCTTCACTCTCTTCTGTGGATGATGCCCGTGAACCCGATCCATCTTCTGTTTTCCAAAATACAAAATATTGACAAGTCTTTCCAATCATAGAGAGACAAAATAAATAAATAAACATTTTAATCTGAACAAATCCTTCATGAATTTGTCAGACAAAGGCTACGTCAATGACAAGTCTGTTTACATACATACAGACATTGTTGGATATAAAAATTGGAGCCATGTTGAAGTTAAAAAAAGGTTCAACAGATAAGCTGTTGTGGGTACTGAAGAATAGATTAAAGAAGAAAATCTTTCCCTTGCAGTTATGCAAGAGAAATTAAGAACACATGAAGTATTAAAACAGCACCAGCAACTGACAGCAAGAGTTTGATTTAACAATTTGATAGCAAATTGGTCACATGCAGTATTCAATTGCACTATTGAACTACATATTAATAAGCAACACGAAAGAATCAATTAACCAAGAGGCATTGTCATAGAGAAACTCGAAACTTATAAGGCATTTAAATAATAAAATGACATCAAACACCTCTTACAAGTGTCTTGCTTGTGCGAGCCATATCATTCAAGAAGAAAAAAAAATTCAAGGTTATTTGATGACACTAGTGGCGAACACAACCTAAGTTCACTGAACACAGATGTTGTCTCTTGCAAAAATCATCAGTTTCTATTTTGAATGCCAGACAATAGAATTAACTCAAAGAAAGTTTCCAAATATTTAATCTTGTATTAAAAGCCAATTGGTAAATTAAATGAAAACTTACCTGAATACATTTCAATATCAGGAAGATTTGTAACTGATGTTGCCTGGATACTTTCAGGCAGCAGACAATTGCAGAAGGAACCTGATATTACAGATATGACGTTAGAGAGGGAGATCAGGCAACCTAGACCACCAGACATCCCACTCAAACTGAAAATTTCTTATGAAAATCTCTCTCCTCTTTCCCTTGCACACCCCCCCCCCGGGGCGCCCCCCAAAGCACCTTGTGCATGCCTGTCTTATCAGTCTTTGTACATAGATAGAGGATGATCATTAGAAATGGTCTACTGACGAAATAAGGGCATAAGTGCTTAAAGATATCTAAGTTACACCATAAAGCATAAGCACTCATTACGTGTTGATTATAGATAACGCTAACAAACACGAAGTTAAAACCAAGATAAATAAAGGTATCATTTCGCCCCAATAGAGGTATCAAATGAACCAAATTAGCTCCAACTATTGATGTTAAGAAAAGTATGAAAAGATTACATTGATGTTAAGAAAAGTATGAAAAGATTACACTCCTCACCTAGACGAGCCAATCGATTCACCCACCCAGGTATAGGTTTTCCAGTGAGCTGCAGACAAACTTCATCAGTGAAATGATTGCAATTCTTAGAAATCAAATTGTATGAGTCCCCGAGGTATTTGTTGGAAAGATGCTCCATGAATGACCGAAAATCTGAACGAGACATGTCGATACTTCCCAAAAGGATTGAGCGCCTAAAGACAAAACCAGGGCAACTTCTAGGTTCAACCTCGAACACTCCACTGGTTGGGTACTCATGAGCTCCAAAGCCAAATTCCATGCCATGTGCTATTTCATAAAATTTACAAAACTGATTAATAAAGATAAGTATAACAGGATAAGAAAACATCTAAGAAAGAAGCCCAGCATATTGAAATGACAAAACAAAAAGTTCAAGGAAGTGTTTTTATAAGGTCTGTGTCCCATTTCAAAGGGAGAGGCTGCAAATAGTTCCATCTGTATGAAGTAGTTAGCTTAATAATTGATTGTCCAACATCAACAATGTCACCTACTACAACTACTAAGTTCACCCATTTAAGTACCTAATTCTATTCTTTTGCTATAACCACCAGGGACAGCTCCCACATAATTAACATAACAAGATATGAAGATATACAACATATTGTCCATGCATTACCATGATGATGCCTGACATGCAATTTCCATTATTTGATAGTTTAAATGTAAAATCATAATTGAAATATCCTACCAGCATAAACAACAAACTTCATAAATAAGTATTTACTGTTACAAAGCCCTTTGTTCCAACCTTTCATAAAACTAGAAACAGAATTTACAAAGATATTTTTATGGGATCAGAAGAAATCATTAATTAAATACAGAAGTAGCATCAAGGCAATAGAAAGTGTTCTGAGTAGTAGGATTGGCTTCAAAGAATACAATAATTTTCAGAAGGGTATAATGTCCTCGGATACGATCCTACCTTGAAAGGCAGTGTGGCTGAAAAAAGCTGTAATGGTTAGCAAGAAAGGTAGGCTTCGGAGTTATGCATTGAATTCCAGAAGGTGCAAACATATGCAAAGCATAATGGTTTAAAGGAACCCACCTGCTGTACAAATGGAGACAATTGCCGATTCACCAGAACCAGCAAGAGAGTAGAAATTAACTTGCAAAAACAGACACCAATTGGCAATCTACGCTACCCCATATCAAAAGAGGTCAAGAATTCTACGAAATGAGTTAACAGGGACGAATAAATTTTATAAGCTTACGCACCATTGAATTTCCTTGATCTTCGCTTTCATATCTTTAACATGGGCTATATAATGAGTGAATGGCAGAGCTAAAGGGCATATAGACAAAGGCATTACGTGTACTTCATGGTACGTAATATATGCAGATGCTCAGATTAAATGTCTCCCAGAAACACAATAAGATCACTATTCTCAAATTTCATACTTTATCTATTAGATACATCATACCACTCATAAACCCAGTAGAATTGAAGTAGCTCAGTCAAGCGCAACTCTTGCATGACCAATTTTATCCCCTTTTCTCAAAATTTTGAACCCATTTTAAAAAGAAAAAAAAATGAAAAAGAGCCATAAAAAGGTTGTGCGTGTTGAATCTGGCTGGGTTGTCTGGCGCACTCTTTGCTGCATCTTCTCTCTCTATCCAGATAGCTTATTTCCTCTTTAATTTTTTCTTCCATCTTATTCTTCTATACGTGTTAGGCATCATACAGTTGCAGTATCTTTAGATCTTTCTTTCTACCATCTTGATATTTTGTTCCTTTTCATTTAGGTTGCTTAAATTGTTTGAGTCATGTATAATTGGAAACCTGGAGAGGGACTTGAATTGATTGTGCAAGAGCTTGCAGTCAGCATATCAGTAGATTGGCTGCTGCACTGTGATTTAGTTGGTTAGAGAGACTTTTTTTCAAATGTTATACAGTGCGCAAGATTAGCAAATGCTTGATTGTGAACCTGTAATATATGCTTGTTTAACTTAAGATTTAGCTTCATTTTACTTACATCAATAGTTGACTAATTAATTTTTTAGTTTATTTGTATTGTGACTACCTCTTTATTATTTTTCTTTGAAAAATGAAAGTTTAAAATTTTTGTATTTGTTATTTAGCAGGTAGAATTTGTCAATATTTTACTTTTGTGAGAATTACTAGTAATATTATTTACAACAAATTATATGTGCCTGGATTTGATAAGGCATTTATCAAAGCAAGGCTACATTGTGACACATGCCATAGTTCTAGAGATTAATTACAAGTCTCCCTTTAATTTTCATATTCAAATAGTCTCCTTTTAATTTTCAAATTCAAGTCAAATTAGGCATATTTTTCCAGAATTTGACAAGAAAAGGCTTTGCACCATTGTGCAGCATGCACCGGCAATAACTGTGGTTGGATCCATACAACCACTATACTCTCTTATATTGCCTTCCACATTTTACATTCCAAAAGTTTCCTTTTAACGTCATGTTAGTCTCCAAATTTACTAAAACTCTAAACTATTCTATCTTCTTTTCCAAATTTTGTTATATTCAGGATTTGAAGACAAGGAAGATGATTGGACAAGGGAATGAGTTTAATGGTCTTTACAGCTTGGATGGAACATTAGGCTTCCACAGCATGTTCTGCTACAGCTTCTCCCTTGGACGACGTTCATGAGCTGCCTGTCCCTTTTCTTAGTTCATACTTCATTCCGATGTTTGGGTCTATGTTTGGGATCCAACTTAGGTCACATCCAAACTTGGGTTCAAGTATTTTTTAATCTTTTTAAACGAATTTTCATGAATGACTTGGTTATATGGTAATATCCAATGACAGGTCATTCTGATCACCCAAAAGCCATTAATCCACAAGCTTGCTATCATAGTTATTGGGGTGGGTCTTGTATAGTGCGTCATTCAATTAATCACAAGCCATCCTCAGTTCTTCAAGTGAAAATTACTCAAATTCCTATTTCCTAGGTAAGATCTGTTTACTTTCACTACTTGTATCTTTGGGGTTGTCTGCATTGTCAACCAACTTCAACATGTTGTACATAAGTCTGATCCTTTGGCGGTGGATGATGAACAATTGTCATTTGAAACTTTGATCCATGTTATTCATGCATAACAAGTTAATATAAGGAAATTATGCTTTTACTTCCACATGAGAAACAAGTGTATCAAGGTTAAATTAATTTAGAATATGATAAAAATAAATATTTTCAGAATCATGTGAAACTTTGATTCATTTTATTGATGCACGACAAGTGTTAATCCAAATTCATTCCAGCATCAAAAAAATGAGGAATTCAAGTAGAAATGGCAGTGTCTCAGATTAACATAGACCAAACCAATGAGAAAGAATACCAAAATTTTGACTGCAGGGATCTTACTAAGGGGAGATGTTTGTATCAAAAGCTATCAATATAATCACTCTGGATTTTCCATAGTCTTCCAGGGTCAGATGGCAAATAGTCACTATCTCTTTACAATTGCAATTGATACTAAATCTGGAAGACCCTTAAACTATAAATGATGGGGCTTGCCAAAGGAATGAATTTGGGGATTGAAAAGCCAAAACCACACAACAGATGTCGCTGGATAATAGATTATGGTAGCAATGATGAAAGGAGCCATTATGAAGCTTGATTGATATACACTAGAGGCATGAAATGTTTGTTGTTCTCTTGTTTGGCTAGTTTTAAACCTCTCTTGAGTCTTTCCAATTTGAGAACCAAGGTTTAAAAAACTTTTCAAGCAGTTAGCTGACAAGTCATAATGCCGATCCATTTGAATCTTCAAACATTCAAGTTTAGTCATGCAGGGGCAAAAATTAAGCACTCCTAATCCTGAGGACTGTTGTGCTATCTCCTGGTAGCGTGCTACAATATTTAACTGTCACTGACCAGTCTAATTATAGAGAAAACAGTTTTCAACAAGTTATAGAAATCACTAACAATAAAAATTTTAAGAAATTAAAACACACAAATCTAGCAGTGAATGCTCCTTTATTGCCAGTGTCTAACTAAAACTTGAAATGAAAAGTACTTGTAATAACTTCCAAATTTCCAGCAGGAAGAACAATAAGCCTGAAGTATGAGAGTAGTGTTTCTTGCATAAACTAATTGATAGTTTTCCAAAGGATCAACTACCCAAATTCGATAGAATTATACACATAAAAGAGGACAATGCTTTGCTAAACTGCATCAAACGCAAGCAAAAAATGCATAACAGAGTACTATTATTTGAATTAGAAAGGCACCGTTGATTATACCTTCAATACCAGAATGAAAAATCCCGCATCCAAACCAATAAAGATAGTTGTTTACAGGAGTGAGATCATATATATTCAGGTAGAGCATCGCCCTACTTTTCTCTCGGCCGCTCCGCTCCGTGGGCGAGCTATCAGAGCTAGACGAAATTGGAAACAATTTCATTATATCTACCAGCCCCTATATCACCAACAACGCTCCAAACAACTCGTATGTTAATAATGGGTATGTTTTACAAGCATTGGCTCTCTTCAGAGCCCAGCATCCAAATAACTGCAGAAAACCCTGGACAAACAGGAAAGGCGAAAACCAATTAGGTTAGACCTTGAACTAAATCACTTGCATTGTTAACAAAAATAGAAAACTCACAGTCTGAACTGGGAAATCAATGATTCAAGCAGGAAAAAAAAAAGAGAGGAGTCCGAGAAAAGAAAAAACATAAAATCAAAGACCAGTCTAATCAAAACGATTGGTTCTTATGCGATCGTCCGCCAAAGGGCCAACATTTATTGTTGTGATTGATACAAACCTTCGAGAAAACACATACAACGGCGCGTGCCTGTGTGTATACATGCAGGGAAGGAAAAAAAATACTGAGAGAGAGAGCGAGAGAGGGAGAAGTTACAGGGGATTTCACGGGGAAATTCTTCAATGCGATGTGGGAATGATGAAGACAGCACACAGAGAGAGAGAGAGAGAGAGAGAGGGTTCGATATTTTGGGTGAAAGAGGGGAGGGGCTGGCAGGGAGAAACCAAATCATTGACCCTTAAAATAGCTGTTTGGAATCAATTCAAAGTTCAAAATCAATTTCAATTATATATAAAGAAGAGAGTTGCGTCAGGTTTGATGATGATGCGTCATAGTTGAAAATTTTTTAGGTTGATAAAATTTTAGATTTATTTAAATATATATATATATATATATATATATGGATGAATAGCAATTAATTTTTAAGATATACATGTACTTATACACACACATATAAATGTGATTCACGTGTATATAAGTGTACATGTAAGCATTGATTTAATTATTAATAAATATAATAAATAAATTTTAAATATATATGAATATACGTGAGAGTACCAATTTAAATTTAAATAAGAATTAGTAAGGTATATTGTTTGGATCGTGTGAAGGGTATGAAAACCATCGAAATCTTGAAACAAACATAGCCTTTCTTTTTTCTTTTTTCTTTTTTTTTTTCATTTTCTGAATAATAGCAATCACACGTATTTTAGCCTTAAGCATAATTAATTTCTAATTCTTAGATTTGAGAAAATTTAGATATAAATCCTTACGGCTATGTTTGGGAGGGGGTTATGCTGATAGAGGATGTTTGGTAGGTTACGTTAGAATAAGTAATATATTTAGAACGAATATTTTGATATAATGAACAGTATGATTTATTTAAATTTAAATATAAATAAATATATAATAATAATTGAATGATAACAAAATACAAGGATAATAATTATTTTTTAAAATAAGTATATATAAATGTGATAGTAGATATGTAAATATATATGTATTTGTTTGATTGTGAGTAGATGTAATGATTTAAAAATAATTAATTAGTTATATATTTAAGAGAAGAAAAATTTAATTTAATTTTGAATTTAAAATAAGATTTTATAGTGTAAGATGGTTGGTTATACGAAGTTGATGAGATAAAAAAAAATGTGAAATGTGGGTTTAAATTAAAATTTCTCTTTCCTAAAATATTGTAATTTCAACATGAAAAAAGAAAAGAAAGAAAAACCCTTTTGTTTATGTTTAGATCTAAATTTTGAAGGGTGAAAATTGGTACAAAAATTTAAGAACAATGTAAAAATAAGAGAGAAAAAGAGATTAAAAAATTAATATTTTAATATATGATATGTTAAAAAAAATATTTAAATTGGTGTAAATTTCGAACCAAATTCTCACTTAATTTTGATCATTTTGTTTGGACAGAAGTATCATAGGTGTAATTTTTCAAAATTGAATGGGCTAATTATAGTTATATCCAAATCTCTCGTGTTTACTTTATTTTAAGATTTTTTAACCATTCACACGCCTAGCAACTCGTATGGACACACATCTCCTTAAAACTTGAACTCATGATTTTAAATTACTGATAAGTTTTGTTTTAAAATTTGGGTATATATTTTTAATTGTTTTTGTATCAAAATTTGTGTAAAAATAAGAGATAGAGAGAAAAAGATAAAATTTAAAAAATATAATGATTGAATATACATTTTTGGAAGTCAAAATTGAAAAACCAACATTTATTTTTAAATTATCCACTTTTTAAAAATACACACTCAATTATTACACTTCTTTTTTATCTCTTTCTTTTTCTTACTTTTACACAATTATCGAAATAAAAACACTTAAAAACACACACTATAATTATAAAACAAAGAAAGCCTGTACATTCATAAACAAGGATTAGTAATTTAGCCCAAGCCTGGTCTCAGCATCGTCCCTTTGCAATTATCAAGAAATCTCCACAGGAGGGGTAAACTGGATATGGTTACATTTTTTAATAATTACCTAGACAATGATTAAATTATGGGTCTAATTACAAGCATCACCCTAAAGGAACATTGGCTATGTTTGTCATTAGTTTTGGATGTGTGTTTGGAAGTATTTTTATGTCAAGAATTATATAAAAATAATATATATATATATATATATTAAAAAAAAGAATTGTAGCATATACTTTGAGATATAAAAATGAAATCATAGTCCTTGTTTTTGCTAGTCAAGCGGTTGCTTTGTTGTATGTTAGTTGATAATTCGAGGGAGTAGAGTGGTCTATGTTTCCATTATTACTCATTTTTTAGTAATAATGTGTGTTTCATTAGTTTATTTATTTATTTATTTTATTTGTGTATTTGGAATGTTTTCATGTTTTTTACATATTTTTTATGTTTATTATTTGCATTTATAGGGCAACACGAGTGCGCATATATTTTATAGACAATTTAAGTTTAATTGGTATTTTGGTGTGTGGGGTCAGACTTGCAAATGTTTAAAGATGGAAAGATAAAAGAAAAAGTTGAAGACAACGTGAGAAAATCGAAGTAAATGCTCATCGTCTAGTCCAACGTTGAACTCTCCAAGGTATGCATCGTTGCCACGACATTGGACAGACAATGTTGAAACTCTGGGTTATGTTTCGAAGGGGAGACATACTCGGTGAGAATCGTGTTAGAAAGAGAATTATATTTAAAAGAAAATTTTTAAATAGATGAATAGAATAAATTATTTAAATTTGTGTAGTTAAATATGTAAAAAATATATAACAATGAATGATATAGTATATAGTAGTATGTAAAGTAATAATTAATTTTTAAAATATAAATATATATATATATAAATGTGAGTGTGTGTGTGGTGTAGTGTATGTATATAGGCAAGATCATAATTAAAGATTTTACCTCATTATCCAAGCAAGATCATGATTAAAGATTCAAGTGATTGAAAGCTTGTGAGACAAGCTTGGAGAAGTACATATTTTAGAAAAAGTCTCTCGTTCTCTATTTTGTTATTTTTATATTTTGATGTGACAATGAATAGAGCTATGACTTATACGTTAATTTGATTAGAAGTGGCTAAATCTTTACATGTGGGGACTTGTGATATTAATTATATAAATATATATATATATATATATAATTGTTAATTGTTTTAATCTTCATTCTTATTTGTTTGTCTAGCTAGCTTAGATTGATTTCTTGATTGACGAAAATTAGCAAGAGAAATATTTATGGATTGGAAGTTAGGCTTGCGATTGCATGTTCACTTCAATCTCCTTAATTTTCTTACTTCTCAAAGAAATTTATTTGGAATTTAGCCCAATTACCAATATCTTTTAGAATTTTTCCTAGAATAATTTTTGTCCATTTTCTCTATTTATCCCATTTTCCTCTCTCATTTTCTTTCACAAATACTATACGAACGCATATAGAACAACATTTCCATATCTCATATTACAAAAATTTTCTTATCTTATTTTTCCAACTTTATTTAAAAAAATTATTTTTAAAATGGAATGTCCATTTAACTTTAGCCTAAAAATACGTAGCTTAGGAATATAATGAGAGCAAATTTTAATTGTACTTGGGACAAATGTTATTTACAATGTTTATATTTTAAAAGTCTTTTGAAGTTAAACATAACTTAAAACTTTCAAAATAAAAGACAACTAAAAGAGCCCAAAATTATTATCCTTTTTGGTAAGATAAAAGCTCCCCATGGTAGGAGTGTTAAAAAGTCAAGCATGAGTAGCAACTTTAACTCGATATTTGTTCAAATATTATTCGTTTCAATTTTATACAATTTAAATTCAAATTAAAATTTAAAATAAACAATGGAATTGAGTTAAAAAGAATTATTTAAATTCAAATTTAAGTTTAATTAGACATCAGAGTCTAGTCTAATCAAGTTCGACTTGAATCCATTGCCTTATTAACACCCCCCTACCCCATAGTATGTATATCCTCTATGATTTTAGTAGTCTTTTTAACTTCTGTTTTGTTCTCTATTATTTTAGTAGTCTTTTAACTTTTTCCTTTTTGTTCCAGTTGTCTTGAATTAGGCAAAGATTAAATTATTGGATACTTCCTATCTCAACGTTCTAATGTTTTTGTTTGGAACCCGCATTTGCCACTATTCCCAACCCACTCAAATTTTTATCAACAAAGACACTTTGCATTACAAAATTTTTTATTTAAATTTAAATTAAAAATTTTCATATATTACGTATATAACTAATTAATTTTTCTTCAATCATTATACCTATTTACAATCAAATACATATCTTCATTGATACACTTATTTACCCATATTCATACTTGATAAACCCATATACTACCAAATTATCTAATTATTACAATATATTATAGACAAAAAAAATAATCAAATTCAAATAATTTTAAATTTCTATCAAACATAAATTTTATATCCTTCAAAATTTACATTTATTTTTCAACTCCAATCCAAATGAACAAGCATACCCCATATTATTTGTTACACTTACCACGCATCACGCGTCGCGGTTCCAACAAAATTTGGGAAAATGCATACAAGAAGGTGGTGACCAAATAAGTTAGCCCATAACACTAGGAATTCCCAACTAACCCCATAACCAGAGAGTCCCCAAAATTCTGGAATATGAATCTAGATGTTATAAAATTAAAAAATTTGGCTTTCACAGAATGGATTCAAATTATCAATAAATTTTCAAATTAAATTTCTATTATAAGTTCTGAGGTAATGATTAAAACATATGAATCAGCACATTAAACATGTCATCACAAAATGGCTACAGTTAGTGTGAGCCATTAGATTAAAAATAGTACATAGAATAGACAATGTACAAATTCAATGTTTAAGCTCGGTTCCTATTATCTGACAGTTAAAATATATGCACTTTAGCAACCAAGAATTACCACCGAAATTACCATCCCACACTAAATTGCTTTACATTTCCACAAGTAATTTATTGAGCACAGAAAACTACCTTCTGCAGGGACATGAAAATAGGAAAGGAAGAAAACTACTATTTTGTTTTTCTATTACTCATAGTTCTCCATAAATTGACATCTAAGACCCAAGAAATGTCCAAAGCACTGGGGTTCTTAGCTCCCCGCAAAAACTTGTACAGAAGAAGAAACAGAAGATGAAGCGGTCTTAACTGATATTACTTCATAGTAGAAGAGCATAAAGTCAGTAAAACGCTTCCAATTTCTGAGAGAATTTTTGCAGAATGTAAGAAAATGGTTTTAGGGCATTTGCCCAAGTCAATTTGTACAGAAATTACACACCCCTATAAAACACCTACAGAATGGAATGCCTAACAAGAGTGAGATTCAAGCCAATACCAATAGCTTAAAAAGAGAGGACATAAAATAAAAAATTAAAAAAAGAATAATCATTTTGCTGGCCAAGACCATCTCGGCAACCATAAAATCTTGATTCCGCCGCTGCATCAACTAAATGCATTGAGATGTGTAGCTCTGACATATATAACACCTTTCGATTGTCATGAAAGACAGAATCGCGGGGAGGCTATTAATGGGAAGCTGGACGTGATTGTGCTCGGTATATTACCTGTATGGATTGTTCAAGCACCGATCCAGAAATATGTTCTAGACACGCCAAATGTTGGACATACCATTCACTTATCCATATCAGCCAAGGCTTAACTGTGGCAATTCTGGAGGATTACGACTAATCAAATTTGCCCACAGATTTGCAAGAGCGACAAAGCATTGGTCACTTCCCCATTCTGTCTTCTTCATGCCTGGTTTGGAAATGTTATGAAAAAAGTCGAAAGTGGATCTATTTTTGAAAGATATTAATGAAAGCAGAGAAAGATCATCTAACGCTTGTGATGAAAAGAGAAAACTAGCCCATCACAGACTCTTAAGAGAACACATCACAGTTATCGTTCATTTTTATCCTAAAATACGTGTAATCTGGATCATCTGTGAGTTTTAACTTAAAAACTTTTAAGCTCCATAAAACATATCAAGTCGTATCTTCGTTCCATACTCAACATCTACCAACGATTCTGGTCTTTTTTCAAATTAATTGACATTTTGGACCTTAAAGATGTGAAATCAAAGATCTGAAATCTCTACAGGAACAAATATAACTGGCATTTGTCCAAATCTTCACAAGTAAATAGAAAAATCAACTAGTATCTGGCAGCAATGTATAATCAAACTTGCACTACTACTGAGTTAAGGGAACAAAAGAGAATTCAAGTTATGTTATTTCAGCACATGTACCTGGCATCGCCTCTGCAGTTAGGATTGACAGCTGACACAATGATTCTTTTCCTGCGAAAACATAGTTTTGAAGTGCAAGTGCATCAAGACTAAGGATGTGTTTGATGGACTTTAATAACGATGATGCATCACTGGGCACTGATACACTTGAAAGAGCTTCTTCAAGTCCCGAAGAGAACCATATGGCATGACATTCCTCTAGAAGAACATCTATGGCTGGCAAATCCACCAAACCTGAGTAAGTCCAAGGCCTGTAAAGTTTGGCTGATGCTCCAAGAACTGCAACCACCCGGTAGATTTCTCCCAGGGCTAGAAAAAACTTCCTTCCTGCTGTCATTAAAATGATTTTAGAAAGAACTAAAACAGAGAATATGTTGAAGGCATAAAATAGCTAGTGTCCTATTCATCAACTTTGTTCTTTGCCCAAAACTTATAGTTCATTGTTAATAATAACCTGCTATCCTTTACCTAAAGTAGTTAAGTTACAGAAGATGCTATGTGTCGTGTTCCTCTCAAGGCTCAACATGATCAAGAGTACTTTAAAATGCAGTACCTTGAGGTTCAGACAGTAATTGACCATGAATTTGCTTCTCCACTGCTTGATTCCAAATCGAGGCACCGCATTTTAACTCTAGCGCACAGACAGAAATCATCTCATTCCATATGGAGATATACGCCCTTCGCTCCTCCAATGTTCCTATCGTCAAAATCTTAAGCATTGCTGTTGCGTGCCTTAGAAGTTCCATAGCTGACCTCAGATCCTTCTCTGCCTATATTTGTTCGCCAAGGTACAACATAAGTGGCAAAGCAACAGGAATGCACACACAGAAAGAAAGCTAATAGGAAGATAAAAGGCAAGGGCCGATCAGTCAAAACTCAACTCCAATAAAAGTCGTAGTAATTGTTTGTTTTTTCATCCAAAAAAATGTTGAAACTATTGCTTCCGTCAGAGAAAACAATAGTGACTATATATAAATAAATTGTCACAAAATATAATATAAAATTAAAATTCTGAAAAGATATCCATAAATCAAGGAATAAACTATATACTAGTAAACTACATATTATCGGGTGAGAGATCAAGAATGAACTACATACTAGTAACAACTTGTTTGACAAGTGATATTCTGACTCTAGTCTTTGAAACTCTGGCTCCAGCAAAACTTCCAAAAATTCATTGAAAGAATGTTCTCCTGAAGAGTGATCCTGAAAATTGCTATGTTCAAATGGTAACTTCATTTGTTCAAGTTCCTTGCAGACCAACTGCAAAAAGATTGAGAACATCAGCTATGAACGTGCAAGACACCAACATAATTAAGTAATGAAATACAAGTTAAGGATGCAATGGACAACTTTACAAGGGAATTACAGAACTCAAAAGACTGGAACGAAAGGAATGAAATTTATATCAAGAAATGCACAGCACATATGGCACTTGTTTACTCACTAAAATCACAGGGAAAATAATAGTCTAATGGGAAATCTAAGGAATTTCATGATGCTTTTATCACACATGGAAAATCTTGCTAATATTTTACTGCTTCTTACATCTTTCGTTTTAAATAACTTCATAGCTGATATAAGTATGTATAATAATAATGTGTATATAAATGTGAGAAAAATCATCCATAGTAAGATCACAATTTGCGATTTTGAAGAGAATAACATCCTTCCAACATTTACACAAGGCTTTCAAATAGTGGTAAATTTACCTGCGACTAGCTTGGGTAGATCACCTAAAATAAGGTCAAATTACCTATGTGAATAATACAAAAAAGGACTACGTGACTATCTTCTGCAGATTAATACAGTAGCAAAAAATTCGTTAGAAGCGCTCTGACAGCTAAACAAAGTTCTTAGATGGTGTGGTTCAGTCTCATTAAAAATTAGTTTTTTATGCTCAGTGCCTATTACCGCATTACAGCAATCTTCCATGGAACCCAATATCCAAACTTCCATGTAAACAATTTGACATTCCATAGAAGCATAAGCATGTGATCTTAAAACTTCAAATTATTTTCTAAATAAAATTGACAAAAAAATGGATAGAAAATATTTGAAATCCTTGCAAAAGGCCATTACTGCAAGTTTTGTTATTACATCATTATAGCAGTATTTAAGAACACAGATGACAAGATAAATTCACATAATAAGATTTGAAAATATAATATATAGTGCTCTAAGTGATTAAAAGACAATTTCAGAGATGCTAATTGCTTTGCAATTAATATACCATCCAGAATGTTCGACCAGATTTAACCATTTATTGAACTGAAAGGAATAGCACCAGATCACAACTTTTCAAGAAAGGAATATTTGAAATTGAAAAAAAAATAAAATCATGGTTTCTCAAGAAACTAATGTTGCCTGCTTGAGTACAACCAATTTAATCTTAAATATCTTACCCAAAACAAACATTCTAAAAAACAACAGAAGTAAGGATATGGAGTTAAGATGGTCCAACTCATAATAATCAAATCAGAGTATATTAGTCTTTTTTCATCTCAAATTCTGGAACACAAATCTAAAACTTAAGAGCCACAGTAGAAAAGGACATGTAGATGATTTGCCTGGAATTCACTATCAAAAGATGCAGCTCTTGTATCTTCACCAGAAAGAGTAGCATTTCCTGCAGCTTGCTAAAAAAAAGGGGCAGATTACGGAAAATTAGTAGTGACATGAAAGTCTAGCAAAAAATGAGAAGTGTGAAAAAATTGTAGGTAAATTTTAGTAATAACATTATTGAGAAACCAAATAATAATCGCAAGAAAATCAAGCTGTAATGCATACCCTTAGGCTTTCAATGTGGCATTTAACAACAAAGTATAGTTCATCTTTTAACTTGTGATAGAAATCCAAATAGCCGTTGAACTTCAGCTTGGAAGAGACATTAAGATATGTATCTCCAATACTGTAAAGAGAAGCCTCACTGTCAACCATTGTTTGTGGGGCATCCTTCAAATCCCATATACTATCATCAAGGTGCTTGTCCTCATTTACTTGAACAGAACTGGAAACCGCATCAGAGGGGTGTGACTCAGTTTTGGTTGGCTTGTGGACAGCATACATGGGAGACTGCTGCTCAGCTTGGCTATATAAACTTGATATCAGGTCCTTAACAGAAAGAACAGTCTTAGGAGTAGGACGATTTCTTTGATCAGAAGTAAACTGGTACTTAAACAAATTTTGAACATCTGAAGAACCACCACTTTCTGACTCTTCAACATCTGAGTCTTTGAAGCCAAAAATGGAGAGTGGAATTGCACCTTTTTGATAATTTAACTTTGAATCCTTCTCCTATAAAGTGAATCAAACACTGTAAGAGAAAAGTAAAGATAAAAGAAAAGTTTCACTGCCAAATTAAGGGAGCCTAACTTTTAAAGTATGCAAAGCAACAGCTTTGCTGCACATAACTATTCATCATTTTAAAAATTTTAGTGGGAAATCAATTAAGGTATGCATCAAGTAAGCAAAGCTTTTGTGTTGAACATTTTTGAAAAAAAATGATAAGAAAAAGAAACACTGAACTAAAAACCAAACACAATATGATCAAATTGCAAGCAGATAGCGGGATATAGATGGAAAGAAATAAATTCAAGATATATACACATACATAAGTAATATTTTATATAGTTGTTCTCAACAATGAGTAGATGATATTTAGAAAACTAAGAAAGAAACTAAAAGGGCAAACAGGATCAGTCTTCATGAAGGCAATAATGCAAATGGAGAATAATGCAAAATGGAGATCACGTTGGCTAGTCAGAGGAGCAAGGAAAACTAAATATGGAGCACCTTGAGAAACAATTCACATGGACCACGAAATTTGATGCATCTAACTAAATCTCATAAAAAATGCTCATTCTCTTAGACGTTTGATTAATAAAGCTATGATCTATAGCACCATCCACAGTTCACAACAGAGGTTGCTTGATAGTGTTTTTAAGAGTAGCAATGCTTCAAGCATATATATATCGTAAGCAAATTGTAACTACACAAAGAAAACTATAAGTCATTCAGAAGAAAGGGAAAATATAAATGACTTTACCTGGATTTTTCCATCCATTGTTGATTCAACTTCAGAGGGAAAAAGAACATTATTGGTAGATGCTTCCTGAAACAAGTACTGAAACTTTATCAAAAGGAATCTGTGATATAAAAAATTTAGGAAAAAAGGTAAGCAGACAGAAAGAGAAACTTACCACTGCCTGTTGTCCAGTTTTGGTAGAAGCAGCAGTAAACTCTCCAAAATCATCATCAAATTCCGAATCTCCCACATCCGGGATGTGGTTTAATGTAACTTTAATATTATTTTGTTCAATAGTTGAATTTTTATCTGGGGAAAAATCGTCAAAAGTTGCTGCACCTGTCTGAATACCAATCCAATCCACTTCCTGGGAAATCCTAGAAATACCACTAGAGGGAGCAAAATAATCAACTGCTTCAGTTGATGTCCCAAACAAATTAGTTGATCCATTTGGCATTTCAAACAGATCAAGTGCTTTCTTTGAGCCACTCGCGCTCATTGATGAATTTTCCCTTCTTTCTGAAACTTCATCCACCATGAGGTCAACCTTCAGATAAAGTTTATCACATTTAGCAAACCACAAGTAAAAGGCTATAAAAAAAAAAGCAAAGGTTAACTTCAAAGATGTACATTTTATTTTATGACCTGGAGTAAGTGTCTTATTTTCTGTATTTGAATTAAAAAAGCTATTCAAACCCACATGGGGCATGGTCAATTACTGACAGCAAACCAAGTCCCAAGTACCAAATATATGGATCATAACCATAGTTTGATATCATGTGCAATTCTTGGCCTTCTCTATAGAATTCAAATTATGATAATCTAAAAACAGTAAGAATGGCTAAGCTAATTAAACAGGTACTTCATTACAGCTAAATTTTTGTGTAATACTGTCTCACATTATTATTTGTTTCTTTCTGACTGGAATTCTGATTATGCAACCCTAAATTCCCATCTCTCATCCACATCATCAGATAACATTAGCAGAATCATTTGATTGTAGTCTTTGACAATTCATATCCAAATCTTAACATGGCATCTTCACATTTCTGGAGTCGATACATTAAGATTGGAGCTAAATCCTTTAAATTCTGGAATCTAGACATCAAAAAGGTCTTCATTCGCATATTTCACTTAGATCAAACAAGTAAAACTTAAACCAAACTTCTACCATGACTCTTTTTGTGAGCTGAACGGGATCACTTACACCTACTATACCACTCAAATCAACATTTTCCATCTTGCTCACAGCTGATCTTGTGGTACTCTGATTTGTGCTCGAATAAAATCCACTCTCAAGTCTCAACCAAATTACTCCTGCCAATGGAACTGGAACTGGAACTGGACCAGTTGGCAATTTCTCGCACCAAAATCTTAGGGTCATCCATCTCCAAAACTTACTGTTTGTGCCCAAAGTTTTATCAATATTATGAGCATTTCTACCTGTATAGGTTGACTGCATATATGTAACTGCTAATTACAACAACTACAGCGCTATATTTCAAAAATTAAGAAAAACAAAAATTTGGTGGCATACAGAAACAATCATCACGAAGACAATATGTAAATTACAAAGCATGTTAGTTTGTCAAAAATAAAGAGCAAGAAAAAGGTAAATATGCAGCAGTTTGAGATGCATTTCACCATCAACTTGACTAAATACATTGACGTGGGCTCATTCTTTCTATTGACAAATCAAGCTAGGAGCTATTCCTAACCCCACCACTGGTCCATTGTAAAGGTTGCAAAACTCTATTTTTAAGAGTTGCAAGGTTTCATCTGTCACTATCTTAAGCAATTCCAGATAAGTATAGAACTTGCTCAGTACAAAGGTTAATAAACTGAAACAACTATTTACTTGACCTGGATTTCACCATTCATGGTTGATACTGTATCTTTAGAGGAAGGATTAATGTCACTGGTAGATACTCCCTGTCACAAGTACTGAAATTTTAACAAACTCAATCTTGTAATATAATAAGGTCAAGAGAAACATCGGCAGACAGAGGAGTAACTTACCCCTGGTTTTGGTCCAGTTTCTGCAGCAGCAGCAGTAAACTCTCCAAAATCTTCATCTGATTCTGCAGTGTCAATGTATGGCTTATGGTCTGGTATGCCTTTCAGCTTGTTTTCTTCAATATTGGAATTTGTATGTGAAATAAAACCATTTATAGTTCTTGACTGAGTGCCAAACAAATCCATTTCCTTGGAAGTGCTAGAAATACTACTTAAAGTTGAAAAATAATCAACAGATTCAGCTGAAGTCGCAAAGAAATTGATTGATCCATTTGAAGTCCCAAATACATCAGGTGGTTTGTTTAAGCCGCTTACACTTTCTGGTGAATTCGCACTTCTTTCAGAAAGTTCAGGCATCATGAAGTCAACCTTCAGATGAAACTTAGTACATTCAGCAAACAAAATGTAAAGATAATCATGTTTAGGCCAAAGCATATATCAAATTTCTCTGTATTTTAGTTTCAAATAAGCTACAAATTTCATTCAAATATGACCCATAATCAATGAACCTCATAATTCAAGTCAGAAGTCATGTATCATATTCACAGCCATAGTCTGACAGGAATTACACAACTTAGCTTCACATCCATCTCTGACTTCTTGATGACTTAAGTTTATAACCACTATAAATGAAAACAACTAAACAAGTACTTCCTCACAAAATCACTCAGTATTCTAACAAAAGTTGCACACTTTATTGACCCCTTAATTATTAGTATTGACCGTCAACACTATTTGTAATAAAGTTTCTCTAATTAAGGGAAAAGTGGGAAGAAGTTATAGAAAATGGGAGAATAAATTGAGGAAAGTGGAAGAGTCAGTCAACAAGAAAAATGTTGAAGGGATCAGTCTCTCTTCTTCTTCAAGATTCTATTCTTTTTCTTGAACATATTGAGGCCAAATCAGAAAGGATATCCTCTGCATTGTAATTCTTGATATCATAACTAAAATACACAACTCCTCCCACCCCCATGGACATAGGCTATTGGCCAAACCCCATAAATCCTACGTTCTTTGATGATTTTTTTTTTGGTAATTTCATGCTTGAGTGTGCGATTTGAGATTGAAAAAACCCTACAATTTCAAATCGTACCACTAGGATTTTGTAATTTTGATGCACTTGACTAAATATCATGAAGTTGCTTTTACACATTATTAATCCATCTAGCTTGCCTAAACCGTTCACAGTTTATGATAAAGTTAGAAGAGACGCCTTTCATGCATCACTATTTTAAACTGTTCCTAGCTATCCAAAGGAAAAACAAGTATAGAAGTTAAATCAGCAGAAAGGTTTATCAAGTGAAATAGTTGATCACTTCACCTGAATTTTGTCATCAGATGTTGGTACTGGACCCTTGGAAGGAGAAGAAACATCATCGGTAGATGCTTCCTGAAACGAGAACAAAACTTTACCGGACACAAGCTTCTGATACAAGAGATTAGGATACTAAATAAGTGGACAGAAGGGTAACCTACCTGTGGCTTTGATTCAGTTTCTGCAGAAGCAGAAGTAAACTCTCCAAAACCTTCATCAAATTCTCTGCTTCCAACATCTGGACTATGGTTTTTCATACCTTTGGTGCTAGTTTGATCTATATTTGATCTTGTATCAGTAGTCAAACCATTAAGAGTTCTGGCTTCTGTCTGAATACCAAAGACATCCACTTCCATGGAAGTGGTAGAAAAACCACTTGAGCTGGCAAAATAATCAATTGATCCAGTTGACTTCTCAAAGAAATTCACTGAACCATTTGAAGTCCCAATCACATCATTTGATTTTCTTGAACCATTTACACTCCCAGATGAAAATGTATTTCTTTTTGAAACTTCCTGCATCAAGGAGTCAACCTTCAGATAAAGATAGCCTTCAGCAAAGCATGTACACAACCATACAGTTTAGTTCAGAGATGCGCCATTTTATTTGCGAGCTGGAGCAAGTAATTAATTTTTGTATCCGAATTAATCTGCAATTTATCGACCTGGCCTACAGTTACTTCCTCCAACTCATAGGAATTTAGATCATATATCCATTGATTGGCATGAAATAGAATTTTGGCTGAAAATAACTAGGAAGAGTAAATAACTGATCACAGCTCCAATTTAGTGTTTTGGCATGACAATGAGAATAGTTTCTTACACTATTATTCACTTTTTCATTCCAGAATTCTGAATGCGCATCCTTGAATTCCCATCCGTCACCGCCATTATCATCAGAACCATCCAAATGTTGCTTTTGATTCTTCATATCTAAACCTGGATTCGAGGTCTGCAAATTTGGAGTTATTGTGTTCAAATTAGAGTTAACTCCATTGTATTCCTGAGCCGAGGGGCCAAAGAGATCTCCATTCTTACTTGGATCCGGCAAATATGACTTGAAACCGAACTCTTCATTGTCGCTCTTGTTTGTGAGGTGACTGCGATTTTCAATACCAATCGGATCATTCAAGTCCACAATTTTCGACTTGCTAATAACTGATCCAGACGCATCCTGATTTAAGCTCAAATAAACTTCATTTTGAACCGGAGCAACACCGGTCGGGTAATTGGGACCAGGACTTTTGTCAGGCCTGATCGATGCATATTGATTATACAGATCGGCAATACTAAGATTCTGGGAATTAGACGCACCCTTATTAGCGGAAGTTGAATCGAAATCCCCAGCAACCGCACTGCTTTTCTCTTGATTGAAATCCCCAGAAACACCTAAATTGCCCTCTTCCTCCTCATCAGCAACCCCAAATATCGAAAGCGGCAAAGCGCCACTCGGCTTCACCCAGCGAGGAGGCGACACATGCTTATCCGACGGACGATTTCCCTGGTGAGAGGGGCCAGAAGGGTTCGATCCTTGTGGAGATTTCACAAAATCACCCCAATCGTCTTCGGCGGCGGCCAACGAATCCGGGCAGTTGGATTTGGAATCCGACTGAAAGGGAGCGAAAGCGAAGTCTCCGAACGCCTCATCATCCTCGTCGTCCGCCATAGGATGAAGGAGGCGGAAATATGTTTCTCTGCTGTCGGGGTAAAAATCCTATGAGCAGATTTGTGTCGTCGTGAAGGCACAACCGAAAATTTGATTGGCCATTGGAGGACTATAGGAACCACTCACCGTGACTTTAGAGACCGCATCCGGCCATGGCAAGTGCGGCAGAAGAATGCCCGTTATGTCGACGGCGTAAAAAATTGACCGACATTATCATTGTTGTTAGTGTTAGTGTTGGTGTTATTATATAGTTTGGTTATGTTTGGAACCCAATTTTCATCTTCAAAAATATCGTTCAAAATTCAACGTTCCTGAATATATCATCAACAATATTTTTATTTAAATTTAAATTTAAAATTTTACTCTCAAATATATATAATTAATTAATTATTTTTAAATTATTATATTTACTCTCAATCAAATCAATACTCATATATTATATTTATTTTTATTTTTATTTTAAAATATAATTATTATTCATATAAATTATAACATTGTTCCAATTATTATATATTTTGTATATATATTTAAATAAATTATATTATTCGCCTTATCAAAATTTTTATTTTAAACATACTACTCTTATCAACCTATCATTTTTAATAAAAATCCCTCCCCAAACATAGCTTTCGTTATATTATTGTATATTTATGAGAGTGCTTCACACATAAGATTACTAACAAATTGGCCCACTCTATGTCAAAAATAAATACACAATTAATTTTAAAAATTAATAAAAATATTAAAAATAATTTTTATGAGGCCTTTATTTATCATCAAAAGTACACAATTAATTTAAAAAATTAATTAAAATACCAGAAATAATTTTGTATGAGGCGTTTATTTATAATCAAAAAGTATAAATAAGGACAATAAAAGAAATTCACATTGTTTCAATTAAAATTTTTAGTCTAAGGGTAGGATACTTTGTATAAAAAGTATAAATAACTAAAATAATTCTATTTTATTATTTTTTATCTCTCATATCACTTTTGGATTATTTGCATTCTTTATATTTTTTAATATCACAACTTATTTCTTTCCTTTTTCTAATATTATTTTCATTTTATAGCGTTAAAATTATTAAAATATAATAATTTTATATTTTTATTAGGGTTGTCATTTCTTTTTGTCATTTAATTCTCCTTGATCTGTTAATATAACTTTATATTTCATTATAATAATTAGGTTACGTAATGTTTGGTTATTATGTTCGGATAAGCATGAAATCTTTTTGTTAATACTTGTACAATATAATTCAAAATATTTATAAAACAAAAAATAGAAGTTAGAGTATGTTAATAGTTAATTCCATGTTTAGAATTTTAAATGCATACATATTGATATGCAAAGATTATTATTATGTATTTTTAAGATATGTGCTAACTTTCAGTTGCATTTGTACCAAAAAAAAAACATTATTTTTATATAATTCTTCACCCTTACCCTTATATTCATTTATTTTTATTTTTTCATGTATTTTAATTAGTCGCATTTTCTTCTTTGAACTAGTATCACCATTTCTTTCTCTTTTCTTAATAAATGACATAAACTTTATTAAAAATATTAATAATTTATTTATATTGTATTATTATGGCTAAACATTCATATTTAGTTGCAAAATGTGTAAATACCAAAGCTAATTTTATTTATTTATATGCATTCTTTCAATCCATCTTCATCTCCTTATTTTTATTATTTCTCCCTAATTTTAATTTTTTATGGCTATATTTTTTATAATTTTCAAGTGTATGTTTCTAGGTGTTATTTTTTGAAAATTGTAAAAAAAAAAGAGTAAAAAAATAATTGTTTATTTTTTATTAGGAGTATTTACAATCTAGTAAACCCATCAAATTGAATCAAAATCAAAATCTTATTACCTAAATATTGAATTGAAATTTTAGATCAGCATGACAATTTTTGAATTTTTATTTTCAGTTCAATTTTAGTAGTTTAGGTTCGGTATAACGTATTGAACTAAATACCAAAATTTATTTTCATTTTTTAATATTTTTTATATTTTTAGTTGTTTTTCTCTTAATTATATATATATGATTTACTGTTTTATTGTTATATTGAGTTTTTAAACATTTTATATTATTATATTATACATGTTAAACAAAAATGTTTTATTATGATACTTATATTTTTTATCTTTGAAAAATCAAAACTAAAACAATGAAATATCTAAATAAAAATATTTAATAAATAAGCCATATAATTAAAATTTATAATTTTACATATAAATTTATTTTTCATTCTTTTTTCAAATTTTCAAATTAAAATTTGGTAAGGCAAAATACCAATTCTAACATATCAAAAAATTTTAGTAAACTACTAAATCGAATCAAAAATTTTAGTTTGATATTCAATATGTAAATTTGGTATATCGAAATTTTAGTATATTAAAAATTCAATTTGCTTCAATTTGATTTTCTTAAATGTTCGTCCCTATTTTTATCTTTTTCCTTGCTTTTTTAATGTACTCCTTTTCCTCTTATTTTATAAACGATGTACGATTCTTGTCCAAAGCAATATGTGTGTGTGTGTGTGTGTTTCATATTTACTACTAGATGAGGCACATTTTGTGCATGTGCAAAATTATTTATAAGTTATAAAATTATCATATTTTAAATAATAAAAATTGTTAAAAATTAAAATACAAAGAATATTTAAAATAACAAAAAATTTTAAGATTGAAATATTTGAAAAAGAGAGAAACTAATAAGAATATGTTAAAAGAAAAAACAAAAATGATATAAAAATAACAAAAATTAAAAATAATTGTACAATTTTACAATGTGCAATTAAATAGCTTCACTTTTATAATGATATAAATACAATATAGTATAAAAAAGAATAATGATGTGTAAGTAAATACATTTGAAATGTAAAAGTTAATATTGTAAATTTATACTGTGAAATCATAATTAAATAGTTTCACTTTTATAATAATATAAACACAAATATATATAAATATATATATATATATATATAACAGAAAAGAAGTACTGATATGTTAGTAAATATATTTGAAATGGTGTAAATTTATTAATTAAGGGTAATAAACTAAATTACACCCAAACTTTTAATAATACAGTAAGGATTAGTAAATAATTGTTTTAAAGCCATTCATTCATCCCTAGAATGCATGTGACAGTGGACTTACTGATGTATAAAGTGGTAATTGATTTGAGGACTCTACTACTATTTTTTTAAAGGTAGTGTTATGGTTTTTATTATGTCTATCATTCACTTATGTGTGTATTAATTTTTTTCACACACGCAACGAATGTATCCGTTTATGAGTTTTACTTTAATGGAAGAAGAACCAAAAAAAAAAAAAAACAAACAAACAAAGAATAAGAGAAGAGGGACATAAGAGGAAGAGAAAAGGAAGTAAATAGGAAAAGAGGAAAAATAGAGACATACTAACGAAGAAAAAATATCAAAAGAAAAAAAAAAAGGCAAAAAGAAAGAATGAAAATGTATAAAAGAAAAAATATCATTCCATTATAATTGTTTTGATAAAGATTTAATTTTTTTTTTGTCTTCATATATGATTAAATAATTATTTATACATGATTAATAAGTAATTTAAGTACCAAAAAATTAATGATCACATATTTAATTTATTTAATCTCTGATAATGATTAATCATATATTTTTTACTCAAATAATGATACTACATTGCTGGATATACTAATCAATCATGCAATTTTGAAAGTATTGTCTATATTTTTCTATTCTTTTATTGAAGCAAAATATATGTGCGTGGGTGCGTGTATATACATTATAAGTTAGGTTAACTAAGTCTTTAGATCTGGTTGAACCGACACTATAATTTGGATAATGTTATTTTAGGTCAATCTATTAGAAATAAATCTACATGGGTATAGTTAAAATCATATAGAAAATAGGGAGATATGAACCTAACTTGTCAATGAAATAGTGTGCTATTCAATTTAATTGCTAAGCCCTCTGTCACATGCCCAAATTAAATATAAATATAAATATACCCAATTCAAATCTACCCCAGGAGCCTTCATTCGATGATTTTTACTCTTTCACCTGTCAAATTGTATGACAAAAACATATTACTACTTTTTAAATCGTAACATTACTTATTCATAACACTATTTAATATATTGTAGGTTGGACCTTAGGACAACTAGCCTCGTGCCAGACACTTATCTATCCCACCAAACAATATACTGGACTGAATTGTAAGTAACATATCATTCAATCTTGAAATTATGCACCTTGAATAATGAAGTAATGAAAACTCCATGGACATAATTCTTTTAACTCGATGAAATTTAAATATCCATTATTGAAACCGTGACACTTTTTCTAATTAATATCCATTATTGAAACCGTGACACTTTTTCTAATCAATCAATCCTTTAACCATCATCCACCTTAATTCGTCAAAGTGAACATGTTATAATCTTATCCAACAAAAATAACATGTACTTATTCTTTAAGCAAGAATCCTTAGTTCCATTATAGGTGAGGCAAAAATGTCCATAGAATTCTCACAGATGCAGCATGACATCTTTCTTGCACACATGCACACTGCTAACAGTATATGTGACCTGATGCCAAGCAATTAAGTGAAATAATGAACCATTACAGGTCCTCGCCAAGTCTTTTGATGAAATCTCTAGTATATTTGTCTTAATAGATGAAAATTAATTTGAGAAATTGCTTCACTTTCAGTCGTTGGAAGAGACTGAATTCCCTCTTCATTACCATTTGATGACAAATTAGCTGAATTTACTTACCCTGACATATGCACCAGCAAAAGCTGTGGCTATGTTTGAGAACCATTTCTTCAATCTCTCCCATTTTATCCAATTTTACATCTCCAAACATATAATTAAAAAAAATTTCTTTCAAATTCAAATTTAAATTTTCTCTCTTTTATATATATAACCAACTAATTATTTTTCAATTATTATAACTATTTACAATCAATTGAATACATATATTTATACATACGAGCGCTCACACTTATGTATATATTTATAACCTAAAAATTGGTTATTATCCATGTATAATATTATATTATGCCATCATTATCACATATTTAAATAATTTTAAATTTTCAAAATATTAAAATTTTACCACAATTTTATAAAATTTCCACGAAACACCGTCTTTCTCAAAAACCTTCATTCCAAACATAAGCTACATTTAAATTTAAACGTATTTTTAAATATTCTTGTCTTGAAAATTATATAAAAGTAAGAGTACAAACGATATAAAATTTAAAAATTATAATAAGAGTAATATAAAATTTAAAAATTGTAATAACTGAGAATGTGTTTTTAAAGTTAAAAATTGCAAAAACAAAGGCAGCCCTCATTTTCCAAGTTGAAATTGAATATGTAAAGTACATACCTTCAACATTTTATCAGTACATTCTGCTCAAGTAGAAAGAGCAAATCATGCCCGCATGTTATTTAAAATATTTATATGATAAAAAAATGTAACTTTATATTTATACCCAATGAAATAGACTCTAAATTTTATATACACACATTATTAAGTATACGTGAGTCATCGGTAGTAAATCAACTTTAATGCCAAAATAGCTGATCGACGTATAAATAATAGGTTGTCAGTGATGTACAGCAACTGCTTTGTTTACTTTGAGGAAGACAGAGAAGAGGATGTCGGTTCCTTTTGTAGAATTCACCTTACTTGATTTTCGTCTCCCCACAAGAGAATTGAGGAGGTTGTGAAGTTGCAGTCGTGGCGCTGCATGGCGAAATTGGTTCCCTTGGTTTCAGCACTCACAAAGATTACGTGTCCCACTCGTCACTCGCTCCTCTCTGCTAACTGGAAATCAGGATTTGCATCTTGCCTTGTTGCTCTGCTTGAGATCCGTCTCACAGGTTTGGTAGTTTGTACCTTGTCTACTCGCTGCTGCATTAGGTGCTTCGTTTCTGGTTTCGCTTCCCTTATTCGAGCTGTCCCTTTCGTCTAGCTGATGTACGCATTTGTAATTTGTCGAATTTATACTGGTGTTGTCGAATAATCATCGCGCACTTGGAGGCTACTCGTATGCCCCATCTACGCGAGTCTGTTGAAAGTTGCATTGCTATAATTTTGCATCAATAGCCCATTTCGCCAATTCAATTTTGGGGCGATGCATGTACGTGGTCGGAGATTTATGGAATTCTACTTCGTACATATTTCCGTGGGCAAGAAATTTGATGGGCAATTGCGTGCGGGCGTGACCGTTCCACGCGTAATTCTGATGATGGTTGGGTGAATTTTGCAAAAATTTCCATCGTTGCTTTGCAAATAGTATTTTTGTTTTTTCACTCCACCCCAGATCACGCATGTCTTATGTTCTTCCTCAGTTTGTTGCTTTTGATCACTACATGGGTTCGGCCAGTCAGCTCCCTTTTTCCTTTTTCAAAAATTTTTTTAAGTGGTTCACCGAAGAAGGAATTGAAAAGCGGGAGAAATTGATTATTCAGTATTTCTTCCCCAACAAAGTGAGTATTACTCTTGCTTACTGCGTCTATTCAATTAGGCTTTGTTTGCTAAAGCTGGGAAAATGCTTTTCAAGTTTTCTCATGCAACAAACTATTTCCGCACTTGCCCCCCTTATAATGATTGCTTACCAGTAAAATCGTACTGGATTGAGATGGTTTTTCCCATCAGGCGTTGCTGTGGACTATGACAGATTGTGTACTCTTTGTAGCAAGTTGGTGTTTAAGTCGTTTGTTGTTTTCCCTCTTCCTGGTTTACATTTAGCGTGTCTCAAATATTCTCTCAGAAAGAAGCCCGAGCCAATGGGGAAGACTGCAGATTTTGCTTCAGTTTTTTATAAGCTCTTCAATCCCTATCATTACAAGGACATGCGTGGCAGATCTTACTTATCATCTTAGTTGCTAGCCGATCAGGCTTATCTCATTCCTTTAGTTGTTATCAGAATGATAAACTGATGCAATGAGAAATTTCTCGAAAGGGCTATTAGACTTGATGGGTATTTGCCATGCATTCCTCTATATAATCATATACCACCATTTTCTCCGGGTACTTATTGCATTCAATGCTTCTAATGGAAACGAAGTGGATAATTCATAAATGTAGTCAATTTCCACCGCAGGTTGAAAATGGAGAACATGTCTGGTCCGCTGTTGACAGATGATCAGTATTTTCTTCTCCACCTTATCATGGGAACCTATTTTGCTCCTGATCTCAAGGAAGGAAGACCCCATAAGTCTGCTTTGCAAAGGCGTGCTGAAGGCCTACCGCAATACCATGCAAATGACTTGGCTGGCTCACAAATCAAAACAACGGTAATGGAAAGCGTGTACTACTATGTACTGAGAAAGGCAGAACAATACGTCGTTGTGCAGCAACCTCTGTTGCTCCAGTATATTCACGGAAGTCTTCCAATTTCAGTGGGAACTTCTTCAACTTACCCTCAGTTCAAAGATCTCTTTCCTCCCAATTTGCACCCGCTTTCTCAATTTGGAAATCAACATGACACTATTGATAACATAATCTTCCTTAATGACCCTCTAGCAAACTTTATCAAGCCAGGGGACGTTGCAAAGTTTAAGAGGCTGACTGGGTTGGCAGATTTTCTTCTTGACAGGGAAAGTGCCATGCTGCACTCATTTATGGACAGCAGGGTTTTATATAATGCCAAGTTGAAAGAAAAATTAAGACTTGATGATCCAACGCGGCATGTCGGAGTTCAACGTGTCAATTCTGTTTCCTGCTCTGGGACATATCCTGATGGCAATGAGCCATCTAATTGCACAGTGCCATTTACGAGCCCTCGACATCATGCTGGCCCTCTGCCATATAGTTCCACGCAGACAACACAAAAGACTACTAGTTCCGGGTTGGATCATGACCGGGGAATGATATTTCTTCCCTCTTGCCCTTCCGAGGAGGAGTGGAGTAACCTTGTTGATACTGTTAAATGTGGGTTTGCAGTGACTGGAAGTGCTGCAAGAGGACACGCCGGACCAGTTTTAGGACTGATGGACATTGGCGAGTCAGAGGATTCCTATCTTTTCCGAGTGTCTCTTCCTGGAGTGAGAAGGGATGAAAGTAAGTTTGCCCTTTATGTAACATGCCTGGTGGACCTAATTATTTGTTCATCAAAATTTAATTTCTTGATTCTGCTACTGTATTATTCCCCTGGGATCCTTTCGTTTATTTGACATCCTTTGCCTCAGTCTCTTAAGATATTGGCTGGCTTGATCCAATCATGCTTTGTTTTTACCCAACATCTTACAGGAGACTTTAGCTGCGAAGTCGTGAGTGATGGCACGGTGATAATTAAAGGAGTGACTGTGACTGGTGAAAGAACAATACAGAAATACTCTCAAGCATTCGAGATGCAATCTCAGAATCTCTGTCCGCCAGGTCCCTTTTCGATCTCTTTTAAGTTGCCTGGTCCTGTTGATCCTCGGCAGTTTCGTGGAACTTTTGCCACCGATGGGATTCTTGAGGGACTAGCAATGAAAGCAAGGAGTTATAGAACTTAGTTCCAGGCTGATGATGCTGTTTCAGAAACTCCCGTATTCGTGTCACCCTACGTATGACTCAAAAACAGACAGCATAGATTTGATCTTATCGCCTATTTGCAGCATGCTTTTGGTTATAGGTAGATGGTTGGATTTACCATCCAACATGGCTCGTGATTTTGATCTCTCGCATGTATATATGCTGATGCAGGCAAAACATAAACCACCTATGTATCGTGATCTGAAAAAACAGCAGTCTTGAATCCTTGAAGTATGTTGCGGGCTGTAATTTCATTGATCTGTGTGGCTGTTGTGATTTCATTTTCTTTCATCCCCTTATTGGTGTAAAAAGGTGTGAAATCACAGGACATGCGAATGACCATGATTCAGGTGACTGTGTCCTATTTTATGAACAATTCCCTGTTTACTTAACACTCAAACTGCTTATTTTGTCACTTCCACCAAAAGAGCTGAATGTAGAGTGAAGATAGTGACAAGGAAAGTTATTTTGTTTGATTTGAAATATAAATAAAAATTACTTTGAAAACTGGGAGTCAATTTTGTTTTATCTTCCAAAATGGATGGAAAATAAAATATCATATTTTTTTAATCAATTATATAAAAGCAGTGTATATTTACTTGTTCGAATATTATTGATTATGTAGGTATCTTTAATTTAGAATATTGATAGCAAAATTACATGGTTGCATATATGAAGAATTTACTCAAATTGCAATTTCTTTACTTAAAGTAAACATGCACGTAATATTAGTTATCTCTAATCTTGTTATGTTACAGTCATATTGAGGTTTTAGTGATATTTTCTTCCATAATTTGTTTTACCTATACGACAAATAATATATTCTTAGCTTGAAATTCAAAAACAAATAATATAAGACATTTTTCTTATATGTTTAATTGCATAAGTTTTAAATACATGTCGAATTCTCGGATTCATAACTTAAACTCCCTAGTAAATAGTAATAAAAATACATTTTCCTAACAAAACTTATTAGTTCAACTTTTCATCGACTATTTAAATATGTCGTAAAGGAGCAAATCTTAAAAAATTATCTATCTCCATTTCATTGATTTAAAATTAAAAGATTTAGGCATTGTCAAGTAAATGCGTTGGAAATAATTTATCACTTGAACATGGTGTACCATTCCAAGTAATTGGTACAAGTTAAACACTCAATGAAATTTAAATTTTACTTCATGTAAGTCAGTTAAAATGTAATTCCACAATATCATAAAAGGTCTATTCCTTTATTTTCTGAAAAACTACAATCATTCTCATAAAGACCAGATAAGAACATGACATCAAAAAAATTAACTATTTGAGTTTAGTATGTGATCTTTTATTGTATTTATATATATATATATATATATATATTATTATTAAGGTTTCATTATGGGAAAAAACTTTTATACATAACATTGACATGTGGTTATGTGATATAATTTATTTTTATATATCTATTTTTGTTCATTAAACGTGAGGGTGATAAGCAAAAAACGAAAAGCATTTTTATTGGCTCATGTATAGGTTTGTTGCAAGAATAGCAATTTATATTTACTATGAGATAAAAAATCAAGAAAGTTAATTAGTAGTTTCCAATATACCTATTAATTGTGTGTGTGTGGTTACATTTTCACCAATATAAGGGTTGAAATTTTTTTATAATATTGTAATGTATGTTAATATAATTATTCTTTTTTTTTTTTTTATAATCATTCTCTCGCTCATGTATGCCTTGTAAAATAAATAAACCTTAATAGAGAAAGGTAGAAGACGATCAATTAAAAGTTGTAGTTCTGAACTTGACGATTCCTTTTTGTTTATTTCAATATTAGCTTGTTACATATAAATATTTATGCACGGCTAATCTTTTATGAAAATTCTCCTTAGTACTCCATTTCAAAAAAAAAAAAAAAATTCTAAGAAAAAGTGGAAATTTTTTTTAAATAAATGAGACATAAAAATAGGGTATTGTGTATGAATGAACGGCGTTTGGGAGATAATGTAACAATTACAGTAATGTGATATATTAGAAAGTAGAGTTGATATGATATGTAATTATTTGTTTTTTTAATTAAATATTTTTTATGGTGAAGATTATTGAGTAATTATCAGAATTTGTTATTTTATTGGCATTATTGGTAATGTTGATATTTTTTTTTTGTTGTAGTGGAATTATTATTATTGTTATTATTGTTATTATTTAACTTTTTATTTTATTATTATTAATGTGGTTATTTTTGTTTTTGTTGTGAAATTATCTATCTTGTTGTTGTTGTTATTATTATTATTTATTTTTATTTTTATCGTTGATATTATTATACCTTATTTTGAAGTTACTTGAATTTATACAATTATAAACTATATAAAAAATTGTTATATTTTATTTTTATTATTTTGTACACATATATTTTACTTTCATTATCCATAAACTTCTTGCAGTAAAAAAAAAAAACACACATAAGAATTAACTACTTCACAATATCAATTTATTTGATACTAAACCATATGTTTCACACACAATTAAAAGCAACAATAATTGTTCAACTTTTTTCAGAATTAACAACAGCAAATAATCAAACGCCAGCGTTTTCAGACCACATAATAAACATGTGATGAAGCTACCTAACCAACTAGATTATACACTAATTTTGTACATGATTAGTAACAAAACATGACATCATTATCCATAATGTAAACTGTATAACATTGCCAACCGCATAACTGCACAGCCCATTAACTTGAGTTAGTAAATAACAACGTACGTCATATCAAAAAGTACGACTTTATCAATCAACACTTCTATTTACAGTTCGTACTTCAATGTTCCAAAATAATATTATTGTTAATGTTGATGTTATTGTTGTTGTTACGTTATTATAAGTATTAGTCTTATGATTAATGTAATCATTATTATTAGAATCATTGGTATTATTTTGCATAATAGTAACACTGTTGTTATTATTATTATTATATTTGTTTTTTCTTATTATTCTGATTTATTGTCATCATTATTATTGCTAATATATTATTGTGATAATAGTTAGCGATATTAATATTATTTTCAATTAGAATTGTATCTTGATATTATTTATTAATATAATGCTATTATAATACATTAATTTTCATGGCTCATTATTAGCATTATTATTATTATTATTACCTGTATCACTTTTCTTTGAACGTGTTATTTTTACCAAATTTTCTCTCTAATTTTAATGGGTTTGAATGGTCAGTCAACCTCACATTTACAAGCATTAATACATATTTCTAAAAAAATTATATAAGAGATACTGAAAATGGGATATAAAATATCCACATTGCATCGCTACGTTGGCTCGTATTTGCATGTTATACCGTAGATTTAGGTGTCGCACAATATTCAATAATTTGACCAAAAATAAAATTTTATAAAATATGAGATGAGACCTCAAGTAAAGTGGACCTGTGTAATACTCCCCACATGGACCAAAAATAAAATTAATTTTTTCTTTTGTTGTTGTCAGATTCAAATTGAACTGTCACATCATATGATGATGATGATGATCTGTGTGTGTGTTTGAATAATCCATTTAATGATATTTTGTTGATTTCAATAGTCGCTATGTCTTAATATTTTAAGCTTACTTTAGTAATCGACTCCAAGTTCTAACTAAGTTATCTCTCACAATTTTTTTAAATTTAATTTTCATCATTTCAAGTATTAAGATAATAAACATGTTTGTTTAATTTTAATTTTAAAAGTCCGGCATCATCTTTTTTTCAATTAATAGTACATTTTAAAATACAATATTATAATATAAAACAAATCAAATATCATACAAGTATCATTTTACTAATAAAATGTTCTCTTAATTTAAAATATAATCATTTTAAAAATAAAGAATATAATTATATTTTGTATAATTATTTTATATGCAAATTTTAAAGACGATGTGTGTTATAAAATAGCATGTAATTCATTTTCATCGTGTAAGTTTTACTAAAAGCATATTAAGGACCGTCAAATTGCTCGAAATCGTACAAATCACACTTAAGGCTTTGATTTATTTTTATTTTTAAAATGATTACTTTATTTGTTTATTTACATAACGTGTGTGCCGATAAATATCGAATATAATAATTTGATTCAAAATAGGTTCGAAAATCAAAACCGCATGATGATTATCCTTCGAAAAAACCTAAGCAATGAAATGTGATATGAGATAGAACAAATACAAGTGTACACTTTTCTTGTTTTTTTTTTTAGGAGCACCAATGGCTTCACCTCAAGGGTATGTTTGGAAGGGGTGTATTAATGATGAATGTTGTTTGGAGAAAGTTGTATTGACATGAGTAATATATTTTAAAGAAAAATTTGATGAGATGGATAATAATATTTATTAGAATTTCTTTATTTATAAATGTATAAAATATATGATAATAATTGGATGATGTAATAGTTATATAGATAATGATTAATGTATAGAATATAAATATATATATATATATATATATATATGAAAGTGAGGGTATATGTGTATATATAAGTATTAATTTGATTGTAAATAAATATAAAATTAAAAAATGATTAATTAATTATACATTTAATATTAAAAAAATTAAATTTAAATAAATTTTTTTGTTAAACAATATATTTTATAGTATAAAATTTGAAAAATGATATGGGATGAAAGGGACTTTAAACAAAGCCCACCCAAGATTGCTTCCCTGCAGCCACGCATTTGGCCTAAAAATGGTGGACTGGAGCTTCCCCAAGTGCCAAGTGAATGTGCCAGTGGTATATAATATTCTTAATTAGTCAACAAAATCATCTTTTAGTTGTGCAAATCCTACTCTTTGCATGCCGTGTGGAAGGAGTCAGAACAATATCAACCCACAAGAAGACCTGCCAAAATGCATTAATATCTTTTATGACAATATACAAAGACACATCTTGGAATATTTCCCTCGGAAAGAATCAATTAGTGAAGTCTTATCTGTCAACGAATAATCCAAAATAGGAAAAAGGACAAGCCAGGCAATTCAAAGCTAGCTGTAATCACAACTTACTCAACCTAGTAAATGCAAGAAATGATTTTGATGAGGAACCCCCATCAAAGCTTCAAGCATATATAGATCAATTTATAATATCACTGGTGAAAACAATTTAAAGCATGTAGGAATTTTACAATTGCAGTGTTGTGGACTAAAAAATCAATCAAATCAGAGTATTCCAACAACCTCTATTACCAGGGAAAGAATTACACCAACTTAATTCTCTTTGATGTTGAAGTTGCATCAAACATATAGCTCCATAGCTCCATACATGTATTGAATCTGTATTTTTCAAAACTAATTGCATTTAAGCAGCCATTTTCTTTATCCAATCATGAACTTGTCTCTCACAACTGGATAGGGTCCAGCCAGATAGCACCAATCATACGTCTAGCAAATAGCATTTGTCATGTGATCAAATGCATAAAAGAATCACATTTTGCCACCCAATTTGATCCGGAAAAGAAATCACCATCTGAGCAGGAAGTTACTAGAAAAGGATTCGGATAGATAAAATTCACACAGCTGTTTGTAAACATCAAGGCATACCTAACAACTCTAATTTGCAAAATGAATCAGAACAAAAGCTCAACAAAACCAACATATAGGCTGAAAGCTATCAGCAAACAGTGGAAACTTGCAACTACTAGCAAGTTTCTAGCGAACTGCTAAAAACTCACATCACACTACAACTACCGGTATTCTCATCACTGAAAATATGAGTGTATGGATCGGCCCCTGGAGGTGGTCCGTAATTCATGGCTGGCTGCATGTACGCCGCAGGATGAAGGAAGGCGCCGTGCCCATTTCCACGCTGTTGATTCATCGTCATCATCCTCATCTGCTCCAGGTACTGCTGGTTATAAGGGTTCCCCTGTCCAGCCCCTTGAAAATGGCCAGCGTTCATGGCCCCTGCCGTCGCTGGCAACCATTGCACTGGCTGGAAATTCGGCATTTGATCCATTAGACCAGCGTTTCTACCACCTCCTACTTTAAGATTTCCGTTCATCTCATTGAAGGCTGGATGTTTGCTTTCCGATCTGGGGAGTCCACTAAAATTTTCCCCCAACATCTTACTCCAATTCTCATCAATTTTTCCACCAGCACCACTACTATGGCTTGCAGCCTTGCCCTTTTTTGAAGCATTTTTACCTTCTCCCGGTGCAGACTCGCCGCTTTTCTTACTATTTTTACCACCCGCTTTCTCATTTCCTGACTTCTTTGGGTGGTTTCCTACGACACCAGCTTTGCCACCAGCCTTTCCCAATATGCCCTTAAGAAGCATATCGAACCGACTGCCTTTCTTGCCGCTGCCACCACCATTCTTGGCCTTCAGATGGCCATTTGAAGTTGCTTTAATTGCCTGGGGCACATGTCCACCACGACCAGCCGCCTTGCTAGGTGGCTGATGAGCAGCAAACTCTTCATCCAACGACTCATCGTCAAATCCATCATCATCCCCATCAAAGTCGTCAAAATCAATATCTTCCTCATCTTCAGGCAAGTTGAACTTGACAGATTTTTGGTCCTTGCCCAAGAATTTCACATCTTTAAACTCTTTATTCAGATGCATCTGCTGCTTGGGAGCTTGAAATCCGCCCTTCTGCTGGCCTTTGCCGCCCTTCTGAGCTTTGCTGCCTTTGCCGCCATTGGCGTTAGTAATTTGGAAGTTCTGGAATTGGTTGCTCATGATGGGAATTGGGCCGTTCTGAGCTCCCCACAGCTCGGCATGCTTGCCTGCCTTCTCAAGCTTCTTTATGAGAGCTGCTGGATCCACATTTCCCGACACAATCACCGTCCCTTGCTCTACATTTATGCTTACGTTGTAGACTCCTAATCCAAGAATAATTGTACAAATCAAATACAAAGTAAGCCAGCGAAAAATCAGACCAAAAACCGGTGAAAAGGACACAACTCACCCTCCATCTTGCGCAGCTTCTTCTCGACCTTATGCTTACAGCCGTCGCAGTGTATATTCACCCTCAGAACACATGACTGCAATTGTTTGTCATTTACAGAAGAACAGTTGAGTTAAACAAAATCATACCTTGACAAAACTGAAGGAAACAATTTCAGGCAAGCATTCCAGTCAGATGCGGAATAAGATTCATGACAAAAGCAAAATAAATCTCTTTATTCACAAGGAATTTACTGAGGTGAACTTAGTAAGATTCTAACTAGAATTTGAAGGGTAGTTCACCCAATTTTCAGAGAAACAAAGAACCAATGAACAGAGGCAAAATACCTTAACCTTCAGCATGTCTTGCTTATTCATTCTGCTGAGTCCGAGCCAAGAACAAGAATTCCCTGCACAACCAAAGCTCGAAAGGAAAGAAAAACGAGAGTGTTTTCCAACAAGAGACTTTGGCCCAAAAGTTGGATTTTCAAAGAGAAAAAGAAAGGCAGTGAGCAGTATTTAGCTGGGAAAGAGAGAAGGCGGTTCTGCGAGACGCCCGAACATAAAAAGAGCTTTTGCTCTGCTGCCTTAGTTTCCCAGTGAGAGGGTAAAACTCCATAGGCGCTTTCCGTGTGATACATACATATTTTGAAATTGTTTAAAATCTTTGCAATGTTTGGGAGAGGGTTTTTTGGTTTGATAAAATTGTATTAAAATGAATAGTATATTTAAAAAGAAAATTTTTATAAAATAAATAATATAATTTAGTTGAATATATGTATAAAATATATAATAATGATTGAATAATGTGATAGTTTATAAAGATAATAATTATGTTGTAGGGTATAAATAAAAATAAATTTGTGATATATATATGTGTGTGTATTGATTTGATTGTGAATAAAAATAATGATTAAAAATAATTAGTTAATTACGTATACGATAGAAAAAAATTTTAAATTTAAATTTAAATAGAAATATTGTTAAATAATATATTTGGTAGTATAAAGTTTGAAACATTGCTTTACAGTTGAAAGTTGGATCCAAATATAACCATTGTGTATTACCGAATAGTTATCACTTATCAGTTGTGAGTTGAAATTAAAATGATGTTTAGTAGTTATATATTACTAGATATATTAATTTTTAAAAATGTATACTTTGTCTTGCATAATTGATAGTTAATACCTAATTCATTTTTACTTCTTTAAATCTGTTTCCTCTTTAATTTTTTTTACTCATTTTATTTTATACAAAATTTTTAATAAAATTTTAATTTTGAATAACTTAATTTTGTTACCAAAATTATTGATATTTGATATTTTTAGCATATTAATGGTGAATTTATATAATTTTGTGACTATATTCATACATAACTTTTGTCATTTCTACTTGTGTGTATGTGTGTGTATATACTAGCAGTAGATGTGCATAAAAATTTTAAAGTGAAATTTATTGCATAAATATAAATATAAATATATTTATTTGTAGAAGTTATTTATTTATTAAATACAAATAAAAATAAAGATAATTTCATAAATAAATTATTAGAGTAAAAGTTAAAGCTATGTTTATTTTTAAATTCTAGATTTGAAAAATATACATTTAATTATTATATTTTTTAATTTTTTTAATATAATTTTTAGAATAAAAATATTTAAACATATGACAAAATTTAAAAGCAAACAAGGGATTCATTTTTTTGGGATCTCGAGCATTTGTAAATTGTATGGACACAGCAGGTGCAGGGGCCCACTTAAAAGACAAAAATTAATGAAGTTGGGCCAGCCACGGCCCACAAGCGGTTCACCCGATAAAGAACGAAAAACCTTGTCGGCTAAATATCTGCGGAGCTGTTGGCATCGCTGACGATACTGCCATTATATTCAAGTACAAATTTGTATATTAATTAATTGGGAAATAAATTAAACATTATTTAAATACTACGAGAAAATAGAATAAATATTGAAAAAAACAGATTGCCTTGTTAAAATGATATTTTCGTCATTAAAATTGATTACTTTATTTTTTTATAATAAATTAGTTATGAAAGGCATATTTGATAAATGTGTACAGATAGTTGACTCGATAACAGTTTCAAATATAATGTGAAAAAATTAATAAATTAATTAGCATATAAAATGGAATAAATGAACTTAACGGAGGAGAATAAATGAAGATATATTGGTAAAAAGAAAATGTTAGCGATTTAAAAATAGATGATTAAAGAAGTGGGCGAGACGAGGGTAAGATTTTGACCGCCCGACAGCTAAAACATCTTTCACTGTCACAATTATTTTAAAAATATCAATTTCCTGAAGAGAGGGACAGTCTACTTTTGTGTGGTTTGCCATTACACAAACACCAAACAGGGTACAGTGGCGAGGTGGCTGTCTTGTCAGCATTTGGCTATGCAGTTAAAGTGGCAATTTCTGCCCAACTCCAGAATGCTACCCGAAATTAGCAAATTTTTGGTCAAGCTTTCGCGACTACGGATCAAAATCGAAGCACATCTATAAATTTAGAAAGATAAACAAGTTAATTTTGAGATAAAATTATGAATTCATAAATATATTTTAAATAATTTAATAAATATTTATATAAATATAAAAAATTAATTTAAAATATTAAATCTTAATTTTAATTAAAAAAAATTATTGAAAATTTGATGGTCAGGTTCAAGAATAATAGAATCGAATTCAAGTCAATGAGTTGAGTTTAATACTCAGAGTTTTGGCCCGCCAACCCGACGTGTTAATTTTATAAAATTAAAGATTAGAATTTTAGAAAGTATTTAAATTTAATAAAATTTTAAAATATTATCAATTTTAATCAAGCTTGGAATACAAAACCCTATGCCTGACTTTTCATAAAAACGGTTTTATCAAATGTTTTTGTCATGACACAAGGACGAATATTACGTCTTATCTTTATCTACGGTTACGGTACTGTGAGAAAATTGATCACAGACATTCAATATTAGACCTCTCCTCAGCCATGGCTCTTATTTAGGAATTGCCTCCAAACGCTATGATTGATGGTGGGAACTCAACGCATAAGTTGCTTCCTTCCTTCCTGTCTTTTTTATAAATTAGGTGTGCATTATATCTGAAAAATGTGTAAAAATAAAATACTAAAAAAAATTAAAAAATATATGATGATTGAGCTATAAGATTTAATTTTTGAGATTGAAAAGAAACAAACTTCTCACTACAGTCAATTGGCTAAGCACTCCCAAAAATACACCGTGGTTAAGGTAACATCAGAATGAAAAATAGTAAAATAAAGGCTTCTAAACGACAAATCAAGATGTTCTAGAGACTTCTAACCTTGAAATCTTAATGAATTGACTAATGCACTCCTAAATACATATAAAATTTTGAACAACTTAAAATTTATAGCATCTCAAATATCGTATAAAATATTTTGAATGATTTATAAGTTTACTTAAATATTCTCTAAGTAGTTCTAATTATTATGCTATCAAAATTTATAGTTTCAAAACATTGTTTCTTAATTTTTTTTTTTTGTTGAGATGCATTGATTATTGTGTGTTGCTTTTGCATGTTATTTTAGTTGAATCTTGAATGCATTAAGATTTTTTCCATTTCACTTGAACCAGCAATTAAAAAAAAAAAAAACAAAACTACTCGTGTTTGCATTATTTTATGAATTAATAAATAATATTGTTATTGTTTATAACATAGATATAAAGAAAAAAATTAAAATTTAAAGAAATGATGCTCAATTTTTATACATATAAATAAAATAGTAATAATGTTTAAATATATATATTATCATTCATAATATTAAATTAATGATAGGATTGAAAAAATACAATAAATTAAAATTGAGGATGATGGGTGAAATAAAAGAAATTGAAGAAGCAGAGTGAAAAAAAGAATATATAAAAAATTTAAAATCATTTGGGACCATTCAAAATTGACACATATTTATCTAGAATGTCTTCGCTAAGTTTTTTTGCCTTCATTGAATGCCAAAGATGTATGGAGTCAGAAAAAAAAAAATCAAAAATAAGAAAATTGCACAAAGCTATTTAAAATTTTAATTAATTAATTACAATGATTTAATTTATGAAAGAGTTCCTACTCACCTTTCTAAATTCTATAGAAAAACGTGGATCCATAGAAAAGAAAAAAAAGAAAATCTTATATTACTGTAACAAAAACGTTGATGATGAAAATAATACACCCTACCTTAAAATAGACACAAAAAAAATTGTGTATCTTGTGTTTTCGTGTTAGCAAAAAGAAAGCATTCTTTTTTCTTGATTTGATAAAGTAATCAAAAGAATTATTATTCCACATATTACAAGAGTGAACCAAATTCCATTTCCTTGATTAACTACTTGGAATGAAATTAGGTGCTTTCAAAGAAACAATTTAATAAAATCTGAAAAATGGGTGTCTTAGGGAAATTCATTTACTTTTTGTTCTTTTTATTTTGTTTTTGTTGTTTTTTTTGGGGGGGGGGGGAGATGTTTTAGCTCACACCCACAGTCAAAAATTGGTTTCCAGTTGGTAGTTGACTCCTAATTTTGTCAGATGGGTTTGGGCTCTATTTTCTTGGATATAGTATTCTATTTGTTTTTTATTGGATGGGCTATGTGGGCTGTGTTCGGCTACAGATTTTTAAGGGCTTTCCCTTAAAAACCAATACTCGAAAAATTTAACTACTAAAATTATAATACTCGGAAAAAAAAAAAAAAAAACCCTTTTTCTCCAACATACATGCGTACGATACGAACTAGCAAATAAATCTCATACATAATTTTTAAAAAAATATATAATATGGTCACATATAGAACAATGTATAATATCGTTTTTAAAGAACAACAAAGTTTTATCGCAAACTATAAAATGAAGAAGACAAATCGAACTAAAACAAAAGCAACATTAATTAGAAGGAAAGATAAATAATAAAGAGCAAAAGGAATAAAAGAAAAGATAAAATTTGGGTGAATACAAAATTATTTGTTCATGCGAAAAATAAAATAATAATAATTATAACGATAATCAATGCTAGGGAACTTCTTCATGTCTATTTGGCAGCTCCACACCAAGCAGTGTCTGCTGTTCATACGTGGACGAGTAGATGAAGCATTGAGAGAACCTCACGAGCCACCTCAATAGCAAGATGAGGAATACTATGTAGTAGATTAGAATTCTTGTTGCCTCTTTCCAAAGAATTGAGTGAATTATTCTTGTTTCTAGAATTTCAAGTGTCTAGTGTTTTTTTTAGGCGGTAGACGTTCTTTATTAATTCATGACAAATCAACGAAAGTTACACAATTGATTAATTGAATTTATCTAATTTGTTGTTTTATTTTGCAGGTTTTGCATGCTCGAATCCATTTTGATTTGGATTTGATCAAATTTAAATGATTTGCATTTGCATATATTTTTGAAGATTTAAAATTGAATAATAATACTTTAAAATGATTTAAAATAATAATTTAAATGATTTGAATAATGATTTAAAATTGCATATCTAATACTTTAAAATTGAATAATAATACTTTAAATGATTTGCGTTTGCATATATTTAAAATTTATATTTATTTACAATAAAAATAATACTTATATAGACCCACGTATAGATATTCACATTTATACATATTTATATCTTAAAAATTGATTATTGTGGCATCATCAAATTATTGTTATATTATATATAAATATATAATTTTAAATAAGTTCAAATTTTTATCTATCAAAATTCTTATTAATGCATATAAAAATACGCAAGCTATGTTTCTATGTTTCGTTAGTGGTTTTGAAGGTAGAAATAGTGTGTGTTTTTTGTTTAAATATTTATAAATGCTTTTTTTATGCATTTTGTTTGTATGTAATAATGATGAGAGTTACTCACCAGACTTTATGCGTGTGTATTTTAATTTAAAGTATAATATTTTAGTTACACATAAAATTAACATTAATAAATGAATAAGATAAAGGAACAAAAAGATTGAGATAAAAGCAAAACAAATTAAATTTTGGGAGGGGAAGCAATTGCATATAAAGTATATAAAAAAAATTTAAAATTTGAGAGAATAATAATTTAAGAAGCATGCGGAGGGAGAGAGAGAATTTGAGGGGAAATTGTTGCTTGAAAGTAATGGTTTCTTGGCTAAATAAAATTATTGTATTGCCTATAATTTAGTATAACTTTAATTTTTATGTGGGATTGTTATGGAATTACACATGTTGTAGCCAAAAGCCAAAAGCCAAAAGCACGCCTTAGCCATAATATATAGTCTAGATATGGACAATTATTAATTTATTTGGGGTATAAATATATATATTAAAGGAGCAAGTTTACGCATATATATGTAGATAATAATTTAATTATAAATTAATATAAGAATTAAATTTGAATATTTATATGTAAGTACAAGAGAGAGAAGAGTTTTTTTTTTTTTTTAAATGTTATGATTTGAAGTTATTTTTAATATGTGTATTTTGTGCAGAGGTGAAATTTAGATAGTACTGATAAAATTTAGGGAGTAATGGTGAAATCATTCCCAAAATTTTGAAAATAATAGCAGTGTGTTTTGTTTGAATGCTTATAGATAGCTTTTGTATATAACAAATATAAAAAATTATTAATGTTTGGAGTATAAATATACATTAAAGAAATAAGTTTATGCATATATATGGATAATGATTTAATTGTAAATTAATAGAAGATAATTAAATTTTGCATATTTATGTACCACTACAAAAGAGATAAAAATTTATTTTTGAAATGTCACGGGAATAGGTTGTTTCTGATATGTGTATTTTTTTTTTAACTTATTGAAATGGCAACAAAACATACTATGAAGCTAACCATCCTTATTGAATTATTAATATTTTTGGAGAAAATTAGATCCCATATATTTTTTTTATCAGAGCACATTTCATGTCTTGATGATTAAGGAGCATTTTTATATATGTGATTTGCAAGATGGGTCCAAGTTGAGAGCGTTTAGAAATTTGAATGGGAAAAAATGTGATCCCACCTTCTTGGATTTGATGAACACTCTACAAAAATAGATGGCTTCATGCACATGATTAAAGCTTGTGTCTGTGCAAAGATGAAATTTAAATAGTAATGATAAAATTTAGGAAGTAATGATGAAATTGTTCCCAAAATTTTGATAATAATACTGTGTGTATTTTGTTTGAATGTCTATAAATAGTTTATGTGTATTTGTAGGTATATAATAATGATGGGAAGACATAATAATAGCACAAATGGGCAATTATAAATGTTGGGAGCATTAATATATATTAAAGGGGTAAATTTATATATATATATATATATATTTATATTTATATGTAGATGATGATTTAATTGTAAATTAATGTAAAAATTGAATTTTGAAAGTTTATGTATATATGAAAGAGATAATTTTTTTTTTTTTTTTTTTTGAAATGTTAAGATTAGATGCTGTGTTTGATATGCAGATTTTTTAAAAAAGGACCAACAGTTTTTTTTCTCATAAAAGTGGCAACCAAACATACTATGTTGTTTCTTTACCCGAGTAGATCTCATGTGTTGATTTTCAAGAAGTATTTTATATTTGTGATTTGAAAATTTCATAAAAAGTATTTTATATATGTGATTTTTAAAAAGACTCGTGAGCGTTCAGAAATTTAAATGAGAAAATTGTGATCCCAGATTCTTGAATTTGACAAACATTTGACGAATGTAAAATGTCCAAAAAAAATCAAGCAGAAAATTAGAACTTGTGTCTGTGTAAAGATGAAATTTAAATAGTAATGATAAAATTTAGGGAGTAATGATTAAATCGTTCCCAAAATTTTGATAATAAATTAGAGATTCAACTATTAAAACTCGTTCCTCAAAAATTAACATCAGGTGCCAAACACGTCTATTCCATTAAGCAATTAAACTTGAATTTTTCAATTTGAAAGCTTTTAAGTTATGTTTGTTTTGATTTTTAAATGTATTTTTTAAAAATTTTTTTGTAAAAATAAAAAAAATAAAATTTATAAAATATAATAATGAAAGTAAATGTATTTTTATAGAATGAAGCAAAACAGACACGGCGGTGGGAGTTAGGACAAAATTGCCGGACCAAAGCCCTCGAAAAGAAAAGGTGAAAGCAGTTTCCCCCACTCGTTGTTTGCTACGCACCAATAATATTTATGTGTCTGTTAAAATTATGCACTGTTGTTACCTTTAATGGTGGAATGGTGGAACGGTGGAAGCAGCACAACCTCAAGAATGGAGAAGAGCCCTGCCCATAAGATGAAGCTCCGAGGCCCCACGCCAGACAAAGTCCAAATGTTGATGCCGTGTGCCTGTGATTAATGTGCTGACAAATTTCACACTCACAGCATCTCCTTCCCTTAATCTTGACACCTAACCCCCTTTGTGCTCCATATACATATGCCCGACTCTCCCTCATGCTTCCTGCCCTCTCTGCTGACATACAACAGAAACATGGTAGGCATGGCTGCTACGACTGCTGCTGCTCTCTGCATTCAACCCAACGGGAAATTTGGACTTGCGTCTGGCGGAGTCGGCAAGGGCCATGTCTCCTCTCAATTTGAGAGGCCTCGGAGGCTCGCTATTCGGTCCGATTTGGAGTCCAATGTCTCTGACATGAGAGTAAAGGGTAAACGAATTTGTTTGTTTGTTTGGTTTGATTCTCAGTTCTTGCTGTTGTTGATCGCCTTCTTAAGGTAGTGTAAATCAAAAGTTTGTGGTGATTGAATTCATCTCCTTTTCTATTTGCTGTTGCCTGCTCATGTTAATTTAGATATGATTGTTCTGTGTCATGTTCCAGTTTGATTGCGAGACTTGGAAAAGGCTCTTATTTTCTTTTTCCCTCTGAATAAAATGAATATTTTTCCCTGCAGCTCCGAAAGGACTATTTCCACCAGAACCCGAACAATATAAGGGACCCAAACTCAAAGTGGCGATAATTGGAGCCGGTCTTGCCGGCATGTCAACTGCCGTCGAGCTTTTGGATCAAGGCCACGAGGTTCCTCCTTTGATTCCTTCTATTCCCTCAACTCCCCACTCCCACTAGCAATCTGCTAGACGATAAAATACAGATAAATAGCCTAAAGTTGTAATTAGTTTTAAGAAACTTCTGATCGTCTTATGTCATCATTCGAATAATTTCATTTTTCATTCAGTCGAAAAAAAGAGTGTTATGCGGACTCTTTCTTTCCTCACTTGCAGTGGGCAATTATTTTTCAGAACAAATTTATGTAGCAGTTTAAGCTTTTTCTGTATTTCAAATTAGGATGCCTGGACTACTTTTTTGGTGGGTTGCACGACATGGAACTTGTTGATATTTGCAGGTGGATATATATGAATCAAGGCCTTTTATTGGTGGAAAAGTGGGTTCTTATGTAGACAAACAGGGAAATCACATAGAGATGGGGCTGCATGTTTTCTTTGGTTGCTACAATAATCTGTTTCGCTTGTTGAAAAAGGTAATCTGTTTTCCTTCCCTACCCGCTTACAAATGACCATTCAAATTACAGGCCAATATGCAAATTAGATACTACTATATGCTTGTCCACATCTCAAGGAAATTTTTTCTGTACTAAATTGGTTAGGATATGTTAACTCCTTCATGTTAAAACACGGAAAAAATGCCTTATAAGATATGTCTACCTGTTCCTTTCCAATCACTTGCTAATGCCTGTTTATCATGCTAAAGGAACATGTGAATGAAATAATCGCTTTCATGTTGAAATTATCTAACAGAATAAGAAGAAGTCATTTCCTTATAATATTAACAATATACAACAAACTTATCAGATGCCTCTGAATAGCTGACATTTTTTGAACAGCCAACACTGTTTGGATGATAAAGCTCCTGTTAGTTTTCTTACTAGTAGAAATCTAGTTTCTTTGTTACTTTTGCTATAGGAGAAAATTATATGTTGTTTCACAGCTGCCTCTGTATTTGGTATTCATATAGGGTTGGTTAATTACGAGGGGATTCCTTAAATCTGAATCAATGCTTCTTTTTTCCAGCTCTGAAGAATTTTTTTTCATTTAATTCATGCCATGAGCTTTATCATTTAGCTCACATGAACTAAAACAGGTTAAATTTTTGTCATTTATTCTCCCTTGTGTGAGTTACTACTAGAAATTTTTTAATAATTGTTTGTAGGAAGAAGATCTTGAATCGATTCATACAGAACTTATTAAGATGTAAATGTCAAGTAGCTGTTTAAGCACCATGGCGTTATGTGCTGTCCGTATCTAGCTGCACCCAGATTATATAAACCTACTGATGATAATTATTATACATTGTCCTAATGTATCTTAGTGCTTGTAAAATAATTGTGTTCAACTCAATATCAACAGTAAACTGTCCGTAATTATTTTTGAAATTAATTTATCATAGGTAGGAGCTGATAAAAATCTGCTCGTGAAGGATCATACTCACAGTTTTGTGAACAAAGGGGGTGAAATTGGCGGTATGATTAATACATAATACAAAATAGACTCTCTACATTTCATGTGTAATTTAAATTAAATGTTTCAATTTTGTGGCCAAAATCTTGAATATGATTACATGTTGAATTGAAGTCCATCTCCTATTGCAGAACTTGATTTCCGTTTCCCAGTTGGGGCCCCAATACATGGAATTCAAGCATTTTTGACGACAACTCAGCTCAAGGTACTTGTAGTTCTGTGCAGTAGTTGTCTTTTTTTATTTCTTCTGTTTTAATGATAAGCAATTATACTAGGAAAAAAACTTCTATTTTTTGTATTATATCCTGATTTTTGGTGTGATGAAACTATAATGCCTTGGGTTCTTTGCCTTTTATATTTTTGTTAAAGCTTGCTGATTTTGTCGTGGATAACCTACTTTTGCTACTGGAGTCTAGTCATTTGTTGCTTATAACCGAATTACTAAGCTATTCACAAGTTTACTCTCTTCATAATGCTGTCTCGTGCTTCCTTCGACACAAAGGAGAGGTTTTTCTTAGTTTGATTCATTATCTTATTTTTTTCTAGGATTCAAGCTTTCATTAAGTATGAAAAGTCAAAATACTTTATGTATTGTAGCATCTGTTTTGAGTGTTATTACATTGCCTTTGATATATGTATGTGACGACATTTAAAGGAAAGTGTGTTCCCTCATATCGTGTACTTGATGAGAAATTTAAAAATAATTTGAAACAAGTGATTGTGTTTTTTCCATTGATTTTTGGCGTTAGATGAGATGAAGTGTGATTTTCTATTATTGTGAAAAAGATTATGGAGGATGATTCTTCCGTCCTTTGTTAGTATTGTCAAACAAGTTAAAGAGGACGAAAGAGTTAGAAAACTGTCTCAATATTTTTATTGAAATGTGAGTTTCTAAAAGTTTATCTTGCTCTGATTTCCAGTCGTTTGAATAGTGAATGTGATTTTCTAAATGATTTTCTACTTTCTCTCTCTGATTTCCAGACTTCCGATATAGCTAGAAATGCTTTGGCTCTTGCCCTTAGTCCTGTTGTGAGGGCTATTGTTGACCCAGAGGGTGCAATGAAGGATGTAAGAGACTTAGATAATGTGGGTGACCCTCTCAAACTCCAGTTCCTCATCTTTTCTTTACTTTTTGTGCATGAGCTATGCCCACATTTGCTGTGGAACACAAGAGTGCAATACAAATGTTTCACGAAGAGAGCTAGCAAGAGAGCATAAGTGCATGAATGATCACCACAAGTAAATGACATATTTGGTTTTGGAAAAATTGCAAAATAATTAGATAGAAACTATCACATTTCATATGTTCCTTCTCAATTTCGGTTCCCGTTACCTATCCTGTTTTCTTCTTGTTTTCTCCTGAGCTACCACCTTCTCTTTACCTTGTGTATGAACCAACAATTTGTTTTGCTCCTTCAGATTCATTGCAAAACCTTATCTTTGACCTGGTTTAGCACCCCATCTAAGTTTTCTATTATGTCAGCCACCAGTTAGTTGCTTTATATTTTCCGAGACATGAAGTCTATTGTTAGGGAATCTAAAAATGATTAGAGAACCTTGATCTTTGCCCTCTAAGGTTACATATGGAGCATTTTGAGCTCCTTGTTAATGTATAATATGACATAAAAAGATGTACCATGCATTGAAAAAATTTCTTTATTTATTTATGTATTTTTTTTCAGATTTTAGCTTCTATTATTAACCCGCCATTGTTTTTCCAAACAGGTGAGCTTCTCTGACTGGTTCTTGTCCAGAGGAGGGACTCGATCGAGTATACAGAGACTGTGGGATCCTGTAGCTTATGCGCTTGGATTCATTGATTGTGATAATATCAGTGCTCGTTGTATGCTTACTATATTTACACTTTTTGCTACTAAGACTCAGGCTTCCCTTCTACGTATGCTTAAAGGTTCCCCAGATGTTTATTTGAGTGGTCCCATCAGAAAGTATATCATGGACAAGGGAGGCAGGTATAACTGAGATATATGATGAAGCTGTATCTGCGTGGTCATTTATTGTCTTCGGTTTATCAATTAATCCCTATTTGGGACTGTTTCTCTTCAGATTCCATTTAAGGTGGGGATGCAGAGAAATTCTCTATGATAGATCTTCTGATGGAGATGTGTATGTAACAGGGCTTGCCATGTCCAAGGTACGAGCTTTTTATTTAGATCCTTCTACTTTTTCCTAGTGCCAGATGATGTTTTCACGATTTAGCAGGCAAACTCACCCTTTTTGACTGCTCGACATTAGATCTACCTCTGAATTCTTAGCATCCTCCATCTTTCTACTGTAAATGGCTTTGAAGGAGACATCTTCACATTTACCTTATAAGTCCAGTGAACTCCCAATTGTGTAATGTTTAATCATTAGTTGCTTCTTCCATGTGACTCTAACAGCTCAATGTTGACATATCTTTGTATTAAAAGGTGGTGTATTAATTTTGACAGTGCATTGGCTCTCACATTGACATTTCTCTTTGTCTATTGCAAATTTATCTTTAGATGATTTTGGTCTCATAAAAAAAAGAACTATCTGCATGTAAATTGTATCTTATATATTTGCAACCTCTGTTAGTTGTACTCAATTTGTTATGCTAATCTATGTTTTGTGTTAGAATAGAATATGTAACCGTCTCTAGTTTCATCTTTAATAGATCAGACAGATCCATACTGTATTGGGAAAGTGAAAAAAAGTATAATATCATAATATAAATTCTCAGTCTTTCCCTTACATTACTTTTGGAAAGTGAAAATAAGTATAATATCATTACATAAAGTTCTGTGGATTTTAGGTGTATATGTCAATAACTTTTTAAGCTATTGACATATGACACAACCAAACTTTTCCTCTTTCAAATGACAATAAATTGAATTATAATGAGAGATGCTTTGAGTTGAAAGACTAAAATCGATTGGTAGTAACCGAGAACTATAATTTCATGACTTTTTCATATTGGATTATTTGATCCGTCTGTTAGTGAGAGTGTCTATGGTAGCATTTTCCAGGCATGGGGACTAATGATTTTATCTGTTTCCTTCTCAGGCTACTCAAAAGAAAATCATAAAGGCCGATGCTTATGTGGCAGGTTTGCGTCTCTTACCTGAATACCTACTTATTCTGCTTTACAGTGTGGTGAACTTATGGTTCTAAAAATTTAATGTGTGGCTGCAGCATGTGATGTCCCTGGTATTAAAAAAATACTGCCGCAAAATTGGAGGGAGATGGAATTCTTTGATAATATCTACAAGCTTGTTGGAGTGCCTGTTGTCACAGTGCAGCTGCGATACAGTGGCTGGGTTACAGAGCTAAGGGACTTAGAACATGCACGGTGAGTGATAACCTTTAAAATTATTAAAGTTTCTTTTTTGGTTGCTTCAATATGTAGTTCAGAGAAATGCATTTGTCAAAGCTCATTTACTCTGATTGTCAGGCAATCGAAGCAAGCTACAGGTTTGGATAATCTGCTATACACTCCAGATGCAGATTTTTCATGCTTTGCAGACCTTGCACTCACATCCCCAGAGGATTATTACATTGAGGGCAAGGGATCATTGCTTCAGTAAGTTTTATTATCGATGTTGTTTTCAACTCTCATGCTTTTTTGTCCATACAAAGGCTAATTTAATGACTGCAATTTATATGGTTATACAGTAATTGTTTAAGCAGTACGTTTCTTTCATGATAGTTTCTGCTCAAACCTTTGTTATTTGGTTGTTTACAGGTGTGTACTTACACCTGGGGATCCTTACATGCCTCTACCAAATGATGAAATTGTAAAGCGAGTATCAAAACAGGTAAGCACTGTCATCTGCTGTTGTAGCTGCCAAAAGTAAAACAATAGCAGATCGAAACATGGTTTAGTCTAGTCCTTCAAAATTCAAGATTTCAAACATTTAAACTATTGCGAGGCAACAAATTGCCTTGCAGGTTGCTTTAATCCTGGTGAAAAACATATCTTATATGCAGGAGAAAAAATTGAGAAATGGGTTGTTGAAATAAGGCAAGCTAAATCAAATGATTGAACAGCCATGGTAGGAATTTAGAAGAGCCAGAAGAGCAACATATCATAAATTTTGATCAAATCAACTCCAAATTGGAAGAATGGTGAAGAAATAAGGCTATGGCTTGCAGCTAAGACTTACGAGGCTACTTTTTAGTTAAATAAACATAAATAAATAAATAACAAGAAAGGTCATTTACAGAAAAATGTCTGATATTATTTTGAATATATTGTGTTGAGAAAGGTGATACGAGAAGAATACAATACAACTATGTCCCCCCATTTTATAAACTATCAATGGAGACAAGTGGGGCAATGGGTACTAATTTTGGTGCAGCGAGGGTTAACGAGTAAGCTTTTGAAAGCCAACATTTGTCCACTCGTTCACGAGATGTCTTTTATTTTCGACTACCAAATCTATCTATTATTCGATCATTTGTTGAACTTTGATTACTGAAATTTATCAAATCTTGTCGCAAAAATTATGGATTACAAGGATGGGTTAGGGAGGTACCTCATCTCTATTCTCAAATCTCACCCTGTATTGCTGATTGTGATTTCTTGATCAGGTTTTGGATCTGTTTCCATCTTCCCATGGCCTGGAACTGATATGGTCATCAGTTGTGAAAATTGGACAGTCGTTGTATCGTGAAGAACCTGGTAAAGATCCATTCAGACCTGACCAAACGACACCAGTGAAGAACTTCTTCCTTGCCGGCTCTTACACCAAACAGGTGACACTGCATTTGATGATTAGTTGGCACTTGGTCTTAAACCATAGACAACAACAAGAGCTCCAATATCTAAAAAAATAGTGAACTCACAACAAACAAATTTGGACACTGTGTTCATAGGTTCTGAAGGAGGGCTATGTTAGGCTATGGAGTGCATCTTTAATACTAGGTTCTTTCGTCCAAATAGTCGGGCTTTTTTATGTTTAAAATCCTCAGAAGTATTTCCCATGGCCTATCAATAACACGCGCTTCAACCAGCAGCCAAAGTCTGGGTGCTAATTTTGCTGGGAAATTTGGCATAGCCTTTACAGGGAACACATGAAATACTGGCTTTCTAATTATCGAACTTTGTTTCTTCACCAGGATTACATAGACAGCATGGAGGGCGCGACTCTGTCCGGCAGGCAAGCGTCTTCCTACATATGTGATGCAGGAGAAGATTTGGCCGCGATACGGAAGGCTATTGCCGTTGGTGAGTTGACACGAGCAGCAGGAACAGCTATATCTGATGAGCTGACCCTTGCCTGATTAACAACAATTTAAGACAATTCAGCTTCGGATTATAGAAGACTCACTTGGATATACAGAGCACAGTTTGTCTGATGGAATTTTATGTAGCAATGAAATGTAATGTAAATTTGATATTGGAAATCAAGTCAAAGAGAGAATGCGAATGAGCATTCTCTTGGATGCAGTCCTGTTTTCAATTTAATAGCATCAAAGCTAATAAATTTTAGTCAGTCTGTGCAATAAGAAACTTGATGAAAATTTTCACATATTAGAAAGCTTGCCTGCTTCTTTTGAAATTACACAATGCTTGGTTCCGTCTTTCTGTTCCATGTAATAAAAAACACACACTGTTTAGTTATGTTATTCTTTAAAGAATGATTATCTTTTCTTTATATGTATAAATATTGGAAATTTAATTATTATTATTATTATTCAAAATTAATTTTTCATTGATATTATACACACACACACACACACTGATATGCACAATTAAATTCATTTATACACTACAAACTAAATCACAATGTTCGGTTTTTTATCTTTTGGTTTTATGCATATAGAAAGCACGAAAACATTCTAATAAAATGAATACAATTTTTTAAAATTTTTATTCTGGTTATAAATTAAAATAATATTTTCAACACGTAAACTGTCATTCTATTTACTAATCGCAAGCAAAGGCAGTGCTATGGTAATTAAACAAATGAAAATGAATTTTTTTTCAGGTTTTCATATGTGCTAAAGTTAGGGGAAATCAAGAAATATGAAAAATCACCTAATTGTTTGCAATGCAGTGTATTGAATTGTTTTATCAAAATATTATTAAAATCACTGCGTGAAAACGTAATCAATGGGGCCTTGAAACTTGAATAAACTGTGTCGCATTTCACACACACACGAATCTGTTTGTTTTACATTTATTGTTATTTTTTGAATTTAAATCGGTAATTTATATATAATACTTAATATTTTTTCAAAAAAAAAAAAAATCTTTTTGACTTTTATTCATCTCCAATGTTATGGGATTGAACATGCTTGTTTGATTTAAGTTTAAACAATTCTATATTGTTCTTTGCTTGTCAAAAGTAATTATATAGATAAATAAGTTGATTTCTTCTTTTAAAATTTATAATATAAGAAATATTTTGTATAAAATTGTATTTCGATATAAAATATATATATATATCAGCAATGATCATTTTATAAAATAATTAAAATATGATATGAACAGCTCTTCACTATTTAATTTATTTTTTATTCAAATACAACATTCAAAAATTTAAAACACAATTATATTCTTTGCAATTGTTATGTAATGTAAAATTTTAAAACAATTTGTGCTATAAAATATGTAATTAATTTTATAGTTTATGATTTCTACTGAATCACATTAGAAATCTGCATCAAACTGCACAACACATTCCTTTAGTTTTTAAGACCACACCAATCCTTACATGACAATTTGATTCGAATTTAACAAAAATATGGAGAGCATTAAATTCAAAAGTAAATTGATGAGAATCTATATTTAAATACTAGCTACAACTGCAGATTTAATGCGTATGCGTTTTAGTTCAAAATATAATATTTTTGTTTTATATAAACTTCTATTTTTATTATATAAATATCTCAAAATATACCACACGTATGTTTTATTTTATAATTTATTATTTTAAACAGATTTTTTATTTTATATGTGTATGTAGTTTTTAGTAATGATAATAAAGTATAAATGAATTTATTTTAAAAATTTTAATAATAAAAAAAATTATCAAAAATAAAATTTATATTAGACAATTTGAATAAAAAAAAGAATGAGAAAAAGAATCAGTAGATAACAAAATAATAAGTAAAAAATAAACGATAAAATATTAAAAAAGAGAGAAAAGAAATACAAATAAAAAAGGAGGGTATTTCAATAATTTAACTTTGAAGATAAAAGTGGCTACTATCTACTATTCCTCACATTCTATATATTATTGATATTATACCCAAAGGTTGTTGTAGCTAATTTTAATAGAAATGCTGATTTTTTTTAAATTAATTTTGAATTATTATTAATGGGTAATTTATCAATTATATCACTCTCTTATTAATATCAATTTCTTCCTTAATGGTCTCTAATGTCAAAAGTTGAATTTCGTGTTTATTTTTCTAATTCTAATGAAACAACCCTAACAAAAATCTTTCGTCCAAAACTTCAAAGAAATATTCGTTGTCTTTAATGTACATCCATATTTTTTGCCCTCTTCAAGATATATAATTTTTTTTTTTTCTTATCGTTAACTTAAAATCCGAATAAAGATATTTTTAATTTTGTTATTTTTGTCTTGATCATTAAATAATTTATACTGCTTGTTATGACAAAACCCTGAAAGTAAGTATAGTTGGTCATGTAACAAGTTTTATATGATGGCCCTTTAACAGATTTATATCTACTATTTATTATGGCTAAACATTTTCTTCTAGATAAACTCTATAGAATGACTATTTTTTAGTACTTAAAGATAAAGTAGAATAAATAAATTAATCTCTTTTATTTATTTTTTTACTTTTTGTTCTTCCTTGTTATATTGCCTTTTCTTTTATCCTTTACAATCAAATTTTATCTATTTTTTATTTTTTAATTTAATTCTTTTTCTCTTCAACTTTTCTCCTTTCTCTCATTTTATTAAGTTTTAATGTATATTAAAGCATAATATATTTTTAACTTCTTATCATAAATAAATCATATAATTTTATTATATTTCAAATAGAGTTTTTTAGATTATAAGTTATAAAATAACTGCATATGTATATGATTCAACGTATTGATATAATAAAAATACAATTTTATTTGCATTGATGATAAATCCATACCATATATTAAGGCCAAGGGACTCCTTTTGTGTTGCACAATATTAATTAACTATATTACCCTTACTTATTCGTGTATTTTTATTTTATTTTATTTTTTTGTACTTTCTCTCTATTTCTACTTATTTCATTCTCCTCCCTTAATTTTAACTACTTGTCTTGTTTTATATCCTCTCTCAAATTTGGCTTATTCCATTTATCTTTTTCTTAAAGGTTCCTTCTTTTTTATTTTATTAATGATAGAAAACTATATTTAAAAATATTATTAATTCATTTATATAATTATACGCATGCATCAAGTGTGCTTACAGTCGCTAGTATGCATTAAGGATATGGACAGATTTTTGTTATATAATATTAAATTACTATAATACTCTTAATTCTTTAAATATTTTCTTTTTACTTGCTCCTTCTCAATTTTTATTTCTTTTCGTTCTCTTTTTCTCAATTTTAATTATTGTACTTTTTCATTCTTCTCTTAAATTTAATTTGTTATATTCATCTCTTTTCTTAAGTCTTTTTTCTCTTACTGTATAAATAAATAACATTTATTATTAAATAGTTCTACTGATTTATTTAAATAATTATGTGTACCTATAATTATTAATTATATTTTAAATTTTATACACATGCATTGGATTTGCATGAATTGCTAGTATATAATATTTACTTGCTGATCCTTCATTACTTTTGGCTCATTATTTATTAGGAAATTGCAGCTTGTTAAATTACATGGCCTTTTATTATATTTCTCAGTCTATGCTTACAAATATGCGCAGTTATATAACAACTATGAGTTTTAACTACAACTTTCTATTTTCGACATAGTTCTTGATTTTGTATTTTTTTTGTATATTTAACAAAAAAATAAATAAATAAATCTCATTACTTGTGAATTCTATACTACATTAGTTTGTTAGCTATAAAAATTACAGAATAGTGATTTGTCTTTACTCTTTTTCTGCTGTCATTTACTCTAATATTTGTTCTAAATACATTGGCATATCTGCCATATAATTTTTGATTCACACACACTTACAACATATTTGCAATAAAATGAGGAGTTCTAACTGTGTTCTTAATTATTTTTTTTTTTTATATATTTTGAATTACTTTTCTTGCTTTCATTTTCGTTTTTGAAGGTGTCTTCCTTCATCGTTTATATTCAATTTTTTCCTCGCAACCTTATTTTATGTTATATTTTAATTATTCATCCAAACCTATTATTGATCCTTACAATAATACACGCCTTTTTATAGAATTCACAAGTAATGAGATTTTTTTATTTTTTTATTTTTTGTTAAATATACACGCCTACATCTATCCAGTCAAGGAATATTCTATTAAATCAATGAATTTACCAACTAAATATTCTCTTAAACCTCATTCATCGCATTTTTAATTAGCCTATGTTCTTTAACAAATTCACTTGTTTAGGACATTAAGCAGACTCCCTCTAAACCCTAACCTTCCCTCTTACTCGAACTACCTACTGAAAACACAAAATAAAAACTATTTTCAACAAAGCATACTCACTGCATTCAAGCTGGACCAAGATTGACTGATCAATGATTTTACAAAGCTTCACTCGAACACTCCAACAAGGCTCACTTCTACATCTCTAGAGTTGTCGATCCTTTTCCTTGAAAGTAGCTTCCTAAAATGTTCCATACTTTACTACATTTTGGTCAACTCTGTACTTTTTCTTATCAAATGTTAGTTGGCTTTCCTCAACAATCTCTTTTGTTGTCATCCAAAATTCTTTAAATTTAAAAAAGTTGCAACTTCATAATTTTATCACGATTGCGGCACTCAACTTTTACCTTTTTTTTTTTTTTTTATTTTTTATGATCTCGATTTTTAAGAGGATAATCTTTACATAAACATGAGAACAAGGAGAACTCGATGCACAAAAAAATGTTCAATAATTTTGGATTCCAACACAAACATGAAAATGATTATGATGATATGTGTGTCACGTTATTGTTACCACAATACATCAACATAATTTATTGTTGATTAACTATAAGTTGTATTATTTTTTATCCAAATCGTTATTTCTTGCATCAAATATCTATACTATCTATTATGCATCTATCCCATATAATTACTACTTCATGGTCTTTTAATCTTTTACGACATACACCCCTCAATTAATTAATTAATACCAACTCATTATTATATCTTTTCGAATTTGAATAAAGTTAACTACTTTTATTTACGAATTCATTTTTAATTATTAACACATGACCAAAGTTATTTATTTCTTTAACATATACATGTATTATGTAATAAAAATATAAAACGATATTCTTAATCTAATTGTGTATTTTTATTTTAAAAAAATTATAATGTGAGATTTTTTAATATGTTTGTTTTCAAATTTTGGTGTGTGTTTTTGTCTTCAAATTGTGTAAAAGTAAGAAAAAGAAAGAGATAAAATTTAAAAAGTGTAATGATTGGGGTGTCTATTTTTAGGTCCAAAATTTGAAAACAAACACAGCCTTTGTATCTACAAAATTCTTTATAAATAAGTTCAATTACATTTGTATATTTATATATCTTAAATTATTACAAAAAATTTATAATATCAACAAATTGTTTCTTACATAATTTTTGCCTCACACACATAGTGTGCACAATGCTTCTAGAATCTATTTTTTTTTTATTTTTACATTTAATCAATAATAATGCATAGCTGTTTATTTCTTTTTTAGACAAGCTCATTAATTGTAAAATTAAACTTAGCTCGATAATATTTGAAAACTTATCACCCTACCTCATAATATACCACAATGTTTGGTAAGATCCAGGGTTTCCATAAATCAATACCGTTTATTAATATGTAAATTTATTAAAATAACCAAAATACTGAACAGAGAACTACCAAACTTTGAATTAATTTTGACTTCATTACACGTTTGTGACCAAATTCATATTTATATTCCAGTTTTATATTTTTGTGAACTGGTGGATACCACTAAATAGATTTCCGCAAATATTTTTTGGGTTAAATTTCACATAATGTACAATGCCTCATTTTGGTGGGTTTTCAATTTATTGGGCAGTTTTCTTGTTCCTAATTTTATTTATCGACTATTTATATTGTTTTAACATATAGTGAACATGAAATAAAATAATGAAATCATTTGTATCTTTTGCTTAAGTTCATCCAAAAAAGGGAAAAGAAAAAAGGATCCAAAATTTATAATAGATTTATCATTTTTCTTTATTGATTCAATAATTATGTACTTTGCATTTACACAGGCTTGAGGATTTTTGGTAATTAGATGAACTGTTTTAACTTCATTTTCTACTTTTTCTTGTTGATCAATATATTTGCTTTTAAGTTATTTGAACTTCTAAGAAAATTTTTAATATGGAATAAACGATTGCGAAGGTTGTGAGAATTTTTAACTGGCCGATTGTAATTTTTGTTTTTGTTTTTATTTCTATATCCTATATAACTCTCATATAAATTCATAAATATTTTATTTCTTTTAATATTTTCAGTATATCTTAAACGTTTCTGTCAAATTTTTGGACTATTCTTATTTTTCTGAAACGCTGTCCTGCATAAGGATTATTGTTGAATATTTAAAAGAAAAAATGATTTTTATTTGAATCATTATTTAATTTATTTCAACAATTAACTAATTAAATTAATATTTTATTTCTTTTTAATTTAAATAATCCATGCATAACACGAGAAGCATTAATATAATTGTATTACACTAATCAAAATAAAATTTATTTTATTGATATAATTGTATTGCACAATATTCCTTTAGAATACAGGCAAGTGCTTGTGTGTAATTTGTGCATTTATAATAGCTCTGTATGTATGTACGTACGCCCGTATGTATATTGGAATTCAAGAGGGGCAGAGGCTATGTTTGGGACCACATTTTCACTCTCCACACCCCCTATCAAATTTTACATTATTAAATATACCACTCAATAAAATTTCTATTTAAATTTAAATTCAAAATTTTTCTCTCTTTATTTTTAATTAACTAATTATTTTTTTATAATTGTATCTGTTCACAATCAAATGAATATCCATAAATATACTCACATTTATTCATATTTATACTTTAAAAATTAATTATTATTTATGTATACTATCATATCAACCAATCGTTATAACATATTTTACACATATATTTAAATAAAATCAAAATTTTATAATTAAATATACTATTCATACTAACATGATACCCATCTAACATTATCCCCATTAAAACTACTCTCCTAGACATAGTGTGGAGGGCTTGGTAAGCCTTTCTTGATGCAATGTTAGTTCTACAGTAGCCCTGTGCCGAATAAAATATTACCTGTTGTTGCTAAGTTTAGGGTTTTGTACATACTTGTAAATATTTTTATTTATTTTGTATTTATTTCTAGTTGTGTTTCTTCGACTTTTTAATATCTTCTGCTGTCACTTGATTTTTTTTTTGCCAAACCTATTATAAGAGGTAAGGCATTATTAAAGCTTTGAGTAGTTATCATGTTGTCGTCGTGTAACATGCGATTGTTAAAATAGCCCCCCTCTCTAGCCATCGCTCAATGTAAATTGAGTTTTTAATCAATACAAGCAAATTTTTCTCGTAAATCGTGTACATAACTACTGTTTTCTTTACATTTTGTCAGAATTATCGGGATTGTGATCCGAGGTAGTGCACAATTAGTCAATTTACAAGTTTAGGCGGACGTAGTCGGTTGCGGAATGACTACTAGCTGCACGATGCCCCTTTGTCCATGTTCTTGAAAAGAGCCCTATGACAGTTGGTATTAGAGCCTTAGTTTTGATTGAGGTCGAGGTGTAGGATCATGAATGCTACTGCATCAGCGAATGTGCCGGGGGGCAATGAGGTCGAAGCCCCGCCGCGTAGGAATCTCACAACCAAACAACGATTGGAAGCCCTGGAGGAGTAAGGTTCCTAGATAGATTATGTAGCAACGATCTCGGAGGAGAAGATCGAGAGACTGGAGGTCGAAGTTGCTGACCTCTAAGCCTAACTAGCTGATAGTGGGGAATTATGTTAGGAATTGGTCGAGAATCAAAGAGTTGGAACTATTCAAGAGCTTCGAAAAGATATAGAACAGATATCCATTCAAATTGGATTGCTCCAATGGGCAGTCAGCAATGTTCCAGTAATCGCCCAGGACTTTGGGCCAAGAATTTGAGTCTATGAGTTGTAGCCTTATGGAAGTGCACAAGACGCCAAAGAGGTAGAGAATTTATTCTTTAACATGGAATAGTATTTCCTAGCGGCCAACATTATTGATGAGGCTAAGGAGGTCACCACCACTACCATGTATTTGATAGGCGATGCCAAGCTATGGTGGTGCACCAAATATGCTAACATTCAGGTCAATTGAGTGCGCGTGGATACGTGGGAGCAATTGTGAGATTCTATTTGTGACTAGTTCTTTGTAGAGAATGTAGAATACAATGCCAGGAGGGCATTGCGAGACTTGAGGTAATCAGGGAGTGTTTAGGACTATGTGAAGTCATTCTCGATGCTCATGTTGGATATTTAGGACATGTCCGAAAAGGACAAACTCTTCACTTTCTTAGAAGGTTTGAAACCCATGGCGCAATTGGAGTTGCAGCGCCAACAAGTAGTGGATTTGAGCTCGATTATGGGTGTAGTCGAGTGATTCATGCATTTTCAGGACAAACTTCGTAAGTAACGTCCGGTAGGGAGTGCACCCCAACAAAAAGGGAATGGTGGGAGGCCGTTCAAAAATAATTCTAGCAGAGGTTGGGGAGACTGACAGTTTCAAACATCGGTCAATCCCTAAAGTAACCTTAAGAGTAGACATGCCGACAATAAGCAAGGTACTGCACTAAGAAAGATCGGTTGTTTTCTTTATGATGGACCACACATGCTTTGGGATTGCCCGAAGAGAAAACTAGTGAATGTTTTATCAAGCCTGAAAGATGTAGAACCATCAAAACAAGCTTCACCCTCGGTACTTGAATTAGATGAAAGTGAGTTAGATGTTGAGGGAAATAATCTTGGTGCCATCTCTCATCGGTGTGGGACTATTTCCTACCAAGTAGAGACAAATTGAAAGGGAAAGTCTGAAGTTGGACGAACTATCCCAGCACTAACAAAGAATCCTACTAGTGAGGGGAGCTCTAAAGGCCGCAAAAAGAATTAACTGATGTATGGGGACGTGAAGATCAATGGCAAGTCCATTCAAGTCATGATCAATACTAGTGCCATTCATAATTACTTGACCACCATAGAGGTGGAGAGATTCAAATTAGCGTTGGAAAAGATGGTCGGATGGGTTAAAGCCATCAACTTTGCAACTCAGCCTGTTGCCAGTGTGTCCAAAGGGGTAAAGATAAAGGCTAGGTCGTTCAACGGAAAAATTAACCTTTCAGTTATTCAAATGGATGACTTCAAGCTTATCTTTGGGCTTGATTTCCTGAGAGAAGCAAGAGCGATGGTCTTGCTGTGTGGGAAAGCACTAATAATGGTAAGAAACAAACCCTGCATTATTCCTACTATTTTTGGCCTACTTGAAGATGCGAGCTTATCGGCTATCCAATTTGAAAAGCGATGCAAGTGTAATGAGTCATCCTACTTATGCACCATTCGATTTGATGACATAGAGGAATTAAGACCAATTCCTAATGTAATGAAAAATCTTCTTAGGGAATTTAAGGATATAATGCCTAATGAACTTTCTCCTAAATTTTCGCCTAAGAAATCTATGGATTATGAAATTGAACTTCTGTCAGGCTGCAAGCCATCTGCCAGGCCCTATATCGTATGACGCGACTAGAGCTTGTGGAGCTCAAAAAGCAACTGATGGAAATATTGGAAAGCGGTATCATTCAACCTGCTAAGTCACCATACGAAGCACCGATCTTGTTCCAAAAGAAGTCTAATATATCTCTAAGGATGTGTTGTGATTATCGAGCCTTAAACAAGATCACGATGAAGAACAAATATCTGATACCACTGATTGCTAATTGCTTTGACAAGCTTAGTTGGGTGAAATACTTCTCTAAAATTGATTTGAGGTCAGGATATTGACAGGTTCAAATTAAAGATGGTGATGAGGTAAAGACCACTGTAGTGACTGGATATGGTGCTTATGAGTTCTTGGTTATGCCATTTGGCTTAACAAATGTACCAGTGACCTTCTACACCTCGATGAATTAAGTACTCCATGGGTTTCTTGATGAATTTGTGGTGGTATACTTAGATGACATTATCGTGTTTAGTGAGACTTTGGAGGAACATTTGACACACTTAAGAAAGGTCCTCGTTCGACTCCAAGAGCACGAGTTATATATAAATCCATCGAAATGTTCCTTTGCCTAAGAGACCATCTACTTTTTGGGTCAAATTATTGAATGTGGAAGAATTTGGATGGACCCAAAGAAGTTGCAAACTATCGAAAAGTGGTAGCTCCTAGGGATGTTCATGAGATACGATCATTCTTTGGATTAACTAACTATTACCAGAGATTTGTAAAAGGGTATTCTGAGATAGTTAGGCTACTCATTGATCTTACGAAGAAAATAGAGGAATGGAAGTGGTCATCGGAGTGTCAGGTCGCATTCGAGAGATTAAAGATGGTTATAACAACGAAACCCATGTTATCTCTCTCGGACTCACAGAAGCCATTTGAGGTGGAAACCGATGCCTTAGATTTTGTAATTAGGGGAGTGTTAACACAAGATAGGCATCCTGTTGCTTTTAAGAGTAGGAAGTTTAAGGATGCAGGAAGGAACTATCTAGCACATGAGAAAGAGTTATTAAATGTAGTCTACTGCCTTAAATTATGGTGGCATTATTTGTTAGAAGCACCGTTTGTGGTCAAAACGGATGACAGTGCAGTAAGTTACTTCTTGACCCAACGGAAGTTTACACAGAAGCAAGATCAATAGCAAGAGCTATTAGCAGAGTTTAATTTTACGTTGGAGTTTTGAGCAGGCTCTAACAACAAAGCAACGGATACCCTTAGTTGGAAGGCAGATTTGGTAAGTTGAGAATGGTTGCTACACTCTCCTCGGCCAAGGTGGCCACATCTGTGAAGGATCAAATACAAGAGCTACTTAAATGAGGCCCAACTACAGAGTGTTTGGTTAAGTTAGTGCATCAAGGGAAGGTGAAACAATTCTGGCTAGAAAAAGGATTGTTGAGGACCAAAGGAAACCGCCTATATGTTCCCAAATGTGGTAACTTGAGGAAGTCATTGATCGCAGAATGCCATGATACCTTTTTGGCGGGCACCCTGAAGGCGAGCGTACATTGGTAGTAGTGCAAAGGGCTTATTATTGGTCTCAAATACAGGACGAAGTCGAGGCATATGTTCAACCTTGCCTTATCTATCAGCAAGACAAGGCGGATCACTTGAAACTGAAAGGCTTGCTGGAACCCCTTCCCATTCCCTCACGACCTTAGGAGAGTGTCTCGATGGACTACTTCACTAGATTGCCTAAAGTGAGAGATTTAGGTAGCATCATTATTGTGGTGGATCGATTTTCAAAATATGCCACATTCATCGCAGCCCTAAAGCACGTGACAATGGAGGCGATCGTGTATTTGTTCTTTGCCCACATTGTCCAGTGTTGGGGATTGCCAAAGGACATTGTCAATGACCGAGACCTCAGGTTTGCTAGAATATTTTAAATCAAACTTTTCAAACTTCTTGGGTCTAAATTGAGTATGAGCTCAAGCTACTACCTACAATCTGATAGCCAAATCGAGCATTCAATTTCATGTTGGAGGAGTACCTTGGATACTTTGTGAGTGGTAATCAGAAGAATTGTGTGAAGTTGTTAGATGCTACTTAACTGTGTTTCAATGCTCAAAATAGTTCATCTACCAATCAAAGCCCTTTGAGATCATCACCGAGCAGTAACCACTACTTCCACACACTCTAAACTCCCCGTAGAGTGTGAGATTTCTCCTTATATGGAGTTTTATTGAAGAGTGGAAGTGTAACTTGGAGATTACTAGGAGCTACCTAAAGAAGGCCTAGAGGAGAATGAAAAATGAGGCCGACCAAGGATGGCACTTTGCGGACTTTAATGTGAAGGACCTCATGTTGGTGAAGGCACCGAACCTATTGCTCATAAAATGTGTTTGGGGGAAAGACCCTCGATTCTTAGAGAAATACATTGGACCATACCGAGTGACACAGAGGATCAGGAAGGTGGCTTAAAAAATTAAGTTGTCCCTGTGGTGGAAGACACACAATATTTTCCACGTGAGCCAGCTAAAGCCTTTCACAGCAAATCAAAATGATGCGGACCTTATTCGAGAGACCCGACCACAGCATCCATTTGGAAAGGTAGCCTATAAAATTGAGTTGCCCCTGTGGTGGAAGACACATAATGTTTTCCATGTGAGCCAGCTGAAGCCTTTTACAGCAGATCTAAAGGATACAGACCATATTTGAGAGATCTAACGATAGCATCCATTTGGAAATGTGCCGAAGAGAGTAACTGAAGCAATATTAGATTACCTAGTTGTAAGGACTACGAAGCAAGAGATTACTAAGTACTTAGTGAAGTGGGAAGGCTGCTCGGAGAATGAAAACACTTGAGAGTGGGTGACGGACCTCAACTTGCTAAAACTCCTAGTGGAAGCATTCATGGCTTTAAGGGCGCTGATGGCGTTGCCATCTTAAGTGGGGGAGAATGTGAAGAGTTGCCTATCCAACAGGTCCTCTTGACACAATGCTGGCCCTATTGCAATCCTTTGCCGAACAAGACATCACCCATTGTTGTTAGCTCTAGGACTTTGTATATACTTGTAAATATTTTTAATTATTTGATATTTATTTTTAAACATACTTCTTCGACTTTTTAATATCTATTGCTGTCACTTGACTTTTTTTTTGCCAAACCTATTGTAGGGAGTAAGGTATTAATGAAATTTTGAGTAGTCATCGTGTTGTCGCCGTGTAGTTTGTAATTGTTAGAGTGGTCCCTCTCTCTAGCCGTCACCTATTGTAATTTGAGCTATTAATCAATATAAGTAAATTTTTCTTACAAATCGTTTAAATAATTATTACTTTCTTTACATTAATGTAGGCATGTGACACATGACCAAATAACTAGAAGAATTGAGAAATAGATACTTTGTAAATACTTTTAACAATTTTTGTTATAAAAGTGAAAAGCAAACAAATTTGACTAGAATCTCATCTGAGCAAAAGCTGTCATGGATGCCAAAATTTGTTTGTTTCTTCATTAGAGTGGGGGAGAAAATTTTTGGTGATTTGAATAGAGATGGTAACTATGTTTGGTATTAAATTGTAAAAGATGTAAAAATTTTAAATTATATATATTTAAAATATAATAATAATTGAATAATGTAATAGTATATAAGATTATTGGGTATTAAAATATATGAATATAAATATGAAAATTATTAGGATAGGTGTTGATTTGATTAAAAATAATTATAATGATTGAAAAATAATTAGTTAATTATAAAATGTTAGAAAAAGTAAAATTAGAATTTAAATAAAAATTTTTAAGTAAGATGATTAGTTTGTAAGATTTTTTCGGAGGGGAAGTAGAAGTAAGGAAGCGAACATAGCCCATGGGTCTTGAGGTCTCCTCCCGTCAAGTCAAACAACTTTCATCTATTCGTAAATTGCCGCAAATGACATTGTCACAGCTTAAAAATAACGATTATAACGATGTGTCACATTTTTTTAGGAATAATTAATTTTATATTTTGCTCTGTAATAATCACGTGACGCATCTCCGCACTAGCACCAATCAAAAACACTGGGTGCATTTTAGAAAGGGCATCTAAGTGAATCACTAAAATGCACCGAAGTGCAGGTTCACCTAGAGAATGACATGACTTGAATATTTAAACCAGATCCGGATGCCTACTCGGATCATCCGAGAACGAGGGCGTTGTTGTGGATGGTCCAACGCTGTTCCCGGTTTCCGCCGGCGCCACCACCTTGGTCGACCTCATCATCGAGAATCCTCTCGCGATAGAAACCCACCGATCCGACTTTGATTGCTGGTCGGACCCGTCGATTCTCCGAGAAACCCAGCCGGCCCGACTGCTCCCTTCTCCAGCCTCGGTTCTATACCACCTTCTCGAGCTCTCTTCCCTCGCCAACGAAGTCCCCCTGCTTCTGGTGCGATTCACGGCAGCTCGTTCCATCACCTCCTTCCTGATTTCTTCAGGCAGTCTCAGAGTAAAACGCTCGAGGTTTTCGCCAGGTTGAACCAGTGAGTGCCCGGTGGAGTGCGATCTAAATTTGGCCAAATCAAACACTTTGGGTTTTCCCGTAGACCACGACCTTTCTGGACCCTTCCGGAGACTCGAGTCCCGGTTCGTGGGGGCCTCTTGTCCTTGAGACTGATCTCCGCCGACGTGCATCACAGTTTCCTCGTTGCTTGAATCACCGCATTCCAAGTTATCGTTGCCTGGCCCCGTCACGGGCTCATCCGCCGGCTGTGGAGCCAAATTAGCTCTGCAGACGGGGCAGGTCACGTTGGACCGGAGCCAGGCACCGATGCACTCAGGATGGAAGACATGATCGCACTTGGGCAGCAGGCGCAGCGTCTCGTCCTCCCCAAATTCGTTCAAACAGACCGCACACTCCAGCGCTTCCTTCCCAATCTTGTGGGCTTTCACTTCTGCGTACGAGAAAACGGGGAAGTTCTCTATGACGGAAGGATCGAGCCCACGCGACCCGGCGGTCCAATGGTACCGCATCGATAATGCTCGGCGAACGCTTCCGGCGGCGCCCGAGGAATCGAAGCAATGGCGGATGTAGAGAGCGAAGAAAGTCAGGAAGAAGAGGGACGCTATCAGGATTACTATGATGATGGTCATGGAGGGGTTGAACCTTGCGTAGCCGGGGTACATATTGTCGTTGCTCGCCGGCGAACTCGACTGAGCTCCGACCAAAACGTTGCCAGGTGATAGCAGAAGGAGCTGGAGGCACAAAAACGCCGACGCCTTCATGTTGTGGTGTTGGAAACCTCAATCACAAATCTCCGCAGAAGTATAGTTATATGCAATGACACTTCCTCCGAATAAATGCCAAGCTCTGAATAAATAAGAATAAAGGAAGATCGTGAGAACGAAGGCTGAGGCTGAGGTTTCGTAGGGGCCTGCGACTGCGAAGAGGAAGGTGCGATGTCCAAACAAAATATAAGAGCTATCTTTGTTTTTATTTTATTTTTTAAATCTTCATTTATTTATTTCTTTTGTTTTTATACAAATTTTTTAAAAACACGCACTTAACAATTAAAACGAACATAAATAAAGGTGAATGTTGAAACCAATTTAGTGGATTGGTCCACAAATAAGTTAACGTAAAATTAAATTTTTACATAACGGAAATTATATAAGCTATGTTTGTTTTCTTTTTTTTTACCATTTAAAAACTTGACAAATTAAATATATTACCATATAAATTTTATTCAAATTTAAAATTTTTCATATCTTATCTTTTATAACTTACTAATAATTTTTCAATTATTATACATATTCACAATCAAATCAACAATAATCTCTATAATTTTACTACATATATATTTTTTTTATTACTTTATAAACCTACACACTATAACAATATTCAATCATATTAAATATATTTAAAAATAATTTTTCTACCCATCAAATATAATTTTCATATCCACTCAAATTACCCAAATTTTCCTCTCCATTCCAATAAAGAAACAAACAAAGCCTATGCAATCAATTTTCCAAAGTCAGAATAGAAGTTCTTCGTGACATTTGTCACGTTTCTAGAGAAGAACAATGTGTGTGATTTAAAGGATGAGCGTGGTGCTTTATGGGGGCTGACTCAGAGAATCAGACCCTAGCACTCGAGTTCTTAAACTAACCTACAATAATTTTTCTCTTGAAAAACTGACTCTACTGTACAATCACTTAGACCAAATTATGTAAGCTACTAATTTTTATATTTAATAATTTATTTATTTATTTTATAGACAGAAAACAGCTTGGATGATCCACACGCTTCTATTATATTTATTTCAATAAAACACACATACTAAGCACACTATCTTGTGCAATAATATTAACCCCTCTTGTTTTTATACTATTTTTAATTATTTACACCAACTTGCATCCCCAACAAAGATAAACTTCCAAACATGGCCAAAAGGGGGCTGTTTAGTCTCTATCTAATTGTGTGACATAATAGATTTCGCCAATTTGGCACTGTCTGCATATTGATTCTGTTGTCTTAGTTGGCACATTTATTAGTGCTAGTAAACGTTGTCACTTATACAAATTAATTTACAAATTATAAAAATATTGCATTTTAAACAGTAAAATAGTATTAAAATTAAATACATAAAGAATATTTTAAATGAAAAAAAGAAAAATAAAATGTATTTGAAAAGAGATAAGAATTTCAGAAAAACAAATAAAAATATCGTTCAAGAAAAAGATAAAATTCAAAATAGTTGTATAATTTTACCATATGACACTTAAAAGTATAAAGAAGTTGTAATGATGTATGTTAATGATTATGTTTGAGTGTATTAGTCTTTTTAAATTAAGAGCAAAGGTATAAATTTATTAAATAATGACTGTATCCATATTTATTTAATAATAACTTTTGTGGAAAAATAAAGTTAAAATTACTATTTTAAATTCTTTTTAGTGGAATAAAAATAATGTGTGTTTTTTAATGTCAAAAATTATAAATAGTACAAGAATGATAAACATGTACATGTAATTTGATTTAATCAATGTGCTGTTGTCTCATTTTGATTCTGGTGTCCTAGTTGGCACTTTAATTAGCAGGTCAAAAGATTTGAGTTGCAGACATATTTATCGACTGTTGTGGGAAAAATAAAGATAAAACTAATATTTTGAATTCCTTTTCATAATCCTAGACGCTATATAGATGGATCTAATTTTTTATGGAATAAAAATTTTAGGTGTTTTGGGTGTGAAAAATTACAAGCTGTGTAAAAATAATAAATATGTATAATTAATTTGATTTCAGGAATCTGGCATTGTCAGTATGGTGATTTTTGTCTCCTGATTGACCCATTTATTAGCATATTTTATATTTAGGTTCTGTTTATGTTGGTCGAATAATGCCTTTTGTGCAAGAAAATAATGTGTGTTTTTAGTGTTAGAAATTTTGAATATTATGAAAATAATTAACGTGTATATTTAATTTGATTTTGTCAATTTAGAAACATTGTTTGCATTTTGGTTCGTATACTTGGTAAGCACTTTTATTAGCATATTTTGAATTTAGTTTGCATTTATATCTTTCGGACAGTGACTTTAATGAAGAAATTAATGTAAAACTAATATTTTAAATTCTTCTTAATAAAGCTAAAGCATACAGTTGAATGCAGTTTTTAACGGAGTAAAAATAATGTATTTTTAGTGTGAAAATTATAAAATAGTATAAAACTGTGTTTACTAAATTTGATTGGTTTTGATTTCATATATTATATAATGATTGAATAATGTGATATTAAGATATAAATATATTAAAATGTAAATCTTCAAATAAAGCTTTAGGCACTAATGATTCAATTTTGAATAAATAATTAAAAATAATAATTGAAGAACGATTGAATTTTAAATGTTTGTGTAAACATACAAGGAGAGAATGAAAATCGTTATATATACTAGTAAAAATCACACTCCATGTGTATGTAAATTTATTCAATTATAAATTATATTACTTTAAATAATAAAAATATAATATTTAAAATCAAAGCATTAAAACATTTAAAATAAGAAAAAAAGGACAATTCAAAAGAATTTGAAAATAGAAAAAAACATTGAGAAAGAATAGAAATAAAAATAATAAATTAAAAGAAAATTGAGAAATAAAAGAATAGAAAAACGAAAAAAAATTAAATTACAATGATCATGTAATTTGACTCTGTACAAATAAAAAATCTTGTAAACTTAATATTATAGTGTGTGTGTGTGTGTGTGTGTGTGTGTGTGTATACACATATATTTGTATTATAATTACACAGTCGTAGTATATTGTAAAAATGACATTAAGTGATTTTAACTACAAGAATTGTGTATTTTCAAAGTTCGAAAATTGATGTAGTTGAAAAATTTTGCTTTGGGTCAACTTCAAAAAATTTTCAATTGTTACAAAATTAGTAGAACCAAAATTTTGTACTAATAAAATTTTATTTTGTCAAACAATTTGAGGGAAGTGATTTAATACTTAGCTTTAAAAAAATTATAGTTCTATTAATGAGGTCATATTGTACTTTTGTAATTTGTTTCACTCCATACAGAATTTTGCTAATTTTATAGGCAGATTTTATTAGAGAGTTGCTCAGCAAAGATTTGGAGTTTGCCCTTCGGAATATACCACTAAGTTTGTGAACATAATATGACTTGCTTTTTTCCTTGCCAACGAGATTAAGGTTTCGTCAAAATCTATGCTGCTTCCCGTGAGTATAGCAACTAGTTTGACCTTACCTGTAATTTTGTTTCATTACTACTCCACCTTATCTATACTAAATCCATACAATATTATTATTATTTTAATAAAAAAATTTAGTTATACAAAGTAAATTTATGTAATTATTCTTATGTAAAATATTTTTATTTTTTTATCATTTTATTTTACTCTTTTTATCTAATTTAAAATTTATATTTATGCGATCTCTCAATTTTTTATCATTTTTCGAACACTTTCGATCTTTTTTTTTAATCATTTTTTGTTGTAAATATTTTTACACAATATAAAATCAGATAATTTTCTTATATTAATTTGTATTTTTATTTTTTTTATTGGTACTTTACCTCAAAATTTTTCAATTTTTTTTGATATTTCTTTATTTGATAATTTTATATGTTCTTTATACTTTTAATATTGAATAACACTATTTTTATTAATTAAAATGTAATACTTTTATAATTTATGCGTGTGCAAATTTTACTAGTTATGAAATATTCTTTAGTAGTTTGGTTGTACATTATGAATTTACTTCTTTACCCTTAATCAATTATTGTGAATTTACCCAATTATTCTTGATTAAAAGAACAATATCTTTGGTCATTTTCGCCCAATTCTACATTCATTTATCATATTAGTAAATTACTTTTTTATTTTTTTTTAAATTTCACATAAAGTGTGCAAAATGTGTTTGGAATGAATTGATTATTTTCCTCTCAAAATTATAGAAGCAAAACTAGTGTTGAATTTGCATAAAGTATTGAATCTTCATTCTTTTTTTTTTTTTTTTTTCTTAGACTTGAATGAATACTTGAATTTTGTTTATTAATTGAGTTGATTTTCACATTTTCTTAGAGCTGAATGAATACTTCTGCAAATTTATTTATTTTATTCTTTTTTTTCTTTTCATTAATATTTTCCTTATTAACCAAACATCTGTAAATATTTCGTTGTTTTTCTCCAAAGGAAAAACAAAACTTTTTTCCAATTAACAGCAATCGATCAATCCAGCAGTTGGCTCTCTTTAAATTAGTTGTGATACGCAGGAGTATCTCGATGAGTTCTGTGTCTGCAAACTAATTTTAAAAATTGTTAAGTGCAAACAAACGCATCTAATCTTTTTTTATACAACGAATTGAATAAACTCATGAGTATGTGTAATTAAGTTTGCACCCTAAAAGTAATTTTTTCATTTTTAAAAATACACGCTGCAATTATTATATTTTTAAAATTTTATTTCTACCTCTTCCTTATTTTTATATATATATTTTTAAAAAAATTTAAAACACACGCCACAAAACAGACATAGGTGTAGCTTTTGAGAATATTTCAAAAGTTCCGTCCCACATTGGAAACAAATAAACGTTGAAGCAGCGTCTATTAAGGTTCTCATTCGGGATCCGAGCACGTGTAGACTTTAAAGGGGGGCCAATTTTGGTTCAACGCGTCCTTGCATGCGAAAAGTGGGGTCCATCCCGCTTCCCTAGCGCGTTACACGTTTTTGGGTCTAATTTATTTATATATTTTTTGGTCTAGAAAAACCCTTTTTTAAAAAAAATAAACACATTTTTATTCATCACCCAATCAACCAGGTATATTTTGAAAACATCAACAAACACCTTCTTTCATGTTTCACCCACCAAACACCAAACGTCACATCTCTTCTGTGACAGACGCACCATTGAACAAACGCAACCGTTTAGTCATGACCTTTGATCATCTATAAATACCAACACAGCCAATTATTCAATTGCTAACTCCTAGTCTTCGCGAATTTTTTTGGAAAAGGGACTTCTTAAAATTTGGGAAATATTTCATATGGTTGAATAATTTCTTAAGAACAATATACATGACTTTGGCAGCTTTTATATTTACTGTTTTCCTGCTCCTATTTTCGTTACACTTTTCTGTTCTAGCCAGCACTGTGGCCCTAGTTATTCCCCAACAGATATAAGAAATTATGGTGAACAACCTCGACTCCAACACTTTACTGGCTTTTGTTGCTGTTGCTCCATTCCTAGAAAACTTCCCAACCATCTCGTACAAATTCTGTTGCTTTGTCGTATGCCAACCCCTTCCCAATCGTATCCAAAATTTAAGTATTTGTCAATGAATATTTCAAGAGACAGGAGGAGTGTGTCTATTGCTTGCTGGACATGCATGTTGTCGCCTTTACCCTCATTGAACCAAAACCTCTGCAGTCTGACACTACTGCTTGTGAGCCTGGGCGACATGCAAATAAGGTTTGCTAGCATACTGTACTGCAAACCTTGTCCAACCACTTCCTTGATGTGTGCTGCGATGACAAAGGGGCTAGAACCATTTGGAAAGCCCTTATTCAAAATTCACTATTGATGATGCCCCAAAACAAAAATTTGTAATTAGAAAATATTACCAATGGCAAGTGGCGGGTGATAGAGACTTAAAAAGTTCAAATTCTTGAGTACTAAAAATTACACGAAGATTTGAAAAATGAGGATATCTTCCAACTCGAAAAATTTGAAACAGAAATGTTCATTGAAAAGCTGCCAGAGTCTTGGCCTAACTATAAAAATAGCTTTAGACACTAAGCAGAAAATATACACAGTTGAAGAAGAACTTATTAGACATATTCTTATTAAGAACACCATCCGCCAAGAAACAAAAGCTGTCAAAACAAAGGAAATGATGGCGAAAGCCAGCCTACTACAAAATGACAATAAAAAGTATGCAAATACATCCAAAAATTACAGGCATAATAAAGCCAAGTTTAAGAAAAGAAAAGGGTTTTGTTTTACTTGTGAAAAGCTAGGACTCCACACACATTATTACAAATTCAAAAAGAAAGTTAACAAAACACATAAGGCTAATTAAGCTATAGAAGATCGAGATTATTACTGCAATTATCTATCAGGTGAACATTATAACAAATGTGAAGGAGTGAATAGTGGACTATAGGGATGCTGAGCATATATGTGTGTATCAAGATATATTTTTGTCATGTTCTCATATAAGGGATAATGAAGAATTAATCTACTTTGTAGACTCGAGAATTATTAAAGTTATGGGTACGGGAAAGTTCTTTTGAAAATAATCTCTAGAAAAACTTTTAACCCTTGAAAATGTGTTGCATATTCTAAATATATAGTTGAACTAAGTTTTAGTGGCCCTGCTAAGTGAAGTTGGATTAAGTGTCAATTGAATTGATAAATTTTCATTGATTATTTGAGGTTTGAGTTAAATTTGACCAATCCACTGACTAACTTGTAGGAAGATTAATAATTGTTTAAACGACAAGGGAAATAGGACTTAGGCGAATAGAAAGTCAATAAAGATAGAAACATAACTTATATGATTGTAGATTTCATAATGTATGTTTACATGGGTAAAAACATTTCGATATTAACCTTAATGCATCCAATATACGAGCCTCTGTTAAAAAGTGTGCTTAAATTGCCAATATTTGCGAGCTATGTTTTGAACACTATTAAGGTGTATTTGGATTGAAGGATTTGAATCGAGTTCATATTCAAAATAACAAATCCACCATACTTATTTAGATAATTTTACTTTATAATGGATTTCAAATGCTTTGATTCTCATTTAAACTATACTTTTATTATTTGTTGTGGATTTGAAATTTATTTATTTGGGGTCATTTAAAATCTTTTGCTTCAAATCTTTTATCTAAATCAAAATCCCTCAATCCCTATGAAGTCTTATGTCGTATTTAGATTTTAAGAAGTACTTAAAGAAAGGATTTTAAATTGCTCCAAATAAAAAGAATTTCAAATCTATTCTAATTACAAAAAATATAGTTTAAAAACGATACTTAAAAATTTGAAATTCATTGATATCCAAATCAATATAATAAATTTATTATTATAGATTTGAAATACATTCCTTCATTTCAAATCTATCAATCTAAATGCACGTTTAATGATTCTATAGCACTAATGGAGATGTTTAAGGCAATTATTGATGAATTTGCTTAGATAAGAAAGGAGACGGCTCCTATAAGATTTTTGATTCAATTTTTAAAACTCTCATAAAAAAATAGGTAAGCAGATATAATCGAAATGTACAAAATTGTGTTGAACAATTATGAGGCCCAACAATATGATTGATAAACTATTATACAACAAGAGTTAGTGGTTTATAGAGTGTAGCTGTACCAGCAACTCCATAAATTAAATTTTATTAATTTAAGTTTAATTCATTATCTAACAAAAGCCAAACCCACTGCATTGAAACTAAACAAATCCATCAACATTTCCTTATCTAGTTCAAATTCTTATTATGTTATGTGGAGATTGTTGCATTTGACACTATTTCAAAAGGTTCCCCATCCCACGTTGGAAACAAAACCAACATTGAAACACCTTATATTGAGTTTCTCTTACTTGGGTTTGTGAAGACATGAATAAAGACGTGGGTTTTTGCGGATGAGTAGGCCTTGATTTCGGCCGATCTCATTCAAATGGGCTGATTTCCCCCTTATGTCCTAAAAATAGAGACAAACCCAAAGCCATATTTTTCACTTCTAGGCCTAATTATTTATTTATTTTTTGGTTTAGAATTTTTTTAATTTAAATTTTTATTTATCACTCAACTAATCTGACACCTGTTTTAAACCTCAACCAACTCCAACTTTCATGTGCACTCCTAAACGCCAAACATTATGCTTGCGATTAGACAGGCCCTTTATTTTGGAGACAAAAATTTTCAGGAAAAATGTGAGAAAAAGTAAGAATTTTTTTACAAGAAAATTGAGATAATGAAATAGGAGTTTTTTTGTAAATGAATAATATTTATGAGATAATATAATAATTGTAGTGATGTGATGGATAATTATGTATAGAGAATGTAAATGATGTGAAAAGTAATGATAAATGTATAGTGAATATGTTGTAGTTAATGATAAATTGATATTTTTTATGCTTATTTTTTGTTAATATATTAATTTTATTATTATTGTTATTGTTGTTGTTATTACTACTACTACTACTACTACTATTAACATTTTTATTACTACTACTACTACTATTAACATTATTACTACTACTACTACTACTACTATTAACATTATTACTATTAATACTACTACTATTATTTTAGTATTACATTAATTGTGAGAATTATTAATACTATAGCCATTATAATTGTTATTATCACTAAATTATCCTTACTTTTTTTCTCTTCTCTTTTAATTTTTTTTCTAAACTTTTTCTATTTTCTTTTAACGTAAAATTGTTTTGACAAACTCATAAATGTAGGTTAATTTTAAAAAAAATTATTTTCATACTTAAAATATGATCAAAATAAAATACATTTATTTTCAAATTTAATTAATATAATTAATAATTTTTTAACTAACAAGCACACATATATTGTATGCAATTTTGTAGATATTAACTTCATTTAACACTAAACTTTATTTATTACTAGCGATAGTGTTATTGTTACTTTTGTAGGTATTAACCTTATTCAACATTGAACGGCCACATCAATTGTATTATTTTGAAGCAGGCTATCTTTTCATATCTAAATTACATCTCCTAAAAGCATAAAAGAAGATGTTACAATTAGTGTCATTTGACTAAAATAAACTGTTCGAAGAATTCTCAAAATAGGCAAATCATGAGAACATAAGTCCAACTGTAGAATTACATGATAAGGCAAATAAACACACATACATGAGCAGAAGGTTCTCAAATAGTCAAATCATGAGAACACAAGGCCAACTACAAAAGTACATGTTAAGGCAAATGCACACATAGATACATGAGTAAGTGATTCATAGAAAAGCAAATCATAAGAATATAAGTTCAAAAATAGAGATACATGATAAGACAAATACACATAAAGACATTAGCAGTCAACATAACTAGGTAGCATTGTGCAATAAGTCATGGTAGCACTCATAGCATGCATGGCCACTCAGCGGTGTCGCCACCATCTAGATCCACGTCTGCAGTTTGGTTATCACGCCGTGTTGTCTAGCATACCCTTCTATTCAGCATCCTAATGCCTGGAATTGCGTTGTTGTTGCACTATAGCCTCCCATGGGTCCTGAGGATGAGGAACGGATGCTGAGACAACATCAAATGGTTCTTGTGATGACCTAATGTTAATAACGTTATGTGGTGGAGGGGGCAGCACTTGTGGGGGAGTGTTATAATGGTCTGATTCTGTGTTAGAATCAAATATGACAATTAATTCATAAGGTGGATCCGCTCTCTGTGGCTCAGGGGTACTCTGTGGGAATACTGGGGCTGAGAAGAGTATGTGCAATATGCCGTATAATGGCTCTCCTATGGAGCGCCATTCTCTCTGATGTCGTGTCTCCTACGAAGTATACCATATATGTACGAAGTTATACTATAACAAATAGTGTAATATATAAAAATGTGAATCAGGAGATGTTTAAAAAAAATTCTTATGCAATTTATGAATTATTTACCTGTCGACCTCCTGCCCAATATACAGGACCCACTTGAGACATCTAGGTCTATGCATCATAAGTCAGGCCAGGTTGCTCTAAGAAATGGAGAAATCTAGCATAACAGGTCTGAAAGTGGACTAGCTATGACATCACTTGAAAGACAATGAACTCATGTTCGAACTATTGTGTGAGCTGTCTGGCAAGGCCTGCACAAACTGGGTACATGTTGGGTTCATGCATGATGTTGAGGTGTGGGCGCTCCATCTGAATATCAATAAGTGCATTGATTAAGGTAACCTCCTTAGGGACTGTCCACTGGTCCGTATTAGGGCTCGCAAGAGGATAGTATGGGTTCCTTCTAAGTGGCATGTTTTTACAATTTTGGGTTGTTACTCTTTTAACTTTATGTTTGTGTTTACATTCAAATTGGTATGTACAAGAACATTATTGTACAAATTATATAAGAAATTCGTACCCTTTAATTTTTGAAATTCAAATACATAAAGTACATTTACATCCTCATTTACAGACTTTTATTTATTTAAAATAAGGTTAGTTAAATAAAAATGCAATTATATTTGTTATATGTAAAGTTTTTAGTGGTGGATTTTAAATGTAAATGTTCGACACTTGAATAGCTTATTATAGATTATGATATGAATAAAAAATCCTTGATTGTACTGCTATATGACTTAGGACAAAGCATATTAAACCCACCGACAACCATATGCGCCACACTTCATCCGTGCCAGTGACCATGTTACTCTCGTTGTCCCATCCGAACCCAGTATCAGAATTCAATAATCGGTAGTATCTCTTCCACGTTGTCTTTATTCTACGAAACTTTCCCATCAACTGTTTAATTGTATAATTGTACCTGGGTCAAGCCACCAACATCTGAATCATAATATCATTCACTTTGATGCAGTAAAAGTTGCTTGCACTAGATTGCCATGCTGCACCTCGCCATGCATTATATCAATAAATGCATTGATGTTTTGGGTTGGCCAGTGCACGTCATCAACCCCCCCCCCCCCCCCGTATGAGTACTGTAAGTTTGAAATGACGACATCTATGTTTGAAGACACAAGATTAACCATTAAAAACATGTAGCAAAAGTGGACAATACCAATCGAGTTCTAATTATGTGTAAACCATGATTTACTAGTCATAAATACACACATCCACGTTAGTAAATAGGTCACGTAAATTATACTACAGATCCTCTAATGGCTGAAACATGATCTATTAATCATTGTAAACCTTTTACGAAACCTCTTACAAACAATCATAGATTACTTAATGTGTTATGAATTTCGATAATAAAATAAATTATTGATTAATTATGTGAAGTAGCGTATTAAAAATGCATTGTTGATTACTTGAGAAATATTAATTCATTTATTACTTGACATATTAATTAAAACATGTATAAATAATTGAAATAACATATTGATTAAAAATAATTAAAAAGTTACAATAGTTATTAATATATGGATTAAAAAAATTAAAAAGTAAAAAAAAAACTCAATAAAAAACAATTAACAAGTTAAAATACAAATTAATTCACATATTGATGACAATTTACAACCTCTATAATACGAGAAGAATTAGATTAATAAAAAATGCATTGTAAATTATAAAAACTTAATTTTAGAGTTAGCGAAAAGGTGACTAAACAATTAACCAAATAATTGCATTATTTTGTATCTAGAATAATTGTAACTATACAATTTAAAATAAGTCACAGAATATAGAAAGTTTCAAAGATTAAACAACAACATTATTCTGGCATTTAAATATATTTTATTTTGTAAAACACAAATGAAGTACAATAAAAAAAAATGTGTCCAAAAGGTTAAAAATTATTTAAAAACCCTAAATAAATTAAAATAAAAATTAATTACGTTATTGATTCAAATTTAACAATTTTGTAATATGAAAATTATTAAGTTAATTACATAATTGAAAATGCAGAGGGCGTTTACAAAATTAAATTAACAAATTTATGTACAGGTTAAAATAAAAATTGTGATGTTACAAATTGGATCCTAAGTTTAATAATTATTTCATGAAAATGATATTACTTATGACAAGTTAGCTATAGCACTTCATAATACAATATTTAGATTAGTTATGACTAAGTTAGTTATACAATTTTTCTTAATATTTACATTTAGTTTAACTTTTGAATATGATTTGAATGCAAAAAAATGGACAATTAATTTTGCAAATAAATTAACTTTTACTACATATTTTTATTTTCAGAACAACTCTAATTATTTTTTGCAATTCCTTTTATAATATAGTCACGTAGTCAATACACTTCATAAAATTTCTATTCATTTGTTGAACCAACTATTATAAAACAGTAATTAAATATACTATATATTACATGTTACATGTTTGTTACATATTCAAATGTTTATTCTGCACTCAAGTTGTTACGTTTTTTGTAATTAATTCTTTAATTTGCCAAAGTTCTATGGTATTTTCAAATTTCAATTTGTCATGTCCCTTCAATTTTTAAATTTATTTCATGATAAATTTTTATATCCCTAGAATGCATAATTTTATCACTTTTATCTTAACAATTTTTATTAATTTTATCAATTATTAACTATTCTAGTGTCCCTTAGTTGAAGATCCCATTGTCATTAATTTTATTATTTTGCCTTACCTTTATGTTATTTCCAACTTCCAACCTGTAAAAACATTTCATTCAAGTTGATTTGAAAACTATGGTTAGAATGGTTCTAAGCAATCACATAGCTTACATTTTTTTAAGTAAACCATTGCTATTGCATTATGTAATTAATCTACAACTATATACTTTTATTACTATCAACTAGATGCAAATAAATTATGAAGCACAAAATCATAATAGAATAGAATACCATACAAATAAAAACACATTATAAATTGAAAATGAATACATAGTAACCACATTTTTCTTGTTAAAAAGCAGTGGTATAAATAAATTACTTGTACTACTATAGACATACAAATATTGTGTCATTCAAAAGCTAACAAAAGAACATTAACTTAAAATCATATGAAAGATCAACAACAAAACATAATAGCTATAATGTCATGCTTTCTACACAAATATTTGTAATCTATTCCCATCTGAAGATTGCCCTGTTAACAATCCAAAACAGTAACCCACCCATTGTCTTGAGTGGACTGTTAAGGTTGCAACAGTATGATATACTTTAAATAAAGAGATAGCAAATTATCTCGTTGTAATAAATTTAATCAAAGTACAGCTCCAATAGAAAGTGCAGTAGGTGAGTGTGAGTGACTCTAAGTGTAAGAAGACATATGAATATACTTGTATTTAAAGGTGAAAGAAGGAAATGTAAAAGCTGCCAATATACAATGCTAGATTTGAATACAATCCATAGCTATCAGCAAACATATCTCATCATATCTGCTTTACATACACAATAATTGCACAAACAAACAAAGAAACATCAAGTCTACATTGGTAGCCTTTTTGTGAAACATTACTGCTCAATCTTTTTAAGCTGCCCTTCCCTTCCCATCCCAATAATATTGCGGACACCGCCTGCACATTAGAAACAAAATAATAAAACTTCATTATCACATAGTTAACATACTATATACATCATTATTAATATCACTAAATTGCTAATCATTCTATGGCCAAATAGAGCTAAATTTAGTCAAACAAAACTTGCAATATTCAACCGGCTGACGGTGGGAGAAAAACCGCCATAGCCACCCACTAAAATCACTAACAACCGCTAGGTACCATCCTAGAAAGTACTTATTAGTGCACTATCACACCATAATCACAATCACATAACACAACTCAACTTTTGTGGCTCAAGTTAGGATGGTCAAGGCACATGGAAGGAAAAGGCATCAACACCATGGCTGCAAACCATATTCGTTGCCCGCCAAGATACGCCATGCTCAACTCCAAAACCTCTGCCCCAACATAGGTTGTTCATCATCATAGCCATACAAGTTTTGTTCCAAAATAATGACCACAGACAACAACAATGTGCAATCAAGAATATATTAAACAACAACAATTGCATCGAAAAAGGTGATGTGCCTAGTTATATTAAGCTAAATGAAAGGCTAACCCAAAGCACAGAATCCAGATGTTCTTGCAGGTTTAAGAGAGCCTGTCAAAGAGTGGGCAACCTCTGAAAAACAAACATGTAATAAAACCTAGCGTTGCATGTTTTGAGAGCGAAAACGAGAGGGCCAACCATTGTAAACATGAAAAGACGAGAGGTCGGTCGTTATGTAAACGTGAAAAAACGAAAAAAAACGCTGTCAGTATAATTAAGATAGAGAGAACTTGGTTAATCTGTGAATACAGAAAAAATTGTATGTGAAAAGGTAGAATAAATAAAGCTATTTCTCCATTGAATGTAAACTAATGTAAACTATTTTGTCTTAATTACTTTTGCCAGCCCAATTTCCCTTTGACCTATGATCAAAATATAAATACAAAGATAGCTATGGTTCGAGAGGCAAATAGAATATACTTCCTGTTGATTAGCGACTACAGCGCCATCGATTTGGAGCTCCAATGGCAAAATATGGTGGAGCACAGTGGAAGACCATCGACTCCTCTCCACGCCAACACAACCCAACCACCCTACCGAAGCCTTGTCACAGTTTCCATCATTTCGCTCATCACCGCCTACATTCGAAGTGGCAGCAGTGACACATCAAGTGACAGTGAGAGCGATAGGGACAGAAACGACCATCACTCCGCGGCATCATCTGCCACAAAAATTACACAGCTACTTCGGGTGGAGACACAAAGCGATAGTGACGGCGATGTAAAGATCTAAAAATCGAACTCCACGGTGAATGCGACGAAGACTCCAACGAATGTAAAAAAATCGCGGGACAATGGATCTTGTTTAACAGATCAGGACGGGGACCATGTGTTGGTGGAGTTTTCATAATATTTGGCGAAGAATCGGCTAGATTTGTAGTCAATTAGCTATTTTGAATGGGGAACTAGGCAGAGGAAGAAGAAGGAAGGCAACACAGATTCGATCAATGAGGGGAAGGAAAGAGAAAACATCACGTGATGGCACTCCATGTGTTTGACTCAAGGAGTAAAAAAGACGAAAAAAATAAAGAGATAAAATGGGACGAGGCTTTCTCTAGAAAAATTTCCAAAGACAAGATAAATGTTGCTAGTTTTCAAAAAAAATTTCTGATAGAAATGAGAAATTAGATATAGCATGCTGTCCAATCATAGTGTACATGTCTTTTGCATCGGCCAAACCAAACACCAAATATCACATCTGTTCTATGATCAGCCACTCCACTGAAGCAACACAACCATATAACCATGAGCGTCCATCATTTATACATTTCTACGAGCTCACCCCTAAACCTTAAATACTTGTCCTTTCCTTTCTGAAACAACTGCTTGTTGCTGGAGTTGTTCAATTGTTGATTTCTAGTGTTCTTGAATTATATGATAATAATATTTGTTTAATTTTGAAGAATATTTTTTAATGTCAAAATAATTTTTTAAGAACATTTTCGATTTGACACAACTTAAGCCGCTTTTATATTTATGGTCCTTGCTCTGCTTTCATTCCACTTTCCTACTCTACCCTACACTGCTGCCTACGTTATTCTGCAACAAGAAGTAACATAAGTGTTTTTGAATTTTATATTAGATTTGTCATGAGCTTGTAGAGAGCAAAAAAAATTTTTTTTAAAAAAAAAATCTATTCTCGAGTTACTATAAAATTTTTTGGGTTGATTACATTATTTTATTACAATTCTTACCTAACTATATATCCAGAATATTGGTAATTTGATGAACTTACAAATGACAAGACCTTAATAATTTTTGTACACCCTAATTTTATTCCATTGCATATTTAACTTAACTCCATAATTCCCAAACTCAAGATTTAGTTAATAAAGTCACAACTTCTACTGTAGTACAAATATTGGAAGACTTCTTTGCAAGTTCAATGGGACAAAAAATTCGTTAATTTTTTAAAAAAATCGCTCTATATTATTTTTCAATACCACTAAAGACCAATATAATTTATTGAAAATAAAAAATAAACAAGAAACATGAAAGAAAGAATATACAATTTCAACTAATTTTGAAAAAAAAAAAAAACAATGTAGCTACAAGTTATAGTGACAGTAAATAATGTATAAGAGAAAACACGAAAGGAAATCAACAACCATACAACAATTCAATAGCAATATGACGACAAGAGGGGCCGATGATGCCATGCTCTAGGTCATTAGCTGGGTAACTGATGAGTCATGAAGGTGTTAAGAAAGTTAGAATTAGGTTAGACAGATGACTTGCGTGCTTAAGTTGGATAATTGCCCGTGACTAACTAAAAATGAGAAATAAATAAATAATATTGAAAAAATTATTAAAAAAAATACCTATGTTGGTTATGGCAGTTTTTCAGGATGTAAAATTAATATCACATTGAGTGTAAACCAAAAATGAAAATGAAGTTTTTTATTACGTTTAGATAAGTACCATATATATATATATATATATATATATATTTTAACCTCTATTAAATTGTGTAATAGTGGACAATCCTATTAAATTTGTCTTAAAAAATAAGAAGAATACAATGTCCATCGACAAAAGTTCATGTTTGCTTTTAAAATTGGATATGTATTTTTAGATGTTATTATTTTGAGAAATATATAAATGTAAAAGAAAAAAAATTAGATAAAATTTAAAAAATGTATTAATTTAGAGTGTGTTGTTTAAACTCCAAAATTGAAGAACAAACATATCAATATATCCAAGGTATGGGTTGGCTTTGGCAACTTGATTTAATTTTCGAAGGACAAAGATTTAACTCGATCCATTTCACCCTTTTCTTGGAACACTCATAAACAATTTTTATGTATGTATTTAATATAAATGTTTAATTTACTGATTTGTAGATTAATATTTGAAAATATAACGGTTTGTAATTTTGCCTTATAGACTTACTATAGGTGCTTGATTAATTGATAACGTTTAAAATCAAATGCCAGATAAAACATTTTTTCCTGTGTGTGAATCTGCGATTCAATTACTGTTCACTCAGATAAAAAGTAAATTTATATATAATAAAGTTCTAATAGATAATTTGATAATTTATTAATTTAATTTGCGTATTTTTAATAACACTCGAATTGTATGAAATTGTAATTCAAAATTAAAACTTATTCTACTAAATAAATAAAATAATACATTATGATACATAACTTTTGTATTTTTTGGCTTATATATTTTACATTTCAGTAGAACGTGCATCAATATAATAATAATAATAATAATAATAATCTTCTTGTACCAGTTGTCAAATACATATAGATGTATACTAGCAATTCATGTATACTAAAGGTATGTGCATATAAAATTCAAAATACAATTTATCATATATACACATAAAAATTTGCCTTTATTATATGAATGCTTTAAAATATATAAATGCATGTCTTATTTTATAATTGATCATCTAACAAAAACCATTTCTTTTAAAAATATGAGAATGAAATATAAAATATGATGTTTTAAAATATATTAAGAATTTATTTAATATGAGAGGAAAAAAGAAAAGTTAAGAGAAATGAATTAATTCAAAATTCCATTGAACAAGGATAGAAAAGAATATAAGCAAAGGGGAGAAAAATAAAAATTAAATAAAAAAGATATATTTAATTCTTTATACTTTAGGTAACAAAAAGTAGTTAGTTATTGTAGGGAGTTTAATAGTTTAGTTATAATAAATAGTAGGTATAAAGATGTACTAACGAAGGTATTTTAGGAAATTTATTAATATCCAATATAGTTATTATAAAGGTTTTACTTAATATACAGTAATAGTTTACATGTTTTATACATGTGCATGTGTACATAAAAATTATATAAGTTCACTAATTATACTAAAATATAAAATTATTATATATTTTTAGTAGTTCAACAATATATTGAAATTACTTAGTTATATATTTTTTAAATAAAAATGAAAAAGGACAAATTAGATATTAATTAAAAATGGAAGAAACAATTTAAAATAATAGTAATCCGAAGAGAAAAAATAAAAGGGTAAAGGTATTGTAAATCATTGGTATTTAAAACTAAAAATAGTTATTAAATAGGGTAAATATAATTATTAAGAGCGGTACTTTAGATTTATGATTCATTTATATTTTAAACTAAAATGATTATTATAGGGGATATAATTATAATACATACTAATAAAATTGCACACTCTATGCAAGAGTTTATTTATAGATTATAGAACCATTGTATTTTAAATTATAGAAATACAATTGTTTAAAACTAAAGGTATAAAAAAAATTAAAACAGTAAAATAAATAATGGTCACGAAGGATTTAAGAAAATAGAAAATTTGATAATGAACCATAAAAATAAGAAGTTTAAACAAAAGAAAGATAGAGAAAGACAAAATATACAAAATTCATAAAAAGGGTAATTCTGTAATTTTATATTGTGTAACAAAAAATTCTTACTTTATTAATAATGTAGTAGAGATATAGCATAGAAAAAAAAGTAATGTTAAATATATTTCTATATTATTACTATGACTTTATTTATTTTTTAATAGTTTTTTGAAAATACAATTTATAGCTAATTATATATACTTCTAAACTATCTCTTGTAAGTAACATTGACCATTTCAATAAATTTTCTAAAATACTCGTCTTAATAAATTATTTGCACTATTTACAACTTTTGAACTTAAATATAAATAAATTAAAATAACTTGAATCTTTTCTCTTTATTACTATAAAGCATGCCCATCTTAATTTTTTTTAATTATTGAGTGTCAATATCAGCACTCAATTTTAATAAAATATATACACACACATATAATATTATTGTGGGCAGAGAGTTTTTAATAGCATAAAATAAATTTTCACAATTACACATAGGTTAAATTATTTTATTAATTCATCATGTTCTTTTTTTCCCCTTACTTATAATTCATATTTATAGTTTCTCAAATTTTCTTGTTTTTCAAAATTTTTTGATATTTCTTTATTTTGTTAATTTAAATATTTTTGGACAATGTAACATTACATAAATTTTTTTTATTTTTTATTTTAACTTACTATCATTTATTTGCATTTTTTCTCAAAAATTCCTTGTTCTAATTCTTTTGATATTTCTTTTTGTGATTATGTTAAATATTATTAATTATAAATAATTTTATTTTTATCAAATAAAATACAATAACTTTAATATTTATAAATAAAATTACACGGGCACGTAACATACTACTTTTACTAATCTTTGATCAATTAAGGAGCCACAATTTTATTATAATATAAAATTTTATAATAAATCAATTAATTAAAAAGAAAAAGAGTAGCACGTAGGTGTGGGGCGAACCAAGCAATAGACCCAACCGTGGTCCGACTCGTGAACGCCCCAGATCTGTTCACCTAATTGGTTAAAGCCATGACCTAACCTCTCACACAACCGCCACCGCCCCTCGCCCCTCGCCCCTCGCCCCGCCCTTTCCCATACCCTTTTCGATCTGCTTCGGCGCTGCGTTTCGTACACTCTACTTATTTAATGGCCTCCGCCGAAGACCCCACCAACTCCGCAGCCGCTGCCGCTAACATCTTCAACGAAGACGAAGATCTTCTCGACGACGACGACGACGACAGCGAAGACGAATCCGCCTCCTCCGCCGCCGATCGCCCTCTTCCGGCTTCTGCCGCGGCATCGGCCGATCAGGTCACCGTCGCCGTGCCTGGAGTCCCGGTTCGGCGCGCGGATCAAGATCACCACCAACAGCAGCAGCAGCAGCTGCTGCAGGAAACCGTCGTCGCGAAGAAACCGGCTCAACCGGAAGAGTCGCGCAAGCTTTTCCAGCGTCTCTGGGCCGACGAGGACGAGATCGAGCTGTTGCAGGGGTTCCTCGAATACACCACCCAGCGCGGTGGGCCGCATAATTCCTCCCATCACCACGACACGACGGCCTTCTATGACCAGATCAAGAGCAGGTTCCAGCTCGATTTTAATAAGAATCAACTCGTGGAGAAGCTCCGCAGGCTCAAAAAGAAGTACCGCAACGTCATCAACAAATTTGGCTCTGGAAAAGACTACGCCTTCAAGAGCCCGCACGATCAGGCCACTTTCGAAATCTCTTCCAAAATCTGGGGCAACGCCGCTACCAGCTTTAACGGTGCATCCGCCTTTCGGGCGTTACCTGCCCCCATCGATGAGGACGATGACGATCCTAACAACCCCCACTTTACCGATTGTCAAAGCCCTAACCCTAATGGCATTGATGTGAACAGCAAAACTCCACGGCCCAGGAAGAGGAACCGAGCTGGAGCGGTGAAATTAGAGGAGAAACAGCAGCATGCCATTAACAGTAATACCATTTGCAATCAGCAGTCGGTGCCAGTGACGCCGATGCCGGCTCCGACGATGGGCATGGGTATAACGGGGTCTTTGTCAAATGTGATTGAAGAGGCTGTAAAGAGTTGTTTGTCGCCTATATTGAAAGAGTTGCTCGGCAATTCGATGAGTGCTACTTCAAATCCCATTGGGCTGTGCTGTGGACATGGCTTTAATTTTGCATTGAGTCCTATACCATTGGGTCTTGCTGGAGTGGTGGGTGGGGATAAAATGGCCGACAACAAGTGGAGGAAGCAGCAGATATTGGAGTTGGAGGTATTTTCCAAGCGATTGGAGTTGGTCCAGGATCAGATTAATGAGCAATTGGCGGAGCTTAGGTCCACTGGGAATTGATGGACAACTTTCTTGGGCAGTAAGTGTATTTTTCTTTGTTTTCTCCCGTCTTCCTTAACCCCTTTAGGCATATATAGATTATTAAATGTATGTTCATAAATATGAAACTGCAGACTCTGTTTAGGTTACGGTTGGTGAATAATGAGTTGCGATTGATCAGATCTTTGATGGCTTGCTCGTTTCTTCAAGTTTGTGTGGGTAGTTTGACGTGTATATTAGCTATTTAGATGAATAAGTAATTAACTTTTATGCCCTCGTACCTTATAACATGAAAATCATGAATCAATGGATGTGTTTGAATTTTAACTTCCGCACCTTATCCCCCTCTTTGCTGCTATTGTCATAAACATGCGAGGATGGGTTTTCTAGATAGCTTCCATGTTTCCAAGGCATGGTCTTGCGCTGTGTTCATTGTGTAACCATTAAATGGATGCTCATTGTGCAGATTAGTGACATCTGTTGCTTAAGAGTGATGTTGAGGATCAAGGGTCATCATATCGGTTGAAGTTCTTTTACTTTGAAATCAAGTTAATAGCAGCTAGGTCGTTGTTCATCTATATTTTTCTGTTTGCAGCTTGTGTTATCAAAACATGTTTGTTTGTTTTGTTTATAGTTTACAGTGACTGCATCTTTGTTCATTATTGTTTTGCGTGTTGAAAGCTGAAATCAGAACAAAAAACAAAGCCATCGGTCAACAAAATTGAACTGCGTAAGGATACATGAAGGGAGGAGTGGCACACAATTATTACCAAAGTAAATAAGAAGTACCGTGTGTGAGTTATTTTCTGGAGTGCTATGCCCCCTCCTGCATGGTTCTTGTGGACTCTTACCTTTTCTGTGAAAGTTTTGATGCATTATGCTAGAATCTTTTGCCATTATGAACAAAGTATTCTCCAAATATTTAAGGTAAAAATCACTTAAATGTTTCTTGATTGAACTTATAAACTCTTAATTTTATTGAATGTTTTAAGAGCTCTGCATGTACCATCAAAGTGTTTGGATAATTCCTTTTGTTGTGATCTTAAGAGATCCCAAGATGAGATTTTTTGAATCTTATAACCTCCGAAAAAATGGAGCCCAACCTATATTGTTTTTGGTATCTCACAATCATTGTACTGAGAAATTTCAATAAATGAAAGCACCCTGACAATTATCTTCTACTCTAGTTACACACTCCACATGATATCTGTTATAATTCTCAACCTATACCATTATTTACGTCAGCTGTGTAGCTTCTTCTCTGCTACCTTTTTGCAGGCCGATTGCTAGAATCACCCTCTCCTTGATCAACAATCTCAAAGGTGTCATCATCTAAAAAAAAGTTAAAAATTTATGTTACCTAATTTGTGGGTAGTTTAGGTTTTGACTACATATAAGTAATCTATCATGTTGTATTTTTTAATTTTTGATCCTGGATAGGAGTAACAAAGACAAACCTTCTTGGGCCTTTTCTTTTGGTTGGTTCTTGGGCGTGTGGCTCATCAGTCCACCTAATACTCTAGATGTTGTTAAGTAAGCCTGCAAATTGAAACTGGGAGAGGTATAACTTTTAAGAAAAGTGTAGAACCAAAATGGTCTTGTAGATGCTATATTTAATGCAAATGTACTAAATAATAATAAGATTATGATCTTAATCTTTAATTAATATTTCGCTTTTTTCAATAGTGACATTTGTTATAATTTTTACTTGCCCAATGCAAACCAGGAACCCAATAACCAAAATGATAGGTACGTTTGTTTTTATATTTAGACGTGTGCTGTTCAAGAATTGTGTATAGGAGAGAAAACTGTTGTTTGTCAGACTGTTGCTTCATGATTGGTGCATTCACTGTACTTTCAGCTAAATCAAATATTTGGATTCGTTTTAAGGCACTTGGTGAAACGGAACTGTGATTTTTCAGAAGACATTTGCGTAAAGATTTTCCCAATATTGATATTTGACTTGGGTATTTTTGCTGAGTTAGTTCTGGATATTGAAATGGAAGATTATCCTTCTAGCATATTTAGTCGATATTCCCGTGAAACAAAAATGTTTTGGGTTCTTTTGATTGAAGTAAAACTAAAAATACACCCACACATATTAGAGAAGCAAATTTCAAAAAAAAAAAAACAAAACCAGGAACACTTTGTCAATTTGAATATTTCTATTGTGTGGTAGCATCATTCTTGTGGATGGCAGCATTGCTGCTACGTGTATTAAGTTCTTCAGAAAACTCATGGCCACACACGAGTAAAAATGAAATTGAAGCGATTTGATGATTGATACTACTGTTTCTTCGAAAGTTTAGCTACATTCCCCCTTCTATTTCATCTTTTTTCTATTGTACATTCAATTCAACTTCATGGTTCACTGCAGGTGGATTTTATTTTATTTTTGAATATGTCGATAATGATTTTCAGTGTCTCGTGTTGCGTGTGCTTTAGAAATTATCTGGAGTTTACATGTTAGTATATCTACTTGTGTCTCGTGTTGCGTGTGCTTTAGAAATTATCTGGAGTTTACATGTTAGTATATCTACTTGTGCCTGTTGGCGTGTGTGTGTGTGTGTGTGTGTGTGTGTGTGTGTGAGTTATTTTTTCTATTTCATTTATTATATTATCTGTTTATTTCTGTTATTTCTATTTATTTAAATATTACAGTGTAATATATGACTTGTATGTGTGATGCTTCAATGGACTGTTTACTGGTGTTTCTGTCACGAGCTTTTTACCAAATTAGCCCTACGCATAGCTCCCTAGGTTTAAACATATGTTTTATTGCATTACTCGATTTTTTAATTTATCATATCAACTGATATGTCGACTATATAGTTCTTCTAGATTTTTCATTGTAATATTATAAAATGAAGAACTGTTTGAAAAATTATTATAATTTTTAAACTTTTAACATCTGTTATAAGCTATAGCTTAATTTTTTATTCAACGTTTTTCTAATTCTTTAAATTTAAAATTTTTACACTTATTTCATGCTTTACTTTATTACGTTACAATACTATAAATATAATTAATATTATTTTAATATTTTACAATTGAATCAAAGTTATGAAAAAAAAAAAAATTAACCCGACCTAATGCTAAGGAAGTGCGGAAAATTATATGTAAACATAATTGAGGATTTTCGTTTTCAAATTCATTTTTTGGAATTTTGTATTTAATTTAAATAATTTTTTACTTTTTTATTACATTTTAGGTATTAGAGATATAAATGATATTAATCCAATACATTTATAACTTAATTAAAATTATAAAAATATAAAAAATATTTAATTTATTAACTATATTTTTTAACCGGTGCATTATTACTTTGTTGTTAATTATAATTGTACAAAATTATTTGCACGTTCTTAAGGCATATTTTCATTAGACTTAGTAATATTTTACTATAATTATCTTCTTAGTATAGCCTAACTTAATTATAGCAGATGTAAAGTTAATAACAATACTGATTGTAATTAGAATATACCTCAGCACTATGTGAGTAGTACATTGTTCAAAAAAGTTATATGTATTAAATAAATCAATAGTTTTTTATATTCTTCATAATTTAATTCAATTTAAAAGTATTAAATAGACATTAATTATATTTATAATTTTTTGAAAGTAATAAGATTTATTTTAACGTAAAATCAGACTTTGAAAATTTCAATATAAGTCGAATACTTATAAGCTTAAATTAAATTTATACTATCATTTTTATTGTTTTTATAATAGTAAATTGAATTTTATTTATATATTCAGTGATTTAATTTTGTGTTTTTAATTCATTTGAATGCATTATATTGTCTTTTTTTTTTCTTTAATATCCATTTACCTTTTGGTGTTTTTTGTTAGTTTTTCAAAATTTCTTCCTTCGTGAATTCTTCCTTATTCCTTCAGTCCTTAACGTCTTAATAAAACACAGCTATGGTTTCGGAATCGCCGATCTCAGTTCTAAAATTGTCGGTTTCAGAAAAATAAAGAATCAAAACTGGATCACATATGGCGGTTCTGGTTCCAATTCTAATTCCATTCCAGTTCTTTAAAGTTTTAGTTCTATGTAATTTGTTTATTAATTGTTCTCAATAATTTTAACATAAAAGTAATATGATAGAAATATTTAATAATTTTAACACGTGTAAAATTTTTAAAAATGAAGAAAAATCATAATTTGATTTTATTATTGTTCCATGAAACAAATGATAAGTAATGCAAATTTTAAATTAACATATATATATTATGCTATACACACAGTATATATATTACACTATATAATATATGTTATATTGTCTTTTTTTTTTAATTATTATTTATCAGTTCTGGATCCATTTTTTAAGAACCAAAATCGAAACTATTATGCACGATTTTGGTTCCACGGCTTAGATTCTGATTCCGATTATGGTTTCAATACGATTTAATCCAGTCAGGTCTGATTTCGATTCCAATTGGAACTATAGCCATGCCTAACTCCATCATCTAAAAATTCGGACAACGCCAGGCCTGGAATAACATGAAACCCATCAGTATTATATAGGCTACGTTGGATGTATATTTAGGTGGGAGGATTGGCGTAAAGAATAGCATAATGGTAGAAGGAGAGAATAAAAAATAATAATAAAATTGAAATTGTGTATTTTAATGAGTTAAAAACAATACGAAAATGATATCCAAACATGGCAATTACTTCACCCCCTTCGATTGTTGAGGTAGTGGAAAAGACATGAATGGTGTTGTGGTGGAATAGATGGGCATTCAATTAGGCCTATCAATGTGAATAGGGTAAAATTCATTGTATATCCATATAATGAAAATATTATGTTGGACAAAATATTTTATTCTCGACTGATACTATATTTATGAGAGATATTTTCTTCGATTTAATTTTTGTTCAAAAAATCATTCTAAATTAAATTAATTTTTCATTTCATTCATAGAAATCAAAATTTACCAAACATTAAATGAAATGTTGATCTTTAAACATACATTAAAAGTTAGTTTAAATAAAGCGTAAAGTTCAATTAAAAAACAAAAAAAGTATTTAAGTATGTTTGCATGTAGACACTCTAGAAGCTTTGATTTAAACTTTCATGAGTATTTTTGTATATATTGGAATTAGAAAAAGATTCAACATCATATCATTAAAATTATCCATAAATATTAATGACTAAATATAAAATATAAATACACATGTGTATTTTATATTTCTAATTTCAATAGATATGACACTGTTGAATTTTATAGGTGTTGGGATCCAAAATTTTAATTTGAAAATTTACTAAAAATTTGATAAAATGCAACGAAAATTAATTTCTTGACCTGGTCTTTTTTTTTTCATATAACTCCTGTAACTTTAAAATAAAGTAAATTGTTACCTGAAAACAAAATTTTGACAAATTCTATATGCGATCCATGAATTGCAAATCTTAAGTCTTCACATATAAGTTGTCCACATGAATAATGTGTAAGCAAGACTTTTTTCATCGAACTTCCACGAACTCCTTCGCAAATTCCAACAAATCTTCTATGCTTTGAGAATTTGGTACAAGAGAAAATATGCTAAATAAAACACTCTCACTTTTGTTCCTAAGAGGGGTAGGCTGATTTTTGCTGAAAAGTGGTGTCTTATCATGGGGTGAATCTTTCACTGTTATTTATTTTCTTGATTTGGTGTTGTAAATATGGCTGATTTTTTTTTTTTCATGTTTATCTAATCATGACATGTTATATTCACCTTTATTTATTTTCTAGACATGGTGTTGTAAATATGGCTGAATTTTTTTCCATGTTTATCTAATCATGGCATGTTATATGCACCTTTATTTATTTCCTAGATATGGTGTTGTAAATATGGCTGAATTTTTTCCACGTTTATCTAATCATGGCATGTTATATGCAACCTTTATTTATTTCCTAGATATGGTGTTGTAAATATGGCTGAATTTTTTCCACGTTTATCTAATCATGGCATGTTATATGCACCTTTATTTGTTTCCTAGATATGGTGTTGTAAATATGGCCGAATTTTTTCATGTTTATTTAATCACGGCGTATATAACAGCATCTGCTTGTCTTTATATAGACTTTAAAATTAATTTAAATTTATTTTATTATTAATTATTAATCTATTTAATAATTAAAATCTATTACTATTTTGTTCTTTTAAGTTAATTAATTTTATTAATTTAATTAAAGAAATATCTTATAAATTAAATTAAAAGCTCATTATGTTTTAAGTTAATAATCTCATATTAGTAAACATAATAAAAAAATAAATAGTTCCATTTGATTTAATCTAATTGCGATCAAATTAAGTCTACCATGAAATTTCTTAAGTCTCGACCAACTACCTAGTACCCTCACTAATATTACCTTATTCTCTTTGCATTGTTCTTATGTATGTGATTTTCTAAATTTATTCTTAATTGACAGCAAGCATGGTTTGAAGGATATAAAAACACGTGGCCTATATAAACCATATCTAGCCCATCTAAAATAAAGTGATGTGATCACATGAACGACTTTCGATCTTGAGTATCATGTTGTATAGGCCTTTTGATTTGCTTTGTCTCAATCCCGTAAAAGCCATGTATTTAGTTTAACTCAGTGGCTAGATTATATAACTAAATCAATATTTTATCATGAGACTAATATTCTATCAAAAAACTCTTTTTTCATTATGCATTACCTAAACTAAGGATTTTTCATCTCCTGAGATATTGATCAAATTGGATAAACACCTTATTTACTTACGATGAGACAAATTTCTTATTAATCATGCACGTACCTCCATATGTATATAGGCAACAACACATTAGACTTGTAATCTTATCTAATATCAAGATAAATCTAGTTCTTAATTCTCTTAAGACATGCTAACCACAATATGCACAATGTATGCATATTGTCTTAAGTTTGAAATTCAAGTGCACTTAGTACAATATCAAAGTAAGATATTAATAATAAAGATTAAACTTCGTATGTTTGCTTTGTTTATCAAGTTAGTATTCAAATATTTATTCTTCAATAATATATCAATACATATGTTTTTAATATTTCATGCAAAATAACACGACACTCAATATAGGAGCACAAAACGTGTAAATTGTACCAATAATCTAACATCTTACTTAGAAGATATGTAACTCGCAAGCATATTTTGATGATTATATATTAAAAGATCTTATATTTATATTCATAACTTTTATGAGTAAAAAGTTTGTTATGATTATGTAGAGCTCATTTGTAATTTTCTTTGTGAGCATCAATTTTATAAAAGGCCTTGCACTAGCAGATGTATGAACTACTTATTTCTTTGAGATGCTAATATTATATTAATGAATTGAATCTCACAACATTTTTGATATCAAAGTTTGATCATTATGTTGATGTCCCGAGAGGCCCTATTGTCTGCATGCAAGGTACTCAAAGAAGGATGCAAATGCCTGTGTGATAGTAAGGTCATAATCTACACACCATAACATGGGTGGATTTAAGTGTGGTAGTATATGTACCCAAACATAAACTACCACACTGAGTCTTGTATCAACGGATATGTTAGCTACTCCTCTCTTTAGATATTAACACTTCGGAGACGATTTAGATTCATAACACGTACTGTTTGTGACTAGGAGTATGTAATATATGTGCTAATGCAAGTAAGGTTTAAGACTACTTTCCAGTTTTTAAACTATTGAATATATATATATACACACACACACACACACACATTATATTTTACACAACCCTTTCAACTTTTATTTATTTTATATTTGCTTTCTTCAATTTTAATTCATTATATTTCTATCATCCAATCTCATCTCTTAAATTTAATATCCTAGGTTTTTTCTTTTTAATTTTCTTTCTTTATTTTATATAAGTTGTATAAGATCTATGTTTAAAAATATTATCAATTCGTCTACATACATATGTGAGGACTTTCATTAGTTGACACCCTAAAAGAAAAGAACCCGATTCATCAATGTCATAAGCTAGAAGAAACTACTCATAGTGTATTAAATATTCTGGCTTAGACAATTTCCAGTCCTAGATCTGCTTTGTTTGGATGTAAATTGTGGTGGTATATTGATAATTATATTTGAGTGTATTTAATTTTTTAATTAAAAGTAATAGTGTAATGTTAATCATGCTATATATAAGCAATAAACAGTCAAATTAGCTCAAAATTGTTAATAATACAGTATAGATGACAAGTTGTAACTGATGGGGTGGTTAGGGAGAGAAATTATAAGTTAAATTTTCCTATAAATCCTTTCAACGACTAGTTTAAATTTAAACTATAAAAACATTAAAGGAACTTACATTGTGCAAACTAAATCAAAGCTCAATCAAACACTCGAAACACGTGTGCAAGAATTTCTATAACTTATTGAATCTTTAATTTAATCCTAGTAATCTTAATTTCAAAATATTGATTCTTAATCCCCTCTATCAAACATTTAATTTAACAAATTCCCTCTATCAAACATAAGGGTCTGCACACATATCGAATTTTAGTTTTTAAATCCCATGTCATAATCTTAATTTAATTCCAGTAACACTGACACATTCAATACATGCGTGCAAAAAATTTTATACTTTTAAATATTTTATTTATTGTAATAAATTATAATGAAATAAAATTATTATAAAATAAATATTAAAATTAAAAAAAAATAGTGTACACTGCTCGGTACATTCATACATATATATATATATATATATATGTGTGTGTGTGTGTGTGTGTGTAAATATGAAAGAAAAAACATAGAATTATATTGCAACATAAAGGGAAAATAAAAAAAATATATCAATATAAATAAAGACATTATAGCGATTCAACATTGTGCAACTAAGATTAAACCTTCAGCTTCGATATAAATAAATATTGAATATTATTAAAATTTTGAATGAGGAAAATTGTTCTATAGTAGATATTAAAATCAAATTTAGCATACTAGTAAACCATGTAACTAAAAATTACAATAAATAATGATCATGTGCCTAAATTTAATGTCGACGAAAATGTGTTAACGAATGCTTTAAACATTTATCATTATTTAGAGATCACCCCTTCTGGATATGCATTGAGTAGTCCACATCAGATGCTTTTGTTGACACACGTTTTTATCAGAATCCACCCTTGAAGAAGCATACTTTTGTGACTTCCACGCTACATTGACCCGTGTTTGGGAGAGGAGTTCTGTGTTTGACACGATTATGTTGAGATCGAGTATTGTATTTAAAAAAAATATTTTAATAAAATAAATAGTATAATTTATTTAAATATAAGAATAAAATATATAACAATAATAATAAAATGATGTGATAATTTTTAAAAATAATGATTATATTATAATGTATAAATAAAAATACATATAAATACATATGAGTATATATATTATATATATATGTATTGATTTGATTTTGAGTAAGTGTAATTGTAGGATAAAATTGTTGAATAACAAGAAAAATTGTATAAGATTGAATAAATTTAAATCAAATTGAATTGAATTTTGTAGATTATATTTTTTAACTTTAATCCTTTGATTCTTCCTTTAAAACGCTTGACTTGAAATTTGAATAATCTTGAAGGAAAGGACTTGTATTTGATCTTCTTTAAGAGTTGTTAAGTATTCAGTAATGCTGATCTCTAGGCTTGACATTACGTTCTTGGATCAAACGCTGGATTTTGGTCCTTTGACAAAAAACCTCTTAAATTTGGTGACGAACTTCTTGAATTTGATGAAGAACGCAGTGAACTTTTTAAATTTGACGAAGAACGCCTTAAACTTGATGAGGAACTTTTTAAATTTGACAAAAAATATCTTAAATGTTTTTGAGAATTCCAAAGAAAATTTGTAAAATTTTAAATTTTCAACTACTTCACTTTCTGATTTCCCTCTCCGTTTTCAATGAGGTTGGCCTTATTTACAATTGGATGAGAGATAAAGTCTTTGCATCATCTTATTGACATGGCGCAATCTTATTGGCCTTTACAATTTAAATGCTATCTAACAACCTTAATAGATAGATTTAATTTTGTAAAGTCATTATCTTATCTACTTCTAACAAGATTGCGTCACTTGTTATCATTTCATTGGTCAATTAAAATATCAATTATTGATTTATTTATTTTAAAAATTATATTTATTGAAATTTCTAAATAAGTAAATAAATAAATAAACTGATTTAATTAATATTTTAATATTATATTTTTCATGTGTTATTTTGATAGGATACCAAATTTTATGTGTCTACTGAAAAATAATTAGTTAGTTAATTAGTTATATAATTAAAATGTAAAATTGTGAATTTAAATTTAAATAAAAATATTGTTGAATGGTATGTTTAATAGTGTAAAGTTTGAAATGAATCCAAACATAACCAAAAAGAGGTAATTTGCCCAAATCTTGCCGACTTCATTAAATATTAAATATACCAAACACGGTTTTAGTTCAATAGTGCGCGACCGCGTGCTTTCCACCCTAGAGCCGTACAGCCCTAGATAATCTTAATTTATTTTGTCCGCGTTTCGTGGCCACATATTTGGCGGGGCACCATGTGACGTCACGATCGTTTGCAATAGTATTATAAAAAAATGAAAATAAAATAAAATACTGTTCTGCCAAACGGTGTTGGTTTTGGACACTAAAATCAAACGTCCAAATCATTATATATATTTTTTATTTTTTATTTTTTTAAAAAGAAATTCTAAAACGCACCAAAATTTCAAATTTAACGTAACAGTGGTTAGTGGGATACCTTCTGTCCTATAAATTAAGGAGACCATTGTTCCGATTCGTGTCGCGCTTTCATCTCTCATCAGATCCGTTTGTTGACCCATCGTCGATCTATTGCCAATTTTAATTTTTTTCTCAACCATGGAAGAAGCGAAAGGTTGTCCCCTTGATGGCTGTTGCTCTCCCTTTCAATTCTTTGCTGCATGTTTTCTGAAGATGCTTATTGTTGCTGTTATTGGTAAAATTCCTTTTAATGATTGATCGTCGGTTTTGTCTGTTGTCTTGCCAAAGCGGGTAGGGTAGAGTTGTTTACGGGGATTAATTTTAGCTGTTTTTTTTTTTTTTTTGGTCTCGCAATCGGTAATTGTGGGAGACGGTGATAAGCGAGATTCGCTAATCTTTTTATTGGAAGTATGATCTGTTGGTATACGAATCTTGTATTGTTTCCGCTGAGGTTGCCGTTAGATTTGGTGGTTTCCTCACTATTTTAAAGTCATCACTCAGTTTATGAACGGGACAGTGGTAAGTCCCTGGCGAATCATGCACTATCGGATGCATCTTTATATTTCAGCCCCGCGCTGATTTAATGTTCGAATTCTTCCAACATTTAACTGTTTTTTTGTATTCGTTTTATCGTGCAGGGCAATTCACTTCACTAATGCTTCAATTTTATCCTTTTCCTTGCTGAATATTTCATTCTCGGTAATAGCTACCTCTCAAATAAGTTATGCGCAAAGAAGTGTGTCATGAAATTAGAAACTGCTTCTGGTGTCTTGTGGAATCAAAATATTCATTCCTCATGGTTGACATGTAAATTGAGAGGTGTTCTATTAATAGTTTGATTCCACCAAGTCCTTTCTTGATTGCTAGTCCAGGACCATACACTATCACGAATCCGATCGGTATGAGGATAATTGGACATTTATGTTAGCGCCAGAAGTTTGCATAGTGCCAATCTAACTACTTTAACCACTCAAGTGTGTTAGAAGAAACTTTCCTTTAGTCTGCAAAAGTTTATTTTCTGTGGGTGTCATATTCTAGAGGTGAAATTTCCATCTAAACGTAGCACTATTGAGTTTTGCAGTTGTATATGTGTATAGTACCATTTGCTGATTGTACTTCGTCTGTTCTTAATTGTCAAAGCCAAAGACGGAAGTACCCTGGTTACTTCTGCATTTTCTGGTTATCAAAACACTAATTTGAAGTCCTTACTTGAACTGTTGCCTGCCTTTAGAAGTTGGGTTGAACTGTTGCCTTCCTTTAGAAGTTGGGTTGAACTGTTGCCTTCCTTTAGAAGTTGGGAAATTCCAATTATCTATGAGAGGCTCACATTTTGTTTAACACATAGTATGCACTTTGTTAAACATTTTATAGTTTCCAAAGGTATATGCTCAAAAATCACGATTAACAATTGATTAAATGATTGGGAAGTTATTCCTTCATGGCTTGACATATTCTAGATGTTGTTAGAGGCAAATTGGATTCTGCCATCAATAAAAGTAGTTCTGTGAGTTTCACATTCACATTTACATTTGCTAACTGTCCATCTGTTTATAGTTGTTGAAGCTAAGGATGAAAATATCTCGGTTGCTTCTGCATTCTCTGGTCATCAAGAAGGTAATCTCTATACCTCATTTTTAACCGTTGTTTTCTTCTTTCCCTTGTATGAGTGGGCTAAGTTGTTTTGCTGAAGGTTTGAGCATTATATATCATATAATTGAAAATTTGATGCCGTTTTAGTTGTGGGGTCATGCATATTTGCTATATAGGATCATCTAGTTCCTGAGACCAAAGATGATTTCTCTGATAAGATAAATGACCGTGGTACTACTTCAAAAGAATGTACCTCATAGTATTCCCAAGGCAAAAAAGTTATGATATGCACTGATGTTAAAAGAATGAAAAATAACCGAGACACAAACAGAGCAGTCTGAACTGACTCAGCAACTAGCTGTTACTTGTCTGGTATAACATGCAATATGCTTTGTGTAAGTAGCCATATTAAGTTTTGAGAATATGCGGATTTGAATTGATTTACTTTGTTGTATTCTGCCTCTCTATTGAAATCTATATTTTTTTATTTTCTACTTGTGTTTATCTATTTGCTGCTATCAGTGCAGTTGTAGCTTTAACCTTACCAATGAACTGTAAGAATCAAGAGCTTTACCTTCTGTATGATATAACACGAGGACTTTATGTGCATAACTTGGACAACTTGGACTTTATCCCTTGAATATTTTGTTCTGATAGAATGCCCTGCTCTTGTGGTGACTTGATGCTATTCTTCTACCTAAAAATGGCAGTATGAACTTTACATTTGCCTCCGTGTAGTGCATTTACTGAGTCTCTTCCCTCTGTTTATTAGTTGTTGAAGCTAAAGATGGAACAATCTCAGTTGCTTCCGCATTTTCTGGTCATCAAGAAGGTAACTCGATTTCACTTTTTTAATTAATGTTTTCTTTTTCTTTCTCTAGTTGGAGTAAAAGTGTATTGTTAATTTATTTGAAGTGGAATCTTTTTTCTAGGCTTTCAATTTTCCAAATGGATTAGTTCTGTCTATTTTTTTATATTTATCCCAGTTACTATAGCCAAATATGATCTAGCTGATAAGAAATTCTTACAATGCAGCACTTTAAACAGACAACCCATTAATTTGTGGCTGCTCACCTGCTGTGATTAATGGCACATTATACATCATGGCAAAATGCCCTTTGAAGCTATGATGCATGACATGTGGTGCGGGCCATGCCCTGTTGTACTGCAGTGCACAATTGCATAAATAAATAGAATATTCACACTATTACCAATTTTTGGCAAAATAAAAGTTCAAAAATATAGAAGCATTTTAACCCTAAATTCCAGTATAAGTTCCTCGTTTTAACTCAAGTTTTGGTATTTAAACCTAATTTTCCAATATATCAAGCCTCTAATTTTAGTATTCATAACATACTTTCTGAAAATTGTATTGAAAATATAAGTTAACTAAATAAATAATTAAGTATTTAAGAAATTGAAATTAAGTAATTTCAACAAGGAAGAAAGGAAAATGACTTAAACATAGAAAAGAAATAGGGAAAAAGTAACAACAAGAATTGTGGGAGAAAGAGACTGAAATGTGAAAAGTGGAAGAGAGAAAGGAGACGAGGGGAGAAGAAAGAAAAGGGAAAAAATGATGATGAAGAAGATCGCATGGAGAGCAGGGTTGATGACTGCCCTTTGAGCAAAGGAAGACACAATTGTATTGGAGGGTAGAAAGAAACAGCATCCTTGGCCTTTGGGACTAGATCCTTCTTTTTCATTGATTTTTGCTTTCCTTGTCTGTACTATATTATTAAGTTTTTGGGTCTAATTTGGTTGCACATTATAAATTTACAATACTACCCCTAATAAGTAAATTTACTATATGACCCTTAACTTGAAAAACCAAGCATAGTTAAATAAAATTATTGATATACTATTACCCTTTCAATACTATACCTATACTATATTATTGAAATAGGACTTTTTATTATATAGTGTGAAATTACATAACTACCCTTATTTTGGATTCTTTTATTTTTTCTATCATTTTCTTTTACACTTTCTTTTTAAGTTCTTATCTTTATATATATTATCTCTCAAATTTTCTCTTTTCAATTTTGGCGATTATGTATTTTTTGTTTTAAATATTATTATTATCTTTAATACTAAGTAATTGTATTTTTATTGTTTTAAATACAATAATTCTATAATTTACGAAAAAAAATTTGCGCACACATAGAGTGCGTAATATTACTAGTAAAGAACTAAAAAAAGGCAAAAGGAAAAGGATGTCTTTCACAAGATGCTCAACTATGGGGCAATGGGTCATGTCTCCTTCGGTCATGACAAATCTAAGTGGTGCTTCTGCTTATGACTTGACAACCTTTGCTATGGATGACTATATTGCATGCTGAATAATTAGTGTTAGAAATAGGAGTGTATAATGCAATATATTTTAATGTCTTTACAATTCCTCATATTGATCAATTACTTGTTTGGCCTATTTGGCTAATATGATTTGTCAAAGTAAGAACCTCAATTAACTGTCATTATATTATCTTGCAATGGGCATAGCTGTTCAGGATCGAGATCACAAGTTCTTGAGGAGAGCTGTTGAAGAAGCTTACGGAGGTGTAGAGTGTGGAGATGGAGGTCCTTTTGGTGCTGTTGTTGTATGCAACAATGAAGTGGTTGTGAGCTGTCACAATCTTGTTCTCAAGCATACTGACCCTACAGCTCATGCAGAAGTTACAGCAATAAGAGAGGTTAGAATTAGAATGCTTTAGATGTTTTTTTGCATGCTATCAGTAACTTGGTGAAAACTTGTATTGATCATGCTGTTGCTGATGGACACTATGGTTATGTTTGTTATTCACCCAAATTTAACTGCCTGAACTACATCCATATACTTGAACGTCTCAAAAGTATTCCCTGAAGAGATCGTAGGGCCCCTTTGCAATGTCCTATAGTGTAACAATATATTTTCAATGATGATGCATGGACATAAGCACAGTTGCATAGCAGCATTTTGGTGGTGTGGGAAGAATCTTATTTCTCTGTCTCTGCACCAGATTTTGGCCAAGCGCTTTAGTTTACTTAAAGGATTTGCCATAAAATTTCTCCTAACATAGATCTGTTAGTTGCTAAATTGCTGTCCTGTATTTCAGAATTCATGAAAAACAAACTCACTTGTCGATTATCTAGATAACTTTATCACTTTGTCTAATGTTTTCGGGCAAGTGCCATTGATTTCAAAATTTCTCCCAAACCTTAAACCCCAAGCCTAATGTTTTTGGGCATATGACGTGTATTTAAATATTGCTTTTCCAGTAGTTTTAACTAACTGAAGGGAAAGATAAAGATTAAAAGTCTAAAGCTAGGCAACTGATCAGCTGGCCTTGCATTTCTGGTGTGATAATGACCCCTTTTCAATTTCTTTCCTTCAAGAAAGACTGGGAAGAGCAGATGGAGTGGCAAAGTCTGATAGAAATTTCGACCTCTATCTGCCTGGATGATGAGATCAGTTAGGTTTTCTAAGACTTCTTTCTTTATGGGATCATGTCAAGGAAATACAACATAATGTGATACAGGAATCAAGCTAGAGAAAAAATGCAAAATTCTTGCTGTGAAAAGCAGATGTGAAGGGTGACTTTGCAGGACTCCACCCCTCCCTAGTTAAATGGTATTTGGAAATATGCCTTTCTGGTGTCATCCTAGTTTCCTACAAAAATGCTAATCATGACATTATATATGCTGCAGATAAATGCCCATTTTAAATATTGTGAAACATGAAAGTTTGCTACAATCAGGAAGCTTTCAAGTGTTCTCTTGTGTTTTGAGTATTGTGTATTGAATAGTCTGATACTTCTTTTTATGTTTTAATTTGCTGCATTATGTGCCCTGTTTTCTCTGTGACAATTATCTAGTGCAGCTGGACTTTTACTGCATCAACTATAGCTTAGTTATTAGAGGTCTTTCCAACAGCCATCATCCCAGAAATGGGGAATTTTCATCTGTTTTGGACTGTTAATTTTAGGTTGAAGAGAACTCTACTGTTTTGTTTCAGGTTTCAAATTAATTGCTTTACATATTCAGGTTCTTTTCCCTTTCTTGTGATTTTCAGGCTTGCAAGAAGCTCAACAGGATTGAGCTTTCAGATTGTGAGATATATGCTTCTTGTGAGCCATGTCCCATGTGCTTCGGTGCCATCCATCTTTCCAGAATCAAGGTTTAGTTCTCAATTCGTTCTCTTTTTGACTAGACCCTACAGATGAAACAATTTTACTCAACAAGTTCTCATCTGCTTGAGCTAACCTCCCAATCCTTCTCCAGAGGTTGGTATACGGAGCCAAAGCAGAAGCTGCTATTGCTATTGGGTTCGATGACTTCATCGCAGATGCATTAAGAGGAACGGGGTTTTACCAGAAGGCTAATTTGGAAATCAAAAGAGCAGATGGTAAAGAAGCCATTATTGCGGAGCAGGTATTTGAGAAAACAAAGGCCAAATTTCAACTGTACTGATGAATGTTCTCCTCTTACCCCGGAATGTTTGAACCCTATTTCCATCCAATTATGGAAAAACTTGTGCTATTAATTTGAACAATAATTAAAGTTGTCGGTTCAAACTGCTTTGGCTGAGATTCTCCAAGCCTTTGAGACATTGATATTTGTTACATTCTTTGAGCATGCACTGCTTTTCGCTGGTAGATCCGTTGTTACCTAGTAAGTGTTGATTTAAGTAAATTTTTATTATTTTCGACGACTGCCAATGACCAAATAAGTAAACTTCTCACGGTTGCCGTAGCCTGGACTCCCCGCACAAGTCTGCCTCATTCTTTTGGGAGATAACCCATCATTCTGTGAACAGTGATCCTCTTGTTCATTTTGTGCCCATATCATTACACCCCCCCCCCCCCCCCGGTGGGTGATGTGGACTGAAGTGGAGAGCAAAGCATAATTTTTAACTTAATTAATATGAAATTCATCTAAATGTTAACAACTGCAATCATGGATGGCTTCATCTGTGATCACAACTGCAAATGCCTATTTTGGGGTGTTGAAGAACAGAAAAATGACGCAGCAGCAACGTCCAATAGTTAACTAGTGTCTCAATAAGCTCAATGGAACATGTCATAGATTGCATCTCTGAATCATTCAACGAGTTATTCTAAGGGATGCTCCGATGATTAGTCATCCAACACTTGAGTTAGAGGTGGAAGTTCAAATTCCGTTAAGACAGTGTGCAAGTGTGAAAACATAAATAAATAACTACTTCGTATAAATGTGGAGGCAGAGATTGGCCAGTTGGGGTTTTTTTTTTTTTTTTGTTTTTGGGGTTTGGTCCATTTAAAGATTGGCTGTTAAAGATCTATGTTTGGATCCAAGTTTTGAAGGATGAAAGTTTGGCACAACTTAAGAATAGCATAAAAATAGGAGATCAAATGAAATAAAAAGTAATATTTTGATGTGTTGTATGTTTGGTATAAATAATTTAAATAGATGTTAATTTGAATCCAATGTAGAGTTATATATTTTGGGCAAAAGCGTGTTTGTTTACAGAAAATTATCTATTATCTTGAAAAAATAACGAATTGGTTGACAAGATACATTTCTACAAGTTTATTTTTTTAAAAGACTGGCAATAATAACATGTTTTACACATATACAACATTTGTGTAGAAATAAATATTTTGCATAGCAATTAAATAGTTTATTATTTGTTAATTATTATGTATAATGTTAAAAAGTTGAGACATATTGGTTTAGTTTTAAATTTATCAATTAATATATTACCTTAAATATATATATGTATGTATGTATATCTTTTGAACAACATGTGATTATTTTGATATATATTATATTGGTTTTTCTTTAAAATTGAATTATTTTCTTATCCCTAAATTTATTATTTGTCTTTTCAATTTTTTTTTATCTTTATAGCATAGTTCTTTTAAATATTGGGTTGTTTATTTATATTTTTGTATTTATCATATCACAAATAATATAAATATCATTTAAATAAATATATAAGATATTATAGTTTTAATTTTTAACAATTGGACTTACTCACACTAATATATTAACAATAAGAAATTGTATTTAATTGTTTCTTATAACTAAGTAAAATAATGACTAAGGTAAAGGCCTATTAAATTTTAATTTATATGAATGAATTTTGATTAATAAAAAGTGTTATATATTTTTATCTTCTATCTCAAAGCTATTTGGTTAAGTTAAAAAAGTGACAAAGGTTGTTTAAATTTTGATTTATATAAATGAATGAAGAAAACTTCAGATTTATTTTATATGCAGAGAAAGTGACATTTTTTTGAAATTTAATAATATTTTCAACTAGACAGAATACTCATGTTTTCAAAATTCCAATTTAGAAAACAATGACTCTATCTATGATATTTACTCAAAATTAACTTTATAAATGTGTATATATATATATATATCTAATTATTTTTTAAACTCTTTACATTACACTCTCACAAGAAAATTTCATTATATTTTTTATTTATTTTATTACTCTCATGTATTATAAATTCATAGTTCATATATTTAAATAACCTCATATACTATTTTTGAATTAAAATTATTTATATTTGTTACTTAGTATATACCTTTAAGCCAAAATTTTTACATATGTGTTATGACATAATAAAAAAAAAATATTCTGCATATAGATATTAAAATACACAGATATTGTATATTAAATCAAAATTAATTAGTTTATAATTTGTTCATCTTAGTTCCATGTGAAATTCAAGATATAACTTTAAATTAATGTTTTAATATTATTTGTATTGCATTATACTTGTATTTTTCTAATTTACTTTTCCAATAGTTTTTATATTTAAATTGATTAAATTTAAAATAAATATTTAAAATTATCTAATTGGTAAATTGATCCAAATAAAAAGTTCTTACTACGACGTTTCAATTGTTTTATATTGATAGAAAGTATACTTATCTATAATAATATATTATTCAACTTTTTTAAACACTATTCTTTTTTTTTTCACTCACACGCCTTATGACACTCGTGCACCCTTCCAAGTCTGAACCCAAGTCATCGTGAATGAGGTAATTGACTCAAAGTCTCGAGTGTCCACTTGAGAACATTTTTCAACTTTTTGTCTAATTTTTTTTATATAATTTATTATTGCAGTGAGATCCATTGACTTAAAATGTACATTTTATTTAGATATTTAAAATAAGTATTTACAATATAGATAATTATTTTTATGCCTTTTATTTATTTATTTTTTTATATTCTAATACATTAGTTTATTTTATATTTTTCCACACACTCCCAAAATTTTAATTCCAATTAGATGTGTTCCCATAATCCAATTAAATTAAGGTTAAAATCTTTGATTAATAATTTTTTCTACACCAATTTTATGATTTTGCTTCCATTATTTTCATACAATTAATGTTGCAACTATTTTGTATAAACTATGAGTTTCACTCCCGTTTTTCTCCCCACTGTCACAATTCAATTAAAGGATAATCCTCTAAAAGCATTAACATCACAATTGCAAATAATAAGAATAAGAAAATTAATCAAAATTTATTCATTCATTCAAAATTCAAGTACCAACATAAAGTTTTAGTATTAAATTTAGCAACTCATAGCAGTTACCAATAAAACCAAACTAAATTTCATCATCAATAATTCAAAAACTAAAGACAAAGATAAAAGAAAGCTTATTCTAAAGTCTTAAATAGTTGCTTGCAAGATGAAGTCTTCAAACTAATGAATTCCTTCTTACTGGCCTTTTTCTTTGGGTTTTTTTTACCTCTAAGAACCTCAAAAACACCCTAAAAGAACTCCCCAAATTTTATTTTCGTATTTCTTATATAGTATATTGCTAAGGCATGGAAAAGTGATCCAAAAATCATGTGAAAATATGATACCAAATATACTTAGATTGTGCCTCTCTTGCGACTACAAGAATAAGTTCTGCAGTCATGACATGAATTTTTGCTATTGCAAACCCGAGCATGAGATTTAAATAAAATTGATAGTTGTGATTCGTTTCTACAACATCGACTCATGTGGACACAAGCTTGCACTTCGCCATCTCAACTTCGGCTTGCATAGGTTCCAAAATGCCTCATGTTCCTTTATCTTCCTCTATCACGATATCCATCCACGCAATCAAAATCCTTAGCTGTGAAAATTTTAGAATGTTTCACCTTAGATATTGCAGTCGTTGTTCTTTTCCTTGTGGTTGCGGTGTTGTTTGTGCCAACCTTTTATGCCGTCCTTCTATTTGCTGGAGCGATAATTGTTCTCGTGAACATAATTTCTTTTTTCGCAGCCATAGTCTTATGTAAAAAATGAGTTTTATAGTTATTTTGTTAAAGAAATCCAATTTATCTTTCACCAATCTACACCCAAACACTTGATTTTCATCTAAAAACATATTTTTTTTCAATTTTGACATTAAAAGTCACAATTAAGTACAAAATTTCTCAAGTAAAAAGTTAGAATTTCCTATAAAATCAAGTTTTATCACTTATAAGTATAATAATTGGAGGGTAGTCTCAGTTGAAAGACAAAAAATAGCCTCTAAGAAATGGCAAATGTGGGAAAAAAGGTAAAGCTCGGCCTGGGAGAAGTAGAAGAGGCTGTCCAAACCTTCGGACTACAAGACCTTTAGGGGATTATAACTTTCCACTCGAACGCCCTCGTGGTAACTATTGTAATAGCCATCTATGTCGTGGTGTGGAGCTTAGTGGATAACGAGAGCTTGGTAGGTGTATTAACCCTCACCACCTTTTAAAAAATGAGACTACGCAGAGGAAAATTGGAGGCGGTAAACCAAACCTTATTTGAATTTACCAGGGTAGCCGTTCAACCTTTAAGAAAAATTATGTTGCCTATTACAATGGGACAGACTAAAGTATTTAAAACCAGGTTTGTAAATTCTTTGTAGTAGAAATAGTGTTAACTTACAATGTAATTCAGGATGGCCAGCGCTAGCGGAATTTTAGACAATAGCATCCCCATACCATTTGACCATGAAATTTCTAAAAAGAAATGAACTTGAGGTAGTAACTAGAGATTAGCTAGTATTTAGATTTGTGTCACGTTGAAAAAAGAAGTGACAAAGGACCTACTCGAGAAGATAAGATTAAGCAGTTTTTACAAATGGAACTAGTCGAAGAATTTGTGCAATGAATTTATGATTGAACATGATCACATTGGTTGGAATGGAGTTAGAAGAACCTTAGATGTTGCAACTAACCTACTTTCTAAAAAATAATGCAGACGTATTTAGGTCATCAATGAAGGAGTTGAGGGGAATCGATCTAGAAATTGCAGAACATAAGTTAAATGTGGACCCAAACGTCAGGCCCATCAAATAGAAACTACGATAGTTTAGCCCAGAGATTGCTTCTATAAAGGAAGAAATTAACAAACTAGTTAAGGTTGAGCACATTAAAGAGATATAGTTTCTAAAATAGTTGTCTAATGTGGTGGTAGTACCTAAAGTGGAGGGAAATTGAAGAATATGCGTAGATTTTTAAGACATGAACAAAGTATGTTCAAAAGATTGTTACTCATTACTAAAGGTAGATCAGTTAGTTAATGACATCACAAAATTAGAGCTGCTCAGCATGATGGACACATATCAAGGATATCAACAAATCTTTTTGCCAATGGATGATTAAAAAAAGGTAAGTTTTGTTAACCTATTCAAAACCTATTGCTACAAGGTTATGCTTTTTGGATTCAAAAATGTTGAAGCTATGTATCAGAGGCCAAAAGATAAAATATTCTAACACCAAATAAGATGAAATATGGAAGTCTGTGTAGATGACATGTTGGTAAGAATTAAGCAAGAAGATGATCATATAACGCACTTGGAGGAAACTTTTGCAACATTAAGGAAATTTGGACTCAAGTTAAACCTAGTTAAATGTGCTTTTGGTATTAGATGAGGGAAATTCTTGGCATGTGATGACCAAGAGGGGTGTAGAAGATAACCCTAAAAACAATTGAGCAATATCAAACTTATTACCCCCTTAAACTATAAAATAGGTCCAAGGGTTGAAAGGCATCTAATTGTTCTGAGTTGGTTTATCTTCTGATTTTCTGATAAGAGTTTGCCTTTCTCTTTAGTCCTAAAAAAAACTAAGATTTTTGAGTTGATGGAGTAATGCCAATAAACTTTCACAAACCTAAACCCATATTTATCCAGTCCACCACTTTGGTAAAACCAGAGAAAAATGAAAGACACTATCTGTACATGGTTGTATCTAAAAAAGCAATTAGCTTGGTCTTAGTAAAAAATGATGAAGGCCCACAAGCTCGAATATTCAACGTGAGCAAAGTTTTACAGGATGTGGAGCTCAAGTATTCTAAAACAGAAAAAATAGTTTTCGCATTGGTTATAGCAACTAGGAAGTTGAGATTTTATTTCCTAGCTCATCTTTACAAGATATATTCTAAAAGTAATATTGATTGAAACTAAAGCATTTGCTATAATAATCAAATAGGTAGTAGCACTAGGAGAATTTGATGTTATTTACGAATCAAGAACTATAATTAAGAGCCAACCCTTGGCTGACTTCATTGCAAAAATTTGTGAGGAGAATGACAACTGACCATAGATGATGTACATAGATAGCTTACCAATTCATCGTGGTAGTGGAGTAGGAATCATTTTAATTAACCCTGAAAAGAAAGAATTTGAATATAAATTGTGTTTATATTTCCACACCTCAGATAATGAATTGAGTTGGAAGTGCTCTTGTGAGGAAGTAAGATCGCTCTTATCATGAAAATTTTTAAGATAATAGTATATTTAAACTCTTGGCTAGTGGAGAAGCAAGGACATAGAAGGTGTCTTAAGTTGCAAAAACTTTCTCATAGTGGAAGCTTAAGAAAGAATGAAGGTTCTTTATTAAAGAATAAATGAAAATAAAAGAAATGCTCGGCCAAGCCATGAAGGAGGAATTGTGGAACTTTAAAGGATTAATTGTGAACTCAATAAATGCGAAGGCATATAGTGTTTTGGTATGAATGAAGAACCAAAGGAGGGGGGGGAGGGTGGAGATGACGTGTGGTAACATCATTGCTTACAATAATCTATAATTTAGCTTAACATTCATCTTCTCCTAGCTTAGACGACAAATTTATTAAACGATGGTTAGTCTAATGATAGGTGGAACAATGATGACGGTTATAGAGGTTGGGGAATTATATAAAAAGTAATCTCTTTTCAATTATAAGAGTACACAATTTATAAGGCATTCTTATTATTTCAAGAAATCTTTTTTATTTTTGGCAAATTGTTACTTTTGCTAATTACTTGTAGATAATTAAGGAAGTTTAGAAATTTACGCACATCATATATTAAAGTGAATTACTTATATATATATATATATTTATTAAATTTGACTATTTTTAACAACTTTTTTGCATGCACGCTCATTTTTCATATTTATAAATTTTTTCATAAATTTTTCTTTTTTTTAACATATTATTTTATTTCTCATACTATAAATGTATTTTCTTTTTTAAATTTATTTACATTATATTATATTCAGATGAATATATTTGTAAAATTTTAAACAAATAGTACATTTTATCCTTATAATAAAATGTGTCATATCTTAAGAAGTGTTATTTTGCCCTTTCATTATTATATTACAAATAGTTAAAATTTAAAATAAAATTAATTTATATCAAATAAATATGATACATTTGATTAAATTTGTAGTCAAAATTTACATATTGAAGTAGTTTATAATATATTATTATTTTATAACAATAGTTGTGTATAATAATAATTTAATTATTTATATATTTAAAATCTTAATTCATTGTAACATTATTTGTGTTACTACTTGTTTTATCTTCTGTGATTTTATTTGGTTGAATTTTTTTTTTTTGATTTTTGACACATTAATTTATTTTTCATTTGTTGAGTGATATAATTGTAGGTTAGTGTCCTCTAACAAATTAATTATTATTTAATTAAAAATAATTAAGTACTTAGTATACAATATAAATAATTAATAATTAATATAATAGCTATACTAGTAGTTACATAATTTAGAATTCTATTAATTTTTTATTTGAATTAATTCATAAGTAACCATAAAAAAAATTAGAATTCTATTAGTATTCAACTACTAAAAGATTTATATTTTAAATCAACTATTAGAGATTTATTTTTTAAATAGAATTTTATTTTTACTTAACATAAGTATTTAATTAAGAACATAAATGGATCACAATTGGCCAAGAACACTTGAGAGGCTACATGCTTTTATCTATGGTATAGATTTTGCATAATATAATCCATGGTTTTTTTTTTCATAGATGGATTACAAAAAGTAGATTATTAAAGTATTTGAAAGAAGTTAGCAGATGCCATAAAGGATTTATTATCAATATATAATTTCTGAAAAAAAAATGTGTAACTCAACCTAATCATTGAAAAATACAATGATTACAAATTAGAGTGAAATAAGTACCATCAAAAGATTTACTGTAAAATTAGCTTAACATTACATCTAATATTATTATGTGTTGTGTAATACACCATATACTATTAGTAAATGTGGCATATGATGCATGTGTGAAATTTATATAAATTATGAAATTTTAATTATTGTAACAAATTATAATAAAAATAAAATAAGTTTAAAATAAAAGGTGTGTGAGCAAATTTAAAAATAGAAAAATAACAAAATGGATGAATTGAATTGTATAAAAATATGTGATAAAGTGTATAATTACATTATAAAGAGAAATAGAGAGGAAAATATAACATGTTAAAATAAAAATATTGTAGAAACACTTCAAGTGGAAGACTATAGTGAGGGCCATTCAATAGTATTTCAGCAATATTTCACTATATTATTAAGTTATCTTTTTAATTACATAATTGTCCTTATCTTAATTTTTTATTCTATCATTCTTTTGTTTCTCTCTTTTAATTTATTTTTCTCTTTTAACTTATTACTTTTATATGCGTTTTCTCTCAAAATTTCTCATTTTTCACATTGTTTTGGTAATTTTTTTAATTTGTATATTTATCCTTTTAAATCAAGTAAATTTATTTTTATAATTTAAAATATAATAACTTTACAAATAATAATTAAATTTACACATGCATTGAGTGTGCAAGTTTTACTAATTATTAAGAGTTTTGAGTTAATTTAGTTAATCATTATAAATTTACCATGCTACCCTCAATAATCGAACATACTCAAATATAATTTCTATATGTCATTGCTCATTTTTACACTATACGTCTACTGTATTGTTATTAAAATAAAGACTTTTTGTTATTAAAATTACACAATCACTCATATTTTAATATTCTTTTATTTTTGAACATTCTTTTCTTTCTTCATTTCTTTTTAACTTCTCTTTTCTCATACACGTTTTCTCTAAAAGTTTCTCTTGTATTATTTTTAATATTTTTATACCTAAACTTTTAAATAATTGTATAATTTAAAATACTATAATTTTATAATTTCTACTCTTTGGTAAAGGCCGAGGGTCTTAGAATTTACATTTGGTTGACAAAATGTTAATTGTCTAATTTATCTTTCTATTTTTAATTTAAAGTAATATTAAACTTTATTTCCCTCTCAGTAACCTCCTACATCCACTTTCTCCAATAGCCTCCTATTTCCTTTAGAAAATGACCAAATCTATATTTCAAACTGCATTTTCTTCAATTTGTATAAGTAGGAATTTTTGTTTCAATAAAAGTTGTAGAAGTCAAGCATGGAGTCAACTTCTTTTATTCATTTGTTTTTTAACACCCATTATTCTTTATTTGTGTCTGTTTATATAATATATATTTATATTTATAATTTTGGTTTTTGAGTGATTTGTGTTGAAAAATATACTTTGGAAGGACAATGACATTGTCTTTGGATAGTAATAATTTATTGTCCATTTTGTTTTTATCTTACAAGTGAAATATACTTAACATGTATTTATATTTTTATTTTGCACACTCTCTATTGCTTAGTTATAAATTAATTTTTTAAAACATAAATTTTATTTATTTTTAAAAAATATATATTTCATTATTATATTTATTTATTTTTACATCATTGCCAAGATAATAATCACAAACACAAAAAAGCCATAAGAATTTGCAATTTTAAAGGGAATTCAGCAACGCTCTTAAAACCCTGCTGTCTTCTGTCTCTGCCTCGCCATTAAAGAAAGAAAAAGAAATCCTCTAGACCTCTGGCACCCACTTTCCCTTCTCCGTTGCTTAGCCGTTAAGGCGGAAGTAGAAGAAGGAACAAAATGGACGAGAGTGGAGGAATCGCAGCCACAGTGGCGCAGGCCATTTCCGCTGCCCTCGACTGGAGATCTTCTCCCGATGCGCGTGCTGCTGCGCACTCCTACTTAGAAACCGTCAGTTTTACTGTTCTAAATAGAAACCCCCAATTTCGGAGGTTTTTTTTTTTTTTTTTAATATTGTATTTGTATTACGTTGAAAACAATACTGTGAATGGTGAATTGACAAGATTTTAGATGGGTGTCCGCAAAAGGGAACCGGACAGAATTTCATCAAGTACTTGCTCAGTGTTTATACTGCATGACAAGTTGAAATTCTACTCCACATTGAATGTGGGAACACGCAGGCACACACACACAACGAAGTTGTTGTTTTCCTTTGTTTTTCGTGTTTCCCTCTCATTGATAATTGGGAATTTGTTTATGAGGGATATTATAGGTGTTGAGGTTTAGATGGTTGGAACAACAGAACTTACTTATGGATGGTGCTAAATATATACCCTTTACTTTACTTTTTAGATTTTTCTCATGTTTATAAAAACTGAGTTTGAAATTCCATGCAGCTTCGCAAGAATATTAGTTTGCCAAAAGAAAAATTTTCCCGTGGTTGGAATTTAAAAAGAGGTTGATAACACTTAAAAGTGTAAACTGAGAGTAAATATGATAACAAATATTGGCTTGAATATCTCATATTAGTTGTTTCTTATAATATAATAAGAAGGGAGTAAAAAAATACATGTTAATTGAAGTATATGATTTAAATATAATTTATTTTTGCAGTTCTGTCATTTACTTTTAATTTATGCACATGTATATTTTTTTTAATGTAAACTTTGTGAAACCCTAGATAGATTTTTCATGAGGCTCAAGCTCAAGTTTGAGGTGAAATATAGCGAGTCAGTGTCACATTACCTAGCATCCTCTTGTTCCTTAACAATTTCATCGTTCTGGAGGTTGTTGCTTTTTTTCATCTGTCATTCCTGACATAGGATCTTTTGCAAACACTTTTGGCAAGCTGGAAACTGCTAAAGGTTTTGTTGGTCTTTCTTTATATATATGTATATCTTTCTCTCCATCTTCTCATGAACTACCTGAGGTTGTAGTTCTATCCTAACTCTGGTTAAAACCATATTTTTCCAACTGTTCTTGTATGTTACTCTTTTAGATTTAATACTTCTATTGGTTTTCTGCCAGAATCATAATTGAAATCTGAAACGGTAAAAATATTGATTTCTGTGTTTCTTGCAAAGAAATGTATAATGCTTTGCAAGATCAATGATTGATTCTGGTTGAACACGATGACTTGATTAATCTATCAACCCTTATTAAGTTAGTTATTAAGATTTGCTATAATTTTAAGTTTTAATCATAATTATTTCATTGAGAAACTTCTTTCATGGCTTTATCATTTTTATTTTTTGTCATTTAAATTTGTAGTTTCCCTGAACATAACCAGAAGTTTTCAAAGATTTTTGCATTTGCATTCAAATAAGAATTGAATTTCCATATGACATTTTGATTCTAGTTCCTATGGCTCATTTTTGAGGTAGTTATACCGTGATTCTACATAACTTGCCATTTTCTTCTTGGGCTCTTATCTTAACATAAGTGGTTATATATCAAAACCCCAAAACACTTGAATGTTTTAGAAGCTAGATGTTCATACTGCTTCATGTTATTTCTATTATCTTACTAGTACTTTATCTGAGACATTCTTTCCCGTTGTTTCCCTTTTGCAGATAAAAGCTGGAGATGCATGTGTATTGGCGAATACATCCTTTCTCTTGGTCAAGAGAGATTGGTCTTCTGAGATCAGGCTACATGCTTTTAAAATGCTCCAGGTACACTTAATAGCCGTTCAATTTCAGTTTTCTTCTCAGAAAAGTGTTGATTTGAAATCCTTTGTCATATTGATGCAATTCTTGGGCTTTGTTAATGCAGTAAGGCTACTAAGTTTTTAGGAGTTCACTTAAAAGGTGGGTTTTTTGAGAGTTGCAATAATTGATTTAATAATTTGAAATTGAAGGTACGTCTTCTAAAGTCAAGGATTTAATTGGCCTGAACTTGTGAAAGTATTTAATGATGGATTAAAATAATAAACATACATTGAACCTGTCGGTAAAATTTATTTATTTTTTTCAACTCTTAAATATACAACTCGTTTCCAATGCCAATACTATTGATGGAAAATGATCTTCTACATGCTTTCATATCCTTGATTTTGGAATTTGTTTCATGTAAATAACTGCCTTTAGGAGTTTATTCCCATATGTGTGCTTTTTAGTGATAAAAAGATTGTGGACGCTAGACTTCAATTGTAGGGATTGGTTTCTCCATCCTTCAAAGAATTTATTTTGTTATTTTGATAATAACTTCAGTGAGAATATGGTTGCTGTTTTTCACTTTCTATGCTTCTTGAAAACATTATCTGTGCAAGCAAATTGTTAAATCTATTAGGTCAGCTGATATGTTCAAACACCAAGTTTTCCAAGGTGAAACTCACTATGTTTGTTTGCATTTTTGCTATAATAAAACACATACTTTAATCATTACACTTTTCAAATTTTCTTCTCATATACTTCTTTTACACAATTTTAAAAAAAAAAAAAAAAACTAAAAACACACGCATAAAAGGAAAACAAACACAACCCTTGTTTTCTGAGCAACCATGTTGTGCATAAGGTGGCAAGGAACCTTATTCTTAACACACAAAGCACGAGCTATTAGACTTCACAGCGCCTTCTTAAATTCTCATGGAGTATCTTTCTTGAAGTTGTGTTTTCAAAAATTACCTACCACTAGAAGCAGTTAGCATTCTTTTCTGAAGCAATCTGAAGAAAGATATTTTTGGATTTGTCATTGTTTTATAAATTCAGAATTCTTCCATCACAACTTGCAGATATTTCAAATTTGCAAAAATACCTCTCTTCGGCATATTAACTACTCTTCTCTCCCTAATATGATCTCCAACTGTTAATTTGTCACATTGGATATGTTCACTTCTCTACTAGCAGTGCAGTTAAAGAACCTAGCTCTGAATTGGCATCTAACATTAGATCTTGAGCAGAAGTTGCATTTGCTGGTCTATTGCCATTCATTTCTGTTAGAGAATGTATTTAAATATTTTCTTTTTCATTCAGTCTCTTCGAGGAGGTCACGCACATACTTCTTTTGAGAGACCACAATCTCCTTTCTTGACCTTGCAATCTCTATTCCGAAAAAATGTCTTAAAGATCCAAGTTATTTTTTTTTCAAATTATTTGGATAGAGACTTGTTTAATTGATTTACTTATGAGAAGTCTTCAATTTTGCCATCCATACACAAGTTACAACAATCTTTCCATCAAGAAAATTGCTTATAAACATTGTATGGTTTGTCTGGCCCTTGTGTAACCTTGTTTTTTAACAATTGACCAAACTTCTTGAACTAGTCTCTTAGAGACTTTTAGGCGATGTAAAGATTGTAAATGTCTTGAACAAGTTCTGTTCAACAGAAATGCTTAAGAGACAACTAAGTTGGAATACCTAGTTGTTGAAAAGTGGTGTGCTGATGCTTGTATTTACTCTTCTCACCCTCAAACATTACTTCATTCTTGGGTGCAAATGAAATTGTGGTCATGCCCTTCACAAAAGGCTAGCCACTTAAAGTAGTAACATGAGGTTGGTTGGTACCATCTCTAGGGAACAATGGCAAATCAAAGGCCATGTTTACATCTCAATTTTTCTCCATTTTCATCCCAAAACGAAAACAGAATTATAAAAGCCAAGTATTTATAAGACAGGCAGATATTTTGACTATGTCTGGATGCATGTGTTTGTTGGGAATGAAAGTTGGTATGGAAATTCAAGAATTGTGTTGGAAGTGAGAGAGAGACAGAAGAAAAATGTTATTCTGATGGTTATTACCTCTTAGATTTGCATCACATATTAAGTTTGCCCGGTAAAATGATGCAGTAAATACAGAGTTGTAGTTTGGAAGATTTATGGAAATAACTGCGTTTCTTATCGCAGTGATTATGAATTTTTCCTGTTTTTTGTAGCATTTGGTGCGGTTACGTTGGGATCAATTAAACCCTGTGGAGCAAAGAAACTTTGCGAATGCAGCTTTTAATCTAATGTCTGAAATTGCAAACCCTTGTGAAGAATGGTCGTTGAAAAGTCAGACTGCTGCTCTTGTTGCTGAGGTTCTTTACTATTTTCAATCTAACTTTACTTTTTTTTTAATTCTTAAACTCTTAGAGTACTTTCCTCCCTCGTCGTTCAATTTGGCTTTTTTTTTCTTTGCACAGATATTTAGGAGAGAAGGACCAAGTCTGTGGTGGGAACTGCATCCATCTATATTTTCTCTCTCCAACATGGGCCCTATACAGGTGCACTGGATCATTTCTTGGTGTGATTCTGTTGTTTCGATTGTGTAGAGACGTGTATTTGTTTGTTTGGTTTATTGAGCATGTGAACTGTAAACGGTCACCCAACTGCACGTAAAAACACATGAGCTTATGTAAAGATGCATATATGGGTACAAATGTAGTGTATGCACTAGTACATGCTATGCATTTTGTTGTTACCAGATGTGGATAACATTGCTTTTGTTACCCAAATGGTTGAATCTGATCTTTTATCCTGTCAGGCTGAGATGGTATTGATGATGCTGAGGTGGCTTCCGGAAGATATTACTGTTCATAATGAGGACTTGGAAGGTTTGTAATGGGCAAGCCTTAAGGCTATCGTTCTTCTTAATCCTTGTATTAGCATCTGGAATTCTGTTTGTTTCATGATTTCTTTAACCTCATCTTTTATAACGCTAATACTCTGTTTCACTACAAGTTTCATAAGTTAAATTAATTTTACAATCAAACGTTGTATACCATATTGACATTTTCTTTGAAAGAGTAAAGGATTGTTAGGGATATTTTCCTTGCACGACAACTTCTGTTTTTCCTTGCTAACCTTGGCGGATGTCACTAGGTGATAGGCGCAGGGTTTTATTACGTGGGCTAAGCCAGTCTTTGCCAGAAATTTTGCCGCTGTTGTACACTGTAAGTTTTGGTTGCTGCCATTTTCAGTGTATGTCTCTTCTAGCATTATGTTTGATGTGATTTTCTGGTTCAGTTGCTGGAGAGGCACTACGGTGCTGCTATGATGGAAGCTGGTAGACAGCAAATGGACATTGCAAAACAGCATGCAGCAACAGTAATAGCAGCTGTCAATGCCATTAATGCGTATGCTGAATGGGTTCCATTGCCTGATCTTGCAAAATATGGGATCATATATGGGTATGGTTGCTTCAAATTGCACAAGCTCTTCTGTTGCATCTTGACACAATGTTGATTTTCTCTCCTCTTGTAACCAACAGTTGTGGATTCTTACTCACTTCTCCAGATTTTCGCCTTCACGCATGTGAGTTTTTCAAACTTGTCTCACCAAGGTGGGTAATAAAGTTCTAGCTTGGATGTGTTTTTTCTTCTTCTTTTATAATGTGCCATGAGATCATGAACTCTTCAACAAATCGATATGTGATGGTTATTGCTCTGTACTTTTTAATGTAGGAAAAGACCTGTAGATGCTGCCTCTGACTTTGATTCTGCAATGAGAAATGTTTTTGAAATCTTAATGAATGCTGCCAAAGATTTCTTTCGCAAAGCCAGCTCTACTGCTAGCGGCAATGAAAGTGAATTTGAGTTTGGAGAATATATATGTGCAAGCTTGGTTTCATTGGGTTCTACAAACTTGGAATGTATTGCTGTTGATAGCTCGGTTCTCTCAATTTATTTTCAACAGGTAATTTACCACTCTATCTCATTCTACAATAGCATTTCTGAGGCATCAATTGTAGATGTTTGTGATGTAATATGGAATTATTGGTAATGGAACCATGGATTTGTCTAGAAATGAGATACTTAAGTTACCTTGTTGGAAGCATAATGTGTTCAGGGTACTAAGTAAGTAATGGGTGGAAATCTATGGAAACTTAATAAAAAATTTAATGATGAAGGAGGCGAACAAATATGAAGTTTAAGAATTACTTTAGTTACCTATGCATTATATTTAGGGATACATTGCATTTGCAACCACAAAAGGAGCTTCAATCATCAATGAGAAACTTAATAAATTAATCTCTACTAAGAGCTTCAAGTTATCATTATTTTACTTTCGAGATACTGTACATTCCAACTTGGAATTAGCCTTTAACAAGCTTAAAATTAATCTTACTGAGGGTCAACTTAGAACTTCCAATGTCAGTCCATGAAAATACTTGTTGGAATCAAATTTGATTAGATTAGATAAAATCAAATCATCTCTGTATGAGATTATCACCTACAAGGATATGATTAGGGTATTTTCTCCATTTTATTTTATTTTATATATATATATATATATGTATATATACATATTAATGTCTCCATATAGTACCTGGTTATGGTCACTGTAATGCCACTTCCTAAAGAGAATAAAATGATATACACTTTGGGCATTTTTCATGGATGTGAACTTGTGTCCAAACCACATTATATTTTAATTCTCTCTTCATATTTTTAACATGTTATCAGAACCAGGTCTAGACTCGCTTTGTTTAAATTTGTTTTGTATGGCGTTCAATAATGTGCAATTCATTTTTTTGGTTAAATGTTGACTTGGACTGATTGAATATTCCATATTGTAAGTGTGCAAAGGTTTACTTGCTTTCTTTTGTTAATTTATCAGCATAAATGGTTGCTGAATGAATATTTCCAGAAGAGTTTGGTCTTTATTCTTCAATCAAACATTTCAATCAATTTTCCATGTTGAATTTGATGGAGAGAGTGCAAGACCAAATATGATTAGTTATGTCTGATTTGATTACAAAATTAATTTATATCTGTAACGTTGCCTACTACTCAAATATGATTAGAGTGATTTTATCCATATTTTAGATTCATCTGTATAAATAGGTGATTGTTGTGAAGAAACTTTCAAGATGGAGTAATTGATTTAGTCCTCTGGCTGGGATCCAGGTTTCTTCTCATACTTTTAACTGTACTTAAACTAAGATTAATATAAATATTAGAGATGCTAATAGTATTTAAAACCTCCAATAGTTTGTTTAGCACCTTCCATTTGTGGGAGATAGACAATTAGACACTTCTCTGCAGGAATATAATGTACTGGTACTTTGGAAAATTGAAGGGCTTGACATTCATTTACAATAAATTGGAATATTTCCAAATCCCAGAGATTAGCTTTTTGCCATTTCTTCTATGCTTTGCGGTCTCCTGAAATAAGCTGGTTCATATAACTTTCATTCTTATGTTAATTCTATGAGCAAAATTTGTGACCTACCCTATCATGTGATACACGGTATTATTTGATAACTTTCTTGCTACTTATATCTGACCTTGCCCCTTGCTTTTTCATCAACCTGAAAGCTTATGTTTACATCATGAAATCTCCAGGTGAAGAATTCTGATTGGACTACTTAGCAAAGTTGCCAATTCGATGAAAACCTGCACAAGTCATGCCGTACTTACTGATCAAGCAACATGCTCATTAATGTTGTAGTCATTTGAGCTAGCTTTGTAATTGCTAAAAATGAGGGAAAGAGAATTGCAAAGGAAAATAAAAGGAGGAAAAAGATAGAATGCAAGTCATCACATGCCTATTTATACATCTATCAATTATGGAAGGGATTTGCATGAATTTTTAGTATTCATGTCTCAATTGCTACTCCCTCCTCTAGTAGGTCGGTTTCTTTTAAGCATAGCTTTTTCATTTGATGTGTGATTGAGTCACCATTTGAATTAGTGGAAAGCAAACTCATTCTCCTTCCAACTATAAGATTTTATTTCATTTGGCCCTCCCTCCCTCTAAAAGGTTTGTCCTTTCAAAGTTGCTGCTATGTCATACTAGCCTCGATTGTTGGCCCTTTACTTTGTTTTCTACTTCGTTCATGTTCACTTCAATCTACATTTGCCAAATCTACATTATAAATATAAAAACACATTATATAGTAGTTGCAATGCACCAATTCAACATGTCATACTCAAACACGAATTTTCTTAACATTTATGCAATTCATCACAAAACCTTCAGAGCTTCAAGGACTTTATTTTTATGCAACACATAAAATAAATGACTATTTTGTGGAGTCATCACACTTCTATTTTTTCTTCTGCTGCTTTGTTATATATGGGTTTTTTGATTCTCCTGTGTTTTTTTTGGGTTCTGCCATGTGTGGTTCTTTTTAACGAGGATGGATTTTGGCAAGTTTTTATTATGGGTGGTGCATTTTGCATGGTGCTTTGATAAGGTTTGTGCTATGTGTGGTTTCAATGAGCTGATTGTTATGGAAAAAGTCGTTTCATTTAAAATGTTTGTGTATACCTAAATCTCATTCAAATGAATCCCAAAGAAGTTGAATTGTCCCTTGCAATGATTTGGTCATTGTGGAGTTTGTTATTGCCATGTTAAAAGTTGTTTTTCCATTGGAAAAAATGTGGGAGTCTGTGGTTTGATTCCTTTAGTTTTCTTCCAATTTACAGATGTTGGGCTTTTTTCAACACTTCAAGCTGGTGCTTCACTACCATTCTCTTCTGTTTTGGTTGGTATGATTTGCAAATTCCTTCTTGGTAATGTATATTGATGTCTTATAGCCTTAAGGTTGCTGAATTATCTCTCTTTCTATGCTAGTGTTTGATGCGGGACCTGATGTCCAAATCTAAGGCTGCTTTGGTAGATGAATCAAACATGGGCACTGGACAGGCTGACAATGAAAAGAGAAAAATACTGGCTTTAGTAACTGATGATATCTGTGGTGCTTTGTTAGACATGTCCTTCCAACGTATGCTGAAGAAAGAGAAAGTTCATCCTGCAATGACACCAACCATTGGAACCTTGGAGTTGTGGACTGATGATTTTAACAGCAAAGTGGATTTCAGTCAATTCCGTTCACGGCTGGTATGCTTGATGTGAGCTTGTTTAGTTATTAGAACTAGTTTTCTTTGGATGCTCATATCTTGATTTTACTGGTCTTTGCAACTTGAAAGACACTTTAAATAATTTTTATGAGTATTGTCTGATTTTGTGTTATGCTTTCTCTTGCAAATATCATGGCTTTCCATTGATATGGTGACTTTTTTACTGGAATAGAGCTTTATAGGCTATTTGAGAGATTAAAGAAGAAAAAGATCATGTGCAAATCTTCCCAGTCAATAGAGTTGATTAAGCCTATTCATGATAAATTACAGCAACACAATCTGTGGAAATCTTCTGTAATCCTTAGAAAATCAGTCGCATATCTCACCTAATATTCTTCTTTTCTGCATTGCCCCTCAAGTTGGTTTGAAAATATTGAGATGTCTTCCATGGTCTGCTTGTCAATCAACTTCTCGAATTGTTTATTTTTAGTCATTTGATTATATCTAACTTGCTCATTAGTTGAGATATAGATCAAACTGATCTGCCCTTTCTCTATCTTGTTGTTGATGAAGTGGTTTTCCATTTCAGCATGCTTGGCCCTATCATGAAAATTGGAGAGGGTTATGAGCTGTAGAAATTACTCCTTTATTTTCAGAAGTTGCCTTTATAGGACTTGTGACCTTTAGTTCATCCTAGATTCCTTTGATCTACCATACCTCACAAACCTCATGGTCTATAACTCTTAATTTTTCCCTTCTCTTCACTTCTTTAGGATGAGCATTTTGGAGCTTTAGATGTGTTTCTAATGCCTTGCAACCAAATAGGCTATTTCTCTTCGAGATGAGCCAATACATATTTCCATTTCATGGCTGAGATGCCCTTATCGATTTGGTGAACTCAATTCTTAGGAAGTACTCTAAGACTCCCAAGTTTTTACATCTCAATATCCTGTGCAAGGGCTATCTTGAATCTTTCAAGTTCAAGATAATCATGACCTGTTTATAATGAAAATCGCAATCTATTGTTCTTTTTAATATTTACAGAACATTTAGTGATCTGCCTGATTTTGTGTAAACCCGTAAAATTTAACAGCTTTCCAAAATTGCTCATATCTTGCTGTAGGAGAATGCTTCAGTCCATATGCAGTTTCTTAACCTCCATATTTTTCCTTTGCCATGAATTTTCTTAAAGCTTGGTGGTAAGTTCATAAATGCATCCTCTAACGAATCTCCATTAAAAAAATATTTCTCATCTGACTCGTTTAAGGGCTAGTCAAAACCATGTCGAGGATACGACAAACTTTTGAATTAACATGAATAAGGGTTTTCTTATGTAATGCGGTATCTATTGTAATATGGGAATATTGTGGCATGTCAAGTGAATGTCTCTATACATCACAGGTTTTTGTGGTTTTCTCCTACTTTCACTAATCCTGCAGCTTGTGGAAAATAAAACACAAAACTATCCACTTTCCACATATCTTGTTTCAGAAACATTATTTTAACCATCATTTTTGGAAAATGCATCTAATTTAGAAAGCAATCTGCATGTGCAACCTCATTACCTCATGAATTGAGTGAAGAATGACCCTGCTAATGAAGGTTTATTTAACCCTGATTTTATGTAGAATTTAGGCTTTTGAGGCAAGTAGAGAAAGTCCCTAGCATTCTGTTTATGTTTTTCCAGTTATGCTTGGTGAATTGTCAAAGATTTCTATTATTCTTACAGAAAGGGCTTGCTAGAATTATATTTATTATTTTCCTTTAGGCTTTAGTATTCTGCTCCTCTTGAATAATGCATTTCAACATATTCAAAGGGAATGATCTTTTTGTGTTTTATGCCTTCCCTCTGGTGGGTTTGTCATTTTCCTTTTCTGTATGTTACTGTTGTTTGCCCAACCTTGCCTTCTAGGTGACTGAATATCTCCTGTGGGCTGCTATATGATAGATGGCATCTGACTTAATAGATGTTCCTGCCTAAATTTTAAACTAGTCCTCGCTTATATTATTTTTTATGTATTGATATTAGATAGACTGTAGTTAATAGCATGTGGCATGCATTGGGACAAAGGTTTTTGGGCGCCTTTGGGCACGAAACACGGTGTTGCGAGCATCTTATTGAAGCACGGAACAAAATTATAAAATATATAAAATATGTTTATACTATTAATAATTTCCACAATAAAAATAAACAAATTTTACATAATAAATAACATATATAAATATTATTTTAACTTCCAATTTTGTGATGGCATGCATGATGTGTGCCTTTTGCTTGCACAAAAGGTGCCCAAGGGCCAAGGCTCATGTCTAAGTGCACCCCAGAGCAATAGTGTAAGAGTACTGCTAGGCTTGTGCCTTAGTGTGACATATGCCATGGCCCATGCCATCAATAATTATATCGACTATATGCAGCAGGATAATTGCTTACTTCCATATAGAAGCGAACTAGGAGAAATACTTACATAAACACCCTTGAGGTTTGGCTTGTTGACATAATTACCCTCTTCTGTATGTGGAATTATATTGACATGTCCTATTACTAATGTTTCATAACAGATTCAGCCTTCTATCAATTTTGGTTCTGAACAGATTGTGTTAATTGTGAATTTAACCCTTTGATTCTCACCTTTGTTTTGGACCAATATTTTCAGTGGAAAAGCTCTTCCATTGTTACCATGTACAAAGTATGTGATTGGCTTTGGATGTAATTATCAAATACCAAAAGGGTGTTAGTGATTGGCCTTGGATGTAATTGTCAAATACCCAAAGGGTGTTATCGTATTTATTTACTGTTCTTTGCTCATTTGGAATTTTTTATTTTCGCTCTTCAACTGGTATTTTAGCTATATTATTCTCATTTTTCACTTATCAAATAATTAATACTCAATTTATCAAGCCCAGACAATTATTTTTTAGCATTATAGTTTTAATAATCGTGTAATTTTAATCAATCAAAATATCAAATGCTAATTAATTATGTGATAACATGTAGCTTATTCTTTTAGTTGTCCAATTGAATAATTAATAGTGCATATACTAATAATTTAGCTATGACCATATATTAATAGTCACACGAAGTGAACATGGATGTGATTGGATGAGCACACATTCTTGGATAATATATTTTATGGATTTCTTTTTGTAATTTTCTTTTATTTGTCATATTTGAATATTTGATTAATGATGCAATTTTCATTAATTCCCCACTAGCAGTAAAGCCTATCAGGCAACGCCCTATAATTTCCCCAGTTATGATTAATTATCCTTTTGAACTATTTGTGTGCTTAATTATAAAATGTCAGCTGAACAGTATATTGTGAAATAATCAATGCATATGTTCCAAATTAATTTTTATTTCAAAATTAATGTTTTCTTAATAAATAATGTTCAGAAAGGTATCAGTTGTCCTTCTGTCCAACTGAATTATATTTTAATAAATATGAAATAAAATAATAATCTGAACTTTATTTTTTATATTTTATATCCTTTTTTTATTTTTATTTTTCTTTCTTTTTTCTTTGTCTTACCCTCTATTGTGTCACCTCTCCCTATCTTCCCAAAAACCCCACCATGTCGTCAACCCCTCCCTCTCCCACAAAACCTATCAAGATATTGGTATGTATATTTGTGTGCATATGTGTTATTAAATTAATATATGGAAGGAAAAAGCTGGCCTTTTTTTCATTTGAAACTTTTTTGCTCAAGTAATGACGTGCACTATGATTTTATTACTTTTACTTTTATTAATTATCTAGGATGTTTGATGGAATGGTAAATGCATTTTTCTGTTCTTTCCTACCGATTTATTGGCTGGTAAACACTTCATTTCATACAAGTCAACTAATGTTCTTACAGTGATGCCAAGCATAGCATATATAATTATCTCTCAATGGTAGTGTGGCAATTTGACTGAGAGATATGGTGGAAAAATAAAGTAATTAGTAAATTATTTCAAATGCAAGATCCCTGTAAAATTTCAATACTGAATGGCTTTCTTTTACCATGTTGTTGGAAATAATCCTTTTTATTGCATTTGACATACCCTCTTGGCTGGTGCTAAGGTTTCTGAAAAAATTACGTGATCCTCTTGAGTTCCTACCTGCTAAAGTCTTTCTTTTACTGTGCAGTTGGAATTGATCCGTTTTATCGCTTCTGACAAGCCCCTTGTGGCTGCTTCCAAAGTTTCTGAAAAAATTACTGAAGTTATAAACAGCCTCATGGTTGTCCCTGTACCATCTAAAGTAAGTATTGGGTATCTTATTTATATTAATTTACTGAAGTTTCTGCTGCAATTATCTTAACGCTTCTTGACTTTGGAATGAAGGATTTGGCCATGATAGAAAGCATGCATTTGGCTTTAGAAAATGTTGTCAGTGCAATTTTTGATGGATCAAATGAATACAGAAAGAGTAGCTCTGAAGTTCAGCTTTCATTACATCGGATATTTGAAGGTTTGATGACCACAACATCCATATATATATGAAGCTTTTTTTCTGGTCTCTATCTTCTGCTGATCCGTGTCCTGTTACTTGAAGTTTTGCTTCAACAGCTTATTTCATTGAAATGGACTGAACCAGTACTGGTTGAAGTTCTTGGTCACTATTTAGATGCATTGGGTCCTTTCCTGAGGTACTTCCCGGATGCTGTTGGCAGTGTAATCAATAAACTCTTCGAACTGTTAACATCCTTGCCGGTCATGGTGAAGGTTGTCCTCATGTGCTCCTAGAGTTTTAGATACTGTTTGCGACATATCCCTTGCATGCTTAAAGCCTAATTAATTTCTGTAGGATCCTTCAACAAGCACAGCTCGCCGTGCTAGATTACAGATATGCACATCCTTTATTCGAATTTCTAAGGCTGCCAGTGAAAGCCTCTTGCCTCACATGAAGGTAATGTCTCCACTTATTGTTAGTTGGGTTACAATGTTAAATAATGTGATCCCAGTTAGTTTTGATTAATTAAAAAAATGTAATAAAATCTTTCCTTTCTATTTTATTCCTCATTTTTTATGAGCGGAATAAGCGCACTTAGTAAAATAACATTTTCCTCGACCTAGTCAAAACATAGAACAAGAGGCCATGTATCATTGTGCCATGTTATTGAATCCTTTTGGCACACATAAGCATTCTTCTGCTGTCTTGGTGCTTGTTTATCTGAAGTTTGACCATCACACCTGTGTGGGAGATGATTGCTTGGCGATTGACAAAAATATGAAATCCACTTTCTGTGGAAGTGATGATGGATTTAGTAATGGCTTGTTGTCTCAAACAAGGGCACATTTCCACATGTTGTGGATTCTAGATCCTCTAAGAACGGTATGATCTCACAGATTAAACAAGAAAGCACAATTAAACTTCTATTGGTGGAATTTTAGTTGTTGATAGAAGGCTTCAGTTAATTGGGTTTTGTCACCTGGAAGCTTGTTTTACCTTTTTGGTTGGGGCTGTATCCTAGTTTTCTACTTCATATTCCACCATGGGATTCCTGTCCAGAAGAAGAAAAATTAACAAAAATGTGGAGAGTGTGGCAGGATGGTGATTTTGAAGCATGAGAGACTGCAGGGTCTTTGGGGTAGCTGATCTCCCCCTCTGCTTCTCCCATTCCCCTACAATGGTTGTGGAAAAATGTGCAATTTTCTGTTACTTTGATTGCCAAATCAATTCTTGCTGCTATATCTATGCAATCTGAAAGGTATCTGAGTTAGTTTTGCTTGTTCAGGAAATTTCGACTTCCTCCAATATGGCTGCTGTAGTTTTTGTCATCTTCTTTTGTATAAATTACCATCCAAAGTTCACTAATTCTTTTCTGGTATCTAGATTTACAATTATCTTTTTGGTATCTAGATTATTTGCTCAATATTTAAATGTTTCCTTTTGTTGAAGGTATTATAAGTGAAATGAGGCATGTAAATCTATTAGTTTCCATGTCATATTTTAGACCACACAAAAGGGAGCATGTCATGAATCTGATAACTATTGCTGTAATTGTTATACATTTTTTTCAAGAATTTTATTTCCTTCTCATCTAATCAAAATAGTTTTAATTTTTTTATGCTCTTCATTGAAATGACAAATACTTTCCTCTAATAGTTGAAAAGGATCAAGGTGAAGCATGGGGCCGCATGCACCTTAAAGAAATGTGGAGCAAAATTGCATCCTTACATTATTAGCAGCTGTATTGGTAGCTTTCAATAAATATAATGTACAATGAACATATATGATGATAAAATGAATATAGCTTAGCTGACATGGTAAATTCAATTAAAATAAAGTGAATTTAGCATAATCTGGATAAAGGATACATATGCATAACTGCCCACTACATCAATAATCACCGAAAAAAAAAAGAATAAATGCATAGAAATAAAAAATTATGAAAAAAGATTATTAAAAATGGCAAACAAAGGCAATAGAGGAAGTTTTGGGCTGTGGTTGTTGGAAAAAATGAAGCAAAAAGGAAAAAAAGAGTGGAAGAGAGAAAACAAGTCAAAAGAGAAAAAAATAGAAGAAAAAAGCTGTATTTGTAAGGGATGTAAGGGTTGATGCCTCTTCATGGCTGAAGGAGCTTCTCCGGGGCCTATGAGTTTGGTGTTCTTTGTCTGATTATATGCCGAAGGCATTTGCAGTGCCTGGTTAAAAGGATCCATTGCAACCCAAGGTGTTCATTTTTGTATTAAGGAGGTACTAGGCTAAGCCTCCCATGGTGTGATCCATGCCATTTCTTTTCACTTTGTGCTTTCCTTTCCTTTTTCTTCTTTCGTTCTTGTAGCTTCAATATTTCTGGTCACTCTATGGCTTACAAGAGGAGCTACAACATTAACTAGTTTGAGATTTAATGGGAAACTTATGTTAGAAGTCATGAAATTGTATGGCTGTTTTTGTTTTGATTTTTTTGTGTTTTTAGGGGTGTCTTTGTTGGGAAGTGTGTGAAAGTAAGAAAGAGAGAGAGATAAAATTTAAAAAATATAATGATTACAATATGTTTTTTGGGTGAAAAAAAAACGAAAACAAACATAGCCTATATTATTTGTTTAAAAATGCGCAAATGTTAGTTCAGGGAAGGAAGAAGTTTAAAATTTGGGACTATTACAATCAAACCCCTTGGAGGTTTGGGTATAATTTTAACCAACCTGCTCAGTTTTGAAATTTCAAGCAGAAGGTGATAGATTATAGATTCTCTGCTGCTTTTGGCCGGGGAAAACATGATGTTAGTAGAGAAAATATAGTGAACTTCTACTTTACACTTTTGACTTCTTGTGGTCATTTTCACTGGATAAAAATACCTCTCAACCCTCACAGCATGTGCTAGCCTTGGCCATAGGGCTTGAGTGTTATGTAAACAAGCTAGAGGACATACAAACGTAATTGTGCAGTTATAAAAAAAATAAGGATCTTGCAATTATTGCATTTATTAAATACTCAAATAACCAATCATTATTAATTTTTGTCCAATTTAATGATCAAATTGAATTAGACAATAAATGATTTGCCTTGGTTTTGTTTGCATTTTTGAGGAGCAAAAATATTGGGTGTTTTTTTTGTGTGATTGTTTATGAATATTGTATAAAAGATAAGTATATATGCTCAGTTTGTTTTTGTATGTTTGTAGATATAGTTTTATATAATAATTGAAAGATGTGATTGCATAGAAGGGTAATGATTAGTTCTTAAGGTGTAAATATATATAAATGTATTTATGGGTAATAATTTATTTTAATTTCATGTGATGATTGAAATTTCTGTAGTTATTTACACACACATTTATAAGAAAAATTACTTTCGAAGTATTGGATGTTTGGACATTATTTATTTTTTTATTTTTGTGTGTGTGTGCCTTTTAGGGGGTTACCCCTAAAGTAAAAACTAGACAAAGCCTTTATTTTTTATGATGAATTGTTATGTAAAAATTAAATCAATCGAATAATCACTTATAAATTACACTAAATTTTGTAATTGAACTAGAAAATGTAGTCACATTAATTAATTTTAAATTAAATTAACTAAATAACTAGTAAATAATTAATTTGAAATGTGTAAATTATTATAGTAATTAATTATGTTAAATGACTGTTTTGAATTTGACTGACTGTTGTTGGTGCTTTGAAATATGTAATTACACTAAATAAAAAAATATTGAATTTAAAATCATTAAAAATGATTAAATTAATCAAATAGTACAGTTATTGGTGTACTAGAAAACGGGCTATCCTATGATGCTAGGTAAATATTTATATAGTTTTACAATAATTTGATATTATAGAATCCTGGAAATTGCTTAAATTTTATTTTTGCACTAAGTCTGCATCTCCTTTCTCAAGTAATAATTGGAAGAATTAAACCTCTGCATTGATGAAAATCCTTTTTTAATTTAAAGTGTGGCATTAGGAAAGAATTGTAGCAGTTGCCAAACATAGATCTGAAGCTGACATAAATTCTAATCTTGTAGGAAAAAACAATCAATATCAATCCTATCATTTAAGAAACATAATATTTAAACAATATATAAAAAGATATTACTTCTCACATTTCCTGACATGGCGAATTTTCATAAAATGTTCAACTTGGACCATCGAGACCTTGGCAAAACCAATATTGGAAAAATCTTGCATCTTCATTGTGAAGAAGTCCACCATTGATTCATATATAGTTGATATTCCAACATGATTCACTTGTTATGATTATAGCTGAAAGATCATCCTTAATTGATGAAGTTGCCATCATTTGTTTTCTTCTTCTACACATTAATGAGGTGTAGGTTTGATATTTACAAGTTGGTAGATCGACAACTTTATTAGTGATGGTAGGTTTAAAGCTTGATTTTTGAAACAATGTCTTTGATGACACCTACAAAGACATATCACAGTTGGAAAGACACACATCTTTTACTATACCTACATAGCCATAACTACACTAGCACAAATAACACCAATAACTTGAATACCCATGACCTAGACAGCCAGACACAAGTCACTTAATGCTAGAAGAGACACTTTTGTTATTCACATCAACTTAATAGCACAGGGGCATAGAACTAATTTATCATCAGGAAAAAAACCAAATCAAACTAAACATAAGTATAAAACTTACCCACAAATTCAGCCCAACTCACTATCAACGATTCAGTTGGTTTGGCATTTCTGTAAATTATCTACTGAGATGCCAAATTTTGATTATAACCTAGGGTTGTGATTATAAACGCCCCCATAAAAATTTTGCTAATTTCTAGTGATAATGACACCAAATCAATCTCTTCGAGCACCTTTTTATTATTAAGGTTGAATAAACTTGTGTTATAAGCTTGCTTATTCTTTCTTTAAATTAGGGGCCGCTGCTGTTTCTCAGGGTATGTGCTGAGAAAGTGCCATTAGATGGCATTGCCAGTGGGCACCCTAATGACCTTTGTGGATCAACTAACCTTGTGGAGGCTTTTTGTAAATCAGTTTTTAGTGATCTTTCAAAATTGCTGATTGCAGAGGATTTTAACACTGTTGAAATCTAGTCAAAAATGGTTTGTCTTGTACTCCATCATCCATGCCAAATATATGAACTTCACATTCATATGTAAATCCCAGTTTTCTTACTATTTAGAATATTTGTGATTTAAAAGAACCTTTATGTGAAAATGGACACAATTTTGCCCTAGTTGCGTGAATCTGGGTAGTTGGAATTTGATATGAGGATGCAATCTAATAATTTATGTTAGAATTGTTTACAGGGAATTGCTAGCACTATGACATATTTGCTGTCAGAGGGTGTTTTAGTACGTGCGGAGCAAAATCTTTTAGGTGAAGCATTTCTTGTTATGGTTTCTTCTGCTGGGTAACCGCTTGATCCAAAAGTGAATTTTTGTGTTCCTTATGGAGGTTTTTGTAATCCAATCATTGTTGAATTCTTAAACATGTTTAGGGTTCAACAGCAACAGGAAGTTTTGATGTGGTTGCTTGAGCCTTTAAGTAAGCAATGGACTGAGCTAGAGTGGCAAGAAGCATACTTGACTGAACCAACCGGCTTAGTTTGCCTTTGTACCAATACACAGTTTATGTGGTCAATTTTCCACACGGTAACATTCTTTGAAAAGGCACTTAAGAGGAGTGGTTTTAGGAAAGGGAGTTTGAGTACAGAAAACAGTTCGAAAGTAAATTCTCCTGCTGGGCACCCAATGGTTTCACATCTTATGTGGATGCTGCCACCACTTCTTAAAGTAAGGATGCAATGTTTGATTCATTTGTTTTCTACTTCTCTGTACATTTCTGGCAAAGATTTACGTGCAACTAACCAGTCTTTCTCTGTCTGAATGTCGTTTGATTGTGGAATGCTTTAAATGCTTAGCTGCTGCGGTCAATGCATTCTCTTTGGTCTCCATCTGTTAATCAGGCTCTTCCTGGAGAAATGAGGGCGGCAATGTCTATGAATGATGTTGAAAAAGGCAGTCTTCTTGGAGAAGGCAAGCCTAAATTGCCAAAGGGTGGATTGACTTTTAATGATGGATCTCACTTTGATATCAACAAGGAAGCTAATGCAGAGCCTAGTGAAGCTGATACAAGGAATTGGTTGCGGGGAATAAGAGATAGTGGGTATGTGATTTTACTTATGATGGAAGTCATAATGCTACTCTTTCCATGTTTTATATTCAATTCAGATGTTTATTTGTTGTCTCTGTTTCTGCACTAGGTAATCTTAGGTAGAAAAGGAAAGAAATTTATGTCAGAAAGATGCTAGGCCATGTAGTCTATATGATTTGAATTTGAAGTTGACGCCATGTGTCTCAATCATGAATTCCAGATGAATACATGGCTCTGTGCATATATATTTTAAAAAAGTTGCCTTGAGGTTCATCCCAATAACAGAGAACCCAAGTGGAGATTGAAATTTCAAATATTTCTCTTGCTTGTCTTTAGCTTACAGATTGCACTTGCCATATGTCTCCTTAAAGGGAATTGTGGGATTCAATAAAAATTATATGCCCTCGGCCTATGATTTGCTAAATATTTGGAGACTGAATGTCCTTGGGGCTAATTGTGACGTTTACAATACTAAATGAGTGTAAATGTTGCATTTCTGAATTCTATCTGTAGAAGGATTGGAAGGTTGAAGAATTGTGGCATACTGCATTATTCAAGAATTGTAACATTAAATGATATTCTTATGAAATTAGAAACAAAATATGTGTAACTTATTTTAGGTAACAAAATATATAAAACATCCAATCAAATATTCTATAACACTTTCCTTGAAACTGAACATGGATTTGTTTTAAAATATTCAATTTGAAAGTCCAAATTGAGTTAAATATACAGCCAGTGGTAGATAGCTAGTGAAGTAGGCAACATCAAATAGCTAGTATGATAGACAACGCCAGGAGTCACTGTTGTTCATGACAAATAATAGATAAAAATTACATATTATATATGACAGTCAGCTAGAAGTAGATGTGCTTAATGGCAACAAATAGACATTAGTAGCAGTCTTGCTTAACAACGTTAAATTACAATAATTTTGACAAGTAACAAGAGATAGCCATAAATCGCACGTATTCGTGACAGAGAATAGAGCAAACACTTTAGGAAAATTAGCCCAAGAAAATATCAGAACCAGGCCTTTTCCTTTTTCGGGGAAGAAAATATGTAGAAATAAGATTTTACTAGCTCTGATACCATTTTAGATGGATCGAAAGAATTTTAGCATGATCCCTTACTCGAAAATTGTCCCAATTTATAATATGAGACTAGTATAAGAATACTAAATATAACACCAAAGTTAACATAAATGCTGGCCCTATGAAATAGAAAACAAAATGTTCTAAGTTTATACTAGGTAACAAAATATTTAAAATATCAAATCAAAATTTCAACAATATTCTAAAATATTTTTTAACACAGTCTAATGAGACTAAATATAATTTATATGAGTTCACTATTTTTATCGATAATGGTTGTACTTCCTTAAATTTAACTGAGAAGTAATATATTTGACACAATAATTCCTTTGTAGTTGTTCTTCTATTTGTAAAATCAAATTGAATTATTCAATAAGATAAATAATGCAAATATGTTTCAGAAATTTTGTGTAAAAATAGTTGGATAGTTTTAAGTTACATGTTTATAAATTTAAAAGAAAGAAACACAAATATATTTGGAATTCTTCTACAAAAAATTATCAACTCGTTTGAGATGTCTTGTTTGCCTTTCAAAATATTTTAATTCATCTTTTTTAAAAAATACAAACGAAACACAAATCACATTTCAGGACATCATTAAAACATTCCTAGGACAATCTTTTTCTTCTTTTCTAAAAATAGAATAACACATTTCTAGAATGCTCTAAAAAACTCAAATTCAAAACTAGAAATTGTATTAATTAAGTTCAAAATTTAAGTAGAATCATGGAAAAAATAGTATTGACAATGTGTTTATTCTGATAAAAACAAAAATTAATCTTCGAAAGGGAAAAGGGAAGTGGTCGGTCTTCTTGAAGCCTGTTCCTGCCACAAACCCAAGGTCATTTGTCTCGACATACTCACACATACGAATTAAATGTATTTTTGTATATGCTTAGAGATACCTGTAAGTATGTGTATATGATATAATTTGAAATATTGAAGAGAGACAATAAAGTTAAAAAAAAAAAACTTATGCGGTTTGGCAATTTTGACCTATATTTATGAGCAATTACCTCAAAAGACTGAAGTGTACTCTCTCTATAGAATTACATTACTACAATTACCTATTTATATGTGGGACATGAAGTCTAATAATGAAAACAAATCGATGTGATAATGTCATATCATAAATCCTGTTATATCTTCCTTGCATTCCAACAACATATAAACAAGTGTAGATATTTTTGCCTATTTTATAGATGTGTTGGGGATGTGTGGCAGCGTGTTGATGTCCTTGAGAGTGGATTTTGGTTTTGGTGGTGGTCATAGTGGCGGTGGTGGGTTTTGTGCTTCTTTTTTTTTTCCTTGTCATTGTGAAAGAGAAATTTAGGGCTTGTAGGATGATAAGAACAGTGGCTCTTGTTCACTTTGAGAGGATGAGGATGAGGGCTAAAAAACTGCCTGTTCCCTTTATTTAAGTTTTCTTATAATAATAAGAGTAGAACATACTTCTAGACAATACTTTTTTCTATGTCTATTACTTGCTTTCAGTATTTCTAACTTTGAAACTTAATTAGTTTTCGATTTTTATCCTTTTTTTTTAATTGTGTCAAGCCTCTAGTCTGTGTTTGTAATCTACTCAATCTATAGTATTCAAGTTAGTACCTTTCTAGTTTGGGTAAAATGAACACAAGTGACCCCAGACAAGAGAAATTTGAGATGCACCTGATTATCTTCTTCCAACTATATCTTTGCTTTATTTACTTATCATTCTAACACTATCCATATAATTCTAGCACCTCAATTACCTTCAATTTCAATTTGTCCTGCAATCAACTCAAGCACATCCTCCAAGACTATCATTACACTGCTGGGTTTTTGTTGGTGTTGCCTTTAATGGAAAGGAATTTCTGGCATCTTTTTCTTTTGCCTTCTTTGGTTATCCAAGATATAGTAGCAAATCTTTTCATTGAAAGAGGGCCCTAACGATTTCATAGAATCTCATTTTGCTTTATCAATCTATCGTAAATCTCATGAAAATAACAAGAATGAGAAACAACTGGAGCTAAAAAAGAAGAAAAAAATGTTGCTACACAATTCCAATCACCCCACTCTTTTTGCTCTCATATATTTCCATTGATCCTCACAAATTTATCACGCTCTCCTATTCTGTCTTACTGCAGCACTGTTTAATCATGTCATTCCTGGAACCTGTCCTGGGACCCTTCCTTAATTGCTGTGTAATGCAACTTGGAAACTCTCCATTGGTAGACATGACACAGATCCAAGAAAAGAAAATTTTCTTGTTGAACTTGGACTCCAATTAACTTTGGCTCAACCAAAGTTGCATCTAGTGTAGGCATTTTGCAATATTATTTTTGGTTCATTACTTGAATCCCACTAGATGCCTTTTTTTTTTCAAGTGGAAATGATGCAATCATGCAGATAATTGATGTTGATTATTTTGTTGGTTATTCTTTTCATGAACTTCTCTTCACCCATAGTGTCCTTGAAGGTGTGTAAAATGTAGTGCTTGGGTTTTTTGCTGTTTGTTTTTACATATCAGACAAAGTTTGCCCATGCTGGGAGTTTGGAGAGGTCGGTGTTATAGTTGTATATTGTATGCAAGGTAGGACATGACACTAACAGACATGTATAAATGAAATATCTCATGTTAAATTGTCATTTTACTCAACATACTCAATGAGCAACATCAAGGCTATTATTTTTTGAAAGTGAACGATTTGAAAATGCAGAATAACTGATATAAAGAATTCAAATTTGTGAAAAACAGTTCTTTCCAAAGTTGTTCCCCTGGATTTGCTTCTTTACCTTTGTTCAAACTCCAAAATTTCTGGGATAACATCAATACCTTTTGATTGTTTTATTTTTTCATTCCTTGTGTTTTATTTTATATATTATCTCTATCTATTTATGAAAAAACAATTTTCACTGCATTTGCCAATGCTTCCTTCTGGTAAAATCTTAATGTTAAAACTAGCAATGAAAGTATGTTTGATGCATGTTCATAATAATATAAATTAATTGATCATAATTTTAAATATAAATTTTATATTGTGAATAAAATAAGAGATGCATAAAGATACTTGAAAAAAGGAAATGAAGTAGAAACAATTAAAATTGGTGTGGAAGATTGGATGAAGACAATATAATAAATTAAGTTAACGTAGAAAGAGTGAAATAAATAAAAATTAGGAGATGAGGGTGAAAAGAAGGTATTTAAAGGAGGAAAGGTATATTTGGTATTACACATTTTGCAACCAAATAGCCTTTAGTTTTAATGTCATGATATTTTTTAAGATATGCATTTTATATAAATTATAAAATAAGAGAGAAAGAAAAGATACTTTAAATAGGAGAAAATTAGAATAAATTAAGATCGGAAGATGCAATTGAAAGAAGAAATATAATAAATTAAAACTGAGAAGGAGATTAGGTTGGAAAGAAAATAGATAACAATAGATAGATATTTTTGGCATTATGCATTTTGCAACCAAGCATTCATCTTTAGACTTAATAATATAGTAATATATAGGAAGAACATGCTTTCCTCCCAGTCTTAAGGACTCATTCTCTAAAATAGATCTCTTGGGTTTATAAGCAATAAAATGGTCTCATTGATAATTTTTTCAGCTCTTATGTTTTGCAGTTGAAAGTAGCCTCGTAATGGAAAATTTCTGTCAAAAACAGTATGTAAATGTGGAGAACACATATTCTCTAATTATATCTCTCTTACCCCAGGTATAGCATATTAGGGTTATCTACAACCGTTGGGGATTCCTTTTTCAGATGTGTAGATCCTCGTTCTGTTATTTTAGCATTAGTTGAAAACATACAGCACATGGAGTTTAGGCATATAAAGCAGCTGGTACACTTGGCTTTAGTTCCGCTGGTTAAAAGCTGTCCCTCAGATCTGTGGGAGGTGTGGCTAGAAAAACTCCTGCACCCATTACTTCTCCATGTGGGGCAAGCACTTAGCTGTTCATGGTCTAGTCTTTTTCAAGGAGGAAGAGCAAAAGTTCCTGATCTGCCTGAGATGCCTGCGGGGTTGGACTTAAAAGTGGAAGTCATGGAGGAAAAGCTTCTTAGGGATCTAACACGTGAGATTTGTTCTCTTCTCTCTGTTCTTGCTGCTCCTGGACTTAATGATGCACTTCCTTCCCTAGAACAGGCTGGTCAAATTAGCCATATGGATGATTCTTCTATGAGAGAGTTAAATGTTTTTGCTTCCAGCTCTTTGGTTGGGTATGTTCTGAAAACTGAAATTTTTCTATATATTATAAAGTTCATACTTCAAGGTTAATGCTGTCTCTTTAATGTCGACTGGTATATTCTACGCAGATTTGTACTGAATAACAAAAATCTTGCAATCCCTATCTTGAAAATATGCATTGAAGCATTTGGTTGGACTGACAGTGAGGCTATGTCTAAAGTTTCTTCTCTCTGTCGGCTGGTTGTTCTCCTTGCAATTTCAACCAATAATGTGGAGCTTAGAGAATTTGTGTGCAAAGATTTATTTTCTGCTATCATCCAAGGTCTAACCCTTGAGTCCAACGCTACTTCAAGTTCGGATTTAGTTGATCTCTGTCGTGAAATCTTCATATATCTGTCTGATAGAGATCCATCGCCTAGGAAGGTTGGTTAAATCACTCCTGTGGCTATGCTGTGTGCTTAGATATGATACAAACTATTGTTTACTTGTGATACAATGTCTTCACAACTTTTGAGTTCTGTTCCTTTCCGATTTCTTCTTGCAGATTCTCCTTTCTCTCCCTTGCATTACTCTCCAAGATCTACATGCTTTTGAAGAAACTTTATCAAAGACCGGAAGCCCAAAGGAGCAAAAGCAACATATGAGAAGTCTTTTGGTAAAGGCAACAGGGAACAAGTTGAAGGCTCTTGCAGCTCAAAAGGGCGTAAATGTCATTACCAATGTCACACGTAAGTGATCTACATACACCTACCTGTGGTGAGACAGAGAGATATGGAGATACATGGGTGAAAATTTAAGGAAATTTTAAAAATCAAATAAAATTTATTTAGGAATAAGGCTAACTCTTCAAGTTGGTTGCTGTCAGTTTGGGGGAAAAATATTAACTAAGGAAATTTCTTTTGAACAAAAAAACATAAATTACCAAAAGTAAAGATAATGGTTTTTTAATGTTTTATAACTTCTTGTGAGCTCTAAATAGCCCAATTTAAATGCAGTATAAAATTAATCATTATAAGGTACATAAGTGGAAGAAAAAAGTAGCATTAGTAGTGGTTTGTTTCTGTGTGGAAAATATTCCTTGAGATATTGTACTCCATAAGATGCAGTATTAGTAGTTTGAAGATTATTTGTTTTTGGTAAATACTAATAAAATGCTTGTGCAGTGCACATAATGGAGTGTGACCAAATAATAAAATAAACAAAAAAATCAATAATGAAAATATAACAAAAAGAAAAATAATTTTTCACTTTTTAAATTGCTTATTGTTATGAATATATATTGTTCTTAGTTATAAGCATTTCTTTACACAGTCCCAGTTGTAATTCAACTGAATGTTCTTACACTATTGATAGTTTAACAAACAACAGCCTCACTAAAGTAATAAATACATGGTGTGTGTGTGTGTGTATAATTTAGTTGAATTGAGTACTTTTAAAATAATTAGCACAGATTATTGAATAAAGTATTAATGAATAAAGTGTTTGAACATTCAAAACAATCAAAATCTATGTAATAATTTAGTAAATCTATTTTTGCTCTTTAAACTATCAATGTTTTATATTTGGTAGTATTTGTTCTTTTGCTCAGCGTTAACAAATCTAGATATTACTTTCTAATTGGGTATTATAAGATTTTTAACATTTTCTATTTGAAATCTGTTTTCTCTCCTTTCTAATCCAAAAATTATATTTTTTTCTGTTTAACCAATAAAATACTGTAACAAAGTTACCAGTTTAAGTTGATGAGTATTTTCTTTCATTTTACATGCTTCTTTAGATCAAATTTATTTTTATAAATTTACTATAAATCAATATCAATTGCAAGTTATGAGAAAATGAAATTGAACTTGAATCAACAAATGCCTGGAGACTTGGTCATAGTGAGGTTGAGTACCTTTGTTTTGGACATGCTTATAAAGGAAAAATATATTTTGGGGGTTATAATTTGGCCTACTTTATCTTCAATATTTTGAAATGTATGTTGACATTATCATATAACCATCTTTTTGAAATTTTGCAAAGTTGCCCATTTCTCACCTGATATCCAGTGTATGATACTCAAATTTGGGGAACTTGTCTTAATGGATGATGGATTTCTGCTTTCGCTTCTCTGTTGGTTGATTTTGTCCGGAAAATATTAAAATTTCCCATAAGATGAACCATATATGTGTTAACACACACACGCACACATAGATATTTAGCCATATACATTTTAATTTCAATTAAAGTAATTAATATAGTTTGAAGCATTTTATCAAGTTAATGAATTTATTTTATATCATTTACAGTAACTAATTTCAGTAGTTAAAACTTTTAAGTCCTCTGTAGGGCCAAATGATTGAAAATATATTTTGTATGTATTATAAAATTTTACTGATGTTGGTTGGTATTCCATAATTAACTCAATCTCTATATTATCTACTGGAATATCTTAAAGGATATTAACATGATCAAATGGGGAACGGGATGTTTTAAAACACCATATTGGAGTTATATGTATTATAAAATTTAACAAATATTGGTTGGTATTCCATAACTTGCTCGATCTGTATATTATGTACTGGGATATTTTGAAAGAAACATAACGTTATGTACTGAGAATGAAGACATTATACTCATTAAAATTCCATTTGAAGTTATATACTGTATATGTGTCATAAAATTTTACAAATTTTGATTTGTTTTCCATAACTAACTCAATTTTTATATTATCTAATAGGAGATTTTAAAGAATATTAACATGATCTACAGGAAACAAAGATGTTAAAATTCGTTAATGTAGTGTATTGGAATTATATAATAGTACATGTTCCTTTTAATTTTTTCTCCAATTTTGTTGATTTCAATGGAAAATGGATAAAAGTTGATATAATGCGCAAATTTTCATTTCTAGATATCATTTCCTTAGCCAATTGAATATTTTTTTGGATAATTGAAATTAAATTTATATTTAAAAGTGTAAATGCTTCAATGTAAAAGTTATAGATGAAGAATGAACCCCACACTATTTAAACAAACTCGGAATTTATGGGAAAACTCTTCTATATAGCTTGAGTGTCAAAAAACTGATTTATCAAAATGAGATTATTGCAAAATAGGAGTCCCAAGATGGGTTTTTCTTTTTAACTTTTGTTTTGCAGTTATTAATTTTCTATTATCAAATATCTTGTCACCAACCTTGGACTTTTTTTAAAAAAAATCTCTACTGTAAATCCATATTGCTTTCCCAGCTAACGTAAAGGATCGTAATGATTTTTGAGACAATTTAAAAAATATCATAGAACTACCTAGCAACTCTCTCATTTGAAGACCTCCAAATGCCTCTGAAAATTGTTGGAAAGCCTAAATAACACTAGTTTCAAAAATTTTAGGTATTAGAAAAATGTGAAAGCTAGAATACAAATTCTTGGCCATTGAAGGCGGTTTGGTATAAAGCAAGAAATAAAAAAGCTTGATTTTATACTAAAATTACTACTTAATATTCCTTTTGCTATTTAATTTTATAGGTGCATCAAATAAGACCTGAATTTATGATTTCCATCCCCTCTAGGGATGTCCCAAATTATAATCCTTTTCCAAAATTTTTTTTTCCCTAAACACAAAAATCTTAAGTAATGGTGTGACACCACCAAGTTCTATTAACAACATTAATGTGAAAATATACGAAATTTTCATTTTATCAACTTTCACTTAGAATTATGGGTCTGATGAGGGTCTTTATTATGGGAGAGTATAGGCTAGGTAATTCATAACTAAGAAAGTATAAAACTTTCACTTGCATATAGAAAACAGTCCTTTATAATTTTGTTAGTTCATTATAAAAAATTAAAGATGCATTAAAGATACATGAAATTTCTGGCACGTGTCACGTACTCAAAGCAAATTTCATGAAGACTAAGTGATGTACAAGCCGCACTGAAAAATGGTAGGAAATTAATTAGTATTTGCATAATGCGTAAATTGGAATTATTTTCCTAATAACTATAGCTTTATATCATACTATAAATATTTATATTCTTTGACTTATTAAACTATGTGTTGTAATTTGAATGGTATAAATGTAAGTATAGATTTTTAAGTTAGTCCCAGGATGTAATTTTTGTCCTTCAATTTTCATAATTTCATAAATCCTCATATCTAATGTCCTAGACATAGACTTCAAAAAATGCATCAATGGACATATTTGAATGATCATTAAATTTATACAATTTACTTAAAAACGTGTAATTGATCCTTAGCATTATTGTAGACCTTGAGCTGACCCTAATTGGTTTTAAAAAATCACATTGTTTCATTTGTCTTCTTTTGAATGAATTCATTCTAGAAGATGATTTGTTTTAGAAGGAAATAAATCAAATTAAAGGAGATTGGATTAAAATACATCTGTGAATACTTCCCCTAACAAGGCCAACATTCTTACAAGGTTGATTGCAATTGAAAAATCAGAAGAACAAAGGAAGTTTAATTTAATTTCATCATGTGGGGCACTGGAAGGTTTTAAGACAAAAATGTTATGGCGTTAAAAAGAATGTCATGTGAAAAAAAAAAGAAAAAAAAGAGTTGCATCTAGAAAATGAAGAAAGGAGACCGGATATACATGGTGGGGACAGTCAGCAATAAGATGACTTCTAAGGAAATAAAACAATAAAAGTTGTGAAAAGTAACAACAAAACAATGGTTACAAAAGATTCTCAACCAGTAATATCATATTTTTATTTTGCTCTACTATGTTTGTTTACTTATATGGTAATTTAATATTAAAAACCAATTAACCATTGGTAAGCTGTAAACATCTCTGACCTCTACGCTTGGAACTTTGGTTATGTGTTTTTAGATTTGTGAAGATTTCTATATGAATTATGTGTAAGAATCCTAAATAAAAGGGAAAAGATATAATAATGGTTGATGCACGAATAAGGCTAGATATTGAATTTCATTATCATATTTGTGTCAAAAAAACATGCTGCAATTATTTTTTCCCCAAAAAAAGGCTGGAAAGTATTCATGCCTTTTGGAAGGATGCCTAATAAACTGGAAATGATATTTTTTTGGTGGATTTAAGAAAAATTTGTTTAATGCATGCAAAATGAGAAAGTTCATTTGTAAGAGATTTACGGAAATCAGCTGAGTTTCTGTTGGCAAAAAAATATTCTGAGACATGAAATAAAAAAAAAAAGGTACTCAAATTGGTTCCTGAATGAACGACATTAGTTATATTAATAATAATTTAAGTGAGTTATTTTTAATGATGAAAATGATAAAGTGTTACTTTACCCATGAGGAATTCTTCTATGGAACCAGCAGCATGTGCACTTTGCTAATACAATAGAAATTTGATTGTATGAGTATGGGTATAGTAACAATGAATGTGTTCTAATTTGAAAATCATTAAGAATTATGGAAACTGATGACTTAGTGAACTGTGGGCATGCCAAGTTTAGTTCAATGTTGCTTTTTATTTAGTTGAAAAGCTCGAATAATGAAGCTGGCCTATTTGATGACGCCAATTATTGCTCATCTTCTTGGTAGGGATTGAAAACCGGACCATGCTTTATAAATTAAATTTTTCCCAAAATTAACTGGGACATGGTGTATAAATTAATCTTTTCTCCCAAAATTATGTACTATTCCTTTTAGACATCACTATTTACTTTTCAGCAAGGTCGCGCAATTTGGATGCTGCTCCAGATTCTAGTCTTGAGGAAGGGGATACAGTGGGATTGGCTGCAATTACATGAAGAGAATTGCTTGCTGCTGATCTTTGTCCGTATTTTATTTTCTACAGATATCTCTCATAGTTTTAATCCAAAAATATACCCTTCTGTTCTGTTCTCTAGAAATACAGAAATACAAAGGGAGGCAACCTCTTTTTCCTTTGAGGTTATTTCCAAGTACGTTTGTGAATTCTCCGGGGAGACTTTCTAATTGAAATAGATTCACACCATATTCATGGTGCTTCCCTGTAACACCACTGTAGAACTTCTTGTATAACATTAGTCTATATTATTGTTCATAGCACAAAACCCGTGTATTCAGTATATGTATCGATATGAATTTGTGTGTGTGCACGCACACGCACGTGTGTAAATGCATTTGAGTATTTGTGTGAAATTTTAGTATGTATGTCTGCAATATAGCTAAAATCTGGTGGCTTGAAAGTGAACGGAGAACTGGTTCACCCTGCTGCTCAGTGTGGTTTCTGATCGTTTCGAACACATGCTGAATTGATTCATTTCATATTTTCAAGTGTTGCAAAAATTGCTCATTAGATTGTTCGGCGCGACTTTGCAGTCAATCCATCTTGTATATGGAATTGGCACGAATAGGTGACGCTCATGGCAATCTGCACCAGACCACTAGTTTTGGTGGTTTTGGAGTGCTTGAGGATACCGTTTGAAGCCATAATGTTAATCACCCTGAAGACTGGTGTCTCGAACTCTAAGCTCCCTATGAGCGAAGCTGATTTACTTCTGACCAAATTTATATGGGTGTCGATGGAAAGGAAAGGTATTCTGTGTCAAAACGATATTAATTAGACACGGGTGTCCTACAAAGTCGCCAAGCCTGCTTTAATGAATGTTGCGTAGAACTCCAAGCTATCCTGTTCTCGGAGCTCACGATTGTTGAACTATAGAAATTGGGGGCAAAAAATGAGCATACGAGAGTTTCGCGTTATAATTCATCGCTTTCGATCAAAGTTTTTAAAGCAAAGTTTATTTCACAAACTCTTTTCACCATTTCATTTTTGTCATTTGTCCATGCTAGTCAGCTTTCACCCCATTCCAGACATGGGTTTCGCGTGTAGGACTGATTTAAGGTTCATATCATAAATATGATGCACGTGCGGATTGTTTCGAGAGCCGACCGACCAACCACGTAGCTGTTAAGTCTTTCTTGGTTGCTTCCTTCAAATTAACAAAGTTGACTGGAAAGGCAAATAAATTTATCTCATAAAATTCATGTTTGAGCAGAGATAGACGCAGTACGTAACAGACCAATACATGTTTGAAAGGAGAAATTGCTTTCTATCTTTTAATTATGATTGTGTTTGAGTTTTCATGACTTTGTGACCTTGACAAAACAAGACATGGAATGTTATTTCCATAAAACTGATTTTGAGAGATCGGGTGAAATTTAATATTTGAGAATAAATAATAAAAATTCTAGTGCGATTGGATGAATTTCATCAAAAAATATAATAACGATGGTTTTGTAAGACAGTAATATAATAATTAAATAAAATATTATTTGTATCTAGAGTGATTGAGAAAGTGCAGTATAGTCTAGGATAAAAATAGTGTCAAAATTTTCTTATAATTTTTTTAGAAAATTAAGAACATGGACAAATTTTTATAAGAAAATAGTGTGGGACACGTGTTTAAGCAAATGGTGTGCCAGCAATCGCAACTGAAGTTTTGAATTTTTTGTGCTTAAAGGATTTTTGGCACTGAAAAATTATTAACCTGTCGTCAAACATCATGTGCTCGTCACGTGACGACGTTAACCCTAATACAAATGTTAACTGCATACAATTAGCCGACCTGGCGAGAATTAGTCCGCAGTGTAAAAGAAACATGGTTGATGTGCCCAAAAAACACAAAGGTCAACGTGGCCAATTAAAAATGGAGGAAAAACAAATCATCATTATAAGACATAATTTAGACGACATTGTCAAGTTAAAATCCCAGTATAAGCAGAATCCTTGCATCATTTATAGCCTCTTCTCACCAATATAGTGGTCGTTGTCCCTGCTTAGTACCACTCTTGTATTTAGAATTATTATATTAGTGCTTACAAATTTTATAGGAATTGAGAGAATCACCACTAGGGATTTCAATTATGTATCTTGTTTAGGAATTTCAATTCGATGGTGTTGTATAAGTTAGGTCCTGTATTTATGATTTGTTCTCCTTCCATTTTTCAATCGGACAGGTTAACATTTTTTTTTTTTTTTGACACATTAGCCATGTTTCCTCCACACCATGGACAAATCCTTTCTAGGTTAGCTAATTGGTTGCAATTAGTATCAATATTTGCGTTAATGACATGCACCCATGATGATTAACGGTAAGTTAACATTTTATGGTTTTAGTGGAAATGAACTATAATAGTTCGAGAAAATATATACAATATACACTCGTATTGTTAATATGTTATTCTAATTTGCGTATAAATAAAAAAAAATATTATTGTTAATTTACAAATTGTGTTAACTTTTCATATGGGAGGAGTCGCTATACGTTGAATCATACAAAATTCATATAAACTTGTATATATCAAATTCAAAACATGACACGACAAAATTGTATCTGTATCTAACTTGTATATCTTAAATTCATATGCGTGAGACTTTAAAATACAAAATTATAAGTACTTTATTTATTTTCTTCAGAATTTCTTTTTGACAATTTTTATCTGTATCTAATTGTAGATAAATTTAACATATTTGAGGCACAAAACCTAGAGCCCAGTAATCTTTGCAATTTTACAATGAGCTTTTATTTATTTTGATTGTGATATGAAAATAGTTATGTGTAAGATTCCAGAGATTTCCATGCTAACTTGTTGGCATTTACCAAATTGGTTATTGGAAATTGTTTTTTTTGTTGCTTTTAAAGCATTATATATATATATATATGTATGTATGTATGTATATTAAAATTTTCCTTTTTTCATGCTGTATTCCTATGGTATGGTGTCATAATTAAATTTGTCGATATTTACATCTTGTTTACGTAAGCACAAATTTGTTGTTTGGTATCAACATTGATTCATATTTTTATTATATACTATGCTTGTCTAATACATGTTTTATACAAATATAAGTTACTTAAGATACATAAAATTCTCATCACCATTTATTTCTGCCCATTTTTCCAATATACATTTAAATGAAAAAAATAATGCTTGTATGAATAATTAGAATCTTTAATAATGTAATACACCTAAAAATTTACTCCAGAATATTTATAATATCTATACTCTTTTCAAGCCCCTGCCCCTTAGACTTCAATTTTTGGTTGGCAACAAGTGGATGCTCTTTATTGTCTTTATCAACATATTATGCATTAATTACATGGAGGATAGATATGTCCATTTACTTGGCCTCACTTCCCTGCAACTGAAGCCAGGATCATATCAACATCTCATCCTCTCACGTGTCTATTTGTAAATATGGCTCTCTTTCATTCTCTAATTACTGTGCTTCGTTTTCAGATAAAGGTGGAGAAGAAAACAACACAAGAAACACAACAGTGAAACTTCTCCACATTCTCCAAATTGAATCTCACAAAAAGCTACCAAAACGAATGTAAGATTGTTCCATCTATTTCTGAAGCCTTCTTCTTAAAGCAGCTTTGCTCTAGTAAAATAATCCAAGCAATGATTTTTACCCAAATTTTTGGACCAAAATAGGCAGGCTTCACAGAACACCAGAAGGATTGCCTCTTCTTAATGCGTTCAACATTTGCATTTACACTATGATTCTTTTATCATTCTTCCCCCATCCCTCTCTCTCGTTAAAAAAAAAATATATGTAAGATAAACCGCAAGTTAAAAAGTATTTCACCATAGACAGCTTGATGGAGGAAAATACCACGACTTCTGACGTCCAAACAATTGACAAACTTCATTTTCAATGATATTGCACTTCGAAATTAATTTGGACCAACCATTTTCTGCATTGAATCTCTCCACGAGCATCAAGAAGATAGAGAAGTAGAGCCCAACACAAAATTTGCCAACTTATTTATTTATGTTGGTTGGAGTGGTTCCATCCACAAGGGGACCCCCCAACACATATGGTATGTTTTGAACTTGTCATGCACGAAGAATATTAAATAAGGAAAGAGAGAACTTGCAACTAAAGAAAGAGAAGCAGCAATAACAACAGTAGGAAATAGAAGAGAGAAAAATAAAATAAAATACAAGGAGCAACAATAACAAAACAGAAAAACGAGTAGAGAAAACAAAGAGAGGAAAGAAGGGAAATCAAGAGGTTTTTGTGATCTGGTTTTGACTAGATTTCAGGGAAACGCTCTACTCGATGAGCTCTACACAATTATTGGTTTCGGTTCTCCATCCACTGTAGATTGTGCGGTAACCTGTTTTCTCCTTAATTGGTCAAGTTTTGTTGAATTTGCTGAATTGTCAATGAGATACATTGATTTTGGTATTGCTGTTGGTATTCCAGTGGGCATTTTCTTGAGAAATTGCTATTGATTTGGTTTGTCACTAGTTGTTTTGGAGAGAGATTATATTCCCACTTTGTTGACAGTGGAGATTTATGTGTCATTGTGTCATCTGGTGATTTTTCTCGATTTGGATTTTCTGCGTAAAATCATAAATAATGTTTGATTCTATTTTAGTAACTATTTGCTCTTACTGAAAAATCTTACAAATCAAATATTTTATCTTACAAATTTTATTCAAATTCAAATTTAAAACTCTCTCTCTTATATTTTACAACTAACTAATTACTTTTTAATCATTATATCTATTTACAATCAAAATAATATTTATCTCTATAATTTTCATATTCACATTCATATATTTTAATATCCTATAAACTTATATGTTATCATATTATTCAATTATTATTATATATTAAATATATATAATTTAAAATTTCTTTATCTTTTACAACTTAATACAACATATAATTTTCATCATTATTCAAATCATCTAAATTTTCCTCCCCTATAAGCAGTTTGATGTATATTATGATATGCAAGAGGCTTAACATTACTCATGCAATTGTTGTTGCCATTTAGTTTCTCTAGAAAGCATGGAAATGGAATTTGTAATATTTGAGAGGTACTTTTATAGTTTGTTTAAAATTTGGCGATGGCCAAAGTGTGTTAAATGGATACAAAGATGTAGACATAGTGGGTAACATTGACTTTAAGAATTCAACATCTGGATTACTAATGCTCTTTGCAAAGAGAGTTGTCTCTCTTTGTTTTTAAAGCCAGACAGTATACCAGTTCACTATTTTGATTAGTCAATTAATATTATTTATTATATACGTATATATGTTGTTTTAATAGCAAAAATTACTAAATATGTTAACAATATTTTAAAACTGCATAACCAATTTGTGTATTAATCAATGCAAAATCATTATTTGAACAAAAAGTATATAATTACTTATTTATTTTAAAAATTTAAAAAATTAAATATATAATAATTAATTTCTTAGTTTTTAATAACTTATTCATTATGTATAAATTAAGTGTACAATCCTATACAAAGACAGTAATAAATAATAAATACTTGTTTAAACAATTATAATACTTTAATATTTTTTTTACACTTTCATTGTTTCTTTATTTATTTTTCTTTTTAGGTATATTTCAATCTAGTGATTTATTTCTATTTTTTCTATTCGTACTATATTTCCTTTTTTCTTTTCCTTCCTTTTTCTCCTTCATTTCCCTTTCTCCTCCTCTCTTCTTTTTCTTCTTGTTCCTCTTCCTCCATTTTTCTTCTTCTTCTTCTAAAAAAATATATACATAAATCAAACCAATTATCACCCAGAGTAGGATGTTGGCCAGTTTCTAGTGAAACCGGTCGAACTAGCTTAGTAGTAGGTTCAAATTAAAAAACAGTGTTGTCTCTTGAAAGTTGAAACTTAAAAAATGCATGGCATTATACACAAAGGAGGTGGAGTATATCACTGCATCAGAAGCTCGCAAAGAGATGTTGTGGTTAAAGAAGTTTTGACAAGAGTTGGCTTAAAATATGAAAGGTGCAATCTATATTGTGATAGAGTACTATTCATTTATATAAAATCTCTACTTTTCATTCGAGTCAAAGCGCATAGATGTGAGATACCATTTGATTTGAGATATGCCTGAAGAAAAGTTTATGTACATTGAGATGATTTATATTGATAACAATGGTTCACACATGATGATAAAGTGCTTATTAAGAAAGAAGTTTGAAGCTTGCAGATGCAGATCGTGTATGGATGTGCCTCCGGTGATTGGAGGGATCGACATGGGGACCACCCAACTCATATGTGGTAAGTTTCAAACTTACCATATACAAAGAAAATTAAACAAGGAAAGAGAAAATACTTGAAAAGAAAAGAAAGAAGCAACAACAACAATAAAAGAAGAAGCAGCGGCCGATAATAGAAAATAGAAGAGAAAAAAAACAAAAGAAGCAACAGAAGAGACAAAAGGAAAGGAGAGAGAGAGAGAGAGAGAGAGGTGTTCTGTAATCGGTTTTTAACAAGATTTTAGAAAGAATCTCTACTTGATGGGCTTTGCATATCTACTGGTGTTATTGCTCCATCCAATGTTCCTCTTTGGTTGGCCAAGTTTGCTGAAGTTGATGAAATTTTGTTGATTCTACATTTTCAGTTAGATATATATTGATTTTGGTATTGCCATTATATTCCAAAAGGTATTTTCTTGAGAAATTACAGTTGATTTGATTTGCCCCTAATTGTTATAGGAAAAGATTGTTTTTTCCATGATGTAGATAGTGGAGATTTTTGAGTCATTGTCCGATCTTATGATTGTTCTTGATCTTAGTTTTCTGCATAGAAATCGCCCGGGCTAATTTATTTCCTAAATAGTTTATTATTTCTTAAACATGGTGATTTGATTGGATAATTGAGCAATTTGTGAAATTCCATATTAGTTCACTGATTAATTTGATTGAAAAGAAATTTGCTTCCATTGTGTTGTTTGGTTGCCAATTTCAATTCGACAATTTTCGCTTACAATTTTGGCAACCCTTTCCACTTCTGGGGTAATATCTGTTATCATTCTTTCCTCCTTTTTTCTTTTTTTTTTTCTCAAAATAATGTAAGGAGCCATAAAGCTTTAGAAAATATGGCGCGATGGCGAAAAACACCCATGCACAAGCTTCATTTTTTCAATTGACTATTTATGTGCTCATCAGTGAAGACATGTATATATAGAAAGTCCCTAATGGCCTAATGGTCGATCTATTTCGACCATGGAAGAATACTTTGAGTTTTAGTGTAGCCTTCCGCTGATCCTTACAAGAATACGACCAGGTATGGGTTTGTGCTATTGGTTGGTTGTCCATGACGCGATCGATCTTATGAGCATGCCTTCAACGCCAACTCGATCCCATTCCCAGGCTCCGCCATGGCTCAGCGCCTTTGATGCACGAGAACTTCTTGCTAAGAGGAGCCAGTGGTGAGGAGGGTGGAGTCCTGAAGGAACCAGGGAATGAGATAAATAAAGCATTCACAACAATATCCATCCTTAAAGAAAACTCACTGGACCGACAAGCTAGGGTGGGTTGACTCTGCAATTTTTCATGATTGGAAACAAAACGAGGTTTTACATATTCTAAAATATATCTCGAACATCTCAAAAATATTATAAAAGAACAATACAAATTCAATCGGAAAAATCCCTTTTGAGTTAGTGAATGCATTATAATCTCTAATATAGATGGCCAAGAAACAGACAGAAAGGAGTACTTGTGCAATTCTACTACGAACGAGAAAGCCCCAAATGAGTAAATCTTTTAAAGAGTAACAAACAAGCGGAAGAAGAAGAAGAAGAAGAAGAAGGAAGAGTCCGATTACGGATTTGCGCTTTGAACGGCCCTCATAAGCAAGCTATCTCCCTGTACAATAATGCAGACCGGAGAGTGCCAGCATGACCTCCCTCATAAGTGCGACGAACTCCTCCGGATCGATGGTTCCGCTTCTGTCCACGTCGAACTTGTCGAATAAAACGTCGTGCAAGGCGGCGATTTCGTCCCCCGACTGCTGCTCGAATTCCTTGGACGAGAGCTTCCCGGGCCGCTTCTGGAGTTCGTCCCTGGACAATTATATCTAACCCAGTTATAGTTTCATTTATAATTTTTTTTTTCTTCTTTTTGAATGATAATTTTTTTTTATTTGTTATTCTATATCATTTTTTTTTTGTAAAAAATCGAAACTCTATAACATGAGGAAAAATGATGATGCTTTTGAATTAGTAAATAAATGATTTTTATGTTTGGAAGTCTTTCTTAATTGAAAATTTTTATTTTTCAACCAATTCAAGTGTTGAAAAATATAAGTTGATTAAATATTTATTGTACAATTATATAAAAAAATTATCATTTTAAGATAATTTTGTCACTATAAGTAAGTTCATAATATTTGTACTTTCATTTTTATTTGTCAATTATCGAAATAAAATTTTGAATAACAATTATATTATTTTCTCATTTTTTGTATAGATTAGTAATGGAAACTTATACAATATTTATTTCATTCCCATATTTATTCTGTACCTATATTCATTCCATTTTTATATAATTCTATTCATGCATACCAAACTTGTCCTACGTCTCTCAACTTAAATTCCGTTCCTATAATTCTTTTACGAAGCTATTGCAAAATTTTAACCTTTAGGCTATATCATTAATTATTGAAGGCTTTTGACCCATCACCAATATAAATAACAAAGCAGACACCAATTATTCTAAAAAATGAAAATTACTTTATTATTAACATCTGTAGAATTTATACTATTGGATTTAATTACTCTGATATTGTGTGATTATATCCATTGAATGATTTGTAGACTATCATTAATTATCTAGCCAAATTATTACAATTTTCATGGTTTCCCAAAGTTTTTATTAATTGTTTAATTTATGACATCATATAATTAATAAAGTATCATATAAGTTGGATATTGTAGTTATGATATAATGTATTCATCTTTATGTAGACAATCCGGCTTATGACTAATCACTCAGTATTGACTTTGCACCTATACTATTTATTAAAGTCGTAATCCTTAAAGTAATCGTCATGATCCTTTTTAACTTACTGATGACAAATTTTTATTCTCTCTTTTAGGTTATATTATTTATTTTTGTATAAACTAAAATTATAAATATACTGACAGACTAACAGATATACATACTAGATATATAAAAAACTAAATAAATATTTTCAATTTCATATTTTTCAAATTTAAGCGCATGCATTAAGTGTGCCGATTGACTCAAGTTATAGTATATATAGAGATACACACACACACTACATATATATATATATATATAGAGAGAGAGAGAGAGAGAGAGAGAGAGAGAGAGAGAGAGATATTGTATTAAGATGAAATAGAAAAATATAAAAACTAATGGAGACATATACAAATTCTAATCGTCATCCAAAGAGAAATTCCGTGGAAACTTCACAAATTAATTTGAAATCCGAATAGTGCATACCGTATCGGCTAAATTTAGCCTTACAATCTAACGTACATCAAGTTACAGTATACAATGATCAACTGATATCATTCATTATCAGTGTATGTAAGTATGATGTTCCAAACTGTAAGTATATGATGTTCCAAACCTAGTTTGAGGAGTGTCCAAAAATCGGGAATAATTTGGTGGTTCGAACTTTGAATCGCAAATAATTTCTTTGAGTGCTCAACCGGGAGCCCAAATGCTTGCACTTCAAGATAAGGGTGCACTTCCATCATTTCGGCCATTCCTTAGCTTCTACCACACCCCATAGTTGATAAAAGGTCATTTCTGTCGATTTTTGTCAATTCTAATGTTGTTAGCTTTTAGGAGAGGTTTTGATTCGATGAAAGTGTTTGGTGGGAGTTAAATGAATAGCATGTTTGACCATAAATTTTTGTTGGGATGAAATTTTGATTTATTTAAATATATATATAATATAATAATGATTAGATAATATAATAATATATAATGATAATGATTAGTTTTTAAAATATAAATATAAATAATTGTGAAGTGTGCATGTATAAGTTTTAATTTGATTATGAATATATGTATAATGATTGAATAATATTTAGTTAGTCATATATGTAAGAGAGGGGAAATTTAAATTTAAATTTTTATAAAAATTTTGTTAAGTAGAATGATTGTATAAAATTTGATAGAATGCCGGGAGTCTAAATATATGCTAACAAACATAGCCCAAGTGACTCCAATTGCTTGACCAGAAAGAATTGTTAAATAGCCAATATTAGTCCAATTAAAAAGAAAAGGACAAATGACTGATGAGGTCAATATTTTGAAGATGAAAGTGGTTGTTAAAATGATTAGACGCTCAATTTTGAGATGTTGTCACCGGTTAACACTTAGTAACAACTCTAAATTGGTTCCTAAACGCATAGATTTATTTTGAATATATTGCATCCGAAGTATATCGAAAATAACAAAATTATGCGATGATGATTTATACAATGACAAGGAAAATTTAATTTTTGCTACCGATAGAGGGAGCCACGACATATCATTATATAGTTTCTGCAATGTAAATGTTTTATATCACAATTACGTTGTTGAGAACGTAAACAAGGTTCATAATTTAGGAAAGAATAAATTGATTACGCAGTTGAATTTAATTATAACGGGCTCTATAAATTTAGTCCCATGAAATCCACTATTCCTATTTTATGCTTGTCCTTTTATTCCATCCATATATAACTGCTACTATTTTACTTTTTATTAAATAATAATTGCATGAACACATGTTCGCGCAGAATATGAAAATAGAAACAATAGAGAAGAAAAAATGAAAGAGAGAATTTAATCTAGTATTTAGTACATTTATGAGTTTGTCTGTTTAGTATTGCTCATTTATTAAGATAAGGGAAGGCTAGAACTGTATATAATTGCGATCCACTTATTTTTTCTACGTGGAATAGAAGGACAAAGCATGCTTCATCTTACCAGGAAAAATTACGTACTTTATGCGTGTGCAAATTTATATATGAATTATAAAATTATTGTATTTTATATAATAGATATAAAATTATTTTAAAAGTATAAAATTTTTTCCAAATAAATAATAAAAACAAAAGAATTTGAAAAGATTGAAATTTTGAGAGAAAAACAAAAATAAAAATAATAAGTTAAACAAAAAGAATGGAAAATATAAAAGAGTATAAATAAAGGAAATTGTGAAATATCTCATTGTACACTCTAAAAATCTTTTTTTTAAAAATGATATACTATAAATATAAGTTAAAAGTAGAAAAAATAAGAAAATAAAAAAAAGATAAGAAAATTTTGGAAAGAGAGAAAATTTGATTGTAAACACAAATAAAAGAACTTAGTTAGTGGAAAAGAGAAAAAAGGAGATAAAAAATTATAAGAATTTAAAATAAAAAGTATTTGTATAATTTTACTTTGAGCAACCAGTCTTATTAAAATAATAATATATTATAAATATTAATGTATTTCGATACTTTACCCGAGTTTTCTTCATGTGTATCCCCAACAAATAGCCAATGCCAAAAATCCTCACGTTGGATATTAAATTAGCTTAATGAATTGTTGAAAATTAGTTTTCGATTAGAAAATTAATGTGGATTAGTAACCCCCATTTGGTAACATACAAAGATGACATACATTTGTATGACTTGACTTTGTCCTCTTAACAAAATTGTATCATCCCAAGTTCGCATGCTGTTCAACGTATGAAGTACTTTTGGCCGCGTGACAATGCAAATGTTAACTTGCCAAGCATACTTAGACATTGGATATGTATCAATAAATAAGCACTTACAATATTCACTATAACGACTCATGGCTTAATTTTAGCGAACGTTCTTAATTAGTTTAGATAAATCTTGTTACACATTCCTAGTGATTTGGCACGTCTTACACATACATTCCTAGATTAAGTCTAGGCTTGATTTAACCAAAATAAAGATAAAAAATAAAACCTAAAAAATTTAACCAATATGAAATGGCAAGATCCTAATTCCAAGCATCCAAAGACCAAGTCCAAAAGTTTTCTTGGACACGCTTAGGGCACTTTAATTGCCTCACATTTTTGTTTCTTACAAGGAGTGACTAAATATATCTACCGAAGAACACCAACTTAGGAATTGTCACCCACCACATGTTGGGAATATCAAACAAATTTGTTGAAGCACCACAGTCTGTAGATATGTTATATATGTATATACAGACAGAAACACCCAATTTAATTTGCACATAAATGTGCATTCAGATATCTCCTCAGTAATCCATAACAGTTAGCTGTTTCTTTACTCTTTATCTTTCCTATCATTGAGAACACAATTAGCCAAAATGAGCCAGGAACAAACAAGCAGGCCCTCTCTTGATGAGAATGCCGATTCTGCATTGACAAGTGCCGCGGCTGAGATGTTCGGATCATTGGCTGCCAACACCCGCAACGTAAGTACATGTCTTGCTTTTTGCTTCCCACGTATAACTAAGCCAAGCAGTAATTGCATGGCACGATGATTTATGGATGAATGAATGAATGAATGAAGGTGGCTGGCCTTTCACAATTACAACAACGTGGGAACATCACAATGGGTGAGGCACTTGAAGCCACTGCCTTGACGGCAGGGCACATTCCCGTCAGCTACAGCGACGCGGCTGCCATACAGGCGGCCGAGGTCAGGGCCACCGGCCGCACCAACATCGTGCCTGGCGGTGTAGCCGCGGCTGCTCAGTCCGCCGCTACTCGTAACGCCAGAATCACGAAAGAAACTGACAAAACAAAACTCGGAGAAATTCTTTCGGTTAGAATATCCGTTTCTTGTCTTGCTTTCACATTTCCTCTGTGTTCTGTCGGATTACGGATCATTGCATGCATGTTCATTTTAAGACGCAAGCTGTGCGCAGGATGCGAGGGCAAAGCTGCCGTCGGACAAGCCGGTGGCGCGTCGTGATGCGGAAGGAGTCATAGGAGCTGAGATCAGGAACGATCCCAACCTCTGCACTCGCCCGGGAGGCGTCGCAGCCTCCGTCGCTGCAGCAGCAAGGCTTAACCAGACTAACTCTCAATCTGCTAACAATGATAGTAATTATAGTAAATAAATGAGAATAAGAAAGACAACAATGAGCCCATCATTCATTCATTCGTCTAATTTCCTCCATCTAACGATGTCGTTTATCAAACAATTCGATACTTACTAGTTATCCTTCGATTCAAACTTTACGGCACGAATAAAATCATAAGGTTTTCAAGAATTGCATTAGTACCATCACTGAAGCACATTAGAGTTGTGTTTCAAGCTTAAAGGATTTTGTCTCTTATTGATGTCTTGATATGTAGTGCTTTTGATGGCTTCTCCTTATGTCCCATTTCACATTTGCTTTGAAGCTATTGTATCTATTTTGTAGGTTTAGTCATAGGTCTTCTGTTGATTAAACCGATTTCCGTATACGTAGTTGAATAAGAACTAGTGTTGTATGTATCCGTTTGTCTGTATGTATTTATTTCTTCGACAGAAATAAATGTGAAAGGATGAAGTGTTTGTTATAGGGAAGTCACGCTTCATTATTTCTTCTGGTACTGTTACATCCTGTGGATGTATTTTTGATTCAATAATTTGTTTTGACCAAAGGTGTGCACATCTATAAGTGATGTTAAACAATAATGTGCAGAAATAAAATTAAAAAAAAAAAAACTAGCAGAGCATATATATGTGCACAATTTTGACCCAATAATTGGGCATTAACAGTTTTATAATTGTTTAGTCTTTAGGTCCCACAAGTTTTCAAGTTTTTGTCATCCATCACATACTTTCCGTGGTAAGCTATGTTTGGATACATATTTTGATGGGGAAGGAAAGTTGACGCATAAGTTTAGAAATAAAGTAAAATTAGTAAAAGAGATTAAGGGGTAAAAAATATTACTTTGATGGTAAATATATCAATAACGTAGCCTTATTGATACTTGCCCTTCCCCAAATACCATCAAAGTACACTAGAAAAATTTAGTCCCAAAATATTACATACATTTAACGACCATTTTTTTATATTACTAAAAAATCTAAAACACTAATATTGTAATTTTTAATTTAGTATTAGTTATATAAAACCAGCTCTATACCAAAATTTCTACTTCAGAATGGCCCGAGTGATCAAGTGATCGACAAAAACAAAAAAGCCCCCTACCATGTGGCCTAATAATGTGCACCTGTGCACAAAAACATTATTGCATCCTCGTAAAGTTTATCTTATATACATAAAACAAGAACTGAAGAACAAATAATGAAAAAGAAAAAAAATCCTAATCTAATAAGATGTTGCAAAGTGCTATTATTGTTATAGTCAATATGTAAGTATTTATATGAATTACTCAATATTATTTTTAAATATAAGTTTTATATTATTTACAAAATGGGAGATGAAAAAATACGTTTGAAAAAAAAATAGAAATTAAGGGTTTAGGAAGGAGAGAGGAAAAATAAATATATGAAACTAAAGTTTGAAAATAATGGTGAAAGGATACAGTATTGAAAGTGAAAACGTTCAAAATGCCCATTATAAGAACATAGCCTGGAATAATTGTACTTAGATCCTGACGCAGGGCATAACTCCATGTCTAATTTATTGTCATACATAACTTTTGTTTTATGTAAATATTTTATTATATATATTATACATGTGTTCTATTTTATAATTAATTATACAACAAAAATCACACTTTAATTATTAAAAATTATATAATTTTAATAATAAAATACAAATATGATTTTTAATAATTTGGAAATCAAAATAAAATATTTAAATATAAAATTATATTATAAATTTATGCGAAATAGAAAAGGGAAAATTTTGGAGAAAAATAAAAAATAAAAAAACAAAATATTGGTTGGGAAACGAAGAAAAATGGAAAATATACGTGATATAGGAAAATAATATAAAGAAAGCAGGGACGTTTTAGGTTTTATACATTTTGACTACGATAATGATTACAATCATTGATTATTATTATTATTATTATACCATATATTAAGCGAGAAAACTACAATTGATCTTCAGAGTTTAATGACAACAACGTCCTTAGCATATATTTATTTTTCATTTTTTCTCTTAATTTTTATTTTATCCTAAAATTTTTATTTATTAATTATATATATTTGTTCTATATTTTCCATTATTACGTTACAATCCTTTATGCATTTCTTTTCTTTTCTTATCACCTTATCACGTTCAAATTTTTATCTCTTGTATATTTTTTAATGCTTTCCTTTATCAACTTTAATTTATTATATTTGCTTTTTTTTTTCAATTTTATTGTTTCTTTTAATTTAATGTAATTTTAATTTTCTATTTATTTCTTTTATATCTATTAATGTTTTTGTTAGTTTTTTATTTGTTTCCGAACTTCTATTTGAGTTTTTTTATCTCTTTCTTCTTTTTTTTTCTCTATTTAAATTTTCATATAATTTAATTATAAATAATTTTATTTTATATTAAAATAATTTATATATGCTATCAGTTATTGAATTTTTTGTTCAATTTGATATAAATTTTTGATCAATCAATGCAACTAAATCATATTAATCAATATAAAATAAAGTTTACTTATACATATTTATCTATTAAATAAATTTTTTATTGTACATGCTTAAAATGTGCAAAAATACTAATAATTATTATTGTTTTTGTTGCTATTTCGTTTGTTAATTTCTATCATTATTATTAGAAGGGAAAAACAATTTAAATTACTCTTAAAAATGTTTACTGGCCAACATACATTACGCTAGCTCCCGTGGTGCGCACGTGCTTCCTTTATTCCCAAACCGACGGGCAGAGCAGACGCAGATCTGTCTTCTCACACACTCCCTTCCCCAGAAACCGAAGGAAGCTTGGGAATCCCATACCCTTTAGGTAGAGAGAGTGAACGGGAACCAGCTGCGCTAGCAAGCAAGGATGGCAGCTTTAATGGCGGCCTTAGAGTCTGATCTGAGAGCTCTTTCAGCCGAGGCTCGCCGCCGTTATCCCGCCGTCAAAGACGCTGCCGAGCATGCAATCTTGAAGGTCTCTGTCTTTTTGTGGATGCTAACTTCTTCACTTTTTAATCCTCTTATCTGCGGATTGTTTTCTTACTGGACTTGAAAAATACAGTTCTATTAAATCACCTAAACTATTTACTGATCACAAAGGGCTGCCACTTTGAGCTTTGAGATGACATTTTATACCCAAAAATGAAGATTTAGGGTTTGAGTTTATAGGTTGTTTCATGGGTTAACTGACGACAGAGCTGTTTTTTGGAAATTCAGCTTCGATCGATGGCGAGCCCTGATGAGATTGCTCAGAATGAGGACATCTTGAGGATATTTGTTATGGCTTGTGAAGTTAAGAACGTTAAGCTAAGTGCGATTGGTCTCTCATGTCTGCAAAAGCTCATTTCTCACGACGCCATTGCCCCTTCTGCTTTGAAGGAAATCCTTTCCACCCTCAAGGACGTAAGTTAGAAGTTAAATATAATGACTTGAAACACTTGATTTACTAACATGTCTCTGAATTTCACTGCCTTGTAAATTTATTGATTAATTGCCATCTGTTGTGTTGTATTATTTTTGATTCATTTCAAGGAAATTTGTTGTACATCAGCGCCTTATAGTGAACCACCTTCTCTCTCCTCACCCCCACACTCTACCGACCCAAACAGATAATTGAAAAGGAACAAAACTTCTATTTAGCTGTTAGATGCAATTGAAGAGGCTTTTGGCCCTCCTTAACTATAAACATGCTTATTGTGATTTCTTCTTGTCATCTAATCTTTGTGATATACTGCAACAATCAAAGACAATGCTGATAAGGGCTTCTGTGAGCAGTATCTTTTGTACAATAAATGCTTCCTCGATAATTTATTTGTTAATGGAAAGGCTGGATTTTATAGTTTATGGGAACCAAGAGTGAGAGAAACTAGATGCTTCCACCAAAAATCCCTGGGTTACTGGAATAGCTCCCTGCAATCTAAAAGAAGCTCCGAAGCTCTTCAAAACTCAATAAGGCACAGCCAACCCTTGTAGACTTCATCAATATATACTCTTCATGTTTTTGCTAAATAGTACTATTAGTTATTCAGAAGAGATGATCTAACTGTATCAAGCTCTAGTTATCAAAACTATTCTGAATTGACTAATAATTTGCATTTGTCCTTTTTCAATATTTATACAACACTTAAACAGCTTTAGACAAGTATTTTATCTTCCTAGTCCAGAGAGATGTATTAAACTGGAATATGTTAACAGAATTATAATAATTGAATCCTATTACAAACATAACTCATTATAGAAGCTTCTTGGGGTTCCTCCTATCTTGATTATGTATAGGGAATTGTATCCTTTAAGCTTTTTTACCTTTTGCTACATATTATTGGAATAGCCATAACATCGACTTAGAGGGTACTAAATATTCCACATGATCCCACTCACACTTTTGGTTCCAGCCATGCTTTATGGTTGTGTCATTCATTCATGGAAGCACGATGTTATCAAGATTATGCTTCTCATTCAATAAGTTGACTAAAAGTTTTAGTGTTTGAAAGTGAGATAAAACTAAGGAAAGTTCCATCGAGCTTTCACATGATTGGAGCCTCCTATTTAATCTTCCGTTTCTTTGTGTTGCTTCATCCTTTGTATCTTCTTATCATAGTATCGCTCTCCATCTGCTCCTCTTTCATGGATACCTTCTCTCAACTTATTTTACTTTGAACTGCCTCATTCCATTCAGTACCAAGATTATGAATCCTAAATTAAGCTGTACCTTCTAACTAAGTTGCTGGCCTCTGCCTTGTCTTGGAATTCTATGGTGGTTTGATTGCTGTTCATGATGCGATGAAGATGAAAGAGCATTGACATGACAAAAAGAAGAATTCATGGCTTATCTTTTATATGTTATTATCAATAAGATGTGGACAAGTCACATCTATAAGATGTTATTAAGAGGTTGAGAAGGAATGATGCATTATTTAGAGTACGAAATGTGAATAAATATGAACGAAAATGTTAAAATAGTTATCACTTTACTAAATATGATTTATCTATCTTTTTGATATGTACAATCTACTTTTTCACTATTCTTGCTTAAAGAATAACCTTGTAGAAATAGTCTGTTTTAGTGTTACCATGTTGCTTGAATAGTGTAGGCTTTATAACATAGTGATCTTGTGATAACAGATGTTAATAGAATGCTAGAATTGTGAGAAAGAAGTAAAATCAAAACAAGAGAAATGAAAGAAGTGATGGATGCTAGACCACAATATTGTAGTTTTTTCCTCTATCTCATCATCTTTCTCTCGTCCATGAAGCTTAATTTTCTTCAATTTTTGTACTATGTCTGACTTCTTTTTATGACTTCCTCATTAATAGTGGAGCTAAATTCCAATGCTAGAAATTTCTCCTTCTTTACTGTCATTGCATTCTTTAGATGTTCTTGCTAAGTTAACCTTCTCCTCCTTTAGATTATATGGCTTGCACAATCAGCAATTTGGTAAAATTATACTTGCAATCCTTTCTTGGGTTATCTTACTTGTTCCCCATGCCCTAAACCTTGTTCATTATTAATGCTTCTACTTGGTCTTTACTTTGTGAGAGTCTAAATACAAAAAATTTATTATAGACTAGGAAACCACATGAGACACTTTTGACAATTCATGTGAAAATCACGACCAGAATTATACTTGTCAATCATTGCACTTTTAATAAGAGACTTCTATAAAAAAGTGAATTTTTGGTATATCAAAAGTAAATTTAATGTTGATGTGGTTAACTAAGGTGAAGAAATGACTCTTAAGACATTGAGTATATTAAGGCTTTGTTTGGAACTCAGTTTTGCTGATTTTTTCCCTTCAAAAATACATATAAAAGCAACTCTCGAACTGATAATAGTTCAAATATATTTTTCCCCCTTGTATACATGTATACACAGAAATATTCAAAATTCCATAATTACCTCTAGTTAAATCAAATTATTACCTGAATCCTTTCAGTATTCTATGGCTTATAGGGGAACTTGTTCTGCTATCCTCAATTCCACTTGGTTTGGTTTCTTCTTAAATTTCCTGGACGACTTTTCTGTTTGTTCAGTCAAATATTAAGTGTTTTTTTTTCAACATATATGTAGCTTTATCTGATTGCAACATGCTTATTTGTGTTATTTTACTACCTTTTCCTTGGTTAAAAATTTAATTCTAATATTCTCTTGTTGTTCCTTATTATAATTATTCTGTTTTTTTTCTTCATAAAAATGGCATTAAAATGGATTTATTTTATAGATGTTGTATCATGTCTTTGTGTCCCAGAAGAGAACCACATTAAATTCTGTATCATTGTATTCTCAATGATGAGGTACTCTTTTACTTCATTTTTAATAAAATGAGATTTTTTCTCTCACAAAGTGCATCTTCGTTGTTATTTTTGTTTGATGAGATGCATTTTAGCAGTTGATTGTTCTTTAATTTACTTTGCATTCTATTAGAATGCATCAATGCTCCTATATTATATTCAAATCTCATGTTCACTTGTTTTGTCCTTCAGCATGGTGAGATGGCAGATGAGAGCATTCAACTTAAGACCCTGCAGACTATACTTGTAATATTTCAATCTCGTTTGCAGCCTGATAATGAGGTAACACTAAATTTATCAACAATATTTATTTAAATATATCTTGACAGCTTGGTTGCACAGTGTATCTTATTATGAATGCGACATGGATAATAAGTTTGCCTGCTCATATATTTTCAATATCGAAATATCTTGGCTGTTCTTTTCTTTCTTTTTACCGGGAGGAATATACCTACTCTTGTTGTTTCACAATCTTAAGCATATTTGCAAAGTTTCTGCACCTGGATTTATGTTGTTGAAATGACTGTTGAACATATTAAGGTCTGATGTTATATAGCAGTTAAAAAATAAAACTATGATAGTCTGCCAAACTCATTTCATCTAGTGATTTCGCTGGAGCAAGAGATATCGAATAATTCCTCATCAATGTGGGTTACAATGTTGTAACATCGTATCAGGTTATATTTGTTGAAGTATTCTAGCTCTATTTTTCTTTCTGGACTTCCATTCTTTTTCAAATTTTTTTAGATACACCTTCTTGTTCTGTCAAACTAGTTGAAACAATATATGGGGTATTTGACTGAAAGATGTGGGGTTGTTTTGGTTGAGATGCTACACGTGCCGTGATTTAAGGTCAGAGTTATGGCTTATGTTGAATCTTTGCTTGCTTGATAGCCCATAATTCAGCCATAAGTAGGAATATATCAAATTATCCTTAGGTACAAATATATGCGTGTCTTTCTTCTAATGTAAATTTGGTGTATATGCCACGAACTGAGATTCATCTGAGAATCAGTGTAACTGCACAGTGGACGAGTGGAAGAGAATGCTGTTTCAATATAACCTAAGATGGCACTGGTTTTTAACAACTCATTCTGTTGGTTACTTGTTGGCGTATTAGATAAACAACAAAGCTAAGATGATACAAAGTCAGTATCAAACAAATAAATTCTGGCATGGAGAAATATTTTTCTTCTTCCATCTGTCTCCAGATTTTACACAGTACTCTTTCTATTGCATCTTGTCTCTGATATACTGTCCAGTTTTGTGATTAATTTGATGTATTAGCTCTCGATTGTTGACTTTATCCATATAATGGATGTGTTGATTGTATGATCTCATTATTTGGTGTGCTAATAATTTGTTTTTCTTTTCACATGAACTTGTAGCAACCTGTAATATAATCCATTTAGTTAATGAAAATAAACATTATGTTTTAATGGAAAAAATAAATTGCAGACATGCTGGACTCATGAAAGTGTATTATGTTTTGACTTTACTGGCAGGAGAACTTGACTCATGCTCTTGGTATCTGTCTCCGCCTCCTAGAAAGCCACAGGTCATCTGATAGTGTGAGAAAGTGAGTAACTATTGAATGTTGTTTAAACGAGTGAAAACTTTTCTTTCTTTATTTTTTTACCCTCCATCTTATATTTCCTTGTTTTTGAACTTGCTGATGCAAATGAGATGAGATTTTTTTTTAATTTTTATTTTTTCGTATATTATCCAGCACGGCTGCAGCAACCTTCAGGCAAGCAGTTGCTTTGATATTTGACCATGTGGTTAGCACAGAGTCATTGCCTGCAGGCAGATTTGGTTCTGGAGGATATGTATCACGAACAAATTCTGTTACCAGTGATGTCAATCGCAACATAAAACAGCTAGAGTATGTGGAATTCTTTTATTTTATTTTTGTACTTATCACCATAATTTATGTCTGTCCTGTTATCTAATATTTTTTAGTGGTTTTTGTGTGCTTTAGTTATATTTTTGGAATGTTTTTGGTTTTTTTGGTATTTTTGAAGGATTAGAATAATGGTTGTGTTTTTCATTACAAAGAAGTCCTAATTTATGGTAGGGATGATTTCAACCATACCAAAAGTAGAATATGATTTGACATAAACTAATTCTGTAATTTAAGAAACAAAATGTTGTCAAACCTATACTAGGTAAACATAATGTTTAAATATCCAAATGAATATTTTCGAATATTTCCAAATATTGTCAAATATTCTAAGAGTACTCCTCAATGTGAACTTTGCATCTTTGATTGAAGCGTTCAACTTGCATATTTTGTTTAGCCTTCCTTGTTTGTAGTCTAAAGCTAGAATGTTGAAATATGACTGCATTCTGTTTTCATTCGCGATGGGCGTTATAACTCTTTTTTGTACACAATTTGTGTGGCTACTCACTTTCACACACAATGGGCCATACAGCTCTCTTTTGCATGTAATGGGTGCAGCGACTCTCTTTTACATACTATGGGTGCAATGACTCTCTTTGCGATCGGCAAGCACGCATCAAAGGGACTAAGTTTTGGGAAGATTCTCATGTATTTGGACTATTATATAGGAGAGGGGTGGTTTTTTGGTGGGTTTTCAATTTCCTTTCTTTTTCTTTTGGAGGAAAGACTGCCAGTTTTTTTATTTTTGGAGTGTGCTGCTGCCATGTGCTACCGTGTGAAGTGGTGCCGGCAAAGAACTTCACACGAAGGTTTCAATCAAAGCGGGAAAGAACCTGCTCTACTACTGTATTGAAGGAATTGGAATATGGTTGTGTATTTCAGTACGAAGGAGAAGTCCAAATTTATAATAGGGAAAACCATACCAAAAATAGAACATATTTTGACATAAACCAATTCTATAATTTAGGAAACAAAATATTGTCAAACCTATACTAGCCCTAGGTAACATAATATTTGAAATATCAAAATGAGTATTTTCAAATATTCCAGTTAAATTTTGTTGATGCTAAATGTGCATGTTGATTCGAATGTTATTGCTTATGCCTTCAATGTATTCTTATAGATTATTAAACCATTCACATGCAGGTTACTGGATTTAGAAGTTATTTCTGGAGGGCCATCTTCAATGAGGGACACTCTTACAAATTCTGGGAAGCTTGGCCTTAGCTTACTTGAGGACTTGACAACTCTTGCTGCAGGTGGATCTGTATGTGCTAGATTTAAATCAATAAACAGCATTTTTTATGAATTCTGAATAGTCCAGTAGAATTAGCTGAGTGGCTTTTTTTTTTTCATAGAATTGATGTTAACTGGGATAATTCTGGTGGTAATCTTTGTTTGTTTCTTGGCTTACAGGCTATGTGGCTACAAGTTGGTTCAATACAGCGGTCATTTGCTCTTGACTTGCTTGAGTAAGGAGTTTATGATTCTTCTCCATTATATTATATCTAATGCAATGCGCACCAAATGTGGTGCAGCCAAGTTCAAAGGGTTGTCTCCAATGTTTCTAAAGGAACACATGTAGAGTCAAGGGAGGAAATTACTTGTTATCTTCCATTAAAATTTTTGTTTCACAATTTTAAAACGACACTAAACTAATTCAAAATTTCTGAATCATTTACTGTGCACCTCATGCTTGGAATTGTTTATAATAACTAGTACTGATATAAATCCAATATTATGTTAGTATTTATTTTTTTGGTAAGATGCATATTAGGCCGCATAAGACACAATACTTTCATCTCTCTTTCCAAGCTTGTTTCAATGTCTATTTGTTATTCTTCCGTTGTAGTTTTTTAGTTGAATAACTATCCAATGATGCTCAAAATAAAAGCAGGCCCATTATGAAAGAATGTTACTTGGACATATTTGTCTGGTTGAACATCTAATCAGCTCACTGATTGTTACTGATTGGTAAGTCATCTTTATCAAGAATGGACAGATATTGACAATGTACATGGAGCAATCCTTATAGGAGAAAGCACAAGATTTCACTTAGCTTAGCTTTTATGGATTGAGAATCTTTGGGTAATCCATGGGATATGACAAATTTATGTGCAGATGCAGTTGGTTGAGTGGGTGTCAAAAACTTTCTCCCTTCTATTTAATGAGTTGTATGAGAAGGAATTGTAACAGGACTTCTAGTCGAACCAAGATGGAAATACAGATGACTTGAGTCTTGACCCTATAGCTAGGTTTTCTTTTCGCTGGTGGCTCATTTGAAAAAATGGTGTTGCACTAGTTTTAAGACGTATTGAAGAAAATGTTTACATGGTGGCTGAAAGAGGGAGATAACTTATAATTGGTGATGCAAGCGTTGGCTGGGTATTAGATTGATGTGTATATTAGGATCTTTAGACTGTAAATTGCCATGAGCAAATAATGTTGACTTGCAGGCTGGGTTGATGGGTATTTGGAAAATTTTATAGTGCAGTTTGAAGCATTAATTTTTCTTAAATAGGGTGCATGCGCCTCAGGAAAATGAGTCCTGTCCTGTAACTCTTCCTAGTTTTATAACCCTGAGTATTCAATTGACCCCAAAATCAGTTATTTAGGGCTCACTGTTTCCAACCATAACAAATCTTGTTCAATTTGTTACATTATAGTAATGCTATAGATATATTTGCTGATGCAAAGAATGCAAGAATATTTTATTTGCTAACTTTTAGTTGCAAAGCAAAACTTCATGTAAACCAGCTTTCTTAAATTTATCTCCACTGTTCTGTCAGCCATTTTTCATGAGTTGAAGCAGTTTTCAAAAGTTACTGGGTTTGAATCATTTCCTCAATGGGACTAAGTAATGGGTTTTTCAACAATTGTGTCGAGTCAGGTTTTTGGTTATGCCTTTCCTGTGAACAGGTTTTCAGTCAGTTGAATTTCGGAAGTAATCTGTATTTGCATTATTTCCTTAAAATGATTGAACCTTGGGTTTGTAGCAGTATTTCTTCTTTTGTCATTAATTTATATAAACACAAAGGGAAAGAATAGTGCATTTCTTAGGTTTCATAAGTTTCTAAGACTGCCAAACTCTATTTGTAATATAAGGCCTACATTTATTATGCTATTTTTATTTCCATTTTTAAGAAGAATTGCCATTCATAAATTTTATAGTGCATAAAGTTTGTGCTTGTGGAGGTAATTCCCTATACTTCATAATCAAACTCCTTTTTCTTATTTGCTTTCAGCTTACAATTAAAATTTCATAGAGCCTATCCCTAGTTGAGATCATAAAGCAGCATTCTGAGTTTTGGGATTTAGCTTTCTGTGTACATTTCTAGTTGTTGCTCAGTCGAGCATGAAACTGCATCCAAAGCTCGTTTAAAATGCATGATTTGTGGGCCAAATTGTCCACAACTCATTTAACAAATTTAGTGGGCCAGTCATTCAACAATGGCTGCCCCTGCCATGAAAGTTGGAGTAGGATGCTTTATAAAAAGAATTCTTCAAGCATCAAAATTTGCAGTTTTTGAACCTGAGTGAAAAATATCTCTTGTACTTGAGTTTTAAACCTAAAAATCTTTATTATATGCTTATTCTGGAATCAATTTCGGGATTTATGCTGTGGATGCTATAGCTTTGTGTGGGTTTTTTTTCCCTCTCTCTCTCTACCCATTTTCATTGCTACATTTTTGGATGAGTTCGGGTGGAATAAATCAATTTATTGTAATAAGATGTGGGCATCACCACTGATGAACTTAAAGTTGGATATCACTTTCAATCTATATGGGTAATGAATATTGCTATGGGGAGAGTGACTCATCCTTGTACATCTGAGTTCGTGAACCTTGTAAAAGGATGAGTCAGTGCCTAGCTGATAGGGGAAGGATGATTGTTGTCTTGTTTTACTCCTGAAGACTGTGACAGTTAGGCAAGATAATCAACTGGGAGATAGATTATAGGGGGCTGAACAACTAGGAAGAAGGAGCATATTGGACATTTCTTTTGGTTTAAAATGAGAGATTTCTTTGGCAAATTGAGCTGGATTTGTAATTTGGAAAGGCAAAAAGGATTTATAAGATGAGAATGCTCTTTTTACCAAAGGGAAGTGAAATAATTTGGGAAGCAAGTCATTAGTCAACAAGTAGACTAATCTGTGTGTACATCTGTGTTATGCTTTTTACTGGCCTTTTCAAGTTTTAGCTTTTAGGCTTCAATTTTTGCTTTTATATCTATGACTTTTAAGTTTTGTGATACATGTGTTTTTGCTGACGATGGAATTTAGGCAGCTGAGTGTTTGTTATTCATAGCACGTATATGAATTACTCTAAATTTTTCTTAACTGCAAATCGTCAGGTTCATATTGTCCAATTATGTGGTACTCTTCAGAACCTTGCTTCCTTTTGAGCAGGTACTAATGAACCTATATTGAGATAAGATTTTGAATTTGTGAATTTCACTGGTTCTGTCTAATAGATTGTTGAACACAACAGGTTCTGCGTCACCAAATATGTTCACTTCTGATGACATCACTTCGTACCAACTCTGAGGTGGTTTTAGTTAAATTTCATAAGTATTCATATAAGTATGAACAATTAATTGTCCTTGGAAAAATTAGCTAATGTATTTTTCTGTTTCTTTTCATTTTTATATGCTATTAGGTTGAAGGTGAAGTAGGAGAGCCCTACTATCGCCGCCTGGTCTTGCGGTCTGTAGCCCATATTATCAGACTTTATAGTCCATCCCTAACTACTGAATCTGAGGTAACATATTGTTTCTTTCTTTCAAGAATTTTGGATTTCATAGTATTCTCTGAAACCCAGTATTTGAATCTCGAGAATGACCTAAGAACTGCCAGCTATGGTTCATGCGGTATTAGATATTCCTTGAAACTTAATAGGGGTAGTACATGGGGTGGCTTCCTATCATGTAAGTTTTTTGGAATTTGGGGTTTCAGAATATATGGGGAAAAATGATTGGTTACAATTTTCATTGTAAATTAGATGTATCTAGTGACTATGTTTGGAATGGGTATTTTGGTAATGAATGATGTTTGGTGAGAGATGTGTCAGGATGAGTGTATGTTTAGAAGGAAAGTTTGATGTGATGAATAGTATTTATTTATTTGAATTTGTTTATTTGTAAATGTATGAAATATATAATGATAATTAGATAATGTTATGGTATGTAGGGATAATGATTAGTTTATAGGGTATAAATATATATAAATGAATGTGAATGTATATGTATATAGATATAGGTGTTGATTTAATTGTGAATAGGTTTGTTAATTGAAAAATAATTAGTTAGTTATATATGTAAGAGAGGGAAATTTTGAATTTCAATTGGAATGAGAGTTTTGTTGTGTTAGATGTTTGATTGTAAAGTTTGAAAGAGTGTTGAGAGTTGAAATGTTGTGTTCCGAACAATAGTGGTAATGTTTTGGTGGATTGTGTGGATGTTGAGGGAAAAAAACACAGCCAGTAAGTTTTGAATATAATGAGTTAATAAAGTTCTTCCAACATTTTCTTGATCATACTTTTAATTAGTTGTGTTTCATCTTTTCTATTAAATGTGTTGAACCTGTAAAAATTAAATGAGATTATGCTGTTAAAAATAAAAAAGTTTAATGGATGATCTTGTGATTGTATTCACATTATTGCAGTGCCAGAATGTTTTTTATGTTTCTATTTTTTGGGCTTATAGATGTAAGTTATGTTTAGCACTTTCATTGTATTTTCTAATTTAACTTGTACTATATCAGAAAAGATTTTAATGGCTTATAATATAAAATGTGTTTGGACTAACTCATACCAGAAATAGTTAATAAATTTTAACTTGTAATTAATTAACTACTAAACTAAAAGCTGATTAATAGGTTTAGATGATTAGTTAAAATAATTCATAATAAATTCTTTATTTATTTATGATATGCATTCGCTTACTTTCAGATTATCTACTAATCATTTGATAAGCTATCTAAAAGTTGATAAGGAGGCCATTTGATATTCAACTCAAATGGTTGGAAAAAACAATTATTTATTGACAATAAAATGACCATTTTATCAATTTTTATTTAACTTATCAAAGTATTTGTAGGTAACTTGAAAGAAAGTTTCGATTTGTTGGAAGAAGCAATTAGTTATTGAAGACTTTGTTAGTATTGTTTTAATTCTATTTGATTAACTAATAATAGATAAATTTAAAAAGAAAAGTCAATTAAAAATTTTCCTATTTGCACTGACCCCTTATTCTGAATTCTAATTATAACACCGCCTTGGAAGGCAGAAATTTGGCCCCAATAGTTTTGCTTTGTTATTTCATTTATTTATTTTTTTCTAGTTTGTCAATGGAGGCACAAATATTTTCTACTCTTTTCCATTTCCTTTTTCACGTACTTGGGGTCAGAGTCAGTGTAATTATTAAAATATTTCGTTGGTTTTTTATTTTATTTGATATAACTATTCTGCATGGGGTGCAAATTTAGTTTTGCCAAAATATTATCTCAATTCTAAAATTAAGAACTGCCTGGACTCCAATGACTCTCCTAAGTTCAAGATATTAGATGTCAAAGTTATTTGAAAAAATTAAAACCTCTTTATATGTTATGTGGGAACTCCATAGGTTGCCCACTTTTGGTTTTTTGAAAAGGAATTTTGCAATCACTTCCTCGTTTGAAACCTTGGGAGTAGCATTTGTTTGTTGAGCTTACAATTGTTTTCAGTTTCCAAGGTTATGTTTGTTTTGGTTTTTAATTGTGCACTTGTATTTTTCTCAAAAATTGTGTAAAAGTAAGGAAGAGAAATATAAAATTTAAAAAGTGTAGTGATTAAAGTATGTGTATTTTTTGGAAGTAAAGCAAAACAAAAATAGCCCAAACTTTTTGAGAGTTTTTTTTTGGAGGAAACATTTAGAATATGTAAAGAGTGAGAATTTGTTTGGATGATTTTACAGATTTTTTTACTGTGGCTTCAAATCAAACTATGTTGTGGTATGATTTCAGAAACTGAGTGAAAGATTAAACTATATATTTTGTTTATTGATGAGTAAAGATATTTAAATATAGATGATTAAAATATACGTATGTATATCTGCATGTATGAGTAAAATTGATTAGAAGTTTGAAGCTTTTTGGAGGGACTTTTGAGATGATAGTTTCATGTTGATAGGGAATTATATTATTCTCTTGGAGAGATAATATTTGGAAAACAATTAATTCACATAGAAGGTTTCCTTGGCTACCTGATGTTTATCATCAACCACTTAAAATATGTATATTATCAAAGCATTATCTGCTTGAATTTCACTTAGTGATCAAGATTTGAAATCAAATTCCTGGTTTGTTCTTATCATTTTCAGTGCGTTTTCACAAACTTATACCTGTTTATGTTTATAGGTGTTTCTCAGTATGCTAGTGCGAGCTTTAGCTCTTGATTTACCACTTTGGCATCGGATTCTTGTGCTTGAAATCTTGAGGGTAATGCCAACCAGTCCAACAACTTGCCCAGAAAAAGTTTTTGTTGCTCATTTGGTAACTGTATCTTAATTATTTTGGGCTAATTGTTTGTTGGTTTTCATTTGTCAGGGTTTCTGTGTGGAAGCACGCACATTGCGTATTCTTTTTCAGAATTTTGACCTGTAAGGAAAATCTTGCAATCGATGTTTTAATCCCTCTCTTATACATAGAGAAGTATTTTTAGAGATTTTCAATAATGAACTTGTCCTTTCTTAATTTGGTCTGAAAGCATTTAAAATAATAGCTAGGAAGCAATTGCATGTACTTGTTTAAGTTTATGAAGATTGGGGCGGGAGGCTTGTTTTCCTCCTTAAAAAGTTGATTCAAGTTCTTCCATCAATTAACAACCTAAATAGATATAAAAGAAAGATATATATTTTTCCACTGTGAAGTTATTCCTGAGGTTCTTTGTAATCATCTTTTTATAACTATGTCGATGCTAGAACATTTTTCCAGTTATAAAATGCTCTTCTTGTTTCTTCCTTCCAAAATCTAAATGAGTTGGCAACATCACATTTCTGAGCGTTTGCAACCTTGTCCTTTGGTCAAGGGACAGTTGACCAAGAAATGTACGGTCATACTAGGTACTTGTTACCATGAGCATTTTAGGCCATTTATGAGTTTAGCACAAGGTTCCAACATATGGTATCGGAGACATCATTAGGCTATCCGCTTAGGATCAGCTTTGGCTCACCAAGTATGCCTTGAACTTGAATTAGAACACAAATGAGGTATTGTACTTTGATTAAAAAAGCTTGTAAATCTTTCCTCACGGGAATAGCTGTGTGACGAGTTTTGTGCTCTAACTCATAGTGCTTACTGTGGGCTGAACCTTTTTTATCTTTAGTATATTTCAGATCTAGGATTGTGCCTTTTATTAATATTAATGACTGGATGCAGGGTCTTCTATGTATGGAATGCTTTTTTATTTCTTTTAAGTTTTTGTTGGGTTAGAGGAATAAATCTGAACATAATACATGCAATTTATATGTCTGTAGGGATTTGTCTATCTTGTCATAAGAATTTCTTTTAGTCTATTGGGATCAACTCTTTCCAACTTTATGGGATCACCTTTTCATGTGTCCCCTGCCCCTTTCAGAAAGCCTGTACATATACGGGGATTTTTATTGTTTCTTTCTCCACAATTAACCCTGTTTTTTTTTTTTCAAAAAAATTGTGTGTTCATGCCAAATCAATATTTTCTTGTGACCGTTCCTTATTTTTCTTCGAAACTTTACTTGTTGGAGTATCTTCGATTCAATTATATGAAAAGTTTTCTTTATTTATATATACTGTTGAGAATAAAGCAGTGATTGTTTGTCAAATATTTGTGAGATCACATATTAATTAAGTACATTAATATAATGCGATTTTGTATGATAGTATTCCTTATTTATCATATGTATGCACTTATATAAATAAGTGGTTATTGTACTTTCCAATTAAAAAGGAATAATATATGATTTAACTCTTTGGACATTTATTGATGGATGTGGGCGGCACAATTGTTTTTCTCTTCGCTCTTTTTAAATTCAACATGGTATCTAAGCAAGAATACCTTGATGGTATACCTTGTCTATCACTATACAACTACCTATCTGATTATGACTTTAAGACAATGATCGACAATTGCATCTCTATTGTCTACTGATAACTACCTATTTGTCTATCACCTTTTACTAACTGTCTATCTATACGTCACCTTGTGACAATTAAGTCTATTTGTCGCCTTACGAAAATTGTGTATCTGCTGCCTTATGAGGACAACCTGTCAATTTGTCGCCCTATGGCAACTACTTGACTGTCACTTTATGATGATTGCCTGAATCTTGCCTTATAACAGTTGCATAGCTGCATTAACCGCCTTTGAGGTCTCAAGATATTTAATTTGAACGCTACATAAAGATCTCTATATTTAGTTTGATGGGGAAATGTTGAGAATCAAGCAGTGATTGTCTGCCATAGTTAAAAGATCACATATACTTGTACAGTATTAATTCATATTCATTATAAGCAGATGCCTAAATTAAATATTAATTAGGCATATTGATTTAATGTGATTTTATATATTATTATTTCTCATTAATCAAAAGTATTCACCTATGGAAATAGGTGCTTATTGCTATCAAATTAAGTGTAAATAATATATAATTTAACTAGGGGTGACAATTTTTGACATGACTCGAAAACACGACCCGAACCTATCACAAGTGCTGGGCAAAATTGGGTCGAACCCGCAAATGACCCAAAAAAATTGATTAATTTCAGGTTATTCGACGCGTTGACCCATGAACGTATAAACCCACTTATATATTTAAAATAATTTAATACATTTTGTTGTTAACTATTTTTTATTTTGTTATCTTCTTAAGTTATTAATTATATAAATAAAAATCTAATTAAATAAAGTTAAAGGATAAAATACCAAGATTCAATTTTCAGCAAAAGTAAAGTATCTAGCACTTTGATCTTTTTTATTTACCGTTGGATGCATTGTGAATTTGAAGGCTAGGAGGGTTGTTGCACTTGCCTTATTCCTTCGCCTCTTCTTTCTTTCTTTCTTTCTTTTTTTTTTTCATTTGCATGATTATATATATTTTGCTGAAATTTAACCCAGTAAAATTTAGAATGACTAGAACATATAAAACATTAATCTTCAATTGCGTTTGGATCTATTCTTTGAAGCAATAGTATTGAAATTAGAAGAAAATTACTGTGTAAAAATCTATTTTTAATTTTATTTTGAACATTTTTTTTTGGTCGCGGGTGGGTAGGCTAGGTTTGGACAATTCGTTAAATAAGCAGGTTGGGCTAAAAAACTAGTTAAAATAAACAGGTAATGTTCCAGTTGATGATTTGTGTGTAATACCCATGTCTCAGCTTGACCCCCCAACTCACCAACCCAAATTATTGTCACCCCTAATTTTAACCCTCTGAGTATTTTGGCAATGGATGTTGGCCCCTAATGGCTGAACTACATTAAATTCCTATGCTTAACGCTGCGATTGGATGGGCATTTCGAAGAAAAAATTTTCTTGAGAAAAAAGTGAGTAAAAATGAAAACAGTTTTTCAGAGAAAGGAGATATGAAAAAAAAGGTATTGTGTATGAATGGATGGTGTTTAAGAGATAATTTAATGAGTGCACTAATGTGACATGTAGATATTTGTAAAAAAGGGGTGTTGATGTGGTGGGTAGTTATTTATGTATGTATAAATATTTTATGGGATTATTAAATATATAATTTTTAGTAAGGATGACTACTCCCTAAGTGTTATCCTAACCAAACAAAGACTAAAGTTAATTTCACCTTTAATATTCCACCAGAACCCTTTTTGTGCGTTGATTTTCCCACTACAAGCACTTTCTTTTCTCCTCTCGCTCTTTCTGCATCAATGGTGTTTTCCTCTATGCTCATGCACATTCTCTTTTTACTAACAATTGGTTCTTTAGTCTTACCTTCATGGTCAGCACGTTGCAAACCTTCACCGGCAGCCACCTCTGCACTTTTTCTGCATTGACCCTCCCACCCACAATTTCTACCTTCACTGCGCCTACGATCTGGTGCTATCTGTTGCCTTCATCGCAATTCTGTTCCGGACTAGTAGATGGGTTTCATGGGGAATCAACCCAACAAGTAGTGGCATGCTGGCACAGGCCCTCGTGGCATTTAGGGATGCCAGGGGTGGGGTGACGGTTTGCACCTACAATGAGGTCAGAGTGGGTTGGGGGGGGGGCAGCCATTGAATGCGCAAGCTTCCACCACCTCACACCCGCCATAGAGCAATGGTGGAAGCCATAAGCAGAGGAGAGAAGGTTAAAGAAGGGGCTAATGGATTCCAAAAAACCCCCAAAATGGGTCTCTATTGGTAGATCATTGCCATCAAAGTTTCGGCGAAACCAGTGGTTGGATGAGGCAGACAACATATGGGTTGGGTGAGAGAGAGAGAGAAAAAACAAAGTCTAAGATGGAGAGACGGGTGATTTGAGGAGTTTGAGATGCTATGTGGAGAGAGAGGGCGTGCGGATGGAAAAGTTTTTGCATTTTTGAGAAAATCTCACGACAAATGTGAGATATGGTCAAGTGGACCATATCTCACAGAAATATTATCTCTGGGGCAAGGAAAAACAGGATTGGAGGAGCCATCCAGTCACAGGCTAATTGTTTCTCCCTTCACTCTTTTTAAATTCAACATATATTGTACCATATAAACCTCACAAGGTTGTCTTCTTTTCTTTTTCATTCTTTTTCCCTTTTTTTCTTTCTTTTTGTAATATTCTCATAATGTATTTGTATATCTTATGCAATAACTAATGTTTAATGAAATCTTAATTGGCTTTCTTGTTTAAATAGCTCGTAATTAAAGCTTGTGCTTGTTTTTATTAATTTTTTATTTCTATCATGAGCACACTGTTACATGTGTGGTACAGGCATCCTAACAATTCGAATGTGGTTGAGGGCATGGTGAAAGCTCTTGCTCAAGTTGTTTCCAGTGTGCAGGTCAGAGATCCATTTCTTTTCTTAATATTTATTTTTCCTGATTGATTGAGAAGTTAAAGGACCGCAAAATAAAGAGTAAAGCACGGCTTGTTGCTATCAATTTCGAATAATTTCTTTTAATTGATTTACTTGATGCTTGTTTCAAGTTGATTTTGAAAAAGATTTAGTATAACCTAAGGTCAGCACTGTGACAGTTCTACCAGCCAAGGCAGTGGTGTATATGGGTTGTGGGATTTGATTCCTAGGGTTGTTGACAAGAGGAAGAAAGATATTTGGGTGTATCTTGAGTGATGAAAAAGGAAAGCATAAATTAGTGCAAGGAATATTTTTTATATTAATATTTATCTGATTTTTTGAAAAGATGTTATATAAATAAAAAATAAAAAAATTAAGATAGTAAAAGCTGATGAGACAGCGATTTGCATTCTCAAGCTTGGATTATGTAGATGTTCAAGCTTGAGCTTGTCAGCCTGCACGCAATGCTCATGAGATCTTGCACCTCTATATATGGTTAGTTTATATATTTCTTTTTTATTCCAGTATCTATGCATATGAAATTATGTAATTCATTTCCTCCTTTTATGTCACATTGCTTATGCTTTCTTATGTTTCATCTGTCTAAAACATAGGGCATTCTGTTAGTGTTGCAATACAACGGTTACTGCAGTTCAATAGCAGTTTGTGTAGTCACCAATGCAAGGATAAAAAGGTTATCAGTAAAGGAAAATGGATTGGTTTTGGTTTTGAAATTGTGATTCCATATTTGTTCATACCTAGTGGTATGAGAACCATTTGGTCCTTGAATGGCCTTACTTGTAGGATTTAACGGGTGCAGTAATAGATGGTTTTCATTTGATGTGACCATGGAGGATATTTTTGGTACAGAGGACTGAGGAATCAACTGAGTTGATGCTGATTGATTTACAATAATTCAAATCAGTCTGGCAAAAATTGAATTCGAAATGCAAAGCAGCAATGCAGAAGATGGAAAATGGGGTTGAATCTTGTGGGGCAAAGCTCAAACTATTGTGGAAGTAATTTAATGAATGTTCAGTAGAGGTTGATTTATCCAATGAAGGGGCTGGTCTTAGAAAAAACCACTCAATGTTTGAGGAAATGATTGAAATGTAAAAGATTTCTTTTTTGAGAAATGGGACATATGGCATTTGAATTGTGAATGTTCTAAGATATGGATTTTGGAAATTGGGACTCACATCTTTGTTCAGACGCATTCACCTGAATGTGTATCCTAACTGGATGTTTTCTTAATAATTCTGCTGCTTGGAACATTTAATCTAGTGCCTTGTAGATATGTTTCGTAAATGTGATCTCTGTGTGTATAGCCCGTAGGTATGTGTAAAAATATTAGACTTGATTTTATGCAAATAAAGCACATTAGTATTAATTGCTTTTTGTTTGATATAGAAGAAACAAAATGTCTATGTAAGAGAGTACATTGTCTATCTAATTGCCTTGTTGGGCATTACTCAAAAATGAAGATTTAGGTATCTTCGTGCATCATATACATGATTTTTCCTTGTGATTAGAAAGGCCAGGTATAGTCAATGGTGGAGTTGGTATTTAAATCTCTCCCATTTAACTTATTTGGGTCTTTTTTTTTTTTTCTCTTCTAATTCTCTAATCTCAGGCATTTGCTTTTTCTCCTTTCATACTTCCTTTTCTGTTCCCTTGTATATAAAGCAGTTATCAATTGATGATATCTTGATTACAGTATCTAGAAACTGGTGAGGAGAGCCTTGCAGCAGTTGCTGGAATGTTTAGCAGTAAAGCCAAGGGTAATGTATTCCTTAGACTCGTGAAAACTGATTTATGGGCAATAGTGTTTTTCTTTTTCTTTTTATTTTTATTTTTGGTTGTTGTGACTTTGTAATTTTAATTTCATATAGCAAAATTTGTTTTCAATTTTACTACTAAAAACACACTGCAATTATATTACACTTGATAAATTCCCTTCTTTTCTCCCTCGTACTTTTATGAAATTTCGATGGAAAAAAATCTGAAAACAGACACTTAAACTGAAAACAGACATAGCCTATGCCTTCATGCAGTCTGTACATCATCCAAACCTTTTAGGATAACCGTGGTGTCTTTTTTCTTAATGGTTCAATTAAACTTATGCCACCCAGACATGCTAAATTACTGAATCATCAATCCGTCATTTGGCTCATAAAAGGCCTCCATTCTAAAAATGGTTCCTTCATATGCTCCTATAGAAGTTTTGAAATATCCATTGAACCTTAGACTGAAAAAATTAAGCCAATCAATAATAATGTATTGAAGTTATTAAAAATAGAATCATGATCAAATATTTGATATATTTAATGACCATTCTACCCCTGAGTATCTTCATGATGTCTCATGCATTTGGAAAAGGCATATTTGCTATGTGTAAGCTTATATAAAGAAAAGGCTATATTTGTTTTTGAATTTTAGTGAGTTTTTCATTGTAATTCTGAAAATTGTACAAAAGTAAAGGATAGAAAGAGAAAATACAAAAATGTATTGATTAAGGTGTTTTTTTTTTTTTTTGAAATGAAACCAAACGCAACCTAGATATTATAATTAAAATGGTATTCCCTCCTCCCTGAATTAAATAGAAATTGCTTAAATTTTAAAATAGATCTAAACCCATTTTTTATTGTTTTAATTAGTTTGAAGATCTTAAACATGTTCCAATGAAGACCCAAAGGGAAGTTGTAAAATGACCATAACTTTTTGTAGTTATTATGATGGCTCTGCTGACGTTTGTATTGTATGTTCTTGTGGACATAGGGGCATGTTATAACATTATTGAAGGCAAATAACATGGAATAATAAATTAGATATTAGTTTAAGTTTGAATCACTTGCTGACCTAGCTTTTGCTATATTAGTAACGCTTAACCTTTTAAAAGATATTATTTAAGTAAGGAATCAAAAAAGCATAGTGGTGGACAGTTGGTGAATGTTATGCTTCTGAAAGAATTACGGTGATACTTGTTATGTGATTGTAATTATAGGGCGGTATTATTTTCGTAGGCTATGTTTGGTTGTTGATTTTGGTGGGTTTTATACCCATTAAAATTTACACAATCCAAACATATTACTCAATAAAAAGTTCATTTAAATTTCAAATTCAAACATAATTGATACCTATATACACATACTTTTACATTTATATATTTATCTTATAAAAACTAATCATTTTCTTTATATACTATTACACGATCTAATTATTATTATATTGTATATAAATATACAAATTCAAATAAATCCAAATTTTTGTCCATCAAAATTTTACAACCGAACATGATTTTAATACCCAACAAAACTACTAACCAAACAGTACCATAAATATGCAGATAGAATGTTTTCAGATGTGCTCATTATGTTTACAAGATTCACAATTTGTTGCCATGCAGGAAATTGTCACTGCCATTTTTTTTTGTGGCTTCACATTACCTTTAGAAGCATTTCTTTCTTCTATATTTCATTCCTAAACACCTGAAGAAGTGCTTTGCAGGATAGATAGGCAATGTTTGTTTGGTTATTTTGATGGGGGTTGAAAATGATAAAAATTTTGAAAGGCATGAAAATTAGGTTTGGCTATAAAATTTTGATGAGAATAAAAATTTGAATTTTTTTGAATTTGAATATTTTTATATATAAAATATATATAATAATAATTAGATGATGTGATAGTATATAGGATCATGGGGTTTATAATGTATAAATTTGAATGCATGTGTATATATCGATATTGGTTTGATTTTGAATAGGTTTAATGATTGAATTTTGAATAGTTGTGTACATATATAATAGAGGGAAAATTTGAATTTGAATTTAAATAAAATTTTTTTGTTGTAAAATGTTTGTTTGGACAAAATTTTGAATGGTTTCAAATCAATGAAAAACCGTGGTCCAACTTTATCTGGGATAACTATGGCTGATGCCATGTTACTGTGTTGGAAGTAGGTGCTTCTACCATTTGTCGGTTACAGCTCCTTGATAATTCTGACGTAACTCAAAAAGAGGAGTTTTAAACATGTTGAGCTTATGTCAAGCTTGACAAAACTTGCTCGCTTGAGCCTGAGCTTGCAAGCTTATTCTTCATAGATCTTGAGCTTGAGCTCGAGCTTGGATTAAATGAAATATATCACTAATAAATGGATTACATGGAATAAGAAATGAAATATTTATTTCTATTATTTTTTATATAAATATTTCTATTTCTTTTTTTGTTCTTTTATTCATTTTTCCTTAATGTGCCTTCTTTAAAGCCCTTGTCCCTGCTTTCAACTACACCCCCTATCCAATCTCCAGCTTCTGCTTAACTGTCACCATAATGATATTTACAATGATAATAAAGAAAATAATGAATGGAAGAAGGGTCTGAGTATTTGCAAAATGAGAAATGAAGCAGTTCTGATCTTTTGAGGCAAGGTGGTAATAAAATGTGGAAGGCAGGCAGGAAGGCTGTTTGTTTTGGCCTTTGGGTTGGTATTTCTGGTGTGGAGTAAAGCCGTAAGAGGCATCAAGTATGGATGCAGGTGGTGTGGTGGCAGTCTTTTTGGAAATTGAGAATTTTGATTAGTTACTAGATGATAAATGAAAGCAACTCTGACCCTTTGAATAAGGTTTTAATGAAAATCTTAAGGCAGACAGGAAAGCTTTTTGTATTGGTCTCAGGGTTGGTATTTTTGGAGGTGGAGTCTGCAAGTTGTGTTAGAGGGTGTGATAGTGTGCAGTGTGAGACAAAAGCCTGGTGGTACAGCAGCAGTGTCTTGTCAGGTTATGAGAATTTGAATGTCTGAATCGTGAAAGATCTCTTCTGACTACTTGGATGGAAAGGAAATTAATATTATAACTTACTAAGTTATGGAACAAGTACTATCAAGTATTAAGTTTCAATAAAGTGTTATGAAAATAAAAGAAAGTTCCCGAGTTAGCGCCCAAGCTTTGAGCTGAAGTTGAGTTATAGTCCTGCAAGCTGGCTTGTCTCATCTTATACCTCTATTTTTGAAGATTTAAGTTTGTTGATGCAATTTTATTGTTGTGTTAGCTCATCTTCAGATTCTGGGTTGATTCTTTATAATTATTGGTTGCCACAATTCTTTATAGCATTGTAAGGTGACATGCGGAGCTTGTTGCCCTGTCAGGTATTGAGTGGAGCTTAGATAATGATGCATCAAATGCCACTGTCTTGGTTGCAAGTGAAGCGCATGCTATTACTTTGGCAATTGAGGGTCTGTTAGGAGTTGTTTTTACGATTGCCACTTTAACTGATGAGGCAGTAGATGATGGTGAGGTAAGACATGTAGCCAATTGATTACCCATTTGTAATTCATGTTTATCTTGTATCTTTATTAAATATATCTATAACACTGTTGCTTATTGTATTGTGTTTTATATTGGATCAGCTTGAATCTCCCAGATGTGATACAGATCCACCCAATTGTACTGGGGTGACTGCAACGCTTTGCACGTCGATGGTTGACTCGATGTGGCTAACAATACTAGATGCTTTGTCTCTGATTTTGATGAAGTAGGTTGCAAGTAATTTTTGTTGCATGTTAATATAACCCAAATTTTGTCTTCTGATAAGAAGTAATCATTTTAGGTCACAGGGCGAGGCTATTATATTGGAGATATTGAAAGGTTACCAAGCATTTACCCAGGTTGTCATCTTCTTCATAACGTGTTTTGTCTTTATGGCTCTGGTATATATGTAATATTTTTCCCCTTTTTTCAGATAAATGAATCAAGTTTCTTTTAGATAAACTAATCCATTAACTGCTGCTAGTTCAAGCTTAACTGCAGCCTATTAACTTTAAATGGTTTTTTTGGGGAGGGGTAATAAGTTTTACCTAGTTACCACTGCATCTAGTTCAAGTTCAATGCCATCAGGATTGTTAAATGCTGGCGATAAAGCCCTTCTTGGCAAAGAAAGTTATAGAGTCAATCTATGTGCCTTTGTTTAGCATTGTGAATCCTATTAAAGTGACTAAGAAAAAGAGCTTTAGCAAGGTGGGGAAACTACTGAAAACAATACTCAATAAAGCACTTTTAGCTCTTTTTAGTAAGCTGGAAGCTTTGAAACCTACTGAGATTAGCTTACCATGTCTCCAGCGTAAGCATCAAGTAGATCATTGCCAAAACCTAACCCCACATGCTGCTTTTTCAGCTTTACCTGTACACACTTGCAGTGTTATAGATGCTGACTTTCTGAGTGTTACTCATTTTATATACAGGCATGTGGAGTTCTCCGTGCTGTAGAACCTTTAAATTCCTTTCTTGCGTCCCTTTGCAAGTTCACTATCTATATCCCCAATGAAGCTGAAAAGAGAAGGTATGTTTGTTGAGAAATATAAATGTGTATTATGGTCATATTTTGTTGTATCTAAGATTCCATGTCCAGAGAATTGCTTTGTTGAGTATTTTCTTTTTCTTTTCTTTTCCTTTTTTTCTTTGAGTTTTCCAAGTACACAATACGCCTCCATGTGGTTCTAATCATTATTTGCCACATTTTTTGAATTCTTTGGGTTTCATGGCAAGAAATCTACGTAAAATTTCTGTTGAGATGTTCGAGGTTCCATACATTCACTGGGTTTATAATTATCAAGACAAGAAATAGAGATCTGTACTTGGGCATTACAAATGAATGCCAACACTGGATTCTGTATTGTGAAAAGACTGAGAAAGCAATTAATTATCATTAGATGATCTCTGCCTCCTTGCATTAAAATAAATTTGAATATGCCTTAAGAAGTACATGAAGTTCTATGATTGACGACATCACAACATCACATCAAAGAATCAGGTTTACCTTGAATTCTGGAAACCAAGCTTGAGACTTCCTAGGTGTTCCTAGAAAAATAATCTTTCGCCATGCAATTTAGATTGATGCAGAACCAAAGTTTTTCTGAACTATAAACTTGAATTTTCTGTTCTCAGAGTCTGATCTATAAATAAGGTGGCAACTATTTTTGAATTCATTTCTATTTTTGCTGTTACCAGTTTGTGAACAATAAGGTGGTTTCAGAAGACACAAAAAATGAAGCATTTATTGTTTTCATTCATATGTTAAATAAATCTGGGCTTTTGTGAAGTTAGTTTGCACTAGTGGATGCTACTGTTGCTTTTTGGATGTTTGAAGTAGTAACTGATCTTTATGTTGGAGAAGAGTGTGCATATAGATTTATGTTTCCAGTGTACGTAGAAGTGGGACAAGCATGGGGGAAGCCTTATGTCAGATATATTTTTACATTGCCTAAGAGATGCCTTGTAACATTGTTTGCTAAAAGGGCCGGGAATCTTACATGGGTTGTGAAAGGGCACTCCTAACACTATTTTGTTTCTGAATAGAGTTGTTATGGAATCTCATGTTAGGGCAGCTTGTATGTTTTAAACTTAGTTGCATTTTGTTGGCCTTTCTTAACAAGTCATACTGGTACTCCTATTTGAGAAAAAGAGCAGTTTATTGGTCAGCCTTCCTATTGAAAGAAGGCTAGAAGTTTGTTCATAGTCTCTAATATTCCAGTCATTGGAGTATTAAAAACCTGCACGAATGTGGGCTTTATGGTGTCATTATGTCCAACTCAATTCAGCCAAGTTGACCTGTCGGTTGGTCGCTCTGGGTCAGAGAAGCTGCTTGAATACATAGATTCCTAAGATTCTTTTTTTTCTGTTATATTTTAGCTTATAGTTCATCAAGGAAGGATCTTAGGTGACACTGGAATCTGGATGCTATTAGTTTATGATATTCCCATCGGTGGAGTACTAGTGACCTTCAAGAATGTGGTCATTACAGTGCCATTTTTGTTCATTTAATTAAACCAGTTTTGTGTGAAGTGTGAACATGTTTCCAACTGTTATTTCATGACTTTAACTTTTCTCAGTTTTTACTGGGCAGTTTAGTTGTTGGCTTTATAGAAGAGGCAGTTAGGTTTGGTCATTAAAATCAACTGAATCAAACATGTATAAAAACATCTCTCGTGTAGGGAATAACACAGCTTTAGTTTTCCAAATTTCCTCACTATCTCTGTTATTTCTCTCTAAATTTCATTGTAAGATAACCCACGAAGTTGATTCTTCTCTGTCAACTTCTATTCTATGCAAATTCCAAAAGATTCCTGAGGCAGACAACACTCCTGCAAAGGTAAAGGTGAATCTGTTTGATGTGATCCAGGAGGGGTGACACATGAAAACTGGACGTGGGAATGAATGTTTAGAGCTAAAGGAGTCAAATCAGATGAAAAATATCATTATAGAGAGAATTTGGAGCTTTAGAAGTCAAAAAAATCAAGTTCAAAGTTGCTTATGAAATTCTGAAATATGGATTACAGTGAGGTGGATAGATCTCAAATCCAGCAGATTGATTTTAATGCAAATGGATTGATCTCAAGTATGGGGCATCGACATTAATGTTGATCCAAATAGGGATCAATCTAGGGAGGACAGATAGACATTCCTGAATTTCTTACCTTCTGTAATTGCAATCAGGATCTGTCCGGATCAATTGAAGCCAATGCAAATCAATCCACCCACGCTAAACTCGATCCAAGGTTTCACAAATTGATTGGTACAACATTGTTGGAAGTCATGATTGATCTCCACTTGTCAAGATCAATCTAAAGAAGCTTAGATTGATCGAAGCCTCCCCAAATTGATTGTGATGCGGGCAAAACCAATTAAAACTTCTTATTTTAGCTTGGATTCGTTTGTATGATTAAAGTATGATTTTTCTAGATGTGTATTCCACAGGGTTAGTAATTTTGCGTCTCAATGTTCCTATCTAGCCAACGTAATAGTCATAAAAAACCAATTCATCAGATGTATTTTGCATCTCAATGGCTCCCCAAGTTCACTACTATGTTACCTTGAAGAGCCTATGGAAGATGTGAATTTTGAGCCAAATAATCATATCAGTCCACCTTGTTACAGTGAGTCTTCTCATCACAAGGTGAGGGATTCATTTCATCCATCATTTGATAGAAGTTTGAGTAGGGACCTTTCAGTTGATGGATTGAAATTGGTGGGAATGTAAAGACGTATATTGCTGTGGAATCGTAGTTACGGCTCAAGAATTGCAATTGTGTGAACAAGTGATTAGAGAGTAGTGTGTGAGTTGATGGGGATTTTTTAGATCATTGTCCTTGCACAACTTTTTGGAGTGTTGAAAGTGATCAGAGAAAACCCGGGGCTACAATTTGTAATGTTGCTCTTGACAGTGAGTTAGGCCAGGTGTTAGAGAAGGTTTGTCTAGGCCATGATGGTGATTCAGGGTTGATTTTGTGCCATACCGTCAAAAAACAATCATAAGTTTGCCGGCTACCCCCCTGCACCTCCTTCACAAGGGAAAATATGGAGTAATCCAGCTGCTCTGTGGCAGCATGCTTCAAGTCGTATCTCTGAAGCTCATAATTCTCATGAATATGGCGTAACCCATATCTGAATGATATGTTCAAAAATTTTTCAAGACTTGTGACCAGTCAAATTCTGAAAGGGATTCTTGAAAACAAAGAGATGCAAGAGACAACAAAACATGCTGATCCAAGTGGAAGTTTATAGCTGAAGTTGAGGCCCCAAGAGCTAACTTTTGGCGTTTGAAGACAATTCAATAATAGACATACGAAAGTGCAGGTTGTGTAAATGCATTGGCAATAGTGAAATAACAACTTTAACTACTCTTAGTTGTGTAGGGCTGTTTAGTTTCTGGTTTTACATAAGAGGCAGTTGGTTTAGATCATTAGAAGCAATGAATCAAACATGTATAAACCATTTCTCGTTCTGGGAATAACAGAGCTCGAGTTTCCCAAATAAAAGTCATATAACAAATTAGCACTGATGCTTGAAATTGACTTTAAGCACTAATTGCCTGATGCCAAGTGTGGATTCAGCTTTTACCTGCCTCAATCTTTGGTTTGGACTTTGACTGGTAGTTTGAAATTTGAATGTGATTGGAATAATTTTCCATTTCTATTATGACTATCATTGTAAACATCCAAAATTGGAAATTGTCTTATATCTAAATGTTGTATATTTCTTTTATATTCCTTTAATAGTTTTTGTATTGATAATGTGTAATTTGAGCGAACAGCTTACCAATGTTTTATGTCCAGCATAAATCTGTCTCCCAGTTCCAAGAGAGCTGAACAATTTGTTGACCCGAGGGAAGGGATTATTCTTACTCCAAAAAACATGCAGGTTTGTTTCCTTTTGAATTATTAAATTGTGTATACCTATTATTGATTAGTTCTAGATTTCAATTCACTATACTTTTTGTTCCGAGTAATTCATACTTTTGCTGTCAATGCTTGCATATAACAGGCTCTCCGGACTCTCTTCAACATTGCTCACAGATTGCAGAATGTATTGGGTCCTTCATGGGTTCTTGTATGTTAATTTTCTCATCAGACGTGTAGATTTTTTAAAATTCAGATCCTAATATATATGTTTCTTGCTTTATAATATGGAGGTATTGGAAACTCTGTCTGCCCTTGATCGAGCAATTCATTCTCCACATGCGGCAACACAGGTAATATTGAAAATTGTTTTGTCTAAATTGATCTCAATTTTAAAGCAGACAGTACAATATTGTGTTAATTAGGAAATTTTTTTAAAACTTCTTGTATTAACTTTTATTATTCATGTTATTGCTTTTCTATTAAATGGGCTTTCTGATCAACGATTTGGATCTTTGAAAGGAAATTTCTTTGCTTGACTGTTTTAACGATTCAAATATGAAGTTTTACTTCCTAAAGTCTTGAGCAGGAGGCCAACCTTAGCTGCAAACAACCGACCTCACAACAAATTAGGCCCCTTTCCTTTTTCTGGTAACATGACTTTGTTCATTGTTTCTATGTGTTATTGGGGATTGTAAAAATCAAATTGTAATATTGACGAGAAAAAAAAATGAAGGCAAATGCTCATGTAGTTTTCTCATTAGACCTACTTTCATATAAAAATGCCACAAGGGTTAAATTATATTAGTATCTGTCAATTTGTCATTATAATAATCATATGTGTGTGTGTGTGTGTGAAGAATTAAGGAAATATATCATCTAAAACACATCAAATCAAAGATACACAATAACTAATTTGGATATTATTATTTATTTTGTAATCATAGCAGAGAAATAATTTTTGACTTTTAATACTAGCCTTTAAGTTGAGCACAGGAATCTTGATTAGAGTGTTTCATTCAGAAAATTGAAATAAATTTTTTTTAAAAATTTTATTGTAATTGAAAAGTTGATGGAAAGTAGAAAGGCTGGAGTTAGTACCACCTCTCACATATTGATAGAAAGAAGCCATAAGTTGTCAATGTGGACAAAAGTCTCGCGTTATTCGTTATAGATTGACAAAAGTACACTTTATCTATGACATTTATTTTAGCAATAGTGGCTGTAAAAGTCAAGTGATAGTTATCTATCAATGACATAATGTCATATGATTAATTGGAAGTAAAACAGAAGCTGCATATACATGATGGAAAAACTAAAAAGGAAGATTGCAAAGAAACAAATGCATTTCTTCTAGTCGTGTGGCTATCTAAAGTTTGATGACTATATTTGGGCTAGATGTCTACTATTACCAATATTTGTGATTATAACCTATCTTTTTGCTATTAAGGGTGGCCTTAATTTGTTCTAGTTACAGACTTGTGCCACTATTGATGTTGCTTATCTGCTGACTTCTGACTACCAAGACTATTCCTCATGGAATTGCAAACAATAAAGATGATTTATGGCAATCGTGATCACCTATAGATGGTCTTCTGTCTACATGTAATGATGCATGATCATTGGCCTTTCAACAACTTTTCTTTAGAAAATTAAACATTACTTTGATTTTTTCACGTAATTTTGTGTGAATGAATAAATGAACTACTACTTGAATGTTGCCTTACAAAGCTACCTAATTTTTGCCTTTCAATAGCTATCTACTTGCATCTTTGGAATCTCACTAGTGCAAGTTAAACATGCTGATCAAGATGACAAGGTCTCATGTTCAACTTGAGAGAGTATTGGAATGAGTTAGAGTACGACGCAATTGCTATCTATCTATATATTATCTATGTTCGTGTTTTATATTTAAGTGGGTATTTACTATATCGTTTATTTGTGGTAGGATTCTATTTGTTAGAGTTCTATTTCATTTTTGTCTCTTGCAACACCACTCTGTAAATGGAGTGTCGGAACTTTCAATTAATGGAAAAATTAGTCGTCATTCCAATTTTTCAACAGTTTTAATGAATTAAGTTTCAAAAATTTCACTGTGAAATTCAGATACTGCATTTTTTGTAGTGTAAGTATTAACTCTAAGCCATTTTGCAGTCCTCTTTGGTCAACGCACGGTTGTTTACTAAATTTCTTCTTTGATGACATAGGAGGTTTCTGCTGCCATGCCAAAGCTAACCAGAGATTCATCAGGACAATATAGTGATTTTAATATCCTCTCATCACTAAATTCTCAGGTAATATTTTTGTGTTTCTTTCTTTCTCCTGTATTTTATGGATGGCTTTGTATTGATTGTGCTCACTGTGGTTTCCTTTCCTCTCTTTCCTATATAGCTTTTTGAGAGCACAGCATTGATGCGTATATCGGCTGTTCGGTCAATTCTTTCTGCTCTGCATCAGTTGTCATGTCAATTTATGGCAGCAACTTCGAGCAGTATTGGGCAGGCATCAAATCAGAAAACTGGAAGCATTAGTTTTTCAATGGAGAGAATACAGTCTGTCCTCACAAATAATCTTCACAGTATGTTCAAAAACCAGTTTTGCAGAGATGATGTGGTTCTTTCTTCATATTTCATTATCTTGTGTAGAGTCTCTAACAAACTGATTGCTATACTTCCACAGATGATGTAGTCTTTTTTCATTTATTTTATTTAAAGATGATATTGCAATATATTTGTTTCACTATTAATTTTGTTTCTACACTATATCTAGTTGTATTTGAGGAATTATATTTTGTTTCTTGCTTTTTGAAGCCAATAGTTGGGTAGAACTAATCTGCAGAAAATAGAATAGCGAAGCCTTATTTGTCTTATGATTTTGATTGATTGGACAGCACTTGAGAGTGTCTTCATCTCTAGATGCCTTTCTCTAGTGCTCTTGTGCTCTATTTACCCTCTTTCCTTCTAAGAGCATGTTCATGAAGTTGGAAACTGCTGTGAAGACTTTAAATCAGAGAAAACAAGCTCAGAAACTTGTGAGAGCTATCTTACCCAATGTCTACAACAAATGTACTAAAAAAGTATCCTTGAATGTTACTTTAGCCTCAGTGTTCTAGAACAAGTATATAATAGTAATTTTTGCTGATACTGTATTCATTGGAGTTACTAATATATACATTCTTTTGGGATTCTGTGGTTTAAGTGATATAATTTGGAGGCACTTAGCAAGTTTACGACATAACTATATCCTACATGTGCCACCATTAATGACCAAGACTTTTTTAATACTCTTTTCAGTCATTATTTCCCTAATGCATGATCATATTTCAGTTTTTACATTAGGTAAATTATGGATTAGATGTGCAACTTGATTCAATTTGTGACTTGTAACAGTAAAAAAGTTTAGTTCAGTTGAAGTTTATGTTTGAGCTGATGGATAGTAGGCTTATGAGTTGTAATTAACCAAAAAAATAATCTTTGCTTAACCTATATCATGAGAAAGAAGCAAAAAAGGGTGAATTGTGCTCTAAATCTTAAGCTAGAGCTTGAACAAAATTGCACAAAGGCATGTTCTTGAACTTAAACTGAATTAGATGTGACAATATTGCTGTTTGTACCCACTTGGCTTCTTCAAAACTTTAGAGCTGCCTGTTGAGAACCTTACAATCTAATTGAGCCTTGGCCATTGACCCCCTGAATTATTGTTTATTTCTGTACTTTTGATAGGAGTGGAATCATTGTGGGATGAGGTGGTTGGCCATTTCCTTGAGGTGATCTCGTAATCCATCTTTTGCTATTGTTGTTGGATATCTCATCTGTATGTGGATCTCTTTGTTCCTTGGCCTCTTGTTAGTTCACGTGACACCTATATCATGCTTTGCAGCTTGCTCATAGTCCCAATCCACAACTACAAACCATGGCCCTTGATGCATTGGATAAATCCATTTGTGCTGTACTAGGTTCTGATCAGTTTCAAGAGAATATTTCTTCAAAATCTGTTGATGCATCAAATGATGTATGAACTTAATATCTTTCCTCTGTCATTTTTTTAATGTTACGATATTTGTTAGTGATGCCTAACACATGCTGTGATTGATAAATCCTCTGAAAGCAAATTGACCAATCAATGTTGAGATCACTGGAATGTGCTGTCGTCTCTCCATTGAGTGAACTTTATTCTTCATCCCAAAATTTTGAAGTCCGTGCTGGATCTCTGAAGATTCTTCTGCATGTCTTAGAGGTAATTCTAACTTATCCACTGTAAAACCTTTCCCTCTCCAATGGTTTGCTATGTATTTCTTTCCCTGACTGATGGACTTGTCAGAGGCGAGGAGAGAAATTGCAGTATAGTTGGCCAAATATTCTTGAAATGTTAAGGTGCCTTTTACATTCTTCTTGTTCTCTATTTTCTGATGACATAAATTACCTCTCACTTTCTTCTTGTTCTCTTTTTTCTGATGACTTAAATTACTCATTACCGAAATGTTTTCTCGCCCTTCCAGGTCTGTAGCTCAAGCATCAGAGAAGGATCTTGTCACACTTGGTTTCCAGGTAAGAGAAACAAGCATGATAAAAACTGATGAAAATTATCAGCCCTTTCCTTTTTTTTTTTTTTTCCATTTGCCTGTAGACCTGATTGCCTAGGGACCACCTGAGTTGTGCTTCTACATTTCAGATACTTAAAGTTATAGAGTTACTAAACTCAGTGATTGAGATGTTCATGTTCTTTTACCTGTTGACTAATGGAGTCTTAAATACTTGATCTCTGGTCCAATGTCATTATATTGGCAATGATCTTCAGCTGGTGTCGTTGCACATCAATCATGCTGTGTCGGGCTAAATTGAAAGTGGAAGTACTAGTGCAATTTCAAAATCTGTGGTTGGTCGTGGAATGCATGGTCTATTAGACATGTAGTTGAGTGTTTCACCATTTTTTCTTCATTATTTTAAGTAAACAATTTAAATGAAATGAATAAAGAATTTATACAACTACAATGAAGCTCAGCATCTCATTATTTGTCTAGAATAGACTACTAAATCTGGAACTATCATTTGGTTTTCCACTTTTAGTCATCGAAATTGGCATTTTTTTTGGTGCGGGTGGTTTTAAGAAAAACAATGAAGTGAACCTGTGACATTCCAGCAGAATAATTGTTTCCCATAAGTGATCAATGTTGCTCCAGATTTCCATTGAATAGGTTTAAATATTGCACAAACAATGCCATTTGAACTGCTCTCATTAAATAGATTGTGGCAATCCAATGTTATCAATATTTGTTCGGTACATATATATCCAAAGAAGCATAACTGTCATCCAATTTTCTACGATCTGTCCTGACTAATAGCTTTTGTAGAAGTTGAAATCATGACTTTGAACTGTGGTGTTATGAATACTTGTGTTGGATTGTATTGTGCTGACTTGGAGTAAACCGTTCTTTGCAATAAAAGAATGTGTTTGCTGGTGTGCATCACATATTTTGAGAGTTTATTATACTAATATTAGTTCTTACTTTTGATATTAAATCTATGTGCTCAAACCATATTCCTGATCTGCCTGTAGTATAAACTAATAGAGTTCCTTGTGTGTAGAGCCTTCGTGTGATAATGAATGACGGACTACCCACTATACCTGCTCACTGCATCCATGAGTAAGAGCTATCATCTTTGCTTTATTTATAGTTTGTATGCCATTTGCTTGATAGTTTATTTGTTTAAGGCTATCGCTATGACTTCTATGAAGAATTTTACATCTATTGTTTTTATAGTTGAACATGGTCTCCCTTAACCTTGAGATGATTACAAACTCGTTTACTTTCTAGAGTAACTTGTTATTATCTAATCAAATAAGCTGCATATTTAATGCCACATACGCAAATATCAGTAATAGTTACATGAATGTAATTGTTCATTGGGAAGCCAAGTAAAATTTGATGAGGCTTAGTAGTATGCAAGTAGGTTCTATTAGAAGAAATATCTTTTCACATATTTTTCAATTATTGTGTTTCATATATTAGTAGTATCATTAGTTTCCTTTCATAGAATTCATAATTCAGTTAAAATCTATTTTTGGTATCTACTGTAATTTTTTTCTAATCTCACACATAAATTGAGATGGAGTTTTCATTAATGGAGTATACATTATTTTTCATTACCATCTAATATGGTATTAAAGCAATATTGCCTTGGGCATCTATTCTATTGTTAACTCCCCCATTCCTTATGGTAGTTAATGCCTGTATTGTATTAAATTTGTGTCTACTTCTTATAGGTTGTTCGTGTTTTTTAGTTTGACTTGTTTGAGTCCTATCTTATTTCGTTTTTGTATTGATTTGTGTCTAAGCCCCCTTGTTTTCTTGTGCTATTGAGATGTTGCAATTGACAAAAGTGCATCTCTTGTAGTTGTGTGGCTTGGTTTAGTAACTTTTTATGCGGTTGTCTAATTATTTCGTGACTTGTGTAGCTAGTTGTTTGCCGTGAGTATCCATGTTATTGGTGTTATGTGTATGAAGTTATAGTTTACCTATGTCTTTCCAAACAAGTGTGATACCTATGTACGTATTGTAAAAGACCTTTTTTTTTTAAGGTAATTTTAAGCATGTTGTTGCCAATGGCGTCATGTTGCCAACTTGTGACTATCAAGTCCATGCCTTGTAATTATATAATCGAAAAAATTTAGCGGTGGTAGTGTGAACAATTGAGGATGAAATTATCTATTATCACGACATGTGAACCTTGTTGGCTTGTCAACTACATAAGAATCAAAGATTGACATTTATACTGTCTTACTAAAAGAAGCATGATTTTTTTCATTGGCATGCTGAGGTTTCACAGGTCCAAGTTGAGCACTTAAAAAAGATGCACCGTGTGTCTTACTAAAAGAAGCATGATTTTTTTCATTAGCCTGTTGAGGCCTCACCAAACCAAGTTAAACACTTAAAAAAGATATGCCATGTTCAATCTAAGGGAGAATAGTAGAAAACATATCTATTTATACATTTTTCAAATATTGTATTTTGTATGTTACAGAATTAGTATCTTTATTATTTTTTTGTTGGAAAGAAAATCGTAGGAGATTTTAAGTAAGGTTTGATTTGATAATATGATATGATATCATATATTTGATATTAGGAATATTTGGTATATTGGAATTATGTTGATCTTTTTCCATTATTGCGTTGTGAAACTCACCTATAAATAGGTAATTATTATAATATATTTGTAAGAGAGAATCAAGAGAAACGAATATAGTTTGTGCCCTTTAGACATTTGTCCGTAGATGTGTACCGAAATGGCCGAACCATGTAATTTTTGTCTTGTGCTTTATTGACCCTCTCTTCACCATGCTTTAATTCTTCTAATATTTTAATATGGTACCAAAGTCCTGTTACGGGTCATAAACTTAAGATATTTCTCTTGGTTGGGGTTGTGAAAAATAACTTAGGGTTTGAAACTTGGGTCTCACTCTTAGTATTTTTCTGGCTGCCACCATTAAGCTCACCTCGATATATAATGTGCATCCTTATATTTAATTTTGATGATTTCTTAGTCCGATTTTGTTTGGGTAATAACGAGTTAACAAAAACCGACAATTGTATCCGATGTGGTTCATGTGATGTCCAAAATAACGGAACACAACTTAAATGGGTCTAACTATTTAGATTGAAATAAGACTGTTAGACTTTACTTGAGGAGTATTAACAATGATGACCATATGACAAATGACCTACCCAAAGGAGAATCCAGACAAGCATGATTAAGGGAAGATGTCCAATTATTTTTACAGATACAAAACTTTATTGATAATGAGGTAATTGTCTTGATTAATCATTCTGAATTTGTTAAGGAATTGATGGAATACTTGGACTTTTTGTATTGTGGAAAAGGGAACATTTCTCGTATATATGAGGTTTGTAAGGCATTCTTTTGGCTAGAAAAAACAAGACAAATCTCTAACCAAATATTTTATAGATTTCAAGAAAACTTATAAAGAATTGAATATGTTGTTGCCATTTAATCCTAATGTAAAGGTTTAACAAGAACAGCAAGCACAAATGGTTGTCATGAGCTTTTTGGTGGATCTTCCTGTCGAATTTGAGACAGTTAAGTCTCAAATTTTGTTAAGTGAAATGCTCCCATCCTTGCAAGATACCTTTCAGCAGGGCACTCAATTCAATTTCCCTGTACAAACTCTATGCACTAATAATTCCAACAAATATTTTTCTAAACTCTTCTAGTCCTATATGATAAAAAACGAGATGTGCTCTATTATTCAAAATGAAAGTCTCTAAACAATTCTGGACTGATACTGTGTCCACATCTTGCTTTCTAATTAATCAAATGCCCACGTCTGTCTTATAAGGTAAAACTCCCTTCTTCGAACACTATTTCCAATAAAGTTTTTATATCCTATTAAGCTAAAAATATTTGGGTGCACCTGCTTTGGTCGGGATTTCCATCCTTATACCACAGAATAAGATCCGAAATCCTTTAAATGTATCTTTCTTAGGTATTCTCGAGTTCAAAAAGGGTATAGATGTTATAGCCCTGCTCTTGATAGGTAACCTAAAAATTTATGGTCACTGAAATACTTCTTGGGCCTTGAGGTAATGAAAGCAAGAAAGAGATTTTTCTTTCTCAAATAAAATATGCGCTTAATCTATTGTTGAAACAGGGAAGTTGGTAATTACACCATGTAGTATCCGATGGTCCATAATTCTCAATTCACTAAGAAAAAAATATAATTTGTGCCCTTTGGACATTTGTCCGTGAATATAGGTTAAAATGGTAGAATCATGTAATTCTTGTCCGGTGCTTTGTTATCCCACTCTTCACTGTGATTTAATTCTTCCAATATTTTAACATGGTATCTAAGTGGGTTTTTCTATTTTGATAGTTTGGGAGTTATCCAAACAAAGTGTAGTTTTTGGGTCAAAAGTTATATGCCAGTTGTGGTTGTTGCAAAGAGCTTAGTGCAAGTCTGCGCTTGGTTTCAAGAGCTATTGGTTTGGAGGTTTTTTTTACATGCTTTGGAGCTTGAGTTTGTTGGTACCATCATTTGGACTTTGTTTATCTCCCTTAAATCAGCCACCTCTCTAAACACCATTGCCGCATTTAGCAGTAAATATCCGGTAGATGGTGCTCTTAATTTCCAATTTTAGTTCATTGCGTGGAATTTGGTTTCTACTCAAGTTAGTAGGGCTTTGGCAAGTTTTAGATTTGTTTTGGTGTTCCTCTTTAATTTTGTTGATCTTTTATAGATTGAAGGTATGAAGAACTCAGTATTCAATTTGAATAGAAGATTCAACTTGCGAGAGAGTGTTGGAGAGAAAATCTTAGGAGATTTAAGAAGGTTTAATTTGATTGTATGATATGTTATTATGTATTTGATATCAGGAATATTTAGTATGTTGGAATTATATTGATCTCTTTTCATTATTGTATTGTAAGACTCACCTATAGATAGGTGATTATTGTAACACACTTGTAAGAATGAATCAAGAGAGAGGGATATAGTTTGTGCCCTTTGGGCATTGTTCGAGATGTAGGCTGAAATGGTTGAACAACGTAATTCTTATCTTGTGCTTTATTGTCCCTCTCTTCACCATGATTTAATTCTTCTAATATTTTAACACTTTTCGTAGGTCAAATATATTTATGTTATGTTTAAATTTATTTTTGATATTTGGTCTAATTCTTTCCCAATCTTGCACTATAATTTGATGTGAGTTTTTCATTAATGAAGCGTGCATTAATTTTTTCCTATCAGTATAACATGTTCCATCTCAAAATTGTTTAAACCCTAGCCAATATAGAAACCATTATGATATTTAATTCACAAAACATTAGATAGAAAGATTGCCTTTCAGGCACAACAGCTAATCCCTCCTATTTCCATTAAAACGAAGGCCTTACAAATTGATGATCTTTTGGGCTACTTGACTTATCTTTGCTTGGTAGGTGTTAGGTTTCCATTGCGATAGTTCTCCAAGCACAAAAGTGTATTGGTCAACCCCTCATGCTTGTCAATCTACAACAAGATCTCAAACAGCTAGGACGAATCCCACATGAAGTGATGGTTTACATGTGTAATTCCCTATAGTAGTAGCTTTAGGACAAAGTGAATGGTCTAACAAATATCCACATATTTAACTCGCCAATAATACAATTTCGCTCATTTTTAGAATATTTGATTTTGTATTGTTACATAAATTGGAGGTATAGAATATTTGGTTTCTTAGTTTACAAGACCTATTTTATGTTAAAGTGTAAATTTATTTTTGGTATATTTTGTAATTGTTACCTACCCTCACATTTTAGATTGAGATGGAATTTTTATAGAAACAATTCTTTCAATTACTGCCTACATGGTGCCAAAGCCCCTGTTTTGAAAGTTTAGGCTAGTAGAGAAAAGCCTAGATGAATTTAGTTTTCCCTAACATGTACCATACAAACATGCACGTATCCCTAAATCACAAATCCTAGTTCCCGAATTAGTCTAGCCAAGTCAAGTGTTCAGGTCATGCTTTGCCACGGCTCCCATTGAAAAATTTGCACCATTTGTTACACAATGATAGTGCTCATCAAACCTCAAGTCATCCTTTTCTATGCTAACCTTAACCTACCACACTTTGCCCATTACCAAATTCTCACACTATCAAATCTCACCAAGCAGAAAACCTTTATTCCACACCACCTTGCAACTCGACGGATGTCGACCAGCCTTTGTGATTTTTCTTCTAGCCCTAATCAACCCTCTACTCATTCATGTCACTATGGCTCCTCGAACCCCAGTCACTGATGCTACCTCCTAAAATTGGTGATGCAAAAGTCAATCACATTGTATTTATTGTAGGCAAAAAATCATGCTTCATAGAAGTGTTGGACTAAGTTTAGTAGGCCTAAAATCGGCCTAATGGGTTTCTACTATGATCCAAGAAATCATTCCGACATCTACCATAGCCTTGAAGATGATTATATGGACCTGTGTAGATATGACAAGTTGCGTCACTCTATTATTAATACCACTAATTCAACTACCTCTTCATCTAATGTAACTAGTGTTACTCCTCATACATATGCAATTAACAAAGATAATTGGTGGCAATCATGATTGACAAACTACTTTGTTGTTGCCTTACGATAGTTTGTTATGTGTCGCCTTACAACTTCTTTTTGTCACTTTACATCTATTTCTGAGTGTGGTCATATGACATCAGTCTAAGCTTCACTTTACAATGAGTATCTACTTTGAAAATTACTTGATTATTGCTTTTCAACAATTTACTTTTTAATTGTAATAGTCCTAGTTTAACTTTCGTGAAACTTTCCATGTTCAACTCTCGAGAGAGTGTTAAAATATTTGATAATATTTGATTTTATATTATTACTTAAATTATAGATATAGAATATTTTGTTTCCTAACTCATAAGACTAATTTTATGTTAAGCATAAATTTATTTTTAGTATTTTTTATAATTGTTACCCAACCTCATACTATAAATTAAGGTAAGATTTTCATCAATAAAGTGTACCAACAATTCTTCAATTACTCTCCAAAACTCATATTAATCACTTTTAAATTAGGTTCAAGCTTCCTAAATTCCTTCTCATCATCATTGGGCTCATGACCTGTATGGGGTGCAAATTTCTTGAGAAATTCTGAGTGCAGTGGACATTTAATTAACTCTGTTTTATGAAATTAAGCTGCAATTACCTAGGCAACAACTTCTATCAGCAAATCGTCTTGCATGTTTCACTAACTGATTTTAAGGCATGAGTGATGCCATCCATGATTTGGCTTTCACATGGTCATTATTTTCTCAAAGGCTTAACACTAGTCATACGTTGAGAATCATGATTATCTTTTGGGGCTACTACTCTTTGCTAATTGCATCTAGGAGAAAGTCACTCAGCTTTCCTTGGTGGTTTCGCACAAGGCAGTAGCTTTGCTTGGAGGTCTACTTCGGCAATGCTTCTGCAGGATTTGCGCAACCAATAATTGTAATGTTTTGAGGACTTCTGGCCATCCTTGAAATCTCTGTATCCTGCCTAATAGAAGATTATTTTTGATAAAAATAAGTAAATAAATATGTATATGATAGAATTTTATAACTTAAGACCATTGGGCTGGAGGCATTTTATCTCAAAACCTAGTTTGTTAAGTTGTAATTACACATGCCTTCACTTATAAAAAAGTCATATATGCTATTCAATTTCCCCTGCTGCCTCATTGGACTTTTCTTAAATTTGTAAGTTCTTAAAAGCACTTGATCAGAGTTGAGACATTTATGATTCTGTAATTTCAATCTGCTCGATTAGTAAGTGTCATCTCCACACTTATTTTACAAATGCTCTAATTCAATCTAATTTTGCAGATGTATTGATGTAGCAGGGGCATACAGTTCTCAGAAGACTGAGTTGAATATAAGTCTAACAGCTATAGGTTTGTTATGGACTGCTACTGACTTCATTGTGAAAGGGCTTATGCATTGTACTGAAGAAGAATCTGAAACAGGTTCATCATCTGTTATAGAACTTAAGGGTACATCCTAGTTGTTGTAGAGGTTAGTTTCTTTCAGGAATGTGATGGCTTTCTTTGGGTTGCAGATCAAAGAAATCCTGAAAAGAAGGAAGAGCCAGCCATGGATTCTGATGAGAAAATTACTGATGTCACATATTTGTCAAATACTGTTGAACTTGACAAGCTGCTCTTTTCAGTTTTCTCTTTGCTTCATGAGCTGGGAACCGATGAGAGACCGGAGGTAATTCAGATTTTTAGGAGAAGCCAAACTCGCTGTAATCTTTAATTGCATGTTGTTTCACTGGCACTTTAGGGACATATCTTCCGCAAATCAAAAGTAAACATACCTTTTACAAACCAAAATTAAACTTTTTCTGCTGGGATGTGGTTTTTTGATGGGATAGATTTTGGCTTCTTACTCGGCAATTGATAATCTAAGTTCAGTTCTTATTGCTGCTGAGACTTGTGTCTTGCCTCTTGTATAGTGTATGTTTACGTGTGGCATGCCTTTATTATATTTTTTTTTTTTGGTTATTGTCTCTTTAGTCATTTGGTTTTATGTAGTTTACCTTGAGAGATGTGCTTATATCTGATCAACATATAGCTAAATCATGATGTGCTTATACTAAATGAGGCCATTTAGATATCCCTGATAATTAGATGTGTGTAACTTTGTTCTTCAACTATATTACTGAAAATTTTGGTTGCTGCTTTATTGCCTCGCTATATTTTTTTCTGACTTGATCAATCCATAATGTGGTTGCATTAATGAAACATTTGCAAAGAATGTTTTAGATAATATGTCTCTTTGACTAGCAATTAATAGCTTTTATTATCCTCATTCTTGTTAAGTAGTATGTGCTGCTCTGGTTAATCTGCTATTTGTTTCAAATCCATTTGTTTTCGCATTCTCTCATGGGAAAATGTATATATCCTCCCATGACTACTAGATGTTTGTGTCTATCATCTAATACTAAGGTGATTTCTGCAGGTTAGGAACTCAGCAATAAGGATGCTTTTCCAAACTCTTGGAAGGCATGGTCAAAAGCTTTCCAAAAGTATGTGGGAAGATTGTCTTTGGAAATATGTCTTCCCAACATTAGATCATGCATCTCACTTGGTAAGTTATAAATCTCTTGAAATTACATGAACGTTCCTGTTTCTCTTCTTGTCTGAAAAGCATTTGTGTTTTTAGGCTGCAACGTCATCTAAAGATGAATGGCAAGGTAAAGAACTTGGAACTCGCAAAGGAAAAGCAGTTCATATGCTTATACATCACAGGTGCTACGGATTCCTACTTTCTTTACTCTAATAATGTTTCATTTACCTTTTAAATCATTTAATAAAAAAGCCCACTGTCCATTTGTATAAATTGACAGTCGAAATACAGCTCAAAAGCAATGGGACGAGACCGTTGTGCTGGTGTTGGGAGGAATAGCCCGGATTTTACGAGCCTTTTTTCCATTTCTTAGATGTTTAAGAAACTTCCAGTCTGGTAGGTTTTAATTTTCGCATTTTTCTAATTATTTATTTTATTTAGAGTTCAAAAATGTATTGCAGGATGGGAATCATTGCTTGTCTTTGTCAAGAATAGCATTTTAAATGGCAGTAAAGAAGTTGCTCTTGCAGCAATAAATTGCTTACAGTCAACTGTAGTTTCTCATTCTCCAACGGTAATGACATATTATGTTGTTCTTCGTGCAGTCTTTTTTATGCAATATATTGATCAGATTGTTATAGTTCATGTTTGGCAATTTATTTTTTTCGCAATTGTCTATGTGTAATCTTTTCATCTCCTTTTACTTCCTTTTCAATCAGGGAAATCTTCCAGTAACATACATTAGGTCGGTACTTGATATTTATGAAGTTGTTCTTCAAAAATCACCCAACAACAGTGATCATATTCCTGGAAAGGTGAAGCAGGAGATTTTACGTGGTCTTGGTACTAAATCTATACTTGGTTTTGCTCATACTTCCCTTACGTCTACAATTGCTATGATTGTTGTTTTTATATCTCCTGGTTATATAGCATTCCCCTTAAAATATTTGGGAATGTTTTACTTGGTATTAACATTTGTTATTATTGTACTTTTTTTGGCAACACTCCGAATTTTGGCAGGAGAACTATATTTGCAAGCTCAAGCAACGTTCGACAATGACATGTATAAACAGTTGATATTGGTAGTTGATTCGGCCATTAAAGAAACCAGGATCACCGATAATAACTTTGAAGCAGAATATGTAAATACAATCTTTCCATTACAACTTGTTCCCCATCCCATGCTCCTCTCTTTTTTATTTTATGCAGTGAAGTAAAATAAACTAAATATCATTTACATAAATTAACATATGATTCCGTCAAAACCATTTTTTTTATTTTTTGCTATAATTTTGTTGGCTACTCCTTTTGCATGTTGCTATCCACAACTTTCCTTTCGAAGATCAAATCTGCATTTCACAAAGCATGTGCATAGAGAAGTTATTTGGCTTGTTTAATTTTACCCATGTGGATGCTAAACAAGAACATATTGCTAAAACATTGAGAAGTACTGTAATACTTACAACTAATAAAAACTTAATATGTTCAATAAATAACATTTGGATTTCATCATTAGGGTCATTTACCACCTGTGCAACGGACTATACTCGAAATCATACCACTATTACGTCCAGCAGTACATCTTAGTTCAGCATGGGTTCTCTTTCTTGGCAATTTATTGCATTATCTTCCAGCAGCTGATCCCTTGTTAGATGACAATGAAGATGATCCCAAAGCAGTTGGTAATAGCAATCATAACCATAGCTACTTTGAATATCCAGTTGAAAATTTGAAGCTCATACAATTTTTTTGACATAGTCGATATGCCTAATGGGATTTCTTCAACGGCACAAAAGAAAGGGGAAGGATCAATCCAAAATGTTAAATTGGCAATGCTCACAAAGGCTAGCAACCCATATAATTTATTTGCAGAGAAGCTTGTACCAGTGTTAGTTGACCTCTTTCTGGAAGCTCCTCTTACAGAAAAGCATAGCATTTTTCCAGATGTTATTCAAAGTCTGGGAAGGTGAGAATTTGTTTCAAGTGAGAATGTTTGCATTTCCAATAAATTTTTAATGAACATTTGTATCTTTCGAATCTCAGGAATTTTGATCAGGACTTGAAGTACTGCATATTGCATAGGGAAACTGAAATAAATAACTAATACCTGATACTTTAGTATGTTGAAAAGATTTTGAAACAAGAAGGAATGGAAATGCTACTATTTTTACATCAGTTGAGATGAACTGTGTTTTGTTCACATATCCAACAATGACTTGAGTTTGATTGTTATCATAATAAAGCAGGCAAATTATTTAGACTGTGTTCTAGTGGAACCAGCAGCCATGGGGAAGTGATTGCAGCACCCTGTACTTGTGAAATTTTCTGTCGTCTGTGTTTTCTTGTGCAAAAGTGGCTGGTTTAACTGTCTGTGTCCTTGTTGCTCTCTACAATTTCTCGGACTTCATATGCTTGTTTGTGCTCTTCATTAAGCAGTGTCCAGCCAGTGGCCGCAACTTTGTTCATCCCATTTATTTCTGTGACAAAGTTCCAATTGTTCAAAGTGTGAATCAGAATGGATTAACCATTTAATTGCACTAACAAGTCCAAACCACACTTCTCTGTTCTGCTGTGGATCCACCTCAAATGCTTTTGTTCAAGTGCTCCTGCCTGCTTTTCTTTGGCATATAATGACAGGGAATAAACTCAACCGAAAGAAAATAGAAAGACCCAAGTTCCTAGAGTATAGATAAGCTTGCCTGTTGACAGATCTTTTTTGTCTGTGAATAATGGAGCTAAATCGAGTTGGAACATTTTCACTGAAACTATATATAAATAAATGAAATTTTAGATCCTTAAGAGAATTTCTTAAATGGATATATCTACTGATTATTCCCATTGTCCTTCTCTCTTCTTTTGTTATTAAACTTAGAGCTTGAAACTGGTCTGCTATTCCTGTCCCCACTTACACCTGCTTTACCTATTTTTATGCTCCTTGATCCGGTAGTTGAAAAAGTATCTGGAATATGTGAAGGGGAGAAACTCCTTTCCTCTTACCACATTTGTAGGCATTCTTCTTCTGGCTAATGGCCTACCTTCCTATGTCAATCATGTACCTGCTGGCCATACAAGCTTTTGCAGTTGCAACTGACTATTTAAATAATTTTTTTTTTAGGTGCATGACAACAAGAAGAGATGAACCTGATGGCATACTTTGGAGACTTGCAGTTGATGGATTTCATCACATTCTAATCGATGATGTTAAAAAATTGAACCCAGCATATGAAACAGATCTAACCATTACAAGATCTTCAAGAATGCATGTCTGGAAAGAAGTGGCTGATGTGTATGAAGTATTTTTAGTGGGTCACTGTGGTCGTGCGCTACCTTCCAATTCACTGTCAGTGGCAGCTCATCAGACTGATGAGTCACTTGAGATGAACATCTTATATGTTTTGGGAGACAAGATTCTTACATCAGAGACTGATATACCTCTAGATGTAATTTCCACTTACCTAGCTGTTATATTATGCTTTACACTAAATGCCTCAAATTCGGTTACATGAAAGTCATAAGAATGTAAAGAACTTTTGATCAATATCATTTTTCCACAATAGAATACATGGAAAATAGGACAGAGAAAACAAATTATCAATAGAAATGACTAGTTATTTGTTTGCCCATCTTACACATATTCAATGCTGATTAACACATGGGATGCCCTAAATCTATCAGCTTCTGATTCTGAGATCCTCTTATTTTCACTTCGTATTCTTCCTGGTTTAGCTGTGAGAATGAGAATATAGATAATGGATTGTAAGAATGATTGCCATCTCTAAGTCTCCAACACATTCTAGTTAGTTCAGAACAAGGTGCATTGGTGGATATGCTTTTATTATATAATTTTGTTTGTGTCTATAGTTTTCCTTTTGTTATTCTGTGTCACCACTGGGTGTTGCTACTTGATTACCTTGCATGAAACTGATCCATATTTTGCTGTTGCTGCCTTGTGAAGTATGGTTTGCTATTTTCTACCAGTTTATTTACTAAGACAATTCACATGATGCATTCACAGATTTTACAGAGACTGATTTCTACCCTCGATCGATGTGCATCACGTACTTGTAGTTTGCCCCTTGAAACTGTTGAGCTTATGCCTGCTCACTGCAGCAAGTTCTCTTTGACATGCTTGCAGAAGCTATTTTCCTTGTGCAGGTTACATTTGCTTTTATTATGTTGTGTGGTCTGTTGAATATTTGTTGGGTTCAATTTCTCATTCTGAAGGTCTTACTTGCAGCTTTGAAGAAAGTGATTGGAATTTGTCTAGATCTGAAGCTAGCAAAATTGGACTCATGACTCTGATGTCCAGATGTGACTTCATATTGAGAAAATTCTTGACCGATGAAAATGACTTGGGTTTGTGCTAAAAGGACTTCTCTCTTTTAACCCTTCTGCTCCATTTTTATGTTGTTTGAATTCCTGTGTTATACATGCAGGTGATCGTTCCTTGCCTCCTGCAAGGATGGAAGAAGTTATATTAGTACTCGAAGAGCTTGCCCGTCTTGTAATTCATCCAGAAACGGCCTCCTCTCTTCTTTTGTCTCCTCAGTTAAAGGACGGTATCTCTAAGGAGAATCTGAGAAGACATTCACATTTGCTGGTTCTATTTCCATCACTTTGTGAACTTGTTGCATCGAGGTAAGAATGTGAATTTGGTTATGTATTGTTTTGTACTTGTGCAACATCACCTACATGGTTACTTTTTGTTCCGTGAAATTTTATAAGGATATTTGAATTTTGTTAATAGTTAACTGATCAACATTAAATATGAAGATGGGAATAGAAAGTAACAATGCTGTAGAGTTTTGGCAGTTTGGACATTCTGCATTACTTTCACTAAATTGACATCTATGTTATTGCCTTGTATTTTTCTGAGGACAATTGGCTACGAGGGGATTTAAGATTGGGTGTTGTATAATCATATGTTGTTAAATGATGCAGAGAGGTTTTCTTCACCACCTGGATACAACTATTAACATTCTCACAACAATCATTTATACTAGCATGTCATATGATCTTTGTTTATTTTTAGAGATTCCATTAGATAACCTCTTCTCCTTCTGCTAGTAATTCAGTGGCTAAAAATCTGCATTGAGTTGCAGTGAGCAGACCCAACACCATAACAATTACTGAAGCTAAGAGTAAAAGCATCATGAGGGAACAACTTTATTTTCCAAATAATTAGGTGGAGTTGAGAATGAAATGATTTCAGTGGTAGAATAAAATAACAAATGGTAGATTAAGAGCTTATTGAGTTGAAGATAGCCTTCAGAGAGAGAGAGAGAGAGAGAGAGAGACACACACACACACACACACACACGCCCGCGCAGAGGGAGCAAGCTGAATGTAAGTTTTCCAGAAGTGAATTACTTGAAATTTCTTAGCCTGCATAGTTCCTGATTTGAAGTACTTTAAATTTCTTGGGCTTAGCTCCTGATTAGAAGATACCCACACTAGCTGGAGAAAATTTATATTCATTAATACATGTTTTCTGGTGAAAAAAATTTTGGGAACTGGAAATAATTATGTTCTTTTCATGTTTATGACATTTATTATTATATTTATTATTTACATATTTTTATTATTCATTTACTATTATGTACAATATTGAAAAACTGAGACTGGTTGACTTATTTCCAAATTTAATGCATAGTTTAAAATCTTTTTATGTGTATTTTTTTAAACAACAATTGATCATATTATTCAAAACATTTTTCTTGTTTCTTTTTTGTCTTAAGACCTATTTTCTTATATAGAAAGTTAATAGTTATGGCTTTTAAATTTTCGATTCTATATTATAGTTATTTTTTAAATATTGGAAAATATTGTTGTTAGAAAAGATTGGAAGAATTAATTCATACTTTATTACTAAAAAAGGTCCTAATTTATGGTGTAAGACAAGTACTATCATACTGAAAATATAAAATATCCTAACATAAATCTAATCATATAAGCTTAGAAATAAAATATAGGCATCCTACTAATTAGTTAACAAAATATGTAGAATATCAAATTAAATATTTCTAAATATTTTGATAATATTCCCAAACACTCACTCTTAAATTGAATATGAGGTAATGTTAAGATGTTCAATTTAGAATAAATCAGTAGTATAGCGGTACTCAATGGTAGAAAGCAAAGGCAGACAACCAGTCAACAACAGATTACCAGACAATAGACAATAAGCCAATAAATAGTAATCAGTCATCAAGTATTAGTAGTAGTTAAAAGTGCAGACAGTAGCAGCCATAGAAACAACTAGTAAACAAGCAACCAGAAACATGTAGAGATCACTGTACTCATGATTGCCACCAGTCATCTTCTTCATGAGGAGATTTGTGACAGGCAGTATTAACATCAGATGATCAGATGAAGAGGTAGAAACAACATAATTGTCCGCGACAGCAGTAGTAGGAGTACAATGCAATAGTTTTTCATATTCTTCACAGGTCTAAGAATTATATCAGAAGTTTGATTAGCCAATGAGTTGGTAGTTTTAGCATCAGTAGAAGTGAGAGAAGCCCATTCAAGTTTGCCAAATTTAATCCAACACTTTTCAAAATTATGATTGTTCAGACCACAGTGCTCACAATGACGTGGTCCTTTAAAATATTCCTTTCTACACCCTTTGCCTTTACCACCTTTGTAACCACTATCATTCATAACCAAAGCAAAATACTTAGAAATAATGGTAGAAATAGATCCAGAATTTCCTCTGACAACATAAAGAACTCGACTGTACATAGATACAGTAAGAGCACTGTTGTAATAGATGGTCTCTTATAGAACTAAGGGAAGAATGAAGTCCAGATAAAAATTCAGCCACTAAAAATTCTTCCCATAGGGTCTTTCTAGTTTGGACATCACAATTCAATGGATGATAAATTTGGATTTCATCCGCAGCTCCTTTGAGAAAAGCAAAATAATCTGTGACAGATTGTCCATTTTGTTTCAAGGAAAATAATTTTCCATATAACTCAAAAACTCAAGATAATTTTTCTCTTGAGAATACATCTCATGTAATGTATCCTTCGTAGCTTTTGCTAAACCAAGAAACATACTGTTAGTAGCGACAGATTTTTCCATGCTATTAAGTAACCAAGTCATAACAAAGAAATTCGATTGTTGCCACAACGAAAACTCAATACTTTTGGAATCCGGAGGAGCACAAAGTATATGATTTAACTTATTTTGAGACCCAAGAAATAATACAAAAGCTTGAGACCATAAAACATAGTTACGGCCATTTTGTTTCACGGTAGTTCCAAGAGCAACTTTATTTTCTCTAGTAGAACAAAAATTAACCAAGTATAAACCGAAAGGAAAAACTATGACAAAACCATGTCTGTGGTGGTACATACCTAGGCGCTGTGGCTTTGGGCGATGACGGCAATGGTCACATTCAGGTAGCATTGACCAGAGAGGGATTAAGGATACTGTACAGCAAGAGAACTCACTGGCCAGAAGCAGTGTGCTTGGTGTCTTGGTCTGGGTAGGGGCACATCAACGTGGGCAGATTGTTGTGGGGTTTAGACAATGTTTGGCTAGGAATTATGGTTTGAGAAATTGGAACAGTTAAGAAATGTAGAAAAATATAGTAATGGTATATATATCTCTGGTACCATGTTAAAAAAGATTGGAAGATTTAATTCTTACTTTATTATTGAAAGAAGATTCAATTTATAATATGAGATAAATACAACCATACCCAAAATATAAAATATTCTAACATCAATTTAATCATATAAATTAGGAAATAAAATATACTCATCCTATTAATTAGGTAACAAAATATGTAAAATATTAAACTAATTATTTCTGAATACTTCGATAATATTCCCCGACAATAGTTATTGTGTTTATGTGGCAAGTTAATGTCTTACTTCTAGAAATGGATTATTTAATTTTATGCTGGCTAATAAAAATTATAATTTTAAAATTAAAAGCTTGGTTATATTAGAATATTTTGATAAAAAATTAAATTTTAAAAGGCTCTTTTAATTATGTAAACATAATAAATAAAGAAAAGATCATTGAAATTTTGATTTATACAAATAAATTTTGGCTAATAAAAAAATTATTTGATCAGATACTTAATACAAAAATATAGGGAGTGAAGTTAAAAAGGTAATAAAATGGTGATCTGAATTCTGATTTATACTCCCTTCAGAAAAATTCTGATTTATACAAATAAATGAGAAAAATAAATTATATTTTCTATGAAAATAATTATCTATTAGTGAGGGAATTCAAAATTTTTAACTATTTAACATTCTTTGCTTTTCAAAGTACATTAGTGTTTTCAAAATTCATGTTTTAAAAAATAATGACCAAATTAATGATGTTTAGTTATAATTAATTTTATAGTTTAATCACTTTTTGTTTTTAACTTTTTAAATTACACTCTTGCATACAATTCCACTCTATTTTTTGTTAAAATAGTTTTTATGACCTTCATATTCCAAATTCATTGTTCATAATTTAAGCTAGCTTATATAATATATTAGTCAAATTCATTATTTAGTATATCTGCATTCAAAAATAAATTTTTACTTTGTATATATTACTTCTTCCTTCTCCATTATAGTATAATGGAAAATGGTTTATAGAACACTAAAAACTAATAAAGTATGAAGAACTTCAATACTAAATTGAAATCAATTAGTCAGAGATATGTTGATCTGTACTGATCTTAGTTTCGTAAGAAATTCAGTATAAAATTTTAGATTTTTATTTTAATATTATCCTTATAGCACTACCTTTATTTTCAATATTATTTCTAAATTAACTGGCTTTCAATTAAATTATTAATAATTATTTTAATAGTAAATTAATTCAAATCAAGAATGTCTGCATTATTAATGTAGATTTTTTTATATTATGATATTCTTTATTTGTGTTATTCATATAAAATTTCAATTCCTTCATATAAATTTTAAAAATAGTTATTTAATATTGTCAATATTGCTTTTTAACTTGATCCTATCGTATCTATATAACAAGTTATAGCAACAGCTTTATTGGCCCTGTTAGCTAATTTTGACCTAAATTTTAATTTATTTATTTTTTTTTTTTTAAAACTGTTTCATTGGTAAGTTATATGTTGGTGACATGCCACTAATATATACAACTCAAAATTTAAGAGAGATGTTCTATAAATCAATTTTATGTATTCAAACATTTTGGGAACGTTATATAACGGTTGACTGTATAAGTTCTTTATAATTAAGTAAAATTATTTTCAACTTATAATAAAAAGGAAATAATCCAAACATGAAGGAAATATGCTTTTCAATTATTTTTGGTTGTTTAAAAGGATTGTCCCATAAATCAAGTAATCATGTTTTCAAATATTTTACATAAAAATATTATATAATGATTGTTATATAAATGTCTTCTTTAATTTTTGTATTATTTCTTTCAGCTCATACTAAAAAGAAAATGCTACATAAATCCTTGAATTGCATTTCTGATTATTTTTGGGTGATTCAAATATACATTTCCTCTTTGAATTTATAATGGCCTTCTTTCATCATCTAGTTGCATTATTATTGTCCTTTTTGTTAGTATTAAATTTCATTAATTCACAATTCATATATTATTGTAATATTCCTACTAATAATTAGATATTATAATTCATGAAAGTAAAGTTAAATTATTTCATAAATCAAGAAATTACATTTTCAGATATATCTAGGGGTGAAAATATTAGATAATTATTGACCATATAATTTCCTTTCTTCAATGTAAGCAAGTTGCTTCTGCTCATGTTAACTTTAAAAAAAAGTAATGTTTCATAAATATCAATACTTATATTTTATAAAATTTTTGTTGTATTCCTAAATAAAGACTTTCAACATAACTAATGAAGTCAGCAGGCTCGTGTTAGCCTTGTGTATAAAAATTAAATTTTTAATATAATGTCCTTTGTTTGTTCATTGCTAGCTAGATTTTATGTTTTTCCCTTAACTTATTATATAATATATTGTCAATATGGATTTAATTGATATTTTGTTGAATATTTATTGTCTTTTATTCTAATTTTCATATTCATATATTATTTAATATAATTCTAAATATTCATACTAAATATTCTTAAATGAATGCATTTGTTTTGTATTTTTTGTAAACCATTTCAATTGGACAAGTCTATTACATTTCATTTACGATTTATTTATGCTACTCATTTAACATTTATTTGCATACTTGTTTTAAACTTTAATTTATTTTTTTGTGGTATATACTTTGCTTTAGATTTTTATTTATGATTATTTTTTAATATTCAATACATTAGTTTATTTTTGTTATGGTTATTAAGTTGACATGCATTATAATATAGTTTATCATCAGTCAACCATATAAAGTTACCACCTAACACCATTCCTGTTATGTATTTGCTATTTAAAGATTTTCTTTATTTTTATATCATTATTCTTATTATTTAATTTTTTATTTTTAAATTTTATTCATCTATCTATATTGATAATATTTTTTAAATTTAATTACCTTGATACTAAATTTGACTATTTATTGTTTCATTTTTAATATTTTTTCTTCTAACTTATTAATTCTTTTATACAACTATCTTTTTTCTTCTCATTTTTTCATGTATTAAATTTATATATTATATTTTAAATATATTTTTGTTATATTATATTCATGTAGAATTATTTATAACTTTTCAATCAAATAGTATATTTTATCATTAAATCCAAAGTTTCATATGTCATTATCGAATTATATTACTGATTATTAATCTCTCAACTGGAAGTTATATTAAGAAAAAATTATCACATATTTTATATAACTGATAAGAATTTCATATTTTCAATAGTTTATACTGTAAATTTATGTCATAATAATAGTGCTTTTGATGTATGTAATTTATTTGTTTATTTGAAATTTTAGCTCATTATTGTAACTTGTTTTACCCTACTATTTGTTTTATCTTTTATAATTTTATTAAACTGATTTATATTTTTAAAATTTCAACACATTAATCCATTTTGTATTTCTTAGAAACTATAGTCATAAAATCAATATCTTCCAATATTTTATCATTTTTTAATTTCTTTGATTTATAAATAATTATATAAGTAGCTTGAATAAAGTATTTAAGTTAGGAGTCTATTAGCTTTTTACTACTAAAAAGTTTATATTTAGAATATAATTCTATCTTTGCCTAACCTTATTATTTTTTAATAAAATGAGTATGTAATTAAGGATATATTTGTCTTTTAACAATATAGCATAAACACAAGAAGAGGTTAAACATTCATATTTATAGTATGGATAATAAAGTTGACTTGTTTACATTTTAAAATGTTAATTTTTGGGTGGGTTTGGAAAAAATTGTTTGGAAAAATGGAGTGGCAAATGCAATGAATGCACTGATTAGTTGTTGGTCATTTTTTCAAAATTGTTTTTTATTGTTTAGTCGTTTTCAGTAGGCATTGGGAGAGGTAAATATATATTTTTACTTGATGATGTTGAGAACGAAAGAGTGATTGATTTTAATTTTGTTGTACTTGAACCACAATGTTTAGTGTGAGATTATGGTTAGAGTGCAAATAATGTGATCTAGATCTAGATGATTACATACTAAAGATCACGAAACCATAGACTAGAAAATATAGGTATGAAATATTCTAACAAGTGTAATGATTTAAATATGTATGAAGGATATATAAAAATGTGGTATTTGAAATTCATATAGAGCAATTAATATGATCTTTTTAATAATTTTTTAAAAAAACATGAAAAATGAGAAATTTTTGTGGGATGTATTTTGGATGCTTTGATGTGACCAACTTATTAAGGTTAAAGGAAACCAAATATTGATTTACATATTATATTTGATTTTAATTGTGACAATACATTAAATTGGAAACATGTGCGTGTAAGGTTTATTCTAGTTTTGAAGCCTGTGGCAATATTTGAGGAGGTGGGATGTATTTTGGATCCTTTGATGTGGCAAAATTATTAAGGTTAAAGGAAACCAAAAGATTGATTTACGTTTTATATTTGATTATAATTGTGACAATACAGCAAATTGGAGACACATAATGTATAAGGTTTATTCTGGTTTTGAGGCCTGTGGCAGGTGTTCATTATATACTGGGAAAAACTGATTAATAAGCTGGTATAAATATTTTTCTTCTGTTGATATAGGGGCTCACATTCCTTTCCTCTCAAATCCACTTGCCCTTGTCTAGGCCACGGCAAACCCTTCTAGGCCACACATATGGGTTGGACCCCTTTAATAGGGCATCAAAGTGGAACCCTTCAATGTTCATAGGGTGAGACTTGTGCGTGTAGTGCTCTAAGAGAGTTGGCCCTGGGTAGGGCACACTACACAAGGATGAGTTATGGGTTAGATTTGGTTGAGCAATGGATCTTAGACTAATTATAAAGTGGGGATGCTTTCCTTCATAGAACTCAGTTTTCTAGAAGTAGCTTGAAATACGTGACACCTCACTTGGTTACACTAGATCGCTGAAAAAACAAACACAATGCAAAGTAACTCAAATATGAGCCTTTCACTAGTCATGAATGAAGTGGTTCATTTGTGTCCTAGTCTCCTATAGATTCTATGAAGGATAGAGGATCTCTAGGAAAGCCAAGGAAAAAGCAGAAACAGGTGGATAAATTGAGCTTATTGTTAATTCATTTTGAGCTTCAAAGAGATTGCTACTTTCGTGAAATAACTGATCTCATTCTTGCTGTGGTAGAGATAATTTGTTGGTTATTGTTCATATATTCTACTTACGTATTCTAAGATTTCATGACCTCTCTCTTGACAGGGAATCGAGAGTTAGAGAGCTTGTACAAGTATTACTTCGACTTGTTGCATCAGAATTGGGTTTGCAAAAGCTTGACATAAATAGTTAAGAAATGGGTACGTTGTGGAATATGACCTCTGTTAACAAGTCTCTCAATACAAGTCATATGTGCGGGCTTTAGATAGGGTATGTATGAGGATTTTCTCTCTCTCTTCATACTGGATTTACGCCTGTGAAATAGTGAAATGGTATATAATGGGCTTCATCTCCTGTTATTTGTCTTTTGTTTTTATCAGCCCATACTTTTCTTATATAAATAAAAACTTAATTACATCACAGCATGCAGGCATTTCCTGTGTTTCAACTAACTCTACGAATGCTCTCTGAGTGCAAAATGTCACAAAAAGGATGGAAAAGTATCAAACTGCACATTCCTTACTGACAACACAGTTAGCCAAAAGGTGAGCAGATTTATTTAGTTCCCTGTAGCAAAATGAAACTTGGATGTCTCAGGGAATCTGTCGGCTCCTTGGTCTGTCCTTAGCAGAGGAGCCAGTATTCTGTTGACGGTGGTTTCCCTGCATAGGCAAGCAACCAGGAAACAAGAGTCGGAGAAATGAGGAGTTGTGACCATTGAATGTGTGATTTGCAGTCCTGCAGTGCACCTTTGTTGTTTGATGTGTTGTCAATATACTTCTAAAATCCTGAAAAGAAAGTTCCTTGGGTATCTGTAGTGGTGGTGTGAATACCTTCAGCGCTGTGTATTCTTTGTGTGCACCACTATCAACAGCAATCCCCTGAGGACTTGCCAATAAGAAATGTTCCATGAATATGCTTACAGAGTTGTAATGTGATGGGAGATGTAGGGTGAAAGAATCTCCATTCTAGAATTATAAAATTTCTAAAAGCTAAATCATCTGAGTTTTGGGCGAGGCCAACAAAAATTAAGACTTTAAAGACCACGTAGGTGAGTCACATGTGCGTATGTATTTTATGTGTAATAATCTGATTTTGAATGGAGGTAATAACTGGAGTTTAAAAATTAGCGTGCACGCACAACATATGTATACAAGAAAAAAATATTTTTGGGAGTTATGTTTATTTAAGAGTAATATCTTTTATGTATTTATAAAGGGAGTACGGATAGAATTTTCCAGTTTAGTTATAGTATCAAAACACAATAATAATAATAATAATAATAGTCCAAGGCCGTCGACATGGGTGCGCAAGCTGTCCGTGGGGAGTGTTGACAAAGTATAAATAAACAGGCAATAGAAGATTTAACCAACAATTTCAGGATGATACATCACAAAAATTCAATGGAAAGAGACGCTCAATGTGTCACAGAGCCAACCGTACGGAAGGACAAACATATCAAGACGGGACAGAGGCAACAAATTTTGGAAATTAGAAGTTGAGATGGACATTCAAGTTCTGGAACGCAAGAAGCATTATGCAAGAAACCAAGCCTCTGAAATTCAAGCTATTTACACATGAGCTATCTAGAATGTTTAGCACGTAACAGCACTAATTTAATACTATTAGTTTTAGAGATATTGTTCAGAGCCCTTTATTGTGTTTATGTCTCCCGTAACTCACCTTTGTTTTGGAGACTACAATTTGCTTAGTTCAAGTTAGTTTGTGGATCTGAGTCCAGATATATGTGATTCGCACTTGGATAGAATAGAAACTCATTGTTGAGTAGGTTTCCACCCAATTATTAGAGAAAAGTGGATGCACAACTGTAAGAGTGTACGCAATACAATACGGTAAACCAATCAAATAAATCCTAACCAAAATTTTGATGTATATTGAATATCGAACCAAACTTAAAATTCAGTTTGGTGCGATAATTTTTGAAATTTTGGTTTTTAGTATTTAGGTTTTGTACACCGTATCGAATCAAATACCGAATTTTTTTTTTCATTTTTTACATTAATAATGCAATTTTTTTATTAATATTATTTTTTTTACTGTGATTTGTGTTTTCTTTAATATTTTAGTTTTAATTTTTAAATTTTTCTATTAATTTTGTCATTTTTTATTTTTATTCCTCTTTTTTATTTTATTTTTCTATTTTTGAATTTTAAAAAAATTCAGTTACCAAAATACCAAATTAAACCGAAAAAATTAATTTCGATATAAAACTAAACTAAAAAATTCAATTTGGTATGCCAAATTTTCGATTCAATTTTATTGAATGAACATCCCTACAGAAGTAGAAATGGAAATGGGGTGGGAGATGCTCCACTATCCCTCAACCCATTGCTAAAAATCTCTCCGACTCCCCCCCATCCCTTCCACCACCTCCTTCTCCCAACCTGACTCCTCCATGAGTGTTTATTGGAAAAAAAAAATAATTTTGACATAAAAATTATTTTTAAAAATAAAAATTTAATTATGTTTGCTTCCTCATAAACTAATAAAAATCCGATATACGAGTTAATTTCATAAGAATAGCAAACATAATATACTTATCATATTAGTATATCTAAAATAATTATAACGAATTATATATTTGTTATATTAGTATGCTTAATGTTAAAAAATTTAATTTTTTACAAAATATTAGTCTCAAAAGGGATTAATTATAGTAGATTTCACATTAAAATAAATAAATCAACACTGACACGACAAAAATTGTATACAAATATTTTATATAGATGAATAAGAGTGCACACATATATATTCAATCTAAAACAAAAGGATGAGTTGTAATCCAATCTACATATTCAATTCAAAATAAAATAATAGATATAGAAAAAAAAAAAAACAAAGTATATTTAATCTATATACTGAGAAAATAAAAGAAACAAAATGATAAATCATTAATTGTTTGAAAGTTATATAAATTAGAAATAATATTATATGAATTAGAAATAAATCATTAGCAAAAAATTAAGAAAAACAAAAAGTAAAAATTTAGAATTGTGGAGAGAAATAGTCATGAATTTAGTTTTGTCTTACTTTACAACTTTTATCATGGAAAAATATTAATTTTCATAACAAGACTATATTTTATCATAATTAAAACAAATATTTAATTATAATTAATTATTTTAAAGTTTTTTGTTTTAATTTTCATAGAATGAACAAACTAATTACTTAATTGACTAGTTTTTAAATTAATTAAAAATATGTACAAATTAATTACAAAATATCTCATATAATTAAATACAAGCTTATAATCCATTATAATTAAAACAATATGTATAGACCCACACAAACACAACACCTATATATAAATTAATTTATTCGGGTGTGGGGTGGGAATAAATTCCCCATCTTCCTGTCCTACTTTAAAGCCAAAGAAAAAATATTTCTCCACCCCACAATCATCGCATCCCAACTTCTGCTCTATTTCTTTCCCATAGGAAGAGTGTTTGTAATTATTCGCACCCATTGTCATACCTATGTTGAAGGAAATTCACTGAGTTGCAACCCTAATAATTACAAATACACACACTATTTTATTCCATGCACTTCATTATTTGGCAAGCTTTATTTACGCTATAGAAAGCATTACAATCTTTATTAAGTGTTGAAAAGAAAAAAAAAAAACAATCCATGCAGAAGTGTATCAAATTTCTACCACACAACAATGTTAAACACTATGTTTATATGTCAACTTTTATCCACTTTTGTCCCATCAACATATATATTTCAAACATGCTACTTTACTAAATAATTTCCTCATATTTTTTACACTATGATTAGATTTTTCTCACATAATTGTTTTCTCCTAACAAAATTTACACCAAAACATAGAAAAATTCGCAAACTTTTTAGTTGTATATTGTACAGTAAAATCATAAGCAAATATAATTACTCAAACGGCTCCCTGATTAGTCTTGATACAGAGCACAATGTACTACGCAGAGGGAAATTTGTTGACTTCACGCAGCTAATAATTAAAAAAGAAAGCTATTTTTTTTACTTCATGCATTTTATTATTTGTTAGCTTTTGTGAGATTGTGTCCCAATAACATCGTTGACATATATTATGACATGATTCTCACTTAATCAATGTTTTCTATTTAATAATAGAACAAATCTCGATCATTGATTTTGATACTTGATTGATATACAAAATTAAAGTTGTGGATATATAAATTAGTCTTCGCTCTAGATATTAAGGCTACAAAAACACTATTTATCAAATTCTTTGTAACGTGAAAAAAGGTTTAGAGTGAGAAATCAATTTATTATTTTATTGTCATTAACACGTTTGGTCAATTGTTGTTCATGATCTGCTTTGATGGTTTACTTGAAAAAAATAAATAAATAAAGGGAAAGAAAAGGAAAAGGAAAAGGAACAATAAAACTAGTGCCGAGGATGCACATACGTACGTATGTCGGCCAATCTGCCAAACCAAACAGAACACATAATGTCAGTAGCATATTTTATGGATGGAGCAGTAATTTGATAGCGGAATCAATTCACGCAATGAACCTTGGATAAAATTGATTTGTTATGATTGCAAGTTTGGACAGTGGTCGGATTATAAATATGTTTTTTTTATCATGCGGCACGACTCTGTCTCTCTTAACTCCTGTTTAGTTGATTCAATTGTCGGGTACTTGTTTAAAATTTATGTTTGGATGGAAATTTCGATTTTGATGGTTGCCTCATGATTTGTTTAATGTTGTGATGATCTTGCAAGCATTGATATAAAGTGGGAAGTTTGTTAGTCACCAAAGTGGCTAAACTAACTCATGTCTTAAGTGGTCATCTATCCACGACTGTTAATGTCATTATTAAATTTATATAGATATACAACAGTTTATAAGTCATTAGGATTTCACTTTATTAGTCATCGAGGAGCTAATAAGATTCCGAAGCTATAAGGTAAGAAATTTAAGAAGAAGACACCTATTAAAACGTCACCGGTTGCTCTGAATGCTAAAGGGAAGAAATAAAAGGTAAATAAGTGTCACTTTTATAAACAAGAGGAACATTATTAAAAAGATTACTTGAAATGAAAGTTTGATTCAAAAAGAAAGGTACATCTAACCTTTTTATATGTTCCGAATCAAACTTGATTGAAGTTCCTTCCAATACTTGGTGGTTTGATTCTAGTATTACAACTCATGTTTCTAATATGATACGCCAATTCCTTATGTTCTAAACTATAAACCTAATTGAGAATTTGCTATTCATGAGAGACTGCAAGAAGGTTCCAATTGAAGACAAGGATTTATCGTCTAATATTGAATATTGATTATCACCTAGATTTAATGCAATCTCTCATGTAACTTCAATTTCTCAAAACCTAATATCTATTTCTAAACTGGATGTTGATGGGTTCACTTCAAAGTATGAACATGGTTGTTTCAATTTATTTAAACAAAATTCCATTATTGGTTGTGGAATTCTTATGGATGATTTATAAAAATTGAAACTTAATTTTAAATTTTTTCAAGCCCCTATTTTTTGTTTATCATAATATTAGAACTAGGTGTAGCACAATGAATCACATTTCCTACTTGTGGCATAAATGTTTAGGTCATATATCCAAGGAAATGTTAAGAGAGATTGGTAAAAAAGACAATCCTTCGAAATTTAAATTTTACCTATCTTAGCATATGTGTCGATTGGATTAAAGAAAAGCAAACTAAACATAACAAGAATGGTGCCACAAGAAGCACTCAGCTCCTCAAAATTATACACATCGATATATGTGGGCCTTTTGATAATCCATCCATAAGTGGAGAAAAATATTTCATCACCTTTATAAATGATTTTTCATGTTATGGATATGTCTATTTGCTTAATAAAAATCTCAAGTTGTAAATGCTCTTGAAGTATTTGTAATGAAGATTGAAAAGCAATTAGAAGAAAAAAAAAAAGTGAAAACTGTAAGATCTGACAAAGGTGGTGAGTATAATGAGAAATTTGATGAGTTCAGACAATGTTTAGGTCCATTTGCAAAAGTTTTTTGAAAAACATGGCATTTGTACTTAATATACTATGTCAGGCACACCTCAACAACATGGCTTGGCAGAAAGATACAATAAGACATTAATGGATATCGTTAGAAGTATTGTGAGTAATTCCTCATAATCCAAAACTTTATGAATGCATGCACTTAAAAGTGCTGTGTGTCTACTAAATAGGATTCCAATTAAGTCCGCTACAAAAACTTCTTTTTGAGGAAAACTAGTTTGAGACACCTATATGTTTCGGGGTTGCTTGCTCAGCAAAAGGATGAATTCATAATCCACAAGAAAGAAAATTAGATTTTCAAATGGCGAGTGGCTACTTTATTGGCTAATCTGAGAAATCTAAAGGGTATAGATTTTACTGTCCAAACAATAGTTCAAGAATTGTTGAAACAGTTGATGCCAAATTTATTTAAATTGAGGAAAATAGTGGGGGTGTAGAAAAACGTATTGTGGATATTAACGAAATAAGGATTGCTGATCCATCACCCATAAATTTTCCAACGTCCACACCTACACCAAAGGTTGTTCTAGTATTGAAAGGACAAAGTGATCCTAGGCAACATTTGCATGAACCACCACCTCATGAAAAAACTAACTTATAACCATCTGATATGAATGAATCACATGGAATAATCTTAAATAAACCTATAAGGACAAGAAGATCAACTATTCCGATGATTATGTGGTTTATCTGCAAGAGTTAGAATTTGGTTATGGCATTTATAATAATCATATTTCATTTTCACAAGCCATAGAAAGTGATGAGTTTAAGAAATGAATTGATGTCATAAAAGATAAGTTAAACTCAATGGCACAAAACAATGTCTGGAAACTCATTGAATTGCTGGAAGATTCTAAACAAATCGGATACAAGTAGGTCTTTAAGACCAAACGTGATTCAAATGGAAATATTGAATAATAGAAAGCTAGACTTGTTGCAAAGGGTTATATTCAAAAGGATGGCATTGATTATAAAAAGACATTTTCACCTGTCTCAAAGAAAGATTCCTTAAGAATAATTATGGCTTTAGTAGATCAGTATGATTTAGGGTTACATCAAATAGATGTAAAAACTACCTTTCTAAATGGAGATCTTGAAGAGGAAGTTTATAAGAATCAACCTAAAAGTTTTTCCATAAAAGGAAAAGGTCACATTGTGTGTAAACTTAAGAAGTCAATATATGAACTCAAACAAACTTCCCGAAAATGGTATATTAAGTTTAATAACACTGTAACATTTTTTGGTTTTAAGGAAAACACTATTGATCGTGTATTTGCAGAGAGATCAGTGGAAGTAAATTTGTATTTCTAATTCTATATGTTAATGGCATTCTATTTGCTGCTAACAATTTGGGCATGCTGTATGAGAGTAAAAATTTTGCCGTGAAGGGAGAAGTTCATAAATGAAGAGTGTGTTTTGAACACATTAAGATGGATCTTATGATTGTAAATCTATTAACTAAAGGTTTGTAACCAAAGACATTTAAAGAGCATGTTCAAAAGATGGGCCTTGGTTATATTGATGATTATTATTAATAATGTTTTAGCACTCTTGAGCTCAATTATGGGTATTTTGGCAAATTCTCTTGTTCATTATGATTGTGTACACATCATTGTTGTTAACAAGAAATTTAATGTCCATAGCACATTCATGTGGATCTTGATAATATTTTTATATCACTTATGATGCTTAACTTGATAAATTAGTAGTGTAGTAGTATACGGAAGGAAGTATGCAATGTTCTAATATATAATCGCCATAACCTACATTACGTGATTTATCTTGTTACGGCAAATTATAAAGATACAAAGAGATTTGTTTATGTGCGCTTAATATTTATACTATTAATATAAAATTTTGAAATATTAAGCCAAGTGAGAGAATGTAAGATTGTGTGTCGATACTGTGAACACATGTTATACCATGATATAAAATATGTAGGTATTCCATATAATTGAAGATTCTTACTTAGTTAATATTTTTGATAATCTAAATAAAATTATACTTGATTTGAATAATTTGAGGCTTAATTTATATTATCTTGTTTAAAATTTCATTCAAAAGGAAAGATTTGACAATTGAAGTACATAGAATCAAGACAAGTAAACAATAAGTGAAATAAAACTCTGAACTAGAAGCATTAGACCAAAGAAATGCAAGATTGTGGTCCAAGACATTGTTGAAATGAAGACTTGTCACCTAAACCATTACCTAAGCAAATCGCTAGTGAGACGGTTGATGAGAACCAATAGAAATTTGTCAACCATCGCCACCCTGTTGCTTAGGGGACACCCAAGCAATTGCTTAAATTATGCCTATCACCTAGATGACAAAGGAGCGACCAGCATCGTCTGTTCTGTCGCCTAGGTGATGGAACAAGCATTATCCTTCTCTCTTTCTCTTCTTCTTCCTCTTCTTCTTTCTTTTGTTTTTTTTTTTTCATTTTACTTTATTTGTGGCTATAACAGAAGTAAAGCCACAAGTAATGTAATTTGATCACAATTATAAATTATGGGCTTATAATGAAACGAAGATTTTACATTCACAAGGGATAAGAAAAGTAATTCATAAATTTTTATTTTCAATTAAATTAATTATCAGATCATTGAATTAATTCAATTAAAACTTTGGTATAATTTAAAAAAGTATAGTAAAGATTTAAGGAATTACACATCCCTAAAATAAGAAATTAAAATTGATAACTGATTTAATTGGTAATTAAAGTTCTAGTGTGTTGATTATTGCTTATATCTAGCTATATTCATCATACTCCTCTCTACTCTATTTAATTTAATTTACTTTATTACTTCTTTATTATCATGACATACTATTTATCTACTTAATTAAAATACAATACTATTACACAACATTCTTACTCCCTATTAATACAACAACCCTACTTTCGTATAGTGCATAAACAACCATTTATAGTTGTGACATAGTGCATTGAACTCACTTCATTTTCCTATTAAATAGTGGAATAAATCTCAATCGTTGATTTTGGTGTTTGATGAATGTAACAAATTGAAGTTGTAGATGCATAAATTGGTCACCTCTCTACCAATTAGGGTTATAGAAAACACTCTCTATTAAATTCTTTGTAACATAAAGAAAAATTTAAAGAGAGAAATTAATTTGTTTAAAGGTGGTGTCAAGGGCCACATCAACAAAACATGTCAATGCAAGCCTACACCAATGACTCGTTAGATGGCAGTTTGTGTTGGAGTTTGTTTTGCTTCAATTGAAAGGAATATTTATTGTTGTAGAAGGTATTTTTTTTGGTTAATTAGCAGCTGTTTCTGTTAGTTCTAGAATAGTCCTTGGCTCGTTATAAAAATATGCTCCACCAGTGAGCAATGCCTCATATAATTCTACCACAATCCTCACTATTTTTTCTCTAATTTCTTTTTCACCAAAGCATGAATCAACCATTCTTGACTGGTGGTGCTTTAAATTCTTCAAATCATGTCATTTTCCGCATCAAGTATGCAATATTACGTTCAACTAATTTGTGACAAATTATTTATTCATGATCCTAAATTTTATAAATGTTTTATGTCACGTAAAATTAATTTTTGCAATTTTATGTTTGCAATACAAAGTGTCATAATCTTTAATAAGTGTTAAAAAAATAAAAGGCTTACAAAAGTTTATCAAATTTCTGGCACATAAAACTGTAACACTAAGCTTACATATCAAATTTTATCCACTTTTATCTCATCAATATATATATTCCAAACATAATACTTCTTACTTTTTACACAGTTTTTAGATTTTTCACACATAATCTTTATCTCCTAACAAAATTTAGGTATAAACATAGCAAAATTTTGTAAGTTTTCAATTGTATATTGATAGTAAACAATAAGCAAATATAATTACCCCAGCATGGCTCCCAAATCCACAGCTACAACCACATTAACTCATAGCAAAAGTTGGCAAATTATTGCTTTTTGCTTCAGTAATTGCTGGTCCTTCCAGGGTGAAAAGGTTGGGATGGGTAGAATCTATAACAAATAAAATTGTAGGGGCAGTTTTGTAACTTAGCAACAGGGAAAAGATGTTAAGGTGTTCTAAGAAAAATGTATTATACACACACACACACACAGATACATACATGTGTGCAAGAATTTGGTGAATTGTTGAATCTTAAAAAAAAAAATCATGCTTATCATGTTTAATAGTGTAATAATGCATTACCAGGTGTTTGGCTAAAAATTATTTTTATTAACTTATAAAATCATATAATTTATAAAATATTTTTGAAACTTACAAATTTATATATTTTATTTTAAAAAATAAGTTAATAAGGTGTTTGAATATAAATAATAAGATCATATTACAAAAAAATATTAAAATTTACAATTATATGTAGTTATAATTTTTAGTATAATATTATAAAATAACTTAAATATTATTAATATAATGTAATTAAAAGTATTAATTTCATTTTTAATATATATATATATATATAATATGCAATAGACTATAAGAAGTTTAAAAATAAATTGAGAAAAATTAATTTATTTTTAACGAGTTTATATACTTCAAATATTTTATTTTAAGAACTTATAAGTCATTTTACTAAAAAAATTACCAATTACTTGTAAGAAACTTTTAAACTTTTAAACATATTATAAAATATTTTAAAGAGCTTATAAAGCTCACCCAATCACCATCTAAATAAGAATTTTTTTCCCCTCAACTTTTGAGTGGCTAAAGTTTGAGCTAAAATCTTTTAAATATTGAGTTAGTACACTATATTTAACCCTCTAATGATTGGTTTTATATAATTCATTATCTTTTGGAATTACAAAATTTTAAGGTAGAAATATTCCAGCCCCAATATAATTATTGTGTCGTATATTTAAAAGGTCCCACGGGTTAACTCTAAAGGCAAAACTTACCATTGACTCTGTTACATTATATTAATTGCCATTGAACTATTGTGACAAAATAATGCAAGTATCTGTGTATGTCTGCGCACATGCATGTGATCTGTGGACAAAAGGATCAAATAAGGGCTAGCAAGCAATAAGAAAGTTACATGGCTATTTCTATTGCACAGATACAAATTATTCAAAATTTTAAAATATTAACTGATTAATCTAATCAATAGACGATAATACAATTACCAAAAGTGTAGGATTAGAGATACCCTTGTTTATGTATTCTTAAATTGTGAGGAATAAACTTGTGTTTTTATTTGGCTAATTTAACATTTTAATCTATCTATATTAGATAATAAAAATATAATTGACTTTGGTTGCAAAGTATATAATAACAAAGATACCCTTAATATTATATACATATATATATATATTCTTATTTACTCTACTCCCACAGTTTTTATTTATTTTATTTACTTTCTTCAGTTTCTATTTATTCTATTTTTTCAAATTTATTTCTTCCTTTTATCATTTTATGAATTCTATGAACGCCATAAAATTTATATTAAGAAACTATTATTATTTTATTTATATGCACTGATATTGAGTGTCGTTGAATTTTAATTTATTATTTTTTCATTATACTTCAATTTTAATTTTTTCTGTTCTTCTTATCTTAAGTTTTTTCTTTGTCTTTTTTTATAAATAATGTTAAATATTATTTATATAATTATGCACACATTAGTCTTTTATAAAAGTTTTATGTCAATATGTAAAAAGAAAGAAAAAGGAAACCTATCTACCACATATATCATATATTTTATGGACTTTTTTTTTATTATCTTCTTCAACGGCATGACTTTTTTGTCTTTATTCTTTATTCTATATTAATTTTTTAAATATTAAAACTCTGTACTATGTAAAAACGTGTGTAATAATTTATGTTTTTCATTGAAGAAATAAAAAATAAATTTTTGTATGGAAGCCTCTCTTGATTGATGCATTTTTTTTAAGCAATTTAAATGTTGGTTAATTTCAATGTTTTTAAAATTGGACTAATTATCAAATTAGAAAATTCACTGAGTTATTGAATGACTAATCCAACTAGTTCAACCCTTTTCAAAAAATTAATTATTTAAATTATATATAATATTATGTATACATATATAATAATATTAAACTAATGTTATAAAATTAATTCTAGTCCATCAATTAATATATCAAATGATAAAAATAAAAATATTAAAAATATATAAAAAACTAAATTAAATTCCAAGAAAAACATAAATATTGAGAATGAGATTTTGAAAATTAAAATATCAAAATTAACAAAAAATATCATTTTAAGATGCAATATTGAAATTTTCAATAAGTCAATTAGAAAAATATATAGATAAAATAATAAAATAAATACAAGTAAAAAATATGTATAGGAAAAATTATATATACTAATAAATTGTCTAGGAGATAAAAATAAAATCATAAGAAAATATAAAATATATTTTATTTATTTTTATTTTTTTTAAAGGTCAATTTTTGTTTTTAAATTTTTTATCTATAAAAATATTTTAAAACAATTTTTAGCTAGTCTTGATTGGTTGAACCTAATGTTGATCAGCTTTGACCAGCTCCTGGCGATTCAAATGGCAAAACGTTTTATTAGTAAAAGTGGGTTGGAGAACTCGCTAGTTGCTACTCGAATTGGTCGAATTAGTCGATTTGGTCCTGTTTTTAAATCTTGATTAATTGAGTTTTTAATCAATTTAAATATTAAAAAATATAAATATTAATTAAGTTTTTAAGGCAAAACTATATAAGAATTTATCATTTAAGGATAAATTTGACATTATAAATAAGTTCATAACATTTATATGTTCATTTCTATCACCAAATATGAGAATAAAATTAAGAAATAACAGTTCAATTCTTTTCTAATTCTGTATACACACCAATTATGAGATAATTCACGACATTTCATTCAATTTCTATGTTTATTCCATTCTATTTTTATGATATTTTATTCATGCATACGAACCCTACAAATACGATAGTGATGAAACACAACGATGTTCTAAGTGTGCTAGTTTATATAGTCAAAGTTTAAAATAATTATTTAATTACTTAAATGTATATAAGATGTTCTAATTACTTAGAAGGATGATTGGTTATTTGATTATCAATTAGAGAAAGATAAATCGTTATTCATTAATAAATGACACCATATATTTTTAAAAATTATTGACACAGCATATTTCATTTACACCCCTCGAAGGATGGGGCAGGATGGCAAAAAAAAATTATAGCTGCAAATAATAATTATGAATGTAGGTATATACCAACCCACTTTTAATTTTATGAGAATTTAAAATAATAAACGATATATGATTGAACACCAAATTTGCAAATGCTTTCAATAGGATCATTTTAATTTCTGCACTCTATAATGATTTCCGAAAGTTGTCATCTGCAAAATCATGTGTTCAGTGCAATGAATGGTTGTTCAATGCACCACCACATAGGGGTCATGGGAAAAATACCTGGACTGTCAAAAACCACTTGTTCTCATACACAAGTGTGGGTGGGGCTGACTTTGTATCTGTACAGAAATTTTCGGACTCTTCAATTGCACTTATTATAAATATTAAAATTTTAATATTTAATTAATATTTTTATTTTTTAATATAAAATTTTTACAGTAATTTTAAGCACTTGGTAGTCCTGGGTGTGGTGGAATGAGAATGGTCCTAATGATTGGTGGGCTTAGGCACGTGGAGTCAACGCGAGCTCTGGAATCTGGTGTGGTACGCGTTTTGGCCCCAGTAAAAGCCTACTGTTAGATTAGTTCTTGACTTGAACATGACTTGCGTCCAGTTTGGGATTGGAGAGAAAGGGCTTGTTTGTAAAAGACTTCAGGACTATGTTTGTTTTTATTTTTAAGTGTGTTTTTTTTTATTTTTTGTAAAAGTAGGATAAAAAATTAAAAAAATATATCAATTGTAATGTGTGTTTTGAGTTGAGTAAAGAGAAAACAAGCATAGCTGTATTGTTTTAATCATGGAAATTTGGATTTTTTGTATAAATTTTGTTGTTTTTACATGTGAATTCATTATCAAATTGAGTGCAGCGAACAAATTGATGTAAATTTGTTGCTTTTGATGCGCGTTGTCCCATGCCAATGTATTAATAAATAAATGGGCGGCATTAAATAAACAAGGACGTTGTATACATAAAGAAAGAGTTTTTATCTATTAATGGAACTAAATGTTTATTAGTTAAGTCTAGTCAAAGAGATAAAAAGATAATGAAAGAATTGAATGATAAAGTAACTAACAGGTACTCAGGAAAACACACAAATATTGGAAACAACTATCACTGATTAGAAAATTTAGTCTCTTGTGGCATGATTGACATAAAAGTCGAGAGTGCTTTATGTTAATTATCAATTTATTCACTTTATTATGGATTATTAATTATAAAGTCTTTAAGATACTCTTTGGAATTCTCTTAAAGTTTTAACTCTGTATATTAGCCGGTTTTCTCTAGCTTAATCAAGTCAATTATAAATTTTATGATTAACTATGTTTCTCACACTAATTCTATAGTTTTATTCTATTATTCCTATAGAATTAATGTTTACAATTTAATGACTAACATATAGGTTTCACTCTCAGTTTTTTCTGGACAATCATAAATTAATTAAAGGATTGATGAATTCTTTTAATCATAATTTAAAACATCAATTATAAATAACAAATACAAGGACAATTAATCAAAAAAAAAATCATGCATTTATGGTCTATCACGATCCCAAGGTTGAAGAATCTAATTTAGCAAGACATGAAAATAGCAAATTTTATCAATGCTAAATTATATATATTTAACATAGTCTCAAAACTCAAGAAAATTGAAGAAATTTTAGTCTATGAGATGCAAAGAATTGAAGTAGTCCTAATCTTTGCATCTTCACCTAAAAGAATTTGTGTCTTTGCCTAGAAGAATTTACGTCTTCTTCCTAAGCAACTTGTATCTCCCCCAATGCACTTTCACGTCCAAAAGTCTTCTTCAATTAGAATTACTTTGTTTTATATGTCAAGTTGAGAAGAGGTAGAAAAGACGAGATTGCCCATAAAAAATCACGCTTACTACTTTTTTTCAATCAGCTTCGCAATTGCGGTAACGTCTCTCGTAATCACGGCCTATGTCTCACTATTGTGAGCTTGGATTGCGACAGATGGTGTCTTTCTATTGTACTCAATCTGTGGTTGCGAACTATGACTTAGCAGTAGTAGTATTGCTTCTCACTAATGTGAGCGTTGACTGCAACATTATCCAAAATGTGTTGCTTTCATTTTCGCGGGCACAAACTCTTGTCTCACAACTATGAGAACTAATTGCAAACTTGGCTTTTACATTTTCTTCTTGCAATTACAATGCCATTTTTTGTTATTGCAAATGCATTCCTTGTAATCGTGACCTACATACACTAGAAACTGTATTAAACATCTGTCATGTTCCAATTCACTCATTTCATTCAAAAACACTTAAAACACCTACAAAACGCTAGATTGACATTTTTAAACATTTGCAATCAATTAGTCTTCCAATTAGGGCACAAACTAGCAAGGAAACTAGTAAAAATATTAATGACAGAGGAGTGAAAATATTATAGAACCTAAAGTTATCAGCTTTTCGTGTGAATTCATTTTCAAGTAAAGTGTAGTGAACAAATTTATGTAAATTTGTTGTTTTTACATATGAATTCATTGTCAAGTAGAATGTAGCTGACAAACTAACAAAGAAACTAATAAAAATATTGATGACAGTGGAATAAAACTGTCATGGAACCTGAAGTTATCACCTTTTCATGTGAATTCATTTTCAAGTAAAGCGCAATGAACAAATTTATGTAAATTTTGTTATTTTTACATATGAATTCATTGTCAAGTAGAATGTAGCGGACATATTAATATCTTCTTTGTTTAAATTTGAATGTTTGAAAATTATGTTCGACAATCTTTATTCTATCCAACTTTTTTAATCTCATACCTATATAAGTTTGTCTGCTCACAACGCATTCTTTCATCAACTTTATTTTCAAATATAGTGATATTTGGATATTAATTCCAATCCCAAATACGTGGTTATCTTTTGAACAATTTTTTATCTTATTAAAATACGCATTCCAAATCAATAATAATTATTATTTATATTATATTATTAACCTAATAAAAAAATTTTTGTTGTATAAAGTCAAATTATTCAATTACCTTTATTTAAAATTCTTTTCATTTCTCTATCATTTATTTGTCATTTTTCTCTTAACTTATTGTTTTATTTGTGTCCTTCTTCAATGTTTTTCTTTTCAAATTGTTATGAACTTTTTTTATTTTCTTTATCTCAAATGTTTTTTTATATTTTCATAATTCATAAACAAAACCACACACTCATAAAGTGTGACACTTTTATTAGTTACTATTATTTTGATTTTTTTACTCACACTGTCGACACACTAACCTCCAAATGTAGGCATAATTTCCGTCTCCAATGAAATTGACTTCCAAACAAAGCCTTGAAGTTGAAGATTGGCAGCCTTTTTCTTTTTATTAATTCCAATGAAAAAGGGTGAACGTGATTTGTGTTGATTTCACTGTTCTTCTGAGCAGCTCACAAGTCCCAACCTCTCATCTCTTATCTACATTCATAAATTCTTATCGCAACAATTTTATTACAGAAAATAAATCTTACCACCGAATACGGAATCCAGAACGACGATGGCCATGTCAATGTCATGGCGTCGATAAAGATACGCCATTTTTCTGTTGGCACTACACATGCTTAACAATTGAAATGCCGGTAGATGTAACATGTCTCTTCGCTATTTTGTCCGTTTCTGTGAAAATTATTGCCGTTTTTTTATTGTTATTTTGTTTTTTTATAATAATATCGTATGGCACAGTATATAGTATTCTGTCTCTGTACAGTGTGTGTTGTTTGGAGCAGAGACAGTAGCAGACAGTAGTGTTGGGGTCTGAATCTGTGATGGAGCAAGGGGAACTGCTTCTTCCTGCTCATTTACTACCGCCATTGCAACGCTTTCGTTTCTCTCTCTTCCTCTGCTGCCAGACAACCTTCCTCCCATTGCCCTTCTTCTCAGTTCCAGGTTGCAGCAGCTCGTGATCTGGAGAACTGCACGTTTCCGGTCAGTTTTCTCATTGGTTTCTCCACGATTTCATTTTTTCTTCTTTTTATTTTTTAATGTGAAAGCCACGAATGAATCTCTTGAAAATTGACCTCCAGGTGCCAAATGAAATCCTCTTTCTTGCTTCTTCTATTTTTTGCTTGATTTCGGTTTCGCTTTTAGCGGTTTCCGAAATTTGACTTCAGTTTCTGCTACCTGAGATTAAGTTTAGGTTTTTTGCTTTTGACGTGGTGGATTTTGCTTAAAGAAAGGCATATTTCATGGTGCATTTTGCTCTGTGAGTCTGGATCTTTGTTGTGCATTTGTAATTTGAGTCAGAAAGAAGGATATATAAATTTATGCCTTGCAGTCAAATATTACTTGCTCACGGTTTAATGTTTCAAATTTTCGAATATATTTCCTTTTCCAGAATAAATGCATTGTAAATGTTAAAATTTCAATTTCACATTGTATAACTAGGATGCTTGTTCTTCTACACATCTATATTGGTCTGTCGCATATTTCAGGATAAATTGCTGAGTAATCTGTGATTATTCGGTGTGATTGCCCTATATCTTCACGGTAAGGGAAAATGTGGTGACATAGGTTGGACTGTTTCTTCTCTCTCTCTCTCTCTCTCCTCTGTTTTATGTTTCAGTGCAAAAAAAAATAAAGTCTTGATTTTTGTTCTTTTGTTAATGCATATTGTAGCAGGACTTGTATTAGTGGCCTTGCAAAGTAGAAAGGAGTTTAAGCTAGTATTTAATGGAGAAGTACGAAATACTGGAACAGATTGGGAAGGGAGCTTTTGCTTCTGCCCATCTGGTGCGGCATAAGCATGAAAAAAAGAAGTGAGCACTAGACAAGCAACGTCTTTGTCTTTTTATCATAGCTTATACTTTTCATATTTTCATCACGAATCAATTCCAGTGAATTGATTAATTGGTGATTGGTTTACAGCATACTGATTTTTTCATTTATCGTTTAGGTATGTCTTGAAAAAGATTCGTCTTGCCCGCCAAACCAATAGGACACGTCGATCTGCACATCAGGAGGTCAGTTGCCTCTCCCTATGTTAGTGTTTTTGCTTTTGAATAATTGAAACTGATGCTTGAAGAATAAGATTTGAAAATACTGCACCTAGAAGTAAACAATGCTTGGCTAAGTTATCGGTCATGACCATGAGAAGGGGACTTGCAAAGGAAATTACTTGAGTTCTTTTATTGACTGGTTTTTGCAGCGGTCCACTTTGTTTGCTTGCTTTTCATTTGTGGAAACAACCTCTCTTGTAATCTTGTTTGTCTGTCTGTTTCTTTTTCTCTCCATGAGTATGAAAAGGAAACTTGTAAATTATCTTGAATGAGTTATTTGCAAGACTGGTTTTGCAATGATGATCACTATTCAGCTAATGAGTTTTTTTCTGTTACCATGTAGATGGAGCTTATATCTAAAATGCAAAATCCTTTCATTGTGGAGTACAAAGATTCGTGGGTGGAAAAGGTAAATGTGGAATGCCTATTTACTGAGATTAATTACTCAATCCTCTCCGGAGTCAATTTATTGCGGGGCTGAAAAAAACAAAATGGATGCGTAGAAAGGGTATTTGTGGCTAGATCACCATTGATGAATAGCCAAAATTCATGTCTGTTATTGGTCTTTCTATTAAATATTTTTTTAATTCGAAGTTCCTTTATCATCTTAGTGTTTTTATCCCATAAATCATCACTAAAGAAAAAATGCAGTTGAATCACATAAGTGTCAAACTAGAGATTGGGATTGATCAGAGGAATTTTTGTTGCTAATTAGAGTCTATATTTCATTGAAGTAAACTTATATGGTTGAGGGCTCTCTTGAGCCGCAGCAGTCATAGAATTATAAATTAGTGATGAACAGAGAACAAATATTGGAACCTGTAGTCTTAGTTTAAAAACCTGTATCATCAATAATGGGGCATAATCTGTAGGAGTTTCCTAAGACTTATTTCTAAATTTCCAAATAGTGATACTTGGTGAAAATGCAAACAGAAAAGGAAATGTCTCACTGTTAGAAATGTCACCTTGAATAAGCTTTTTCTTTTCTGTTTGTGTCTGACCCAGATATTAACTGGAACATTCTGTGATTGTCTCAGGGTTGCTATGTGTGCATTGTCATAGGTTACTGTGAAGGAGGAGACATGTAAGCAGCTCTTCATGTAAACCTGATGCTTTAGTAGAGATATATGCTTTCACCAAGATCCCCTGTCATGATTGTAATTACACAGACACGTGCGCACACATGCACACACACTACACACTCGGAGGAATATGTTGTTCTAAGAATATAAACGAGACACACCTAGATTTCTTAAATTTCTTCTGCCACTTATCTATTTGTAGGGCAGATGCCATGAAAAAGGCTAATGGCGTTCATTTTCCTGAAGAGGTAGGGTCTTCCTTAGTCCTTGCCATTTTTTTTTGTTTTTGTGCTCGTCCCTTTTATAGGCCTGATATTTGTGGATGGTATAGCATCTAAATTGTAAGACTGAATTTCTTCAGAAGCTCTGTGGATGGCTTGTTCAACTACTTATGGCACTGGACTACTTACACACAAGCCATATTCTTCATCGTGATGTCAAGGTTAGTAATATAGTCTGTCCCCTTTGTAGATGTATGTTTTACTGTTATGAAGTCTTTACAACGGTTTAGTGATAAATCTGCATTATTTTGGCAGTGCTCGAATATATTTTTAACAAAAGATCAAGACATCCGCCTTGGTAAGAGATTTTTATTTTTTAATCTTTTATTTTGAGATTTAGAAAGCATTTACTCAAGTAAACTGTTGCTACAGGTGATTTTGGACTTGCCAAATTATTGACTTCTGATGAGCTTGCTTCCTCAGTAAGGATTAAGTTTGACAAAAATGACTCTCCTTTTATTTTACCATTAGCTCACCCATATTAGTTGTTTTTGCTGTTCTGTTTTTTCAGATTGTTGGTACTCCCAGTTACATGTGCCCTGAGCTACTTGCCGATATTCCGTATGGTTTCAAATCAGATGTATGGTCCCTTGGTAAGTGAAGGATTTTGTTCTCCTACCTCTATCCATTCAAAGCCACAAATAGAGACCCAAAATTTGTTAATCCTTTTTTCGTTTCAAAGTAGGTTCAAATCCATATTGATGTATCTATACATACATTCATACATACATATATATATTTCGACCAAATGTTCAAATCCATATTGATGTATCTATACATACATAGATACATACATACATACATACATACATATATATACATATATATATATTTCGACCAAATGTACTAATATCTACAGTGCAACATATCCAGGATGCTGCATATATGAGATGACTGCCCTTAAACCTGCATTCAAGGCATTTGTAAGTTGTTCTGCACTTAAACATAATCGTAATAATATAGCTGTGGAGAAATTGGAAGAACTAAAATATATTTTTCCCCATTAGTTGAATTAGAGATAGAAATAAACTAGAACTCTTAATATTAGAATCCTAACTAATTTAGGGACAAATTATTAGATACCTAGTACAATGTAAGCCTAATCCAGATAACAGTCCAACTTTTCTAGCGATAGTATTTATCTATAAGTTGAATTCTATTGGTTTTTGGTTGTGGTTATAAGGCCAATATTTTGTTGACTGCCTGCCAGGTGATGAAAACTAATATCTCTTGACAAAGAAAATCTCAAGTAGTCAAGTGCAGGCCAAAGTCCCAATTAATTGGTCTTAGGCCTATATTACATTCTTGTAGTATCATCTCTGTACCGGGACCCAAAGCATCAGGTTTTGGGTTTGACTAAACATTTGTCCACAAGGCTCTGTGTCCTTGTGCCATATGTGTGTATTTTCTATCTCCCATAGTTGTATGACAATGACTAGTCATGATATCCAATCCTTCTACAGACACTCCATGATATGTGGATAATTTATGTTATCACTGTAGGGTTAAACAGTCTGAAATTGAAATTCTCACAAAACAAATCAGTTTATTATATAATATTTAACATGTGATATCTCGTATCTCGGTCTATCTAATTAAAAGAACATTATCCATGTCTTAGCCATAATCAAATGATGAGAATTTAATGGGTGTATCTCTACAAAATGGCCTTGAGACTCCACTTTACCTTGTTTACTAGTTGTCATTAATTTTATGAAATATGTTATTACTGACTCCCTGAATTAACATGTTAAGCTATGTTGTCTGTTAGGTAGTGATCTTTAAGATTGTCACATTTATGGACAGGATATGCAGGCTCTTATCAACAAAATAAACAAGTCTATTGTTGCTCCACTACCCACCAAATACTCCGGGGCATTGTGAGTTCCTCCATATTATAGATTTTTGTTGTGCAGAAAGCTTGATTCTTCTCTCTCTCTGTCTCTCTCTATCGTTCTTTATGGAGGTTGGATGCTGGATGATCTATTTAAATCAATTTCCCATATTTTCACCAGCTTTAGGTTAACTGACAAATTTTTAGATTTCATAATGCTGCAAAATGGTTGTTCATTTCTTAATATATATTTTCTTTGAAGAAATTTCTAGTTTATTTGATTTCAGTTGAATAGCTGCTTAATCCCATCCCATGATACTTGTGTTACAGCCGAGGTCTGATCAAAAGCATGCTGAGGAAAAATCCAGAACTTCGGCCTAGCGTAAGCCCTACTCTGATGTGGTTTCCACTCAGCTTACGCTGCAGATTTCTTTTTTACTTCATAAGTTGTTATTTCCTTTGGTTGAAGTCCTATGTTTTGCACAAATTTAGTATTCATTACTTTCTTTTGTCTTCTTCCATCTATAATCAGCTGTCTTGTAGGATAAAGGCATTTGGCACTTTTGCTCCAATTATAAGGAAAAGGAAACCTTGTTGACCTTCTTATAATTACTATCTTTTTTGCCTTCGCTTTGCTTCATAATTCTAGATATTATGTTCAAATAGATCTGCAGCAGCCCGCAGAAAAGAAAACATCTGCTGATAGATGAATAGTGTTTATACTTGTAGATTCCTCAATAGGATTCTGTAAGTATTTGTCACTTGAATTTTAGTGGTTTATTATTTAATTATATTCATCAGTTAAGTAGGATATCATTCTAACCAAATTTGGCCATCAAAAAACTTTGTTTTGTATAAACTCGGGCTCCTTTAGTTTGTCATATAGGATGTGGGATAATTGATGGATAATATAACAAAATGTGGGATTTAGATCAAATTACCAAAAAAGAATTACGATAGTTGGAGTCATCATTGGGATGATGCATTAGTATGTGTTATTGGATGTTTACTTTGTAGAATTAAGACATTTGCAAGGGCCATTCATATAATTTATCCCTCTATGATGTGCAGTTGTGATTAGTACTAGAAATAATGGCATACTCAATGCATGTGCAAAAATTTTTATAACTTGTAAACTTTTATTCATTGTAACAAATTATAATAAAAATAAAATTATTTTAAAATTAAAGTACATGAAAATTTAGAAATAATATATATATATATATATGACGAGTGAATCGAAATATATAGTATATATAAAAGAAAAAATATAAAATTATATTAAAATATATTAGAAAAAGAAAAATATAAAATTTCAAAATAAGAGTATTAAAGTAACTTAACAATGTGCAACCAAAATTAGGCCTTCAGCCTTAATATATAAGTGTTTATACACACACTCGTGTATATATAAAATGGGATTTCTCACCCGTTGAATAGCCTAGTACCCATCATGAGTTTTTCAGCTGTCAAATTAAACAAGATATTAGGTTGGATACTGTAGTATATCCAACAAAATACTTTGAAGTGGAAAAGCCCTCAAAAGGAGTAGGAAGTTTCTAATCTATATTGACTTGGCATATTTCATGGGTTCCTTTATTGCCATCTTGCCAATTGTTATATTAACGCCACATGCAACTATTTTATTTCAAATTATATTTGCTAGCAAATTGCTTCATTCCTATCACTAAATCTGATAAGAAAAATGAACATAGCCAGAACAAATGTCGGTGTTTTCTCAAATATGACATACTGATCTCTTAAGCAAAATTTCATGACTTAGTGATGGTTCTTTTATATTTATATTGCAATGGATAAAATATTTCTATCTAAATATATTATAGTTTTATAATTTCTTGTTATTAAATATTTTCACATTTTCAAAAAGTGAAGGGGGAAAACTGATCATATGTGAAAAATGATTTACTTAAAATCAAATTTATTATTTAATATCAACCTAATAAGTTCATACTCTGTCAAATACATTTTATTTAGATGTGTGTAAATTTACTATACCATGTCTTATGTTTTTATGATAGAAGTGGTAAGGACATTTGTCTACTCTATTCTGAATTCAGTTTTTAATAAATAATTACGTTTGTCAAACTCTTAAATTATAATTTTCCCAAGTTTGTGTTTGATAAATTATTGTAAAACTCTTTTTCCTCTTCGGAAGTATATAGGTTTTTATCCTTTTCATTTTTTGCTGCTTGTTTTCCCCAAGTATTTTTGTATCTTATTTCACCATGCAAACAGCTAAGTTCATTAAAAGAATCAATCAAAATTGTAAAACATCCTCTAATTCCAATTAAGAATATGCTGGGGCCTTTAAGAATGGCCTTTCTAATTACAACTTTTTATTCATTTGATCATTTAATAATTCATAATCAAATTTTTCTAAGTAACTTGACAATTTAAATAGACTTTTCAGGTAATTAAATATTTTTTAATGGATGGAAGAAAATTTATAATCCCCATCACTCAATAAAATTATTTTCAATTTGAATTGGGATTTTCTCCATTTCATCAATTGTTCATTAAAATAATCCAAATCCTCTATAACTCTATTTTTGGTTTTCACTACACACCTCAGATATATATATGTATGTGTGTGCGTGCAAGCACCTTGCAGTTATCACATTCCATAAATGACGATCTTTTCCACTTTTCCACAAAGAAATGGTTGATATTTGTGTTATAGTTCTACTTAGGCATAAAAGAATTCCTTGCTCCCTCTATTTAGACATTGACTGCCAATTTCTTGCTATGTATTCACTCCTGGAGTGTAATTGTGAAGCAAAATGCCCCCGTCTGGCAAGGAAAATGAGCATCTTTCTTCTGTGGCTTCTTGAATATGCTGTAGCAAGAACAAACTAAGCACCTTGTTGCATTTTTCCAATGATGGTGGTACACCCTGATAATGAATATTGAATTACTTCGTTCAATTTACTTTTTAAACTAAGGGAATTCTTGTGCAGGCTGCAGAACTTCTAAAGCACCCACACCTTCAACCCTATGTGCTCAATGTTCATCTCAAGCTCAATTCCCCCAGGCATGACAATCTTCCATGTCAGTGGCCTGAAACTGAAAAAGATAACACTAGGAAAATTCGATTTTCAGAGCCCATCCATGCACCACTTCCCATGAATAATAGTGAGAGACGATTATCATGTGGAAATGACAGAACTTTGAATCCCAGTGCATCTGGAGATGAGCACAGTTATGGTTCAAGTACCACTTTCAACACATATCAGGGAATGAAAGAATTTTCCACTGGATGCAAAAATGAAGAGACAGTCGTTACAAAAAACATTACTTCTAAAGCCTCAGTGAACCAGAAATCGACACCACCGAACGCTAAAACCGCTGATAAAAGAAAAACAAATTTTTCAAAGAACCATGAAATGGTATGACAATTATGATACTCTCAGCATGTTAATATGTTTCTTGTCCATTCAATTATGAACAAATATCTTGATTTTCTTTTTAAGTTTCCTTCATTTTCCTATCAACATGGAGTTTCTTCTTAGGAACATTAAATCTATACATATTTTAAATTTGTCACCCTGCACTTGCCGTAACATCCCTGTAGATATGTACCTATGTCTTAAAAGAGGATAGTTGAGAATGAATAGTATTTGTATGTCTTTCAGTTAAGAGGGAGGGGATAGAGAAGTGCTTTTTCGGTTTTTTTTTTTTCTTCATAAGAGATGGATTTGGTTTGGTGGAATTAAGGAAGGTGGAAGAACTTGTTCAAATTAACTGTTAAATAAGTTGTGCGTGCATGATAAAATAATCTAAACATGTTTATGACACTGCTTGACTAAAGGCTGAATTTGTCTGTTAACACTAAATTTCTCCTTTGATGAAAAGAAAGGAACTAAAAGGAAAGGAATTATTTCGCAAAAAAATAAGACAAAGAAAAGAACTGACAGAAAATTGCAAGATATTTTGTGTGAAAATAGTCAGTTTTGAAGTTGCTGAAAATAGCAGAGGATTGGTAGTGTTAATATTTTATCAAAATGTAATCTACAATGTCTGTCTTAATATTCAATTTTATCTCCTTGGTGAATCTTTAATGTGCGACAGTTACGAGACAATTGTGGCAACTTGTATTTTACTAAATTTCTAGGATAAAAGTTGAGTACTGTTTAGACCTTCCAACTTTGTTGCTGACAGAAAACATTAAAACTAGCACGTCTTACCTTTACGTATGGAATACAAAATAGTACCATTTTTGCTAAAGTCAAATGGTTCCTTAGAACTTGTGGTCTACTCCTTTTCTGATATTAATGAAATTTACCTTAAGCAACTTTTTGTTAAGCAAGTAAAGCTCACATTTAATGCACCCCCTTGATCTTCAAATCACAACCCAAGCATTGCATAAAAAGTTCAAAATTGTGTCATTATATGGACATTTGATAGCTCACCTTAAGCCCTACTAAGTTGGCTGCATATTAGCATTTAATCTTGTTAGTATTTGAAATAGATGTCAATTAGGTTGAAGATGAGAGGAATCTATACTGCTTTGGGTAATGTGACTGAGTTTTGCTTTATATGTGAAACTATTAAGCCTTCATTAAAGGTGTGACAAATATAGTCTCAAGGTGAAGCTGGAAAATCTGTAGCCAAATTGCATTTATATTTATCTGAGAAGTTCTTGCTTGTCATGTAAAACTATAAATTTCATCCCTATATTAATGGATCTCTCTCCCTGATGTCACATTATAATTAAAAGTTTCTTCTCTTTACATTTTCATAGTTGCTTTGACATTGGCAGCCGCATGCCTATAATAATTTGAGTGTTGACCGCCATTTTTTATGTTCTAATTTAAGCCAATATGACATATGAAACAATGCTTTTTGGAAACAATGCTTTTTGTTCTTGGGATTTTTCTTCATATATGCATTTCCATTAAAATGTTTTATATCTGCAGCTTCCAACATCGAAAAGCTTGGTTAAGAAATCAGTTTCTAGTACACGTAGAGCTTCTCTTCCATTGCCAGCCAAAGATGTGCAAAAATTTCATCGAAGGCCCAGCCTTGGACCTCTTAGGAACCTCGGCAGTATGAAATCACCAGATGTTTCTGTCAATGCCCCTCGCATGGACAAAATGGTTGAGCTTCCCTTAGCGACATATGAGGAATCCTTCCCCATCCACATTAACACATCAGACGCCATGCAAGGTTCCTCTACTTCACCGCAGGTTGACTGCTCTATTATGAAAGACAGGTGTATGATTCAGTTTCCAGATAAATCTGTCAGATCAAGCTTTAAAGGTTGGCAAGGATTCCCAAGGACTACACTTGACAAGGAAAAGGAGGAAGGAAGTGAGTATTCAGATCAAAATGCCACAGCTGGTGCCTCAAGCCGAACATCATCCGACCAGAGGCACTGCCGTTTTGACATGTCATCATACCGACAACGAGCTGAAGCATTGGAAGGTTTGCTGGAATTCAGTGCAAGATTGTTGCAAGAAGAGAGAATTGAGGAACTCGGGGTTTTACTAAAGCCATTTGGACCAGGAAAAGTATCTCCAAGGGAAACTGCAATCTGGTTGACCAAGAGCTTCAAAGAGAAAACATTTCAAGCAGAAGATTTTCACCACTGAAGCTGCTTGCATGTACAGAATGTCTTCATGAAATAATGTGTGGTGTTCCTCACTTGTTTCCATGCAATGCGATGATGCTATAGGTAGAGGAGGCTAGTAGACTATAGTTTAGCATTTCACCTAGGCCGACTTCAAGTTATTGGATAAGTGCTTAATCTGGATTTGAGTAGTTGATAGATGAGATAGAGAATGGATTTTCCATATCCGATTTGGTGCTCTCCATTAATATCATGACTGCATTAATGATCAATTATAATCTTCCAGATTGCTTTTCCCACTCTTGTTTATGATTTTTCAGTTCTTGTGATGCTTTCCTGTACATCATGGAGTTCTGACTTAACTTTGAGCTACTTTTTCACAAGGTATGCATTATTTTTCTCTGTGCAACAGCTTGTTGTTAAGTTCAAAGCTAACAACTCTTTTTCTTTATGACGAATTGTATTAAGATCATCCTAACATATGCAAGTTATGGATTTGTGATGATAATTTTGCATATAATTTTAGGTTCCCGAATTACATGTCCAGATATTGTCTTTAACCAATTTTGTAGTGAAGACATCATGTAATAGATAAATTGTTCCACATGGTTCTCAGTTTCTGAATTAATCTTTCTTTTACCACCAAATTGAAAAGGAACAAACTTCCATAACATACAAAAGTGAAAAAAATATCAATGGGCAATGGCCAGCGTGTAGGAACTGCTGCTGGAGGTTTTCATCTTCCTCGGCCTTTGTCTTCAAATTGCTGAGATATATGCATGTCAATCTTGCCCCAACCTCATTACTAACCCTCTCATTTTTTTTAAAAAAAGAATCTCTAAACTTTCCCAGGTGGCTGAAGAACCAATACAAATTCATGAGAGGCTGCAGTTCAATGAACGAATTACAACTATGTTGTGATACTCGATCAAGTAAAAGTGCAAAACAAACAAGACAGTCGGAGCAGTTACCTCTAGTGGGATTAATGACTTCCTGTTGTTGGAAATACTCGTTGCAGCGCTAATAGTAGGTTTGCTGTCTCTGTCAGTAGTGGATTTTCCAGAACGATGCAGCTGAATTAGCAAAGGAGGCTGATTTTCATTGTCATTTTTCCCATCCATGGATGAGGATCGCCTGCTTCTCTGCTTGGTGCTCAATTTAGGGCGCTGTCATGTTTCGCTGTGTGATCTGGCTTTTGCTTTAGATGATTCCGTTTTGGTCATATAATTTGGTAATAAAATGGGAGCAAGAAAGTATGTAATGTGGACACTTTGCTGACGAGAGAATGAGCGGGTGCTTGTTTTCTGGGCAAGAAAGGTACCTTCTGGAATTTCTTTGTGCCATTTTTAGTGAAAGTTCCTCCAGTTGCCCATCATAGGCTGTGGAGGTTGAATCTGTGAAGGATATTGTTGGTGGACTGGGACATATGTGTTGTCCATATATTCTTTTCGTGGGACTGAAAGCTGACCTGAACTACGCATTTTGCGGCTGTATTCCTCTCTCTCACCTGGTTTTTGGTCTATGCGTTGACTTCTGCTTCTTAAACCTCCACTCGTTGGGAAGCCATTCCCATCAGCTGCATTCCCTGAATTAGAGGTGATCAAAATGAAAAATTCTTTTTGATTGATATGATCGAAGAATCAATTGACAAAGTAGTGGACGCTGGATTTCTCTTTTCTATTTGCAGAACTAAAATTAAGTTGACTCACGCGAATTTCTTTTCTAAGTTGTCTGTCTAAAGCTGATGATTCACTGTAAGATTGTCTTCTTCTCACTGGAACTGGCGGTTGCTCTGCCATTTGGATCCTGTGAATCCGGGCTCTCACTTGAATTTTCATCACTGCATGCATGCACGCACCTAAGAACAGTACTCATTTGTTTTCTTACCAGGCGACCCCTGGCTAAGGCCTGTAATTTGACCAATCCTCTCAACGCGTGCCGTGCTCTCCTTGCCTGCAAGTACATAATTTTTGAATCAGCGGACCCTTCTTTTGTACACACATCACACCTTCACTGATCTTTTAGTATGCCAAAGACAAGAAAAGCAAAAACAAAATGTACCAAATAAGAACGACATACTGCTTGTATTTTTGTGGCAGCAACGCGTGCAATTAATCGGATGGGCACCTCATGGCTCTGCTGAGTGTTATATTCCAGTAACGCTTGTTTGGGCATGAGAATTGAGTCAAAGGATGAACTGCTTTTGTGAGTATTATCTTTCGTGCTGGTCGATTTCTCAAAACTCCCATCTCCTTCTAACTTTAGGAGTATTCACAGGTGAATTCCCAACCAGTGCGCATAACGGGCAAGTCTCTGCCGCAGGTGAGGGGTTGTCTTCTCTCTTCCCCAACAGGAAATTTCTTGTCCATCTGCTTGCTTTACCCATGCTTTAACAGTAATCAATCCATGCAGTTCCTTCCTACCAGACAAGGAAAATGGAAATAGAACAACTGGGAAAATGAAAATAGAACCACTACTTCATGAAACAATACGTGTTACGGGGCAGAGTGGTTGATTTGAATCATCGACTAAGTTTTTATTCATGGGAAAATTGGAAGGCTGATTTCTTCTGTTGTGGCCATGGCCTGCACTGACATCCCTCTGAGCTGCCATTTGCCACATATGTATCCTCACCGGCTGTGGAAAATTTTGTTTGTTTGCTGCATGCGGGATTGCTGTCTCTGGATTGGAATTTCATGTTGCCCTACTTTGAGAGATTCTGCCATGGTACTAGGTTTGATACCACAATAATCTTTTGATTTAGCGAAAGATTATTTCTGAGGTAGTTATCTATCAATCTGATATTCATGGTAATTTCCTTAATTGCTCGGTTTTTAGATTACTTTTTTTTTTTTTTTTTTTTTTTTTTGGAAAAGCAATCATCACACTTTGGAATGTTTATTATTGAATTGTTAGATTTTAGTGTCGTTATTATAAAAGGAAATGGAAAGAAATCTCTTGGGACTAATAGCAACGACTGGACGGTAGTTTCATCTTCAAAAATAAAAGAAGTCATGTGTGATTGGATGGATTTTGTAATAAAAATATAATGGTGATATTTTTATAGGGAACTATTATAGTGTTGTCTGATGTGATAGGCTCTTATGTGTATTGTACGAATAATGTGATACGGTAGTAGAATAAAATATAATATGTATGAGGATGGAACAGAATAAAATATAATGTGTATAAAGGTTGAACGTGGAAGTGGGTTAGAAAAAATATTAGGTAATTTGAAACTAAAAATTTTTTTATAAGAACAGTAATAATAGTCCAACATTTTAAAGAACACGTTGATTGTTAAAGAGAGTTTTCGAGACTTTCATCCACCCACGCCCTTGAGTTTTGGGGCTTGATGTGATTTCCACGTACTTCTATGTTATATGTCGCCGTAAAATTATGTAATATTTTTTGTGAAACATGTTGGGGACAAGACACTTTAAGATCTTCTTTGGATGAACTTGTAGCACTTGAAAATACTTATTTTAATAATAAAAACCACTTTTTTATGCTCAATTTACATTTTGTTACTTATTGTATCAATAAATATACACTGAATTAAGAGGCACTGCATCGTCAGCCACGTAAATCTCATTGGCGGTCTTAAAAAATATGATCACTCAATAGAATAGCCTTTCCAGTGTTCGTATCAGATGTTCAGGTGTATATACACCAGGAATCAATCTGATCATCATACTCTCTTGGCTGGAAGGCAGTGGATGAGGAAGAAAACATTTCACTTTGTTGCATCCATTTGGCGGAAACTTGTCTTAAGAAAAAATTGAAAATTCAGATATCTTAAAAAAGGTAAATAAAAAATTTGATGGACGGCTGAAGTCAATTGTGCCCATCCAAGACCTTCTGCCAATTGACTTTTTATTCTCTATTTTATATATAGAGAGCGAGAGAGAGACACGCACACACACACACATTATTTTTGTATAAGAGTAGTCAAATGCATCATCATAATTGAATACTAATCTATGATAAGATAATAATACTTTGTTAATAATTTATGACAATTAATTATCATCCTCACGCATCTGCATATCTACTACTACGAGAGAGTATTTTTGAAACTTTTAATTCACCCCGAAAGTTGCATGCCAATATTCATAATCATAGCTACGTTATTTACTACTGTGACAATTATGACCATGGTAGCATTATGTAATTTATCGTTAAGTTGTATATATATCCGTAGGCTTAAAATTTTAGACATAATATTAAAATTTTAATTTAAGATATAGTATCAAACTCATGAATTATATACTCCTGTACAAATTTATCGACAGTTCTTTTCAATCTAGTTGGGCTTCCTTTTGGACCCGACAAGTAGCAGCCATAGGCGACGCTCCGAAGTTTGTCGGATTCTCTACAACTAGGTCTAATAAGTCCAAGTCAAGTTTATAGTTATACTTACACACACAGGAAGTCATTTGGGATTGATTTTTTTTTTTTAATCTCAAATTTAACTTTTTTTTTTTTTTGTTTGTAGCTAGACTAACAAGCAAGGGAAGCTACGACTAAACAAAAAGTAATCAGACTATAAATGAAATTGAAAATTATTTGGATAAATGTTGGTAACACACACTAGGATATCAAAGCTCTTGCAATGTTGTTCAGCACTCTTCTTTAATGGTGGATTCTCTTTCTTTGATTGATCAACCTTATCCATTATTATGCTAGAGAGTTTATCCTTACAAATTCTCTAGCAAGTAGTCTATCTTTAAGTTAATTTTTCAATTTTCTTTATAGTTGTTTCGGCTGTTAGATTGTTGCAACTTCTATCAAAACTCTCAATGCTGTTGGACTTTTGTTCTTCCAACAAATCAACATTATCCTCTAGGATTATGGAAAGCAATATCCAGCATACCTTTGTGATTGTTCATATTAGCTACCTTTCCAAGCAAATATAAATTCCGTCGAGAATATGGATCCTTAAGAATCCACAATCATATGAAGCCACCTAAAGACTTACAAGAACGTGGAACATAATCTTGAGCCATAATATTGCCAACAAACTAATGCCAAACCTAACAGGAATCAATTAATAATTGGCGATCTAAGATAACCTCTATCTATGACACTAATATGATGTTTTAGGGTATGCTTAATAGAATTTTGAGCTATGCTGGTTTCATTGCTTTTAATTATCACATTTATTTACAATTAAATTAATATATTTATATACATCCATACACTCATATTTCACAACTAGAAAATCCAAAATTTGGGATGGCCTTCTAGGACGGATTTAGTGTTAAAAATCATTCCAAATTAAATTTGAGATGACATTTGGGACAGCTTCAGGACCGTCCCTATTTACTTTGTTGCTAAAATTTGGGGTGGCCTTCAACAGAGCCATCTCAAATTTAGGATAGCTTTAGGACGGCTTTTTTTGACATGGATCTAGTGTCAAAAGTTGTCCCAAATTAAATTTAGGATGTCATTTGGGATGGTTTAACGATCGTCCCTGTCTACCCCATCGCTAAAATCTAAGATGGCATCCGACAGAGCTATCTTAAATCTAGAACGTCTTTATTTGGCACGGTTTTGGGATGGTTTTATTTGTAACGACTTTTTTTGACACAGCTATAGGACGATTTTTTTGTGACAGGGTTGGAACGGTATTTTTTGGGATGGCTTTCCTTCTATGTGCTTCTAGGATGGCTTTAGGATGGGTATTTTAGGACAGGTTTGAGGTGAGTGTTCTAGGACACTAGTTTAAGAACGGCCTTGGGATGGCTTTTTTAGGACGGTTTTGGACAGCTTTTCTTCAAAATAATTTGGAATGGATTTGGGTTGGCTTTTTCATTATTTTGAAGAGAAAATTCTATTACATTTGTATTAAAATTCTAGCCGTTCATGTACAATAAATTACCAAATTCCATATAAGAATTTCTAGGAGAAATATATAAATTCAAAAATATGTAATAATTTTAAATATAATATGCTTGAAAGGATAAAATTATTTCATACAAAAAACTCACATTAAAAGTGTTATAAAATCTCATCTTGTCCAAAATGAAGAAAACATACCAAATGGGAAATATTGGGCAAACAACATTTATATCTAGCTATTGAGGTCCTTATTATCTTCATCACATTCATTGTCATCTAAGGAGTTGAGGTCAAGCTTTTTAGAAGCAAGTCACATAAATTAGTTTAATCTCACCTCTGTTTGGACCAATTTGATCTTATAATCATCCATTTCTATATCTCTCTCCTATAACTATTGCTGAATACTTTCCAATGTAACCTACATTGTTTATAACTCAAGGTTTGGTAAAAATGTAGTGGATCTAGTTGTTCCACGGGATAGCTGCTTGAAAGATTAAGACTCTAAGTCCATCTCTAGGAAGTGACCTTTTTTAAAGCCATTAAGTGTATTGAGGACAACTATGTTACAATTGGCTGAGTTAAACGAAGTCCCACCACCCTTTAACTCTTATGTCTCTAGGTCCTCGGCGACATTTTTGTCATATTACAATGTTTGCATCATCTCCTATAGGCATAGAAGATCAATTAGCAGTTGCATAACATTGTATTTAATATGAACATATTTAAATAATTGTACTTACCCCGTGAGACTATGCACGAAGGCCTGTCCATTCACCAGTTGCATTCTTCTAAATTTTGGAGTAAACCTCAAAGGGAAGTGGGGACTGTCCAAGTTATGCTTCCTACATTGTATAGGATAATTATAAGGTAATGAAATGAAGATGAAGAGTAGTACAAAAAGATCATATACTTGAATAGATATTTATTCTTACTTACCATTCTTTCACTGTGTGCGGTGACTGAAATCAAGTCATCACGTAGACAGTGGATGCAGATGCGTTGTTAGTTACCTGATTGGCCAGATTCTTTTCACATACTACTCGATATATGTCCTCCATCCACTTGCCCAACATTTTATCCCACTTCTCATATGGGATCCCATAAGTTTTTGCTTTGAAAACTCTTGCTCAGTGCAAGTGTTTCTGTATTAACTCAGTGGCTTTTTTTCTTGAAGGCACATTGTATTGTCGTGTTATCTACCAAGTCCTAATTAAATTGACAAACACGACAACATAAAAGTACAAGAATTATAAATATGTGTAGAAAGGGTACAAGTTATAGTAAAAAATCAAGTTAGCGTATATGGTTCTAACTAGAATTTGCAATATGGAAATAGTTCAGATAAGTGCCAAATCACTCCTTTGAAATTGGAGATTTCATACCTTTAAAAGTTGAACCCAATTTCTATTTTTGTTCTAATGGGACGTTGATGTAACAAATCCACAGTCCATTAATGTTCAAACACAATAGATTTAATCAATTGTGTTACTTCTTTTCAGGCACTACAATAATAATAAAATGTAAGTGTATTGAATTGTAATTTCTTTTAATATTTGTGGTTACACGTATTTAATAATATACAAGCCAAATTGAATTTATACTCATTAAAACAGACGTGATGTCACATATTTTGGCCCACTTGCTTGGGGTTAGGACGGTCTAGCTACAGCAACCTTCGATATAGCAGGTACAATGGGGCCTTCCCTATCTCTTGATGACTATGATGGTTTGTTGGAATTGTGTGCCGATGTGGAAGGTATATCACCTTGCATTTCACTTGGAGGTTGGGTCTTGTCATCGCCAATTGGGGAAAATGATGACAGAAATGTGAAGTGTGGTGTGCTCACGTTTTGTTCACCTCCCCTTCCACGTGAGGTGTTAACACCACGTCCCACTCTGCCGCCTAAATATGCTCCTCGAATCATTTTCAAACACATGAACCAAATGAAAATATTGTTAACTAATAAATAATTTTACAATTAGCAATACTAACAAAAGTAACAAGTAACCGTACATGAAAAATTATTTCATATTAGACAATGAGAATCCCATTAAATATTAAGAACAATTTGATCATATGGAATGAAAATAGCTGGTATCAAATTCATTTGAATTTGTTCAATTTGTTGGCTATTTTGTCAGCTAAATGGAAGAAAGTGAAAAGTAAAGAATGAATATATGTAAATAAAGAATGTTAAATTAGGTTATTATGGTACAAGGTGAATATGAAATAAATTTGATACGGGTAACATATACAAGCAAACAACACCTGATAACATCTTTCAATTGCATTTCATCAAACATGTTACGTGCATCTGTCAAGATACTTAAATTGTGAAATTTGATGTCCAAAACTCCACTAAACAAATAAAACCAATTGTGAGCACTTTATGTTTAGTTAATTCACTAACAAATTTCACCACTAAATAATTTACACATATACAAGGCTATTATTTAGGTAGTACTTGAAAAGCCGGCTAAAACATCTTTAAGTAGCATTTTATCAAATACTAGATGTGCAAGTCTTTTTAATCAAGTACTATCCAATTTTTAGAGTTTCAATCCACCCAATAAGCAACACCAAGCATTAAAACACATTACTATTTCCTCATTCTCTAACAAACTTCATCAAAAAAATTCAACAAATTTCACCGGAACATTCAACACATGGAAACCCCAAATTCTTATTGACAACTACTGGTAACATCTACAAAAAGTTTAAACATGTTGCTCAAGAACCCCTTATTTCACCTAAACATTCATCTTACAAAAACTCCAAATTTACTTTCCATACGCGACAAGTTGTTGGATAACTAAAGAAGAAATTTTTGAATACTTACCTTATATTGTATGCTCCATAATATTGTTGGAGTAGATTTAAAATATAGAGTTGACCTTGCTGGGAAGGTGAATTCCTCGATAGAACCAACATGAGTTTGAAATGGAGATATGGAGGGTCAGTCGATTGGAATTTTTAGTGGGAAATAAAAAATTAGGAAATGGGAGAATTTAAATTAATTTCTGGGACTTCGAGACAGGAAAACTAAAGTCGTCCCAAAGTTACATGTGGATTCATGCACAGTAGGTGCGTCGTTGCGACATCAAGAGCGACGAACCTTGCACATTGTGAGGCACATCATGCACAATGTCGAGCGATGTGCAGATTGCACAGTCTGCACATCGCACTCAACATCGATAAGGGCACTGGGTAGTTAAATAGGCCTAATGCCAGCAGTATTTCATTTGCTTCTAGTCTACACGTCTCAACGTGATTTTACCACTGAATTTGTTAGAGCTTTCCTACATCATTTTGTAAAAGTATTTTGTACATAATTTGTTCACATTTGACTTATACATTTGATATGATTTGTGGAAAAATTATTATTTTTCACAAGATTATGGATTGTCACTTGGTGAATTAAGAGTTATTGAATTTGAATCATTTCCTTTTGTATATTGTTGCCATTTCTTTTCACGTGATCAACTTACTTTCTTTTGATGTGAAGAATTTTGAAATGTATTGGTTTTTCATTATATTTTTGTTTGAACTCTAGCACCCTATCCATTATGATTGGATGACTTGAAATTGTGCCCGATTGGAGCTTTGTTTCTTTATGGGATTGTGCTGATTATATCTTCCTATGTCTATAATATAGAAGTACATTACATAGCTTGTTGTACTTGGATAAGAACATAAAAAAGCACTAGAAATCCATAGCCCATAACATGTATGCATATGAATTGTTCGATAAAATGCCTTTATAGAAATGTAATGTGTATTGTTGTTTTAAATGTAAGTACATACATGCCAACGGATAAAATAAGCACATACTATGGAATTCACAAACCTTGAACAAACATGTGAAGAAGGTGTTATCTAAGTGAATGTTATCAAAACTTAAATATTTAGTACTTGATTGTTGAGTGCTTTGTTATGTTCTATGGGTACAAATTATGCACGTTAGCTCAATGGCTCCTTGTGATGATTGAAATGGACGTTGACATGCATTGGGATGCTTTTTATTAAGTCATTTTGTGAGTTTTCCTATGATTGCATAGTAATATGGATAAGGTGCTTTACTAAAACATTTTGAATGACCCTTAGGTCAATCATCCTAACATAACTTTGCCAATGTGCATGTAGGATTCTTTTGGTGAAATGGCCCCAAGAATGAAAAAAGCATGCCCATCCTACGACCATCAAAAATATCTATCATTAGAAGCTACCAACCGTACTAAGGAGGTTACCAAACATCGGACACTCGTGTTCGAGAGGAGTTTGGCTGATGCAATGAGAAATGGCGCCGTCTTATCTCTTATGATAGCACAATAGCAATGGACCCAATTCACCAAACAGTCAGAGATTAACGCTAACGTGCCATTAGTGAGAGAGTCCTATACCAACCTGGCTGAGCATTGAAGGGAAATAGTTTTTGTACATGGCATGTACGTTAATATTTGCCCCAGTTGAATCAATGCATATTTAAACATGTTTGATGAACCCATAGTGACACGTTTCGGGATCTTATCAATCATATATGGACATTAGAAATGGTAGCTGATGTGGTGTGCCCCGACAAAGGCCACTAGAATGTCTCTCCTATTACTCATCATCAATTCCTTCAAGATAAATGGCTTGGATGATCTGCTTAAAACAAGACGGTACTTTTTAGAAGCACCATCACGGCATTGCCGTGAGGATCAAGCCAATCAACCATCACGGTACCATCACAAGCGAGCGTGTGACCTTGATATACTGCCTTTTAAAAGGACACTTTTTTAATGTTGGCTAAGTGATCAACCAGGGGCTATTGCAATGTGCATAGAATCAACGTAAGTCTTTATGCCATCCTCATCTTATAATAGAGCTACATGTTGCAACTGGTGTGCCAGTATTGTCCACTGAAGAACATCGAGCACTCATTGATGATATAGGGATCCAGCCCCAATAGTTGAGAAGCATCCATACCCACCCCAGTTTCATGCCTAGTTGAACCAAGTGGAAGCTAATGCTATGTCTGAGTTACATGACATGTGTATGCAAATGAACTTCATAAAGCTCCGACAAACACACGCTATTGGCCAGTTATATGATTTCATGGGATTCATTTTTGCACACTTAGGATTGTTAGTCAGACCATCTACATTTAGAGGGTCACGAGCTAGTCCATTGAACTAGACTCCTACTCCATTTCCTAATGATATCTCACCAGGTCATCTAAACTCGTTTGGTGAAGGAGACACCATACAGTACAATGGGCAAGATGATGATCAAGCCTAGGGCCGTCATATCCATCAAAGATGAAGAAGTTAGAAATTTTTCAACTTATGTTTTATTTTGTTTTTGGTGAAACGTGAACTGAAATAACTGACTTTGTACATATACTTAATCAGCCTTTTAACAATGAGGTGTTACCTAATTTTGTCATCCTAAAATCATGTCAAAAAATACTATCACAGCCCTATCACAAAAGGGTTATCCCAGAGCCGTGTCAAATAAAACCGTCCTAAAACTGTATCAAATAAAGCCATCCCAAAACCATTTCAAATTTGAACATATATGATAAACATAAGAAAGTAAATATATGGATTCAAATTTTAAAAAATAACTAAGCTATATAAATAAAAAAAACTAAAATAAATAAATATTAACACATCCTAATTTTCTCTTTTGCTTTTTTACTTAGCAATAATCTGGGGAATTTACTTCATCAATATATTCTCCGAAATCTAGTTGTATAAAACATAAAAATCACAATTAAAAAGGATAAACAAAATTGTACTATGTTTCGTATGCCACAATTATTGCAAATCATGAATTTATTAAATAATGATTACTGTTTCAAAAAAGAAGCTATATATTCTTATATAATGATTATAAGAAATTTTTTATTTTTAAAAAATAAAACAAAATTTGTAGATAAAAGAAAAATTAAAAGAAAAAATTTAAAGGGATATGAATTTATTTTAATCGAATATCATCAATTTGATCATTATATTTATAAGGTAAATTTTGTAAATATAAATATACTTCAAAATGCAATAGATATTCAGTTTAAAAAATATTTTAAATCGCTAGATTTTCATAATAAATATAAATACATCTTTCACATTTATTTGAACAAGTAAAATTATAAATAAAAATATATTTATTAATTTTTTGACTTTACCCAATGGTTTTAAGACAAAAAATATATGATCAGATAATATTTTTATTATTCAAAATTTAATTTTAAAAATTATAATTTAAATGGCATATTTTTAATCATTGTTTTTATTTAATTAAAAAATACTATTAAAAATTAATTCATTGTTAAAACTCATGACGTTAAAATTTAAAATTTAAATTTTTATCTACTTTTATTTAACTTATTAAATTATTCTTTAAAGACAATAATATCCTGTGTCATATGTCATATGGTAAGCAACAAAAAGTAAAAATACAACTCAACTTCTTAAAAATAACCATGTTATATAAATAAAATATTAAAATTGTGTAATTTGATATATTTATGTATTATTTAATTTTAACAAATATTCTTATACATGCAAAATATCTAATATTTTTTTATATTCTAAAAATTAATTATTATTTTTATATACTATATAAATTTAAGTAAATTATAATATTATCTCCCAAAAACTCATGCTATGGAGGAACTTTTGAATATCAATAATAAAAAAAAATGAAAATGAAAATGCCCTCCAAGCCACACTTGGCCACATGCCCCCAACCAAAAGCCAACAACCCCACACCCCACCCCACCAACCCGAGCTAGTCTAGTCCAGAGCCGCACCTGTCATTCCAGTAGATCAGCCTACAGACGAGCGCTCATCGTCCACCAACCATGGCCGCCACCTTATCCCTCCTCTGCCCCGCCTCTTTCTCCTCCCTCCGCCGCCACAATGCCGCTCCCTCCCGCGTCCACCTGCGCACCCCACCTTCCAGGCTCTCCGTCAAGGCCTTCTCCGCCCCAGTCCTCACCCAGGATGAACTCAAGAAGCTCGCCGCCGACAAGGCCGTCGAGTACGTCAAAAGCGGCATGGTGCTCGGCCTCGGCACGGGCTCCACCGCCGCCTTCGTGGTGGATAAGCTCGGCGGCCTCCTCAAATCTGGCGCACTCGCGGATATCGTGGGCGTGCCCACATCCAAGCGCACGCAGGAACAGGCTGCTTCCGTCGGTATCCCACTCGCAACCCTAGACACCCAACCGCGCCTCGACCTCGCAATTGACGGAGCTGACGAGGTGGACTCTAATCTTGACCTGGTAAAGGGGCGCGGAGGAGCCCTATTGCGTGAGAAAATGGTCGAAGCCGCCTCCGATAAGTTCGTGGTCGTGGTCGATGACTCTAAATTGGTGTCCGGGCTGGGCGGATCGGGCCTTGCCATGCCCGTGGAGGTTGTCCAGTTCTGCTGGAACTATAATTTGGTAAGGCTGCAGGAACTATTCGAGGAAGAAGGGTGCGAGGCGAAACTGAGGTTGGATGGGGCGGGGAAGCCTTACGTTACGGATAATTCTAATTACATTGTAGACTTGTATTTCCAGACTCCCATAAAGGACTCTGATGCTGCCGGGAAGGAGATTTCGGCATTCGAAGGGGTTGTGGAGCACGGCCTGTTCTTGGATATGGCGACCGCCGTGATTATCGCCGGTGGAGATGGAGTGAGCGTCAAGACTAAGTGAACAGACTAAAGTGGTGAGAATTGAGAATTTTTTGCTGCCTTTTTTGAACTCCATTTTCAAAAGCATTGTGTGTACCAAATAAATAGAAAAAAGCGTACACTAATTGAAAGAAAATTTGTTACAATACTGCATTTTATGTTATGTTTTACTCCAGATTTGGCTAATGGATGCTTTTAATGGAATTTTTATTGGCTTGTTGTGTAATACACAGCTCTGTTAGTGAAATTCGGCATAATCTTGGTGATATGATACTTTTTGTAAAGCTTATGCTCTTTGTCTTCATGACTAGTCCCAGCCATGCTGGGACTGTTGAATGAGTTTCTTTGTTCAGTACATTCTGGCTGGAAAGTGTAACTAAAGTTGAACATGGTGTTGGCTTTGTCGTATTGTACTATTGGCCTTCTGTTGTTTAAATTCCAGAGTAAAATTTACAGAGTTGTGGGACCTGCCATGGAGTCCTTGGATGGACAAATGTGGTGGTTCTGAGCTTGATTTTCTTGTCTGGCTATGTAGAGTCGGGTCTTGGATTGAGCCCCAGATGGATAGATTGCAATGAAATTAAATGGTACTATTTTTTGATGAAATTCCTTAGTTATGATATATTTCACGTAGTGACAGTGAAATATTTTATTTCACTTAAAACGCATGTTTGTTAATGTTGAGTGGAACCGATGTATCATTATCCCATAAAGATTAAAATGTTTCTTATGTTTTCTTTGAGGGGCCTTATGATTTAGACATTCCAGTACATTGTACTGAAGGTCTTGTAGTTCATTTTCTGTAGGTTTTTTTTTGAAATTTTCTTTGATGAAAAAATCTTTGATGACCAGCTTGGTTTCCTCTCTCTTTACCCTTCTGTATCAACGACCATGTCAAGATTCATGTATCTTTCAGGATAGACGCTTAGAGGCTTCTTTTGTCTGCCCCCTTGTCTTGCATATCCAGAAATTCAACCCACAGTGTTTCGTTGAGCAGTATGAGCATGTCTATTGTTCCTTGGGCATTTGACTGCTTTCCTTGAATATCAACAAAATTCAATGTGCAGGCCACTGTTAACATACCAATGCCCCGAGGGCAAATATGAGTGGAGAGATGAATGTGATAGGAACACGTTGTTGGGATCAGCAACCTTCAATGTAAACAGAGATGCCCAAAAACCAGTGTAATGAAGGGTCCAACTTACAATATTTCAACCTCAGTCATGAGTTTGAAATAAACTAGATGATCTTATTTTCGCAGAATTTTGTTTGACTCTTTTCAGACTTGAGCTCGAAGAGCTTATTTTTTATGTTGATGTAGACTTAGTTTGTTTGTCCAATGCTACAATATTTAGGAACACTTACAGCCAATCCTTATGCATAGCCCGTATTAGATTTTAGTTGGGTGGGCTTATAAGTTCAGATTGTAATCTGAACTGATTTTCCTTATTTTTGTTTGATTTTCTAGTGGTCGTAACGATTTCCGATATTCATTCATTATTTGTTTGATTGTGGATTGGAGACAAAATTGAATGGTGACCATAATTTAAATCAGGCAAAGAAATTCTACGAATTGAGAATGAAAACCCTGCGAAATTAAATCATGCCACTTGATTCAATGGCACTGATTTGACACCAATTGATTTAATTGCATTGATTTGATACTTAACCCTTGGGAGATAAATAAATGGATATTGGTTGATATTTGTTGTATGATTCGAAAGTGCTTCACCCGCATGAGAAATAACCATCCATTGCTTAAATAATTAGCACTATCGATCTAAGAAGCATGAAATTAGAAACATATTATTGCCTTCAATGCACCCTAATTCTTTTATAAGGATTCTTTACCTTGGAATCGTTATAACTTTGAAATTGAAATTATAGTTATGATTTCTAGGCAAATTCATACATGCGATATCATAAAGTCTAAATTTTGATGAGATTGACTTTCCCTGCTAATTTAAGTTTGTGCACTTGCACTTTTCAAGCAACCATATAAAATTATTCACTCTTGCAAACGTAACCGAAGTTCCAATTCAATTAACAAAGACAGGAACGAGATGCGAGATTTTTTACCAAGACACATACTGTCAACTAATAAATGTTTCTTGGGCAGATTGCGCATTAGACAAAATTTCGTGGCAAGAGATCAGACATGAGGAAGGACTTTTATTTCAGTACAACAGTTTCAATCTGCATGATACTAAAATGCGGAGATAAATTAGTTGTGTCAGAAGTATCGCATAAGGCAAGAATGAATCTCATCCAGGGAACAATTTCGATCCCCGAACTAAAGGAATTTCAATATAGAAACATACTAAAGGTGACGAAGTCGTGCCTAGATCTCCAACATTACCTTACTGCTCGTCAGCACCTTGAATACCTGAGGAACCGCTTGCCCCACGGATGCGCTTCTGCAGATGTTCCAAGCTAGCCACCCTCTGCAGAGAAACGGTCCTTCCCATCTTGTTCGCCCCACCAGTTGTTGTTGCGTTAGGTTGTGCATTCTCTGCTGGACTAACATCTACCAAGCCATTTTGAATTCTATGGTCATGCACAGAAGTGTGACTACTAGAAGGAGCATGGTAATAATGCTGCTTGAGATCATCTTGTACAGGTACAGCTGCATCAGCTGATGTGTCGGGACTGCTGGCAAAAGATGGCCTGCTTACTGCAGATATTTCAGACACAGCTTGGAAAAGTGGATTCAACCCAGTAACTCTTTTAACTGTTTCTTCTGCCATTTTGACCTATTGATTAAAACAAAAGCGATCAGTTATCTTTCAATGAAATCTTCACGAAACGGCTATTTGACTAAGCCCCAGACGTCACAGTCAACTAAGAGCGGCTCAGGTGCCACACTGTTTCCAAACTAAATAACCCATGATGGCCATCAGAAAATTGAAAGATAAGGATGGAAGAGCCACCCACATTAATTCTGTCACTTTCTGCCTAATCTAAATCAGGATAAATGGGGTATTCTTCAAAAGGGACCAAAAGACTTTACCTATTGGTGGTAAGATTTATGGGTATGGAAGCATATTCCCAACGGAAAGATCCTGAATACGAGATTTCAACTAACCCTACAGACCAATAGTAAGCTGAATGCAGTATCCAGTAAGTCCCCATTGAAAAGATCCACTTGAAACTTACAACTACAAAATAATTTTTATGAAGCAAAAATCTTCATGCTAAGAAAGTGGATCAAGATCACAAACCTGTTATAGTCTCCAAAAAGCCAAGTACTGTAAGCATGTTGTTCTGATCATCAACATTTTCAAAATTTTCAAAACTATCAGTTCCATAAATTCATTAGATTTTCTATAGTATCCGTCTCATTATTATTCAAAGTTCTTTTAAAGGTAAAATGTCAAGGACCACAGAGACGCATTCAGCAATAGGCTGTTATTAATCCAGACATTTGAAGGAAAGGCTAGCCTATATGTATTTGTGGCATTGCTTTTGGTATTTATTCAGAAGTATCTTTGCCTTGGGACCAATTTCCAAGAATTAGAAAAAAAAAATAAAAAAATCATTAGCGACTGACTGAGGATATGTTCGGAAAACAGGGATCGCCAAACACAAGCAATGCAACTCTAGAACTCCCTTTAAATTACCTTGGCTCTCAGCGTCTCAACATCAGCTTTCAGAACTCTATTGTCAACAGCTGCTTCATTATATTTCTGGCTTATGTCTGTAAGGCGCTTGACTAGAGAAGAGTTCTCAACTCTTAATTGAGAAACCTAGAAAGAAGAAAAATCACTATAAGACCATTAAAGGGAGATAATTGGGTAATGAAGATAAATGGAGACGACAATTTACCTGTGTCTCAAGCTCAGTCAAATGGGCTTGCTTTCTTCTTCTAGAACGCCGAGCAGATTCTCTATTTGAAAGCATTCTGAAAAAATCATAAGTGAATTAATCCAAGAGAAGATTTGATCCTTATAAACTATAACACAAGTTACAGAACGATCTAAATAAAAAACAAATGAGAACGAGGTAAAAATGACTTTTAGCAATTAAGGGAGAGTAGTTGACTGTTTTGTGCAGCCCCATGACGCCAACAATTCAATTTTAAACACAGAACCACAGTAAAAGTCCCAATGGTTTAGTGTGTTTTATTGCTTAAAGAAAGAAGAATTGTTGACAGGGTTCATGTATGAAATACTATCAGAGAACTTTTTTGCAGCTACTAAAAGTTAAAGGGCAAGCAATCCATATATTTGTGGTTACTAACACCATATTATTTCAACTTACACTCAAGACATATCAGTTCTATTATCATTGTCTGAACCATATGAAGGTCCATATCAGTAGAACGTTCCTCGAGTAGATTATACCCAAGCAATCATAAAAACTCTCTTCAGCCACTGTATTTTCCCTTCTCTTGAACAAAAGAACAAGAGGCTCTCAAGTTAGATAGATGAATTCTCAGTTGTCATAGAAAATCTCTCCAGGAAGACCAGTCTATATCTGCCCACATTTCTCTACATTCACTAAGTCACATGATTATTAAGCTATTCGGGTATTACTTGGAAAGTGAAAAATTCAGCTGAATACCTTCTCACGCGTTTTGCATCGGTAGGGTCCCCAGTTTGAGTTGCTTCATTTTCTCCCTCAGCTTCATCATCATCTGACTGATCCCCTGATGATCCACTTGTTGTTGCCTTCAGCTGCGCCCCAGATTTCTTAGACATAGCAGGAAGAGGAGGTATACCAACTGGTCCAACAGGATCCTTATCTTGCAGCTTCGATGCATCCCACCCGCTTGCTATCATGAAAATGGTGTACAAACAATATCATGTTAATGTACAAGGATCGAAAGACTGCATACTATAAGCCATTTTAATTTATAAAAGGTAATACATGCAAGTCCAGGTAAATAACTACACATACAACAATTGCAAAGTCCAGGTAACTAACTACACATACAACAACGGCAAGTTACATGCATAGGCACTACTAGAACTAAGACCTTTGTTCAGTTCTTGAATATTTTAGACCTCAAGATTATCATTTTCTCACCGTACACATCCTTTTTCTGAAAACAGAAGCTCCCATGTATTCTAAGAGCAATAACAGAGAAACAGGACTAAGGGAACAGAATCAATCCAAGTGCATGCTGCACGAACTACATACAAGAATATCCCCAAGTGCCAAACCTTTATGATTGTCAGTTTTAGGATACTGAGACTCCGGAAGAATGGTGTCCAGTTATTAACATGCTACATGTCAGACCAAGTCCTGTGTCACATATAAGAAAATGGGTTTGATAGCTATGCTTCCACTATACCATGAGATTGGAACAACTAGCAAAAACGTTGCAACAAGTATCCAGAAATCCTCATTATTCACCTTAATTTGTTGCATATTGGGAGTTTTAAATCACAAAAAGAAAATGTACATGCTATATATATTGACATTGAAACAAAAGATAACAAGCCAACTGAGTAAGGTATCAAAGTAAAAAATAACATATCTCCTATCACTGTTTGCTTTCTCATTCTAAATTTATTAAACAGAAGAACAAGAAACTGAGAGAAGTTGAGCTCTGAAAGAAAATTATGACAAGATATTTTTCAAATTTTCAGATGATGCTATTTCCTACACAGATAGTGCATTAAGTACACACCCCTCTGTGTAATTAGAATATTTTATTATCCTTGTCAAAAGAACATCCAAGAATTACGAAAAGAATATCAAGATGCTGCTTGCATCAAAGAAGCTGCGAAAAGGAAGGTATATTCATAATCATGCATGAAGCCCGTATCCATAAACCAGAAGGTTATGAAAATTGCGAATCTTATCATCTTGTGACCATTATGGTCAGAAAAGTAAACTTCACAATAATCTAGGAAGTTGTTAATCAAGTACATGCAAAAACAATAAATATGGATGGATTGTGTTTCCAGGTACAGAACCAAAAGCAAGTTAGAGAATTAGGCAAACTATCCATGATACACAACAACATCCTACAGTTAATAACATCAAATACTAATACTATGAATACCACTCAAAAACTAAGAATGTTGGGTCGTAGCCCAGTCACGTTCACGGGACATCATGGGGATAACGTAACATGTATCACAAGCAACACGACCATGAATGCAGTTGACTAAACAAGTTTATACTCTTTTTGTTCAGTGTGTTCCCCCTTCAGTCTAATATGTCACTAAAAACAAATTTCACAAGTTCATGAAAGAAAGTCATGTATTTACAACAATTGACGTGGCTAAAGTTAATGGAACTACAAAAATAAAAAGAGCTCAAAGCCAAAACAAGAAAACTAATTTTCTGTTTCAAAGAGTATAGAAATAAGAAAAAGATTTCAAATTAGTGCCTAAACACAGTTCGAGTCAAAACAGATATTACTAATATTAAGTAGTGAACCTTTTGCGAATCCCGCGTTAATCATGGCAAACTGAGCTCTTTGTTGAAGCTTAACAAGTGAAGAGAACTTCAAGGTAATATAGATAAAAGATTGTCAACTTGACATGGGCATTTCATAATTTCATAAAAAGTGGTAAAATAAGAAAAATTTTGAAACAGCGTTGATGTACAAGTGTGTAAAATCGAGCTTGCTTGTTTCATTCATACGTCAAATTCGGACAATATGCCAACACAATATGAATTAATAAATAAAGGTTCATGAAAGTTGATAAGGGCTTTTTCATCATTTTCCTTGCACCCTTTTTCCACTTTCTCAATGTACCGGAACTTTTGATTACCAGAACCATACACGAAACAATATAATCGATCTGTCAATCCAATATCCCTTTGGAGATATAGACACATACATTAAATCAAAGACACTCATTCATGTTGCTCAGCAAGCAGAAAATTCTTGAAATGCTCTAGAAATAACCTTTGACATGAGAACCCAGCTGCGATGAGTTAGAAGACTGAGACCCATTGTCGGGCGCCACGGCAGCTGCAGACTTCTGAGCCTTGCTATTGCTTGCCTGTATAAATTGCACGGTTCAGATTTTGACATTAAGAAAACAGCATAACAATCAAATTAGTATCATTATGATCCAGTAATTAATGCATAAACTAAAGGTCAAACGAGAAGGCGTACAAATCTGATAAAAAACTCAGAAAGAAGCATAAGGTACAACTAGAAGAGCAATTGGTACAGATTGCTGCAGTAATATCTGACGCTCTGGGAATCATAATCCAGATCAGCTCGAATTCAAATCAATTACGGAAAAAAAAATTCTTTTCCCCATGTTTGATTATCTTTCATTAAAGGTTGTTTCTTCAACTTTCTGAAAATGAAAAAGAACGTACCCTAGTCAAAGCGACGGCCGCGCACGCCAGCTCGAGCCGGCTTTTAAGATAGGCCTGATACTCCTCAGAATCTGTCGGAATATTGGGCGGCGGGCACCCAGACGCCGTCCCTGGCTGCTGCTGATTACTATTGGCCCCCATCCCAGAGGAATGTTGGCTGCCTTTGACCTCCACGACGTCGTCGTTTTGCGGGGGATACCTCGGCGACGATGTTGCAGATGACTGCAGGGTATTGGTACTGTGGTCGGGCGCCGCGGCCTCCTGGAGGAACCGCTGGAATGCCCATTCTGACGAGCTGCGGATCATCCGCATCATCTTGGAAGAAACAGTAGAAGGGACGGCGGAGGAAGACGTGTTGTCCGCCTCCGCCTCCGCCTCCGCCTCCGCCTGCTCCTCGTCCTCGCCCAGGCAAATCGGTGGGTGAGGCGGCCAGAACTGGTCAGAAATCTCATCCACTGAAAATACTCTATCCATCTCTCTCTCTCTCACCTCCGCTGTCTTCTCTCTCTCCCACCTTAACGCTGTCGCAGCTTCGTATTGTAAATAAAAAAGCACTTTTGTACTACGATTATACGTATTGTCTTTGGATAAGGAAATTGCAATTTAACCGCGCGAGTTGGGCTAGGTTTGGGAAATGAGTTTTCGTTGGAAGTAATATTTAATTGAAGCTATATTGAAATATAAAATATGTTGAAAATAAATAATTTATTTTATTTAAATATATATATATATATAATATATAATAACGATTGAATAATATGATAATTTATATGAATAATAATTATGTTATAAGATATAAATAAAAATAAATATAAATATATATAACATAAATATTAATTTAATTATAAATAAATTTAATAATTTAAATATAATTAATTAATTATATAAAAAAATTTTAATTTAAATTTAATTAAAAATATTATTATATAATATATTTAATAATGTAAAACTCAAAGTGTTCGTTTGGAGAGTTGAAAGTTAGATTTCAAACATATTATAGTTTTCGAACATTACCCCTTAAAGTTCAATAACAACACTTTACACCCAAACTTATCCATACTATGTTTAATCGTAAGACTCTTATGGTAATTACCTTAAAACATTTATATTAATAAATCCATAGACGTATTCTATAGTTTTCGTTCACTACACCTAAAAGTACAATGAGAGCACCCCAAACTTATCGACAGTTGCCATGGTTACGTTTGGTTTCATTTGAATGTGCACTTCAAGTATATTTTTTTAAAAAATTATATAAAAATAAAAAAATGTTATTATTATACTTTGAAAAATACGAAGACAAACATAGCCTATGTCTAATTAAGACTCTTATTGTAATTACCTCAAAATGTTTATATTAATAAATCAATGTATGTACTAATAATATAACTAAATTCCCATCGTAACTATTTTTTGTACTTAGAGCAGAAAGATCAAAATGTCATTTTGATTTATTCGCCAACTTTTTACCCTTTCTATATTTCTTTTTGTATTCCTTGTAATTAAATTCCATTCCATTTATTTCTTTTTATTAAATTTTTAAAAACGTCTCCTTTTATCGTATTTTATATAAATTATTAATACATTTAAAAGAATAGTAATTTATATCTTATAAATTATTAATATAATGCAACTACCAATATGCATTTAAAAATGAAAACAGTATAGAAATCATATAAAGTCCTTCTTGTTATTTTTAAGTTGAAAAAATAATTAGAAAAACACAAGTAATTCAAAGAATATGGAGCTTTTCCCTATACGAGTTTGTTCTAAAAATATATCTAGAAGACAACGCACTATACTTAAAATAAATTTAAAGATTAAAGTATTTTTAAATTACTCAGGAAAAATCAGCCATGCTTTTTTACATACACTACAATTTTAAATTTTGCTTTTTTTTCTCTTTTAGTTTTACATAATTTTTAAAAAAAGTATACTTAAAAATATACACTCAAAAATAACAAACATAGCCATCATGTTTCATTCTTGTAAAATAAAATTACTAAAATGTGTGTGTGAAGATTAAATATTTAAAATAATTTTTATATAAATAAATCATGCAAATGTTGAATAAAAACTGGTATTGATTAAAAAAAAAAAAAGAAAAGAAAGAAAGGGAAGAAAACAACAAAAGCAACTTAAACAATTTAAATGACACTAATATGCAATTGAAAAGAGTAAACAGCGAGAGAAAATGAAATTTGTGATGAATAAAAGAAGGATAAATATGTTAACATGCTTAATGACACCCAAATATTACTCTAAATTATTCACCCAACACTACTAATTAATGTACATTTAATATGCGTGTCTGATTACATAAATTAAATAATTATTATTATTGAAATAAAATTTATATCATTTATAATACGAGAGAGGGGAGAAATTTTTGAAAAAATATAAATAGAAGAAATTAAAATTGTGAGAAATTTGCAATAAAATATATAATAAACTCAGATTTTTCAGCACTTGATATTTATACTTATAACTAAGATAACAATATTTTTTTAAATATAGATTATATATCATTTATAAAATTCACAAAATATTAAAATGCTTTAAGAAACTAAAATAATTAAAAAATAAGGGAAGTGAGAAAACTTAATAAAAGTGTAATTAAAAATGGGGCCATTTTTTAATAGTAAAAATCTTGTAAATACAAATATTAATTAAATTTCGACATCATGATATTTCAAGCAAGTGGCAAGAGTCTTCTCTCCAAAGAATTGATTAAATTCCAACTGCATGAGGCCTGCATAGTTATTTATTTCTCCAACTTGCTCATGTTTCTCTCATACCCACAAAAATTTGTTCACATTTCCTTCTTTTCTAGCTGATTCTATAATCCGTGTGTGTGTGTGTGTGTGTGAGAGAGAGAGAGAGAGATCAAAATGGATTCACACTTAGCCAACAATGAATGCATCTCAATTTGAACAATCTCATTACGAATTTGTCCTTGACGATAGTTATATTCCAATGTTCAATTTTGTAAAAAAGTTTACTTTTAATCACGGTTGTTGTCATGTCATAATTCATTTATCTCAAAATAAAACAAACGGTCAACTTTGATTCAATGTCAACTTTTAGGTAAAAACAAAAAATTAGTAGCTTTTCTTTAGGACTCTACGTTAGTTCCCTAAAAGTTATAATTAACCCAAAAAAAACTCCCCTAAAAGTTATAAGAATTGAAATGCTCTATCTTAGTAATGGGGGCACTATTAAATTTTCTAGGCAAATTAGTAAATGGTATACAATAAGAAAATCAACAATGGCTAGATAATAACAAATACGTGACACATTAATTCGTGCACATGCCCCCCCCCCCCCCAAGCCATTTTTTTAAGATAAAAGAAGCTGTTCTGGAAATTAATTTATAAATTTGTTTGATGAAAACTTGATTAAATTATATAAAATAGTATTACTTGACAATTACCCAAATTCTACTGCACTTTAAAATATAGAGTTGATACGAACATCAAAAGATCAAGTTTGATGAATTTGAAATTATTTAATACGTGCAAAAGACAAAAAAAAAAAAAAATCCCTCCATTATTCCGAAATTATTTCTATTGACAGAAACCTATTTCTAATGTGTTTGATTTTTTTTTTGTACTCGTTTTTAGATGTATTTTATAAAAAAAAAGTATATAAAATAAAAAAAATAAAAAAATATAATAATTACAATGTATATATATTTTTAGATGAAAAGTATGAAAACAAACGTAGCCATCTATTAGACACACGCGCGCACGCAGTCACGTTCGCAAGATTTCGTCAAGTGGATTGAGAATAATATAATATACAAAAAGGTGACTGTGTATTGGGCCCACTATATTGCATGTGGGCCTGCAAATTACGTGGCCCAAGTTACATATTTATCCACAATAAGCCGCCACATCTTACTCGATTCTATCCAATTTGTCTTACCTTATCCACCGAAGACCTTTTACGTTTATTGCAAGATTCTAAATAACAACAAAAAAAACAAAGGGAAGTGTATTGCTGTTGAAGGTTGTTATGATCTTAACTGTATGATGTGTACTAGTCTTAAAAGGATATCTCCCAAATCAAGATATCTGTCTAATACTTTGAACTCAACATTATTTTAAATTATTTATAATTTCGTTGGATAAGATGTAATTTAACAAAGATTAATGTCATAGGGGTTTCACTCGTGCATTTGAAAATTTTTTAAGTGATTGGAGCTTAAATTGTACGATAAAAAAGTATTGAGATATTACAAACTCCTTTAAAGATAATTCTTATTTTGTAAATTTTATCAAAAAGCCTTTTTTGACATTCGTTATTTAAAACGTAGACTTGCTATTGATGGCAGCATTTGTTAAATGTTTTCTTTATCCTTTCTTCCAAATACTTTGAAAATGAAAGTTCATATTTTATGAGCACAATAAATAAATAGATAAATACAAGCACACACCTTTATTATAGACAGAGATAGAAATCTTGCAAACCAATAAATAAAAAGACCTTGTGCAGAAAGGCTTGATATTATTTTCGAGGGATGTTGCTCCTTTCCATTGTCCCTTCTCCCTAATTGTATCCATTGCAATTAATAAGCAAGTATTTTAATAACTTGTAGGGGAGCATGGACAAATTTGATGACTGAATTATTAATTAAATTTCATTACGTATACAAACTTGTTTATTTTGTTTGTTTATTTTTATGTAAAGAGTGAACATTGGGCACAGAAAATCTAGAAGCAGGTGACTTATACAAATAAAAGAAATAAAAGCGTACAAGTAATTGTTTCATTTTAGTTATATAGTTGTCTTTGATGTTCTTTTGACTAGTAGAATCTAATTGTTCAAATCAAGTTCTTCTTTCTTTAATTTTCTCATCATTGTAGTCTTCTTCTAGACATTGGAAATTTATCTGAAAAATAGATTTAATAATCATATGAATTTATACTTGCAATTGAAAAATAGAAAGAGATCAGGTGGACAATAATCTGTTTTTAGAATGGGAGCTTTAGAATTTCGTTTTGCTTGAGAATTCAGATACATTGTCTTTAGGTTATGAGTATTTTGAAACTGAAATTTTTGAACTAGATGGAATTTGAAGAATAAGTTTTTTTTTTTTTAAAACAAATGATTCCCTAAATGAGTTAAATTTAGAAGAATATTTCCATTTGGATCTTCTATTATTTGAAAAACTTATCCTTTTATAATATTCCTTGGAGGCTGGATATTTTTTCCAAGTAAAAACTCATCTAGAATAGTAAATTCATTCTATTTTAATATTTTAGGTATTATGTTTGTTGAAGAAGCTACTTCCACCTAAAGGAGAATTGTGATTTTTTGGAATTTTGGATTTAATTGTGATGACGAGAATCTAAAACTGCTTGGATAAATTATCGCAATTTTTTTTTAAAAAAAAAATTCTAATTCATCTCTCTATAAATAAATGTCTGGTGCTAATGAATTATATATTGACGAATCTGTATGATCGATCTATAGAAAACTTCAGAATACAACGAAATATATAGATCTTTCACGAATATTTGTTTACATCATAGATGATAAAAAAAATTTTATATCACTCGAGTCTTCCATCTTCTAAAGTTAGATAAATTAGGGTACTTACATCTGTATGAATTAAGGGTTTGATGGCTACCTGAATTATTCCATAATGAATATATTTATATGTTTTTGTATAACTACAATTGATAATAAGGATATAGTTCAAAATTTTTATACTGTTTCTTCACAACTATATATAGGAAAAGCTGGTTTGAAATCAAATGAGGCTGCTTATAAATAATTTTTATTTGTTGTTATGAATTTATCCAATTTGACTGATTTAAGGTCACACGATGTCTTTAAGATTGTATTGAAACTAGAGTTGCTTAGAAATAATTTTCTCAACCTATAAACCATTAGTTAAAAAATTTTATTCATATCTTTTGGATGAAGATGCAATTACTTAATTAAATAAGAGCAAGAGAAACATCTAATTGAAAGCACCAACTCTAGGCTTCCCCACGAATTCCTAAGTTTTATCAATGACTCGATAACAATTATTTAACAAAATGCAAATCAAACAAATAATGTTTCTAAAATTCTCTGTTGTGGATTTTATATGAGAAATAATACTTAGGTTGCTTCGGTACTGCTAAGAAGAAGATTCGTGATTAATAAAGAAATTCTGAAAAAAATTTTAAAACTGGAAACATGATTAATAAAGAAACAATAATAAAATTCCATACCTTTGATTACATATATCATCAACTAAAAATAAATATTTTAAAATGTGAAAGAAATTTGACCTCAAATTGTCAGATAGATGGTATAAATCCTTCTCAAATATCTTTTCTAACAACAAATCTGATTTATGGGTAACTCCAAATATTGATTGTTATTGGTGAAGAAAAGATGATAAATATTAGTTGACTTGGTAAGAAAACAAAACTTTTCTTCCCAATATTCGATATGGCTGAGGGTAAATTTTTGTTCAATTTGTAAGGTAAATGAGCAAGGATGAGCGTAACTTGACAAATTTATGAGGAGGCTGGATTTTGCGGTAGATATTTTTTATGGTAGGTAACTTGTTAGAAAAAGCTAATAGTTATATTTGGAACCCCACTTTCAATTCCATAATATCGTCTCAAACGTAACAGTATTAAACATACAATTTAACGATATTTTTATTAAAATTCAAATTCAAAGTTATCGTCTTTAACTGACTAATTATTTTTCAATAATTATACTTATTCACAATAAAATCAATATTTTATATATATATATATATATATCACATGTGCTCATATCTATTTTTATTTATATTTTATAATATAATTATTATTCTTATAAACTATCACATCATTCAATTGTTGTTATATATTTTATACACATATATCAGATAAATTATACTATTCATCTTATTAAAATATTTATTCTAAACGTCTTGCTCATTTCAACAAAACTACTACCAAATATCATACCCAACAAAAACCCTTCTCCCAAACATAGCCAATGTGAATTATTTGAAACATTTTATCAATATTTATAGTCCATGATTGAAGCCGCATTGAAGTTTCTTCAAAATTTCTGTACATTTTAATTTTCATGAACGCCTCTTTGAATTATTGTCCCTCACAACATCCCTTGTTATATTTATCGTTATTGTTGGTGTTTGTCAATGATATTTTCTTTTTGAATTGTTCTTGCATTTTTCATGTTGCAGCTTTCTTATCTTGACAGATATCTTTTGAATTGTCTCCTCTCATGCCTCATCCCTACATCATAATTCAAAAGGATCTTGTACATATGGTCCTCCAAATGAATCAGTAATGAAACCCTCTGATGATATAACCTTCACTGTTGAAATCTTTGAGAAAAATTAAATGTATTCTTTTTGCAATGTTTGAGCAATTTGTCATTATTTGCAAAATTTTGATATGCTTTTTCTAGAGCAAAAGGTTTTGACTTAATTGTTAAGCTTACCTTTGTCTTTCCTTTGATTTTTGGCAAGAGTAGGATGGCTTCGATTTTTCACCTATTTGTAAAAAAATTCTGGCATTTTTTGTTCCAAAATATTTGCTTGAGAAATTGGTCCATTTATTTTTCAAATTTCTTATAGTTGAAACATGGAAGGGCTTTTGGTAACAATGAAGAAATTTGTAATTTAATTAGAATCTATGAGAAACTCTGAATTCTACTTAAAATTTCATTTTTCTCATATTTTTCTTCTCATGCAGCAAATTTGAGACCACATTTTGACATGGGAGGCATAATATCTCCTGCAAATCCGAAATATTTTCGCCAATTGAGAATCCGCTGGAAAAGTTAAATGAAAAGTGAAAAATAATGAATGAACAAATCGTCTTTTAAATATCAATTTTTTGTCAAGTAAGTGTATAATATTGGTAATTACAACCTTTAGGGTTAAAGGGTTTTCAAAAATATTTTTTAGTGTTGGAAAGGGATTAATCTTGATGTTTTTAAATATTCCGAATAATGCATTTTGAATGAGCAGTTTTGAATGAGTTTTTCATCGAAATTGTGAATAAATTCAATTGAATTTGTACCAACAATAATAAATTCATAAAGATTTATATTTTTCAATGGGTTTTCAAATGGCAACATGATGGGGAAAGTCTTTCTACCATAGTGTAAAGGATTTTGAAATCCCTACATTCTTCAAATCTGGTAAGGTAACGTGTTCAACATTGAATTAGATAAACTAATTTGAAGTAGGAGTATTTTTGGGTTAACACAGTGTTTGGTTTCTACTGGAGAAATTTTGTCTTCTTGAACATAAGATAAAAGGAGAAGTATCTACCAAAACACAGAACATAATCACTATGTTTGTTTTTATTTTTTTTTCTCCAAAAACATACACTGTAATCATTATACTTTTTAAATTTTATTTTTATCTCTTTTTTATTTTTACACACTTTTCAAAAAAAAAAATACTTAAAAATATACACACAAAAATCATTTGAAATGGATGATTGAGACCATCCAAGTTGGAAAATCTTTTATAATCTTTAAAATAAATTTGTCTCAATTATGAAAAAAACAAATTGAGACATTATTAAGGCATTTTTTAAAATGATAGTAGTCAATTATTGTCTTTGATCTCGTCTAAAAATTTACCTGCAAATTCTATTGCTCTCACAATTGGTTTAACAGTAGCTTGTGCCCCAAGAGTCTTGTCATATTTTAAAGTAATTTTAATTTTGAACTAGAAAATGTCTATTCATATTTTCTTAATATTGACTCGTTTGAAATATTCATCTACTTTTTGGAAAATACTTAAACATCGTCAATATAAACAATAATAATTATTTTATACAAACTGAATATGTCATTTATTTTATTTTAAAATTCTAATAGTGCATTATTTAAAACAAAATCGCATTCCAGTCATAATGACTAAAGAGTACAGTGAATGTTATTTTCTTCAATTGCTTGAATTTGTCATAATCCTAATATCATATCAAATTTTGAGAAATATTTTTGTTTGATACAATATATTGAGTAAATATCTCTAATTTGGAATAGAACATCTAATATATTGTAAGACTTTGTTTAGGTTATGGTAGGAGTTTTTTTGGTAGGAGATTATGTTTGGTTGAAATTGTGTCGAATAAGTAATGTGTTTGGTTATAAAATTTTTCATATTTTGAAACATTTAATTTATTTAAAAATATGTATAAAACATATTATAATGATTATATGATATGATAGTATATATATATAATTATTAATTTATAGAGTATGTATATATATATATATATATATATAAATATACGTGTTGATTTGATTGTAAATAAGTATAATGATTAAAGAATAGTTACTTAGTTATATATACGTAAGAGAAAAAAAAGTTTGAATTTAAATTGGAAAAAAAGTTTAGTTAAATAAAATGTTAGAAGGTGAGAATGGGTTCGGACCATAGCACTATGATTGTAATTAATCACTGATCTGGTAACTATCTTTCCTTTTCAACCTTCTTGATTACACAAGGTAGCCAACTCCAACAAGATTTAGAAGGTCTTGTCGATTTCTACTCTAATAATATTTGAATTTTTTTTTTACATGTAAGTTAAAACTCATGATTCATTTGAATATATCCAATTCTTATTAGATTTTGTTTTTCGTCAAACTCTTTATTCCATGATTTATTTGCAAGAATAAGGTAGGAATAGAATTGGTCATTCTCATACTTGTTACTATTACCACAATTGGTATAATTAAAATTAATGCATCTTCATTCATTCGGAAATCTTGATTCTTAAAAGTAAGGAATAACCCATTACACCCCACATCCTTAAGTTTACTCATTCGTAGCCTATTGGGAATGAATTGTTTTTAACTCTATTAAAATAATTTTATTATTTTTAGATTTACAAGATATACCAACAAATATGATATGTTGTTATATAAATTTAATTTCAAAAATGTGATATGTGAAAATATGAATGCATATAAATTCCATAAATAAACATAAAATTAAATATATACACATGTATGACCAATATATATTATTATTTTTATTTATAATATAACAAAAATTAGTTAAATATGTAAGAAATTTATTTATAAATATGCATCCACACACAAACATTGACACCCCTAAATAATAATATATAATTTAATATAATCTAATATATCATATAAAAGCATTAAATTAATTTTAAGTAATAATGTGAATATTTTTGAATATTTTATACATTGATATATACTCATTAATTAAATAAATATAATGAAATGGAACATATTTTTATCATAAAATACTAGTATATTACATGTACAGGCAGTTAGTAAAACCATAAAAATTATATATTAGTTTTTTTGCTTGATAAATATCAATATAAAGTTAAAAATAAAAACAATATAAATATTTATTTTATGAGGCACAAGTTAAATATTAATTAAATATATTTCTTTAGTATCGATTATGCATATAGTTATGTTATATTTATATTCAACTTAAACACTGAAAAATGACATTGTTATTTCAATACATAATATCTTATTCATTTCCCAATTTTATTTCATTCATAAATTCAATTCATTCACCTTTTATTCCATTTATTCATACTAATTATGTTGTTAATATATAGTAGAAAGACTATGGCTACGTTTGTTTTGCTTCACTCTCAAAAAATACACACACTTCAATCATTACATTTTTTAAATTTTATTTTTTTCTATTTTTTATGTTTACACAATTTTCGAAATAAATAAATCTAAAAACTAAAACACACGACCTCTACTTTTTCTTATTCTAATGCACTAAGAAATTAACACCTATTTCCCATTTTACCACTTCCTCTTAACGAGGTGGGGGATGGAAAGCCTAAAATTATACTTTAATTTTAGACTTTTTATGATTGTCAATGTATTTTTGATGCAATACCCTTTATTGCTTATATAAGCTTTTGATAATTTATAATTGAATTATAGTGGCATTGCATTTGCAGCAATTTGTTTTTCATAATATTTTACTAGAATTAATCGCTTTTTAATACAGTTTTGATCAACTCCACTATTCTTAAAAGATTGGTACTTACCTTAAAAATTTTAATTATTAAGGTTATTATAGAATATTGTTTTAAAAAATGTATTTTTTCTTTTAAATGAATGATTTTTTTTATTAGTTGGAATTGCTATAGCTATTTTTAAAATTTCCCCCATATCTTCCATGATATGTGAATATGATTCATTTGATTTCAATTGTACCCATTCATTATGAATTTGTTTTGCCTGAATTTTTAATTCATTAGTCTCTTGTTTTGATTATTTTGAAGTCAAGGGCTCACCTCTTGAGGTTGAAAGATATTTGTCAAATAATGTCAATGCACCAAATTGTTCGATAATTCTTAACTTTTCTTCTTAGATATTCTTCATTCTCTTAGAAATATAAAATTTTATCAATTAGATCAAATAGAAATTTTTACTTTTGATCTCTTTTGTGATAAAATTAATGACTAAAGGATAAGAAAGCTCATTATTATGTGGATCTGAATTCGAAGAGGTTATATTATTACTTGAGGATAAGAAAGAATTAAATTCATATTCAGATTTTTCTTCATTTATTAACAAAGAAGAAAGTTTTTCTTCTAATTCAAAATCTTCTTGAAATAACTCATTGATTTTTTTTGCTTATGATGACATTTATTTGCTTTGTAGCCTGGCTTACCACATTTCCAACAATTAAAAGTAAATTTAAGTGTTTTGTGTCTTTTTCTATATATATTTTTAATTATCTCTCCTTTAATAGAATTCTTCTTTCAATTATTTCTTTGCTTGCTTTCCATTTTTCATTTTTTACTCGTTTTGTAAATCGTTTTCTCATTAAAGAAGATGTGGCTTGAATTGCTTCAAAGATTGTTCCTAATTCACCTTTAGACTGATTTTTTTTAAAACTATGTTTTGCTTGAAGTTTTAGTTCAAAGCATAACCAAAGTCATTTTTTGACGAAAGGCATAATTGTTCAAATGTTATTTGGAAAGGTATATATCGTACTCATATTTCTTTTTTGAGTTTTTAAATTATTTTTTGCAAATGATTTGGAAAGTTCTTCAATAAGTATTTCATTCCATAAAGAGGCACTACATTTTGGTCTTACGGGAAAATGAGTTAAAATCACATGTTTGTACTATATATAATTTGATGGTGTTGGACATCTAAGATTGGTTAGGGTAAGAGGTTAATTTTTTTAAAAGATTTTCTACAGTATATGTTCATATTGTAACCATCAATAGATCACAACTACTTGATTTTTATATTTTATCTTCTTTAGGGGCTTCTTCTCATATTTTATATCCTAAAATAAGGACTTTGTATTTTAAAAATATTAATAATCTTACCCATTTTAAAATTGTCTAGTAAACCTTGGTACCAGAAGGGCTACTAAATTTTCTTCTGTTCTATTATGAAGTTTAGAAGCCATCCGGGGCAAACCAATTTATATTCACATTTTTCATCTATAATGTATTTATATATGGATATTCTATCATATTGGTATGAATGAAATTTTGATATTTTTTATATTACATATTAGAAAGAGTAAATTTTAAATAACAATTTCTAGTAGAATTAGATTTCATCCTCATTTTATCGATTACTTCTTACGTTGAAAAATGTGAGTGGTAGATGAAATTATAAAGCATGTGAGGTGTGAGGAATGAGGATCCTCTCCATTATCTCATCTCTAATTGTATTCATTAAAATCAATGTCACAAGGTCCAATCCCCCCCTTCCCCAATCCCTGGCACACATATTACTACATGTCTCACCAAATTGAAATTAGGCTATATATATAGATGTGTGTGTGTATTTTAATGAAGAAAACTAGTACCGCATCCCTAAAACCTTTCCAATGATATCTAAAATTATAATATAACATTGAATAATTTTCTTTGCTTTCACATTGATTTAAGATTTAGCCCATTTTTCTTTCAAACAATATATGTTTTCTAATTAAACGTACTTTTTTGATGATAGTATTTGTTCACGTAAAACATACATTATTGACATTGAAAGGAAACAATATTTTGGAATTGTTTGATTTTTTATGATAATCTGCATCCAAATAATGTTTATTTTCCAACTGAAAATTGAAAAAAAGGGGCATGGTTACATCTCAATAATAAAGATTCCGAGTTCTATAAGCATTCATTAAATTTAATAGAGTGAATGGGCCTATTGAAAGCTCCATTTATTATCATTTGGCACAATTAATATGCAACTAATAGTTTCAAAGTAACATAAGTAAAAAAATATGTCCTCTTAAAAATAGGAACGCAAATTGTGTTTGCTTCATTTTCCCCCTATTTTGCTTGCTTGAATATTCTTAGGAGCCTTTTTTCTTTCCAAAATTTCAAAATGTGAACTCTTAAAATGTTGTTAGACTATGATAGGAATGTAGGTAAGCAAATTTCCATCCAATAAAATGCTGCCATGTGGTATTTGGGTGTATTAAATATCAATTAAAAAAGAAAATTTATTATTTATATTTTAAGAATTAAATTAAATATAATTTCCAGAATTACATAATAAATAAATTGATATTTTAATATAATATGATCAACCAAGTAGAAGACGACACATGTTGAAGCTAACTAATCTCATTGCGCTATGTGTCAGGACATCCTTATTTGGCAAATTACAATTTATGTATTTACAATATAGAAAGGAGGTAATTGTGACAATCAATGCCGCAAATCAAGATATGACGGTCAATCAAATCTCGCCATGTCATCAAACACTTATGGCAGCAAGACCGTTTCCACCCCTATAAATAATGGATGATCTCTAATAGCTACAAACACAACAACACTTCAAGTGAATAAATATTTAACAAGTTCAACAAACTCCCTGCACAAGTTCAAAGAAGTTCTTCACAGAGATTCATTAAATTTTAACGTATAATTCACATTTAGGTAGTTAAACCTATAAAATACTGTAATTTAGATTTTTTAGCAACTTTAGGAAGGATTAAAGCTCAAAAGATTTTTCAATTTCAACTGTGTTCTTGTACGATCATTCAAGGTATTCTTGCAATGTTAAAGTGTTTTTCATCAAAATTCATTACATTTCAAAGTTTATCCAAAATTATGGTGCCAAACCAAGAAATTAACATTTCTTGAAGGCTTGGTAAACTTTAAGAAAGATGAAAAACCCTTAAACAATTCAAAAATTGTAAGAATATGCAAATTTCTTCAAGTTAAAAAAAGAATCAGAGGATTCTGTTGTAAATTGTACCCACAGAAATTCATTTGATTTAAATTTCAATTGCATTTGTACAAATTTCTTATTAATAAAATTTTAAATACAAGAATTTTGTGCACAAGTTTTTAGCACACCAAGTGGGGTCATCTCGACCTCTTATGTCTTTTTTCATTAAGCTCAAGAAATTTCAAATAGTTGAAGAAAAAGTTAAGTCATCCAATGTGGCTATTCTAGCTTCCTCGAGGGCTACTCCTAGAAGAGTTGGCATCATTACAAGAGGTGTAGTAGACATCATTACAAGAGGTGTAGCAAGATTGTTGGCTTACTTTAAACCAAATCTTATCCCTAAAGTCGTTGATAACCCACTTAACATAGGAGAAGGAAATGAGGATCGCGAGGACAGCTTAATGCCGTCTCGTCCTCGCCCAGTTGCCTCACCCATTTCCAACACCGCCGCGATTATGATGACTAATGCCTCGAGTCTAAATGACAAAATTATGGCACTAACCAAGCCATTGAAGGTCTTACCAAAAATGTATAAGAGTAAGACTCTCAAATCTCCTAGCAAATAGAGAAGGTAAATAATGACAAGGCTACTTTTGTGGAATAGATATTTTAAGAAGTTGATGATAAGGTTGAAACATCAATAAGACAGTAGTCAAGCGAAGGAAAGAAGCCTGTTGTGGAGGATCTTGAAGTTCTTGTTGATGGTTTCATTCTTGTTGATCAACTCAAGGATTACATCAAGGAAACCATCAAATCTTCCCTTACTTATGCTAAGCCTTATAAGTTTAGAATCCATAACTTAAAGATGTCAGCAAGCTATCAATCTCCCATGTTCCAACAATTTAATGGGAAGGGGAATCCAATTCATTAAGACTTGCAACAATGTTAGAACCTATGGCGGCTTTCTTGTTAAACAGTTTGTTCGATCATTAAAAGGAAATACCTTTGACTGGTACATTGGCTTAGAGCTTGAGTCTATTAACAGTTGGGAGCAATTGGAGTAAGAATTTTTCAACTGTTTCCATAGCACCAAACTAGAATTTAGTATGATTGAACTCACCAACACTCAACAATGAAAGGATGAGCCCATCATCAAGTACATCATTCGATGGAAGAATAATAGTTTGAATTGCATGGATCGACTATTTGCAGTCTTAGGTATTGAAATGTGTATTCGAGGTTGCACTTGGAGTTGAAACACATTCTGCAAGGGATCCAACCCAAGACTTTCAAAGAATTAGCCATCCGGCCGCATGATATGGAGTTGAGCATGACAGCTTATGGAGTTTAAGGTCTACCTATGCTAGACTTCCAAAAGTTCGCGGAAAAACAAAAAGGGGCAAACCTTTAACTAGTAAGCCTATCACCAATATCCTAAATAAAGAATCTATGATGGTCCAGGTAAAGCTCGTCAAATTACAAGTAAGGGAAAACCAATAGAAAAGAAATAGGCTTTTTCATAAAAGCTAAAAAGACCAACCTTGACTTAAATGTCTCAGAAATATTTAATAACTTATTCAGAGCAAACCTTATTAGCTGCATGAGATAAAGTAACCTGTTGATGCTAGAAAGGTTAATGACTTCAAATACTACAAATATCACCGCTTGGTTGGACATCTAATCTGTAACTGTTTCATGTTTAATGATAAAATCATGAAGTTGGTCCAACAAGGCAAAATTACACTTAATGATGATAGTATAAACACAAATCCTATCACCCGCAAGGATCAAGTTAAAGGACTTGATCAAGCAGAAGGTTCTCCTAATGAATTTGGCGGCTTCCAAAAGAAATTCCTCGTGCCTATTAAGGATTGTATGGCTACAATCACTTTTATATATGAAGACTTAATGTTCAGCTCCCAATCGCACAACAAGTCCTTGTTTGTTTCTGAATACATCCATGAATAAAGAGTCAATACGATTTTGATTGATGGAGGATCTGTAGTGAACATTTTGCCTCTCCTTACTGTCAGAGAGTTGGAAATCCCCATGAACCAAGGATGGAAAAGAACCTTGGGTACTATTAGAATGAAATTGGGGGTTGATGACATGGAATCGAAAGCCTTATTCTATGTGATAGATGCTGCAACATCCTACAATGTACTCCTTAGTCACCTATGAAAACATGAAAATGGAGTGGTTTCCTTAACATGACATTAGTGCTTCTAGTACATTGACAATAGCATGGTAAATAGAGTGTTTGAAGACAGTAAGCCTTTTATTAAGGCAAAATCACATTTTGCAGATGCTAAGTACTATTTGAATGAAGCAGGAGCCTCAAAAGAAGCCCCTTCTCAAGGGAAAGTAAAAGTGGTGGAGGGTCAACTTAAAGTAAGCAAGACAAGTGATCTATCCTCCTCTAAAGGCAGTTTAGGAATGGAGCCTGTGGAGAATCATGCTTTCAAAGGTTTGCCACTTCCCCTTATTTTGTTGAATTAAAGGAGTTCACATTCTCAACCACCTGAGGAAGTCAAGAAGAAGAAGATTGAGCCATATGAGTTGAGAACATCCAAATATTTTAGTCCTAAAGCATATAAACTTCTCACTAAAGCGAGATATAATCTATACAAGTAATGATCACTAGGAAAGCTACCTCAACACTCACCAAGCAAGAACACATGAGCCAATCTAGGATTCACAAAGCAAGGCCACCTTCATATCACCATTAACAAGGTGACGGCAAATCATATCACTGAAGAGAATTACTCATTAAATCAAAAGAAACTGGCATGAGTGTCTATATTTGATAAACTTGGCCTATCTACAAGTCGAGAGCATGGTCTAAGCTAGAAAGGACTTCTAAAGATTTAGACTATAAGCAAAGCAATGGAAGTGGACGATGGATTAAACGCTCTGAAGTCGAATCCCGTCAAGGATGAAGCACTATATGGACTTAAGTCTTAAAGTCAAAGATGCAAACCATCATTTACATAAATGTTAAGGTGGATGATGAAAAGGATGACAGGAGAGTGTTGGATCATCCTATCGCATCACTTTGAGTGAGAGAGAGAGCCAATTGAGAAAGATGTTGAAATTGCCCCTCATCAACTTGAAGAAGGAATCAAGGCCACAATGGATAAACTCAAAGAAATTTATTTAAGAGACGTAGATGATCCTTGACCAATCTATGTTAGTACTTTGCCAACTAAAGAAGAAGTGAGGGCATATGTTGACTTGTTGAGCGAATTCAAAGATGTACTTATTTAGACACACAAAGAAATGCCTGGGTTACACCTAAAGGTAGTAGTGCACGACTTGGTAGTAAAGAAAGGAGTTTGACTAGTCAAGCAGGCACAATGTTGATTTAGACCTAAATTGCTTCTCCCAATTAGAAAGAAGAATGGTCAAATTTGAGTCTGTGCCGATTTTAGAGACTTGAATGAGCTATACCCTAAAGATGACTTTCCTTTGCCAATAACTAAGTTGATGATCGACGCTACTACTAGACGTGAAGCATTTTCACTCATGTATAGGTCGTCTAGGTATAATCAAATATGCATAGCACTCCAAGATGAGGAATTGACCCCCTTTTGCACTCCTAAAGGCATATAAAATTATAAAGTAATGCCTTTCGAATGATATGCTCCACAAGATCATCAAGTGCTATATGGATGACTTGGTGGTTAAGTTAAGAAAGAAAGAAGGCCGTTTAAATGATTTAAGAAAGGTCTTTGAATGTTTGCAGAGATATCAACTGAAGATGAACCCGCTAAAGTGCGTATTTGGGGTTGCATCTAAGAAGTTCTTAGGATTTATTATACGCCATCAAGGTATAGAGATTGATCAAGCAAAGATTGATGTAATCTTGAAAATGCCTGAGCCTTAGAATATTTATGAACTTAAGAGTTTCCAAGAAAAACTAGCATACATAAGGTAATTCAATTCAAACCTGGCTGGATGGTGTTAACCATTCAGTCTACTAATGAAGAAGGGCATCCCTTTTAAGTGGGATGAATTTTACAAAAATGTATTCGAAAGTATGAAGCCCCTGTTAACTTTATACATTACTATATAAGAATGTTCAGTAGGAACCTTATTAGCTCAAGAAAATGAAATAAGAAATAGCTTGCCCTGTACCACTAAGCAAAATGATGACACCCAACGAGTTGAGATACTCACCGATTAAGAAAATATGCTTGACACTTATCTTTGTTATTGAAAAATTGAAGCAATATTCTCAAGCACACATAGTTTGCTTGGTGTCAAAAGCAAACCCACTAAAGTATATCAGGGCAAGCCTAATTCTCTTAGACATGCTTGCAAGATGGTATCTCTAGTTACAATAATTTGAGATTATTTACATTCCTTAAAAAGCTGTAAAGGGACAAGCGTTGGCTGAGTTCTTGGCTGATCAACCTCTTTTCGTTGAACGGGACTTGTCAGATGACTTCCTAGTGGAGCATGTTCTCCTAATCGAAGTAATTCTACTATATAAAATGTACTTCGATGGAGTTGCATGCAAAAATGGAGTCGATATAGAGGTGGTATTCATCACATCAAATAGAGAAGTTCTATCACACTCATTCACCTTAACTCCAAATTGCACCAACAATATTGCAAAGTATCAAGGTCTAATTCTTGGGTTGTAAGTGGCAATTGACATTAAACAATTGCACCTTAAGGTTTATGGAAGCTAAAAGCTACTGCTCAACCAACTTCTTGGAACTTATGAAATCAAGAAACCTGACTTAATTCCATACTTAAATTATGCCCAAAGGCTCATGAAATGGCTTGAAGATGTGTTAATCAAGCATGTACTAAGAAAAGACAACTGGTAAGTTAATGCCTTGGCTAAGTTTGCTTTCGCACTAGCCATGTTTGAGAGGCAGTCTCATATACTAGTTTGCTAAAGTTAAGTATTTCCCTTAACCTTAAAAGATGAAGATTGCCAAGAAGAGGAGAGCAATTCCAATGAGGAGTTTAAGGTGGAAGAGGAAGACTGGTGACAATCTTTCGTGGATTATCTCAAGTATGGAAACTAGCAGAACGACCAATGTCGTTGAGTTGATGTTTGACAACGTGCAGCTCACTTCCTTTATTTCAAAGATACACTTTATCGATGATCATATGATCAAGTCCTCTTGTGCAGTTTAAATAATAATGAAGTAGCCCATGCCATAGAAGAAGCTCATTATAGGATCTGTGGTGCTCATTAGTCTAGACCGAAGCTCTACTTCCACATAAAAATGATAGGGTATTATTGGCAGACTATAGTCAACAACTATATAGAGGTCACTTGAAAATGTGAAGCAACATCACCCACTCGAGCGATTACACCCTATTATTGCACTATGGCCTTTCGATGCTTGGGGCATGGAAGTAGTCATATGAAAGAAAAAATTCTTTGTCAGACATCTTTACATCTTAGCTACCACTGACTACTTCTTAAAGCTAGCCGAGGCAGTTCCTCTCAAAGAAGTGAAGAAGGAAAATATTGTTGACTTTATTTGTGTCAACATCATTTAGTGTTATTAGAGTTCTTGGTACATAATCATCGATAATGAAAAATCATTCTTCAATAGCCCGATTGATAGATAATGCTAAAAGTTTGGCTTCAAACAAAAAAAAATCCTCGATATATTATGCTCTAGAAAATAACCTTGCTAAAGCTCACAAAAAGACATTCTGCAATTTGTTGAAGAAGACAGTCTCTAAGACCAAAAGATATTAGTATGAAAAGGATTGGATAAGCTTTGTGGGTATGTCGAACTACCTACATATAGTGTTGAGATTGTTGTTCCACTTGAGCAACAAATCTTATCCTTAAGCATAACTATACAAGATGGACATTCAGAGAAAGATAATACCCAACTGCGCCTCCAAGAACTGGAAGCCCTTGATGAGAAAAGGCTAGAAGCATAATGAAAGTTGGAATGCTATCATTCTTGCTTGTCAAAGGCCTTCAACAAGAAAGTGCACTCCTAATCCTTCCAAGTTGGTGACTTGGTGCTTGTTGTAAGAAGACTTATCATCACCACTCATTGCATTGAAAACAAGTTAGCACTAAAATAGGGTGGACCATATGTGGTTAAGGAAGTGTACACCAATGGCACATACAAGTTGGTCACTGAAGATGGGCTACGAATCAGCCCCATCAATGGAAAATTTTTGAAAAGATATTATCCCCACAAAAAAAAAAAAATCAAAAGTCAAATACTCTTTAGCAGATAAACTTAAACTGTAAGTCACCCCTGACCTACAAGAGTAAAAATTATGAACAGCTAAATCCTTTGCAAATGCAAGTTGTTTGAATTACGTTATGACTTGATCTATTTACAGAGTTCATAGGTAGGTTGAAAATTTTTCAAGTTTAATCATAAAATAATATAAAGATGTGTTTCTGATAAACTGTTAAAAATGGAGGAACCAGCTTATTAAAAACAAATAGAGAAAATGATGTTTTATTAATGAGGTGGATGATTACATGTTTCAATACAAAGAAAATGAAGCCTGAACAAACTTAGTCAAAAAGCTTCAAATTCCTCAACTTTTTTTTAGAAGCCTCAACCAGTGCCTAAGAGGACTTCAAAGTTTTAGCCATCTCACCGTCCAGTGGAGAACATTGATTATGGCATCAACTTCTTCCTCCATCTCCTTAACTTCAATTAAGACATTTTGATAAGATTAGGTCTGTAACTCTAAGGATTTGGATAGTTTCTTCTACTTCTTCTTTAAGGCAACAAGCTGTTCTTCAATACTCTTCAGATTTACCCTCATCTGTTGAATTTGCTTAGCCTCCTTACTTTACCTAAACTAGGCCTCTTGTAAACAATCCTTTCCTCTCCAAGCTGTTGATCCAGAACCTCCCTAGTTCGCCTTTCACATGCTTTAGACCTTGCATCATCATAAGTTGTGGTTGTGGCACATAATCCTTCCAGTAAGCCCTCCAAGTGGGGATTTTAAATTAGCCAAAACCCTTCATGGAATGGAGTACCAGTGAAACACTATCTTTAAGAGATGAAATGGACTTAGTTGAGGCTTTTTCTATCCTCTCACGGAGTCCAAGCTTATAGATTTTAAAGATATTCCCTCTGATAGCTATGGAGAAATTTGTTGGCCTCAAAGAGAAATTGCTTCGAGAGGTGGTGCCTCTTTAGCTGCTTTAAGAGCCAAGGTATCCTTGTTGCCAACAAAAGTTAAGGTTGTATTGGGTTCACAAGCGGACCCTTGTGAACCTTCATTGTTGTCACTCCCAAATACATGCTTCACCAACTGTAAGAGGAAAAGAAAAACCTAACAAGAGATTTAGAATGACGAAAATGTAGAAGGTCAAACTAATGAAATACCTCTTTAGTATCGTCCTTCATGGATTGCCCATAACTTGAGCCTCCATTTTTTGGGTGCGAGGAACTAGAATCCTTTTTGGTGATCCTCTTCCAATGATGGTCTACATTGCTGCTATTATTGCCCTCCAAAATGTGCATGGTGTTCATTCTCTTAAATACACCAAGTGGATCAGTTGTAGTATTAGGCATAAAAAGGGAATTGTGAATATTATTGGTAGAAGGGCTAATCCTTTCGCCTCTAGATGAGGCTTCGGTATGTGATGAGTCAAGAAGACAAGCAACATTTTCTTCTAAAAAACCGCCATGAGCAAGGGATCACCATTTCGTATAAGTTGTTAAGAAAAATCTCCTTGCATAAGTTAGGTTATAAGGAAAGTGTGCTTTAGTCATGGATCGAGACAAAAGGCATAAGCGCCAATATCTAAATCTATCCTCTAAAGAGTACCGCTTGATGTCATTGACAAGTGACCTAAGTACCTATTAAAAATAGTCAAATTGGCGACTAAATCGATGAGTACTATAAAGTTCAACATAAAAAGATCACCTCACCTCAAGGTTAGATAACTTATATGAATAGTTGTAAAATGATCTCACTCAAGTTCTTCTGTATCATCGTTGTCCACATAAAGAATATCATTGCTTTTGGCAATTGCATTGTAGTTTCAGTAAGCTTGCTTACCTTTGTGCATGTGCTTTCGAGCCTCATTCAAATCATAGTACTTAACACATCCCTCGCCATAATATACCACCATTTTAGGGTCTGTAACACTTTTGAAAATTTGGAAATGAGTCTTGAAATAATGTGATATGCACCCATAGACACAATGGATAACAAATGTTGCAAACTCATGAGATGGACAACGACAATAGGCAATTCTATTGAGGCATTGATAGATGAATCCCAAAATTGGGTCTATGAGGCTTATATTTTGCCCAGTAGCCATAATACTGGCCATTTTAAAGGTATTTAGTCGTATGAATCTAACATTTTTAGTAGGGAGAATAAATGTACAAAGCTAGCAAGACAAAAATGGTGCTAAGCATACCTTCTCCTTAGCACCTCTGTTGATGTTTAGGCTCATAAATAAGACCTCTTTTGATGCAGACTATGGTTCATTTGATTCAATATTCTCTAATGGGTTAAACGTGGATTTGGGATAAACTATTCTCCGTTCCTTGCAAGCAAAAGGTGTATGATATTTCATGATCTTCTTGCACTAGAAATTCACCTATTGGGCAATTAATACTTTTGAGGAATTGACCTACATAGACTCCACCACAGAGCTTATGAAAAGCATGAAACAAGTACTTTTATAAGCGAGAGACAAATTTGGCACTTGTCTCGTCAACACTAGTGAGCTCTCGGGTACTTGGGATAATCTCGTAATAAAATTACTCTTGACAGGAAGTCCAGCCATTATATGCAAATCGTAGAGAGAAATCTATAATTTTCCAAGTAAAGTTAGCAGTGTATTTGTGAGAGGGCACCAGACTCTATAGAATACCTTTATAATGTTCACATTCTATTCATAGATGAAAAGTGAGGCACATATAACATCAAAGATTTTGACATTGTCTAGCTTAGGCTTACACTTGCTGAGGATATCTCTAGTCTATTCCTAATACTCAGGGATGCATAGAAATTTGCCAGACAAGTCAAGGTAACACCTCTATTTAGTCTATTCGTTGATAATACGATGACTAAGTGTGAGCAATAAAATAGCCTTATCAAAAGATTAATGATGACTTGACTGTAAAATCCACGCCTTCGAGGACTCGTTAAGAGAAATAAGCTAAGACCATTCGTCAATGCGGTAAGGGACAGTCAACTCTAACCAATGACCTATAAAGCGACTTGTTAGAGGAACATCCACAAGCAAAGAGGTGCCCAGTTCTATATGGTAACTCTTGCCATCGAGGACAATCAAACACTCATTCACTAAATGGTAAAGCGTGGCTCTTAAAGTATGCCATAATCTAGCCGCTACACAAAAGAAAAGCTAAGTTCACTTAAGTTGGAAAAAAAAAAAAGGCTATAATTATGCACAAAATGAAATATATGTTTCTTAGAATTTGTTTGGGAATAAAAAGTATTGTTAAGTGTGTAGAGAGGAAAAAAAAAAGGCCCATGTTCAAGTTTAGAGCCCATGTCCATTCCAATCTAGATGTCCATTTCTAAGTCTGAAAGTTGATGTTCAAGTTCAAAGGTCCAAGCTTGAAAGTCTAGTTGCAAGGACCAAAGTCTGTGGCTTAAGTTCAAAAGCCTAATTTTTTTTATAAAAAAAACAGTAACTTCAAAAAATATGTTTTATTTTGAAATTTTGAAAATTCAATAATAAAAAACTTTATTATTTTGGGTTTTGAAAATTAAAAAAAATATAAGGAAAGGCCCAACTTCAAAGATTTTTATTTGGGTTTCTTTTGATAAGAAAAAAGAGTAAAAGTCGAAACCCGTTGGGGGGGGGGGGGGGTGAAAACTTGGACCCCTCGGGTTTGGGCTTGTACCCAACCCAACAGCCCCAATCTTTGTTTTCTTCTTAAAACCCACAACAAAATAGCCCCTTATCTCTTCTTTCTTTCTTAAAACGGCAGATCAAACATGTTTTCCTTTCTCTCTTCATAAAAAATTAAGCCAAAACACAGCCTTCTCTTTGTTAACTCACGCAACCAAACAGAGCACTCCCCCGTCGACTTCTCCTCCCTCACTCGCCATCGCCTCTCTCTGGCCCATCGCCCTCTCTCACAACCATCGCCTCTCTCACTCAGTCCCGCCTGAAACTGCTCTCTCTCTCTACGGCGCTCATCAGCGCCACCGCTCAACCCGTCGCCGCACCACCAGTTTAAAGAAAGGGGGGAAATGGCAGAAACGCGACGAGCAGTCGGCAGCAGCGTCGACGAGAGGAACGGCCAAGATGAGAAAGGGCGACAAGAGTCTGCAATGCTGGGAAATTTTCATTCGGTTTCAACAACTGGGGTAAGTTGGGGTAAGTTGAAAATTCAATTTGATTTGTGCTCACGGGCAAGATACTTGGCTACGACTCGAACAATTGAGGGGACGTGATTGCTAAAACTCGGTCTATTGGAATTGAGAATGGGGATGGAATAGTGCGTGAAGATGAACCCGTGAGACGAATGTGTTGAAAAGCTTGGCATGCTCGGTGCCTATTTATAACTGAGCAGATGATGCCTAATAAGAAATTTAAATTTTACCGACTGGAATTTTTGCTGCCGTTAGGGAGTGATAACTAGAATTCTAGCAGGAATCATGATTGAAGATGAAATAGCTACTTCCCTGGTGTTCTGGGATTTGCTTTGAGAAGACAAGTCGGCCTATGCTACGGTGGATTGATGCCGAACACAGTCTGTGTTCCATTTATTCCATGTTTGGATTTGTTTTAGCCAAAATGACCAAAATGAAGCAATCAGTCCACAGTCGCTGATGGCTTGAATACTTTCAGCAAAATTTTTGTTGATTATGTCCATTTTGACGCCTAGTCATATGCATCGTATGGGCTGTTTTGCTGTTTTGAAGAACTATTTACGTGCTATTGATGAAGAAAACAAACTAATTTCATGCCTTTGATTGGCAAGGAGAGGAGGAATGGATAAAACCATTTCTCTAATTTTGAGTGGACTAAATTTTCAATGGCCTGAGTAAAAATATGTCCAGTTGATGGATTGTAAGGAAATATTAGGCCAAGTCGATGACAGAAAATAATCAAAAAAAAAAAAAGGGGACTCCTGGGTATGGTTTTAAAAAAAACTGGAGGATAGGCCTAGGTCAATATCTAAGGGGAGGCTGACAAAAGTCCACAAGCCAAGATGAAGTATGGTCTAAAAAAAAAAAAAAAAAAAGAGAAAAAAGGAAACAGAAAAATCAAAAAACGAATGCATTAAAGAAAGTGACTTGGGCCATTACCTTGAAATAAGCCTACACTTAGCATGTGGGTCGGTAAAGTAAAGTTGCCAACTTGCTAAACTCCACAGGCTAGAAATGACTTGGAGAGGTGGGTCTTGCCCATGAAAAGCTTGGGTAAATGGTGAATTGTGAAATCAACGAACCATGTCAAGTTTGGGACAAAAAAAATTCAATTGCTTGATGTATTTCTTCAAAAGTCCGTTAAAAAAAAAAAAGAAAAGAAAACTCGAGATTTATTAACTCATGAATAAATTATTCATGAGCAAATCTCTTATTTGTAAGTAAGCAAATTTCTATCCAATAAAATGCCGCCATGTGGCATTTGGATGTATTAAATATTATTTGAAAAAGAAAATTTATTATTTATATTTTAAGAATTAAATTAAATATAATTTTTTAAATTAAATAATAAATAAATTAATGTTTTAATGCAAAATATGGTTGACAATCAAAAGATGATGTGTGTCAAAGCGAGCTAATCTAATTGCGTTGAGTGTCAGGGCATCTTTATTTAGCAATTGACAATTTGTCTTACAAATATAGAAATAAGGAAATTGTGACAATTAATGTTGCAAATCAATACGACCAACCACGTCAAGTAATCTTCAAAGTTTTAAATACAACAAGAAGTCATGAGCATTTAAGAAATTCAACAAACTTTCTCCACAAATTCTTACACTCTTTGTGGATATTCATTAAATTCTAACATTTGATTCACATTTAGGTAGTTAAACTTATGAAACAATATTATTTGAAATTTCTTAGAGCACGAGAGATGATCAAAGTTCAAATGCTCGTTCAATTTCAATTGTATTCCTTAATGACCATTCAATGTATTTTTGTAATGTTCGAAGTGCTTTTCATCAAAAGTCACTTAATTTCAAAGTTTGATATGGGATTGTGGTGTTTGACTAAGAAATTAATATTTTCTTAATACTCGATGAACTTTAAGGAAGATCAAACTAGTAAACATTTTAAAAAATTGTAAAAATATTCAAAATTTTTAAGTTGAAAAAAAAACCAAATAATTAAGTTGGAGATTATAATTACATAAATTCATTTGATAAATTTTAACTGTACTTATACAAATTTTTTATTAATAAAATTTTAAATATAAGTATTTTGTCCACCAGGACCAGAGATTGTTTTAATGTAAATTTTAAAGGTAAAAAATTTATCGTAAAAATTTAAGAACAATGTTATTTTGATGTATAGTATGTTTTAAAAAAATAGTTTGGATGGATGCAAATTTTAATCCAAAATACAGGTCGTCTGTGACATGGCTAAAGTTTGGAATATTTAAAAAGTTTTCCATTCAACGGTTGTTTAATTTACCTTTCAGTCAATTATGTATTTTCTTACAATAATTATGTGTGTGTGTGTGTGATAAGCAGTTGCCCAAATTTAATCATAGTCATAGAATGATTTTGTGACTTACAATAATAATAAATTTCTCACACTTTTTTTCAACTATTAATAACTTCAACTTTTAGTAACATTTTATCAACGACCACGTGGACTCAAATTATCTTAGTACAATCACTTCTTCATTTTACATTACAACCTGAATAATCCACTCCTTCATATAAACATGTGATGTTAATATAATAATATTACAAAAAAACTATATCAAAATCAACAAGACAAAGTGAGTTTTTCTTTATTCTTTTTGCCAGTGAAAAATATGGCTTTATAAATGAAAGCAGGTGCTTGAAGCTGACGTCCTCAAATGTCATGCAGTAAAATATGTATTTATTATCTCCTTTATTTTTGGACGACCAAAACAACGCAGATTTCACCAAAAAAATTACAAATTGTTTTTGTTCTTAAAATCAAGACATTAAAATTAAATTTAGGTATATATTTATAAATTTATGAACATTTCAATTCAAATCTTAAAAATATTCAAAATTTTGATTCTCGTTCTAGAAAATCTTGGAAATGCTTGAAAATTTTGACAAAAACTTTGGTTATTTTGAACAATCTTTTAAATAAAATATTTTTATACATTTGAAATATGAGAAATTTCAATAAATGTTACAGTTATAATATGTCAAGTAAAATAAAAAAATAAAAAATCTATAGTATTGAATCAAACTTCGACCAAGCTGTAATATCAGCTATTTTTAATTTTATTTTGTATATATTATTATCTTTTTCAAACGATGATGTATATGCAAATACATAAAAAAAATTAATATATGTTTCAGTAGGTTTAATTGTTTTTTGTTTCAAGATAACAGCCTATTATTATTTCTAATATTTAATTATTCATTATTATACTTGAGATTTACTAAAATTTTATTGTAATGTTCAAAAGTATATTTTTATACAATTTTATGTCGTGTAAATGGTGTAAATTTTTATTGCCTTACAATGCAAAGCAGGGTGTTGATTTTTGAATTTTGATATGACGTTTTTATTTGTGTTTTTAAATATGTATTTTTTTAATATATATATTTTAAAAAATATATAAAATTAATAAAAATTAAATAAATTTTAAATTATATAATGATTGTAATGATATTTTATCGTAAACATAAAACAAAACAAACATTACCGTTGCTTTTAAATGTGAATTATGGCTATTTCAATACGAGAATTTTTAATTGGACAAAATATCACTATTTGCGATATTTTATTTTATTTTATTTCATCTCTACACGTGCATATTCATTCTTTTTGATTGACTTTTGATCAATTTAATTTATTCTTGTTTTCTCTTTCTTTCAAATCTTTTTTTCTCTCTCAAATTACAAATTTTTAATAATATTTTAACTTTTATCATCAAATTATTAAAAATATAATAAATTTACGGTTTGCCATCATTATTAAAACTCTATATAATTTTAGTAATTATGCTTAGAGAGAGTTTTTGTCAAATAATAAATTATAAATAAAATATGATTCAATAAATTTTAAAATTTTATTTACAAACATAGAATTATAATTTAAATTTAAAGTACATGCAAGATTCTGTATCAATTTTTCATCATCATCGTTGTTACTAGCAATTATAAAGAAATTTTTATATATTTAATATATAAAAACTAGCGTGAAAGAGTGAAAGGATATATTGAGAGAAATCACTTAATATATTTAAATATATTAATTTAATTTTATAATAATTTAAAAAATATAAATTAAAGGATAAACTTATAAAGTCATCAACTAAAATTAAAGTATATTACTATTATTATTATTAGCAATATTTGTTTTTAAGTTTTGATATATATTTTTAAGTATTTTTATTTTAAATATTATGTAAAATAAAAGAGAAAGAGATAAAATTTAAAAATATAATAATTTTAAGTTTATAATTTAAAAATAAATATAGAAATTTTATACTCACCTAAAAATACACTTAAATATTATATATTTTAAATTTTATTTACCTTATTTTAATATATATATTTTTAAAAAGTATATCGAAAAAACGAACGGCCAAAAACATAAACAAACATAAGTACAGTTATTGCTATGAAAGCCGTGATTTATTTACTTTCTAGGCACGCTAGACAGCAGAAGTCAAACAAAGAAGTCCCAAAAAAAAGAACGAGAAGAACCTGAACAAGTCTCTGCAAATCCACGACCTGAAAACCCTAAAACGGTCCTCGCGTTCCCATGGTTTATTCTTGTTCGGAACGAATTCTTGCAAGATAGCACTGATTTAGTCAATTCAATTGGAGGTGAAGGAAATCATGGCGGAGGTAGGGCAAGAGACGGTGGATTTCGCGGCGCTGGTGGGGTGCGCCGCAGAGGAATCCTATATTTCGCTGAAGGAGGTGGTGGAGAAATCCAAGTCCTCAGAGTTTTTATCGGATTCCGATAAGAAGATTATGATTTTGAAGTACATTGTTAAGACCCAGCAGCGGATGCTCCGTCTCAACGTCCTCGCCAAGTGGTGCCAGCAGGTGTTTAATTTCTGCCCCTTTTCCTTTTGCTCTTTCTTGAATCATATTTTGTATGTCTATCTTAGAATAGTGTTGTGGGTGAGTTTTAAGTTTGTAAATTGCTCTCGTTTTGGATTGGATTTGTTATCGTACATATGTGGAACTGGGGTGAGTTACTATTTGTTCGAATTATTGAAAAGTAGGTTTTGTTGTTTTCTGGATAATCGATAAAGCATTTGGGCCTACTCTGTATCTCTTCACCAAGAGATCACTATCTCTTTTTGAACGTGTTGGAAAATCCAGTAGAAAACAATCAAATTATTAGTTCTGTAGGTGCCATGTGAAAAGAAGGCTTGGCAGCTGTGAAATATTGGCTGCTAGCATTTTGAGGAATTGTCACTGAATACAGGGTTGAAAAATTTGTTCCAAAAATTGAGGTGCCTAAGCTAGAACAGAATTTAAACCTGGATAGAGATAGCCACATGGAAAGGACTGGGTATGCAATCCATAAAAGGGAAAAACCCAGGGTGAAGGTGTTACTCAACAAGGCAAGAGAATAGGTGGGGGCGCGTGTGGAGATGAATGGTAGCAGGCACCCTATCTCAAGTGTGGGGTTAAGGGTTCAAACCCCATTCCTCCCTAGAGTGTGTGAGTGTGGTGTTAAAAATAGGCAAGAGAATAGGTGAGACCGTGAGAGCATGTAAACACAGCTGTGAAAACAATTTGGAAATACAAATTGTGAGTTGTACGGGAAATGCCTGGGTGATTATTACACATAGGCTGGGAGAGCGTTCTTGTGGCCTATGAAAGTGGTTGTCCAAAGGTTTTATTTCCTAGAGTTTGGATATTAAATGTAAGAGTATTTATTGTACTGCGGTAAAAATATCTCTCATATTTAAAGAACAGAAACTCATGTGGACATAGTTGGATTTGTTACCACTAATATCTTGTGTATGTTATACTCTTTTTGTTGCCAGTTTATTGGTGTAATATGTGAATTCCCTAATAAATTTAATCTCAACTTCTGTTGTGCCCAACAATTGGTACAAGAGGTACTTGGTCAATGGCTCCAAAAAAAGTTGAGATTTAATTTTTTGAGATGGGAGACATGTCAACGGGGAGTCACTTGAAGGTTCAAGAATTTGATGGCGAAGAAAATTTCACTCTTTGTGAAGGGTGATGATATCTTGTTTTAGCTTGACTTGGAAATTGCATTGAAGATAAAGGAGGAAAACCATTAATAAGTGATGCTGAAGAAAATATTTGCTGGTGAATCTGTCGAAAGTGGTCAGACACAAAAGCCAGAGCTGAGTCAGTGGTGCTGATGTAGCACTGGTGCATGACAGAGATGTATATGATAGGGATGTTTGCACACGCTTTATACATATGTATATTTCATATTGTGATGGTTGGATTTATATTCTACCAAAATTATTCATAGTTTGGGTGCTGTGACTGTGACAAATATGAGTAATCTAATTTCCTCAAGTTAATTAGATTCCTAGGGCAGTGAGCATTTAACTGAAGGTGGAGTCTTGAAAATTTCATGTGGCAAGACGGTCCTATTGAAAGGGAAGAAGTATGTAAATTTATATCATTTGGAGGCCTCAAAAAGATAAAGAAGGTGATTGCTCCTGATGGCTTCTAGAGTACAGATGTGTCGGAGAGAAATATTACTGGATTAGAGCATGGATTAAGGACATCCATCCCTAAAGTCAATTAAAGATGTGGACTGGGCTGCACATGTGCATTGGTCTACTTTAATCAAGTGGATTTGGGACCTTTTTGATTGGAATGTGCAATGAGTTGATTGAAGGTCGGCAGGTTTTTGATGTTGTGGTTTGCGACAACGTGTTTTGTAGTGGATGTGGATGTTGTTCGGAAGTCCACCAGAAATTAAGGGAATTAATCTTTTAGTGGCCGCCATGTTGAGTGGCAGTAGTAACATTCGTGCAATATTGGTTGCTTGCATTTATGGAATGGTCACCAAATGCAGGGTTGGAAAATCTGCTCCTAAAACTCTATAAATTGAGTTGCCAAATAAAAAATGTAGATTAGAAAAAAAAAACCTAACCAATGTAGAGAGAGTCATTTCGAGAGTAGTGTGCAACCTAGAAAAAAGAAAAACACAGGTGAAGTTGGGAACAGCTTGGTGAGGCTAGACATAGCTGAGAGCCAAGAAACACAATTAAGGGGACATTGTACCCAAATTGTGAGGAGTTTATGGGAAATACTTGTTTGATATCTTGATTTTTCTCTTAGGAAATACAAATAGACTGGTAGAATTTCCTGGTAGCCAATGTGATTGATTATGCAAAGGTTTTACATTCTGGAGTTTGGATATTAAAATCAAGTATTCTGTTCTATGGTCTTATGGTAAATGAACATGACTTGTGTGGATGTGGATGGATTTTCCGAACCACGTAAAAATTGTGTATATTATTTAATTTTTTTTGGGCACTGTCAGCTTGTTTTAATTTATGAATTCCCTTAACATATTAAATCTTGAATTCTGCTGTGCCCAAAAGTGGGGCTTGTAAACTTAGTTTACTGTCTGTTTGAATATATGAAAGTATCCCTTTCAATTGTATGCTTTGAAGACTGATTTATGGAGCATGGATTTAAAGGTGTTTATAGCATTTATGAACTCACTGTTTTATTTGATTAGCTCTCCTTTTGGACCTAAAAGAATTGAAGGATCTTGGAGTGAAATGTTTATGCAAGAGGCTTCAGCTGCCTTTTGGGTACACCATGGAAAAGCTTTTCTTTTTCTAAAGCCTTCATAACGTAATTTTCCTATTTTCTTTTAAAGCCAAAGTTAGCCATAACAGAAGAAGAAAAATTGTTTCTTCTAGATTGCATTTTACTCAGGACTAAATACTGTTGTGATATTTTTTTCCTTTGGGCTAGGTTTATTATGATTTTACCCTTTTAAATGATTGTAGAGCTTCTCAATCCACATTTTATTAGAATTTTGGTTCTCTAGAAGAAGATTTCCCTTAATAGCCGAAAGTTCATGCTCTTACTCTTAAGTGAAAAGGTGGTGCCAATATATATTTGATAAACACTCTTTTGTTTTGTTTTTCTTCTTCTTCTTCTTCCTCCTTCTCCTCCGCCCTCCTCCTCTATATTGGAGAATAATTTTTGCTGGTATTTTGTTATCAAGGTCACGTGTGTAGCATTCTTCATTTATTATTCACTGGGCCAAGAAAAAAGGTCTGATATATATTTAATTTTTCTACTGGATTTACAGGTTCCTTTGATACAATACTGTCAACAACTTGCATCAACCCTATCAAGTCATGACACTTGCTTCACTCAAGCTGCAGATTCTATGTTTTTTATGCATGAGGGGCTACAACAAGCTCGGGCTCCTATCTATGATGTTCCTTCCGCTATTGAGGTTCTTCTAACTGGAACTTATCAGCGTTTACCTAAATGCATAGAAGATGTGGGCACACAGAGTACGTTGAATGAGGATCAACAGGGTCCAGCATTGAAGAAACTGGACACACTTGTGAGGTCAAAGTTACTTGAAGTTTCACTTCCAAAAGAAATTACAGAAGTCAAAGTTTCTGATGGTGTTGTTCTGCTCCGTGTTGATGGTGAATTCAAACTTCTCGTGACACTTGGTTATCGAGGGCACTTGTCAATGTGGAGGATATTACATTTGGAGTTGCTTGTTGGTGAGAAAAGTGGGCTTGTGAAGGTGGAAGAATCACGGAGACATGCTCTTGGAGACGATTTGGAACGCAGAATGGCTGCATCAGAAAACCCTTTCATGACTTTGTATTCTATTCTTCACGAGCTCTGTGTTGCTCTTATTATGGACACTGTTATAAGACAAGTGCAAGCACTGCGGCAAGGCAGGTGGAAAGATGCAATTCGTTTCGAACTCATATCTGATGGTAGCATTGGACAAGGAGGGAGTGCGTCCTCCACCCATGTTACTCTAGATGGAGAAACTGATTCTGCTGGTTTACGAACTCCTGGATTGAAAATCATATACTGGTTGGATCCTGATAAAATCACTGGAACGTCTGATGCAGGGGCATCCCCATTCTTAAAAATTGAACCTGGTCCTGATTTGCAGATTAAGTGTTTGCATAGCACATTTGTGATTGATCCTCTAGGTGGCAAGGAGGCAGATTTTACCCTTAACCAAAGCTGCATTGACATTGAGATTCTGCTGCTCAGAGCTATTGCCAGTAATAGATATACTCGTCTTCTTGAGATTTACAAAGAATTGGAGAAGAATGGACAGATCAATAGAACGCCTGGTGATGTGCAACTGCAGTTTCATTTAGATGATTGCGGAACTGAATTTGAAAAGGTATAAAAATAATGAAGTTGTTTTTCCGTATTTTTCTTGATTAGGTGAAGTTTCTATAATTAGAAAGCAATTTCTTATTATCACCGTCATCATTGTTCTTATCATTGCCCTCTTAACCCAGTTATCCTGTGTAAGGTTACTGGGAAATAACTGCATCTAAAGCATCACTATCAGATGTTATGTAAAGTCTCATAAAAATGGAAGTGGTAGTGGCTAATTATAAATTGGTTATACATCATCGCTTGTGATGTTAATTATGGTAGAATGCACATTGCCTATACGATGTATCTGGTTAGTGAAGAGTAAAGACATGTCTATTAGTATTTCTTTTGTTTACTTTCAAAATTGTGGTATTAGTTTCATAATACGTCTTCAATCTAATTGTTTAGATTTTGAAAAAGGGGTGAAATTCTTTTCATAGCACTGCAATATCGAAGTACTCATTCATTACCACCAATCCTGAACTATGGGACACTATGCTGTTTGACTTTTGAGTGGTCCAGTATTTCTCTTTAGCTGAATGGAACCCTTAGATCTGCTTCTAGGTTTTCAAATTAGTTTGTCTTCTCTAACCATGTGGTTGCTTGCTTCTGTGAGGACAGAACTGCATGCTGTTTTGCGTGTAATATCTGGCACCCACTGCAAATAAGTGGCATTATAACCTAATTAAATATTTTTTTACCCAGAGGTTTTGATGTTTTCCATTTCTTTAGTGGTGTAAAGGAAGGGGAGAGGTTTAGCTGGTGGGGTTTAGGTGGCCGCTAAGCAGAATACTGACTTGGTAAATTCATGTCAATCAAACTCATATAGAAGAACTATACAGTTCAAGATCTCATCTTCCTGGAAACTGTGTTTGCTAAGTAGGGGTGGGTGGCATTCTTACTGGATTGTTGATGAAGTTAATTTGTTCTTATTCAAAAAGTTTAGGTCATCATCAATAGTTCATGTGAACAGTTCTTTCTTTTTTGTGAGATGTAAGGTGACTTGATTACTTTTATTTAAATCTTACTGTAAATGATAATAGAACATTGCTATTTACATTTTCATTGATTTCATGTTTGTTGTTAGTGACATATTTGTCGATTTCATGTTCACGTCAACCCTCTTTCTTTCAAGAATATGCTCCAATATTGCATCTTTGAGTTTTTAGTTAATGAAAAAATGCCACGTTTACATTCTAGTCTTTTGGTGAAGCAATTGTTAGATGCGAATTTTTTTTAATACAATGAATTAAAAGTGTGTCATCCATTATAATGTGTTCTATCTAATATGATATATGTTTTTTTAACGATGTTCCTATGACTAGACATACATGGAACTCTTGTGCATGCCGAGAACCTTGGTCGCATTGCTACTCAATCATCCAAAGAATATATTTAATTGGAGATATCCTTTGGTCGTCTCTTGATTTGTTGTTCAATCAAACAGAATACAGGCTGGAAAGATTATCTACAGTGTCATTCTTTTTATAATCCTCTGCAGTCTGCTCTACTTGTATCATGTATCTTTTTTTGACAGTTAACAAGTGATTTGCTTTTCTTTAACAGATTGATGATGCATTTGATTCGCAAAGGCATGACGGCGAGGAAGTTTTGCGTGTGCGTGCCTATGGTTCTTTATTTTTCACTCTTGGAATAAACATAAGGTTTTCTCTTTCCTGATCTCTTTTCCTTTACCATTACATGTTGGGTGTTTCTTCATAAGATATTCACTTGTACTGCTATGTGATATATGCTTATGGACATTGACTGTACAATAACCTGTAATCTTGTGTAATCTTAAGTTGTCAGTTCATTAGTTTTAGTCATGAATGACTGTCTACTATATAATAATGGTTGCTTTAATGTGGACTGCCAAAGGATCAAGATAAAGAAAAATATATGGAGAACAATTTTTGATGCATTCTTCAGCTCCAAGGATGAACCCACTAGTTCTTAGAAGTTTAGTCCATTTTTGTTTCATTGCTGTTTTCAATTTTTATTTTTTATGATTTTGAAATACATTTTCATTTTTCATTAACTTATGCTTGAAAACGAATATGTGTTTTGATAGTGTTGTATGTTGATTTTATTGGCTGGCATTCTCATTTTGAGAACTCACTGAACGGAAAAAGTTACTACATCACTAATTTGATAGAGAGATTAAAACGGCATGTGGTTGGCTTTAGTTAGACTATAGCTGTACTTTATCCTTATTTGATCCAATTAATTTCTCTATGTATCATCTTTCTAATTATGTTGGTAGAAAAATGGTCAATTATTTCATTTTAGGTTCACTCATAAAAAAGAGAGGCCATCAGTTAATTAGTGAATTTTAATCATTTAAGTGTTGAAACTTTGTATCACCTATTAGTCTTGTAAGATGTTTAGGTCGAAAATCGGAAACAAATTGTATTCTTCTTGAAAGTGGTCAAAACAAACACCACTTTGGAGTTTTAATTGTAGAAATGCAAACCAGAAAATGAATTTTAAAGTAAACAAGTCTTATTATTTTGATTTGTCTCTACTTTTGGTAAATTTAGTGCCGAGAACTTTTATCATATGAAGAATCTCTGTAATTTCTAGAATTCCTTGAAGTATGCTTGAGCTTAAGAAAAACTGCTTTCTGTATTCGATTTGATGGCTCATGATAGATTATGATGTTTTATTTGGTAATTTATGTGAGGAGTCTGTGCTCTAATAGTAACAGGAGAATATTTGGAGTATGTATGTGTATCATGCATCTGCATATATATCAAGTTTTTGTTGCCTAATTTTTGTCAACCTTGACTGTTGTGCCCTTACTATTCTATGGGCAATTTCTCAATCTTTTCACTTTCTAATTTTCTAAGGACATCTAATTTGTTTATATATTGATCATGAAACAAAATAACCATGGCTCTTGCTTTGGAGCTTTAACATTTAGTCCATCCAAAATTATGTAAAAAGAACTTGTAAATTGTAAAAGATATGCAACCACCACTTTTGCGAACATGTTTTAGACTAAAGTTATCTAAAATTGAAACAGCACTTGAGCATTAGCTGTATAAACTACCACTAGTTTGAGTGATTTTGCTGGGGTAAATTATGTCCTAAGCAAAGGAAAATTAAAAAAAAATTTGTGTGTCAAGTAGAAAGAGTACTCACAAATACTATATCAACTCGTTCATCTTATAGTTGATGAAGGCCAGCATGGATTAATTGCCCACATCTTAACCTTTCTTGCGAGCTGCGTAAGAAAGGCAAACCCAATCTTAGGGAACAATCAAGCTTCATAGGGTCTTCTTGTTTAGGTGTAAGTAGCAATGAGGTTCTCTCTGAGATATCGACCATCCCTCATCGGTCACCGGGGGATTCCATTATCAGGAAGTGTATCCACAACTTTTTGAGCTAATTTCTCCCGACACATTTATAATGTCAATAGATCAATAAGAGTATTGTTTTGATAGATTACTCTTCTATGGAGTAATATCCGAGCTCATTAATTTACCCACATCTATTTGAATGATGGGTCTTCACTTTGGAGGAAGAAATGGTAATAGACACCAAACCATCCATTCTGGTTTTATATTTGTTCAAAGAACATGCTTAACCGATTTGATGCGCCTAACCAGAAAATTCTTTTTTCTTCCTACCTTTTGATCTTCCCATGTGTTCCTTGGACTATGTACTTTTCCTTACCTGCTGGATTACTTTATCTGCTGGGTGACAACAGGTGGGCAGTTTACCAGATGTTTCTGATCTACCCTTGTGTGATTCTCATTGAAGTATATACTTTGGGGTGGGGTGGGTGCAAGGTGGATGATTTTAAAGCAAACTCTTCATTTATTAGATAGAGATCACTAGGATTTCATGATCAGTTGCCAAACTTATTCCCATATGAGCTTGAAACAAACTGTTATATGCGAATGGGCTATTGCCCTGCGAAACAGGAGATGGCTATTTATAAATCTGATCATATTAGAGCGCACCGAGAAGTACATGGTACTGCAATTATTGGCGGGACAGTACCCAATCCTAAAGATGCTCTGGAATTGTGTCAATTGCTCGTTCGAGAGTTATGATCTATAGCTCTGGAACTGAATTTCTGATGAAAACAGAGCAGATGCTGTAGAAGGGAAACTAATAGATAATTAATCATGTTTATTTTTGAGTTCAACTATGTCTAGGAAAGCACGTAACAACTGCAACGCTACAAATTCACAGCTTTACTTTTTGAACTCATATTATCATGTCAGGTTTCTAGCTAGGTTGATGAATGCAAATCAAGTCAAAATATACTCAAGGCTATCAAATTGACAGATAAATTCGGAAAGGAATTAATTAATATTGGATTACTTCTGATAACAATTTAAGTTTTAGGAGAAATTCTTCCTGTCACACGAACTGAAGACCAAGGCTCTTAGTTTTCATTTTTGGTCTTACTTCCTGATTTTTTTCTGTTTGAAATCATGAAATAAACATTGGCTGCACATATTTTTACATCTGGCAGTCTCAGTCGTTGCCCAATATATTTTTGTTTGTTTCACTCACTAACTTGGTAAATAAGAATATTTATTATTTGATAACAACTTATTCAGAGACCATTGATACAACCCTAAAACAATAAAAAAGGACAACCTTCAATATACATTTGTATAAAAAATAAACTGATGCAACACCATTGAGAATTTAAAGCACAATTACATTGACTAATTCAAATACATTTTTACTTTCTAACTAAAAATATCTAGTACAAAAATAAATACACCACAGCATGCTTGAAAATTGGAAAATGAAAATGACACCTGACACCATCTAAGTTTTTCCCTTCGCTTTCAGGAATGGTCGTTTTCTTCTTCGCTCATCGAAGAATATTATATCATCAAAAGCTTTGATTGAGTGTGAAGAAGCACTGAACCAGGGAAGTATTACTGCAGCTGAGGCTTTTATCAACTTGAGGAGCAGTAGTATTTTACATTTATATGCTTGCATTGGAAGGTTTTTGGGTCTTGAGGTATGCATAAGCTTTGAGTAATTCTCTTGAGTGTAATGGTAATCTGGAGCTTCAGTTACCATCTGGAAGGAAGTTGTTGAAGTTATATGCTGCAAATGTTCCTTTATTTTCATCAAAGTCTTGGTAATTTAGGTGCTTGTTCTTTGATCCCAATAGATACCAAATATATTAGATTCATGAATAATGTCAAATCTATTACTGTACAAGAGAGATGGAAAGCTGCAAACTGAGATTGTGCAGAAGCTGCCTCTAATAAATGATGAATAGTGGATTCCATTTTGATGGCAAACTACTCTTCCAAATTCGAAAGGAAAAGCATAACTAAAACTTAGTTTTGATTGTACCTTATATGTAGGAGAGTTGAGACCCCAGTATACATATTTTGGACAGTATATTAGATTATTTGTAGAAATAAAGAGGCATCTCAATATCTTCTTGCAGGTATTTGAACCTGGGTTTGTGGCTGGGAGATTGCCTAAGAACATTACAGATGATTCAAATTCATTATTAATGGGATTCCCAGAGTGTGGGAGCTCTTATTTCTTGTTAATGCAACTTGACAAGGAATTCAAACCTTGCCCCAAGTTAATAGAAGCAGAGGTAGATTCCTTGGGGAGAGCTGAACCACTCAGTGATATGAGCAAAGTTGTTCGAATAAAAAATGTGGATATTGGTCGGATACGCATCTGTGAAGATGAACTCAATTTGAGCCTTTTTGACTGTTGGACAATGCTGTCAATTCCCCGTGATGTTAATGCTAAAGAGATTTCCAAACATGATATTCCTTCTGACTCCAGCTTGGAGGGTTCCATGCTTCGTTCCAATCTTCCTGTAAGTTTCTCCAACATTGTTGATGAGGTTTTTGAGCTTGAGAACAGATCAAATGTACAGAGCACCTCCTCTACATTTAATCCCTCATCTGCATCCCATTTTGGCTTGGGTTCTATAAATCTCCGTACCATAAAACCTTCAACGTCATCCCCTAATTGGGAAGGGGTGAAATTATCCCAAAATGCTGCTGTGAACAATTTTAAGCGATCAATGCAGTCTGGTTCGACTGATTCACTGACCACGACTTTTGTCAGAGGGCTGGCTGAGAAAAAATTGACAGCATCAAAGTCAGATCAGGATTTAACTTCTCTCAGGTCTCCACATGCTGGAGGCTGTGGTTCGTATGGTATAATGGACGATTACCAGCCTACTGTATCTGGACTTCCCTCAGCTCGAGTTTTATCTCCAGCGCAGTGCACTGGTTTAGCAGCGAGTGTGAAATCAAATGAACATAAAAGATTACCTGCTGGCAATGTATCTGGGAGCTTTGTATCTGGATCTAATTCATGGACTGCTTCTCCCGTATGTAAGAGGCCATCTTTGTTGTTTTATTCTTGCCTTTGTTTTCTAAATTGCAGCAAGAAACCTGTTTACTCTTGATCACATTATACATGCTTCTTGTTTCTCAGCTTCTACACTGGATTCTTCTGCTCAAGAAAGTGTTCCCCAACGTGATAGAACACCACGAAAGCGAACGGTGTCAGACATGTTAAACTCCCTTCCCTCACTCTGTTGTCTAGAAGTTGATGGAGAATCTAATAAGAGAAAGGTTGCCAAAGGAGGGTCACATTTTCCTCTTCCTCCTACTCGTTCGCTTGTTTCTTGTGATCATCCCGTTAAAGCTGACGGACACATTTTGGCAAATCTGATAGCTGAGGCTAATATGGGCAAGGCATCTCCTAGTATATATGTATCTGCCCTTCTCCACATTGTTAGGCATTGCTCACTGTGCATAAAACATGCCTGGTTGACTAGTCAGATGGATGCACTTGACATTCCCTATGTTGAAGAAGTGGGTCTGAGAATTGCATCCTCAAACTTGTGGTTTCGACTTCCTTTTGCCAGAGGTGATATGTGGCAGTGCATATGTTTGAGGCTGGGTCGACCTGGAAGCTTGTACTGGGATGTTAAAATTATTGACCCCCACTATAAAGATTTGTGGGAGCTTCAGAAAGGGTGCAATACTACATGGGGATCCACAGTTCGAATAGCTAATACATCTGATGCAGATTCACATATTCATTATGATTCAGAAGGGGTTGTCTTGAGTTATAGTTCTGTGGAGGCTGATAGTATCAAGAAGTTAGTGGCGGATATACAACGACTTTCAAATTCTAGGACTTTTGCTCTAGGAATGCGAAAACTGCTTGGTGCAAAGACTGATGAGAAACTGGATGAAAGTGCCTCAAACTTGGACTCTAAAGCTCCTTCTGGGTTGAAAATTGTTAAAGAGGGTCCTGAGAAGTTTTCTGAACAGATGAGAAAAGTGTTTAAAATTGAAGCTGTTGGGCTGATGAGTTTGTGGTTTAGTTTTGGTTCTGGGGTGGTCCTTGCCCGCTTTGTTGTAGAGTGGGAATCTGGTAAAGAGGGCTGCAGAATGCATGTTTCTCCCGACCAGCTTTGGCCTCATACAAAGGTTTGTTTTCGTTGTTGTGCAGATGATTTATAATTTTTTCACACTCTGTTTCTTTTTTTGTGATCTCAATATGTTTCAGTCTCCATGTTCTTTCTATTCATGAAGTATGTTGCAACCTTTGCCCTAACCTGTGCAATACCTTTTAACTGGATAGAGTTTGTGGGTGATGTAAGATTAAATACATGGATAAGGATCAATGTGAATTAGCAAAAAACATTATTTGGAAAGTAAATCCCACCTCATGAAGAATTTTCCCCACGCTTGTGAAAAAGAGCTAACAACCCAAGTATTGGCGAGCCTAGTGCTGCCTTGTTAGCAGTTCTTTGACACCAGTAGACCTTCCAACACATGTGATTAGCTGAACTTTTTACGTCATGAAGAGTAGATTTCCAAAGCATCAGGGTCAGGCTCAGTCAGGTGGCTTCTGACCTGAATTGAGTTATAAAAAAATGTATTTTGCACTCTTATTCTGGAGTTGTGATGGTGCTCTTTTGCCAGTTTGAGTTTTCTCATGGTTACAAGTTTTAAGATATTAAATTTCCCTTATGCACTGCCTGATCTTCTCTCTACACTGTGGGGAGAAGATTAAATAGGAAGGTATAATAATTATTGGAGTGTGAAATTAATAGGATATACAAGTAGCAGAAACTGCAAATGAGAGTAGGATCATAGATCCAAATTAATTTTCTAGTCATTTGAAATTTCTAGGTGCAATTTTCTTCCGCTTGAAGTTCTTTTACATAGAGTTGTGTACTGATTTTAAGATATGTGACTTTGTAATTGTATACACTTAGGTCAACTTGTTTGTTTGGCAGGGTGGAACAAGGAATATAATTGATGTACATATGAATGCCTATAATCTTGTTCCAATGTAGTTTTTTAATGAAAGTAGGAGTCTGGGAAAGAAATTGTTTCTCTTTTATTTGTTCTGGTATTAATTTAGATTGGTAGAAAACCATGTAAGGTGACAAATTACTCTGGAGAATCCAAAATGTAAACCTTGTGTAAATGATAGGTTTTGCTTGGACAAGAACACATGAATGAAATTTGATCATGTTTGAGGAGGCTGACAAAGTTCTAGAGAAGGTGAAACCATCTTGAAAACAAGATTGGATGATTAAAGGAGACATGCTTTTGAAGACAAGGGTGGCTTGTGTTCCTTTTTCCCCTTAATTTCCAAAAGTAATTGAAGTACTGTTTTTCATGCAAGTTTGTTTTATTAAATTGGTCATCTACCTAATGTTAATAATTTAATTCAATTCAATTAATACTTAGAATTGAATTCCTTACCCAAATTGCCATGGGTATGCTTGTTTTGCAATTGTGGACTTTAAAAACACACTCAATCTTGTTCTCTCTCTCTCTCTCTCTCTCTCTCTCTCTCTCTCTCACTTGCGCACAATCTCGAGACAAAAAGTACCTAAAAACACATATCCAAATTTAAAAACAAGCATAGCCCATGTTTTACAGAAGCAACTTACTCATATATCATTTCTCATCTCATTGAGATAGAGAAAAGCTTGCATGTTGGGTAAGATCTGCATGCTCTTCTCTTCTAGCATAACTAGAACTTGTTTGATTTGGAGTACATTAGTTGATTAAACTGGTTTATGCTGTCTTAAAATTGCTCTGTGCTTTTAATCTTGCCTGTGCAGATATATTTTTGTAGATGATTTTCCTTTATGTTATTTATCTAGTCTCTCTGAACAAATTTATTTAATTGTTATCTTTGGATAGTTTCTAGAAGATTTCATCAATGGAGGGGAAGTTGCATCCCTTTTGGATTGCATTCGATTGACAGCTGGACCATTGCATGCTCTTGCCGCTGCTACAAGGCCTGCACGGGCTGCTCCTGTTTCTGGTGTTCCTGGTGTGACTGCTCCAGTGTCTTCTGCTCTAAAGCAGACTGGATATGTGCCATTTCAGGGTCTGCCTAGCAATTCCAACACATACACTAGTCAAGCTTCATCCAGTCCTGGAGTTAATCCAGGTATGACTGCACCTTCTGGCCCTATTGCAACTCATAATGGCCCTACTTCAGCAACGTTGGCAGCTGCTGCTGGGAGAGGTGGTCCTGGCATTGTTCCCAGTTCATTGTTGCCCATTGACGTTTCCGTCGTGCTAAGAGGCCCATATTGGATTAGGATCATATATCGCAAAAACTTTGCAGTTGACATGCGGTGTTTTGCTGGAGATCAAGTCTGGTTGCAACCAGCTACCCCTCCAAAAGTTGGTCCACCTAGAGGAGGATCTCTTCCATGTCCACAGTTTCGACCTTTTATCATGGAACATGTTGCTCAGGAGCTGAATGGTATAGAGTCTAATTTTCCAGCTACTCAACAGGCATTTGGAATGTCTAATTCAAATAATTCTAACACAAGTTCAGCTCCACAGCTACCAGCAACTCCTGGAAACAGGGCCAACCTAGCAAATACTACTGCAACCTCCCGAACGGGAAATGCGATGGCTGCTCTGAACCGCATAGGAAATGCTCTTCCAGGATCATCCAATTTACCTGTGGTTAATTCAATACGTAGGTCACCTGGTTCTGGTGTGCCTGCTCACGTCAGAGGAGAGTTAAATACTGCTATAATTGGTCTTGGGGATGATGGAGGCTATGGTGGTGGGTGGGTTCCTCTTGTGGCACTTAAAAAGGTTCTTAGAGGTATTCTTAAGTATCTTGGAGTGCTCTGGCTATTTGCACAATTACCGGAGCTTTTGAAAGAGATCCTTGGTTCAATTTTGAAGGATAATGAAGGTGCATTATTGAATTTGGATCAAGAGCAGCCAGCTTTGCGCTTCTTTGTTGGGTAAGACTCCAAGTTTCATTATGTCATTCAAATCCCGTGTTTACTTTAAAGCAATAACTTTAAAAAATACTAATCTAAAGGTTTGGTCTACGTTTGTTTTCATTTTTTAGTGCATATTTTTAAGTATTTTTTTCTCAAGAATTGTGTAAAAGTAAAAGAGAGGTATATAAAATTTAAAAAGTAAAATAATTTTGGTGTGTGTTTTTGGGGTGAAAGAATGAAAACTAACATAGCCTTGACAATTTTATAAGCCTTCTCTGATGTTTGGTTTAGTACTGCCACAGCCCTTAAAATTATAAAATTACATCTGCCTTCCCAAACATTTATTGGCATGTTACATATAATCAGAGTCATTTTTATACTGTGGGCATACTAATTTTGATATAGGTACAAATTTTCGATGTCCTTGTTTGGCCAAATTTTGAAAAATATTACTTGAGGTGAATCTGTATTTGCATTATCAAACTTGTTCAAAGTTCCCCTGACATTTAATATTTCTAACTACTAATAAAATTTTGAAATTACTAGGTACATTACATTTAGATTTGCCATAACTATAATTATGCCCATTGGTTTGGAAATTTATAGTTACGTCTCCCAAGCCTTTCAGAACCTTGCTCATTGGGCATGTAAAAGGTTTAATGATGTTAACTAATTTCGGTTAAAAAATTGAATAATGGTAAATAAGACATGGCAAAAATGCCTTTGAACTTAATACTCTGAGGGGTGTGTTTATAATGAATATGAAAGGACAATGGATGTATTTGTAATAATACTTCTAACTACAACTTTAATTTGATAATAAAAAGCTATTAAGCTATATTTTTAATTAATGATATTCTTAGATAAGTATATTGTTTAAAATTTTATTAAGTTATATCATATATGTATTCTTTTACTATATTTCAATTGTAGTACTTTTAACTATCAAAACTAATTGTTACAATATTTAGTATTTCTAAACATACATAAATAATTTTATATGTATTAGTAACTAATCTTTAAAATTAATATTGCATTTTCTATACATTTATTTCAAGTATATATTTTTTTTGTTTGATAACAAATTTTAAATAAAAATTGTTTTATTTTTTAGTTGCCTTCTTCATCCTCTCTTTTTGTATCCCCTGCTGCGCCACCCCCTCTATCCTTCGCTTTACGTTATCCCAGATCCCTATACTCTCATGCCATTCCAGCACTTACCATCACCGCATCACCCCTTACCATCACCAGTTGCAGCCTTTCCTGTTCTCCCGAGCCTCGACATTTACCTGCTGAAATCCCTGCTTCCTTTCTTTTGCCAAGTGGCAAGTCCCCGCTACTGCTCCTGCCACACCCTGACGTTGCTGCACTCTGCAATCCTTATTAACATCTATCTGCACGCAGACGCACCCTGCTGCTCTCCATCCTAATTTTATCCCATAGCCAACTGCTGCACTGAGATCCTAACCCTGATTGCCCAGCTCTGCCGAGGTGGGAATTGGTGATGAGTTTCAAGCTTGGCAAGGCATGTGTTGAGATTACATGTATAGCTTAGGAAGAAAAGTGGAAAAAGTAAAAAAGTAGATATTCCATTTGAAAATTTTAAATGAAAATGGAATGTTGATTGGCATTTTGAGTGTAATTTAACAACTGGTAGGGTACAAAGATGATCTGAGGTCATCATATTTTCATATGATTCAATGGTTGGGATTTTAAATTTATCAAAGTTATGAGAAGGTTATATGGGCAATTTAGCAAAAAGTTTGATGCAATTATAATTGACTTTGAACAGCGATGAGTGTATCTTTCATACACAGTTTTCTTTAATTGAACTTTTAAATATAAATGCAAGGAGAAAAGCCTAATACTTGTAATTTATCTATTTTTCTTGGTGCACTAATTGAATTTTCTTAATTTAAAAAAGTCAATTACTTGATCAGTTAAATAGCTATTTAATAGCATTTATTTGATATATTTTGTGAAAGCCCAACATTGTCAATCACTGCAGAATATCATGGTGGAGATTCTGTTAAATAAAATCAATGGTGGGGCAAGATTAACTTTCCAGAATAAAAGGATTTGTTGGTGATAGCACCAAACCTCAGTACTGTCTATGTTATTGTTCCTAATTTCTATTGATTGATACACCCTCATGTAAGCGCTTATCTCACAGTCATATCACAAGTATACGTACAAGAATAGATTTTCCTTTAGTTTAAGAAGGTAATCACAAGGGATATGGATGTGATTGAGAAAATTCCATAGGCTGTTTATCATTTATAAATTATACTTTAAAAATTCACAGCTATGGCACTGTTTAAGAATTGATATTTTTCATACTTATTAGTGCTTTCTTTTTCAATCTTTTTAAGCCAAAAAAATGTAATCATCTCCAGGTTATAGTACGCCTGTAAATTAATGCCTAAAGTTTTAGTTTGAGAAAACATTTTTGATTAAAACTGACGACTTTAAATATCACATTTGGTTCTTAGTGACACGTGTATGAATCTCTTCCGTGTATATAGGCTTCTTACTAAGTTATTGTATTAGGTTCTTTCAGTTTTACAGGTTGTGACAAGTTGGTTGCTTCCCTTTTCCAAAACCATCAAAATACATGCACTCGAAATATTTTAACCTTCAAAAATAATTTTTTCCTTTTCCTCTCACTTCTATCTATTCCTATATTTTCACAACCAAAAGACGCCTTATTTTTATCCCATCAAAGTAGACATGCAATTGTTGCAATATGTTTTTTGTATTCACAAAGACAGCATGCAAAAAGAAAGAAATTGAAAAAGAAAAGAAGGCGCTAATAATCTAATGGAAAGCAAATTAGAAAGTAGTTTGAACTGCAGCATTCTGTCATTTATTTAATTCTTACTTCTTATTTGTAGCATATCTTCTGATATTATGAAATGCTTTTGCAGAGGTTATGTGTTTGCTGTTAGCGTTCACCGAGTTCAGCTTCTTCTCCAAGTCCTCAGTGTAAAAAGGTTTCATCATTCTCAACAACAGCAACAGAACCCGGCCACTTCCCAAGAGGAATTAACTCAATCTGAAATAGCAGAGATATGCGACTACTTCAGTCGCCGTGTTGCGTCAGAGCCTTATGATGCTTCACGAGTTGCTTCATTCATTACCCTTTTGACCTTACCAATTTCAGTGTTGAGAGAATTTTTGAAACTAATTGCATGGAAGAAAGGAGTAGCTCAAGGGCAAGGAGCTGATGCAGCCCCTGCTCAAAAATCTCGTATAGAATTGTGCCTTGAGAATCATATGGCATTTAACAGAGATGGGGTTTATGATAATTCATCTGCATCCAAAAGCAATATTCACTATGATCGGGCCCATAACTCTGTTGACTTTGCGCTGACAGTAGTTCTTGATCCTGCCCATATACCTCATATAAACGCTGCTGGTGGAGCTGCTTGGTTGCCCTATTGTGTCTCCATTAGATTAAGATACTCCTTTGGTGAAAACCTTTCTGTAAGCTTCCTGGGAATGGAGAGTAGCCATGGAGGACGTGCTTGCTGGTCGCGGGTTGATGACTGGGATAAGTGTAAACAGAGAGTGGCTCGAGCTGTGGAGGGGAGTGGATCTTCTTCTGGTGGGGATGCTAATCAAGGAAGGTTGAGGGTAATTGCCGATAGTGTACAAAAGGCTCTACACAAAGGTCTTAAGGGACTAAGAGATGGCACAAGCATGGCGCGATTGAACGATATTGAGGCCTTAGCACGTCCCGTTGATGGATGATGGAAAAGGCCGTTGCATCACTGTCTCACGTCCGGCAGTGTGCTTAAATCAGACTGCTCGCTTTGTCAGGACCCAGAAGAGGTGACTTCGATTTGAAATTTTGACTGATGCTGATAGGATCTGTAGTTAGGTAGAAAATGTGTTGGAGCTTGGGTAGCTTGAAAAGACATAATAGTGAGGTTGCTATGATTTCTCTGTACAGTATCTTGTGGTTATTTGTCTAAAATTTGACTAATTCATGTTGTACAACTGAAAAGCCACTTCTTCAAAGAAACTAGAATTTCAACTCTATTAAACCAATAACTTTTGAGGTAGAATTTGTAGAGAAATTTCTTGACACATTTTTTAGGTAGATTGGGCTATTGTTGGAACTTTGCCATTTCTGTCTGTAGTACCTCGAGTAAATTATTTTTGATCAATCAACAATCTCAGTTAAGAAACAAGGACTTTGTATCCAACTAAACATTCTCTATATCAAAGAGGATATTTACACCCACAAAATTAAAGTGGCCACTGCGAATGCACAAGAATATTTTTATTCTGAAAGTCCAAATTGAATTTGGTTCAACATGGAAAAAGCTTTCTAATCATATTCTGTTGCAGTAGGAACCAAAAAGGATTCAAGGTCGACAGTACTCAAAACATAGCTAAATTGTATTTGAAAATGTGGTAAATCTGTGGCAACAAACTGCTACGTCAAATCCCACAGATGGTTGAATTCTAAGGGCTCTCTTTTGTGTTCGCGACATTAGCCTCTTGTTTCTCCTCCACATTGGCAGTTGTGATCTTTGCGCTGGACGGCTCTGCAGAAGACTCATCATCCTTCTTCAGTTCTGACTCAAATTCTTTAGCTGCCTACACAGTTCAAATGTATGAAAACCCGATGTGCCTGTCTATGTACTCATGTGGGACATATGCATACAGAAGAACTGAAGAGAGAGGAGGAACACATAAACTGAACAGGCTACTCTTCTCTAAAAGAGCACTTTATCAAGAGATGAAGTTAACATTCATTTGACGAAGTGCAATGACGTTAGGAAACACTTGTGATGACAACCAGAGTCGATAAAGCAAGCAACAAACATACATACATATGAATGACAAGTCAAACGAGTTAATAATCACAAACTCCACTAGGCGCTCAAGGCTAGGAATTGGCAGTTCGCATCCCACATTAAAAAGGATATTTAGATACGAGAATATAAGTTATAGTCACAGCGAGACTAAATGCATAAGAATATTGTCACCATGTAAGAAGATTGTTTTACAAAATTTGAATTAAGAATTAACTAGAAACTATTATACATATTGTGCAAAACACTGACTTCAATCAAAGTATACAGTAAATTTTTTTATACCAGATACCTAACTTCACATTCAATAGCAAATGTTAGTTTTATTTCAGCAGAATATCTAATTGACTAATTTAGAACTAATAGGGAGGATGCTAATAAGGTAGAAGACCAAAAAGAGAGACAAATGGTCCTTCAGTTGAAGGTACAAGTTACAAAAATAAAAGTTTCTACTTTACCCTCAAAAAGCATGTTACCTACAGAGGCAGGACAACTCAAAATTACGTCCACAATTTTTAAATGAGAATATTTCTTGCACCGTAAGCTGCTGCTTAATTGCTTTTATCCAAGCTTTGCCTTGAACACCAAATTTGACTGGCCAGAGTTAGGTGAGCTTAAGGAAGCCAAAACCTGAGCACAGTTCCCCGCATATGTTTTATTTTACCTAAGTTCAGCTCCACTGAAAACTGCTCCAAGTTTAAGCATGTCTTTCAGTTAGATATCTAGCCCATTTTGAACTTTTACACTTCTTCAGAAATGTATGCAACTTACACTAAATCAGCAGTTCCGGATCCCTAAATTAGTTGTCCAGCTTGAACCATCTTTTCAGTATGGCAACCTCATTAATTGTTATTCACAAAAATGCAAATGAATTTATCTTAATCAACAGCCAAGATAGAAAGATGTTAGGACCCTAGACTGTGCCACAAAATTCCCCAAGGGCCTAAGTACCACCAATCATTAGCTCAACAAATTTCTTCCAAAAGAGGTTTCAATGAACCATTTAAACAATACCACTTGATGTGGAACACAATGTAACAATCTCTTTAAGCAATATAACAGCCTCCTCATCCTAGTTATTATGGGCCTTTACACAAAATAGAATGAGCTGAGCTCAAAAAGCACAGGCCAAGCTGGGACATCTAAATTACTTCACCCAAGTACTGGCACAACATCTATTTGAAGCTTGAAACAGGGAATGCATTTTCTAGCTAACCAAATATCTATTCATTGCTAATCATCACAAACGTCTGTAATGGGTTAGACCTCTGCTAAAATTGTTTACAGACAATAAAGGTTACAATTGAGATATTGAACATCGAAAAAAGTTGCATCCCAAAATATTGCCCAAACATCACACAAACCTGATAAGCAGAATAACACGAATTTCAACAAGCTTAGTCTCTTATACATGTGGATGAAATATTCTCAAATAATAAAACATCATTGAAAAAAGAGAAAAAAATATCTTTGCTACAGTTCAATGGGGTTGATGCTATTAATCTACTAATCATAGATATCCAGAATTCAACATGATTGAGAATAAAAAAAATCCACACATGTATTAGTTAGAGTATAAAGAATCAAATTAATTGTCAACGTTGGAGTTGTTTGAGGAATTGTTGAGTTTCTTTAATAAAAAGGAATCCCAATTCATACTATGAATGATTACAATCATAACAAAGATTAGAAGATTACTAAACATAAATCCAATCCTAAACGCAAAATATCCTAATCCATATGGAAACAAAATAAGTAAAATAAATATTTTTTAACCCTCCCCCTCAAGTTGAACATGGGTAACTTGATCACAATGTACAACTTGCGCTTGTTGAGGCCTTAGCAAATCAATCACCACAAAACCAAAAAAGAGTGTCCATCTTCTTTATCCACAATTTATGAGGTAGGCTTGATTTTTCAAGAAGCCAAGAGTACTAGACTGCAATTTTTTTAGCTCGCAAAGTAGTTTGAAGTGCAGTTTCTGCAATTTACTTTTACCTTATGATGGATAAATGTACTAGCTCTCTCTTTTGCAGGTTTTTTTTCATGCAACTTTTTGCGTGTTTCTCATGTGATGGATAAATCCTATGCTTTCTCCTTCAGAAGAACCTCAAAGCAAAGGGGGATAAGGCCTTTAGGTGATCGCATTTTTTGATACATGAGCAGCTAGATCTCTCCCACACCATTGAGGGACTGAGAAAAGGGAGAAATGTATACGTGAAATATGATTTATCTCCATAGAATTTTTTATGTGAAGTATGCTTGACTTATCCGCACTAATCACCAAGGGATTTAAAGACTTTGGTCTGACATTTCTTCATAGAAGACTGGTTTAAAAGAAAACACATGTACAACATTGCATACACTTTCTCACAATTCTATTAGGATCAAACACTCATGCTAGAGGAAGGAAAAAGAATAGTTTTATCCAAGAAACATTGTACAAATTTTCTTCTTGGATTTCTAACGATAATACACCTAGGGGACCCCTTTATATAAAAGGGACAAGGCGTTCTAGCAATAATTGAGAAGACAAGAGTTACACACACCTGAGAATAAATATCCATTAAAAACGTTAAAGAAATAACTGACATGACTCTCAATGAGATATGCATAAATATGACTATCACAATACAATAAAAGAAATTCTCCATTTATTATAAGAAACAAAAATGTCTGGCTGGACTCTTGACTCGGCGGATAGTAGTTACACAACTTTAGTAGCAACCATTCACTCGTGTTGTTACTTTTACTATTTTTATATCTCAAAGTGGACCATTGAATAGAGATATAGAGATCAATAATTCCAGCCAAGTATATAAATTTGCCTATTTACTTTTTCCTAATAATACTTTCCAAAGTCGTGAGCCTTTAAATGAGTGTTAAGGAAGTTACTTCAAAAAAATTCAAATATGGAGTATGAACAAAGCTTGCTACAAGCTATTACTTGTCACAATGCCATTTCACCAAGAATATACTAGTTGCAAACCCTTCAGAAGTTCCAAGAATTTCAAAGTGACAAGATATTCCAATAAGCATCAATATCATGGCAACATCACACGCTCCCATAAATGCCTACACATTGGAGTGGGATAATCCCATTTAAGTGATTGCATTTTTGATATAGAGGCAGCGAGTTCTCATGAATCCAGTAGTGTTAGCGAATGTTGGGTATCGCATATTCAGAATTTCAACAAAGTATCGAATGGGTTCCTGACAACCACTATAATTACTAAATTGAAGACATTTTAAAAATTTTCCATATCTAAAGTTCAAGACAAAGCTTCTTGACACTGATATTTAGGGAAACATGTGAATGGTATTGGCATTTACAACCAAATGAAAAGGTCAGTTGTAGATTCTAGCTAAAATAACGAATTCAAAAACTAAATCAAATTACACACAGAAGTTTTCAGGATATTCCAGGTGCCTAAAGAGGAAGAAGTTGGGATAATTTTTGCATAATGACTTCAAGAATCCTGTACAAAATCACAAATTGAATTCTTGTCAAAGTGTGGTCATTCTTTATGGAAAAATCAAGATTTCTTCGTTAGTTTTCACTTCAAAAAGAACAAAAACATCAATCCAATAAAGGTTCGTCATTTAGGGATGAATTCAGAACAACCGAAACCTGCACAGGAAGAATTCAATGAGGTGGTGAAGAATGTTCTTATTGAAGTTTCAGATTCCCCATGGGCATGCAAAACATTCTTGGTCAACAGATAAGCCAAACAATCTCTAGGCAAACTCAAGATAACAAGTTCCCTATTCCAAATAGATTTGCACATTTATCCAAAGTTCAATATTTTTCAAAGTTCAATCTCAAGTTAAGGTTTGGGCAATTGGGAATTCGACCTGAAGATAGGTCAAAAACAAGGTTTTGTTGACCAACTCATTTTCAATACAGGCTTATGCCTTTTGGGCTTGAAACTACACCTTCATTATTCCAAAAAGCAATGGCAATCTTCAAACCAATCCTGAACAGACTCTAGTTTATATTGTTGACATCTTACTTTTCAGCAACCCCTATGAATTGTGCTGTCAACCAAAATGATTATCCTAGCCCAAAATCATATTGAATTTTTGGAATGAATCAAGAATCATACCACATATGAACCCGTATTTCACAGGACTAGCTTAAAGTTCCAGATCTGAATCTCACTACAAAGCAAATTCAGTAATTCCTGAGTTAATTAAATTCAAGATTTCATTCCAAAAATTTCCATGTATCTTCCTCGAGCATTGTGCTACTAAAGAATCCACCTCAATGTGAAAGCAACAAGATGAAGCAATAACACAATTCAAGAAGATATCTCAAAAGGGGCAAGCACTACAAAGTCCATCAGAAGAAGACTTTACAAATAGATGTAATGACAAATTTTAGAGAGTAGTTTTGCTAGAAGAACGAGCTGGCAAAAAAATCTATGGATATGCAAACAGAAAATTTAACGAAGCAGAGCAACATCACCATTCAACCTTCAAAGAAAATCTTTTAGTTAAAAATGAAAATAAAAAAATTATTTTCTTTTTAATTGATTTTGAATTTCAACCTTCAAAGAAAATGTAATTAAGAAATTTTTATTCTTATTAATTGATTTTGAATTTCAAGTTGAAATGGAAATGAAGGCCTTCCCAAAGATGATTCAAATCAATCCCAAGGGCATACCAAATCCACAAATACTCAAAAAGGCTCAATTGTTCTTACCCTACATATTTACTATCAACCGTTTGAGGGGTAAAGATAATGTCCTAGCAAATTTTACATCCAAACCTCGCAAATTTTCCAAAAGATTTTCATCACAAAATGAATGAACTACAAAATTTCTCATATTTTATTCTAATAATTCACAATAACCACCCAATTACCCACCTAAATATCTAAATCCTCAAAAACTTAAGAAGGTCAAAATCCCTGCCCAAAGAACATAAAAGCATAGAACATCCATCTACAACCCCTTTGGTGTAAATCCAAATTGTCAATTTGCCCAATTTTCATCATCCAACTAAATAGTTCCTCTCAAAGATTATTACGGTTTTCCCTGTACCAAGTATTGCATTTTCATGGAATTTAAAACCTCATTCAAAAAATGGAATACGCTTAATCTAAATCCCAAAAAATTCCTATTGTGGCTCTAATCTATTATGCATTAGGCATATCTTTTTCAGAATACAAAAGGATATGTTAAGATACAGTTCTACAAGCCATTTGTTATCAATGTAAAAAGTGCATTTCAAAAGAGATATAGCAAACAAGCGGATAGACAGCATGTTGGAATTACAAAACAGAAAATCCACATTTGTAAAGGGTTCATTAGGCTTTAATTGCGCACAATCTATACTCTCGAAACTCTCAAAACACTTGAGTATTTGATCCTCAAAAATTCATTATGGAAGAAACAAAGTTAGGTGTCTCATGCAACCAACTTAAAAGCAAAAGTAAAGGAAAAATGAAGTGGAAAGATAAGAGAATCCAACGAGAGGAGAAAGTCAAAGGTCATGAAAGATAACTTTGAAGAAGCATTATTTGGAAAAACAAAGAGACAAACAAAAACAGTTGGATGAAATCATTGATTTCAATATTACTGATCAAGGGTCCACTCCAAGCAACATAGATAGTGAGAGCAGCAGAATAAGCAAATGAATGCTAGCAAAGTTTTGCTATCACTCTCCTCTAAGTTAGAGTTCAATCAAGCTCTATTGTTTTTTATAACAAGTGAAGAATCTCTTTTATCGTATTGTCACGTATCTAAGTGTATCTCTTTAAGTCGAGTCATTTCAGTCATGTCTTTAATGGATATCTGTACCTTGATGTTTGTAATCCTTAAGTCGTCTCTAGCATTCCTATAAGGCATCGTCACCTCCGTAAAGAGAGGTCCCTCTCAGTTTCATTATCAATCAAAATAGTTGTAGAAATTAATATATTGTTTTCCAACTAGAACTATTCTTCATTTCTTCTTCCTTTGTTCATCATGAGTGATTGATCCTACAAGAATTGTGAAAAAGTGCAAGCGATGCTATACAAGTGTTTTTTTCCAAACCAATCTTCTACGAAGAAAGGCTAGATCATCCTTTAATTCTCTCGGAGATAAGTACACGTAGTTCAGAAGTACTTTCACATGAAAAACTCCATGGAAATCAAACTCTTCCACCACTTGGTGGTGGTGGAGGGATCGGTACAATTTGAATTAAACAAGGATTTTCATAATAAAATCTGCTCTTACACCATGTTAAAAGATAATTCAAAGAATTGAAGCATACTTAATTGATAAAAATCACACTTCAATTTAAAATATGATGTCGGGTTATGATTACAATAAATTACAAATATAAATTTTATGAAAAAAAGAAACAAAAAAATACTAAAGAAAATACAATCCCAAAGGAAAAAAGGACATCAATCCTGTAACTTAAAAAACGTAAAATATCTAGACACACGTTAACAAATAAATATAAAAAATATAAATTCATATCTTTTCTTTTAACAAATACGGCAACAACATCAATGAACTATTGCTAATCAAACTCAACAGCAAGAATATCCGTTATCCTTACCTTTGACCTTAATTTTTATAGCCAACCAAGGTAACTTGGGCCAAGATTTTACTCGCCTATACAAGATTCCAAACATACCTCTCATGCATTAAAGTTGCTATTTGATACCAACTTAACACTCGGCATTGCTCATCCTATCAAATCTTCTTGAAAAAAATAAACTAAAATTAAGCAAGTTCTTCATTTTTAATTTGCACCAAAATCTAAAATCAACTCAAACATACATCCATTCACAAACTTTTGAGCACATTATATTAAGAATTTCCTGGCCTGAATTAGATTCTCGAAAATGATAATCGAAGATTTCCCAGCAAAAATAGACTACTTCAAGGAACAGAGTTTCTTATCCTAAACTTTAAAATACCCTCTGACGAATTTCAATTCCAAACTAATGGTCCATCTCCAAATTTAGCACCACCGGGAATCAATCAACAAACAGTTCAAAGTATCAAAGCAATAAACCATAAAATAACGCTATTTTTCCAGCCAAAAAGGATAAAAGTAGGACCTCCTGAAAGCTCTTGACAGTCTTGCCAATGCTCCGGCCCACTTCAGGCAACTTCTTCGGCCCGAACACGAGCACCGCTACGCCTGCAATAACTACGAGCTCCGGCACTCCTAGCCCGAAAAGGCAGTTGCAAGACAGGCCCCTTTTATTGGCTCTCCTGGGTCGATACACAGAAAACCCGAGCCGGGTCCGGTTACTGATATTGTAACTAAAGAAAACTGAGCTGGAAGAGGACAGAGTTGTTAGTCTTGTTGGAGGGTTTGGACAAGGCAATACTGTAACAGCTGCAGAGGAAATAGTCGCCATTGGAAGGCTGCTTCGGCTACCCTTCTTGATTAGTTTCTTCTCTTGCTTGGATGTCTATGTTCAGACAATAACATAATGTACGTATTTGTATAAGGTGGATGGATGGACAGACCGCTTTGATAATTTGGGGACTGGGGAATGGAGATTTCATTTATCTCGTGTCTAAAATGGGATTTTGACCGTTGATCGTTGTGGGTCCCACAGTGTTGACGGTCTCAACTGCCCATACGTCCGAAGTATGGACCTAGCGGCACGCGCAAAGCCCCCATTAATTAAATTAAATACTTGTAAAAGTCATGCTTTTATATAAATATATTTATAATTTATAAAACTATTGTATTGTATTGTATTGTAAGAAAATAAAATATTAAAAATAAAAAATAAAAATAATATTTCAAAATGGAAATGAAAAGAGAAAGTTTTTAAAAATAAATAAGTAAAAAAAGAAAAAAAACGAAATGTAAAACAATGAAATTAAGTATAATTATGTGATTTTGTTACATGCAATCAAAAGGTGTTATTTTCATTACAATATAATACAGTCGTTTAAAAAAAATAAGCAAAGTTTAAAATAAGAGAATAAAAATATAAAAATAATTTAAAAATAGATAAAATTTGTAAGAGATAAGCAAATAAAAATATTAAGTTAAAAGAAAAGAGAAAAAATTGATAAAAAATTAATTAAAATAGTAGTATAAACTTAAAATGCACAGTTGAAATGTCTTACTTTTATAGTAATATAAGTATAGATATATAATATTAAAAAAATTAAGTAATGATATATTAATAATTATACATAAATGTGTTTTGCTTTTTTTAACTGAAGGTAACGATGTAAACTTATGGTGCACAATAAAATTAACTCCAAACTCTTGGTAACATAGTATAATTATACATCCAAACATGAAAAATTAATTTGAATAAAATAAATTATAGATAAAGTAGATTTTACCATAATATTTTATATTAAAAGATTATTTTTAAACTTTTAATTATTGCTCTAAAAGCACTAGTAACTCATAGTTCAACTCAAATGTTTGTACTGTGATAATATACTTTTCAAAAATATACACTCAATCATTATTTTTCTTTTTTTTTATAGTTTTCTCTCTTTTAATTTTACACAATTTTCAATACAAAAATGTCTAAAACACATATCAAAATTTAAACATAATTAAAACTAGAATTATTGATGAAGAAAAAATCCCGAAGTAAAGTGAATCAGTCAAAGAATGTACTTAAATTTTAGAATGTGTCATATTAATTAATATATTTAGAATTGTAATGCTCTCATGCAAACAAACAAGCAGCATAGCATGGACAAGATCGGATGCCCAACAAATATAGTAAGGGATTAATATTATACATTTAAGAGGGATTAGAAATGGCCATACGAGCTTGGAAAACATATTATAACTAATTACACTCGAGGCACAGCAAGAACTATACAAAGTTCCCTTCTACCATCGGAAGCCAAAAATCTTGTCATAATGAGTCAGGAATCTCGTGGATTTGGATATATTTGGACCAGGTTCCTACGGATTTAGTAATAAAAAGTCAAGAATCCCATTGATTTGTATATATTTGGTTATTAATAAAAAAGATTTTATTTTAGTGCATAAATAGTAGATAGAGGTAGCTTATAAAGAATATAAAAAAATATTATTAATAATATTTATCTTTTCAGTTCTCTGCTTCTTCTCATTCTCTTACTGTTTTCGACCTCTCTCTTTTTGCCCTCCTTTTGCCCTCCTGTTTAGGTTTCTTTTTCACAACATCGTCCCTTTTTGTCTTTGCGCTTGTGAAGAGAGAAATCATTTGTATCTCCTCATCGCCATACTAAATATAGGGCCACGGGCGAGACATTAGACTATGACTCAACGAAGGAAAAGCAAACAAGGGACTGAATTGAGAATTTGGTCCGATTAAAAGAACAAGTATCACACGAATGTCTAAAAAAAGGTTGTTTCAGCACCAAAATAGTGGTAGAACCATTGATGGCTTCTCTCTTTTCCTTATTTACATATCTCCACCAACACGCAAGGAATATTTTGGCCCTAACACAAAAGGAGAAAACCCGAAAACACCATCCAATCAAGTGATAATTATTAAATTATCCATCTAGAAGCTTCAGGACAGCTTTTAGTAGGCCTGATGGAGTTGGGACTCAAATCTTCTATCAACCCTACCCCAATTAGACACTCCATCATTTATGCCACATTCAAATGTAGTAAATTGGGCTGACACCATTATAAATACATATTTCCATTACATCTAGACTATTATCGAATGATAAAAAAAAAAAAGGTCCATAATTTATCTTTTAATCAAATACTTAAAATAACCTTCTAATTATAACCACTTTTTTAGTACTTTTCATTTTTTTCCAATTATGTTACTAAATCATGACTTCTTTTAGGGTGTTTGGCTAAGGTTATTCTAAATAATTTGTAAGATAATGTTGCTTGGAAGATAATATAGCTTATAAGTTATTTGTAAGTTTATGTATTTTATTTTTAAAATAAGCTCACGTAGTGTTTAAATAAAATATTTTATAAGATTTTATTAAAATTTATAATTATAGTTAATCATAATTTTTGTATAATACTAATAAACATAAATTATATATTATCAATATAATGTAATAAAAGATATTTATATTTTTTAAATATATATATAATAAAGTAACTTATAAGATATTAGAAATTAAGTTGTAAAAATATAACTTATTTTTTACGAGTTCAATATGAAAACTTATAAGTTTTTTCATTAAAAAATTTATAAAATATTTTTAAACATCTTATAAGATAATTTTAACAGCTTATAAATTCAGTTAAACATCATCTTAATCCCTCTTACAATTTAAGAATATTTAATTTATATATCTTTTATTCCTATTTTTATGTATATTTAATACTTGTGTGTGTGTGTGTATTAATTTATTATTGAAATACTAAAAATATAATAATTTACATCTTATTATAATTAATAAATTTATATATATATATTTTTATAGGTATGCACACATATAGCGCCAGCAAATTTTACAGGTTAATATTAAACGTTAAATTCATTTCGTTCCTTGTACGGCGGGATCAAATATAAAATAATTAAACGGTATCATTGCTTTACTATAAATTCTTACTGACATCATATTATAATTGTTTTAGTGTAAATTAATTATTTTGTACGGTTCAAATGATATAATTTCAACAGAATAATCTTAAATCAATGTTTAATTTAATAATTCTTTACTATTTTAAAGAACAAGATAAAATTGAACAAGTATACTTTTATTCACAAATTTGAATAGAAAATATAGCAATTTTTTAAAAAGAACTACAATATATTTTTGTCACTTTTACATGCATTGACAGCACAAATTTTATTAATTCAGTCGGTAAAAAAATTGTCTCAGTTAGATTGCAATAGATTAGCTACCAATAAGAATCCATTTGCAGGATAGATATAACCTAAAAGAAAGAGTTGTATAATTTGAATGGTAAAATAGCGCTCTGTAAATTTCCATTATAACAGGGATGACACTTTAATTAGCTCTATTTTGAAAACAATGAACAATTTTTTATAATCAGTAAACTAGTGAGGGTCATACTACAGCTGTAAATGACAACCGAAACTCATAATAGATTATAGAAGCAAGAGAAACATTTCATGGTCTTGATGCATCTAAAAACAAAGATAAGCATATCAAAGAGTTTTAACAGACAAGCATTGAAGCAAGCCAAACAACCAATTGATTCGTAACCAAACTTCTTCAGACACCACAAACTATCTAATCCTCCTCAAGATTGATAGAATCCTTAAATTTTCCATACAATATCTTCTTCAACTCCGCCATCTGGGCAAGTATTGATTCCCTCTCTTCCTCTAGTTTCTCCAAGTTCTTGCTAGTCACCTCTTTCATCTCTTCAATCCTGCTCTCAACTTCTTCTTTGGGCACATGAGCAAACACCTCCCCTATTTGGAAGCGCACAATTTCCTCATCAGTAAGAATCAATTCGTTGCCCGCATCCTCAAGATTTTCATTTGTTTCCTGACCAAAATTATTTAGTTGTAGCCATTAACAAGAGAACAACAGTTTAAATCGATTTGATAAGTGGAACTAGATGCATAGACTCTCAATTTGATATTAGTTATCAGATACTGAGCGACACCAGAGGTTTGAGAAGTTTGTGAAGTTCGTTGAGCAACATCCTGCCCCAGAGGTGAAATTAAGTGCTCAAATGCACCTTCCTTTACATTCCCAGTTCAAACAAGACGTGATAGGCAATAATAACCCAAGTCCATCATAGAGAAGCCTGGGTGTAAGTGTCTTTGTTTATTCATACAAAAGAATTACGAAATTCTCCACAAGGCATATCTTCATCTAACAGGGAACATCAGGAAAAGAAGAAGTAGAGCAAGAAAATGGTACAATGATGCAACAGATTGGTTGTAGACCAACTGCACAACAATCGGTGGGCTACATAATGATAATCTGGTATCAAATTCACACGGGAGAAAATGAATCAATCCACGAGTGTGCAGTTGGGCAAGTCACTCTTGTTGAAGTTGCAACCAATGCAAAAACAGCCTTTTCGGAGATAAGAGGAAATCCTAAGCATAGCTCTAATCACTAATTTCCTAACGTACTTGCCGGTGAAATTGAAAGTGAAAGAATAACTGACAAAGCCAAATCAATAGCCAAACCCAACTCAACTGTAAGTTGCAGCCCAATGTCAATGAAAATGACTCGCCGATCGTCTCATCCACTAAAGTACGAAACCTAGGAAAGAGATTACAGCAACAAAAGCTTTCAATCAACCTTCCTGCAACAATCACTGTCCCTCATTTAATCAAGCAAAAGAGTAACTCCCATCATAAAATAGGATGCATCCCCTTTGCAAATCCAACTACATCACATGGCTACAATCTTATTTTGTAAGAAATTGGAGGTTCTCTCATATGCATGCCAAGGAACTTCATCACAACCCCTCCCCCCAACCCCTCCCCCCAACCCCAGCTGCATCATAAAAATAAAAAGTTGCCAATCCTCTGGACAGGGAACAGGTAGAAGCACTTGGTATATTAAAGCACACTTGTCACATGTCCATAATTTTTGGAGGGTAAGGTGCTCAGTACTCCAACAAAAACCAGCAGCAATTAGCCACTGTTTTCTCTACATGCATTAATACCAAAATAGGAGTTGAGTGTAAAATTTATGGGGAAAAAAAAATTATACCTAAGATATCCCTATTTAGTTGTACTTATTGATGGCAATGTACTACAATTGATGGACTTCTACAACACCAGTTTACCTATGGACTAGGTGTGCACCGGCATGGGGGGAGATTAGTCCACAAATATTGTGACATACTTTCTATTTTAAGTTGAAACTCCTACTACTTTTGTTGCATATTAATCCCATTCTTTGTTTCAAGTAGGCAAAATCAACAAGACAAAAACCAAAGTGGCTAACAAAAATTTAAAAAAACCAAAAGATTTGCTGCTGTCCTTAGCATTAACATCTAAAAGAAGATTTAGCATGATTTTTATCGATCAAGTTCTAAATCTCATGTCATAAATATGATTCAAGCAGCATGGCTTATTCACTTTGGCATTACTCTACATCTTTGTAATTAAGACATCATCTAGCTTGTTTCACTGTAAAATGTAACTCCTAAAATAATAGAACTGATAGTCACCACTTCAGAACTTGCAAGTAACATTTTTGAAAGCTAAAAAAAAGGTCTTTTCTTTCAATATTGTTCATATTAGGAAAAAAATACAGAAACCCATCTTAACTGAAGAAATCAACCTCAGCTTATCACATCTTCATTTGGTAGCTTGATGTATCACAATTCAACTCAGCAACATGGCAAACACAAAAAGCTTAGAATATGATTTCAGATCAACATAACAGTTCACGACTAAAATGTAAGCATAGTGCCAGCCTCAATTTATGTTTGACAGATTCAATAATGAATCAACATAGACCTTTTGCCCTTGAATAGGCGAACTTATCGGTAGGACTCGTAACGTGAACTAATTATCAAATTCATTTGCGAACACACTGAGTTAGGTTACGTTTCAATTTTGAAACAGAAAAGCTAAATAATCATTTCTAGTATCATCATTAATATTAACTGCGACAGATGCTTGAGCAAAATCGATAAGTACCCTTATTTTACTCATTTTTCTCCATACAATATCAATTCATTAACTGTTGCAAGGGGGCAGCTTATGACAATGACGGGAGAGAGAAATAAGACAATACGTTACCTTCCGAAACCCCATTGCAAACAACCGAGCAAAAGAAGGAAAGGGCCAAAATGAAAAAAAAGAGCTCGGACCCAAGCTGCGGAAAGTGAAAATAAATGGACCCTAACAAGGGAATACCTTAGCACTCTTGATTTCATCGTCTAATTCGTGAAGCCGATTGTTCAATCTTCCAAACTTGTTGATATTCTGCTGATCTTCCCACGTCACCTCAGCCTCTGACCCGGACGATCCCGCCTTCATTATCAGAATAAAACAAAATTACAATACACAAACGAAAGCATAAATTAAACTACTGTACGCAGTGCGATTTAATTCAGTACGACGTAGAGCGTGTAATTTGCACTCACCTGCTGCATTTTCGGGCGAACGGGAATCGTGGAGCGGAAAATCGGAGGGCTTGGTATTCACTGCTCAGTGAAAAGAAACGGAGTTTGGAGTCCTGAAGCAATGGGTCAATTTCACGAGGCCCTTGATCTTTTATTAAATTATACAAACCCCTCTAAATATTGACCGCGTCAACCTTAAGGCCTCGTTTGGATTTGAAATAAATTAAAGGTGGCTTAATAAGCAAAATGGAAGGTAGGAAGTAAAAAAGATAAAAGAGCAAAATGTGAAGGAGAATAAAACCAAAAAAATGAAAAAAAAAACCAATTTAGTAATTCTAGATTTAATGGGTAAAAATAGGGCTATTTTTGGGAGAGGAGTTTGTTGGGGGATCAATGAATGCTGAGTTAGTATAAATAGTATACTTTGTTATAAAATTTTGATTCATTTAACTAAATGTAAAAAATATATAAAAATGATGAAATAATCTGATATTATTTATGAATAATGATTGCTTTGGAGTGTATAAATGCATATCACGTGGGTGTATGTGCGTGTATATATGTATTAATTTAAATGACAACAAATGTACCAATTAATTAACAATTAGTTGATATTATATATATATATATGTTTGTGAGAGAATATTTGAATTAGATTTGAATATATATTTTGTCAAATAATATATTTAATTGTATAAAATTTGATAAAGTATTGCGTGATGAAGAGGGTTTTTGTTGAACTTATAAGCTCCAAAAAATATTTTATAAGATATTTAAAAATTTATAAGTTACACAAAATTTTTCATTATATTTTTTTATGAAATATCTTGTAAGTTCAAAAATATAAAATGTTTGAAATTTATAAACACTTTAAAATAAATTGACTTTCAAGAACTTTATAATCTACCTGATTTAATATATTCAAAAACAAAAAAATTCTTAAATTACATTTTATAAATGATATTTAGTTTAATCGAATCATTATTACATCCAAAAAAAAATGATAAACAATAAAAATTTAAAAATTTAAAAATTTTTAAAAGATGGTCTTATAATTTTTATTTTAATATTTTATTAATTTATTTTTAAAATATTTTGTTTTTTTTAACTTAACCAAACCCACTCGAACTATGGGCTAACAAAGATCTCACAAACACACACGGAATGTAGGCTAACACTTTAAATGCAGTTGGGCAAGCAGCTATTCATTTTAGATGGGCCGAGACGGAGTCCATGATCATCCAACCGAGGTAGCTTCATCAAGACTTGCAACGTTTATTTTCATCGCCGGCCGGCACTGCCCCATCCCCATGAATCGGTGATTCCTTCGCCCACAGGTACACGAAATTCTCTCCTCACCAATTGACATTTGTATTCAATTATTGTTGTTTTAATAATTACTCTCTCTCTCTCTGTTTTTTTTGGGTTAAGGGAAATTCGAATTCTTCTTCCGGCGATAGATTGGGGGCAAAACGCGCAGGAAACCCGTGTCGGGCACATTCTTTGGCAATCTCCGTCTCTCGGCCCCTCACTGTCTCATCCTCCTTAGGACGATATCAAAGTCAAAATCTCTGCAAATTAGAAGACGAGAAACTAATTCAGTAGTTTCGACCGTCTTTTGCGGATTTCTGGTATTTGTTTCTTTAGTTTTTCTTTTCCCTTTTCTTCGCGCTTCTTATTTCGTTGTTGCATTTTACGGCACGATTATTGATCAATAGTTCTCTTACTTGATCTTATAAAACTAATGTCTGTTAATATGCTTGACCTTTTCCTCTATGATTTATTTTTGCAGTCAGACTATTTAAGAAAAATATCTTTGGAAATATTGGCGATCGAAACAGAATCTCAGAACCCCATGATGAATTCTCTTCAGTCTAATGGTGCAACTAGCACAAATCCCCAAGATCCGGGTAAAGATCTATGTGTCATTTTGCTGCAACTACAAATGTGTTTCTGTTTCCTCTTTTTAAGACAACCAACTTCTTGAATACGATGGTTTTAGTACCTTGCTCATTTATTTTAAGGGAATGTCAAAAAATCCCCATCATTCATTTATGGTCATTTGACCTAGAGACTTTCTTTAAGTGGCACTGCTCTGTATTCTTTATTCTTCAGACGTGGATCAAAGATTCGATTTTCACTTTTTCCACTTCATGCTAATTCCGTATTACAATTTTCAATCAGGCTATGCTAAGCATTGATTTAACTTGTAATTTTTTGTGTCTGAAATCGGAATTTTTTTGGCTGTTTATCCTGCCATTTGGAATTTTGGACATTTTTGTTTCATTTTGAGGTCTTTTTAAGCCTTCCTGAAATGGCAGGATCCAGTTAAGTATCTACTTAACTTAGTTTAAGGTCCTTAGAAGTCCCAAGTGTTCATCGGCCCAGTATACTAACGTCTTTTCAATGACTCTCCCGTGCATCTGAATTAATTCCATCTCATGAGATTGATGATCTACCATTCATTGGATAAACAAAAGCATAAGTAGGACTTGTTAAAGTAGCAATTCAATAAGTGATTTATTGAGTACATTGCAGAGATCTTGGTAATTAGCAAATTACTTGAGTAGTAATTACTAAAGTCACATAAGCAAAATAAATAAAATTTGACTGTTGTTGTATATTGTGACGTGCATTTTATTTTTCTTATAGTCTTGTGGTTGGACTTCCTGTTCTGATTGGGAGGATTGGTTGTTTTGTTGAATTCCTCAGTGATATTCTTCCATTATAGTTTACTTTTAGGTGATCAGTAGACCCTTGTCTAAGTACTTCAAGTTCTAAACAAGCCAACACGCCTCATTTCCCATGCCACCGTCCACATGGAGAACCATGGTATGGAAGATATCATGAAGTCTGCCATAACACACCCTAATTTATTTCTCTAAATTGGCAATCAATTTTTAATGTTGACATCTAAAGATGTCTTTGACGCTGGATCATTTTCCAGTGGTGAACTTGATAACTGCCACTTGTTTGGCGCCTATGCATTTGTTCCTCCAAAATCTAACTAGAATAAAGGCCATCAATTTTGATTTTTCTGAGCAAATCGATTCCAAATGCCATTTTCCACTGCCTTCTTTGAAGACTGATACACTCTTTCTGCTATATTGTTTGCTTGTGATCTCTTTTCCCATTACTCATTAACTCTGTCCCTGTTCATTCTATTCTGAAATGACTTAGAATACATTTCTGTTTCCATTGCTATCTTCTGGACCAAAACACTGAATAATGTTTGCTCGAGTGTAATTTCTTTTTTGTGTTTTGGTGGTTTTTGCTCCTTTCATCCATGTGAGCTGTTTCTTTTTCTCTTTGCACTTATGTACCAAGTGGATCTGCTTATGTGAGTCTGTGCATGTATCTATAGCGGTTTCTCAAAGCATGCGGTCCCAAATGCAAAATCAAGTTCGGCAACCGTCAATTCCGATTTGCAATCAATCTGATGTGCGGCAACAGCTTTTGTCCCAGAATATCCAGAATAACATTGCGTCATCTGGATTGCCAAATTCTTCTGGTTTGACATCTGCATTGTCCCATGTTGGTGGTATGCCTCAGGGTACCGTGCCGAATGTTCCTGGCACGAATCCTAGCATGCATAACACGTCTAATGTGAATCCAAATGCAGTGGAGGATTCATTGGGGCAAGGTGTGCCTTCTAATATCTATGCCAATTCTAAGAGACAAATTCCCGGTAGGCAACAACAGGTTGTGAATAGAATTGATACTTAAACCTGATTCTGTGAATGGAATTTCTGCTAAACAATGTCAGTTGAATTTCTAAGAAGTGCCTCTTTTCTGGAGATAGCTAATTTTGATCCTCATGGGTGGTATGTACTCAGGAAAGACGTAGTTTAATTTAAACTATTTACGTCTTGTCTCTGTTGCATCTGTAATAGAATTTTTATGTATGAAATATCTGTACTAGAAAGCCGATCTTGGAATTGCATATTTATATTCTTTCTCAAGTTGTGATTCCTGATGGCACTTGCTATCAGCTTTTAAGCTGAAATAGTGAATTCTTCTTGAGACAAATAAATCATTTCTTCCTCTTTGTCACGATAAATACCTCTGTGCACGGGTTCTGCCGCTGTATTTTATGTGATGCTTTTGCTTTAGTCAATTCAGCAAGCTAACATATATCAATTGTAGCATCTTTATACTCCTCGTCGCAGACAAGCAATGTAAGTGGTGGGGATTGGCAAGAGGAGATTTATCAGAAGGTACACATGACAGGGCTTTCCTTTTTCTCACTGAAAAAGATTTGTAGGTTGTCATCAACTGCAGGCTATCTATCTTCTTCTAATTACGGCTGTATTTTAATGTATTCAACACTTTTTATTAATATCCAGTGTTTTATTTCAGATCAAGTCCATGAATGAGATGTATTTTCCTGAATTGAATGAAATGTACCAGAGGGTGGCTGCCAAATTGCAGCAGGTAAATACCGGTCCCGATTGCAGCCAGGGTTCTGAAGTTTTTAGCTACCTTCATAATGGCATAAAAATGAGTGGAGAAATGCAAGGTCAGCAACACATGCGAAACTTAACAAAATCAAATATTAATGTTGCTAAGCTTGCTTGCAATCTGCTCAGGTCCCTGGTCCTCTAGTCCAAAGCGAAATCCTAGATAACATTGTTAGCTTCTTGTGAAATAACATTATTTTATGGTTTGCATGCTCTTTAATAATGTATGCTTCAATGCCTTGCAGCATGATGCTCATCCTCAACCACTGAAGAATGAGCAAGTTTAAAAACTGAGATTTTTTAAGGTTATCTTGGGACGTCTTGTAGTGTTTCTGCAAACTGAAAAGCAAGACATTCGACCCAGTCACAAAGGAGAAGATTGCTACAGCTGATAAGATGATTGTCGGTATTCAGGATAGTGCTCAGAAGAATGTTTCTTTGTTGCAGCAAGGGCTGCTGGCCCAGCCTCATACGCATGCTATGCAACAGCCTCAGCAGCAACAACCTCAAGTTTCTCAAATCCACATGAACGACGGTCAAATGAATTCCCAGATGCTGCAATGAATGGGCAGGGTTCTCTGGTGACTACACAGCAGAGTAGTCACCACAGAAACTTAAAGAGAAAATTTGATGATTAATATTTATCAAGTTATTCATGTATGCCTCCTACATTTTGTAGCTGGAAAAGGAGAAGAACATGTAGTAATATGGGAAATGTCCGTGGGCATATAACTTTGTAGTAATATGGGAAATGTCCGTGGGCATATAACTTTGTTAGTTTTTGAAAAATAATGATGGAGGGTAATACCCCTCCGTATCTGAACGACTTGTCTAGGATTCACTGGAGATTATCCTGTCAGAGACTGTTCTTTCGATTGTGTTGCTTCTTAGGAAACACAAGATTGGGCAATTATGCGTTGTATGTATATCACAAGTTGGAGTACTATCTGATGTATGCGAAAGTGTATCAATTGTAAAATGATCTCTATTAGCATGGGACACGTTTTGATGTATGTAGGGGCCGAAGTTTTTATTTGGCTATGAATACTGAATTAGCTTGCCTATGCAATGCCATGGAGGCAATGGACTAAGTCATCGACGATGTTAAATTTTATGTTTATGGTGTAGTAATTTTACAACTTTGTGCAGTTTCAAAGTCGAACGTAGTTGATGTATGAAATTGAATAAAGAAGTATGTAAAAGTTGAGCCTTTTTATTTGTCTTACATGAAACTGTGCTGGTAATGGGTATATAGATTAACCTAAAGTTTTTCAAATTATTTTATAAGATATTTAAGAGTTTAAAAAATTTTCTTAATTTTTCATTATTTTTGAATGAAAAATTTTATAAATTTTAGAAAATGGGGTATTTGAAACTTACCGACTTTTTGAAGTAGTCGGCATTTAGCCATCTCATAATCTTTCTGATTTAATGCATTAAAAAGACATAAATATTATTAAATTACTTCTGATAAAAGATATTTAGTTTAATTTAATTATTATATTAAAAAATTATAATTAATTAAAATTAAAATTTTTATCAAAATCTTATAAGATAGTTTTATTATTTTTATCCAAATATTATATTAATTTATTTTTAAAGTAAGATTTATGATTAACCTTCAAAAATTATCTTATAAAGTATGAAAAATAAACTAATACAAACACACCAACAAAGATCTTGTAAAGTAGGTAAAATATACATACCCAAGCACACTCGAAATATTGCCTAACAAACATAGCCTAAACCAATCCATTGAAAATTGAAATTGAACTTTCAATTTCTCTCGAGCTCAAGAAATTCAAGTTAGCTTTCAGGCATTCTATAATCTAATTTATTTAATACATTAAACAAAGACATAAAAACTCCTAAATTACATTCTATAAATGATATTTAGTTTAATTTAATTATTATTACTTTAGAAAATTATAAGCATTTAAAATTAAAAACTTTACCAAAATTTTAGAAGATACTATATCCAAACACTCTTTTAATTTATTCTTAAAATAAGACCTGCGAATGAGCTTCCAAAATCATCTTCTATTAACTTACCCAAACGCGCACACGAAATGTAGGTTAAGAAAGGTCTTACAAAGTAAAGAAAATTAACTTACGCAGACACGCTCACTCGAAACATTGGCTAACAAACACAACCTAAGCCAATCCATTGAAGAAATTGAACCTTCAAGCCAAACAGAGTCTAATTCAATTTAAATGCAAGCTTGGTCAGCAGCAATTCTTGTGAGACGGACTGAGGGAGTTCATCCAGACTCGAAACATTTATTTTCATCGCTTGAGCCTAGCCCTGTCCTGTCCTTGGATGCATCGGAGACAAAACAGGCAGGAAACCCTCGTCGTGCTTGTTCTTGGGCAATCTCCCTCTCGGCCCCCCTCTCTCTCTCTCTCTCTCCCTGATCCTCGTTAGGTCAATATCAAAGTCAAAATCCTTGCAAATTAGAAGGTGAGGAACTAATTGAGTAGTTTCGATCGTCTTTTGCGGATTTCTGGTAGTTGTTTATTTAGTTTTTTTCTTTTCTCTTTTTTTCGCGCTTCTTATTTCGTTGTTGCTTCTTACGGCACGATTATTGAGTTGTTCTATAATTTACAGTTTTTCTCCTCGACGTTTCGATAATTATTAAGAACAAGTTAAAGATGGATAACAATGATTGGCGAGCAGCCCAAGGGCAGGTTCAGATTCCGGGTCAGGTTGTGGGGGGCGAAGCAGTGGCGGCTGCGGGTGTGGAAGGCGGTGATTGGAGGACTCAGCTACAGCCCGATTCCAGACAGAGGATCGTAAACAAGATGTAAATTCTTAGATTTCTTAGTTCTACGTCATTGAATTATTTTTGATTATTCCTTCATTCTAGATTTTTATTCAGTATTTTTCAACCTTTTTGTTTCTGAATGTCAATTTCTTGCCCCGTTTCCAACTTTTTTATTTTTTATTTTTGCTTTACTTTTTCATTGGGTTGGGGGCTGGGATGTGGAGGTAAAAATACAGACTTAAATCTGAAGTTTCTGATGAACTGGTATTATAGTGTGTTAAAATCGGGAATAGAAACAAATTTGGTTTGGGTTTTTCTACCTGAAGTTGGGTAAACTTCTTTCTCATTTTGTCATGGTTTAAGAAGTTTGGTGTTGGTCTAAACTAATTACAGTGTTGTGATTAGTGTGATTTATGGTAAGAAGTAAAGGAATAGTTAGTGCGCCGCAGGTGCCGAAGAGGGTACGTTTCATTCACTCATTACAATTGCTTCAGAGTAGGAATATGATCAAGAGTTGGCCAAAAATTCCGAAGAAACGTAAAGAGAAAATCTGATCATTAATATTTATCAAGTCATTCATGTATGCCTCCTACATTTTGTAGCTAGAAAAGGAAAAGGAGAACATGTAACAATCTGGAAAATGTGCTTGGGCATATAACTTTGTTGGTTTTTGAAAAATAATGATGTGGGGTAATACCTGTCTGTATCAGTACAACTCATCTAGGATTAACTTAAGATTATCTTTTCAGAGACTGTTCTTTTGATTGTGTTGCTTCTTAGGAAACATAAGATTTGGCGATTATGCGTTGTTGTATATCACAAGTTGGAGTACTTTCTGTTTCCACGGAAAGTGTATTAATTATAAAATGATCTCTATTAGCATAGGTGTCATTTTGATTGTTTTTCTCATGTATGTAGGTGCTGAAGTTTTTATTTAGCTATGAATACTGAACTAGCTTGCCTATGCAACGCCATGTAGGCAGTGGACTAAGTCATCGATGACATTAAATTTTATATTTCTGGTGTAGTAATTTTACAACTTTGTGCGGTTTCGAAGTTGAATGTGGTTCATGTATGAATTTGTATGAAGGATTACATAAAAGTTGAGCCTTTTTATTTGTCTTAAATAAAATTGTGCTGGTAATGGGTATACAGATAAACATAAAAAAGGAAAATGGTATATTTTTGTTGAAACATTGAGGCTTCAAACTATATAGGTAGATGAAAAGATGTAAAGTGATTCTAGGTATTGTATTACTGGGTATATTACACCTTGAACTCTGAATGGTTTTGACAAAGGGCAAGCTCCATGACAGTGATGGTACAACTGATCATGTACATTGATAAGTTCCAATTTCTAAGGTTCTACTACCTCAATTAACAGTAATGAGACCCTCTGGAGACCTTAGCTTACCAGCTTGTTCATCAATGGGAAGCTTTGCTACTATATAACAAGAGAATGTGAAAAGAAAATTAGACTTTTACAGGTTCTATAAATTTTTTTTTTCTGAACTGCTCTTCTTATTACATGTTGTGTTCCTGAGTTTTTTCTTTCTTTTTCTTTTTAGTTGCCATTTAGGTTCTTAAATAGGTGAATATTTGTGTGTGTGTGTGTGTATATTTGCAAAATTACAAATGGTAATTAACAAGCTAAACCCTGTCTGGGTAAATGCTATGAGGATTAAGCTGTAACTATATAAAAGATCTTTTGGGTCTCTCCTGGATTGATGTCATGATGGCATCTATGTTGAGGGGATTGTATGTGAATAAAGAGTCATAAGTTTGAATGTTTAATAGACTAATAGTAGTATGAACCTGGTTAATGGGATGGGGACTGCTTAATTCTTTATCAAGTTCAACATATAACTATGGGGTAAGTGGTTGAATTCATGTATTTTAAGTTTTAACCTAATGAGGAGGTTCGAGAAGTACTGAGCAATATACGTGTAAGTCTTCAATAGGAAGTTGTGTTATTGAGGCATGAAACATTACCTCCGTATATTCTATAACTGCTGCAGACACACAAATTTTGCCTACTAATTAAATAATATCACGTAGAAAATATGGCATCAAAAATATTAATTAAAGCAATTTTTATTTATTTGAGAATTTGAATAAATAAAATTCCTAAAATAAATAAATAATTAATTAATATTTTTACCGTCCAATCAAATGGTGACAAGTGGTAAAATCCTACTAGAATTCTGAAGGGTGAAGACTCTAAGTAACAGAGTCCTGCTAGAAGTCCAAGCAACGAAGACTCTAAGTAGCAGAGTCCCGTTAGAAGTACAAGCAACGAAGACTCTATTGAGTTGTTGGATAGTGTACAAACTCTGGTTGCCAATGATATCACGCCACGTCAGTGGGGATCCCTAGCTCTCTAAGAGTTCGTAGGGGTAAAATGTTGACAGCTGAGCCACCATCGACCAGCATTCGATTGGTTTTCTGTTCGTAGGCATAGCCGGTAACAAATAATGACCTGTTGTGGGGTTGAGACCCCCGCATCAGATCTTCGTCCGTGAAGACTATAGTATCCATGCAGTCTTCTATAGGGAATTGGCTTTTTTTGTGGAAGCAGCCAACTTCATTTGGAGAGTTATTCATTTAGTGACTTTTCTCCATTTGGTTGCTAAGGGTGATAGTGTTAGCATTTGCGCTGTCATCCTCTAGCGTAATTTTCTCTTAGTGGGTGAGTTCTATGATCTTTTCTTTGAATATGAAGCAATCGTGGATAGCGTGCCCGATTAAACGGTGATATTTGCAGTATTTAGGATCTTCAGTTTTTCCGGCTTCCGCAGGCCGCTTCATTTCAGGTAATTCGATGAGGTTGGCTTTTAGCAAGTCGTCAAAGATCCCAAATGCGTCTGTGTCCAAAAATGGGTATGTTTTAACCTATAACTCTTTTAAAGTTGGCCTTCTTGGCTTTTGAGCTATTTTCCTCTTTTCGTTCACCTTTTCCTTCCCTTTGGCTGGGATAGCTTTGGCACGTATTATCATGGTTTCTTTAGTGGCAGTTTTGGCGGGAGGCTTGCCCCCTTTCTTTATTTCTTGCTTGTCTTTTGATTTGCGGAACTCAGAAATAGGTGGTCCACCAACACCACTTGCAGCTATGCTTAGCTCCATGTCTTGAGCCCGTGTAGCTAAATCTTCAAAAGTTTTGGGCCGAATCCCTTGAAGGATGTATCGCAGCCCCCAGTGTATCCCTTATATGCACATCTCGATGCCTGAGGCTTCAGAGAGTTTATCTTTACAATTCAGACTCAAATTCCTCCACCTATTGATGTAGTCAATGACTGACTCATCTTTCCATTGACGGGTATTTGTGAGCTCGATCATGATAATAGTTCGTCTTGTACTGTAGAAACAGTTAAGGAATTCATATTCCATTTGTTCCCAACTGATATGGCATACACCAAAAGACACATCGGCAAAGGGCCAGTGATCGATGATGCCCTGAAGGGTTTGACATTGCTTTTAACTCAAGTTGACAGTAAAGCACATACTTAGCCACTCACAGAAGCTGCGAAAGAACACCAGGAGGCTTAAGAGCTAAAAACTGCGAAATGCTTCGGCCCCAAGGCATATAAACTCCTCATTAAGGCTGGATACAACCCGCAGGAGCAATTGCCATTGGGAAAACTTTCGCAAAAATCATCAAATCAAAACCCGCGAGTAGGACTTGGGTACGAGCAGCCTAAAGGTCCCATCTGCATTGCTATAAGAAGAGTTTCCACCAACACCATTACAGAGAAAGACTGCTTTTCAAGGATTGAGAAAAGGCCAGCACGAGTGTCATTCTTCAAGAGGCTTGGCCCACTCAAAAAACAGAAATGTGGGAAGTTAAAAGGGGGCATCATTGAAATACCAAAACAAGAGGGGAAACTTCGAAGCCTAATCCCTTCGCGTATGCAGCGACAAACAAACTTGATCATGTCATGTGACAGAATCCTTAAGGTCAGATTTCAAACTATCGTCTTTACCAAACCTTAAGACGAGGAAGACGACAATAGAGAAAGTGTGGGCTCGTCCAACCACATAACCTCGCAAGAGGAAGGAGAACCCATCGAAGAGGATGCTGAGATCGCACTACCTTAAATGGAAGCAGGTTCCGAGTCCACGGTGGATGAGCTTAGAGAAATAAATTTGGGGGATGATGATGACCCTCGTCCCATTTATATCAGTACCCTACTTACAAAAAAAGAGGCTGATGAATACATGGAACTACTGAAGCAGTTCAAAGATATCTTCGCTTGATCATACAAAGAAATGCCTGGCTTAGATTCAAAGATAGCTGTACACTACTTCGCGGTAAAGAAAGGAGCTCGTCCCATTAAACAAGCACAACGTCGATTTCGACCAGAGTTTCTCCCCCAAATTGAAGCACAAGTCAACAAATTAATCGAAGCTGGATTCATCCGAGAAGTTAAGTATCCCACACGGATCTCCAACATTGTCTCGTTAAGAAAACAAAACGGGCAAATTCAACGAAGTATGTCCTAAAGATGATTTTTCTTTACCGATCACGAAACTCATGATTGACGCCACAACAGGACATAAAGCACTTGCCTTCATGGACGGATCATCTGGGTATAATCAAATATGCATGGCGTCTGAAGACGAAGAACTAACGGCCTTTCGCATGCCCAAAGGCATATACTGCTACAAGGTGATGCCATTCGACTTCAAAAATACTGGGGCCACGTATCAAAGAGCCATGCAGAAAATCTTTGATGACATGCTTCACAAAAACGTAAAATGCTATGTTGATGACCTTGTGGTTAAGTCTAGAAAAAAAAAAATCATTTGCATGACCTAAAGAAAGTCTTCAAACGCTTAAGGAGATACCAATTAAGGATGAACCCATTGAAATGTGCATTTGGAGTCGCCTCCGGTAAATTTTTGGGTTTCATTGTCTGCTACCAAGGTATCGAGATTGAACAAGCAAAAATTGATGTCATCTTGAGAATGCCAGAACTTCGAAACATTCACGAACTTAAAAGCTTACAAGGAAAATTGGCGTATATCAGAAGATTCATCTCCAATTTAGCAGGACGTTGTTAGCTGTTTAGCCGCCTTATGAAGAAGGGTATTTCATTCGAATGGGATGAATCTTGCAAAAAGGCTTTCAAAAGCATCAAGTTCTACTTGACAAATCCTCCAATACTAGTTGCTCCGATACACGGCTGTCTATTGATTCTATACATTTCTGCACAAGAAAGCTCGGTGGAGCTCTACTAGCACAAGAAAATGACGAAAAGAAAGAGAATGCTCTCTACTACCTGAGCAAGATGATGACGCCAAATGAGCTGAAATACTCACCAATTGAGAAGATTTGCTTGGCACTTGTCTTCGCTATCTAAAAGTTAAGACATTATTTCCAGGCTCATACAGTTCGTTTGGTGTCCAAGGCGAACCCATTGAAGTACGTCATCACAAAGTCCATTCTTTTCGACAGACTCGCCAGGTGGTACCTTCAATTTCAACAGTTTGAAATCATATATGTACCCTAAAGAGCCGTGAAAGGACAAGCATTAGCCGACTTTTTAGCATATCATCCTATTCCAGCTAAGTGGGACCTTCCGATGACTTGCTTGATGAGGATGCCTTGATGATCGAAATCATTCCTTCATGGAAAATGTACTTTGACGGGGTTTCCCATAAAGGAGTCGGTGTTGGAGTGGTGTTTGTAACATTTTAAGGATAAGTTCTGCCCTACTCGTTCACTTTGATGGAAAAATGCTCCAATAATGTAGCTGAATATCAGGCTTTAATTCTCGGACTCGAAATCGCCGTAGAGATTAAGCAACTGCACCTTGAAATCTATGGAGATTCTAGGTCGGTGGTCAACCAACTATTGGGGGAGTATGACGTCAAAAAGCCCGAACTACTCCCGTACTACAACTACGCCAATATGCTCATAGGATGGTTTGGAGACGTCACTATAAAGCATGTGCCAAGGAAAGAAAACAAGCAAGCCGATGTATTGGCTAAACTTGCTTCGTCATTGTCCTTGTCCAAAGCAAAATACCACGTGTCTATATGCCAAAAGTGGGTAGTGACACCAATACTCGAGAACGAAGAAGAAAGAGAAGAAAATTATTTCTTAGAGGTCTTCGAAGCTGAAAAAGAGGATTAGCGCTAAGCTTGACTACCTAAAATATGACAAATTATTGGAGGATCCACGCCAAAAGGTAGACATTCGATGACGAGCAGTTCGTTTCATCTACTTCAATGGCACATTGTACAAACGCTCCTTTGATGGGATATTCCTACGCTGTTTAGGCAATGATGAAGCTATACAAGCTATGAAAGAAGCGCATTCTGGCATTTGCGGTGCCCACCAATTAGGACCAAAGCTTCACTTCCACATAAAAAAAATGGGGTATTACTGGCCGACAATGGTAAAAGACTTCATGGAATACGCTCAAAAATGTCAAGCATGCCAGTACCATGCTAGTTTGATTCACCAACTACCTGAGCCCTTGCACCCTACAGTCGCCTCATGGCCCTTCGATGCTTGGGGATTGGATATTGTCGGACCTATAACAAAATCGTCTACCAGTCATCTCTACATCCTCGCTGCAACCGACTACTTCTCAAAATGGGCAGAGGCAGTTCCGCTTAAAGAAGTAAAGAAGGAAAACGTTACTGACTTCATCTGTATCATCATCTATAGATATGGAGTCCCTCGGTATATCATTACCGATAATGGAAAGCCGTTTGTCAACAGCACAATCGACAAACTATGTCAGAAATTTGGCTTTAAACAAAGAAAGTCCTCAATGTACCATGCCTCAGCAAACGGCCTTGCTGAAGCCTTCAACAAAACTTTTTGCAACTTGTTGAAGAAAGTAGTGTTAAAATTTAAAAGGGATTGGCACGAAAGGATTGATGAAGCTTTATGGGCTTATTGGACTACTTACAGGGCTCCTACACAGGCAAATCCTTATACATTAGTATATGGTGCCGAGGCCGTCACCCCGCTGGAACGGCAAATTCCATCTTTACGAATTGCTATACAAGAAGGGCTGACTGAGAAAGACAACGTGCGCCTACGCCTTGAAGAGCTAGAAGCACTTGATGAAAAGAGGCTCGATGCACAATAAAAGATTGAATGCTATCAAGCCCGCTTATCCAAGGCATTCAATAAAAAAGTACGTGCTCGATCCTTTCAAGTCGGGGAGTTAGCCCTTGCAGTAGGAAGGCCTATCATCATCACTCACCGCATTGGAAACAAATTCACCCCGAAATGGGACGGACCATATATTGTCAGAGAAGCTTATACGAACGGTGCTTACAAACTGGTTAATCAAGACTGTGTAAGAATTAGCCCGATCAATGGGAGATTTTTGAAGAAATATTATGCTTAAGACAAAAAAATTCCCATCAGGTCAGGGATGCAAAAAAAAAAAAAAAACCAAAAAAAAAGAAGTCTAGTCCTCCTTGACATGAGCATAAACTGTCAAACTAAATTCAAATCAAAGGCTCCTTGACATGAAATGAAATTGTCTACAAATGTTTGAAAACTCTTTGACACGAGTTGAAACTGTCTACAAATGCCCAAAGATCGAGTTGCTCTTTAACACATGAGCCTAAACTGTATGTTATTCCTGGCCCGCAAGAGTATAAACTGTGAACGGCTCTACCTTTCACAAATTAAAAAATATTTGAATTATATTATAATTTGATTCCATTTTTATGGGTACGTAGGCAACTTGGATACTTTCTAAGTTCAGTCATGAATTTGTGATGAGTTATGTTCTTTCTTGATTGCTGCTGGAGGCACACCAAAATAGAGAAAGTAAAAATAAGAAAATAAAATGTTTTATTGAAAAGGGCAAATGCTTCATGAGAGAATAACGAATTTGAACTAAGCACTAATCCTAACGAAGCTAAGAGAAAGGATTCAAGCTCTCCAACACATCCTTGGCAGCTGCTAAATCCTCTCTTGTATTACGTAAAGCTTCTGTAGCTACATCGTTTGAAGGCTCAGTAGATTGAATAGTAACAACTTCTCCATGAAACTCACCAACTTCCGCTGCCACCTTTTTGAGAGATTCTTTCTGCCGCAAAAAGGAAGTGGATAGCTCATTCCGTCGTTTGGTCAAGAGTACAAGTTGCTCTTCCATGCTCTTCAACTCGGCTTTCGAAGCCTTAACTTGTCTAGCTTCTTCAATTTCTTTGTTCAAAGCCTCCTGAAGCTGAGACTTGGCGTCCTTTAGCTGCTGAGTAAGGATCTCTTTGGTAGGTATATCAGCTGCTATAGATCTCACTTCATCATATGCCGCAGTCTTGGTAAAAAGCGCCTCTAAATCCTCTTCTGCAATACGTAAAGCTTCCACAACTGCATCATTCGAAGGCTTTCAAGCTTAAATGATATGCGTGGCTAAGCCAAACCTGGTACTCAAAGGCTCAAAAATCCAAGCTTAACTGGTACACGTGGGCTAAGTCAAGTTTGGTACTCGAAGGCTCAAAAATCCAAGATTAAATGGTACGCGTGGACTAAGTCAAGCTAAGCCTGGTACTTAAAGGCTCAAAAATCCAAGCCTAAATGGTACACGTGGGCTAAGTCAAGCCTGGTACTCGAAGGCTCAAAAATCTAAGCCTAAATGGTATGTGTGGACTAAGTCAAGCTAAGCCTGGTACTCGAAGGTTCAAAAATCCAAGCCTAAATGGTACACGCTGGCTAAGCCAAGCCCGAAGGCCAAAAATCCAAGCCTAAATGGTAGACGTGGGCTAAGTCAAGTCTGGTACTCCAAAGCTCAAAAATCCAAGCCTAAATAGTACGCGTGGGCTAAGTTAAACTAAGCTTGGTACTTAAAGGCTCAAAAATTCAAGCCTAAATGGTACTAGGTCAAAGGTCTAAATAGTACTAATAAGGGTACTCAAAGGTCAAGCCTAAATGGTACCTAAGTCAAGCTAAGCCTGGTACTCAAAGGCTCAATAAATCCAAGCCTAAATGGTACGCGTGGGCTAGTCAAGCTAAACCTGGTATTCAAAGGCTCAAAAAGCCAAGCTAAATTGTACGCGTGGGCAAGCCAAGCACTCGAAGGCTCAAAAATCCAAGCTAAATGGTACACGTGGCTAAGTCAAGCTTGGTACTCGAATGCTCAAAAATCCAAGCCTAAATGGTACATGTGGGATAAGTCAAGCTAAGCCTGGTACTCAAAGGCTCAATAAATCCAAGCCTAAATGGTATGCGTGGGCTAAGTCAAGTTAAACTTGGTACTCAAAGGCTCAAAAATCCAAGCCTAAATGGTACGCGTGGGCTAAGCCAAGCGTGGTACTCGAAGGCTCAAAAATCCAAGCTTAAATGGTACACGTGGGCTAAGCCAAGCGTGGTACTCGAACGCTCAAAAATCCAAGTCTAAATGGTACGTGTGGGCTAAGTCAAGCCTGGTACTCGAAGGCTCGAAAATCCAAGCCTAGATGATACACGTGGGCTAAGTCAAGCCTAGTACTCGAAAGTTCGAAAATCAAAGTCTAAAAGCTACACGTGGGCTAAGCCAAGATAAGTACTTAGAAGCTCAAAAAGTCTGCAGCATTAAAATTCAGAAATTTTCGGCACCCCCTCAGCCTTAAATTTCAGAAAATCTCTGCGCCAAACACAGCCCTAAAAGTTCTGATTTTTTGCTCCAAACACAGCCCTTAAAGTTCTGATTTTCTGCGCCAAACACAGCCCTAAAAGTTCTGATTTTCTGCGCCAAACACAGCACTTGAAATTCTGATTTTCTACGCCAAACACAGCCTTGTTCCCAGCCCAAAATCCGCATCCAAACACAGCCCTGTCTTTAACCGAAATTTGCAACCAAACATGACCGAAAAACGAACAGTCTGTGCGTCATCTTCTTCCTCCGAAAAATGTTACACTTGGCGACACAAACGCTCCGGCTCTCTCCACCGTTGCTTGGCACCGCCGCCAAGTCACACCGCCACCGCAATTTTCCCCGGGCCGCTCCCTGGGTACCGTCGGACTCCCAACCACCGCAAACACCCACGACCGATGCAGGCGCAGTCGAACGATCGAACAGTCCAACCTTGCGACCTGCCACCGCCTTATGCGAAAGCCAGACGCTGCTGCTGCACTGCTTGCGTTATCGCTTTAGCCATGGTTGATGCCGCCGCAGCACTACTTGCCTCGACGCTTCTGCCAGAGTCAACACCGCTACTGCGCTGCCCACCTCATGGTCGATGTTGCTGCTGCGCTGCCAACATCAGCGCTTCTGCCAGGGTCGATGTTGCTGCTGCGCCGCCGGCTTTGACTCTTCAACTAGGGACGGCGTTACAGTCCACTGCTCTCCCCGCTCCAAATATCGCATCGTTACTGCTGAGTTCGGGTCTGCTTCATCGTTGCCATCGGAGAGAACCCCCGGCATCCGACAAAGCCTCACGTCACTCAACAACGCCGCTGATGCCAATCGACGCCACCAACAAAAGCTACCACCAAAAAGTTGCCATCATCGGCTGAAGACCTATCTCCATTTCCAACTCGGAAGAACTAAAGCTGCCCCCACCAAAAAAGAGCAAACACAAGTACGAGGCAAAGAAAAACAAGGGAAAAAAAAGAAGGGACTCACCGCTCTCAACTTCCAACGCTATGAACGCTGCTATGCTCTAGAATGGCCGTAGCTATCAGGAACATGTAAATGGCGAGGGATGGACACTCTCCTATTTTATACACGAACGACAGTAGAGGCCCGGGCAAGCACAAACTCTTATAAACTAATCCAGTGGCTTGTTAAGTCTCGGATGGGATTTGAGTTTCAAAGGGGACGGGATAAACTAGGATAATTATCAGCTAGATTTGCTAGTGGTCCTCGTCACGAGAAGTTGGTTGACGATGGGATTCTCATTGATAATCAGGAGGATTGTTAAAGTATTGGTAGGCCCGGGTTTCATAAAATTTAGGTGACATCGCAAGCCTGGGTTGAATTTATACTGGCTAAACGCCTCAAAGATACTAGCAAATATCAATGACACTGGGATGGCCGCGAGTCAGTACGCCAAGCACGCTATAAGAAATAAGGGGTTGGCCGCTTTAGAAACCAAAGTATGTAAGGGTTCTCCCAACAAAACTAAAGGACCTCTAATCTGAATCATGTACCAACAAATTTAAGAAATTCACAAATATGTTGAGCTATTTCCAAGGCATGCAAAAATGGGGAAATAAACAAAATCGAAGGAAGACAAAATATCCGAACAAAAAAAAATCGAGACTTATTCATTTAAAATAAAACTTCATGAACAAGTCTCAAGGGGGCATTTGTAGACACACAAATTTTGCCTACTAATTAAATAATGCCACGTAGAAAATATGGCATCAAAAATATTAATTAAAGCAATTTTTATTTATTTGGGAATTTGAATAAATAAAATTTTTAAAATAAATAAATAATTAATTAATATTTCTACTGGCCAATCAAATGGTGACAAATGGTAAAATCCTCATAGAAGTCTGAAGGTTGAAGACTCTAAGTAATAGAGTCCTGCTAGAAGTCCAAGCAACGAAGACTCTAAGTAGCAAAGTCCCGTTAGAAGTACAAACAATGAAGACTCTATTGAGTTGTTGGATAGGGTACAAACTCTGGTGGCCAATGAAATCCGCCACGTCAGTACACTGATGCAACCACTCTATCTCTCCTATAACTATAAATAGGGGGGCAAACCCCACAAAAAAAAAAGAAGGAAGAAGAAGAAGCAGTTGAAGAACTTCCCAAATTCTCTCTAGAATCCCCAAAAACATTTAAAGTGTCCTTTGCCAAATTCAAGAAGTTCGCCGTGTTCTTCGCCAAACTCAAGAAGTTCGCCGTATTCTTCGCCAAATTCAAGGAGTTCGTCGTGTTCTTCGCCAAATTCAAGAAGTTCGTCGTGTTCTTCGCCAAACTCAAGAAGTTCGCCGTGTTCTTCGCCAAATCTAAGAAGTTCGCCATGTTCTTCGCCAAACTCGAGAAGTTCGCCATCTTCTTCGTCAAATTCAAAGAAGTTCGCTGTGTTCTTTCCCAAATTCAAGAAGTTCGCTGTGTTCTTCGCTAAGTCCAAAGAAGTTCATTGTGTTCTTCACCAAATTTAAGGAGTTTGTCATCAAAATTTAAGACGTTCTTCACCAAAGTCCCCAAAATTCAGCATTTGATCCAAAGTCGTGGTGTTAAATCTAAGGCTGGAATTGAGCCGAGTCGAGCTCGAGTAGTAATCTACTCGAGCTCGAGTAAAATTTTGCAACTCGAGCTCGAGCTCGCTAGGCTTGGAGCTCGAGTTAAAGGTTATATTATGTTTGAAAAAAATTTAAAAAAAAATAAAAAATCGAGCTCGAGCTACTCGATCGAGCTCGAGTATTTTTCGACTCGAGCTCGTTATTGACTGAGCTCGAGTCGAGCTTTGACCGAGTTGCTCGACCGAGTCGAGTCGAGCAACTCGGTTGAGTCACACCCCTAGTTAAACCCGAAGAGCAGTGTTGCTGAGAAATCAACAATCCTCAAGGAAGATCAAGTACAAGCCATTTCTTTGAAGATTGTTCAAACTTCAAGTCAAGCATTTTTGAAGGAAGGATTAGAGGATCAAAGTTAGAGAGTATAACTCACAAAAGATTCAAGTTGATTCAAATTATTCAGTCAAATACCAAATATTCTTGTTATTCAAGAATTTTATCCTACAACTGCATCTAATTTATTTAAATTATTGTTCATACAGCCTTAACCATTATCTTAAAGCTGACATGCAATACAAAATTAATGTGGCAAAGGAAAAGGAGAGAATGTTCATAAACCAGTGAGATAAAGCACATTTCTTGTGAGTTATCTATATCATATAGTCAAAGCTTTGCGTCTACTTTGTTTGCACCAAGTGAATTTACATATATGCCCCACCTCAACTTAATTTATATTATATTTATATCCATAGTATTAAGAATTTTGTTCTAACACTATTACACTAAGTAAGTGTACAAATGTATTAAATTAATAATGATTGTCTTTTATTATGTTTATTAAAAAATTATTTTTATTAAATTAAAAAATTATTTTTATTTTTATATTATATCAATTTAATCACACATAGATTGTGCCAAAATTGTACATAATTTTGTTTGCACTATTAAATTTAGAGGTGGCAACAATCCACATTTTGGTTGTTTTTAATGACCACTACTTTAATTATTGAATGTTAAGAAGGGATATACCACGTGGAGCTGGATTCATAAAAGTTTTGGAGAAGTTGCTAATGTTCAATAATAATAACAATTTTTTTAAATGTTGCAAATAACATTTCAATAAATGTTAAAAGGGGAGAGAGAAATAATAAATCACAAGTATATCATTTTGTTTGGCTATTGGCTTGTATTCATGGACGAATTCGTGGACAAATGTCTAGTGGGTTAAATTATATTATTCTTTCTTAATTTGATTGATATGATAATACACAGACCAACTGTTTATATTAGTCAATATGTGTGAATAAATAGAAAAGAAATCGTTTAAAATCCCATCAAATCAAAGGTATCATAGTAATAATAAATAATTAGATATATTATTGTGATCTTGTAATTATAAGATGAATCAATTATTGATTCATAGCACTGTTTTCAAGTTGAACATGAGGATTTTATTTGTAGGGTTTAACTTGGATGGTTGAGAGATTCTTTTAATTGTGCTGCAACCAAAAAAGTCAACAGAGAAGTATACAATTATACATTATTTGTGGCAAATAAAAGTCATGTGTTATCCATGACAAACACAAGTCACTTGTTATCTGTTATGGATAAAAGTCATGCTATGTTATGCCTGAAAAATTGAATAGGATTGGTACCAGAAAATTCATGTGATAATTATCCATTAGATAAAGTAAAAGTAAAACAGAAATAAGGTTAAAACTTGCTCTTAGGTTTTAGATATATCAAGAAGAGTGAAGAAAGAAGTAGGAAACAATGTAATGAATACATATTACAACAGTAGCAAAAAACTGTCATGTGATTGTTGTTCATTAGATAAAGTGATTTGAATACTGAAAGTAAAATAGGAGTGTCAAAACCTACTTTTAGAAACAACATTTATTGGGAAAGTGAAGTGAGAAGTAGAAAATAATGAATTATGTGTTCGACTAATTGTTCTATATTCATGGATATATATATCCAAAAGGCTTATGACATATTCATTCTCTTTTAATTTGAAATTACATATACAAGTGAATTACAAATGAACTAGTAAATGAAGGAAATCACTCAAAAATCAAATCCAATCAAAATAATGACATCATGGCAATAAATGAGAATATTATCATAATCTTGTAATTGTATTAAAGTATGGCTTTGATTATCTATCCTATTACATTTGTGTAAATGAATAAATGTATCATTCCTAAATTTCGATCTTGCTTTCTTTATGCATCCAAAGATCAGTTACATTTCATGAATTGCGACAATGATTCTTTAAAATGCACAGAATGGAGACCTTGGAGAGGCATCTTCCTTTCTCTGGACAAGAAGGACTGCAGGAACTTAAAAATATAGCTTGTAGGTTTGAGGAAAAGGTTTATACTGCAGCAACAAATGAGGTAGATTCTTCACATGATCTTCCCTTGATATTTGCTTTACGTGGACCAAATTTCACATGTATCAATAGTTCTCTTACTTGATCTTATCAAACTAATGTCTGTTGATATGCTTGACCTTTTCCTCTGTGATTTATTTTTGCAGTCAGACTATTTAAGAAAAATATCTTTGAAAATATTGGCGATTGAAACAGAATCTCAGAACCCCATGGTCAATTCTCTTCAGTCTAATGGTGCAACTAGCACAAATCCCCAAGATCCAGGTAAAGATATGTGTCATTTTGCTGTAACTACAAATGTGCCTCTGCTTCCTCTTCTAAAGACAGCCAACTTCTTGAATTCGATGATTTAGTAGGCTGCTCATTTATGTTAAGGGAAAGTCAAAAAATCGCCATCATTTTTTTCCGGTCAATTGACGTGGAGACTTTCTTTTTTCCACTTGATGCTAATTCCGTATTACAATTTTTAATTGGGCTATTCTGAGCATTGATTTGTAATTGGAATTTTTGGCTGTTTATCCTGCAATTTTGAAATTTCGGACCCTTTTTTGTTTCATTTTGAAGTCTTTTTAAGCCTTCCTGAATGGCACGGATCAGTTAAGTATTCACTTAACTTAGTGTAAGGTCCTTAGAAGTCCCATGTGTTATCAGCTTAGTATACTAACATCTTTTTAATGACTATCCCACACCTCTGAATTAATTCCATCTCATGAGATCAACGATCTACTATTCACTGGATAAACAAAATCCTAAGTTGGACCAAATTGTTAAAGTAGCAATTCAGTAGGTGATGTATTGAGTACATTGTAGAGATCTTGGTAATTAACAAATTACTTAAGTAGTAATTACTAAAGTCACATAAGCAAAATAAATAAAAATTGACTGTTATTGTATATCCTGACATGTATTTTATTCTTCTTATAGTCTGGTGGTGGTACTTCCTGTTCAAATAGGGAGGATCGGTAGTTTTGTTGGATTCATCGGTGATATTCATACTTCTATTATAGTTTACTTTTAGGTGACTAATAGTAGTAGACCACTTGGCCAAGTACTTCAAATTCTAAACAAGCCAACACTCCTCATTTTGCTTGTCTCTGTCCACATGATAAACCATGTTATGGAAGATATCATGAAGTCTGCCATAACACACCCCAATTTATTGCCTGAAATTGGCAATCAATTTTTAATGTTGACATCTAAGAGCTGTTTGAAACATTATTGTTTTGCAGTGGTAAACTCCGATAACTGCCACTCATTTGGCGCTATGCATTTGTTCCTCTAAATAGAATAAAGGTCATCAATATTGATTTTTCTGAGCTAATCACTTCTAAATGCCATTTTCCACTGCCTTCTTTGAAGACTGATGCACTCTTTCTGCTATATTGTTTCCTTGTAATCTCTTTTCGCATTACTCATTTACTCTGTCCATGTGCATGCTATTCTGAAATGACTTAGAATACGTTTCTGTTTGGGTTGCTATTTTTTGGATCAACCCACTGAATAATGTGTGCTCGAGTGTAATTTCTTTTTTGTGTTTTGGTGGTTTCTGCTCCACTTGCCTCTGCATTCATCCATGGAGCTGTTTCTTTTTCTCTTTGTACTTATGTACCAAGTCGATCTGCTTATGTAAGTCTATGCATGTATCTATAGCAGCTTCTCAAAGCATGCAATCCCAAATGCAAAATCAAGTTCAGCAACCGTCAATTCCGATTTGCAATCAATCTGATGTGCAGCAACAGCTTTTATCCCTGAATATCCAGAATAACATTGCGTCATCTGGATTGCCAAATTCTTCTGGTTTGACATCTCCATTGCCCCATGTTGGTGGGATGTCTCAGGGTACCATGCCTAATGTTCCTGGCACGAATCCTAGCATGCATAACATGTCTAATGTGAATCCAAATGCAGTGGGGGATTCATTGGGGCAAGGTGTGCCTTCTAATATCTGTGCCAATTCTCAGAGACAAATTCAGGTTAGGCAACAACAGGTCGTGAATCAGGAGCAACAGCAGCCATCTCAGAATTCACAATATCTGTATAATCAGCAGCTACAGCAACACCTTATGAAGCAAAAGCTCCAGCAGGGAGCTGTCCCACAAGCCATTATGCAATCTCAGATACAGCTGCAGCAGCAGCAACAGCAAACTCAGAATCTCTGGCAACAAAACCGACTTCAATCTTCTCAGCAGGCTGTTGGGCTACCTTCTTGGAGGCAATCGTTGGCTTCATCTACTCTTCAAAATCAGCAGCCATCTCTTCGGCAATCAACTCAATCCATGCTTCAGCAGCAATCACAATTGGTTCTCTGGCAACAGCAGCAACAACTGCAGCAGCCTTCTGTCATGCATCAGCAGCAAACTTCAATGCCTCAGCATTCAATGTTTCCCACACAGCTGCAGCTGCAGCAGCTTAACAGGTGGCAGTCAAATATTGCAAATATGCAACAGAACGAGCTGATTGGTCAACCAAATAGTATACTTGAGGCACAGCAACAGCATCAACAGCAAAAGATGGCCACCCAGCAGAACAATATTTCCAACGTGCAACCACAGCAGACAATTAGTCTGCAAAACAACCTTGCAAATATGCATCAGCAGCAGTCGACTGGTCTGCAGAACAGTATCCCAACTATGCATCAGCAGCAGCAAATGGTTGGAATTCAACATGGTAACTCAAGCTTGCAAACTAATCAGCCACCTGCTTATGTGATACAGCAATCTAAGGTTTCAGCGCAGCAGCAAATGCAGCATAGCATGGCAAATATGTTGCCTAACCAAGCTCAACAGCTGCAGTCACGCCCAATGCATCATCAGTTAATGTTGCAGATTCAATCTCAACAAGGGCAGCTGCAACCGCCATTGGGTTTGCCACAGAAGGGGACTACCTTACCAAGTGACATGCAGCAAAGGATTCAAACATCTCCCATGCTTCAACAACAAATCACAATCGATCAACAGAAGCAGTTGCTGCAGTCTGCAAGAGGTGTCCCCGAGGTGACACCAAGTAAGCTTTTGTTGTTCAAAATATCTAATGCCTGAGTCAACTATTCTATCTTCTTGCTGATTATCTTACTATTCTGTTTTATTTAAATTCATTTGTCGATTAGCTGGGAGGCAGGTGCTGTTAATTGATAAACTAGCACTTAGAGAAACATTCTCCAGGGAAACCACGTCTAAATTTTTTTGTTCTGCATCATTGCCTTAATCTTGCTTAATACTTGCTGTGCCACAATTTATATTATTTAGACATTTTTGTCTGCTGCCATACGAGTGTCATCCACAGGCTATGAATTGGCTTCTCTTACTATCCTTTTTCCTTTTGGCTTGATTAGTGAATTGTCAATATGTATATCAAATTGTCATGTAATTCATGCATGAAGCTTAGTAGACCGAGCTAAACAAGGCAACATCTGTTCCGGGACTCTTTTTTTTTTTTTTTGAAGGTGGTGTAGTTTAACTTAGCTGTTCCATTTTTCAAATGCTTGAATTTAATGATTTCTTGTTCATTGTCCACCCTGATGTCGTGTTTCAAGTGGTAATTCTTCTACTAATGACTGAACTTGCCATATTGCTCGCAATAGAGCATATACCGTTTCTGTTATTTTCAAATGATAAATAAATGTTGCCATTTGTCTTGTTCTGTGGCCGTTGCTGGTTGTGTTTGATTTGATGATGTGAAAACCTCCAAGTTTAGTGGACTTAATTTATATATACCCATACGTATGTGTAATATAGCTCTGGTAGATATATATTGGTTCATTGCATCTGAACTTTGAAGTTTGTTCTAAGTGGGCTCTTGATACTGAAAATTGTGTCTATTCTTTCATATGTTAGAACAAATGTGAGAACAATGTTGCTTCTAGTGATATCCTGCTTGTTTTTCCTTGAAATAGCGCTTTTCTTTGGTCATGGATGGGCAAAGGAGCTATGATAACATGGATGCATAACTGAAAATTGATACTTAAACCTGATTCTGTGAATGGAATTTCTGCTAAACAGTGTTAGTTGAATTTCTAAGAAGTGCCTCTTTGCTGGAGATAGCTAATTTTGATCCTCATGGGTGGTCTATTCTCAGGAAAGACGTAGTTTAATTCAAACTATTTACATCTTGTCTCTGTTGCATCTGTAATAGAATTTTTATGTATGAAATATCTGTACTAGAAAGCCGATCTTGGAATTGCATATTTATGTTCTTTCTCAAGTTGTCATTCCTGATGGCACTTGCTATCAGTTTTTAAGCTGAAATAGTGAATTCTTGTTGAGACAAATAAATCATTTCTTCCTCTTTGTCGTGATAAATACCTCTGTGCATGGGTTCTGCCACTGTATTTTATGTGATGCTTTTGCTTTAGTCAATTCAGCAAGCTAACATATATCAATTGTAGCGTCTTTAGACTCCTCATCACAGACAAGCAATGTAAGCGGTGGGGATTGGCAAGAGGAGATTTATCAGAAGGTACGCATGACAGGGCTCTCCTTTTTCTCACTGAAAAAGATTTGTAGGTTGTCATCAACTGCAGGCTATCTATCTTCTTCTAATTACGGCTGTATTTTAATGTATTCAACACTTTTTTATTAATATCCAGTGTTTTCTTTCAGATCAAGTCCATGAATGAGATGTATTTTCCTGAATTGAATGAAATGTACCAGAGAGTGGCTGCCAAATTGCAGCAGGTAAATACCAGTCCTGTTTGCAGCCAGGGTTCTGAAGATTTTAGCTACCTTCATAATGGCATAAAAATTAGTGGAGAAATGCAAGGTCAGCAACACATGCAAAACTTAACGAAATCAAATATTAATGTTGCTAAGCTTGCTTGCAATCCGCTCAGGTCCCTGGTCCTCTAGTCTAAAGCGAAATCCTTGATTACATTGTTAGCTTCTTGTGAAATAACATTTTTTTATGGTTTGGATTCTCTTTAATAATTTATGCTTCAATGCCTTGCAGCATGATGCTCATCCTCAACAACTGAAGAATGAGCAAGTTGAAAAACTGAGACATTTTAAGGTTATGTCGGAACGTCTTATAATGTTTCTGCAAACTGAAAAGCAAGACATTCAACCCAGTCACAAGGAGAAGATTGCTGCAGTTGATAAGCAGATTGTCAGTATTCTTAGTTCAAATAGGCCTCAGAAGAATGTTTCTTCGTTGCAGCAAGGGCTGCTGGCCCAGCCTCATACGCATGCTATGCAACAGCCTCAGCAGCAACAATTTCAAGTTTCTCAAATCCACACACATGACGGTCAAATGAATTACCAGATTCAGCCAATGAATGTGCAGGGTTTTGTGGTGACTACACAACAGAATACTTTGAACAGTTTGCAGCATAATTCCTTATCTTTAGTATCACCTTTAGATTCCTCGTCCGAGACAAGCAACATAAACGGGCGGGATTGGCAAGAAGAGATTTATCAGAAGGTACGCATCATGGGGCTCTCCTTTTTCTCACTGAAAAAGATTTGTAGGTTGTCATCAATTGCAGGCTGTCTATCTTCTTCTAATTATTGCTGTATTTTAATGTATTCAACACTTGTTATTAACATCCAGTGTTTTCTTTCAGATCAAGTCCATGAATGAGATGTATTTTCCTGAATTAAATGAAGTGTACCAGAGAATGGCTGCCAAATTGCAGCAGGTAAATACTGGTGCCGATTGCCACCGGGGTTCTGAAGTTTTTAGCTACCTTCATAATGTCATAAAAATTAGTGGAGAAATGCAATGTGAGCTACAAATGTGAAACCCAACTAACAAAATCAAATATTAATGTTGCTAAGCTTGCTTGCAATCTGCTCTGGTCCCTGGTCCTCTAGTCGAAAGCGAAATCCTAGATAACATTGTTAGCTTCTTGTGAAATAACATTATTTTATGGTTTGGATTCTGTTTAATAATGTATGCTTCAATGCCTTTCAGCATGATGCTCATCCTCAACAACTGAAGAATGAGCAAGTTGAAAAACTAAGATTTTTTAAGGTTATGTCGGAACGTCTTATAATGTTTCTGCAAACTGAAAAGCAAGACATTCAACCCAGTCACAAGGAGAAGATCGCTGCAGTTGATAATCAGATTGTCAATATTCTTAGTTCAAACAGGCTTCAGAAGAATGTTTCTTTGTTGCAGCAAGGGCTGCTGGCCCAGCCTCATACGCATGCTATGCAACAGCCTCAGCAGCAACAACCTCAAGTTTCTCAAATGCACACGGATGACAATCAAATGAATTCCCCGATGCGGCCAATGAATGGGCAGGGTTCTGTGGTGACTACACAACAGAATACTTTGAACAGTTTGCAGCGCAATTCCTTATCTTCTGTGTCTGGTGTTCAAAATTCTCGCTAGAATATGATGGATGCGCTGCAGCCTGGTTCAAATATTGATCCTGGACAGGGCAATGTCTTGAACCAAATGCGGCAAATGACCATCAGCTCTCTACAGCAAAATACTGAGTAGTCCACAGCAGATGAATATCAACTCGATATCATCACAAGGTGGACTCATCTGACCCTATAGGTATTTGATTCTCCTCTAAGCAAATATCGGCACAATTGCTCTCGTAAAATTCTCACTAGTTTCTATTTCTCTGTTGCTAATGCAGGTCCAACCCAGGAGTGGTGCTAAGTTTAGTTGTATCTCTGAACAAAGAATTCCAAAAGTGTGTGTAATTTTCTGTTGCTTCAGGAAAGTCAAGAATGTTCACAAGTTTGGTTGCATTCTTTTTTACTTTTTGAGTTTTGGACCTCAACTCAATGTTTAACTTGGCTTGAAGTTTGTGTGAGAAATTTTTAGGTGGTTTTCTAACTTCTTCAATTTGCTAACGAAGGCCCTCCTCGTCAAGTTGTAGTCATTTGCTTCAATCTCGTCCGGTACTTGTTGATATATGACCAAAGATGCCCACACCTCAAATAGCCAGGATTAGCTTATAAACATAACTGAAACGGTGACAGACAACACAACAAATATAGAACCCTGCTAGAATTAGCTATACTTGATCTAAGATAGACTTCCGAGTTGTTCATTCTTCCTTATTATTTTAATCTAAGGCGGTAATTAGAAGTTGAACCTACTCAGCTTCTTTACTTGAGACACGTATTGCTTTTCCTTAGATGAGCCCCTCCATTCAGCAAACGAGGTGCACCGGAACAAGACTCGAATACTCAACTTCAAACGTTGATGGTCTAGCCACTTTAAAAAAACTCAAATTTCATTCTACCTTTTTTGGCAGACTGTATCATCCAAATTTAAGTGATTTTACGTTATTTTTCTTATAAGCACTGGACGGCATCATAACATCCAACTCATGCTCCTCTTTTATTCTTTTACCATTTATTCACTTTTGCGAGTTGATGGAATCCATTTCCCATTGTTGAGTAAATTAACTTATGTGTGGTTAGAGATGTTATGGCTAAAAGGGAGCTCTATCCACTTGCCAGCCATCTGCTAGCTAAGTTGAGCTCTCTAGCGTCCTCTGCATCATCGGTAAGCAATCACTTGCATGCTGTCTACAACCATAATACATATCCATGCCAATAAGTGACTGTTCACTGGTTCGGTTTATATTTTGTAAGGTTTTATTTAGTTATGCAAGTGATTGTTTATGCATCCAAGTTTGTCTAAGCGTGTAGCTTGAATTATTAAAATTATTAAATGAATGCAACAGCTAAAGTATGTGGGAAGATGACAATTAGAGTAATGCATTTAAAGTATTAAGAACAAATCAGACCCCTTATTGAATGTAGTGGATCAAGAATTAGAAAATAGTTTGCCAACAGGATATGAAGATGAAGACTTTGAAGATGAATATCAGATAACAAGAGTTAGGACCACAAATGAAAAACAATATTTCGAGATAATTTAGCTATGCAAATGTTTGATGTGTATCAAGTTAGCCTACTGCATTGCAATTAATTGTTGTTTTTCTCTTGGTATTGGGTTCTTTTTATTATTTTTGTATTCTAATTTTGTTTTAAGTGCTAGTTTTATTAAAAAATTATGTTAAAACTTTCAAATTGTTGCTTTATTTCCCTAATATACTAATTGATGATGATGTTTACATGTGAGATTACCATTTTATATTTTCTATTGAATGAACCACCGATTGTTTTGTAACAATATGAAAAAGGGAGCAACAATTTCAAATGAAATAAGAGCTCTGAAGCCATGGTTTTTAAAACCAAATCGGACTAACCGATTTGACCAAGAACCAATTAGTTTTCTAGTCCGATCACTCCATATATCTTGGCCATCATTTGACCTATTTTACATGGTCAAAACTAGTTATGCATTAGTCAAAAATTGATTTTAATACTTTTATTAAAAAAATTAAAAAATTGAAAATTTTAAATTTATAAAAATTGGATAAATAAAAATGATTTTTAGTTTCATTCTCCGATATCTCACAAAAAACTTTAGTGTAATAATATCGCATGTTATGAAAAGTGGTACCTTTAAGTGGATGAATAGTTGGGCACAAAACAATTTTGAGCCTTCGAAATAAAAGACAACAACCCCCTCCTATCCCAATTATCAAATTTTTACAATATTGTTCAAGTTAATCATAGACACTTGTAATTAGGATTGTTGGATTGTTAACAAGTCAAGCTTAAGTAATAACTTGAGCTGAATAATTTTTTGAATTTTATTCATCTTAATTTTAAAAAACTTAAAATCAAATTAGAATTTGGATTAAACAATGAAATTAAGCTTGTGTTTGAAAAATGTTTGTTTGAATTCGAATTTAATTATACTAAAAAACATGTCAAGTTTAATTAAGCTTAGGCAACTAACTTGTTTTATTAACACCTCCACTTGCAATGTGGATTGTCTTAGTGTGTGTGTGCACATATATATCTATACTATATTATCATTTCAACAAGAATTTGTAATTCCAAGAAGTAACTTTCTACAACTACTCTTTATGTCTAATTCTTTTATTTTTTGTTCATTTTCTTTCTCTATTTTCATCTAATTAACAATTTATATGCATGTTTTCACTCAATCTTTTTATTTTTCATATTCTTTTGATCTTTCTCAATTTTCTTATTTTAATTAATTATTATTTTACACAATGTAAGATCACATAATTTCTTTATTTTAATTTTTGTATTCTAAATGTTTTAATTTATTTTTATTTATGTTTAATCTCAAAATTTCCCATTTTTCAAATCCTTTTGATATTTATTTTTTTATTATTTAATTTTAAATAATTTAATTTTTATTAATTAAAATAGAATAATTTTATAATCTATAAATAAATTAGCATACTCATAGACTCCGAAATTTTTACTAGTATTCTTTATTTTTACTAACAATCAAGCACACGTAATGATATGAAAATATTGAAGTACAACTATCTAAATACTCATGTGGTGACTGGGATATGGCAAAAAATGAAATTAACAGACCCAAACAATATTTATAAAAAAAAAGAAGAAATCTCACCAAATAGAATTAAGAAAGCAGCTTCATGTGATTCATCCCACACATCTATGCTTGCACAAACAAATTTAAAAGGAAAAAAACCTCTCTTTTCTCTTCCTTTTCGTCAATATCATTTGATTCTTTGTTTAAAAACAGATAAAATAGTTGAAATTTGCCAGTCTCATTTTTTTTTTCAGTAACAATTTAAAAAGTTTGAGTGGAGAAGTTGCAATTTCAGTAGATGGTAGTGGGAAAATGTGGGTAGTATTTCATAAGTAAATCATGTCATTGGCCTTGCATTTTAATCCAATCACATTTTTATCCATTGTTTTGTGAGTGAACATACGTGAAAGATTCAGCTTGACTGTTAAAATAATATTTACAATGACTTTATACGTAACAAGGTAGTGTTTGGTTCACAACTCAAAATCAGGTTCATATTCAAAATCATTTGCCTTGAGTATGGATTAAGTCATTATTCCAATACATTCATTTCTCTCGATATCTAAACTGTGTATTATTATAATAGTTGATGTTTGGATTTACGATGCTTTGGAAAGAGATATAAGAAATTTTAATTTTAATCATAACATATATAAAGTTAATGAATTGAATATATGGAGATAAATTTTGCATGTGTAAATTATTTATAACTTTTATATATGTTATTGATTATAATGCAATATAATTTATTTATTATTTAAATAATAAAAATTCTTCAAAATTAAAATAATATTAGAAAATAAAGAATACAAACAAAAAAAATGGAGTAGAAAGAAAAAGAAATTATCAAAGAAAAATATACATGACATATTAATAAAGAAGGAAGAAAAAGAAGAAAATATTGGATAGTTTAAACCCTTCGTGCAAAATACAATTGTATAGATATTATTATAGGTGAAGAGCCTTAAAAATTAAGAAAGGGATAAAAGAGAATTTAAACGGATGGTGGAGAAAAATGGAACAAAATATATTAAAGATAGAATGAGGATTAAAAAAAAAGTTTAAAAATTAAAGGTAGTTTATTGAGCAAAATGGTAGGAAGAAAAAAGAAAAAAGAAAAAAGAGCATATAGCAAGGTACAATAAAACAAAAAAATTGAAAAAAATAAAAGCAATTTAGTAATTCTAGATTTGATAAGTAAAAAATAGGGCTATGTTTGGGAGTGGAGTTTGTTGGGGGGTTGATAACTGTGGTGTTGTATTGGAATGAATAATATGTTTGGTTATAAAATTTTGATTGGTTGAAAATTTTGATTTATTTGAATATATGTATAAAGTATATAACAATGATAGAATAATCTAATAGAATCTATGAATAATTATTGGTTTGCAGTGTATAAATATATATAATGTATCTGTATGTATCTATATATAAATATTAATTTGATTGAAAATAAATGTAATGATCGAATAACAATTAGTTAGTTATATACGTATAAGAGAGAAAATTTAAATTTGATTTAAATGAGTATTTTGTCAAGTAGTATATTTGGTTGTGTAAAATTTGATAAGATTGTTGGAAGATGAAGAGGGTATTTAGGCAAACTTATAAGCTTTCTAAAACATCTTATAAGATGTTCAAAAGTTTCTAAATTTCTCTTAATTTTTTATTATTTTTTTATAAAATAACTTATAAACTCTAGAAAATAGGACGTTTGAAACTTATAAACTCTTTAAAATAAGTTAGTTTTGAAGCATCTTATAATCAACTTTATTTAAGACATTAAAAATAACATAAATATTTTTAAATTATATTTTATAAATGATATTTAGTCTAATTTAATCAATATTACATTAGAAAATTATAATCAATTAAAAATTAAAATTTTACCAAAATCCTATAAGATGATTTTATCATTTTTATACAAACACATTATTAATTTATTTTTAAAATAAGATCTATGGACAATTTTCAAAAACCAATGTTGGAGTTTTTGTTTTTTTTTTTATTTTCTAAAGTTATTCAATTTATTTGTCGGTATGTTTCATAAGCATGTATATGGCGAATTGGGATGAGAAATCGAGGAAGAGTATTGATTTTGTGATGCAGGTTATATAATCATGTTTCTAGACCTTTGTCAACCAAGCATTCAAAATAACTCATTATACATGTCGCATTACGTTGTTAGTGGTAGATCAACCTATAGATATAGCATTATTTTAAATATATATTAAGTCAATATTTTAAAAATGTATATATAGGTTCCATGAATAATGGTTAAAGAAAAAATGCAAGGAAAGAATTAGAAATGTAATGTAAACTTCTATGATACCAAGACTTCAATTAGAATCATCATTCCATATTGCATTCTACACAATTTTGTGCGTGATGAGATGCTCTTACACTCCCCATTAGATGTAGTGGATCAAAAATTAGAAAATAATTTGCCAACAGATGATGAAGACTCTAAAGATGAAAATTATATAACAATTGTTATGACTACATATGAATGCACAATATTTCAAGATAATTTAGGTATGCAAATGTTTGACGAGTATAGAGTTAGATAATGGTATTGCTATTAATTGTTGTTTTTCTCTCGGTGTTGGGCTCTTTTTATTATTATCTCTCGGTATCGGTATAGAGTTAGTGCTAGTTTTATTAAAAAATTATGTTAAAAAATTTAAATTGTTGCTTAATTTCCCTAATATGCTAATTGATGATGATGCTTATATATGAGATTTTCAATTCATATTTTCAATTGAACGAACTACTAATTGTTTTGCACCAAGATGAAAAAGGGAGCAACAACTTTTTTTTTAAAATGGATTGAGCCGGCCGATTCAACTAGGAATTGGTCGGTTTTCTAGTCTGGTCACTCCATATAACTTGGTCATCATTTAAGTCGTTGAGAACTCGTCAAAACTAGCTATAAACTGGTTGAAATGGATTTTTATGCTTTCATTGAAAAAATAAAAAAAATTAAAAATTTTAAATTTATAAAAAAATAATTATAAATATTTTTTAGGCTTTATTATGATCTCTAACATTTTAACCTCTCAAATAATTTATTAATATATAATTTTTACTACATTTTTATTTTAGCACTTATTTATTTAATTATCTTTATCTATACATTATTCTAAATGAGTTTTAAAAAACTAAATATTGCATCTTGAAATTAATATTTTTTCTTATTAGTTTTTTAATTTTCTTTTACAGAACTAATTTTTCAATAATTATATTTTGTGTTAAATTTAATTTAGTTTATTTTAGTTTTTTGCAAAAATATTTTTATCCTTTTTATTATTAAATATTTAATGTTGCATCTAAAACTTAACATTTAAGATATCAATGAATGAACTTAAATTTTTTTTATAAAATTTATTTAATATTATTATATGTGTATATATAATTTAAAACAACTGATTTTTTGAAATTGGTTGAATCGATCAGACCAATATCCTAATTAGTTGTTCAGTTCAATAATTAATCTAATTTTAAAAATATTGATGGAAGCATCAGCAAGTACCTTTTCTATTTGTAATACTTCAACCAGCACTCATATTAAAGGTAATATTTTTTTCAATGTTTTACATTTTATTTAATATCAAAGTATAAAATTATTAATCCTTGTTTAAATTTATTCTCTATATATATTGAATCACAAGTTATGAGAACATAGGACGATCTAACTTATTTTTGAAATTGCACTACTTGTTTATGCACAGCATTTACACATAAAAAGCAATCACATGTTTCACAAAATAAATAAATGGACCATTATTTAGCAATAGTTTTGGCTAATCAAATGGCTCAAAGAAACAAATGTGATAGTAATACTTGGAAACTACAAGCTTTGCAAGCCATTGTGGCGTAATTAAACTCAGAATTGAACCTATATTTGATGAAATATAACATAAAAATAGAGACAAAAATTGAAAAAATTACTTTTATACCACATCTGATATTCAAACTAAGCAAAGTGGTTTTACATGGGATGAAGAGCATAAAATGATTGTTATTACATCGGATGAGTGGAGTGCTTGGACTACATATCTTGAGGTTAGTTAGCTTTTTAATAATTGTTGAATTAATTGAAGTGGCAATTCAATTATTAGAATATTATATACGTAAGTTTATATAAATAGTATAATAGAGTTTATAATTTAATTTTTATTATTTTAATTGAAACTATTACATGTATAATTTATTTGCAGTCAGATCTTGATGCAAAAGGCTTGCAAAATAAAGCCATAGAAAATTGGCATGATATATTACAAATATCTACTAATTTTTGTTTTAATATAAAAATGTCATTAATGCATGAAATTGTTAGTAGTATATTAATTGTTATTTTACAATATTTTCGTGTTTATATAAGTGTTTTATGGGTCAAAATAATAAATTTGAAATCTAACAACTACAAATATTTGTGTGAGGATTATAAATTTAATTTTTTCTAAATTTTAAAAAGTTTATTTACATTAGTTAGAATTTAATTAGTTTGAGATTAAATTTAAAATAATAAATTGTCAACATTGTTGGAATCTTAACTAAAGATTAGCAAAATAATGAAATTGAAACAAAGGAATTCAAATTGTTTATACAAATTCTTGTTAAACCAAACAAAGGATTTGAAAGTGTGTGAATTTCAAATCCAAGAAATTTCAAATTCTTGAATTTTAAATTGTCACACAAATGCAAATCCACCCTTCCAAATGGGACCTATATGTATTCCATAGCACATTGGTTAGTGTCATTTGTAAATAAATTCTTGTCATTTGTTGGCAGACCTCACAAATATGATAGGAAGACAATGCATGATGATTTACCAAAACAATATTTGTAATGAAAAAATAATATTATTTTGAATCCTTTTAAAATGAATAACAGTTCTCAAATTTTTTTTAAAAAAAGCAAGTTGCTAAAATTCAATTTAAAATTTAAAATATTGGGAAGTATATTCTCTTGTTGGTATTGGAGAATATAAGACTAGTTATGATATTTCTTTACAAATCCAACTATTTCTCTAGGAGTTTCTTAATGTAGTACTTATGGAGATCCTTTCCATCAATGAGATATGTACTACCTTTTCGTTTATCCTGTACTAACCAATTGTAGCAATTCTTACCAAACAATTTATTGAATGACTCTAAATAGTAATTAAAAACTTTAAATTAAGTCGAATTTCTTATAGTTGATTGAGAGATCAAAAGTCTTTTGGCACTTTGAAGCTCCTCTAATGCTGTGGGGGGGGGGGGGGTAAAGGTGAGTGTTAATAATGAAGTTGTCAACAAAATCATTATCAAAATTATTTTCACTTAGATGATCTTCCTGATTTAATCCATAGATTAAAGTAGTTCTCACATACTCATGCACATGTATATGTATGTAGTTAATGCAAGGCTATCATGGAATTTGAATGAGATTGGGCGGTGAACACTCAAAAGATGACTCTCTAAGAAAAGAGATGGTTCTATGAATGGATGGTTAATTATGTCATTTGAACTTTCTAACGTCTTATTTACCTTCATACATGGTACAAATCATGTCTATAAATCTCTAATTAGGAAGTTTTGTTGCATTCGACCTTATTAATTTTCATTGTCAGAACAAAAAAGCTAACTAGTATTATTTTAGAGGATTATTTTGTCACACTTTTTGAAATGGATAATTTGTCTACAAAACAGAATATATGTTTATTCTCAATAAAATAATTTATTTAACTAAATTGTTTAAATTGAGCATAAATTTTCGTAGCATACTAATTAATTGCTCTTTTCTACAACAATACTTGGAATATATTCATCATATTTGCAATTTGTTTGGGTAACGAAACTCTATGCTAATTTGAAAAAATGTCAATTCATTGCTGTACTTGTGATTTCCTTAGGACATTTTAAGTGAAGGAATAAAGATAATTGACTAAGTCCTGCAAAGTTAAAGCCATTACTAGTTGGACTCTACCCTAAAATCATTATAAAATTCAATAATTTTCATGGCTCAAGTCCATTCTATGATATTTTATAAAAACATTCAGTGTAATAATATCGCTTATCATGAAAAGTGGAACCTTTAAGTGTATGACTGAATGGGCACAAAATAATTTTGAGCCTTTGAAATAAGAGGCAACGACCATCCAAGTTATCAAATTTTACAAAATTGTTCAAGTTAATCATGATGGTTGCAATTAGGATTGTTAATGAATCAAGCTTGAGTAGTGGCTTGATAATTATTTGAAGTTTACTTGTCTTGATTTTATAAAACTCAAAATCAAACTAGAGTTTGGATTAAACAATGAAACTAAGTTTAAGTTTAAAAACCGTTTAAGTGTGAATTCAAGTCCAATTAAGCTAAAAAACATGTGGAGCTTAATCAAGCTTAGGCTACTAACTTATTTTATTGACACCTGTACTTGTACTATGGATAATCTCAATAAATATGTGTGTGTGTGCATATATATATATATACACACACTATATTATTATTTCAATAAGGATTTGTGATTGCATAAAGTGAATTTTCATAACTATTTTTATATCCAATTTTTTATTCTTATGTTTAGTTTCTCTCTCTCTTTTCATCTAATCAACAATTTATAGGTATGCTTTCACTCAATCTTTTCATTTTTAATATTCTTTTGATCTTTCTTAATTTTCTTAATTTAATTAATCATTATTTTACACAATGTAAAATCACATAATTTTTTGATTTTAATTTTTGTATTCTAAATGTTTTAATTTTTTTTTTGATCTGTGTTTTATCCCAAAATATCCCCCTTTTCAAGTCCTTTTGATATTTATTTATTTTATAATTTAATTTCAAATAATTTTATTTTTTATTAATTAAAATACAATAATTTTATAATTTTTAAATAAATTGCGCGTGCGCACAATGCAATTTTAATTAGTATTCTTTTATTTTCACTATCAGTCAGGCATATATAATGGTATGAAATATAAGGAAATACAAATATCAGCATACTCTTGTGGTAACTGGGACACGACAAAAAATAAATTAAAATTACAAACTCAAAAAAAAATTTATAAAAGGTAGAAATCTCACTAGATAGAATTAAGAAAGGAGCTTCATGTGATTCTTCCCACACGTCTACGCTTGCACAAACAAATTAAAAAAAAAAACCCTTTTTTCTCTTTTTTTTTTCCAATATCTTTTGATTCTTTTTTCACGAACAAATAAATGAATCAGATAAAATAGTTGCAATTTGCTAGTCTCATTTTTTTAGTAACAATTCAAAAAATTTGAGTGGAGAAGTTGCAATTTTAGTAGATGCTAGTGGGGAATGTGGACTGTATTTCATAATTAAATCACAACATTGCCCTTGTATTTTAATCCAACCACAGTTTTATCCATAGTTTTGTTAGTGAATTTACTCGAAAGGGCAAAAGTTTGACAGCTAAAACAGTTTTTACAATGACTTTATACATGACAAGGTGACGTTTGGTTTACAACTCAAAATTAGATATGAATTCAAAATCATTCACATTGGGTTTGGATCGAGTTAATATTCTAATACATTCATTTCACTCGATACCTGAATTAATACAATAGTTGATGATTTGATTAATAACGCTTTTGGAGTGACTTTATACATAATAAGGTGGCGTTTGGATTACAACTCAAAGTTAGATATGAATTCAAAATCATTCACATCGGGTTTGGATCGAGTTAATATTCCAATACATTCATTTCACTTAATACCTAGACAGTGAATTATTACAATAGTTGATGTTTGGATGATCAATGACACTTTTGAAATGAGATATAAGAAATTTTAATCTTAACCATAACATGTATAAAGTTAATAGAGTAAATATTTGAAAATTAATTTTGCATGCGTGCTTTGTTTATAAACTTCATATATATATTATTGATTATATTATAATATTATTTATTTATTATTTAAATAATAACAAATCTTCAAAATTAAAATAACATTAGAAAATAAAGAATGTATACAAAAAAAGGAGTACAAAGAAAAAGAAATTATCAAAGAAAAATATGCATCATACATTAATAAAGAAGGGAGAAAAAGAAGAAAATATTGGATAGTTTAAAGCCTTTGGGCATGACACAATTTTAAGATAGTACAGGTGAAAATTCCAAAGAAAATAAGAACTGAATAACAAGAATTTAAATGGATGAGGGAGAAAAAGGGAACAAAATATATTAAAAATAGAATGGGGATAAAAAAAAAGTTTAAAAAATTGAAGGTAGTTTAATGAGGAAAATAGAAGGTAGGAAGAAAAAATGAAAAAAGAGCAAAATGCGAAGTAGAACATAACAAAAAAAAAAGGAAAAAATAAAACCAATTTAGTAATTCTAGATTTGATAAGTAAAAAATACGGGTATGTTTGGGCGAGGAGTTTGTTGGGGGATTGGTGAATATTGTGTTGGGATAAATAATATGATTGATTATAAAATTTTGATAGATTGAAAATTTTAATATATATATATATAATATAAAAATGATAGAATGATTTGATAGCATTTATGAATAATAATTGCTTTGCAGCGTATAAATACATATAATGTGGGTGTATGTGTCTATATATAGGTATTAATTTAATTGAAAATAAATGTAATTATTAAATAACAGTTAGTTATATAGAGAGAAAATTTGAATTTAATTTAAGTAGATATTTTTTCGAATAGTATATTTGGTTGTGTAAAGTTTGATAAGGTGTTGAGAGATGAAGAGGGTTTTTGAGTGAGTTTATAAGTTCTTCAAAATATCTTATAAAAGTTGTTTAAGAGTTTAAAAGTTCTTTTTAATTTTTCATTATAATTTTTATAAAATAGCTTGTAAGTTCAAGAAAATAAGATGCTTTTTTTGAACTTATAAACTTTTTAGAATAAGTTAGCTTTCAAACATCTTATAATCTACCTAATTTAATACATTAAAAAAATATAAAAATTCTTAAATTACATTTTATAAATTATATTTAGTTTAATTTAATCATTATTACATCGAAAAATTATAAATAATTAAAATTAAAAATTTTAACAAAATCTTAAAGAGATGATTTTATCACTTTTATTTAAAATAGTTTATTCATTTATTTTTAAAATAAGATTTATAAATAACCCGCAAAAATCATCTAACAAAGTATGATAAATAAACTTGCCCAAACACACTCAAAATGTGGGCTGACAAACATCTTATAGACTATAAAAAAATACACTTACCCAAACAAACACACTCCAAATATTGGCTAACAAACATAGCCTAAGCCAATCCATTGAAAATTGAAATTGAATCTTCAATGTCCATTGAGGCCAAGACATTCAAACCCATAAACCAAGCTGAACAGAGCCTATTTCGATTGAAATGCAAGTTTGGTCAGCAGGAATTCAGGTGAGATGGGCCAAGAAGAAGTCCACGATCCAACTGAGGTAGCGTCATCAAGACACGAATCGGGGATTCCTTCGCTCCCAGGTACATGAAATTCTGTCCTCACAGATTGACATTTGTATTCAATTATTGTTCTTTTAATAATTAATTACTGTTGGTTTTTCTTCTTCTTTTTTTTTTGGGTTTGGGTTATAAGAAATTCGAATTCTTCTTCCTTAGATATATCGGGGGCAAAACACGCAGGAAACCCTTCTCGTGCTCATTCTTTGGCAGTCTCCCTCTCTCTCTCAGCCTCCTTAGGCCAATATCAAAGTCAAAATCTCTGCAAATTAGAAGATGAGAAACTAATTGAGTAGTTTCAACCGTCTTTTGCGGATTTCTGGTATCTGTTTCTTTAGTTTTTCTTTTCCCCTTTTTTCGCGCTTCCTAAATCGTTGTTGCTTTTTACGGCACGATTATTGAGTTGTTCTATAATTCACAGTTTTTCTCCTCTGGGTTTCGATAATTATTAAGTGCAAGTTAAAGATGGATAACAATAATTGGCGAGCAGCCCAAGGGCAGGTTCAGATTCCCGGTCAGTTTAGGGGGGGCGAAGCAGTGGCGGCTGCGGGTGTGGAAGGCGGTGATTGGAGGACTCAGCTTCGACCCGATTCCAGACAGAGGATTGTAAACAAGATGTAAATTCTTAGATTTCTCAGTTCTACATCATTGAATTATTTTTGATTATTCTTTCACTCTAGATTTTTATTCAGTATTTTTCGAGGCTTCCTTGTTTCTGAAACTCGATTTCTCGCCCCGTTTCCAACTTTTTCATTTTTTTTATTTTTGCTTTATATGTTTGAATATAACGTGTGACCATTTTTCTTTGCTTTTTCTTTGGGTTGGGGGCTGGGATGTGGAGGTAAAAATACAGACCTAAGTCTGAAGATGCCGATGAACTGGAATTATAGTGTGTTGAAATGGGGAACAGAAACAAATTTGGTTTGGCCTTTTTCACCTGAGGTTGGGCAACCTTATTTCTCAACATATAACTAAATAGTAAGGGGTTGAGTTGAAAAACAATTTTATGCATCAAAAATTGAATAAGATTAGTACCAGAAAAATCATGTGATAATTATCCATTAGATAAAGTGAAAGTAAAACAGAAATAAGGTTAAACTTGCTCTTAGAATCTAGATACATCAAGGAGAGTGAAGACAGAAGTAGGAAACAATGGAATGAATACATATTATGATAGTACCAAAAAATTGTCACATGTAGCTGTTCATTTGATAAAGTGATTTGAATCCTGAAAGTAAAATAGCAGGGTCAAACCCTACTTTTAGAAACATTTATTGGGTGAAGTCAAGTGAGAAGTAGAAAACAATGAATTATGTGTTCGAGTTCAACTAATTGGTGGATATATATATATATATCCAAAAGGCTTATGACATATTCTTTCTCTTTTAATTTGAAATTACACATACTGCTTGTATATGTAAGTGAATTACACATGAACTAGTGACTGAAGGAAATCACTCAAAAATCAGATCACATCAAAATAATGACCTCATGGCAATCAATGAGAATAATATCATAATCTTGTAATTGTTTTGAAGTATGGCTTTGATTATATAAGTGAATACATTTGAGCAAATGAAGAAATGTGTCATTTGTAAATTTCGATCTTGCTTTCCTTATGCATCTAAAGAGCAGTTGCATTTCTTGAATTACAACAATGACACTTGAAAATGCACAGAAGGGAGACCTTGGAAAGGCATCTTCCTTTCTCTGGACAAGGACTGCAGGAACTTCAAAATATAGCTGTTAGGTTTGAGGAAAAGGTTTATACTACAGCAACAAGTCAGGTAGATTCTTCACATGATCCCCTTGATATTCGCTTTGCACGGACCAAATTTCGCATTTATTAATAGTTCTCTTACTTGAGCTTGTAAAACTCAAGTCTGTTGATATGCTTGACCTTTTCCTCTATGATTTTTTCGTGCAGTCAGACTATTTAAGAAAAATATCTTTGAAAATGTTAACGATAGAAACGAAATCTCAGAACCCTGTGGTGAATTCTCTTCAGTGTAATGGTGCAAGTAGCGAAAATCCCCAAGATCCAGGTAAAGATCTATGTGTCATTTTGCTGAAACTACAAATGTGTTTCTGTTTCCTCTTCTTAAGACAACCAACTTCTTGAATATGATGATTTTAGTAGCTTGCTCATTTATGTTAGGGGAAAGTAAAAAAATTTCCATCATTTGCTTATGGTCATTTGACCTGGAGACTTTCTTTAAGTGGCACTGCTCTATTTGCTTTATTCTTCAGACTTGTATCAAAGATCCACTTTTCACTTTTTCCACTTGATGCTAATTCCGTATTACAATATTTAATTGGGCTATGCTAAGCATTGATTTAACTTGTAATTTTTTGTGTCTGTAATTGGAATTTTTTGGCAGTTTGTCCTGCCATTTTGGAATTCCAGGCCTTTTCTGTTTCATTGTGGAGTCTTTTTAAGCCTTCCTGAAATTGCACGGTCCAGTTATGTATTTACTTGACTTAGCTTAAGGTCCTTAGAAGTTTCGTGTGTCCTTCTGCCCATTATACTAACAACTTCTTTTTAATGACTACGCCACACCTCTGAATTAATTCCATCTCATGAGATCAATGATGTGCTGTTCACCGGATAAACAAAAGCATAAGTTGGACCAAACTGTTAACGGAGCAATTTGTTCAATAGGTGATGTATTGAGTACATTGTAGAGATCTTGGTAATTAGCAAATTACTTAAGTAGTAATTACTAAAGTCACATAAGGAAAATAAATAAAATTTAACTGTTATTGTATATTGTGACATGCATTTTATTCTTCTTATAGTCTTGTGGTTGGACTTCCTGTTCTAATAGGAAAGATCAGTAGTTTTGTTGGATTCATCAATGATATTCATACTTCTATTATAGTTTACTTTTAGGTGACTAATAGTAGTAGACCATTAGCCTAAGTACTTCTAATTCTAAACAAGCCAACACACCTCATTTCCGTTGCCACTGTCCACATGGAGAACCATGTTATGGAAGATATCCTGCAGTCTGCCATAACACACCCCAATTTATTGTCTGAAATTGGCAATCAATTTTTAATGTTGACATCTAAGAGCTGTTTGAAACTTGATTGTTTTCCAGTGGTAAACTTCGATAACTGCCACTCATTTGGCACCTATGCATTTGTTCCTCTAAATAGAATAAAGGTCATCAGTATTGTTTTTTCTAAGCTAATTGCTTCTAAATGCCATTTTCCACTGCCTTCTTTGAAGACTGATGCACTGTTTCTGGTATGTTTTTTCCCTGTGATCTCTTGTGCCAGTACTCATTTACTCTGTCCCTGTGCATGCTATTCTGAAATGACATAGAATACGTTTCTGTCTGGGTTGCTATTTTCTGGATCAAACCACTGAATAATGTGTGCTCAGTGTAATTTCTTTTTTGTGTTTTGGTGGTTTCTGCTCCACTTGCCTCTGCATGCATCCACGCGAGCTGTTTCTTTTTCTCTTATTATGTACCAAGCGGATTTGCTTATGTGAGTCTATGCATGCACCTGTAGCAGTTTCTCAGAGCATGCAGTCCCAAGGGCAGGTTCAGATTCCTGGTCAGGTTATGGGGGGCAAAGCGGTGGCAGCTGTGGGTGTGGAAGGCGGTGATTGGAGGATTCAGCTACAACCCTATTCCAGACAGAGGATTGTAAACAAGATGTAAGTTCTTAGATTTCTCAGTTCTACATTATTGAATTATTTTTGATTATACCTTCACTGTAGATTTTTGTTCAGTATTTTTCAGAGCTTCCAACCTTTTTGTTTCTGAATGTCGATTTCTTGCCCTGTTTCCTACTTTTTTATTTTTTATTTTTCTTTTATATGTTTGAATGTTACCTGCAAGAATTTTTCTTTATATTTTTTATTTTTCTTTTATATGTTTGAATGTTACATGCGAGCATTTTTCTTTACTTTTTCTTTGTGTCGGGGGCTGGGATGTGGAGGTAAAAATACAGACTTAAATCTGCAGATGCTGATGAACTGGTATTATATTGTGTTAAAATGGGGAATAGAAACAAATTTGGTTTGGCTTTTTCTACCTGAAGCTGGGTAAACTTCTTTCTCATTTTGTCATGGTTTAAGAAGTTTGCTGTTGATCTAAAATAATGACAGCGATGTGGTTAGAGTGATTTATGATAAGAAGTAAATGAATAGTTCGTGCCTGCTGGTGCGGAAGACTGTAAGTTTCATTCACTTATTGCAACTGCTTCAGAGCAGGAATATGATCTAGAGTTGGCCAAAAATTCTGAGGAAATGTAAAGAGAAAATCTGATCATTAATGTTTTTCGAGTTATTGTCGTATGCCTTATACATTTTGTAGCTGGAAAAGGGAAAGAAGAACATGTAGCAATATGGAAAATGTGCTTGGCCATATAACTTTGTTACTTTGTGAAGAATAATGATGTGGGGTAATACCTGTCTGTATCTGAACAACTAGTCTGGGATTCACTTAAGATTATCTTTTTAGAGACTGTTCTTTCCATTGTGTTGCTTCTTAGGAAATATATGATTGGGTAATTATGCGTTGTATGTACATCACAAGTGGGAGTACTATTTGATGTCTACTGTAAGTGTGTCAATTATAAAGTGATCTCTATTAGCATGGGGCACATTTTGGTTGTTTTTCTCATGTATGTAGGTGCCAAAGTTTTTATTTAGCTATGAATACTGAACTAGCTTGCCTATGCAATGCTATGTAGGCGATTGACTAAGTCATCAACAACGTTAAATTTTATGTTTATGGTGTAGTAATTTTACAACTTTGTGCAGTTTCAAAGTTGAATGTAGTTGATGTATGAAATTGAATAAAGGAGTACATAAAAGTTGAGCCTTTTTATTTGTCTTGCATAAAATTATGCTGGTAATGGGTATACAGATAAACATTAAAAGAAAATAGGATACTTCGCCACTATATAACAAGAGAATGTAAAAAGAAAATTAGAAATTTTTAGGTTCTATAATTTTTTTCTGTGACCTGGTCTTCCTATTTTGTTTTGAGTGCCTTAGGTTTTTTTTTTTTTTTTTTTTTTGCCATTTGGGTTCTCAAATAAGTTTGTGCGCACGCATGTGTGTGTATATTTGCAAAATTACAAATAATAGTTAACAAGCTAAACCCCTTATTCGGCTAGATGTTATAGGGATTGACTAGTAACTATCATAGTTCTGAAAGGCGAAGGGCGTGGCGTGGTGCCAACTTCTACTGAAGCCATGGCGCATGTCGCTCATCATTTTGAAGTATGGCGCACAATAAATCAAATTAATTAAAAATATTTATGTCTTTGATATATATATATATTTTTGAAATATAAAATAACCATAAAAAAATCAATTTTAATTAAAAAAAGCAAATAGTATTGATAAAGGCATTTATAGTTCGTTTCAAGCGTCAATTACAAAATTATCTTAATAAAATTTGACAAACAGCATTTCAAGTTCAAAATACAATCAAATAAACATCATAAACTATGTAAATATCGCAAATGTTAATTATCAATATCAAAAAAATCACAATCACTCTCCACATCATTTTCATCTTCATTCCCATCATCGGATTGAAGCTCAGGCTCATTCTCCTCATAAGTGTCTTCTTCTTCATCTTCATCTACTAATTGATATAATCTATATTTAGATATAACACCTCTTGAACTTGATCTTGCTCTTGTCGTTGCCCTAGATCGAAAATTATATGCTTCTTCGACCCTAGAAGCTCTGGCAATATCACCCTAAGTTAAGTCATCGTCTTCGTGCACAAAGGTGCCCTCATTTGAATCCAATCTTCTAAGCAACCATTCATTAGATTCATCAATATTCTCTAAATTGATAGGATCAAGTTTATGACGCTTCTCAAAACATCTCAAAGCTTGGTTATATTTGATAAAACTAAATCATTCATGTGCTTTTGAGCCAATCTATTCCTCTTTTTGGAGTGAAGCTATAAAAATTAAATTTTAAATTAAAATCTTTTATTAGTGAAACAATAATATTTATAGATACATATAAATTATGTACTTACATTTTTAAACACACTCCAATTCTTTTCGCAACTCAATGCACTGCAAGTAAGATTAAGAACTCTAATTGCGAAGGTTTGCAAATTTGTAGTGTTGTTTCCAAAATCTTTTTACTATTTGACTTCACAAAACAAGTATCAAGATACAGTAGTTATTTATTGTTCTATGAAACAATAAATATATTTAAATTTATATAATAAATACTTTATGCTCTCAATTTTTTTTGTTTAACAGCCAGTGCAAATCCAAATTGGCCTTCAGCATTTCTGTACAAAGAAAGTTCTTGATAAATCTTATGTTGTATTTCATTTGGAAACAACTTTTGTATGCACTTGTGCAGGCTATTTGTAATCTCTGGATCATTTTCAACATTGAGGTTTTTATAAAAGAATTTTGGATTTCAAAAATAGACTGCTGTATGTAAAGGCTGATGAAGTTGTATCTTCCATCTCCTATCAATAATCTTAAATATGCTTTTATACTTTTCTTTATTGTTGTTAAATGAGGTTATTATTACTTCCTTCGCCTTATCCATAGCCTCACACACACACACACATATATATATATATATATTCCATTGGAGGTTTAGCCTCACTACCACCAATCGTAACACAGCTAATAATAGCTCACCAATTTTGAGTGCATAGAGAATAGTATTTCAAAATGAAGGCATCAATATCCTACTCGCCATCAACTTACCTTGTGTCTCTTTTGAATATTTGCACTCAGTTCATTGTTTTGAATTAAACATATTTATCAAATTTGTCTTTTCTACTTGAAAGTGCTTCAAAGTCAAAAAGGCAGTGGCAAATGGTCTTCCCTGCTCGAACCATCTCCTTTTGTTTAGTGAACTCTCTCATCATGTTCAGGAGATTAGGCCTATTATATATATATATATATATCTATTTATCATCATTGTTTGCTCTTACGCCTTCTTCAAAGTTTCTACTTTAAATACATCTTCAAAAATAATATTTATGCAATGAGCGGCGCAAGGAGTTCAGAACAAATGCTTATATTTAACCTCCAAAAGCCTTTCTATTGATTCAAAAGAAAATAACAATTAATATTTTATAAATAATTATTAATGTAATTAAAATAAATAACAGAATTAAATGTATTGAAATTTTCTTATCAGCAATAACATTTGTGCTTGCACTATCAGTAACTAATTGTACTACATTTTTCTCACTAATCTATTCAATGTATTTTGATAACAACTCGCACATTTTATCACCAGTGTGAGAATATTCTGAAGCATCGATCGATTCAATAAATTTGCTCCCTTTTGGGTAATTTACCAAAAAATTAATCAATGTTCTATTCTTTTTATCACTCCAACCATCTGTCATCAATGAGTAGCCATATTTTGCTATCGCCTCGTCATGGGTCTTCAAAAGGCCACTTGTGTGTTCCAATTCTTTCTTCAAACAAGTCACCTTCAACTTATGATAAGTTGGTGGCTTGGTGCCAAGATCACACTGAAAACAAGCTTCTAACATTTGCCCAAAAATATCAGAATTGACAACATTAAAAGGTAGCATGTTGTTATAAGCCCACCGTGAAACCATTGTCCCATATGTTCTCTCTCTATTTTTGTAATTTCATCAAATTTTAAGGTTTTTCTCTTACTACTATTAAGTTTCAATACCTCATAGCATCACGCATAAAAAATATGCCAATGAGGCCCATCTGCTTCATTTTTTTAGTTGATGTAGTTGATGTACCAGTGGATGGACGCTTGCTAAGACTTGAGCCTTCGTTGTATCCATCCTCCTCAAATTCCTCAGCCACCAAATCAAAAATAAGGAATTGCATTAATTTGATTTTTCAGCTCTTTCTTTTTTTTCATTATTTCTAATTTCTTCCTTCACATATTCGGAACATTTTGAGCACACCTTTGTATTTCGAAAGCCTCCAAAAAGGTGTTGCTTGTGCCGTGTGATCTCCCATTTGGAAACTTTATCACAAAAAACACATTTGACATCGTTTGTGTTTTTTGGGTCGATTAATGTCGCATAATTCCAAGTTGGGTCTTTTCGATTTGAATTCACCGCATCAGAAGTCGACATCTTGATATGGGACCTTAATCCTTATTCAATAATTCAACAATTAATTATTATAAGAACAATACAGTTATATAGCATTAAACATACACAATTGAACTTTGCACATTATTCACATTTCAAAATTCAGTTGTTGCCAAAGTATGCCAAAAACCCCCTTATAAACCCACAATGAATCAGCAATAGCAATGAATCGTCATTGACTCAGATTATAAATCCACAACACAATGAATCGGCTCTTATAAACCCACAATGAATCAACTTTTATAACTTAAACACATTCCCAAAACTGAATAGAAATAAACAAAACTTTACAAAAGAAAATACTTACAAACAATAGTGCTCGGTCACTTGTGCCTACTGCGCAAAGTCTCAAATTCCTAATCTAGTAGCAACGCAGAAATTCCTCAATCCCATGACTCACTCGGTTGCTCGTGCCCACTACTTAGTTACTTGTGCTTGGTCGCTTGTGCCCATTGCTCGGTCGCGTGACTCGCTTGTTCGAAGGCAGCACAACAGCTCAGAAAATTTTAATCCAGTAGCATCAAAGGTAGTGTCGCACCAGAGTTGTCGGCGGCAGCGCACAAAAGCCTGCGTCGTCCTGCGACTCGCACTAAAACCCAAAAGTTGCGACTAGAACTTGGGATTGAGGCAAACGAGCATTGAATGATGCAGACGTAGACGCAAACGGGCGTTGACCGAGGTAGATGTAGACGAGTGTTGAACGAGGCTCTGTTTGGCCGTGAAATTAGGGATTGAGGAGTTGAACAAGGTTGTGTTTGGCGCCTTGCGGTTCGTTTTTTTACTTTTGCTCAACACGCTTAAAAGTGTGTTAAAAAAAGTTACAATTCTTAAGAAAACAAACGTCTTCTCTCTGGCGCGCTAGATTACCAAGGAAAATGGCGCTCTGGCGACCGCCTATGACGCGCTAGAGTGAAGGATTGCGCCATGTTCATCAAATGGCGCAAAGCTTGCATCACCAGCGCCGCTTGCCATGGCGCACCATTTACAATTGTGGTAACTATATAAAAGATCTTTTGGGTGTCTCCTGGATTGATATTACGATGGCGTCTACGTTGAGGGGATTGTATGTGAATGAAGAGTCATAAGTTTGAATGTGTAATAGCAATATCAACCTAGATAATGGGATGGGATGGGATGGGGATTGCCAAATCCTTTATCAAGTTCGACATATAACTATAGGGTAAGCAGTTGAATTTATGCATTTTAATATTTAACCCAATGAGGAGGTTCAAGAAAGTACTGAGCAATATGTGTGCAAGTTTTCAGTAGGGAGTTGTGTTATTTAGGCACGAAACATTTAAGCTTTGGATTAGACAAGAAAGAAGTAACCTCCGAGCCTTCGACAACAGTATTCAAGTTATGCAATTGTTCGTGCATCCTTAACCATTATCTTAAAGCCAAGATGCACTACTAAAATTAATGTGGAAGAGGAAAAAGAGATAATGTTCGTAAACAAGTGAGATAAAGCACATTTCTTGTGAGTTATCTATACCATGTTATGAAAGCTTTGTGGCTAATTTGGTCGTACTACACTAAGTATTTCACAAATATATTAAGTTGATAATGGCAAAATTGTCCTTTATTATTATTATTACTACTACTTATAATATTTTTTACATAAGTATAAGCCAAATATTTAAATAGACTATTGTATACTATAGATAAAATAAATTAAACAATTATTTTTATTTATATATTATATCAATTTAAGCACACACATGGAGTGCGCCAAAATTGTACAAAATTTTTGTTATTTTTCTTGACCACTACTTTAATTAAGAATGTTAAGAAGGAATATATCACTTGGATCTGAGTTTATGAAAATTTTGGAGAAGTTGCTAATGTTCAATAATAATGACAATTGTTTATAAATGTTGTGAATAGCATTTCAATAAATGTTAAAAGGTGGAAGAGAAATAATTAATCACAAAGTGTATCTTTTTTGTTTGGCTATTGGCTTGTATAAATGGACAAATTTGAGGGCAAAGGTCTAATGGGTTAAATTATATTATTCTTCCATAATTTGATTGATATGATAATTAAAGACCCCCGGTTTATATTAGTAAATATGGGTGAATAAATAGAAAAGTTATTATCTGAATTCACATCAAATCAAGGATATCACAGTAATAATAACTAATTAGATATATTATTGTGATCTTTATAAGGTGAATCAATTATTGATTCATAACACTGTTTTCGAGTTGAACATGTGGATTTTATTTGTAGGGTTCTACTTGGATGGTTGAGGATTTCCTTTAGCTTTAGTTGTAGCCAAAAAGTCAACGAAGTATACAAATAGAAATTATACATTATTTGTGGCAAATAAAAGTCGTGTTATCCATGACAGATGGAAGTTGCATGTTATCTGTTATGAATAAAAGTCACCCAATGTTATGCATGAAAAACTGAATAAGATTAGTACCAGAAAAATTATGTGATAATTATCCATGAGATAAAGTGAATGTAGGTTAAAACTTGCCCTTAGAATTTAGATATATCAAGAAGAGTGAAGACAGAAGTAGGAATCAATGAAATCGATACATGTTGCAATAGTAGCAAAAAACTGTTATGCAACGTTGTTCACTAGATAAAGTGATTCGAATACTGAAAGTAAAATAGGAGGGTCAAAACCTACTTTTAGAAACAACATTTATTGGGAAAAGTGAAGTGAGAAGTAGAAAACAATGAATTATGTGTTCGACTAATTGGCCTAAATTTGTGGATATACATATCCAAAGGCTTAGGACATGCTCATTCTCTTTTAATGAAATTACAAATATCGCTTATATGTATATAAGTGAATTACACATGAACTAGCAAATGAAGGAAATCACTCAAAAAATGAAATAACATCAAGATAATGACATCACGGCGATCAATGAGAATATGATCATATTCTTGTAATTGTATTAAAGTATGGCTTTGATTATCAATCCTATTTATATAAGTGAATACATTCGAGTAAATGGAGAAATGTATCATTCCTAAATTTCGATCTTGCCTTCTTATGCATCCAAAGATTAGTTACATTTCTTAAATTACAACAACGGCACTTTAAAATGCAGAGTGGAGACCTTGAAAAGGCAAGTTCCTTTCTCTGGACAAGGACTGCAGGAACTTGAAAAAATAGCCGTCAGGTGTGAAGAAGAGATTTATAGTGCAGCGACAAGTGAGGTAGATTCTTCACATGATATCCCCTTGATATTTGCTGTACGCGGGCCAAATTTCACATTTATCACTGGTTCTCTTGATCTTATAAAACTAAAGTCTGTTGATATGGTTGACCTTTTCCTCTATGATTATTCTTGCAGTTAGACTATGTAAATGAAATATCTTCGAAAATATCGACGATAGAAACGAAATCTCAGAACCCCATGGTGAATTCTCTTCAGTCCAATGGTGCAAGTAGTGAAAATCCCCCCGATCCTGGTAATGATCTATCTGTCATTTTGCTGTAACTACACGTGTTTCTGTTTCCTCTTTTTAAGACAACCAACTTCTTGAATACAATGATTGTAGTAGCTTGCTCGTTTATGTTAAGGGAAAGTCAAAATCTCCATCATTTATTTACTGTCATTTTACCTGGAGACTTTCTTTAACTGGCACTGTTCTATTTGCTCTATTCTTCAGACTTAGATCAAATATTCAATTTTCACTTTTTCCACTTGATGCTAATTCCATATTACAATTTTTAATCAGGCTATGCTAAGCATTGATTTAACTTGTAATTTTTTTTGGCTGTAATTGGAATTTTTTGGCTTGGATCCTTTTTGTTTCATTTTGAAGTCCTTTTCAGCCTTCCTGAAACGGCACGGTCCTGTTAAGTATTTACTTAACTTAGATTTGGGCTCAATGGATTTCCATTCCACAGTCCAAATCCACGCTACCTATTTGGATAATAAAATGAATGAATGGATTTGAAATCACTTCTAAAAGTGGATTTAGAGCCCAATTAAAATGGATTCCTAATCCATTCTCAAACCTAGTAATTTGAAATCTTCAGCTCACGACGGCTCGCTCTCTCTCACACAATCGCTCTTCTATCGCTTATTTCCGATTTCATCAAGCTGATTTCTCGATCAATCTGTACTATTTTTCGTCACATTCTTATAGTAGAAAGTTGCTGATTTAGTTTTTCCTCTCAGGTCTCAAAGCAATTTTTCCCCAAAGTGATGGTATTGTTTGCTGATATGTACAATCATAGATATTCTCCGTAGACTTTCCCTAAATACATTTTTCGTTGCTATTACAGGAGTTGCCTTTCTGAATGACGCACCTGAAGGAACTTCGATGCTTTCATAGTGGACTCATCTGACCCTGTAGGTATTTGATTCTCCTTAAAGCAAATATTGGCACAATTTCTTTTGTAAAATTCTCACTAATTTTTATTTCACTGTTACTAACGCAGGTACTGCCCAGTAGTGATGGAATCCATTTCTTGTTGAGTAAGTTAGCTTGTATGTGGTTTGAGAAGTTATGGCTAAAAGGGCATTCTATCTACTTACCAGCCATCTGCTAATGCTCTGCATCATCAATAAGTAATCACTTGCATGCTGTCTTCAACCATAATACATGTCCACACTAGTGACTGTTCACTAGTCTGGGTTTTCATTTTGCGAGGTTTTGTTTTTTGTGCAAATGATTGTTTATGTATCCAAGTTTATCAAAGCGTGTAGCTTGAATTATTAAATGAATGCAGCAACTAAAGTATATGGGAAGATGACAATTAGGTTGCAGTACAGTCTTGTGATCTGAATAAAGCAAACAGGTCCAGTAATTTAGTTACATGTGTGTGTGCGTATACTCAAGCACCGGTGTTGCAGTGCAGTGGCGTGTTTCTTGAAGAAATGCTTAGTAGTTCACTGAGACAGGACAAAAAGGGATCTGAAGAACAAATGAGACTAATGCATTTAAACATAGTACCTCTTGTAGCTCGGGTTTTAAATTGTATACTTGAACTGTTGTTAACTACGGCTAAGCAATGCCACAGTTCTCGGCCTTTACTTTTATTAAATAATAACAACTAAAGCAGTAGATTCTAGCTGGTCCACTCACAAGGGAAATATAGCATAAAAGCAATGGTGGAGTTTTTATTTTTATTTTTGAAAGTGATTCAATTAATTTGTTGGCGTCTTTTATAAAGACGTATATGGTGAGCTAGGCTGAGAAATTATGGGCGAGTATTGATTCTGTGATGCTCGTTGTATAATCGTATTTCTAGACCTTTGTCAACTGAGCATTCAAAATAACACATTATGCATGTTGCATTGGGTTGTTAATGGTAGATCAACCTGTAGATACTACATTGTTTTAAATATATATTAGATTAACATTATGAAAATGTATATGTAGGTGCAATGAATAACGGTAAGAGAAAACATGCAAGAAAAGAATTAGAAAATGATGAAAAAGCAGAAATCATTATATGCCTATTGAGCTTTTTAATTGGTATTGTTGGAGTTTGATACAATGAAAAGTATTTTGTTAAGGATATGTCTATGAATGATAATGAGGAGGGCTTATCGTAGGGCAATTTGGATGAAATCTTTGCTGCTTGACGCAACATATTTTAAACAATTGTAGGTAGATTATAACACATTTAGTAGATTGTGTGATGTGTTGTGAGATGAAGGTGGATTGATTGTTACGAAGAAAAATAGCATCATTGCAGCCAGATTCTGAGTCATGACAAGAAAAATAGTATCATTGCAACCAGATTTGTGTGATTAAGAGAAACTACAAGTAAACAATTTCATATCGTGTTGAAAGCAGTGTTGAAAGTTGGAAAACTTTATATTGAACAAAAAGGTGATAGAATATCTCTAGAGAGAGACGATGAGATGTGGAAATGATTTTCAGTAATAATGGTTATGTTTGTTATGCTTCATATCACTAAAAAATAAACATTATAATTATTACATATTTTAAATTTTAGTCTTTGCTTTCTTTTTTTCACACTTTTTGGAAAAATACATAAAAAAGCATACTTAAAAATGTAAACAAACAACCAACTTTTTCTTTTTTTACATTTAATTAACTTCTATTCATTTGTGGACTAAATAAACAGTATTTGTGGGGTGCAGTGGGGGCACTGTGTGGGACATTTGTTAAGATCAAATTACCACATGGGCATCGTAGCAAATATAGAAATAAAAAAGGCGTTGTAAGTATCAATTTATTAAGAGTTTGTGATGCCGACTTTTTGGCGTACCATTTAGATGGGAGGGATCTGTTTCAAATATACAAGTGTTAAATGATACCTTGCGACGGCCTCATGTCGTAAAAGTTTGTAACAGTAGGTAAAAAAATTTTATTACTAGGCTCAATATTTTTAAAGTTTGGTATTTAGTATTTCATTTTTCTCTTTCGTGAATTTTTTATACCAATATTATCACATGAATACTGGTTACTCAAATGGCCCAAGTTTTTTGGCCCTATATGAGGTAACTTGGTACCATTTAATCAATGGAAACAAAGAACACCAATAAATTATAAAGATTTATTTAATTTTCAACACTATTTTGCACAAAATTGCATTAGAAGAACTTTTGGTTTGTTGAAGAGAAGATGGGTCATTTTGCCTAATGTAAATTTATATGATGTGAAGACTTCAATTAGAATTATCAATGTATGTTGCATTTTGCACAAAATTGTGTATGATGAGATGCCCTTAAACCTAATGTAATGGATCAAGTATTAGAAAATAGGTTGCCAATAAGGGATGAAGACTTTGAAGGTGAAAATTAGATAATGACGATTATGACTACAAATGAAGGACAATATTTTTGAGATAATTTGGCTAGGCAAATGTTTGACGAGTATGGAGTTAGATGATTGCATTGCAATTAATTGTTGTTTTTTTTCTCGATATTGGCTCTTTTCATTATTTTCGTATTCTAATTTTTTTTTTAGTGCTAGTTTTATTAAAAAAATATATGTTAAAAAATTCAAATTGTTGATTTATTTCTCTAACATACTAATTGATGATGATGTTTATATATGAGATTATCATTTTAGATATTAAATTGAATGAACAACTAATTGTTTAGTAGCAAGATGAGAAGGGGAGCAATAATTTCAAAAACAATAAGAGCTATGCCAGCCATGGTTTTTAAAATCAGATCAAACCGGCTGGTTCAATCGAGAACTAGTATGTTGTCTAATCCTGTCACTTAAAATAACCGGGTCATCATTTCACTCGTTGAAAACTAGTCATGAACTAGTCAAAATTAGATTTTAATATTTTTATTGATAAAAAATTTATAATAAATAAATAAATAATATTTTTTAGGTTTTCTTATGATTTCTAACCTTTTTACCCCTTAAATAATTTTTTAATATATAATTTTTACGACTTTTTTATATTAACTTTTATTTATTTAATTATTTTTATCTATATATTATTCTAAATGAGTTTTTTTAAAAATTAAATATTACATCTGGAAATTAATTTATCTTTATATTAATTGTTTATTTTTCTTTTACAAAACTAATTTTTCAATAACTATATTTAGCTTTAAATTTTATTTAGTTTCTTTTATGTTTTTGCAAAAATATTTTTATCCTTTTTGATTATTAAATTTTTAATGTTGTATTTAAAACTTAACATTTAACATATAAATGACTGAACTTAACATTATTAAATTGCACCTAAATTTGACGAAAGATAACAAAAAAAATAGACTAAAAAATTGGAAAAAGTACTTTATTTTTGTGTCAGATGTATTCAAACTAAGCAAAGTGGTTTTACATGGGGTGAATGGCAAAAAATGATTATTGTTACGTTGGATGAGTGGAGTGCATGATTTGCAAATGTTGAGGTTAGTTAGCTTTTTAATATTTTGTTGAATTAATTGAGGCGACAATTCAATTATTTGAATATTATATTCGTAAGTTTATATAAATAGTAGGATAGAATTCATAATTTAATTTTAATTGTTTTAATTGAAATTGTTACATGTATAATTTATTTGCTGTCACATACCGATGCAAAAGGCTTACAAAGATAAAGTCATAGAAAATTGACATAATATTGTTCTTTTGTGTGGAAAGGATAAAGCAACATGTCAAGATATAGAAACTTTTGGAAAAGGTGTTGAGGCCATGGATAAAGAAGAGAATGAGATAAGTTCAATTAATATGATAGAAGAAAGAATACCACCACCAAACTCATCAGATTCTATGCTTCACAAAAGAAAGAAATATAAGAAAGATTCATTGGATGAAGCTGTAAGTAAGATTGCTACTTCATTTCAAGAGTTTTTCGCTACTAAGAAAAAAAAATGAGGAGAAATTAAGTAGAATTGAAATATATGAGGTTGTCTACATGATACTTGGGTTTCCTACTAATGAAATTTTTAAAGTTGGTCAAAGGCTTATAGATGGTGACACTAAAGAATTTAAGCTATTGAAAGCTCTTCTAGAAGCAAAGAAAAAAGATTTGAAATTGTTTTTTATTAACTCTTTATAGTTGAGGTGTGTTTTGGCTTATGAAGCTTGAACATGAAAAGCTGTTTCACGAATGTATTTAGATATTTTATATGTATTGCAATATTTTGATTGGATGTAATTTTATGTAGAATATTTTCCATATGTCTTGAACATGGCAATATTGTCTATTTGATATTCCAATGACCAACATGCCCTTAAACTTGCCAATATTCAAAATGTGGTTTTTGTAGTTTACTTCTACACTACTTTATATCTTACTAATTATTTGTGCTAGCAAGATAATATAACATAATGTGTTCATTGTTTTATTATTATAATTATACTTATAGTTGGCCAAATATATTACTAATATCTACTAATTTTTGTTTTAATATAAAAATATTATTAATGCATAGAATTGTTAGTAGCATATTGATTGTTATTTTATAATATTTTAGCGTTTATACAAGTGTTTAATGGGTCAGAACAATAAATTTGAAACCTAACAATTACAAATATTTGTGTGAGGATTATAAATTTAATTTTATATAAATTCTAAAAAGCTTATTAGCATTAGTTAGAATTTATTTAGTTTGAGATTAAAGTTAAAATAATAAATTGTCAACATTGCTGGAGTTTTAACTAAAGATTTGCAAAATAATGAATTTGAAACAAAAGAAATCCAAATCCTTTATACAAATTCCAGTTAAACTAGACAAGGGAATTTCAAACTCTTGAATTTCAAATCCTCACACAAAATCAAATCTACCAATCAAAATGTGACATATATGTATTCTATAGTACATTAGTTAGTGTCGTGTGAATAAATTCTTGTCATTTGTTGGTTGACTGATAACATGTAAAATAATAGGCATATTTATACCCATTTTGTGTTTAATTTATGCAAGCATGTGAATAAAAATGAAAAAAAGTATATTATCATACATGAATTACATTGAATTTTATCATGCGTGTATCTCAAAATGAGAGTTATTATGGTTGCAGGAAAAACTAAGTAGTGATTTCAAAACAATGCTGTGTTTTGGTGAAATACTCAATTAAGTTGAAACTTCGAGGAATAAAAGAAATATGAATTGAATTTTCAACGGCACAAAAATTAGATCAATCGGACGTCGAACAAAGAAATTATACATAAAAGAGTGTACATCGCCAGAGCAATCCAAAGCTGGAATTTCTGCGATCAAGTGGACTACGACCTGTTTTGGAATTTCCGCGATTTCAAGCCGCAATTGCAGTCCTTGATGGCATGATTGCGGCATTCGACTCCAAAAACGTTCAGCTCTCGTTTTTTTGTAATTTTCAGGGGTTTTTTTCGACTTTTTATACTTCTACACGTCTCTTAGGGTTTCTTGAATTATAAATAAGAGATTCTTGCATTTGAGAATGGGGGATTTTATAGTTTTTTTTAGGTTTTAGTTTCTTTTTCAACTCCTAGAGTTGGAAAATGAGGGATCCATGCCAAAAGTTGAAGAAAATTAGTTTTTCCACACGAAGCAAAGTCTTAGATAAGTTTTCATAACTTTTTCTATTATTTTAATGTTTGCTTGAGTGATAAACGATTTAAAACCTATTTTACTATGAATTTCTGAATTTTTTTTCTGATCACTTGTGTCTGTGTTTGGTGTATAGTATGTGTATGAATTTCAATTAATTATCTTTTTATGGTTATTCACAATTATAGATTTGTATAGTAATTGTGGGGATTGGCCACTTCTCTAAGTATTTATGGCAATACAGGGAATAACGAAAGTGAAATTTTTGCACCAGACATACAATTTGTGAACACTAATTTTGTGAGAATAATGAGAGTGAGATTGTAGAATTAGTGCGAGAAACCACTGTTAATCACCAACTTGAAAACTTGACTCGATTTAGTCGAGGAATACCCACTAAAATTTGGAGTTAAAGTTATAGAAAAATTCAAGAAAATATCCTGTAGACTTTAGGATTAACAATCTGTAACCAATGCAATTAAATTGATAATTAATTTAATTTGGCATGCATAGAAAACCAACATAACAATCATTTCTTTTTTTTTTTGCTCTAGTCTTAAGGCTTAACTAATAGAACTCAATTAAATTAATAGACACATAAACCCTTCTTATGGATACGAGATTCATACTTACCAAATACTAGTCATTATAAATTTAAATTTTGGTGTGTTATAATAACACGCATCATAGAGCTTGCAAATTTGATAGGAAAACAATGCATGATGATTTACAATAACAATACCCTTCTATGAAAAAATAACATTATTTTGAATCCTTTTAAAATGGATAGTAGTGATCAAATTGTTAAAAATAGAAGTGAGTTACTAAAATTCAAATTTTAATTTTTAAATATAGGGAAGTGTATGCTTTTGTTATTCTTGAGGAGGATAAGACTGATTATGACATTCCTTTACAAATCCGACAGTTTCTTGATACAATACTTCTGGAGATTCTTTCCATCAATGAGATATGTACAGTCCTTTCATTTATCTTGTCCTAACCAATTGTAGCAATCCTTAACAAGCAACTTATATAATGATTCTAGGTGAACATTAAAAACTTCTAAAATAAGTCGAATATTTTATAGTTAATTGAGAGATCGAGAGCCTTTTGTTGCCTTGCAGCTCTACTAATGCTAGAAAATGGGAGAAATAGAGGTGATTGTTAATAGTGAAGTTGCCTACAGAATCATTATCAAAAATATTTTCACTTAGATAATTTTCTTGATTTAATTCATATATTAAAGTAATTCATACATAATGACACACATGTGTATATATGTATTTATGCAAGGGTATCATCAAATTGGAATGAGATAAGGAGATGAACACTTGAAGATGACTTTTTTAAGACAAAAGATGGCTCTATGAATGAATGGTTAATTATGTCATTTCAACTTTGTAATGTCTTATTTACCATCTTTCATCGTACAAATCATGTCTATAATCTCTAATTAGGAAGTTTTGTTGTTTCCAACAATGTTAACTTTCATTGACATAACAAAAAAGTTAACTAATATTATTTTAAAGGATTATTTTGTCACACTTATTGATATGGATAATCTGTTCATAATATAGAATATATATTTAATATCAATAAAATAATTTACCTAACTTATTCTTTTAAGGTGAGCACAAATTTTCACGACATACTTATTAACTGCGTTGTTCCTCAACAACACTTGAAACATATTCATTGAATTTGCAATTTGTTTAGGGAATATAAACTTTGTGCAAACTCGAAGAAATGTCAATTTATTGCTACACTTGTGATTTTCTTGGGATATGTTCTTTTAAGTGAAGGAATAAAGATAGTTGATCCCAATCTTGCAAAGTTGAAACCATTACTAGTTGGATTCCATCCTAAAATCATCATAAAATTCAATACTTTTCATGACTTAGGTTCATTCCATGATATTTCACAAAAAACTTTAGTGTAATAATATCGCACATCATGAAAAGTGGTGCCTTTAAGTGGATGAATGGTTCGGTGCAAAATAATTTTGATCCTTCCAAATAAAAGGAAACAACCAACTCCTATCCAAATTATCAAATTTTTGCAATATTGTTCAAGTTAATCATGTTGCTTACAATTAGAATTGTTAATGAATCAAATTTGAATAGTAATTGAAGCTCGATAATTATTTGAATTTTAGTCATCTTAATTTTATAAAACTCAAAAATCAAACTAAAGATTGGATTAAATAGTAAAATTAAGTTTCAAAAATGTTTAGGTTTGAATTGGAATTCAATTAAACTAAAAAACATGTCAAACTTAATTGAGCTATGGCTAGTAACTTGTATTATTAATATCTCTGCTTGTGATGTAGATAGTTTCAGTATATAAATGTGCACGTGGCACACACACACACACACACACACTATATTATCATTTTCAACAAAGATTTGTGATTGCATAAAACAAATTTCCACAACTAGCTTTATGTCCAATTCTTGTATTCTTTCGTTCATTTTGTTTCTCCCTTTTCATCTAATTAACTATTTATATGCATGTTTTCACTCAATCTTTTTATCTTTTGTATTCTTTTGATCTTTCTCAACTTTCTTATTTTAATTAATTATTATTTTACACAATGAAAAATCACATAATTTCTTTATTTTAATTTTTGTATTCTAAATGTTTTGATTTTTTTTATTTGAGTTTTATCTCAAAATTTCCCCCTTTACAAATCCTTTTGATATTTATTTATTTTATTATTTAGTTTTAAATAATTTTATTTTTATTAATTAAAATATAATAAATTTATAATTTATAAATAAATTTACATGCTCATAGATTACGCAGTTTTTTACTAGTATTCTTTAATTTTTTACTGAGTGTCAAACACATTTAATGATACAAAAAATATTGAAGTATAACTATCAAAATGCCCATGAGGTGATTCGGATATGGCAAAAAATAAATTTAAATTATAAATGAAATTTACAAACCCAAAAAAATATTTATAAAATAGTAGAAATCTCACTAGACAAAATTAAAAAAGGAGCTTCATGTAATTCTTCCCACACATCTATGCTTGCACAAACAGTTTTTTTTTTTAAAAAAAAAAAACCTTTTTTTCTCTTCTTTTTTGCCAATATCATTTGATTCGCTTTTCATAAACAAATAAAAGAGTCAGATAGAATACCTGCAATTTGCCAGTCTCATTTTTTTGGGTAAAAATTCAAAAGTTTTGAGTAAAGAAGTTGCAATTTCAGTTGATGACAGTGCAGAAAATGTGAAATGTATTTCACAACTAAATCCAATCACTCTTATCCATAGTTTTGTAAGTGGATTTACTTGAAAATGTACGTTTGACTCTTAAAATAATTTTTACAATAACTTTATACATTATAAAGTGGTGTTTAGTCCACAACTCAAGATTAGGTTTGAATTCAAAATCATTTGCCTTGAGTGTGGACCGAGCCATTATTCCAAGACATTCATTTCACTCAATATATAGATTGTGTATTATTACAATAATTTATGTTTAGATTAGTGACACTTTTGAAATGAGATATAAAAAATTTTAATTTCAACTATAATGTATGTAAAGTTCATAAAATAAATATTTGAAGATAAACTTTGCATGTGTATATAATTTATAAATTATATATATATATATTATTGATTATAATGTAATATAATTTATTTATTAAAAAATAAAAAAATTCTTCAAAATTAAAATAATATTAGAAAATAAAGAATATATACAAAAAATGGAGTAGAAAGAAAAAGCAATCATCAAAGAAAAAATATACATGCTAAATTAATAACGAAGAGAGAAAAAGAAGAAAATATTGGATAGTTTAAAGCATTGGTGCATAATACAATTGTATAGGTAGTATAGGCGAAAAAGACTTAAAAAAGAAAAATGGGATAAAACAGAATTTAAATGGACGATAGACAAAAAGGGAACAAAATATGTTAAAAATAAAATGGGGATAATGGGGTTAGGAAAATTAAAGGCAGTTTAATAAGCAAAATAGAAGGTTGGAAGAAAAATGAAAAAAGAGCAAAAGGAGAATAAGACAAAAAAAAAATTGAAAAAAACAAAACCAATTTAGTAATTCTAGATTTGATAAGTAAAAAGTAGGGCTATGTTTGGGGAAGGAGTTTGTTGGGGGGGTCGGCAAGTGTTGAATTTTTGATGAGTTGAAAATTTTGATTTATTTAAATTTAAATATAAAATATATAATAATAATAGAATAATTTAATAATATCCATAAATAATGATTGCTTTGCAGTGTATAAATATATATATATATATATATAATGTGTAAATATGTATTAATTTAATTAAAAGTAAAAGTACTAATTGAATAATAATTAGTTGATTATACACGTGTGAAAAGAGAATTTCAGTTTGATTTGAATTAATATCTTATTAAGTAGAATATTTAATTGTATAAAATTTGATAAAGTGTTGGGAGAGAGAGAGAGAGAGTTTAGGTGGATTTATATACTTTCCAAAATATCTTATACAATGTGTAATAACTTATAAGTTTCTCTTAATTTTTCATCATTTTTTTTATGAAATAGCTTTTGGGATTTAGAAAATAAAATATTTGAAATCTATAAATTCTTTAAAGTAAGTTCACTTTCAAGCATATTATAATCTACTTCATTGTATACATTAAAAATAATAAAAATATTTTTAACTAAAATTTTATAAATGATATTTAGTGTAATTTAATCATTCATAATCAATAAAAATTAAAAATTTTATCAAAATTCTATAAAATAATCTTATTATTTTTATTTAAATATTTTATTAATTTATTTTTAAAATAAGATATAAACCATACAATTTAGCCCATTTTAGTTTCACCAAGTAAAATTCCATGCCCTGTCCCCATGAATCGGTGATTCCTTCGCCTATTGGTACATGAAATTTGGGTTCATTTATTATTATTATTTTAACTAATTACACACAGACAGACACACACACTCTCTCGGGTTAAGCGAAATTCGAATTGTTCTTCCTTCGATATATCGGAGACAAAAACATGCGAGAAACCTCTGTCGTGCGCATTGTTGGGCAATCTCCCTCGCTCTCTCAGTATCAAAGTCAAAATCTCTGCAAATTGGAAGATGAGAAACTGGTTGAGAAGTTTCAACCGTCTTGTGCCGCGGATTTCTGGTATTTGTTTATTTAGTTTTTCTTTTCCCCTTTTTTTCGCGCTTCTTATTTCGTTGTTGCTTTTTGCGGCACGATTATTGAGCTGTTCTATAATTTACAGTTTTTCTCCTCTAGGTTTTGATAATTATTAAGAGCAAGTTAAAGATGGATAACAATAATTGGCGAGCAGCCCAAGGGCAGGTTCAGATTCTCGGTCAGGTTATGGGGGGCGAAGCAGTGGCGGCTGCGGGTGTGGAAGGCGGTGATTGGAGGACGCAGCTAGAAGCCGATTGCAGACGGGGGACTGTAAACAAGATGTAAATTCTTACATTTCGCAGTTCTACATCATTGAATTAATTTTGATTATTCCTTCACTGTAGGTTTTTATTCGGTATTTTTCAACCTTTTTGTTTCTGAACGTCGATTTCTTGCCCCGTTTCCAACTTTTTTATTTTATATTTTTCTTTGGGTTGGGGGCTGGGATGTGGAGGTGAAAATACAGACTTAAATCTGAAGATGCTGATGAACTGGTATTATATTGTGCTAAAATGGGAAGTAGAAGCAAATTTAGTTTGGCCTTTTTTACCTGATGTTGGGCAAACTTATTTCTCAGCACATAACTATAAGGTAAGTGGTTGAATTGAAAAACAATGTTATGCATGAAAGATTGAATAAGATTAGTACCAGAAAAATCATTTGATAGTTATCCATTAGATAAAGTGAAAGTAAAACAGCAATAAGGTTAAAACTTGCTCTTTGAATTTAGATATATCAAGAAGAGTGAAGACAGAAGTAGGAAACAAACAAATGAATACAAATTATGATAGTAGCAAAAAAACTGTCACATGTAGTTGTTCATTAGATAAAGTGATTCAAATACTGAAAGTAAAATAGGATGGTCAAAATCTACTTTAGAAACAACATTTATTGGGTAAAGTGAAGTGAGAAGTAGAAAACAATGAATTATGTGTTCGGACTAATTGGTGGATGATATATATATATATCCAAAAGGCTTATGACATAATCATTCTCTTTTAATTTGAAATTACAAATGCCGCTTATATATGTAAGTGAATTACACATGAACTAGTAAATGAAGAAAATCACTCAAAAATCAAATCACATCAAAATAATGACATCACGGCAATCAATGAGAATGTTATCATAATCTTGTAATTGTATTAAAGTATGGCTTCGATTATCAATCCTATTTATGTAAGTGAATACATTTGATTAAATGAAGAAATGTGTCATTCCTAAATTTCGATCTTGCTTTCTTTATGCATCAAAACATCAGTTACATTTCTTGAATTACAAAATGACACTTTAAATGTACAGAATGGAGATCTTGAAAAGGCATCTTCCTTTCTCCAGACAAGAAGGACTGCAGGAACTTAGAAAAAATAGCTGTCTGGTTTGAGGAAAAGATTTATACTGCAGCAACAAGTCAGGTAGATTCTTCACATGACACCTGATTGATATTTGCTCTATGCTGGCCAAATCTCACATTTATCAATTGTTCTCTTACTTGATCTTATAAAATTAAACTCTGTTGATTGCCTGGCCTTTTCCTCTATGATTTATTCTTGCAGTCGGACTATTTAGGAAAAATATCTTTGAAAATGTTGACAATGGAAATGAAATTTGAGAACGCTGTGGCAAATTCTCTTCGGTCTAATGGTGCAAGTAGCACAAATGCCCGAGATCCAGGTAAAGATCTATGTGTCATTTTGCCGTAAGTGGAATTTTTGGTCGTTTATCCTGCCATTTTGGAATTTTGGACCCTTTTTACTTCATTTTGAAGTCTTTTTAAGCCTTCTTGAAACGGCCTGGTCCAGTTAAGTATTTACGTAACTTAGTTTAAGGTCCTTAGAAGTCCCATGTGTTCATCAGCCTAGTATACTAATATCTTTTTTATGACTATCCCACACCTCTGAACTAATTCCATCTCATGAGATCGATGATCTACTGTTCACTGGATAAACAAAAGCATAAATTGGACCAAATTGTTAAAGTGGCAATTCAATAGGTGATGTATTGAGTACATTGTAGAGATCTTGGTAATTATCAAATTATGTAAGCAGTTATTACTAAAGACACATAAGCAAAATAAATAAAATTCGACTGTTATTGTATATCATGACATGCATTTTATTCTTCATACAGTCTTGTGGGTGGACTTCCTGTTCTAATAGGGAGGGTCGGTAGTTTTGTTGGATTCATCAATGATATTCTTACTTCTATTATAGTTTACTTTTAGGTGACTAGTAGTAGTAGACCACTTGGCTAAGTACTTCAAATTCTAAACAAGCCAACGCCCCTCATTTTCCTTGCCACTATCCACATGGAGAACCATGTTATCGAAGATATCATGAAGTCTGGCATAACACACCCCAATATATTGCTTGAAATTGGCAATCAATTTCTAGATCTTGACATCTAAGAGCTCTTTGACACTTGATCATTTTCCAGTGGTAAACTCCGATAACTGCTGCTCGTTTGGCGACTGCGCATTTGTTCCTCTACATAGAATAAAGGTCATCACTATTGATTTTTCTGAGCTAATCGCTTCGAAATGCCATTTTCCACTGCCTTCTTAGAAGACTGATGCACTTTTTCTGCTATCTTCTTTCCTTGTGATCTCTTTTCCCACGACTCATTTACTCTGTCCCTGTGCATGCTATTCTGAATGACTTAGAATACATTTCTGTTTGGGTTGCTATTTTCTGGATCAAACCACTGAATAACTTGTGCTCGAGTGTAATTTCATTTGTGTGTTTTGGTGGTTTTTGCTCCACTTGCCTCTGCATTCATCCATGCGAGCTGTTTCTTTTTCTCTTTTACTTATGTACCAAGTGGATCTGGTTGCGTAAATCTATGCATGTATCTGTAGCAGCTTCTCAAAGCCTGCAGTCCCAAATGCGAAATCAAGTTCAGCAACCATCAATTCCGATTTGCAATCAATCTGATGTGCGGCAACAGCTTTTATCCCTGAATATCCAGAATAACATTGCATCAACTGGATTGCCAAATGCTGCTGGTTTGACATCTGCATTGCCCCATGTTGGTGGAATGTCTCAGGGTACCATGCCTAATGTTGCACGAATCCTAGCATGCGTAACATGTCTAATGTGAATCCAAATGCAGTGGGGAATTCATTGTGGGGCAAAGCGTGCCTTCTAATATCTATGCCAATTCTCAGAGACAAATTCAGGGTAGGCAACAGCAGGTTGTGAATAGAATTGATACATAAACCTGATTCTGTGAGTAGAATTTCTACTAAATAATGTTAGTTGAATTTCTAAGAAGTGCCTCTTTGCTGGAGATACCTAATTTTGATCCTCATGGTGGTATATACTCAGGCAAGATTTAGTTAATTCAAACTATTTGCATCTTGTCTCTTTTGAATGTGTAATTGAATCTTTCCGTATGAAATATCTTTACTAGAATGCCAATCTTGGAATTGCATATTTATATTCTTTATCAAGTTGTCATTCCTGATATTGAGCCAAAATCGTGGATTCTTCTTGGGACAAATAAATCATCTCTTCCTCTTTGTCGTGATAAATGCCTCTGTGCACAGGTTGCTACCGCTCTGTGTTTCATGTGATGCTTTTGCTTTAGTCAATTCAGCTAGCTAACATATAGTAATTGTAGCATCTTTGGACTCCTTGTCACAGAAAAACAATGTAAGCGGTGGGGATTGGCAAGAGGAGATTTATCAGAAGGTACACATGAGAGGGCATTTCTTTTTCTTACTGAAATAGATTTGTAGGTTGACATCGACTACAGGCTATCTGTCTTCTTCTAATTGTCACTGTATTTTAATGTATTCAACACTTGTTATTAACATCTGGTGTTTTCTTTCAGATCAAGTCCATGAATGAGATGTATTCTCCTGAATTGAATGAAATGCACCAGAGAGCGGCTGCCAAATTGCAGCCAGGTAAATACTGATCCAGATTGCTGGCAGGGTTCTGAAGTTTTTAGCTACCTTTATAATGACATAAAAATTAGCGGAGAAATGCAATGTCAGCTACATGTGTGACCTTCAAGAAACTTAACTAACAAAATCAAATATTAACCTTACTAAACTTGCTTGCAATCTGCTCAAGTCCCTGGCCCTCTAGTCTAAAGCAAAATCCTAGATAACATTGTTAGCTTCTTTTTGAGTTAACATTATGTTATGGTTTGGATTCTCTTTCATAATGGATGCTTCATTGCTTTGCAGCATAATGCTCATCCTCAACAACCTAAGAATAAGCAGGGTGAAAAACACATGTTTGTTTTGATGTTGGAATGTCTTATAGTGTTTCTGCTAACTAGAAGGCAAGACATTCAACCCCATAACAATCAGGAGATTGCTTTGGCTCGTGAGGCACTGTCAATATTCTAAAGCAAGTGGTCATGAGGTCTCTACAGTAGATGAATATCAACTAAATGTCATCAAGAGCTGGACTCATCTGACCCTATAGGTATTTGATTCTCCTTAAAGTGAATATTGGCACACTTGCTTTTGTAAAATTCTCACTAATTCCTATTTCTCTGTTGCCAACGCAGGTCCTGCCCAAGATTCTTCCTTATTATTTTTATCTAAGGTGTAATCAGAACTTGAACCTCCTCAGCTTCTTTAACTGAGACACATCTTGGTTCTCCTTTGATTTCCTTTGATTAGCCGTCCATTCGGCAAATGAGGTGCATAGGAACAAGCCTCAGCACACAACTTCTAACATTGATGTTGTAGCCATGTAAAAGGATTGTGGAGATTAAATTTCATTGTACTTTTTCTTGCAGACTATATCATCCAAATTTAAGTGATTTGTCGTTAGTTTCTCTTGTAGGCATTCTTGAACATCACAACTTCCAAATCATACTCTTTGTATTATTTTTTAATATATTCACTTTTGCGTGTTGATGGAATCCATTTCCTGTTGTTGAGTGAGTTAGCTTGTATGTGGCTTGAGAAGTTATGGTTAAAAGCGAGGTTTGTCTACTTACCAGCCATCTGCTAGTTGGGTTGAGCTCTTTAACACTGTCCTCTGCATCATCAATGAGTAATCACTTCCATGTTGTCTTCAACCATAATACATATCCATACCAATAAATGACTGTTCACTAGCCTGCACGGTTTTATTTAGTTATGCAAGTGATTGTTTATGCATCTAGTTTATGAAAATGTAGCTTGAATTATTAAATGAATGCAGCAACTAAAGTATATGGAGAGGTGACAATTAGGTTGCAGTGCAGTTTTGCGCTTCTAATAAAGCAAACAGGTCCAGCAATTTAGTTTGATGTGTGTGTGTGTGAGTGTGCGCGCGCGCGCAATCACCAGTTGCAATGCAGTAGAATGTTTCCTGAAGAAATGCTTAATAATTCACCAAGACAGGATAGAAAACAAAAGGATCTGAAGAACATATGAGACTAATGCATTTAAACATGAGGACTCTTCTTGTAGCTTTGGTTTTAATTGTATACTTGAGCCGTTGTTAACTGTTGTCAAGCACGACAACAGTTCTCAGCCATAACTTTTATTAAATAATAAGTAAAGCAGTAGAGTTCAGCTAGCCCACTCACAAGGAAAAATATAGCACAAAACTAATATTGTTGGGAGTTTTTATTTTTATTTTCTGAAGTGATTCAATGTATTTGTTAGTGTGTTTTATAAACATGGATATGCTGAATTAGGATGAGAAATCATGGAAGAGTATTTATTTTGTGATACTCGTTATATAATCGTGTTTCTCGACCTTTGTCAACCAAGTATTCAAAATAACTCATTGTGTGTGTGGCATTAGGTTGTTAATGGTATTGGTAGATTAACCGGTAGATGTTGAATTATTTTAAATGTATATTAGGTCATTTACATTTGAAAAATGCATATGCATGCTCAATGAATAATAGTACTAGAAAACATTCAAGAAAAGAATTAGAAAATGAGTTTGACATCATGACAAGTACTTTGTTAAGAATCTGGTGATAATGAGGATAGGGTTTTTTGAAGGGCAATTTGAATGAAATCTTTAATGTATGACACTACATATTTCAAACAATTGCGAATAGACGATAGGGTTTTAATAGATTGTATGATATGCTGTACAAGGGAGGTGGATTGATTGCTACAAATAATGCAACAATACAAGAAATTGTAGCACTATTCTTGCTCATTCTGAGTAACAATCAGAAAAATAATATCATTACAGCCACATTTGTGCAATCAGAAGAAACTATAAGCAAACAATTGCACATTGTATTGAAAGTTGCATTGAAAGTTGGAAAACTTTATATTAAACAAAAAGTTGATAAAATATCTCAAGAGAGAGATGTTGAGAGGTGAAAGTGGTTTTAGGCATTAACATTTTCTTTGTTTGTATTTAATTCATTTCTTGAACTAAATTAACAATATGTGTAGGATATAGTGGGGGGTATTAGATAGAATAGTTCCAGCTAAGCATTGTTGCAGATATAGAAATAGAGAGGGTGATATAAGTATCAATGTATTAGGAGTTTATGATGCTAACTTGTAGTTTCTTTACGTACTACCTAGATGCAAGGGATTTGTTTTAGGCACAAAAGTCTTATGTGATGCCCTACAAAGGCCTAATTACTTAAAAGTTTGTAAGGGTGGGCAAAAAATTTTAGTTGTAGGCTCATTATTTTTTAAGTTGGATATTTAGTATCTAATTTCTCTCTCTCATGAACTTTTTAAAATTAATATTATTTTGTGGATGCTAATTACACAAATGACCTAGGTTTTTTGGCTGTATATATGGCAACTCGGTACCATTTTAATGAATGAAAAAGAAGAACACCCATAACTTATAAAAAGTTATGCAATTTTCGACACTATTATGCAAAAATTTGCATTGAAAGAACTTTTTGGTTTGTTGAAGACACGATAAGCCATTTTGCATAATGTAACTTTTGTGTATATTGCAACTTTTTAGATCAACGCATCTTGCATTCTGCATAATTTTGTGCATGATAAGATTCTTTTAAACCCCCTATTGTATGTAGTGGATTAAGAATTAGAAAATACTTTGTCAATAGAGATTAAATGATGATGTTTGTCAATTATAAATGAATTATTAATTGTTTGTAACAAGATGGGGAAGGGAGCAACAACTTAAAATAAAATAAGATCCATGCAAGCTATGGTTTTTAAAATCAGATCGGATTAATAGTTTTTCCAGTTTGGTTACTCCATATAAACTGATCATCATTTAACTCATTGAGAATTAGTCAAAATTGGCCACGAATTAGTCAAAACTAAATTTTAATGGTTTTATGGACAAAATTTTTTTAAGAAAATGAAAATTTTAAATTTATAAAAAAATGAATAATTAAAAATGTTCTTATGATTTCTGACATTTTTAACTCTTAAATAATTTATTAATATATAATTTTTACTACTTTTCTATTTTAAATTTTATTTATTTAATTATTCTTATCTATAATTCTAGATGAGTTTTAAAAAGATTAAACAATGCATCTTGAAATTAATTTTTTTTTCATATTAATTGTTTATTTTTCTTTTAAAAAACCAATTTTTCAATAATTATATTTTGCTTTAAATTTAATTAAGTTTTTTTTTTATGTTTTTGCAAAAATATTTTTATCCTTTTGAGTTATTAAATATTTAACGTTGCATCTAAAATTTAACATTTAAGATATTAATGAATGAACCTAAATTTCTTTTATAAAATTTATTCATTGCTAACTTGACGAAATGTCGATTCGTTGCTACTCTTAGTGATTTTCTTGGGATATGATAAGGAAGAAATAAAGACAGTCGTCTACAATCTTACAGAGTTGAAGCCATTACTAGTTAGACTTCACCCCAAAATCGTCAATAAATTTAATACTTTCTTGTAACTTAAGTTCATTTCACGATATTTCACAAAAGTTTTAGTGTAATAGTATCATACATCATAAAAGTGTTACCTTTAAGTTGATGAATAATTAAGTGCAAAATAATTTCAAGCTTTCAAAATGAAAGGCAACAACCAACTCCTATTCTAGTTATCAAATTTTTACAATATTGTTTAAGTTAATAATGGCATTTGCAATTATGATTGTTAAAGAATCAAGCTTGAGCAGTAGCTTGATAATTATTTGAATTGTATAATTTCATAAAATACAAAATTAAACTGGAGTTTGGGTTGAACAATAAAATTAAATTTAAGTTTAAATTTGAGTTCAATTATGCTAAAAATATGTCGAGCTTAATCAAGCTCAGGCTACTAATTTGTTTAATCAACACCTTCACTTCTAATGTGAATAATCTCAATATCTATGTGCGCGCACACACTATATTATCATTTCAACAAGAATTTATTATTATATTAAATGAATTTGAACTACCTTTATCTCAAATTCATTTATTCTTTCATTCATTTTATATGTCTTTTCATTTAATTAAAAATTTATATGTACGTTTTCACCCAATTTTTTTTATTTTTCATATTCTTTTGATCTTTCTCAATTTTTTTAATTTTAATTAATCATTATTTTACATAATGTAAAATCACATTATTTCTTTATTTTAATTTTGTATTCTAAATGTTTTAATTTATTTTTTTTGTGCTTTATCTCAAAATTCCCCCTTTACAAATCCTTTGGATACTTATTTATTTTATTATTTAATTTTAAATAAGTTTATTTTTGTTAATCAAAATATAATAATTTTATAATTTATAAATAAATTTTTGCATACATAAATTGTACCATTTTTATTAATATTTTTTATTTTTACTAACAGTCAAGCACACATAATGATACAAAAAATATTGATATCAAAATAACCATGCGGTGACTGGGATATGGCAAAAAAATAAATTTAAATAAAAAATAACATTAAAAAACTAAAAAAAATTATAAAAAAGTAGAAATCTCACAAGACAGAATTAAGAAAGAAGCTTCATGTGATTTTTCCCACAAGCCTATGCTTGCACAAACAAATTTTTTTAAAAAGAAAACTCTTTTCTCTTTTTTTTTTTGCCAAAATCATTTGATTCTCTTTTATGAACAAATAAAAGAATTAGGTAGAATAATTGTAATTTGTCAGTCTTCTTTTTTTAAGATAACAATTCAAAAAGTTTGAGTGGAGATTGTAGTTGGAAATGTGCGCTGTATTCCATAACTAAATTACAACATTGCCCTTTCTTTTTAATCAAATCACACTTTTATTCATTGTATTGTGAGTGAATTTACCTGAAAGGGTAAATCCGACTGTTAAAACAGTTTAAACAGTTTTTACAATGACTTCATACAGATAAGGTGGTGTTTGGTTCATAACTCAAAATCACATTCTAAATTCAACATCATTTCGTCTTGAGTTTAGATTGAGTCACTATTCCAATAAATTGTTAGTTCCTTTCAAATTTTCATTAATATTTTTATAAAATAATTTATAAACTCTAAAAAAATGAGATGTTTGGAACTTATATTCTCTTTAAAATAAATTGACTTTCAAGTATCTTATAATTTATTTGATTTAATACATTAAAAAATATAAATATTCTTAAATCACATCTTGTAAGAGATATTTAGTTTAATTTAATCATTATTGCATCAAAGAGTTATAGTAAATTAAAATTAAAAATTTTATCAAAATCCTGTAAGATGGTCTTATCATTTTTATCTAAACATTTTATTAATTTATTTTTAAAATAAGATTTAGGAATAAGCTTTAAAAATCAACTTATAAAGTATAAAAAAATAAATTTACCCCAACAGAGGTTAACAAACATAGCCTAAGGTAATCCATTGAGAATTGAAATTGAACCTTCAATCTCTCTCGAGCTCAAGAAATTCAAGCCAAACAGAGTCTATTTCGATTTAAATGCAAGTTTGGTCAGCAGCAATTCATGTGAGATGGGTTAAGAAGTTGAACGGTGTGTTTGGCACTACGAAGTTCGAGAAGATATTTTAAAGTCGAAAGTTGGGTTTCAAACATAACCTTATTGTTATTTTAATAATTAATAACTCTCTCTCTGTTTTTGGGTTAAGCGAAATTCGAATTCTTCTTCCTTCGCTATATCGGAGACAAACACGCAAAAAACCCTTGTCGGGCGCATTCTCTGGCAATCTTCGTCTCTCTCTCTGTCTCTCTCTCATCCTCCTTAGGTCAATATCGAAGTCAAAATCTCTGCAAATTAGAAGATGAGAAACTAATCGAGTAGTTTCAACCGTCTTTTGCGGATTTCTGGTATTTGTTTATTTAGTTTTTCTTTTCCCTTTTTTTTTGTGCTTCTTATTTGGTTGTTGTATATTGCGGCATGATGATTGAGTTGTTCTATAATTTACAGTTTTTCTCCTCTAGGTTTCGATAATTATTAAGTGCAAGTTAAAGATGGATAACAATAATTGGCGAGCAGCCCAAGGGCAGGTTCAGATTCCCGGTCAGGTTATGGGAGGCGAAGCAATGGCGGCTGCGGGTGTGGAAGGCGGTGATTGGAGGACTCAGCTTCAACCCGATTCCAGACATAGGATTGTAAACAAGATGTAAATTCTTACATTTCTCAGTTCTACGTCATTGGATTAATTTTGATTATTCCTTCTGTAGATTTTTATTCGGTATTTTTCGGCCTTTTTGTTTCTGAACGTCGATTTCTTGCCCCGTTTGCATCTTTTTTATTTTATATTTTTCTTTACTTTTTCTTTGGGTTGGGGGACCGGGATGTGGAGCTAAAAATACATACTTAAATCTGAAGATGCTGATGAACTTGTATTATGGTGTGTTAAAATGGGGAATAGAAACAATTTTGGTTTGGCTTTTTCTACCTGAAGCTGGGTAAACTTCTTTCTCATTTTGTCATGGTTTAAGAAGTTTTCTGTTGATCCAAACTAATGACAGCGTTGTGATTAGTGTGATTTATGATAAGTAAATGAATAGTTAGTGTCTGCTGGTGCCGAAGATTGTAAGTTTCATTCACTTATTACAACTGCTTCAGAGAAGGAATATGATCTAGAGTTGGCCAAAAATTCTGAGGAAATGTAAAGTGAAAATCTGATCATTAATATTTATTCAGTTATTCATGTATGCCTTCTACATTTTGTAGCTGGACAAGGGAAAGAAGCACATGTAGCAATATGGAAAATATGCTTGGGCATAGAACTTTGTAACTTTGTCAAGACTATTGATGTGGGGTAATACTGTCCGTATATGTACAACCTGTCTAGGATTCACTTAAGATTATCTTTTTAGAGACTGTTCTTTTGATTTTGTTGCTTCTTAGTAAACATAAGATTGGGCAATTATGTGTTGTATGTACATCACAAGTTGGAGTACTATCTGATATACAAGGAAGGTGTATCAATTATAAAATGATCTCTATTAGCACAGGACACATTTTGATTGTTTTTCTCATGTATCCAGGTGCCAAAGTTTTTATTTATCTATGAATACTGAACTGGCTTGCCTATGCAACATCATGTAGGCTGTGGACTAAGTCATCAACAACATTAAATTTTATGTTTATGGTGTAGTAATTTTACAACTTTGTGCGGTTTCAAAGTTGAACGTAGTTCATGTGTGAAATTGAATAAAGGATTACATAGAAGTTGAGTCTCTTTTATTTGTCTTAAATAAAATTATGCTGGTAATGGGTATATAGATAGACATAATAAAGGAAAATGGTATTATTTTGTTGAAACCTTGAGGCTTCAAACTATGTAGGAAGATGAAAAGATGTAAAGTGATTCTAGGTATTGTATTATTGGAGACATTACACCTAGAACTCGGAATGGTTTTGGCAAAGGGCAAGCTTTATGACATTAATGGTACATCCAATCATGTACATTAATAAGTTCCAATTTCTAAGGTTTTACTACCTCAATTAACATTAATGAGACCCTCTAGTAACCTTAGTTGGCTGGCTTGTTCTCCAATAGGAGACTTCACTACTATATAACAAGAGAATGTAAATAGAAAATTAGAATTTTATAGATTCTATAAATTTTTTCTCTCACATGCTCTTCTTATTCTATGTTGAGTTCTTGGGTGTTTTTTTTTTTTATTATTGGTTGTTGCCATTTAGGTTCTTAAATAAGTGAATATGTGTGTTTGTGCATATATTTGCAAAATTAAAAATAATAGTTAACAAGCTAAACTGCTTATCAGGCTAGATGCTATGGGGATTAAGTAGTAACTATATAAGAGATCTTTTGAGTCTCTCCTGGATTGATATCACGATGGCATCTATGTAGAGGGGATTGTATGTGAATGAAGAGTCGTAAGTTTGAATGTGTAATAGCAGTATCAACCTTGTTAATAGGGTGGGGACTGCCAAATCTTTTGTCAAGTTGAACATATAACTATAAGGCAAGTGGTTGAATTCATGAATTTTAAGTTTAACCGAATGAGGTGGTTAGAGAAAGTACTGAGCAATATGTGTGCAAGTTTCCAATAGGAAGTTGTGTTATTGAGGCATGAAACGTTTAAGCTTAGATTAGACAAGAAAGAAGTAACTTGAGTCTTTTATAACAGTATTCAAGTTACGTAAACTATTGTTCATACAATTTAAACCATTATCTTAAAGCCGACATACATTACAAAAATTTATGTGGCAGAGGAAAAAGATATAATGTTGGTAAATGAGTGAGATAAAGCACATTTCTTGTGAGTTATCTATATCATATTATTAAAGTTTTGCGGCTACTTTGGTTGGACCAAGTGAATTTACATATGTACTCCTCCTCAACTTCATTTATATTATCTTTATATCTATACTATTGAGAATTAAATTTTTCCATGGTTACGCTGTGTAAGTTTGCAAATGTCTTAACTTAATAGTGATAAAATTATCTTCTATTTATTTATTAGTATTATTATTATTATGTATAATATATTTTACATAAGTATAAGCGAAATATTTAAACAAACTATTCTATACTATAGATAGAATAAATTAAATAATTATTTTTATTTTTATATTATATCAATTTAAGCACACACACAGAGTTTGCCAAAATCGTACGAAATTTTGATTGCACTATTAAATTTGGAGGTGCCAAGAATCCGTATTTGGGTTATTTTTCATGACTACTACTTTAATTATAGAAAGTTAAGAAGGGATATACCACATGGAGCTGGATTTATGAAAATTTTGGAGAAGTTGCTAATGTTCAATAATAATAACAATTTTTTAAAATGTTGTGAATAACATTTCAATATGTTAAAAGGTGAGAGAGAAATAATAACTCACAAGTATATCATTTTGTTTGGCTATTGGCTTGTATAAATGAACAAATTTGTTGGCAAATGCGTAATGGGTTAAATTGTGTTATTCTTTCTTAATTTGATTGATATGATAATATATAGGCCACCTGTTTATATTAGTAAATGTGTGTGAATAAATAGAAAAGATATCATAAATATCACATTGAATCAAAGATATCACAGTAATAATAACTAATTATATATATATATATATTATAGTGATCTTGTAATTAGAAGATGAATCAATTATTGATTCATAACACTGTATTCAAGTTGAACATGTGGATTTCATTTTTAGGGTCTAACTTGGATGGTTGAGAGTTTTCTTTAGATTGTGTTGTAGCCCAAAAGTCAACAGAGAAGTATACAAATTGAAATTATACATTATTTGTGGCAAATAAAAGTCATGTGTTATCCATGAAAGACATAAGCCATGTGTTATCTGTTATGGATAAAAGTCACTCAATGTTATGCATGAAAAATTGAATAAGATTAGTACTAGAAAAATCATATGATAATTATCCATTAGATAATGTGAAAGTAAAACAGAAATAAGGTTAAAACTTGATCTTAGAATTTAGATATATCAAGACGAGTGAAGACTGAAGTAGGAAACAATGAAATGAATACATATCGTGATAGTAGCAAAAAACTGTTATGTGATAGTTGTTAATTAGATAAAGTGATTCGAATACTGAAAGTAAAATAGGAGGATCAAAACCTACTTTTGAAATAACTTTTATTGAGAAAAGTGAAGTGAGAAGTAGAAAACAAAGAATTACGTGTTCGACTAATTGGTCTATATTCATGGATATATATATATATATATGTATATATATATCTAGAAGGCTTATGACTTATTCATTCTCTTTTAATTTGAAATTACAAATACCGCTTATATATGTATAGGTGAATTACACATGAACTAGTAAATGAAGGAAATCACTAAAAAATCAAATCACATCAAAATAATGACATCATGGCAATCAATGAGAATATTATCGTAATCTTGTAATTGTATTAAAGTATGGATTTGATTATCAATCCTATTTATATAAGTGAATACATTTGAGTAAATGAAGAAATGTATCATTCCTAAATTTCGATCTTGCGTTCTTTATGCATCCAAAGATCAGTTACATTTCTTGTATTACAACAATGACACTTTAAAATGCACAGAATGGAGACCTTGAAAAGGCATCTTCCTTTCTCCGGACAAGAAGGACTGCAGGAACTTAAAAAAATAGCTGTCAGGTTTGAGGAAAAGATTTATGCTGCTGCAACAAGTCAGGTAGATTCTTCACATGATATCCCATTGATATTTGCTTAACGTGGGCCAAAATTTTCATTTATCAATAGTTCTCTTACTTGATCTTATAAAACTAAAGCCTGTTGATTGCCTGACCTTTTCCTCTATGATTTATTCTTGCAGTCCGATTATTTAAGAAAAATATCTTTGAAAATGTTGACAATGGAAACGAAGTCTCAGAACCCTATGACGAATTCTCTTCAGTCTAATGGTGGAGGTAGCAAAAATCCCCAGGATCCTGGTAAAGATCTATGTGTAACTACAAATGTGTTTCTGTTTCCTCTTCTTAAGATAACCAACTTCTTGAATATGATGATTTTAATAGCTTGCTCATTTATGTTAAGGGAAAGTCAAAAAAACCTCTATCATTTATTTACGGTCATTTGACCTGGAGACTTTCTTTAAGTGGCACTGCTCTATTTGCTTTATTCTTCAGACTTGGATCAAAGATTCAATTTTCACTTTTTCCACTTGATGCTAATTCTGTGTTACTATTTTTAATCGGGCTATGCTGAGCATTGATTTAACTTGTAATTTTTTGTGTCTGTAATTGGAATTTTTTGGTTGTTTATCCTGCCATTTTGGAATTTTGGACCCTTTTTGTTTCATTTTGAAATCTTTTTAAGCCTTCCTGAAATGGCATGGTCCAGTTAAGTATTTACTTAACTTAGCTTAAGGTCCTTAGAAGTCCCATGTGTTCATCGGTCTAGTATACTGACATCTTTTTCATGACTAGCCCTCACCTCTGAATTAATTCCATCTCCTGATATCGACGATCTATTCACTGGATAAACAAAAGCATAAGTTGGACCAAATTGTTACAGTGGCAATTCAATAGGTGGTGTATTGAGTGCATTGTAGAGATCTTGGTAATTGGCACATTATGTAAGTAGTAATTACTATAGTTACATAAGCAAAATGAATAAAATTTGACTGTTATTGTGTAGTGTGACATGCATTTTTTTTTCTTAGAGTCTTGTGGTTGGACTTCCTGTTCTAATAGGGAGGATTGGTGGTTTTGTTGAATTCATCAGTGATATTCATACTTCAATTATAGTTTACTTTTAGGTGACTAGTAGGCCACATGGCTAAGTACTTCAAATTCTAAACGAGCCAACATAGCTCATTTCCCTTGCCACTACCCACATGGAGAACCATGGTATGGAAGATATCATGAAGTCACACCCCAATTTATTGCTTGAAATTGGCGGTCAATTTTTAATCTTGACATCTAAGAGGTCTTTGACACTTTCCAGTGGTGAACTCCAATAACTGCCACTCATTTGGCACGTGTGCATTTGGTGCGTGTGCATTTGTTCCTCTAAATAGAATAAAGGTCATCAATGTTGATTTTTCTGAGCTCACTGCTTCCAAATGCCATGTTCCACTGCCTTCTTTGAAGACTGATGCACTCTTTCTGCTATATTGTTTCCTTTGATCTCGTTTCCCATTACTCATTTTCTCTGTCCCTGTGCATGCTATTCTGAATTTACATAGAATGTGTTTCTGTTTGGGTTGCTATTTTCTGGTTCAAACCCCTGAATAATGTGTGCTTGAGTGTAATTTCTTTTTTATGTTTTGGTGGTTTTTGCTCCACTTGCCTCGAACTGTTCTTTTTCTCTTTGTACTTATGTACCAAGTGAATCTGCTTATGTTAGTCTATGCATGTATCTGTAGCGGTTTCTCAAAGTATGCAGTCCCAAATGCAAAATCAAGTTCAGCAACCATCAATTCCGATTTCCAATCAACCTCGGCAGCAGCTTTTATCCCAGAATATCCCGAATAACATTGCATCAACTGGATTGCCAAATTCTGCTGGTTTGACATCTGCATTGCCCACTGTTGGTGGAATGTCTCAGGGTGCCATGCCTAATGTTCCTGGCACGAATCCTAACATGCAAAACATGCATAACATGTCTAATGTGAATCCAAATGCAGTGGGGAATTCATTGGGGCAAGGTGTGCCTTCTGATATCTATGCCAATTCTCAGAGACCAATTCAGGGTAGGCATCAACAGCTTGTGAATCAGGAGCAACAGCAGCCGTCTCAGAATCCACAATATTTCTATAATCAGCAGCTACGGCAACAACTTATAAAGCAAAAGCTCCAGCAGGGAGGTGTCCAGCAATCCATTATGCAATCTCAGATGCAGCAGCAGCAGCAGAATCTCATGCAACAAAACCAACTTCAATCTTCTCAGCAGGCTGTCATGCAACCTTCTTTGAGGCAAACGTCAACTTCATCTACTCTTCAAAATCAGCAGTCATCTCTTCAGCAATCAACTCAATCCATGCTTCAGCAGCAATCACAGTCAGTCCTCAGGCAACAGCAACAACAACCGCAGCAGCCTTCTGTCATGCATCAGCAGCAAACTTCAATGCCTCAGCATTCAATGTTGCCCACACAACAGCAGCAGCAGCAGCTTAGCGGGGTGCAGTCAAATACTGCAAATATGCAACAGAACCAACTGATTGGTCAATCAAATAACATACTCGAGGCACAGCAACAGCATCAACAACAGCAAAGGATGGTCACCCAGCAGAACAATATCTCCAACATGCAACCGCAGCAGACAATTAGTCAACAAAACAACCTTGCAAATATGCATCAACAGCAGTCGACTGGTCTTCAGAACAGTATCCCAACTATACATCAGCAGCAATTAGGGCCTCAATCTAATCATCCTGGTTTCCAGCAGCAGCAAATGGTTGGAATTCATGGTAACTCAAGTTTGCAAACTAATCAGCCACCTGTTCATATGATACAGCAAGGTAAGGTTTCAGCACAGCAGCCAATGCAGCATAGTATGGCAAGTATGTTGCCTAACCAAGCTCAACAGCAGCAGTCACAGCCAATGCAGCAGCAGTTAATGTCGCAGATTCAATCTCAACAAGGGCAGCTGCAACAACCAGTGGGTTTGCAACAGAAGGGGACTACGTTACCAAGAGACATGCAACAAAGGATTCAAACATCTTCTCCCATGCATCAACAACAAACCACAATTGATCAACAGAAGCAGTTATTGCAGTCTGAAAGAGGTGTCCCGGAGGTGCCACCAAGTAAGCTCTTGTTCAGAAATATCTAATACCTGAGTCAACTATTCTAACGTCTTGCTGATTATCATTCCATTCTGTTTTATTTAAATTCATTTGTCAATTGGATCTGAGGCTGGTGCTGTTAATTGAAAAACTAGCACTTAGCGAAACATTCTCCAGGAAAACCATGTCTACTTTTTTTTTGTTCTGCATCATTGTGCTAATCTTGCTAAATACCTGCTGTGCCACAATTTATATTTTTTAGACATTTTTGTCAGGTACCATATGAGTGTCTCATCGACAGGCTATGAATTGGCTTCTCTTACAATCCTTTTTCCTTTTTGCTTGATTGGTGAATTGTCAATGTGCATATCAAATTGTTGTGTAATTCATGCATGAAGTTTAGTAGACGGTGTCAAATGAGGCAAAATCTGTTGCAGGACTCTGTTTTTTTTAAGGTGGTGTAGTTGAACTTAGCTGTTCTATTTTTCGAATGCTTGAATTTAATGATTCCTCTTTCATTATCCACCCCAATGTCGAGTTTCAATTGGTAATTCTCCTACTGATGACTGAACTTTGTTTATTGCTTGCAATAGAGCATATAACGTTTCCATATTTTCAAATGATGAATAAGTGTTTCCATTTTGTCTTGTTCTGTGGTTATGGCTGGTTATGTTAGATTCTATGACATGAAAACCTTCAAGTTTAGGGGAAGTAATTTATATATGCTCATACATCATTTTATATAGCTCAGGTAGATATGTATTGGTTCATTGCATTCTAAACTTCTAAGTTTGTTCTAAGTGGGCTCGTGATGCTGAATATTGTGTCAATTCTTTCATATGTTAAAACAAATGTGAGAACAAATGTTGCTTCTAGTGCTATTCTGCTTGTTTCTCCTTGAAATAGCACTTTTCTTTGGTCATGGATGGGCAAAGAAGCTATATTAACATGGATGTGTAACTGAAAATTGATACTTAAACCTGATTCTGTGAATAGAATTTCTACTAAATAATGTTTGTTGAATTTCTAAGAAGTGCCTCTTTGATGGAGATAGCTAATTTTGATCCTCATGGGTGGTATATACTCAGGCAAGACTTAGTTTAATTCAAACTATTTACATCTTGTCTCTGTTGCATCTGTAATAGAATTTTTGTGTATGAAATATCTGTATTAGAATGCGAATCCTGGAATTGCATATTTATATTCTTACTCAAGTTGTCATTCCTGATGGCGCTTACTATCAGCTTTTGAGCCAGAATAGTGAATTCTTCTTCAGACAAATAAATCATCTGCTCTTTGTTGTGATAAATACCTCTGTGCACAGGTTGCTACCGCTATTTATTTTTTGTGATGCTTTTGCTTTAGTCAATTCTGTTAGCTAATGTGTAATAATTGTAGCATCTTTAGATTCCTCGTCACAGACAAGCAACGTAAGCAGTGGGGATTGGCAAGAGGAGATTTATCAGAAGGTACACATCACAGGGCTTTCCTTTTTCTTACTGAAAAAGATTTGTAGTGCTGTCATCAACTGCAGGCTATCTATCTTCTTCTAATTGTTGTCGTATTTTAATGTATTCAATACTTGTTAACATCTGGTGTTTTCTTTCAGATCAAGTCCATGTATGAGTCGTTTTTTCCTGAATTGAATGACATGCACCAGAGAATGGCTGCCAAATTGCAGCAGGTAAATACTGGTCCAGATTGCAGCGAGGGTTCTGAAGTTTTTGGCTACCTTCATAATGACATAGAAATTAGCGGAGAAATGCAATGTCAGCCGCATATGTGACTTTAAAGATACTTAACTAAAAAAAGCAAATGTTAACATTACTAAGCTTGCTTGCAATCTGCTCAAGTCTCTGGTCCTCTAGTCTTAAGCGAAATCCTAGATAAAATTGTTAGCTTCTTTTTGAATTAAGATTATTTAATGGTTTGGATTCTCTTTAATAATGTATGCTTCATTGCCTTGCAGCATGATGCTCATCCTCAACAACCTAAGAATGATCAAGTTGAAAAACTAAGATTTTTTAAGGTTATGTTGGAACGTCTTATAATGTTTCTGCAAACTAATAAGCAAGACATTCAACCCGGTCACAAGGAGAAGATAGCTGCAGTTAATAAGCAGATTGTCAATATTCTTAGTTCAAATAGGCCTCGGAAGAATGTGTCTTCGTTGCAGCAAGGGCAGCTGGCCCAGCCTCACACACATGCTATGCAACAGTCACAGCAGCAACCACAAATTTCTCAAATGCACATGAATGATGGTCAAATGAATTCCCAGATGCAGGCCACAAATGTGCAGGGTTCTGTGGGGACTACACAACAGAATACTTTGAACAGTTTGCAGCATAACCCCTTATCTTCTGTATCTAGAGTTCAAAATTCTCGCCAGAATATGATGGATGCGCTGCAGCCTGGTTCGAATATTGATCCTGGACAGGGCACTGCCTTGAACCAATTGCAGCAAGTGGCCATGAACTCTTTACAGCAAAATACTGTGAGTAGTGCACAGCAGATGAATATCAACTCAATATCATCGCAAGGAGGACTAACAACAATGCAGCCAAATGGTAGTACCTTACAAACAAATTCAAATATACTTCAACCCCAGCAAATAAAACAGGAGCAACAGATGTTCTCAACACAGCAAATGAAACAGCAATACCCGCAGCGGCAGATGCAGCCACAATTTATGCATCATGGACAACAGTTAATTCAGCAACAGCCGTCTGCACAGATACCTACACAGCAAATGATGCAGCTTAATCAGATGAATGACACAAATGAAATGAAGATGAGGCATCAGCTGGGTGGAAAATCAGGAGTTATCCAGTCTCATAGTTCCTCTGGCCAACGAACATATCATCACCAACAAATGAAGCCTGGAACGCCATTGCCTATTTCCCCACAGCAGGCTCTTCAGCCGGCATCCCCTCAAATTGGTCGTCATACTTCTCCACAAATTGACCAGTCGAATCTTTTGGCATCCCATGCCAAAGCTGGAACTCCTTTGCAATCTGCAAACTCACCATTTATTGTCCCACCTTCTTCAACTTCAATGGCCCCATCACCTCTGCCAGGCGGATCCGAGAAACTCAGTCATGGTGTCTCGCCATTGTCAAATTCTGGAAATATTGTGCATCATTCGACCACTGCAGCATCACTACCAAACCAATCCCTTGCAATTGGCACTCCTGGGATATCAGCTTCTCCTTTACTAGCAGAATTTACCAGTCCTGATGGCACTCATGGTGTCACATCAACCATTGTTTCTGGAAACTCTAATGTTGTGGAACAGCCACTTGAACGATTAACGAAAGTGGTAGGGGGATTTTCTTTCATGATAGGGCGATCTCATCGTTGCATCTTATTTTGTCTTCATTCTTGTTTGCTCTTTGCTTTTGGCAGGTGAAATCTATGTCTTCTAAAGCCTTGAGTGCCTCGGTTAGTGACATCAGCTCAGTTGTCAGTATGGTTGATAGAATTGCAGGATCTGCTCCAGGGAATGGATCAAGGGCTGCAGTAGGTGAAGATTTGGTTGCTATGACTAAATGTCGTCTTCAGGCTAGAAACTTTTTCACACAGGATGGTGGTACCAAAAAAATGAGACGCTATACAAGTGCAATGCCATCCAATGTCGTTTCTTCTACAGGCAGTGTGAATGACAAGCATTTAAATGGTAATGAATCTGATGGAGAGTCCACTGGAGCATCAAGCTTCAAAAGGCCTCGCATTGAGGTACCTCTGACACTTCAAGCTATAATGAAACTATTGAAATAGGATTTAATAGCATTTCTGCAATCAGCATGCTCACTATCTTGCTGGTCATGGTAATATTAATTTAGTAATGAGATCCAGGATTGCGTAGCCAATGTCTATGAAGTGAATTTAAACAAGCTATAAAAGCAGAATGGTGCCAAGCAAGCCCTTAAAGTAGTATATTATTATGCAACCCTCGATTCTTCAAAAAGTATGAAGGCTTGACATTTATATTACTTCAGAAAATAGGTAACCTTTTTGTTCTCTGCTCTTGTTGCATCCTAAGCTGGACAAGCTACTTTTTGCTGGGATCCGCTTTACCTTGCATGTCTTAAATGTAATAGCCATAATTTCTTGTAAGCCAGGATCAAACTCATTTTGTGGTTATTTTTGGGCCCAAATGTGGTTGAACTGGTGAATGGAGAATAATATTTAATTTACCAAAAAACTAAAATTTCATGATTTGCCTGCTATCTGTAGTTTAGTGATTGATGTCTTAGAGATGAATGGTTGAGCCGCTTGACTAATCTCTTCTTGCTTTGCTAGTGCTAGTTGAGACTCTACCTCTTGAATAAAACCTAGCCTATAGATATATTTACGTCAAATATAGCTTCAGGGGCTTTGGGCTGGTACAAGATGGAATGACAGAAAAAGCATTGAAGTCTGTTAATAGTTGTCCGCTTAGGTAAGTTGTGTTTGATCCTTGTATGTGTCAACATATTTGAACATGAGTTATGCCCTGACACTCCAATGGCTTAGTGTATGCTTTTCAACCCCAACCATTTTAAGCAAATGTAGCTGCACTACAAGAAATTTCCTGAGTCAGCATTGACTTGGGTTTGCTGGCTAGTGGGGTTATGCATGGCCTATTTGTTCAAGTGGTTACTCTCACGGACCTGCAAGATGCCCATTTATCCCTCAGTTGATGTCATGAATCATCAGTAGAGGAGATCACACAGTGTAGAACATCCAATCACATATAGCATTGCTCTATTGAATGTGTATTTTGTGGTTGGCTTAGCTAAGTGTGTGATACTAAATATGTGATGAGATTTTGTTGACGTAATCAAACAACCCTCTGTTAAGGTCAGCATACTAAGTGAGATTGGCAACAGCAACCTGGATACTTTTCCACCATTCTGCTTAATTGTGCAACCTCCTCAGTTAAATACCTATTTATATCTTTCTCAAATACTGATACTACATGTTTTAGATTGAGCAACCTTGTGATTATGATTATGACGATGCTAATGATCATGATTATTGTCATGATGATTATGATTGTGATCACAATCATCATTATTATCATCAAATATTTCTTTTCGTAGTTTTCCTGATTGGTATGCCTAGCTGCTTGTGTTGGATGCTCATATTGAGCCCGACAAGCTTTTGAGCTGGGCTGGAAATTTTGAACTCTTGCTTTATATTGAAGTTGAGAGGGACGGCTTGTGCAATTTTTTTTATTGATGAGCTTATTCAAGCTCAATTAATATCTTCTTAATTCTCCATCTGACATGCTCTTAGTCTAATCAAATCATGTCACCATGTTGAAAGAGTTCATCCTCTTGAAAAGGCCTCGTGGTTGTGGCACTTATGGTACAAAACACTCACTAGGCTTTCGAATATCTATACGTGCTCAACCAAAACAAGTTAGTTTCAATTTATGGCCATGTCCACTTGGATATCTCTTCCGAGAAATGGCAGCTTTATTCAATATGTGGCAGCTCTTGTAGACATCAGTATGTTGAATCATGTTCACTGAGGAAACCATCAAGATAAATATTTTAAAAATTGTAAGGCAATTTTATTTATGGAGTACTGCTTTCATGACACCTAGATACTAGGGAATTAGGAAGACCTGGGCACAAAGGTTTGAGATAGGTTTCAATAGACAAAGGCAAGCATCTTGCCAGCTGGAATCCATGTTTGAAACCAAACTCTGCATCTGGCTCATAAATGGTTCGGTCTTCATGGGAGACATTCTAGGGAAGGCAATTTGAATAAATCATCTCCTCTGGGTGAGCAACTGAAATTAACACTAGAATAATGTGTGTTTAGAAAAGGATCTGTGAAGGAAATTCAACTATAAGGCAAGCTCATTAACTTCATCCTCTTGTATTTTAAATTTATTTTTTTTATCAACAACTGTAAATTGTAAGAAATTTGTGATTAGTAAATGAGATTGTAGCATACTAGTGGGCTTGACCCTTTCTTTCCATTTTTTAATGTAATTTATATCCAGCCCTGTGAGGTTTGCCATAAATAAAATTGACCTCTACTTTGGAATTTACAATGATACTCCTTGAAGTTGCAAAAACCTTACATCTTGCCTGTAGGCTTTGGCAAAAGAAATTGAGTGCACTTCCCAAATTGCAATTTTGAATGATGGATTCAAATTTGATTGAATTTGACAAAATTGTATGGACAAAAATTCCTTTTGGTGGTTACTGTGAGGTTTTATCTTAAAGAGAAGGATCTATCTATGGAAAATAAAACATGTAGTGTGTACTTGTAACATGTTCTAAATTAATCTTTAAAATGTTTTTTGATAAAAACGAAAATTTAATAATATTTAATAAATTATAAAAAACATATCTTTTGTATATATGTTGTAAAAAATCAACAATTTGAATTAAATTTGTAAATATTAAACTTAAAAATATACAAAAAAAGTAATGTTATAGATATAGGAAATATTACATAAAACGCTCTTATTTATTTGCAAAGTTGAACATATAGCTTTAAATCCTCTGTATCTGAAAAATAAAACTCTTATTTGTCAGTTATAATGGTGTAATTTTTTGCTGAATTGCTTGATATAGTGTTCTTTTAGTTTACATAAATTTAAAATCCCAATAATGGTATCATATATAAAAATTTGATGACTCATTTTTGAACTCTACCAACCAATAAGTTAGATTTAAAATAAAAATCAACGGCCCATTTACTTTATTTTGATATACATTAGTTTTTAATAATAGTTTCTTTCAATTAAAATTTATAGTTAGAAAAACATCCCTTGCCATTTTTATTCATTACAAATGACCCCTCACGTAGTTTATTAATCTTAAGGAGCATTTTTTTGCCATATCCAATTTGTCATTATTTTACATTTGCTTTCACCAAAGATAGGCAGGACAGTTAATCTCTTTTTCCATGCTGTGTGGGCTTCTGTAAACTCAAGGAGTGTAATAGTTGTTTCCCAAAGTAGTGGAATACCTGTAATAATAGAAAGGTTAGGAGGTTTGTATGTAATTTACCCTTTTATATCTTTTTTTGTGCAATATGATGGATCTGTGATGGATCATTCCTTCCCATAGATATTAGGTTTATTTTTAGACTATCTTTATCTTTTTCATATTCGCTCACCATGGACATGTAATAAGATTATATTTGGTGTTAAATTCTTAGGTATTTGGTAAGGATTCTTAAATGTAGTGTTACGTTTGTTGATTCTTGTATTCACCTACCCCAATCCCGCTGAATGTATTAGGGTGGGGGTTTCTCTTTGTATTAATCAACAAATAATTTGTATTAACAAGCTGATACACGTCTTTGTTCTTCCCACTAAAATTTAGCTTTCTACAGGATCAGTTAACCATAGTTAATGCTCCTGTTTGGAAATATTTAGCTTGTTATGTGGTTTTTGGTTTATTGATATTTCCATGTAAATCACTAGTTGGGATGTCAGCATGATTTTTGTTTTTGACTTCGGTGCAGAATTCCTATTGTTTCTTTTGTTGTTTGCAGGCCAACCATGCACTTGAAGAAGAGTTAAGGGAAATAAATCAAAGACTCATAGACACTGTTGTATATATCAGTGAAGATGATGTTGATCCGACTGCAGTTGCTACCGCCACTGAAGGTGGAGAAGGAACTATTGTGAAGTGCTCTTTCAGTGCTGTCGCTCTTAGCCCAAATCTGAAGTCACAGTATGCTTCTGCACAAATGGTGAGATTTTGTCCACCTTAATTTCTCTTATGACGTCGTCCCTTTTTCCCATACTTACAAGTTTGTCTTTCACGTAAGTGCAGTCTCCTATTCAACCTCTAAGATTGCTCATCCCCAACAACTATCCGAATTGCTCTCCAATACTTTTGGACAAGTTTCCTGTTGAAGTGAGGTATGTATGGTCTTTCAAGTATTATGTTTCTGTTTTGTAACTTCAATTTCACTCTGAGCTTATTTATTTACAGATAAAAGGTCTGGTTAATGCATACAAAAGATACACAAGGCTTCATTGTTGCAATTTGAAAAATGATATGATGAAATAAGGATATTAAATAAACTTATTTTGAAATCTTTCTAAGAGGATGCATGTCTCTATAATTTGCTTAGTCTGTAATGGTTCCGATAGCGTTGTGATCAGTGTGCACAAGGCACTAGAGGAGCAAACCCAGCACCATTCTTGAGGAATGGCACTGGGCTTTAATAAGTGTGCTTTGTGAAAGGCTCCAATCTTTATATTAAGGAGGAAAAGCCCTAACCAGTTGATACTTTCTTCTCTTTCAGACACAGCACAATGCTTCATTCAGGGCACCATTCTTCCTGTCATCTTGTGCCTTCTTACTTCCTTCTTTCTCTCTTCCTTTCTGTATTCTCTCCTTTTGTATTCATGCCTTTTGTATCTGGGAGTATGCTCCTCTCCTGCAAACTGAAAATTTCTCTTTGTTTCAGTTGTGTGCTGGCTGAATTTTTTGGCTTTTTCCATTATTTGCTTGTGAAACTGTTTAATTTTGTAGTTCTTAAGATGGCAATTGTAATAAATGTTAACAAACAATTTTCTGAAACTATGATTAATGTATACTGAACTTAATGTTAAAGTACTAAACATGAGCCAAAATGCAAAACTATTGCCACGACTTATTTTGAATTTACACAATTTGTTAGAAAGTACAATTAGTAAAAGTATATTAGTCATTTATGCAATTTTATGGTGTGTTTTGATAAGGCACACATTGGGCAGTATGCCGTTGCTCCAAAGAACCTTTGTGCTATGGCTTGCCTTGTGCTATTAATTGGGGGAAATTACAGCACGCTCTCTTGAGGTCTGGATTTTGTACAGATTAGCCCCTCATATATTGGAAATTACCCATACATCCCTTCAGTTGGTATATGTAAATTTTTGAGGAGTTGATCAGTGCAAAACCTACTCACTTGATGGATTTAACTATTAGTTGGAGATATAATTAAGAGGAGGTATATGTAATTTTTCATACCCGAGGGGTTGATCTATGTAAAAGCTCAAACCTTGGGGAAGAGTGCTGCAATTTTCCTATTAATTACTATGGTGGCTATAGCAATTAGATACTATGAGTTGCTTTATAAATGATGAAGTGAGAGTAGTAAACTTGAACCCTAACTGCTATAGTGGCTTCTGTGTTTTCTAGTTTGTTTACCAGTGTCACTCATTCTTAAACCCACCTAAACATTTAATTGGCTCTTCGTCAGCAGATAATTTTGCATTCGCAATTTATTCATTCAGGTAGAAGTTAGTGAAGGAAAACGGAGAAATAAAGAAAAAAAATTATATAATTACTACTGCTCCTTCCAAATAGCAGATGTAACCACTATCATTATTTTCTGGAAAACAAAAGGTCTGGAATTAGTATTAGCTATTTGGGTTTGATATAACTCAAAGCCATGATTTCAATGATGACTATCTGTCTGCGTGGAATTACCGAGGCCAACTTGAATAATTTACCCACTCTCAGTTGTACATGACAGAATTGGAACTGATTTCTTTGTTACACTAAGCAGGAGTCACTCAAGGTTTGCCATCTTAGTAGGAATAGGTAGTGAACTCTACAATAAGTTTATGAATTGAATGAAGTTTTTCTTCATTCTTCCTTTCATTTAGGATTCTGGCTTATATGAAAGCTCTTTTCACTCCACCATCCTAGCTTGCTTCCAGTGTTAATATTTTCGCTTGTATAATGGGTTTGGGTCCTCGTTCTCTGATAAGACGTGTATTCAAATCCTCATTTTCTGATAAAACTTATGTCCCTGGCAATCAATTCGTATTAACAGCAAGGAATATGAAGATCTCTCCATAAAGGCCAAATCAAGGTTTAGCATCTTCCTCAGTACTTTAGCACAACCAATGTCAATTGGGGAGATAGCAAGGACTTGGGATAATTGTGCCCGTGGAGTCATTTCTGAGTACGTCGAGCAAAGTGGTGGAGGAAGCTTCAGTTCCAAATACGGGACGTGGGAGAATTGCTTGACTGCAGTGTGATCGCCCGGTACCTCCCTTATGCTACAAACTTTGATTGCTTATGTATTTAATAATGGTTGTAAGGATGATGAGAAGGTAAAATGTAACTTAAATCAACTCTTGAGTGTGGGTTAGCTTCTGTAGCAAATTTGTCAAATATTCCTGACATGGCATTGTTGTGGTTTTAGTAGAGTTATGGCACATGTTTTGCTTTTCAAAGAGGTGCCTACACATTTCTCTATTTCTTTGTGGGTTAACCTTGTCAAAAAGATGTAGACCATTTGAACCAATGGGTGTGTGGACCTTTTTAACAATCTCTTATAAACTCTCCCTATCTTGAAATTAGTAACAAATACAAGTATTTATGGTAGTTTGATAAATTTATAGCGACAAATAATCTGTCATACGTAATTCTCATGTTCTCATTAGTAAGGGCTATAAGAATGATTAATCATGTCAAAGTTGTGAGCTCGCTTGCTAGCTGTTGAGATAAATGTCAAAATTACAAAATACTATTTTGACAACTAAAATGTATATGCATGTTTAAGAGTCTTGGTGAAAAAGTAATAAAGAAAATTAAACAGCCTTATGGCTTGTCCGGATTTGGGTCGTGCAAGATAAAATTAGAATTGTCTAACGAATTGTGCTTATTTGCTAATCTTAATTCCTTCAAAAATATTCGGAATTGAATTTCCGATTTGGCTATAACAAATTTATTCAGTTTTATTACTTCTAATGTCAAAAATATTTCACTGTATAAATCAGAAGTGTATATATGTGTGTCTACTTACAAATCCTAAAATCAAAATGAGTTCGTTTATGTCAGTATGTATTATTAGTATCGATGGAACGCACAGTTGCTTGTGACAAATAAAAATAAGAAATATTTGGAGGGAAAAGAAGAATGCAATAAAAATGAAATTATCTTAGAATTTAAAATTTAAGCATGACGGAAAATGATCGTTATTAATTTGCGTTGAGATGTAGAAAATACTTTAAAAGAGTTTTTTTTTTTTTTTTTTAACCTAATATGGTCATGAAAATGAGGCGTTTGGTGGAAAGAAGTGCCGCTTCTATGTCCGAGATGTTAAAATGGAAGTAACACTATTGGCAGTTTTTTTTTTCCTCCAAGAAAGGGTGCTTTTCTTATCAATTTAATTTTCGTTTGTGCAGTGGTTTATTAGTGCGGTTGTTGGAGGTTGTTTAATTAATTATTTTTTATTTTTTACATTTAAATATAGGATTATGTTATTTAATTTTTATGACCAAAATATAGTTAGTCGAGGCATTTGAATAATTGCATCAAGTATGGGTGAAAATATAGTTTTTTTTGGCATATTATGCATTAATCCATATTTGTATGATGCATTTATTCAATAAATCAAGAAAATTTTGAGAAATTATACTATATACACATGCGTATAATACTCCAACATAAGTAATTCAAATGCTTGTTATACCTGTATTTAGCTAAAAGATAGTAATGGAGTTAAGAACGGATCTAGAATTTAACCTTTGAGGACCAATGTTAAATTTTGGAGGGGTCAAATAAATTTATAATAATATATTATTACATATATTGTTAATATATAAATAATAATGTATATGTGTGCAACATGAGCCCTCCCTAGACCCCCTTCGACTAGCACACAATTTCCTTTGACTACAGAATAACTTGCCCTATCAGAATAAAAGAATAGTCACTTATCAAAAAAGTAAAATCATATTAAAAAAGTTGTATATTTTAAACTTAAAATTAAAAATTGTATTTATCATTTACTTCATTTAACAAAGAAGTAAATTTTTTTTTAATGAATTTATTGTTTTCGTATTTAACAATTTTCAATGTGAGCAAAAATTTTAGCTTCTTGAAAAAATGTATATATTGTCACAATTAAAATGTAATTTCTTCACAGTTAATTCTTTTTAATTTTTTTATTTTAACTCAATTTCTAAATTCTTTAAAATATAATTATATAGAAAATTAATTAATTAAGATTACAAATTACTAATTGCAAAATTATAATGTGTCCTAATTAAAATAATATATATTGAACATTTATATATTATTTCTTTAATGTGGAACCTATTCCACCATCTACGCCTCACCTTGATTCCCACCCCATTTCTTCCCCATGCCCTCATTAATATAGTTGTATTTATAATACAAGTATTTCACATAAGTAAAAAAAAAGTAATTACAAGCCACTAGAATATAAAGAGCCACCTCGATTGGGATAAATATTAAGTTAAATCCTTAAATGGATATAAAAACTATTATGATCCTATCAATTAGATTTAGGTTACATATTAAACCATAACAATTTTATTAAAGGTTAATTGAGTATGTTAAACTCTTAATAGAAAATAAATGTTCACGACCAACAACAAATAAATTTATTTTCATTATTTTAAGCCTTAAGAGGATGATTAGTTCCACATCTCTTCATGAATTCTTGAAGGTGACTGTAACAGTGTGAGCTAGATGATTAGTTTTATTCCATCTATATAAGCCAGGTCCAATTGGAGGTCCAATTGGGTCCAAAAATAAACTTTGAAACCTAATTAATGTTTAGCGATTAAGCCCAACCCAAGATAGGTTTAGGAATGGGTCTCGTTGCGAAAGGGCTAAGTTGGAAGGGCAAAACTATCCAATTTTGCTAAGGTTTTAGGGCAAAGAGGGGGACAACAATAAAAAACTTTAATAAATGTCATTTTCTCGCTCTAGCGTCGTTGGTGTTCCTCCTTCTTTCTTCGATGCTTCTCTCTTCTTGAAGAAACTCTTGTTGTTTGCTGCCAGGATTCCTGTTGGATGGCTTGGCAAAGTGGAAATCTTTTCCAATTAAATGGATCCTCTCGTTGTGATCTCTCTTTTGATCAGAAAATCTTATCCTTTCACCGATTGTTCTTCATGTTCTAAACCTGAAGCCTTTCCAATGATGCTTTCTTGTGGTGCGATGATGGAGTTGTGGCCTGTACCCAAATGCTACACCTATCGAAGCATCGATATAGGAGTGAAAGTGGAAGGTGGTGGAAGAGAGGGAGGAGGGAAGAATGCACATAAGTTTTTATCCCTTTCGTTTTTTGCTGTGCAAATGTTATTATTTATTCACTCATTTCCCTCCCTACGTTTCTATATAGATAAAATAAAGACATAAATGCTTCTAGATTTGCTACGATTTTCCTTATCTGGTTCTGGGTTGAGTGATAAATATTCCCTCCTTTACTATTAGTTTCCCCCATAATTGTATTATTATCACTCTCGGCTATAACTGTCCAAGGGCTCCAAATGCGAGCCACCTATATCTTTTATTTCCTATTGTTTTTTCGCTTTACTTGGTTTTATGGTTTGATTACTACTTATTCTGTGCAGATTGTGTGTTGCTGATGATGTAACTATTCTGTCTGAACTACACTGACAATCCCTCCCCTTTTAGTTAATCCTTGTTCTTAAGGATGGATGTCGGGGATTGCCATTGAATGGTTGAGAGATCCTACTTGGTGGGCTTGACGAAGTCCAAGTTAGACCAATGCACCAGAACTTGTGTGGACTAACCTATACCCATTTTTACTAACTTTTTGTTGGATATGGCAATGGGCTATAATTTGATTTCCCCTTGGTTCTTTGTATAGGGTATATTTTTGGTTGCTTGAATGAGTGGTCCAATCTTTTACTTCAACTGTGATATGTGGAACATTAGGTGTATGTTAGAGCTCTTAGGCATATCCAGTTTATAAGCTCCCTTCCAATCCTTTCAATTATACTAAAAGGTCCAAAGAATTTTGAAGTCAACTTTTGGTTGGACCTTGCACCAATAGACATTTATCTATAAGGTTGTAATTTGAGGTGTACTTGGTCACCAACCTCAAAATACTTCTCAACTTTGTTTCTGTTTGCTTAGCTTTTTATCCTTTCATCAGCCTTTATCCATCTGTCCTTTAATAGTTTAAGGGATGTTTGATGGTCCCTTATAAACTGAGTTGCTTCTTCATGGAGTGTCTCCATGGCTGACTTGAATCCATCTTGAGGTGGTTCTGTTCCATGTAGTGCCTGAAATGGTGTGGTTCTCAAATTGCTGTTGTAATTAGTGTTGTACCACCACTAGAGAAAAGAAGCCATTAAGCCCACTTCTTAGGTTTGGTCCTTGTCATGTATCTCAGATAGTGTTCCAAACATTGATTCACCCTTTTAATCTAACCATCTATTTAAGGATGGTATGAAGTCCGAGGTTTAGATTCACTCCAATGGCTTATAAAAGACACCTCCAGAATTTACTTGTAAAGACTTTATACATGTCACTTGTGATAGATTTAGGCAAACCATGTAGTTTATATACATTGTTCACATAGGCATGAGCAACTTGTACAACTGAGTAAGGATGGGCTAAAGCTATGAAATGAGCATATATACTGAGCCGATCCACTACTACCATAATGGTGTCCCTGTGTGCTAACTCGGGTGTTCCTTTTATGAAGTCCAATGTCAAGTCTTCCTATGCACCTTTAGGGATTAGTAACGGTTTAGGGATCAGTAAGGGTTGTAGGAGGCTAGTTGGATGATGATATTTTGACTTATTCTTTTGGCAAGTGTCACATTGAGACACTATGGCCTTTAACATCCTTGTAAAGTCCCTTCTAATGGAACAAAGACCTAACTCTTTCATACGTTACTAGTATTCCGGAATGTCCACCCATTAAATCACTATGCACATTTTCAATTAGTTTTTAACTCAGCTGATTATTTCGTCCCACATAGATTTTGCCTTTATATCTCAACAATCCTTGTGCATAACTATAGTTTAAGGATGACTCTTTTATTTTGTTGTATGTCCTGGATAATTTTTTGAGTCTAATCATCATGTGAGTAATTGTCCTTAACTTCTTGTGTCTAATTCGGAGTGATGATCTCTATAATTGCAAGCCCTTCACTTTCCTCCCACTTTTTGGACAAGGTATTAGCAGCTTTATTTTTCTTCCCTCTGTATTTTTGAATCTCATAATCTAATTCCCAAAGTTTGCGAGTCTTTTTTTTATCTATTGGCGTCGAAACCTGTTGATTGAGGAGAAATTTGATGCTCTCATGGTTGGTCTTCATTATTGAAGGACTAGACTCTAGATATGCCTTCATTTCCCTACAACCATAATTAGTATTTCTTCTTATATGCTGACAACCTTAGGTTCTTTTGTGCCAATACTTTATTCATGTAAGCTATTGGTTTAGAATTTGACATGAGTACTACCCTAATTCTTGTTCTATTGGCATAAGTTTTCAATACTAAGGTTTTATTATTAAACCTGGAATGACTAACATAAGGGTGTTAGTCATTGCTTCCTTGAGTGCCTTAAATAACCTTGTTGCCTTAGAGTTCCATTGAAAAAGTTTTTTTTTGAGTTAGTCAATTTTTTATTTATCTTTGTGTAATCTTTTACAAATTTGTGATAGTTACCAGTAAGTCCTAAGAAAACCCTTAGGGATTTCACAGTTTTTGGGATGGGTCAATTCACTATGGCCTCAATTTTGTCAGGATCTGTGGCCACGCCATTGTGGGAAATTACATATACTAAATATTTGACCTTAGGTTGACTGAAGGTAAACTTCCTCGTCTTAACAAAGAGTTGGTGGGATACCAATCTTTAGAATAGCAATTACAAATGTTTAAGATGTTCTTGCATAGACTTACAGTAAATTAAGATATCACCAAAATAGGCTGGAGAAAAACTTCTCAAGGAATCCAAAAGCATATCATTCATAAGACTCTAAAAAGTGTCCAGGGCATTAATAAAGTCAAAAGGCATCACCAAGAATTCATAGTGTCTATAGTGTGTCTAAAGGTTGTTTTGTAGATGATCTTCTAGCCTCATTTATATCTGATGATACCTAGACCTTAGATCTAATTTAGTGAAAAAGGTAGCACCTACTAACTTATCAATAAGATCTTAAATGATAGGATGGATTACTTGTCCTTCATTATCATGTCATTGAGTTTCCGGTAGTCAATGCACATTCTCATTGTGCTATCTTTCTTTTTGACCAAAATCATCAAGGAAGCATAAGGGCTTTGACTGGTTCTAATGATCCCTTATTTCAGCATTTCCTATGTCTATTTCTTTATTTCACCATTTTCATGGCAATCATGCCTGTATGGTCTTAGGTTTTGGATTTGACATTAGGTCTTAATGTATTTTATGGTCATGGTTTCTAGGTGAAGATAATTAGGTTGGTTCAGCAAAAATTGTAATGTATTTTTATAGAATTGGCTTAATAAGGTCAGGGGTGTGGGATTCAATTAGTTCTAACTAAATTTATCGTAATTGGGTTTCTGATTCCTCTATGTGGGGTTGGAACAAGTTGTTGGATGTTTTGTGGCAAGTGATCCTATATATAGGTTCTGTGGTTTGCCCTTTAGAATGTTCAAGTTGCAATGTGAGTAAATTAAAATCAAATGTAACTGGATGTTCAATCTTTAGCTAGTCAACGCCTAGGATCATGTCATAGTTAATTTGAGTATTATAATGTTTGCAATAAAAGTCCTTCCCTGCATCCTCCATTGAAGTCTCCCACACTCCAAATACTCAAGACCTTGTTCCCATTTGCTATTGTCACAATCAAAGGATGGGTATGAGTAGCATCAATTCCAGTCCCAACAAGTGCTTTGGAGTCGATAAAGCTATTTGTGCTTCGTGTGTCCACCAAAATCACAACTGATTTCCCGTGTAAAATTGTCCTTATTTTCAATGCCTTGGTTGCTGAACTCGCAACTACTTAACAGTGTGTTTAAAATAACTTCCTTTTATGTATCAACCTCTTTTGAACTGGGTTCAATCTCTTTCCCACCAATTTCATCATTTGGCTACAGTTCCTCTCTTTCTATAAGGTTTAGGTTTCATTCCTTGCAACAGTGGCCTGGGTTCCACTAGTCACCACACTTAAAACAAAGGCCTTTCTTGATCTCGTTTCCTTTCCTTTCTTGTGGTTTGACCACTGTTTGTGGGTAGTTGTCCTGCTAGCATGGATGTTCGATCGAGTAGGATTCCTGTATTTTTTTAGGGCTTCTAATAGCTTCTTTTCATGTTTCGCAAGTGAAAAGGCCTCCTCCAACGATTGGGGATTTGAACATTATCACTATGTGGTGGATGTCCTCATTTTAACCATTGATAAAATTGTGTAAAAAATGATAATCCGTTAACAATCGATTGAATTCTAACATGTTGGCTCATAAATCTTCAAGTGTCTCAATATATTTTAGGATTCTTCCTCCTATTTTAACTTGTTAAAAATTTCAATAATGTGTCTAAGATCTTGTTTGTCATACTAGCCAAAAGTGCACATTTCAATTCATCCCAACTTGCACAAAACTTTCCCATGAGAAAGTTAAGAAACCAGCGTTTGACTTTCTCGTCAAAGTATAGCACTACTTGAACATTCTCCTCATTTGGACTAATATTGAAAGTAGTGTGGACACTTCCTTATCCAAAATCTAGCATTATTTCCATTGAATTGTGTGAGCTTGATTTTAGGTTTGGGCTAGAAGTGGTTTCTAGCTGGTCTTGTATAGTGGAACTGACTGAATTTAGTTGTCTTAGTATGTGCTATTTGTTGTGTTGGAATCCCCCATAGGGCAAAACTTTGTGGGGAATGGGGCAAAATACCCTTTACGTTGAGAAGGATCCTTCTCCAATTGGTGGATGCGATGTGGATTACCTTTTACTTATCATCTGAACACCTGCTACTTGGCCCATTTTGCTTTCGGCAATTGATTAGGATTCTTGAATTTTCTGTTGAACTTATTTAAGTTTAACCTCCATTTTATTTTCCATTCTATTCTCCAAAGCCTAGATTTGTTTGTTACTGCTTTTTTCTATCATTTTTAGTGAACTTGTTTTAGCCAATTTGAGATACTGAGGAAAGTGCAATGAACACCACTTGTAACAATATGTACTAGATGATGATTTCTATGCAGTCTATATAAGACTGGCCCAACTGGGTTGGGAAATAAACTCTGAGGCCCAATTAATGTTTACTGATTAAGCCCTGCCCGGGTAGGTTTTAGAGTGGGTTTTATTATGAAATGGCTAAGTTGTAGGGGCAACACTGTCCAATTTTGCTAAGGTTTATGGGCAAAGAAGGGACAACAATAAAAAACTTTAATAAATGCCTTTTTTGTACTACCCCGCCATCGGTATTCCTCCGTCTTTCTTCGATGTTTCTGTCTTCTTGCTGAAACCCTTGTCGTTGGCTGCTGGAATTCCTGTTCGATGGCTTAGCAAACTGGCAATCCTCTTTATTTAACTGAATCATCTCACCATGATATCTCTTTTGATTGGAAACTTCTACCCTTTTACCAATTATTTTTTGTGTTTTGAACCTGAAGCCTTCCCAATAATACTTCCTTATGGTGCGATGATGGAGTTGTGACTGTTACCCAAATGCTACACTTATCTGAGCACCGATACGTGAGGAAAGGTGGAAGGTGGGGAAGAATAGAAAATAGAAGGGGAGTAAGGAAAAGTGAAGAGAGCAGTAGACAAAAGAGGAATAGAGGAAAGAGGGAAGAATGCAGGAAAGTTTTTATTCCTTATGTTTTCTGTTCTACAAATTTTATTCACTTAATTTCTCGCCCATGTTTCTATATAACATAAAACAAAGAAATAAATGCTTCCAAATTTGTTGCGATTTTCCTTCTCTGGTTTGAGTGGCAGATATTCCCTTTTTTATTGCCGTCGACTCTCTTATAAATGTATTATTATCATCATCCCCACTGCAACTGTCCAAGGGTTCCACATGTGAGCCACCTGTATCTTTTATTTCTTACTGCTTTTCTGCTTTACTCACTTTTATAGTTTAATTGTTGCTTATTATGTGTGGATTATGTGTTGCTGATGGTGTAACTGTTCTGTCTGAGTTGTATTGTGACAGTGACTTGGTGGGATAATGGAGACTTTAAGTCTTTTGGGAATAGTAGAAAATATTAAAAGTTTTAATTAAGGAATTTTAATACTTGAATTAAAGAAACTCAGAGTAAATTAGGCGATGAAGTTCATCTTTATGGGCGACACATGAATTGATTGTAAGTATTTCTAAGCCACCCATTGTAAGAATATCATTGTATTATTTTTTTTCAAGATAAAACATATTGTGGATTTTAAGTATCCGCTTTATATGGTTTTAGTATTTTAATTTTTTTTGGAACTTCTCATTACACATCTACTATTAACTTCATTAACACTGGAATTGTACATCTAGTTTTGATCTTCATTCTCTTCCCTGAAGTTCCCAAAGTTTTTCTATTCATTATCTGAAAATACAAGTGTATTCAGTGAGCACTGTTGTAAATGGCATGCCATGACGCGTGCCATGGCGAATGGCGCTGATGGCGCAAGATCTGCTCCATTCAATGAAGAAGGCGCACGCCTTCTCTCTAGCGCACCATAGGCGGTCGCCAGAGTGTAGTTTCCCTTGGTGATCTAGCGCGCCAGAGAGAAGTCGTGCATAGGGAAGGTTTGTAGGGAAGAATAAACACGCTTGTATGCCTCGATCCTAATTTCATAGCGTTGTTCAACACGGTTGCCAAACACAGCCTTGTTCGCCTCGATCGCTTGATCCACCTGGGTCTGCGTCTGCGTTGCATCTGTGACTGCGAACGGCTGTCTATGTCTGGACATGCGTTTGTGAACGGTTGTCCGCGTTTGGGTCTGGGTTTTCGGTCGTCTGCGTCGCGTCTGGGTCTGGGTTTTCGGCCGTCTGCGTCGTGTCTGGGTTTGGGTTTTCGTGCGAGCCGCACTTTCGACCGAACGCCGTCTACGTCACGTCTGGGTTTGTGCGAGCCGTCTGCGTCTGCGTCTGGGTTTGTGCGAGCCACAGTTTCGATCGAGCTACCTTCAACCGAGTAGTGGGCAGTAAGGTGTGTTTGTTTCAGTAATTTCTGTGTTGCAGATTTAGGGTCTGGGCAATAGCACTGTAAGTATTTTTTTTTTTTAAGTTTTGTTTATTTCTGTTATTTTTTGAAATGTGTTTGAAATATTTTGCGCTGATTCATTGTGTAAGTTTATAAAGGATTTTTTGTTATATTTTGGCAGCAATTGAATTTGTTATATTCTGCGCCGATTTATTGTACCGTATCAAGATGTCGATTTCTAATGTGTCGAATTCAAATCGAAAGGACCCACCTTGGAATTATGTTACATTAATCGATCCAAAAAACACAAGCGATGTCAAATGTGTTTTTTGTGATAAAGTTTCCAAAGGGGGGATCACACGGCACAAACAACACCTTGTTGGGGGCTTTCGAAATACAAAGGCGTGTTCAGAATGTCGCGAGCATGTAAAGAAAAAGATTAGAAATTTAATGGAAAAGAAGAAAGACTTGAAAAATCAAATTGATGCAAATCCTCATTTTGATTTAGTGGCTGAGGAATTTGAGGAGGAGGATGAATACAATGAAGACTTGAGCATTGGCAAGCGTCCATCTACTGGTTCATCTAGTGCATCAACTAAGAAAATGAAGTAGATGGGCCCCATTGACATGTTTTTTATGCGTGATACTACTGAGACACTAAAACGTAACAGTAGTAAGGGAAAAATTTTAAAGTTTGATGAAGCTACAAAAATAAAGAGAGAGCATATGGTGCAATGGTTAGCACGGTGGGCTTATGACAACATGCTACCTTTTAATGTTGTCAATTCTGATACTTTTGGGCAAATGTTAGAAGCTTGTTTTCAGTGTGATCTTAGCACCAAGCCACCAACTTATCACGAGTTGAGGGTGACTTGTTTGAAAAAAGAGTTGGAACACACGAGTGGTCTTTTGAAGACTCATGACGAGGCAGTGGCCAAAATATGGTTGTTCATTGATGGCAGATGGACTGATAAAAAGAATAGGACATTGATTAATTTTTTGGTGAATTGTCCAAAAGGGAGCAAATTTATTGAATCGGTCGATGCTTCGTAGTATTCTCATATTGGTGAGAAATTGTGCGAGTTATTATCAAAATACATTGAACAGATTGGTGAGAAAAATGTAGTGCAAGTAGTTACTGATAGTGCGAGCGCAAATGTTGTTGCTGGTAAGAAAATTTCAATGCATTTAATTCTGTTATTTATTTTACTTACATTAGTAATTATTTATGAAATATTAATTTTTATATTTTTTTGAATCAATAGGAAGACTTTTAGATGCTAAATATAAGCATTTGTTCTGGACTCCTTGCGCCGCTCATTGCATAGATCTTATTTTTGAAGACGTCTTCAAAGTAGAAACTTTGAAGAAGACGTATGAGCAAACAATGATGACCAATGGATATATATATATAATAAGCCCAATCTCCTAAACATGATGAGAGAGTTCACTAAACAAAATGAGATGGTTCGAGCAGGGAAGACCAGTTTTGCCACTGTCTTTTTAATTTTGAAGCATTTTCAAGTAGAGAAAACAAATTTGAGAAATATGTTTACTTCAAAATAGTGGGTTGAGTGCAAATATTCAAAAGAGACACAAGGTAAGTTGGTGGCGAGTGTGATATTGATGTCTTCATTTTGAAAAATTATTGTCTATGCACTCAAAATTGGTCGGCCATTATTAGCTGCGTTACGATTGGTGGATGGTGAAGCTAAACCTCCAATGGGATATATATATATATATATATATATATATGAGGCTATAGATAGGGCTAAAGAAGCAATAATTGCCTCATTTAACAACAATGAAGAAAAATATAAGAACATATTTAAGATTATTGATAGGAGATGGGAGATGCAACTTCATAGGCCTTTACATGCAGCAAGTTATTTTTTGAATCTAGAATTCTTTTATGAAAACCCCAATGTTGAAAATGATCCAGAGATTACAAATGGCTTGCACAAATGCATAGAAAAGTTGTTTTTCAGATGATGTACAAGATAAGATTTATCAGGAGCTCTCTTTGTACAGAAATGCTGAAGGCCAATTTGGATTTGCACTGGCTGTTAGACCAAGAAAATTAAGAGCATTAGGTATTTATTATATAAAATTAAATATATTTATTGTTTCATAGAACGATAAATAACTACTGTATGTTGATATTTGTTTTGTTAAGCCGAATGGTGGAAAGATTTTAGAAACAACACTCTAAATTTTCAAACCTTCGTAATTAGAGTTCTTAGTCTTACTTGCAATGCATCAGGTTGTGAAAGGAATTGGAGTGTATTTGAAAATGTAAGTATATAATTTATATGTGTCCACAAATATTATTATTTCATTAATAAAATATTTTAATTTAAAGTTTAATTTTTACAGCTTCACTCCAAGAAGAGGAATAAATTGGCTCAAAAGTGCATAAATGATTTGTTTTATATCAAATATAACCAAGCTTTGAGACGTTGTTTTGAAAAACATCATGAACTTTATCCTATCAGTTTGGAGAATGTTGATGAATCTAATGAATGGTTACTTAAAAAATTGGATTCAAATGAAGACACCTTTGTGCATGAAGGTGATGACTTAACTTAGGGTGATGTTGCTAGAGCTTCTGAGGTTGAAGAAGAAGCATATGATTTTTGATCTAGAGCAACGACAAGGGCAGGATCAAGTTCAAGAGGCGTTATATCTAAATATAGAACATATCAATTAGTGGATAGAGATGATGAAGAAGACGCTTATGAGGAGAATGAGCTTGAGTTTCAATCTGATGATGGGAATAAAGATAAAAATGATGTGGAGAGTGATTGTGATTTTTTTTATATTGATGATTAACATTTGTGATATTTACATAATTTATAATGTTTATTTGATTATATTTTGAACTTGAAATGCTGGTTGTCAAATTTTATTAAGATGATTTGTAGTTGACGCTTGAAAGTTGAAATAAATTATATATGCATTTATCAATGCTATTTGCTTTTTTGAATTAAAGTTGATTTTTTAATGGTTATTTTATATTTCAAAGATATATATTAAAGGCATAAATATTTTTAATTAATTTGATTTAATGTGCGCCATATTTCAAAATGGCGCACGCCATGCGCCATGGCTCCAGTAGAAGTTGGCGCCACGTCGCGATATTTGCCTTTCAGAACTATGTCAGTGAGAAAATTATTGAACAGACAAGAAAGTGACGAATTATTATACATTTTAGCACATAATGAATAAGAGCCTTGTTGTGCATCAAGTAAAAATAATCAAAAATATTATTTTGTAGGACCTTTTTCTGAAGTAATTCTAGTTCTACTTTTAATGATAGAAATGGTTATATAATGTTGCTTTATTTATGTCATATTCGACAGTTGATTGCAATAAAAATTAAACCATCAAGTTTTACTATGAACAAAACCTAATAGCCAGCACATAATGCTATTAAATGGATAAATGCTCATGCACTTTGAGAAAATGATACTAATAACATATCTATATGTAGTCTATTATGAAGAAAATAATTTTTTTTACACAATGTAAAATTACAACATAACCTATATTTTAAGTTCTTTTTATTTTTTTATATCTTTTTCTTTGTACTGGTTATTTTGACTTATTAATTTAGTTTGTATCATTTTTTAAATTCTCTCTCTTTTTAAATTCTTTGAACTATCTTTATTTTCTTATTTTAAATAATATTTAGATTTAGATTTAAAATAGTTTTATTTTTATTATTTAAAATGTAATAATGTTATAATTTAAAAATAAACATAGAATATGCGACTTTTCTGTATTTAATATTCTAAGTGTTAGTTGTGTAATAAAGGCATGTGTCGTGCTTTATTTATGTGGTAAGTAAGGTTGAGGACAATGTTGTCTTACTTTAAATTCCAATTCCACAAAGGGGATTGATTATTGCCCTGATTATTTTACTCAAAACAAAATTTCCCAGAGCCTTGAAACACGGACTAATGCATGGGATTAGTCATGGCATTGCAGTTTTTCCACAAATTGCCAAATATAAATGGAAATAATGTACTAGCCACAGAGACAATTTTCCAAGCATTGGCCCATATCGTATTATTTTAATTATTATGTCGATCAAACGATTGGAAATTAAATAGTGGGGGTAATTGTATATATAATGCATGTGTGTGGTACTAAAGTTTCTGTACAAGACGACATCAAATTATATGTGAACTATTTTATTTGACAGAATTAATTATGGCATTGGTATGGTCATTACACCACACCCTACACATCGCAATTATTATCTGACAATAGGGCATGACCTATATTAATTAGCGGTGTGGCCGTCTAGATTTTGCCAAGGATTTGCAACAGAGTATACCCTAAATATCTTCATAAATGAACTTGATGTGTCGGGGAAGAAGGGAGATTGAGTTGGAAGACTAAAAATATGTAAGAGTGATAAACATATTGGTGTCGTTTGTGAGAAATATAGGAAGTTAAAGACTTATTAATGCAGGAGCAAGGAAGGGGGCAGCGGCGGAAGTGGAGGATGAAACCCCTTTTTCATGAAATCTACCAGTTAGGGCTTGTGATATCTAGAAGAGCAAGAGACGAAAGCAGGAGGGATAGTGCCGTTGTCACTGCAACAAACAACTTGATTAGGGTGCTACACTATGTAAGCAAAAAACAGAAATAATTTCAAAAGAAATGACAAAAAGTAAATGAAAGTCAAGTAGTGATCAGAAGCTATACAGTGGAGAAGAAAAGAAGGCTCTCATGGAGGATATAAAGAAAAAGAATATCTAACTTATATGAGCAGATAGAAGATAGAAGATAGAAGAGAAGAGGAAGCAGCCTAAGGGACGCACGCCAAAGGATGTTATTCCATTCTGGCTGACCAGTTGTTTGAAAATTTTAAACAAATAAATCTTCCGAAGTACAATAGGACTTCAAATCCAGTAGAGCATCTAAGCTAAATTTAGAAGCCAAGTGTTATTGTATCAATATATTGATGGAATAAAATGTAGAGTATTTGTTACTATATTAGGAGGATTGGCACAAAAATAGATCAATCAATTACTAGCGGGAGTACTTAGGAATTTTCAAGACCTTTCTTCATTTTTCTTACATCAATTCGCTAGCTATAAGAAACATGGACATTAATGTCAATTTTTATCATGAGACAAACTAGTAATGAATCTTTTGAAGGATTATGTGAAGATATCTTTAGGGGCAGCGTTGGAGACATTGTCAGCTACACAGGAAGTGTTAGCAAGTCCTTTTGTGCAAGGATTGAAAGACGGAGATTTTTTTGATCTTTAACGAAGAAGTCTTTTAAAAATTTCGATAAGGCATTGGTTAATGCTAAGAAATACATAAATATGGAGAAAGTTTGGAAAGAAAGGAAAGCAAAAAGGAGGACAATACAGGTAGCATGAAAAGAGATGCGGATTACTTTAGCCCGGCCTGTCACAGAACCAAGTCTGCCTCTAATAGGGACGAAAATAAAGTTCGCCTCGTGGGACCAAAAAGAGATGAAACTAAGTCTACCACTATACTGTCAAAAAATCAAATTTGCCTCGAGTGGGACGATAATAAAGTTCGCCTCGAGTAGGAACAAAAATGGGATGAAACTAAATTCACTACTGTGTTGTCACAAAATCAAGTTCGCCTTAAGTAAAGATAAAATGGGACTAACAAAATATGGTGACTCCTCCCACGATCAAACAAAAGAAAAGGGCTTTATCTGACAAAAACATCAAAGGAAAGTATCATATTCTTCTTCCTCATATATCTCTCTGCCTATAGACACAAATACATGTAAATTCACACACGCGTATTTTCTTACACATAATTTTTTTGTCTTAAGGTAATCTACGTTTAGGTGTGCCCTCAAAAGCACTTGTGGAAAAGCTACACTTCAGCTATTCTTGCTTCATCGACCTTGGCTCTAAAATTGATTCGAGAAATCCATGGAATTGATTTGACTGCCTCAAGGCCAGAACTCATGACAATTTGAAACATGTGAAATTTTTGTGAAAATAAGATGATAAAGCTTGGAGCTTGAAGAAGAGGGTAAAACATGTCTCGAATTTTAGTTCGGCAAGGTTCTGCTATAGGCTACTGGAATTGGTAATGTGAAAGATGTTCGTTTGGTCCAAGAATTTGAACATGGCGATGGGCGCCGAGGTCAGGCGCCGGGTGCTAAGGTCGAGGGTGGCGACGGGCGTTGAGGTTGGGTATCGGGTTCTGAGGACAGGCCGGGCGCTGATACTGGCCAAGAAAATTAGCCATGGGTTGATGACTAACGTGTGGCAGTTAATGAAGTGTGAACCGATCTGAGCTAAGGTGCTTGGAACAATCAAGGAGGCGCTGAAGCTCTTCTAAGCAACTGAACAAAGAATTAAAGTCAAGCAATGGCCATCAATCATCGAGCTGATAACCCGAGCTATGAAAATTAACCACAGATGTGCCAAAGTTGTACCAAAAGCAAAGCTTTTTCCAAGAAGCGTAGTAACCATACCACCAAACTTCGAATTGATCTATGGCATCAAACATCTTCCAGTAACCAAAGACAAGTAGAGTGTCATTTGAAAAAGGTTAGCTTTCCAGATACAGGCAGTAGTGCAGCTGAGGGCGACCGAGCTAAAACAGTTCTCTCCAAAAATTGAGGCAGTGGCATGACCGAAGCTTACCGAGTTGAAGCATTCGAAGCGGCGCAACTGGGAACTGACTAAACCCAAGCAGTAGCGCAATTGGAGTTGACCAAGTTGGGACGGATCCTGAAAAAAAAAAAATACAAAAAAAAAGCCACAGGCGATGGCACAATCAAAAGAGAGCCGAGGAGAATTCCTTTCCAAAAAACCAAATCCCAGACAAATACGTATGCCAGAATAAAGACCAACCGAAAACACCCTGCCTAAAGACCGAGCCGAGCTGATGATCGATTTGCAGCGCCGGGTTTCGTCCAATGACCCAGCCAACCTGATGATCTGTGAAGCCCCTTCAGTGACCGAGCCCAGCGGACAGCCGATCTGAGGAATGGGTGACGAATGCCCGACTAGGGAACAACTGACCTCGGGTGACAGCAAGAGAAATATGATCTACCTGGAGCAAATTCCTTCAGCAGCCGACCGACCTGGCGGAAGTGGGGGATGAAACCCTTTTTTTAATGAAACCCACCAGTTAGGGCTTGCGATATCCAGAAGAGCAAGAGACAAAAGCAAGGGGGATAGTGTCGTTGTCAGTGCAACAACTTAACAAGACATTGGAAGGGAAGGATGGCAAGCTGCGGTGCGGATGACCGAACTTCTTCAACAACACGAGCGTTGGTAGGAAAGAATGGCAAGCTATGCTGTGGGTGATCGAGCTGAGCGAATTCTTTCAATGAACGAACTCGAGTCGTGGAAGTAAAGGAGGGTGGGTAGAAGACGATCGACCTGAAGTGCTGTGTTTGACGTGCAGGACGTGTTTGGATGTGGCTATTTGGATTGTGGGCTGAAGTAAATATTAGTCGACCTAAAGTATTGTGCTTGGCACTGAACAATGTAGGCGTGTTTGGAGGTGGCTATTTAGATTTAACCCACAAAATAGGCTGAATTAATTATTAGACAACCTAGCCGAAGTGCCAGGCGTGGCTCTGAACAGTGCTTCCCCTTATAAAGGCAAATATTGGATGGCATGCGTTGGACATCGGCGGGGAAGTAGTGATATATTAATTACACCATACATTATACTTGTGCCTCGCTATTATTATCTTATTTATTGTAATGCGTACGAGAATAGATAATAGGATTAACTTATGCTAGTTAGCGGTATGGTCACTTAAATTTTGTACACAATTTATGGCACGGTATATTCCTAAAATCTCTATAAATATACTTGATGTGTTGGGGAGAAAATGAGATCGAGTTAGAAGATTAAAAATACATATAGTGATAAATAGGGAGTAGTATATTACTTGCGATCTTTACAAGGCAAACTTTGATATTTCCATCAAGCCCAGCTAAATTCTCAAATAATAAAGGAGATAGTATTATTGTAAATATTTTTTTAACAAAAGAAGAGTAAATAGTCCTAAGCCAATTAAAATATTGATGCATAATACAAATATCTATATATGTTAATAAGTACTTATTGTATATTATAAACGTGACTTTTAGAATATTAAAATTACAGTCTGGTATTTTTTTCTAAGCATAATATATTGTCATTTCATATCTCATTGTATATCGAGACTTCTAAACAAAATATGTTAAAAATATATAGTATTTTCAAATGATATATCTTATATAAAAGATACTTAAACTATTTGTTCGACTTCTATCCATTTATACAATTCATCACTACTTACAAAACATGTTCATTCGAATAATCCCTTAAAAATAACTTATTGTATCAGTTGTTAACAAATAAATGGTATATTACTATTATCCTTAGCTTTACAACGAAGTGAGATGAAAGTATTTACAGGTTGGTTTGTGTATTTTTTGAATGCTTGAGTATTTTATAAATAGTGTAAAATGTTTGATCTATTTTGTTTAATAAGAGAGTCGGTGGAATTTTTTTTATCAATATAACATTAGATAATGATCGATGATGTTTATATAAGGTAATGATTCACTTTTAAGATATAAACATATATGTCTATAGTATATTTTAAGGGTATAGACTCTTTTTTTTGTTGCATAATGTTAAATTATAATATGGCATTCCCTCTTTATATATATATATATATATATATATATATATATTTTACTTCCTTCAATTTTCATTTATACCATTCTCTTCTCTCCATTTTAAATATAGTATTTTTTATTTTTTCTCTAAAATTTAATTTAATTTATTTATTATTTATCCCCCTTTTCCAAATTTTCCCTTTTAATCTATACATAATATAGAATTTAAATTTAAATCATATTATTGATCTATTTATATAATTACGCACACATTAAGTACTGTGTATTTAGTTACTAGTATTTTAGTATGTGTATCCATAGATAATGCTTTGATTTTAGATATAGATACCGGTTGAATTTTTTTAATAATAGCATATATACATTTGTCTTGTATATGTATGTACGTACGTATATTAGAATTTTATATATTTGGTTTGTATTTTGTGTGTGTACTGTTGGGAATGGAACCACACCAAGTGTAGGGATCTTGAGTAATAACACCGTATTGCCTCATTGGTACCATATCTGGAGAAAAGTGAAATTACCCTCTTATCCCCATACTTGTCCACTCTTGAATGTAGTTATCTGAATAAGCCAACAGTTTCTTCTCATATTCCTTTATTTCTGCCTCGACCGCGCTTGATCTTCAACTGCTTCGTGGCCAGGAATTAGCCCCATCAAAATTTGCTTTACGCACAAATCTTTGGTTTGATGCACGCACATGGAACATGGTGGTGGAGACAAAATAGTGGCAAAAGATTTGAAGGCAGACCAGAATCCTGGTACGTGAAAAAGGGGATTCAGTTACCTGTCACAATCAGGTCCTTCGTAAAATTCCCTAACCAGCCAAAACACTTGCTTAGGTTTCATCCCAATTCCCTCATTTTATATTCAAATGTTTGCTGCGATTTGTGGGATGTGAAGTCATGAAAGCTCAGCCAGGCTTTAAAATTATCAGCGTTTCAACTACAGCTTGTGGACCAGTATATCAAAAGGAAAGATAAAGTAGCATCTATCTGAATATTCTCTTTTCATCAAGGGTTCCTCAAGATTCAAGAGACACTCCCACGTCTCCTTTCTCTAGAAGCCCTAATTATCAACCATCCCATTGTTGGGTTTTGAGGCAAGTAGTCTTCTGATCATTGTTTGCATGAGTTTTTGTTCAATCCTCTATCCTTTTTCACTCTCTCATCCATAGTAAAATTTGTATGTACGTGTTGATAACGAGTTGGAAATTAAACATGCGCAGATAATGTCAAGGGGAGGAGGTGATCATCAGAAGGTGGTGGTGATGCCAACATGCATGGATGTGAGTTCGAGTGGGATCAAATGGCTGCCGAGTGCCTTGTCTCTCTTCCCTGGAGATGAACTCATACTACTGGGACTTCTTCACCTCATTCATCCTCCTACCTTGTCTCTCACTGCTGTCGCAAAACTCCTGTGTAAGCATTGATCACACCTCATCACTTGCATAATTGATTGATTAATTAAATGTATTCTTTCGAAAGATGTATCCTGGCCATAATAATTAGTTGCATGATTCTGTCTGGAGGTGTATGTGATAATGATTTATGTATGATGCAAAATCTTAGTGATATGTGTAATTTTCGTATGTATTAATTAGGCTTGAACGTGCACTTAAAAGCTCTTCTTGAAAAGACTTACAGATTTTTCTGACTTAACTTCATGGTCCTGAAACTCTATTTTAATTTTGATCATGTTAATTAATAAAATGTCATACCAGCATCTTATAAGCTTGAGGGACTTATATTTAAAATAAAATCTAACTTCTTGTACGCTTAAAAAAATATTTAACATGTAGGAGTTTGTAAAATGTTTTAAATAAAAAATTAATCAAACACCCTCTTTACTAAATGGCAAGCATGTTAGCATTTGCACGATAAATTTTTTTAAAACTGAATTTGTATTATTCGTTCATATTCTAAGGAAATAGGAAAATAAAATATAATTATGTGCCTGGCTTACTCTTTTCTTGTCATTCACACAGTCGATGAGATCAAGACAACCGTATCGATGATGACTTGAGACTTAGTAAAGATGCATGAGCAATATATATATATTTAAAATTGAGAATTCACTTTATATTTAACTTAAAAAAGGTCACATCACTATTAAGATTTTTTTTTTTGCTATATATATGATGTGTGTGTGTGTATTTAAAAATATAAAATAAAATATATCAACTTATAAATTAGAAACATCAAGCAATCGCATGATTTCTTTATGATACATCTTCAACAAAAGTGTAGGTCATCGGACCATATCTAGTGGATACAAAAACAACTCGTGGGCCGTACAACTTGAACAAAGCAACATAAATTATTGTTTATTGACATTAATTTCAATTTTTTCAGTGGGAAATAAAGGTAAAGAGGATCCCAAGAAGATAAGCGCGTCAACAAGAAATTTTGCACAGGAAGAGCAGTGAAGAAAGAAGGAAGAATATAAGCAAAATGCAGGGATAATTCAGCTGCAGAAATTGTGTGAAACTGAAAAGGTTAGTATATATGTCACTAATATTATTGACTACATTTATTAATTTAATTGTTTGGTTTAGGTTCAGAATTCCGCATTATTTAGATTTTTATATGGTTCACAAAAATGACCATTATTAACTGATTTAGGAAATTATCCGAGCTTATGCAAAATTTAATATGTAACCTATCATTCTTATTTAAAGAATAATTAAAAAATAGAAGGAAGATTTGCTTGACATACTTAAAACAATAATACAAAGATTATTGAAATCAATAAAGTCAATAAATAATTATGCTTGATTATTGCTTTTCCTTGCTAGAAAATTATCTAAAGGATAAATGCATGTAACATTTTTAAACATAACATGGAATTCATCAAATTCTAAAATCACGATCGGACACGCATCAATGATGAAATCTTGAATACAACATTTTTATCAATAAACAACGTCCAAAAACCATTACATATTCTATTGAAATTGTTGCACAAAGTTTTACAACAGTTTTGCTTGAAATTGTTGCACAAAGTTTTACAACAGTTTTGCAACACTTTTGAGGCAAAGCCGAAAATGCCGTTATTTTAGATATTATAAAACGATTTTTTAAAATAATTGCAACATTTACAAGTAATGTTTTTGAATTTTTCAACATTTATTTTTTTAATAAGTCAAATTTTAATTAACACTTTTAACAGCTTATACAATATTTTTTGAAACAGTAGCAACAATTTTAAGAATTTAAGCAACTCACCCTATAAGTTCATGTTATCATTGTTATGTTGTAACGCAACAATTTTAATTCTTTAAGCAATGGTTTATAATCATTGTAATTTTAAAAAATAATTTCAATATTTTAAACAACGATTTTGATCAGTCAATTGACAACATATCACAACTTTTGATAAAAAAATATTTCCTTAAATTACTTTAAACATTGAGTTTAACCTGGCTAATTTCACATTTCGATCATATAATTAATTAATCACATATTAACACAACATAAAGTAATAAAACCAACATATTCAACACATCAATAAATAAGTAAAAAGTATTACAATACGAGTTTAGACATCAAAATACAATTAATTTTCATAAATCTTCAAGTTAATGTTAAGCACTCATAATAATATTATTACAAGAGTGCACACAAAAGTATTAAATAAGACTGCAAGTTTTCAAATGTCAAATTTACAATCTTTATTATGTTCATTAATTTTTCATGTTAAAATTATGTAAGATTTTCATCTATATCTTCAGTACTATCTGCATTCTCGTCTTGATTATCTTTATCATTTGCATTAATTCCTTGAAGGCATCTCCAACATTTTTTAGATAGTGACATATAGACAAAGACATATAATTTTAGCGTACCTATTTCTCCCAAATAAATATAATTGTACATCATCACCTATATAATCTAAATGTTAACATTACAACAAATGTGTCATATCACAAGTTCACTGAAACACATTATGAACATAATAAAATAACAGCCACAAATTAATTCTGTAATCATCATGCCATTAAGATTTTATTTTTCTTCCTTTGTTTGTAAATTATAAATAATGATCAAAATTAGTTGCTCTTACTGTCTAATACAATGGACAAATTACTTTTTACTAAACTCATATTTTCTCCAATAAATGAATTAATGAATGCTAAACAAAACCATAGGAATCTTTAAATATATCTTCTCAATATTTGTAACTTATGTCGAGATGACAGATGAACCAATATTTGTTGCTGCCACATTCAATACGCTAGTATTAACTAAATATGTTACCATCAACGAAGCTAAGACATTAATATCGATTTTCAAACTGAGATTTTGTTGTACTAGCTAACTCACAAATCTTGTTAGCTTTTTCATTTGCTTTTGCATGGTTTGTGGAAGGCCCTCTTATTTGGTCACACTATGTTCATTCTTTCTTCTTAACAGTCTAATTTTTGAAATTTTTTTAAACTTGTTGGAATGACATTCTTTCCAAAACAATGAACTTGTCTAGGCTTCTCTTTCACAAATATAATCTAGAAGGGATCGGTAATACCATTTCCAGATGATTGAAATTGTCAACAAGAATAAGTAATATGAAAACTTTAAGTAATACTATTAACACTTTATACATTACTTTTGATCAAATTTGCAACACTTTTAGAAAAAATAATAACAATTTTAAGAAACAATTTCAATATTTTAAGTAACGATTTAGATCATGTCAACTGACTACATATCACAACTTTTTGTAAAAAAATATTTCTTCAAATCACTTTAATCATTAAGTTTAACCTTGTCAATTTCACATTTCAATTCATGTGATTAACTAACATACAATTTTAGCATACCTAGTTCTCCTAAATAGATATAATTGTACATCTTCACTTATATAATCTAAAGACTGCAAAAGGTATCATAATCAATTTCACAACACCGCCATATATTCAATTAAATGTCAACATTACAACAAATATGTGTCATATCATATTCACTTAAACAAATGATGAAAGTAAAATAACATAACAACCAAAACTTATTTCTGTAATAGTAAGCCGTTACGATTTCATTTTTCTTCCTTTGTTTGTAATTATAAATAATGATCAAAATTAGTTGCTCCTACAGTCTAATATAATGGATAAATTACTCTTGACTAAACTCATTTTTTCTCCGATAAATGAATGGATGCTAAACAAAACCACAGGAATCTTTAAATATACCTTCTCAATATTTGTAATTTGAGTTGAAGCGGCAAATGAACCAACATTTGTTGCTATCACATTCAGTGTGCTAGTATCGATTGCAAATGTTACCTAAAACAAAGCTAAGACATTAGCATCCACTTTCAAACCAAGATTTTATTATATTAGCTGACTGACAAATCTTGCTAGCTTTTCCATTTGCTTTTGCATGGTTTATACACTAAAATATACACTAAAATAATTATAATATAAACTAAAATTTAAAAACAAACAAAACCCATAAAACTTTCAATACAAAATATAAATAGAAAAAACAAATTATAATAACACTTCAATGCAAAATATAAACAGAAAAAACAAATTAAAATGGATCGAAATGAGTGCAACCATGATGTGAATTCCAAATGTGTCCAACCAAAAGAACATAGATATCACTAACTATGATAAAATAAGAAAAATGGAATCTCCAATTTGTTTACTGGAATAAATAAAATATAGCCTGGTCAGATCCAATGGGTCAGTCTACCTATTCAAGTAAATGAAATTTTCGTCCTACTCAAAGTACTATATTTCATAGATCGAGTTGGGTTTTCATTCACTCTCAAACTTACAATTCTACCCACCATGCCAAAAAATTTACAAACAGATAAAAATATGCTTCAAGATGCGAGATACTTCAAAATATTTTGTACGTACATGTATACACGTAAGCTTTATAGGCTCAGATGAGCAAGGCGACAGTCATATCCAAGCCACACATTTAGACCACCAGCAGCCACAAAACCGGGCAGTCCAAATGGGCAAAAGAATCTGCCATACTCTTTCCTCATGTAGTCACAAACATATATGCAGAGATACCTCACAAATGACAATACCAACAGGACACAAATAACTGCTAGGAAAACAAGATTCAGGCAATTAAGTTCACATTTTTTGTGAACTGTGAAATTCATTTGCTTTTTAGCAAAGAGGACAAAGTTGCCTGACCAGTTTAAGAGAGAAGTAAGGGTCAATGATTAAACTAGAGTTCTTCGCCCCCAACTCTAAAGATTTTCTATGCACTTGCCCCTGCACTAGCAAGCAATCAGCCAGAAAGTAGTCCCGACTATCATTGCCTCCTTGAGATCAATAATCCTAACAAAAAGTTGGGATTGTCCAACTTCTTTGTATCTTCCCCCACAAACCGCAGAGATATGTCAGGAAAAGCCTTTCTATCCACCTTTGTAATTTGAGTATGGAAGTTTCTACAGTCAAGTTCAACAATTGAAAAAAAAAAAAAAAAGAGGAAAACCTAAGCAACACGGATCAAATTGGTGAAGAATAAAATAAATCTAAGCATTTATACACCATTCTTTGACAACATCACCATATCCATCACAGAAAACAAAGCTACGCGTAAAAAATACAGATACAAAATCAATCCAAATCAAAATTTACCTTAATCGAATAAGAAAACAAAAGGAGAGGAAGACCGACGAAAAATTTCTCTCGACTGGAAGATGGGGAAGTTTGGCGGATGGGTTGGCAGAGGCGCACGGTAGGAGAGGATTGAAGAACTGATGAATGTCGTGGGAGGGAAGTGAAATTCGAAGGACGCATTTGGGAATGAAACAAAACAAGGAATTGCGAAGGCAAAAACAGGAAAAGAAAAATTAAAGAAAAGAAAGGGAAAAAATACATAAATAAGAGAGAAAAAAATCATTGGTATAAACTATAGGAAAATGATTTTATTAGATTCTATGTCACTGCCCAAAAAATTATACATAAAAATTGTAAATTAAATTAGCTGTATAAATTTGTATAAAGAATTCAATTTTTTTGAATTAATTAATTACAATTAATCTAGTATCAAATTTTATACTAAGTATAAATGAAAATCCAGTAATTTAGTTTTAAAGTATTTATTATGAATTTATGTTCAATATTCTAAAGGAAACTTTCTAATTAATTTATTATAATTCTAAAAGTAAAAACAAATTATCAACTAATTATTTAAGATCATATATTTTGATATATGTATAACTTATATATAATATGTTTGCTTATTATCATAAGTTTTCTTAGTTATCACATTCTTTAATATTTTATTGTGTAGTAAATTAATCCCATAAATAGCATAAAAGTTGGTGATCATACAATTATGTGTTTGTTGCGAAACTTTCAGATGAAGGTGAGTGTAGAGCTGGAAGCGGGGCCATCTCGTAAAGTGGCGGCTCAATAGGTTGGGGGGGGGCCTACATGGGTTGTCCTTGACAGGTCACTTCATTTCTCGTGAACTTCATTCCGTGGAGAGAGAGAGAGAGAGAGAGAGAGAGAGAGATGTGTGTGTGTGTGTGTGTATTCTGGAATGACCCAAGATTACCAAACTCAGATGATATGGTTTGCACTAACCATTAATTAGACACAGTTGATTAATTTCAAATTAATTCAATATACAGATTCAATTATGAGTTTACTGCTGTGCATACACAGATTCATGTGGTCAAGTATTCATCACTCAGTCTATAGTTCACATTGTGAATTTGAAAGACATTTGATATTTGCAGCATCTATTTTGCTACAGGGAAATGAAGAAAGACAAACAATACTTTATGGACAGGCTTGCTATAAAAAGCAACTACACTTCATAAAACTTAAGAGGTCCAGTAGATGAACATGTATCATACGATGAAAAATGATAGCCTCATACTCAGGGGAATCCCTTTCTCCTTCAAGTAAGTGACGTTATTTTCCTTTTCTAAGTGCAAATTTTCTCCACAATGACTTTGATTAGTTGCTTGCACTATTAAGTTTGGAGATTGGATGACTGTCCAACATTCTATGTTTCTTTATAACCACCTAGCAACTGGGTTAGAGAAGACCCAAAATTTGAAGTAATTTTTCATCGAGCAGGTTGCCATTATATTTTGACTAAAACTTTTAAAATAGTAAATATTGGCACATTTTTTTTTACTTATATATAAGTTATTTTCTCATTCAATCAACTTTATTCAAACGTTAAGTTTTACACAAGTGTGCACACACATGCATATATATATATATATATATATATATATTTCTTAGATTATTAGGCAAGTATATTGTAATTGACATATTTAGAGAATCCCCAACTCTTTATTTTTAAACTTGAGATCATTATAGTGAAAGAATGAAAGCCAATAGCTAAACCACCATGAATGTCTTTGAGGAATACTATCACACACTATGATCAAGAATTCATCTACTGCAGAATCTCCAAGGTCTCAAGTGGTAGACATATATAAAGTTTCAATGTATTGTTGTTCTAGTACGCCTTCGTTCCATAAATTCCAAAGAGTAGGTTCAACTTCTGGATTCGCAGAGACAAGTTCCGCCTTGCATGTTCTAGACGTTGAAAGCAACGTGAAAGCTAAACAGGCAATCGAGCAGTTGTCTTCTTAGTGGGCTTTCGAATCTCCCAAAAATGACCAAAATGAAGCATGTAGATTGCTCAAAAGTCCAAATATGCAACAAGGTTTGAATAATTGGGGAAGTGAAGGGATGGAGAATAACCAAATGGAGAAAGAATTTGAATATTCTATATGATCTATTTGCAACAACAAAAGGCCTAAGATTGGTCTGTAGAGAGACTTTACTTATCTAGAGCTTTGTGAGGCTACAGATGGGTTCTCAAAGAATAATTTCTTATCAGATAGTGGATTTGGTTTTGTTTACGAAGGAAAGATGAAAGATGGGCTTAAAATAGCTATTAAAAAACTCAAGGCAACTAGCCATTAAGGAGAAAAGAAATTCAAGTCCGAAGTGCATGTACTTAGCCAAGCAAGGCATCAAAATCTAGTCATGCTGTTGGGCTCATGTGCCGAAGGAATCTACAGGCTATTCGTGTATAAATACATCTGCAATGGCTCATTAGAAGAACATCTATCAAAGTAAACTATATTTGAATTCAAATTGCATTTGCTTGTAACGTCTTTAGAACTTTTTTAGAGGGGTTACAACAACAAAGGCCATATTCCTATATTGAAGTTGGAGTAAGATTGATATTATGATGCTACATGTATTGCATTGCAATATACTTTGGAAAGAATAAAGTGAAAACTAAAAGCTCATCAAAGAAACATCTTTGAATGCTACTATAGGTGACAGCCTACCGCCTCTCATTTGGGAACAAAGAATAAAAATAGCCATGGGAGCTACCAAAGGTTCGGCATATTTACATCAACAGAACATTGTGCACAGAGATATGAGGCTAAGCAATATTCTCATCACACATTACCATGAGTCATTGGTGAGGTTCTCATGCGAGGTTATACCACAATCTTTTAGCCAGTGGATCATGTTTCTTCTCATGGTTTTTGCTTCTTGTAATTTGTTTTTATCCAAGTTGGGAGATTTTGGCCTTGCTAAAGCACAAAAATATGATATCCAGTCATCTGACACTGGAGTGGTTGGCACTCTTGGATACATGGCGCCAGAATACGCAAAAAGCGGGAAAATGTCTACAAAGACTGATGTGTGCACATTTGGAGTGGTTCTGTTGCAACTTATCACTGGGCTTAGGAGAACAGATGAGATGTCTGGAGGGAAGAGCCTTATGGGATGGGTAATTAGTTACATGTCACTATAAATGTTTCATATTTTCAAATCATGAAGATTTAGGAACAGCAAGCTAATTATATAGATGTCCGTTCATTTGAAATTGAATATCTTACAGGCAAAGCCTCTTCTATAATCAAAGAACTATCCAAACCTTATTGAAAAAAGGATTCTAGACTCCCCTGATGTCCACCAACTATTTTGGATGGTGCTAGTCGCCAAAAACTGTGAAGAAAGATCCTAATCATAGATTGACAATCGAAGAGGTACGGCAAATGAGTTGAAGGTCTTCTTAGGGGATGAGCAGCACTTCATCCATGCATCTAAATTATAATGTGATAAAAAATATTATAGCATGCTAAGAAATTGCATGCAATTGGTAGAATACGTGTGGTCCAATAACATGCATAACAGTAGGAGATGAAGCAAGATGGCCCCACATTTCTTATTCTTTTCTTCATTTCACTATTTGATACTTTAAACGTATGTTCCCAATTCACTCCATTTTCTCTGGCTTGTTTTTAAAGACTAAATGTTGGAAATAGGTTCTCTCATCAATAGCTAGCTAGTTAGTCCCATCCCATTTTTTTAACTGCCTTAATTTTCTGCCCTATCTTAAATCAATACGCATTACTGCCCTAAATTAACAGAGCTTAGCTGGTGCAACCAGTATTTAGCATAGTTAATTAGGAAGGCATAAAGAGTGTTTGATGTTGTGCTTAATGCATATTCTTACCATTGGTTTACTAGCTTATCACTCTTACTAGAGCAAGAAGCTAAACTAATAGTTGTTTGAAGCTTCAACTTAAAGTTAGCGGGGCAAGCACATAGTGATACTACTAACAAAGGAAACATACTAAATCATATAGCAAACTCAATTTTTGCATATATGTAGCCCACAAAAGGGTAATCCTAAATTTTCATAAGATTTCTCAAATATGTGCGTAATATTACACACTAACTAGGATCAATATGATTATCCAAAAAAATTCATTTCTTGTTTAACTTCTTTTAGGCACTATCATCATATACAATCTGTTTATGCTGCACATTAATTTCAACTGAATTTTACATAATGTTCCATCTACAAATTGACACAAGTCATGGCCATATTCTCATTTTATACGTGCAGGTACTCGATTGCTTCAGCAAACTTTAACACTGACTTTTCACCAAGAAATTAAAGGGGATTCAAGTAGCAGACTACTTGATTCCTGAATAAGGTTTTCAACTTGATTGTCACATGTGTGAAGCGAAACACGAAATTTCTTTCAAGCAAACAATTTTTCTATGCGAGAAATTTGTTGTCTATTCTAATATTTGGTTATCTCTTAATTATTGTTTCGTATTGCATTGGGTTTTCAATCCTCATTTCAATTCATGGCTCGTCTTTGCAAAAAACTTACGTAAGTATGATAGGTTTCAAATCATGTTCATTAATATGATTTAATGGATGAAGCAAAGAAGTGCTCCATGCAATATATGTAGTCAATATAGAGTTAGAAAAATATGTGAAGTATGTATGGTTTGATGTAGTTCCCTACAAATGAGTTGGGGCTAGAATCATAATGACTCCACGCCACACTCCACTATAAATAAAGGAGAAAGAAGCAATCAAGCCGCTAGCAAATGAATGATGGGCAAAAGGAAGAGCAAGCTAAGAGAGTTGAGGCACTACAACTAATAGCATGATCATATTTTTGTATGATGAAAAATTGTTAGCGTGAGAGGGAGACAAAAGAAAATTGTGATAATTTTCTTGTGAGTAACAAAATAGTGAGGATTTTCTTGGGGTGTTTTTGGGAAACACTTGAACGCCACTATTTTAGTTTTAACTCGTTTGTTGTATTAATTCTAAAAGGTTTTTAGAGAAGTCCCTCTCTTGTACTCCTACTTCGTTAAGTAATAGAACAATTTTAAAGCTTGCCCTACAAACATAACCTATTGAAGGGTGACCACAATAAAATTGTTGTATCATTATTTATTGCTATTATTTATTTATTATTTATTCGCTACTTGCTTAGAGGTCAGTAGCTCTTTTGTCCGATTCTCTGTGACTAACCAACCTGACGAGTTAGAGTTTACCTTTCTTCGATGTTCCGTTGTGCAAATATTGTTAAAAAGTATCGTAGTCTTTTTTTTGGATTTTGACTTTTGTCTAGGTATGTGATGACAAAACTGAATATTAATATATTTTACTAGCGAGAGGCTCAACAACTAGTATTAAAGCCTTGGGACATAGTTTAGAGCCTTGGCACAAATTAGCATATATCGAGGAGTAAAATGAAAAACCTCCTATATGTGATGAAAAAGCGTTTGCTAGTGTTTTGTGCTGCTAAACCAAAAGGCAAGTCAAATGAGAAATGGAAATTTGAGCATGAGCAAATGTGTGGTTTTATTCGACAATTTGTTGAAGATAATGTGTATAGCCACATTAGTAATGAGACTCGTGCACAGACCCCGTGCAATAAGTTGGAGGAGCTATATGTCTCCAAAATCAGCAACTATAAATTATTTTATTTAATAAAACTAGTCCAGATGAAGTACCAAGAGAGTATGTTAATAGCAGATCACCTAAATGATTTACAAGGAGCTATGAAGCAGTTGTTGAGGTAGGGCATAACATTTGACAATGACATGCTTGCTTTGTTGGTGCCAGCCTCTTTGCCAGAGTCATGGGAGACTCTAAAGATTTTGCTCACAAATTTTGTACTAAGTGGTGTGGTGAGCATGGAATTTGTCAAAAGTGGAATCCTAAACTAAGAGATAAGAAAAAGGTCACAAAGTGCCTTTTCATCACAACAGGATGTCCTAGTTTCAAGCTTCAAAGGAAGATGTCATTCTAGAGCTTCAGAACCAAAGAATAGGAGCAAAGGAAGGTCAAATAAATATATCAAAGTTAAGTGTCATTACTACAAGAAAAAGGGTCATATACAAAGAATTTGTTGAAAATTAAAAAATAACTAAAAGAAAATTTGAGATAGAAACAAAGAAGAGGATGGCAATGATGATGCATAGACAAGTGTTGCCAATGGGTTCAACCTCATCTATGATGATGATGGTGTTGTCAATCTTGCTATCAAGTGACCAGTTAGATGATCAATAGTGGTGCTACCATTCATGCGACAACTCGAGATGTATTCTTCTCATCATGTACACTTAGGGATTTTGGTGTAGTAAGGTTGGAAAATAAGAATTTTTCAAAAGTTGGAAGTATAAGAGATGTGTGTTTAAGACGGAGAATGGTATACAGTTAGTCCTAAATGATGTCAAACATATTCCAAACATGCGTCTAAATTTGATTTCGACAGGAAAGTTAAATGATGAAAGTACCTTCTTTAATGGCCAATGGAAACTCACCGAACGATTGATGGTAGAGGCCAAAGGGAAAACGTACATGAAGTTATACCTTATGTAGGCTAAGCTCTCCCAAGATGCAATGAATACAATGGAGAATGACAATGCCATTGAGTAGCGGCATAAACGTTTAGATCATATAAGTGAAAAGAGTATAATTTATTTGGCACAAAGAATGTGCCACATGGATTAGATCAAGTTCATTTGAAAAAATGTGATGATTGTCTAATAGGAAAGCAAAAAGTCAAGTTACTTTCAAGAGTTTTCCTTCTTCCAGAATGAAGAATATATTGGATCTGATACAGTCAGATCCATATGGGCTAATGCCAAAGTCATTTGGTGGATATCAGTATTTTGTAGTTTTCATTTATGATCATTCTTAAGTGATGTAAGTTTATCTTCTGAAGTCTAAAGACCTAGTGCTAGAAGCTTTCAAGTAGTTTTTAATCTTAGTAGAGAGACAAACAAGTGAGAAGGTGAAGTGTATTCGAACAAACGATGGTGAAGAGTACACTAGACTTTTTCATGTTTGTTGTAACAAGCATGGTATTTGACATCAAACAACACCTCCAAAGACATCACAGTTGAATGGATTAGCTGAAAGGATGAATAGGACTTTGATGAAGAGAGTTCGATGTCTACTCTCACAGGCAAAGTTGTCAAAGACATTTTAGGGTGAGGCAATTTTGACAGTTGCTCATGTGTTCAACTGTTCATCCCATGTTCCTCTTCAGTATGACACTTATAGAGAGTGTGGTCAGGAAAATATGTTTCCTGTGAGCATTTGCGAATGTTTGGATGCAAAGCATTTGTACGTGTGCTAAAGGACAAAAGGTCAAAGCTTAATGTCAAGATGCGATAGTGCATGTTTATCGGCTATTGCCAAGATCAGTTTGGTTATAGATTTTATGATACAATCTAGAGAAGACTTATTATGAGTCATGATGCTGTATTTATGGAAGATTATATTGTTGAGGATGCCAAGAAATCTCAAGGAAGTACTTCCAAATTTGATAGTAGTTCAGTAGAATTGCAAATGATTCCTCCGACAATGATATAAAGACAAGTTGAAGATGATGTCAAAGATAATCAGCTAGAGATGGGCAATCGAGAGGCTCCCATATCAAAGTCTTTTGATGATGGTGGTATTCTTGATCAACAATGAATTGAAAGGGGTCTCCAATAATAAGAAAATCTACTAGAGTCTAATAAAGCTATACTAGATATCTTGTAGATGTTTATGTGTTATTGATTGATGGGAGAGGACCAAGAAACATGGAAAAAGCATCAGTAGATGAACACTAAGAAATTTATGCAAGAACTTCTTGCATATTGAATTTCGAGCTGATGAAGCTGTCAAATGGCAAGATAACTTGGATGAATATGCGAATGTTTAAGCAAGACAAACGTAGCTTCCAACCATAGTTTAAAGTCAAGATAATTGTTAAGAGATTTAGTCAAAAGAAAGGAATATACTTTGATAAGATTTTTTCACAAATAGTGAAAATAACATTTAGTTGGATAATGCCAAGAGTTGGCAGCAACATTAATATGTCCCTCATTTGTCACGAGGGAGAGATATGATGTGGGTCCTTCCAAATAAGGCCCGCATAATAAAAAAATTGAAAAAATAAATAAATAAGGCATGGGTGATGGAGTCATAATGACTCATTTGCCACACTACTCTATAAATCAAGGAGAAAGCAACAATGAAGCCACGGGCAAATGATTGAAGGGCAAAAGGCAACACAAGTTGAGACAATTAAGGCTCAGTAAGTAATAGTGTAATGCTATTTTGGTGTGTGAAAAAATTATTAGAGCAAAGGAGAAATCAAAGAAATTGTGAGAATTTTCTTATAAGTGATAAAATAGTAAGAATTTGTTTGAGGTGTTTTTGAAAAATACTTGAGTGCTACTATTTTGATTTTAAATCGTTTGTTGTGTTGCCTCTAAAAGGTTTCTAAAAAAGTCTTTTTTTTTTTAATACCTACTTTGTTAAGCAATAGAGTAATTTTGAAACATACCTTGTAAACATAATCCATTGAAGGGTAAATTATGTTAAAATTGCTATATCATTATTTATTATTTATATTTATTTATTATTTATTTACTTCTTACTTAGTGGTCAGTGGCTCTTACACTCAACTCTCTATGGTTAACCTATCCAACAAACTATAGCTCTTTTGCTAACAAACTGAGTTACTTTTTCTTATGTTTTTGCTTTACAACTATTGCTGACAAATATCTCAGTCATTTCTTTAAAGTTTGGCTTTGTCAGCATATTCGATGATGAGATCGAATATTGATATTTGTTACTAGCAAGGAACTCAACATGGTTCACTTGTTCACGGCTCAATATGCACTATAATTTGTTTATTTGATAAATTCATACACATCAACGGGTATAATTTATTCAATATAAATGAAGTTTATCTTTGTAATAAATAATTGTCCATGTAAAAATTGTGTGATTTGAATTTATTGATAATCCACTTCCTGATTTTTGTAAATGTGGATTATCAACAAGCATAAAAAATTTTGATAGAAGATATTTTTTCATCAAATTGAGGTTCACGTTGTATATTACATTCATGACATCTTTATACTTCGTAATCTGTAATCTTGTGTCCTCTATTTGACATGCGTGTGTGTGTGTGTGTGTTACATTCACCGTGCATGTACGTTTATATAATATTATTGAGTTTTTATTTATATTTTGTAATCATTGATTGTGTATAATACACACACACACACACACATATATATATTGATAACATAAAAAAAGAAGTATTCATAATTTGTTTGCAATTTATAATTTCTTATAAATTACAGAAATTATGTAATTCAATTATATATTACAAATACGTGTCTAAATTCTTTGATTAATATTGTAATAACCAGCATGCTTGCCATTAATAGCCATGATTACCATAAAATTAATACACTAAAATTGTCTCCATTTTTTTTTCTAATGTTTTCTTTTCTTTAACTTATTTATTTTTTAGCACTCTATCAAAATTTTCATCCCATTCCGTCTCTTGTTTTTTTAGCTCTTTCAACATTTAGTTTATTTTTAATTTTTATAGTTTTATTGTATTACAAATGATTAAATTATATAATTTATAAATGATTTATTCATACACGAAAGAGTTGTGAGCTCTTTCACTGCAAGAAAATGGATAAAATAACTCTTATAAATATGATTTAATTAATTTTATATTCTATATAAATTTAGGCAAAGTAGTTTGCCGAGGCACGTCGAATAGAAACACACGTCGAAACCTCACCCTCGCGATTAGCTTCTGATTACCATTCCAGGGTTTAGTGCTTTCTTTGCCTTAGCATCTACCTCGTACGGCTCTCTTCTTCTGTAGTTCTTTTCCTTAGCTTCCGTACGATGATGACCCTAAACTCGATCGGGAAGCGAACCTGATCAAACGGTGTTGGAACTGAACCAGAATCAGTATTGGAATCGGAGAAACGAAACCGGACAAGAACCGTTTGTAATGGTTTCCATTTCAGTTTAGGTTTTAAAATTGCCAGAAATAAAAAAATTAGATAATATAATATATATATATATATATATATAACATGTTAATTTATATTAATATTAAGTAGTTAAATCATGTTATGTATATTTTTTCTTACTTGAAATGTCTGTTAATTAACAATGTAATAGATTTTATAAAATTTGTATCACTTATGCTTTGTTTTATATAATAATGATAAAATCAAAATTTGATTTTTCTTTTTTCTTAACATTTTACACTTGTTAAAAGTATAAAATATTTTGTCGCATTATTTTTATAATAAAATTAATAAGAACAAATAATAAAATATGATTGTATGAAACTAGATCTTTAAAAAATTAGAACTAAAACTGCTAAAAAACCAAAAGTAGAACAATTGGTTCTAAAGCTAAAAGCGGAACCATTGAAAAACCAGAATTGGAATTGCTTGTTCCAAAATTGGGACTAGAACGATTGTATAAGATCCGATTCTAGTTCTTCATTTGTTTTGGAACTAAAATCAAAACCGCTGATTTCAGGATCGTGGCCATGCCTACTTGCGGTGAATTTTCCATTGCGACGCCAACTATCCTTCTATGTCGCGGTGGTTTTGTTGGGTTGCTGCTTATTGAAAGCAAGCTCATGTAGAGAAGTTCAGAGCATTGTTTATCAGATCGACTAATTCTCAGTTGCAACTTATTTGAAGCAAGCTCACTTAAGAGAAGTTTGAATCATTGTTTTCAAAACTAAACTGGATTGACCAATTCAATTGGAAACCAATAGGTTTTTTTGTCCAGTCAAGGCATGAACACCACCGATTGTCTCCAAATACAACCTCTATCGGTCAAAACCAAAAAAATTTTAGCAATTCTTTTGAAATAAATAAATTTGCACCATTTTTTCCAAAATTCTTGACATTTATAACTCCTCAATATTAATTAGAATATATATTTTTTTACTTTAACTTTTGTTTATAGTAATTTTTATCTGTTTATTTTTAATCAAGTTTTGAAACTTTAGTTACTATATCTCAAAATTAAAATTGTCCAAACTAATCGATGTGCTTTTATTTTTGAAAAAATATTTTTAGTAATTATTTTGAATTTAATGGTATTTTAAGTTTATGTAATAATTTTTATTGTAGTTGAATTATTAATTCTTTAGCATTACATCTAAAACCCATCATTTAGAGTGTTATATTTTATATACACACACACACATATATATATATAATTACATAATATACAATAATCTGTTTTTTTAAAATTATTCAATCAATCGAACCAGTGACCTAGTTAATTCTCCAATATTTTACTAGTCCACTTTTAAGAAAATTGGTTCAAATTGCAACCTTCTTGTAAATATGCATGTATAACTACTTAGAACTAGTGTTTAAGTAACTTTATAAGCTATTCAAAAATATTTGTTTCAGAATTTATAAGATTCTCAAAAATATTTATGAAACCCTTAAAAACATATTGGCTCTTCTCAATTTATTTAAAATATTTTGTAAGTTATTCTATTTTTTATATTAAAACTTGCAAATATATTCTTAATTACATTGTATTAATAATATCTAATTTATTTTTATCATTAATGCACTAAAGAAACTATTATCACCTATAATAAATTTCAACAAAAATTTTTAGTATGCTTTTATTATTTCTATTTAAGTATTTTATTAATTTATTTTTTAAAATAATATATAAGAATTTATAAGCTAAAAAAACATTGTATCAGCTTTTAAAAATTAAATTTAGCCCAGTACACTCCTACTTAATAAATAAGTTCATGTTCTTGGAGTTGGTAGAGAGACAACGTTGGTGAACAACCAAAATTAGATTGATTTGATCTTGACTATTTATATATTTTTAAATTGAATAGTATAAATTGGGGTGAGATGGCATTATACAAACCAAGCCTTCAGATAAAAAAAAAACAAAGCTTCTATAGTGTAGAAATCCCGTAAGCAATGTTTTGGAGTGAGATGATCTGTTTGATGAGCCTCTAGATATCTTAAAAAGATTTTGTTCCAAGGGGGCATTTAGGAGAGTGTCATAATCCTCCTAAGAAAGTGAGAATTCTTGTTGTCTTGTTTTCTATTTATCATATTTGTTATAGTGAAGAAGTATACAATGTATTTCTTATGTTAATTTTAATACTTTCATCACGCGGAGTACCAATGATCCTTAAAATTTTCCAGTGAATGATATTAGAGCTATTGTCTCTAGTACATTAGTATAAAATCTATAAGGAAAAGTTTGCTAAAACCATGATTAAGGTGGCGTTTGGTTTGCACATTGGAATCAAAATTGGAATTAAAATTATTCACTTGGGATTTGGAATAGAGTTTTTCATTTCAATATATCTAATTGATTGAAAGCATGCTCTTTCAAAATGAGATATAAATTTTTTTTAATTTTAATCATGATTTATATAAATTAAAAAATAAACATGATATATGTAAATGACTTATAAGTTTAATATTTTTTATTAATTATAATATATTATAAAATTATTATATTTTAATTAATAAAAATAAAATTTGCAAAATTTGATAATATTATAAAATAAAAATAAATATAAATGTTTAAAGAGAAGAGAATGTCAAAGAAAAAATAAATGTTATACATTAATAGGTAAATAAGAAAAAAGAAAAAATAGTTAGTTTAAAAGCTCTAAAGCATAATTGAATTGTATATAAATAGGTTTGTCGAAAATTTTTTAAAACAAATTATAACAGAGATAAAACTAAATCGAACGACTGATAGAAAAAAATAATAAAAAAGAGAATAAGCATATTAGGCAATTCTAGACAAATAAAAAAAGTTTTAAAAATAAAAATAAGAGTAATTTAATAAGCCAAATGAAAGATAGAGGAAAAAATTAAAAAAGAACAAAGTACATTAAAAAGGAGGAAAAAAAAGTTTTTTTTATGAGGCTAATTTAGTAATTTTGCATTTAATTAAACAAAGCAGAGGCATTAGCTTTAATTATGTATAGTGTACATATTATATATTTATTAAATTAATATAACTTATATATTTTAAATTAAATATATGGAAATCAAATTTGAGTTTTTCCAAAAGTCTCCACCTTCCAAAGGATTTGGTGAATTCTAAACATTTGGATATGATTCTCAAACTTTAATTTCAATAGTAGTAAACCAAACAATAATTACAGATTTCATTCCAATTCTTAATTCGATATCTCTTGCCACACACCACCTAAGTATACTTCCACCAATTATTCTATTTGGAAAGCCACATGTAAGATCACATAATCATTCGAGATTTATGAGATCTTGTAATAGCTAATTAAGACAAACTTGTAGGCAAATCTGAGCAGGATAAGGTACATAAGAAAACAGTGAGTCATATTCTATGTAGTGGATTGACAAAAGCATTTGCAATCATGCATTCAAGGAAAATCATTTCAATGTTTAATGGAAAAAGTTGAAGACCATGCATGAATGTAGTCATAGTTTCAATAAAGCCTTTTTTTGGAAGAAAATTGTATATCTTCGTTATAAAGAAAGGATCGAGTATGCCCCCATCACCTAAATGAATTTCAATAGTTGATTAGCTATTACACTACAATAAAACTTAATTTAGATGATGAAATTCAAATATTTGTTGTTGTTTAGGTTGCTACTTAGCAGTTGGAAGACTATGTTTGTCAAAGGAACGAGTTCAACCCCCAATAGAATCTTGACTCTTGATACTGTTAAGGAAGCCCTCCTTAATGAGGAGATCAAGGTGGAGTTATGTCAAATAAATTAAGTCACAAGCCTTAGTCACTAATATGAGAGAATTATGAGGGACAAGTCTTAACTGTAGACCTAACCATTGAAGGAGTCACTCAAGAGAAAAACCAATAAATTGGATAAACGTAAAGTGTTTTCACTACAACAGAAATGAACATACTAGAAGTGAATGTTGAATTTTGAAAAGACAGCTAGCTAAGAAGAAAGAGGACTAAAAGATAACAGATGAAAAGAAAGATCATATGACAACAACGAAAATAGAAGATAACATTATTATTATGCAATATGAGACATCTTCCAATTCAAAAAGACAAATCAAATGTTACACGCTAGTCAATTTTAAAAGGGAGCATGAGAACTCACGAAAGGAAATTTGGTGGTGGTTAGAGGGAATAAAACAAATTCCCCACATAAAATCAAATGCAAAGGAAAATATGGCCTTGCATTAAGCTTGACACAAGTGTGCATGTGATGCTGGTTGAACAAGAAAAAGGGTTTGAAGGCCACTAAAAATTAAACACTCTCTCTATAGATGAATTACAAAGGGAAGGCTTATTGGATTGCTATCCGCCTAAAGTAGCCCATTTGAAGATAGAGGAATTGCAGCCCATTTGAAGTACACATATCAATTTGTCTAATTACATAAACTAAAACGTTATGCAAATGTATTTGATCAATAAATAAATCCATGTTAGTGGAGTTGGCAAAGGGACTGATTAGAGTGCGGTTTTGAGGGGTTTGGTGTAGTTTCCCAATTAATAAATGAGTTATATTCGAATATAATCAATCAAATTACAATTCTTATATATACAACAAATTAAATTAATATATATTATGTAAGAAATCCAAATACACCAAGAGCAATACTCTTAATAATATTTAATAACAACAATCCATCCTAACTTAGTCTAAATATATTAAAATTACATGCATCCAACACAAAACAGAATGGTACGTTGAATAATAGTACAATGTAAAAACAACATTGCTACATAAGTAAAACTTTTTTTAACGTGTATTCACATTCTCCAAATCTCATTTATGCAATAAAATATTATGTAAGATCAAACTTCAACAAACGTGTACATCATCAAAATGATTTTGCAAGAAAATTGAAATGAAGAAGCCAAGTCAAGGAAACTGAGAAAAATAATTGTCAACAGAATTGCAAACCTAAAAAAAAAATATATATATATATATATATATATTTTTATATATAGATATATTTTTAAGTCAATATCTAAGACACATAACTGGTTCATCTAGGAAATAATTTGAGTTGTGGGTCCATCTAAAGTCTATTGGACTAATTTATATTCGACCTAATAACTAAAATAAAATTGAATAAAATGAAATTATGTCAGATAAAAACAGAAATAAAGATAACTGAGAAGACAAACTTGCAGTCACTTGTAATCCCCACTACCCAACTAGATCTGAGTGGCCATCATTACATTCTATAATCAAAAGTCGTGTCTGCAGTCAATGTTTGTTTTTAAATTGGGACATATGTTAGTGAGATTTTTTGCCGTGGAAAAATAAAAACTATAAAATTAAAAAATAATAATAATAAAATATGTATTTCTAGATTCTAAAATATTCAAAACAAACATTGAAGAGATCCTTGGAATGATTTAGTGTCATTTTTGGTTTATTGACCAACTCACTTCTTTGTGCACGCATTCGCAGGACTTTCGGCCTAAATAATATTTTTCCCTTACTTCGCCGATTGTTTTGAATCGTTATTTTTCATTTTTATTCAATTATTAGGCAATATTTATTTTTATTTTTAAGCATGTATTTTTTGAGAATTATATAAAAATAAAAAAATATATAATAATTACAATACGTGTTTATGAGTATTAAAAATAAAAACAAACATCGCCTTAAGTTTTTATGCTTACACGTGAATAGCAATTTTCCAAAATTTCTGCCCCTTATTGCTATCAGTTCCATCCTGATCAGTTAAGTCTCTTTATTGGAATTTAACGACTTTGAGAGCTATTTTACCAATTAACCTTATTCTTCTTTTAATACTAGTAAAATTAATTCATTTTGTGTAAGTATAAAATTATTTATAAATTATGAAGTCATTGTATTTTAAATAGTAATAATTTTAATATTAAAAATATAAAAATATGTTTTAGAATTAAGAAAAGATAAAAAAAATTAAAAGTGAGAAAATTGAAAAGAAAACAAAACTAAAGATAAGCTAGAGAGAGAGAGAAAGAGAGAATAGGAATGTTATAAAATTACATTATTATTATTAATATTAAAATTTTTAAAATTTTCTTTTAACTTATCATTTTAATTTTATTTTCTCTCAAATTTTTTATTTTTTAATTCTTTAAATCTTTCTCCATTTTTTAATGGTAAGTATTCTTTTTATACTGTAAATTTTAAATAAATTTATTTACATTATTTTAAATACAATAATTGTTTAATTTATAAATAAATTTATACACACAAAAAGTATGTAAATTTTTCTAAAAGTATAGAATTATAGATAGGTAGAGAGATGCCTGAGAATACTCTTTGTTTATCTCCATTTTCCTTCTAATATTTTATTTTCTTTAATAAATTTATTCTTTTAGCTCTCTATCATTTCTTATCTCTATTTTTTTTTTCCTTCTCTATTTTGGACAGTTTTAATATTTAATATACTTTAATTTTTATACATTTTTATTGTATTATAAATAACAATATTGTCTAACTCAAATTACGCACAATCGACTTTCACAACCATATTACAAATAAAATGGCTATGATTGTTTTAGAATGGGGGAAGGAAATTTTAGGAGATTTAAGTCGAGATAATAGTAAGATTTAAGTAAATAGAAAAATTATTTTTTATATATATTTAATATATAATAATAATTAAATGATGTAATAATATATATGTTTATAGAGAAATAAAAAATAAATGTGATTAGAAAAATTATAAAAATAAGTGTTAATTTGATTATTAATAAGTATAATGATATAAAAAATTTTAATTAATTATAAAATATAAAAATAAAATAATTTAAATTTAAATTTAAATAAAATTTATATGATAAGATGTTTTGTTTGTAAAATTTTTAAGAAAAAGATTAAAAATAGAAACAAACCTAGCCGATAAATTATATAAATATAATTTACTTGTAATCCTATTTTGTGTAAATTTAGTAGCTTCCTGAGACGGCACCAGTCTAACGTCACGATTCGCGAATGGCCTACGTGCTTCAAATCACTACTCAAGGGTTTAAGGCTTTGTCCGATTCTCCTTTTCCTTAGCTTCCATACGACGATGCCCCTCGACTCGGCCGCGGCGAAGACGCCGCTGGGCTCCCGGGCTCGATCCCTCTACGCCGCCCGCCGCCCATGGCGGTTGTTCTTCGACATCTCTGGATTCTCGATCCCCTTTTGCTACGCGGAGGCTATGTCCCGGATCCGACACAATGTCAACCATTTCCGGGTCAATTACGCCCTCGTCGTCCTGACCGTCCTCTTCTGCAGCCTCGTCTACCACCCCATCTCCATGATCGTTTTCCTGGTCGCATTCGTCGCCTGGATTCCCCTCTACTTCTCTCGCGACGAACCGATTCTCTTTTTCGGCAGAATCGTGGACGACCGTGTCGTTTTGGTGGTCTTGAGCTTGGTTACCGTGGTGGCGTTGGTGTTCACTCACGTTGGGATGAATGTTCTGGTGGCGTTGATTGTTGGGGTGGTTTTGGTGGGTGTTCACGCCGCGTTTAGGGGTACGGAGGATTTGTTCTTGGACGAGAGTGAGGCCGGAGAAGGCGGGTTGCTCTCGGTCGTCCGTTGAAAATTGGATCTATGAATTGGGTATGGATCTGGAGTTGTTGGATTCTGGGTCTGGATACAGAGTTAGATTGGGTTGACGGTTCATAGTTTTGTATCGCCATTGTAATTTTTGTGGGGGGCAAATTCAAAGTAAATTTTGGCAAATCTTTTGGGTTTTGAGGGCATTTTGCTGTCACTTTCTGCAGATTTATGAATCGGCAACTTGGCATTGTCTCGTTTTGGATTTTATGCTAGGTTTGATGCGGTACTTGGGGAGTAATTCCTAAGGTTTTTGTGGGAGTTGATAGAAAGAAAAATTGGGTGATTGCAGTGCTGATGGTAGAAGGCTCAATGTGTTGGTTTTGTATACCATACGAAATGATTGAAACTTGGCATGGCCTGATCGGAAAATTATTCTGAAGTCTAATGCTGAGTTTCTGAAGGTTATAGCAGAACAATTAGGAGAGTACTTTCTGTGTCTTAGAAGGTGGATTTTGTTTTCCTCCTCTGATCCTCGGATTCGATGGACAAAGTTGCCTGCATTTCATGCTTAAATTGTCAATCCGAAAGCCTAATTAAGTTTTGTTGAAATTGCTAGCCATGAACATATGATGCAACAGTGTTCTGCCTAATTGTTAAGAATAGAATTTGGTTGTGTTTGTAGCAATGGTTGGCTTGATTTGAATTGTTATCTTGTTCTGCTGCCACTGGTTACCAGATTGCAGTGGTTCGGTGTCTCTCTCTCTCTCTCTCTCTCTCGATTTTCTTTCCTTTGTTGCATTTTTTTTTAAGTTGCACAGTGGTATGCTTGATTCCTTCAACTTCTCAGATCTTACACTTACATTCAGGAGATATACTGATCAATTTGCAATTTTCTCCGCGAAGGTGCCTTTGTATAAATATTTTTAGAAACAAGGCAGAAAATAGGACACCTGAAGATAATACACTGACTGAATTTGGGATCAAGGAGATAAGTATGGTTTCTTTTCTTCATATGCTATTCACTCGTATCTTTTAGGCATAAGGTTCAAAGAGAAATAATAAACATGCGCCTATATGAAGCCTTCCACGATTTTGGTAATGGGGAATACTTGGTGATCACATAATGCGAGTGAACATTCATATGGTGGAACACGGGACGGCTTATCTTGCACGTGTAACTGTAGTCAAAACCTCCTCATGATCGCACATTTTGGGCCCTCTCCTTTTTTCACCTCTACCTTGGAGAGTTCTCAGATGCTTTAATTGATAAACTTCATGGTTTACATCTCATGCAGTTGCAAAATATTAAGGTCTCTTCATTTTTTTGCATCTTCTGCATTAAAACTGAACTTGCTAGATATGAGACCTTTATACAAGTGTCCATGATATAATACGTTTACGCAGAGAGCCCTTCTGGTAAAATTGATATTTCTCGTCTTAAGGGGTTCTTACCCAGCTGCGATGTATACCTTTTCCTAGCATGCATGACAATGTAGATGCAAGTTTTATTCGGTTGAGTGATCCTCCCCGGTATTAAATACTGAACAAAGAAGAGAGGACATTTCTCTCCAAAAGAACTCAAATCGGGTCAATCAGGCAAAATAACAAAAACTCCCTTAAATTTGGATGAAACAGTCTGCAAGAACAAATATAATTGTGTGCTAAGACTTGTTCCTATACACCTCAGTTGCCGAATGGAGGGCTAATCAAAGGAAAAGTAAGATGTGTCTCGGTTATAGAAGCTGAGATTGAAGTTCTGATTACCACCCTTAGATCAAAATACTCAAGAAGAATCTTGAACTCCTTCGGGAATGAACAACTCCATCTTAGATTAGGACTAGCAAATTCAAGTGCGGTTCTATATTTCTTCTGTTGTCTGTCGCAGTCTTTGTTATGTTTATAACCTAATCCTAGCTACTTTAGGTGTGGGCATCTTTGGTCATATATCTACAAATACTGGACAAGATTGAAGCAAACGGGCAACAACTTCACAAGGAGGACTTTTGTAAGCAAACCGGAGTTAGAAAACAACCCAAAAATTTCTCACACAAACTTCTTGGAACCAAGTTAAACATGAAGTTGGCGTCCAAAACTCAAAAAGTAAAAAACAATGCAACCAAACATGTGATCATTCTTGACTTTCCTTCAGCAACAGAAGATTACAAACACTTTTGGAATTCTTTGTTCGGAGATACAACTAAGCTTACCACCACTCCTGGGTCGGACCTGCATTAGCAACAGAGAAATAGCAATTAGTGAGAATTTTACAAAAGCAATTGTGCCAATATTAGCTTTAAGGAGAATCAAATACCTATAGAGTCAGATGAGTCCACCTTGTGATGATATTTAGTTGATATTCATCTCCTGCAGAAACATCATGGCCGCTTGCTTTTGAATGTTGGCAAGCGCCACAGAAGCCGCAGCAATCTCCTGATTGTGATGGGTTTGAATGTCTTGCTTTTTAGTTTGCAGAAACGCTATAAGATGTTCCAACATAACCTTAAAAGATCTTAGGTTTTCAAGTTGCTCATTCTTAGGTTGTTGAGGATAAGCATCATGCTGCAAGGCAATCAAGCATACATTATTAAAGAGAATCCAAACCATAACATAATGTTAATTCAAAAAGAAACTAACAAGTTATCTAGGATTTCGCTATAGACTAGAGGGCCAGGGACTTGAGCAGATTGCAAGCAAGCTTAGTGATGTTAATATTTGATTTTGTTAGTAAAGTTTCTTGAAAGTCACATATGTAACTGACATTGCATTTCTCTGCTAATTTTTAAGGTAGCTAAAAACTTCAGATCCCTGGCTGCAATCTGGACCAGTATTTACCTGCTGCAATTTGGCAGCCACTCTCTGGTACATTTCATTCAATTCAGGAGAATACATCTCATTCATGGATTTGATCTGAAAGAAAACACTGGATTTTAATAACAAGTGTTGAATACATTAAAATATGGCGATAATGAAGATAGACAGCCTGCAGTTGAAGAGAACCCAAAAATCTTTTTCAGTGAGAAAAAGGAATGCCCTGTGATGTGTACCTTCAGATAAATCTCCTCTTGCCAATCCCCACTGCTTACGTTGCTTGTCTGTGACAAGTCTAAAGATGCTACAATTACTATATCTTAGCTAGCTGAATGGACTAAAGCAAAAGTATCGCATGAAATACATATCACGACAAAGAGGAAGAGATGATTTATTTGTCCAAAGAAGAATTCGCTAGTTTGGCTCAAAAGCTGATGGCAAGTGGCATCAGGAATGATGACTTGAGAAAGAAAATAAATATGCAATTCCAAGATTACCATTCTAGTACAGATATTTCATAAATAGAAATTCTATTACAGATGCAACAGAGACAAGATGTAAATAGTTTGAATTAAACTCACTCTTGCCTGAGTATATACCACCCATGAGTATCAAAATTAGCTATCTCCAGCAAAGAGGCACTTCGTCGAAATTCAACTAACATTATTTAGTAGAAATTCTTTTCACAGAATCAGGTTTAAGTATCAATTCTAATTACAACCTGTTGTTGCCTACCCTGAATTTGTCTCTGAGAATTGGCATGGATATTAGAAGGCACACTTTGTCCCAATGAATTCCCCACTGCATTTTGGTTAACATTAGACATGTTACACATGCCAGGATTCGTGCCAGGAACATTACGCATGGTACCCCAAGACATTCCACCACCATGGGGCAATACAGATGTCAAACCTGCAGAATTTGGCAATCAAGTTGGCGCAATGTTATTCTCGATTGTCAGGGATAAAAGCTGTTGCCGCACATGAGACTAATTGCAAATCATAATTGATGGTTGCTGAACTTGATTTTGCATTTGGGACTGCATGCTTTGAGAAGCTGCTACAGATACATGCATAGCCTCACACGAGCAGATCCACTTGGCACACGAGTACAAAGAGAAAAAGAAACAACTCGCATGGATGAATGCAGAGGCAAGTGGAGCAAAATCACCAAAACACATTAAAGAAGTTACACTCAAGCACACGTTATTCAGTGGTTTGATCCAGAAAATAGCAAGCCAAAAAGAAACATAAGTCATTTCAGAATAGCACGCACAGGGACAGAGAAAATGAGTAATGGGAAAAGAGATCACTAAGAAACAATATAGCAGAAAGAGTATATCAGTCTTCAAGAAGGCAGAGGAAAATGGCATTTACAAGCGACTAGCTCAGAAAAATCAATATTGATGACCTTTATTCTATTTAGAGGAACAAATGCACAGGCGCCAAACGAGTGGCAGTTATCGGAGTTTACAACTGGAAAATGATCAAGTGTCGAAGAGCTCTTAGATGTCAAGATCTAAAAATTGATTGCCAATTTCAAGCAATAAATTGGGGTGTGTCATGCCAGACTTCATGATATCTTCGATAACATGGTTCTCCATGTGGACAGTGGCAAGGGAAACGAGGCGTGTTGGCTTGTTTAGAATTTGAAGTACTTAGCCAAGTGGTCTACTACTACTAATCACCTAAAAGTAAACTATAATATAAGTATGAAATCACTGATGAATCCAACAAAACTACTGATCCTCCCTATTAGAACAGGAAGTCCAACCACAAGACTATAAGAAGAATAAAATGCATGTCACAATACACAATAACAGTCAAATTTTATTTATTTTGCTTATGTGACTTTAGTAATTACTGCTTACATAATTTGCTAATTACAAAGATCTCTACAATGTACTCAATACATCACTTATTGAATTGCTACTTTAACAATTTGGTCCAACTTATGCTTCGGTTTATCCAGTGAACGGTCGATCATCAATCTCATGAGACGGAATTAGTTCAGAGGTGTGGGATAGTCATTAAAAGATGTTAGTATGCTAGGCTGATGAACACATGGGACTTCTAAGGACCTTAAACTAAGTTAAGTAAATACTTAACTGGACCATGCCATTTCAGGAAGGCTTAAAAAGACTTCAAAATGAAACAAAAAGGGTCCAAAATTCCAAAATGGCAGGATAAACCACCAAAAATTCCAATTACAGCAAAATGACACATAGATCTTTACCTGGATCTTGGGGGTTTGTGCTACTTACACCATTAGACTGAAGAGAATTTGCCATAGGGTTCTGAGATTTCGTTTCCATTGCCAACATTTTCAAAGATATTTTTCTTAAATAGTCTGACTGCAAGAATAAGTCAGAGGAAAAGGGCAGGTAATCAACAGAGTTTAATTTTATAAGATCAAGTAAGAGAACAATTGATAAAAGTTAGATTTGGCCAGCATAGAGCAAATATCAATGGGATATCATGTGAAGAACCTACCTGACTTGTTGCAGCAGCATAAATATTTTCCTCAAACCCGACAGCTATTTTTTTAAGTTCCTGCAGTCCTTCTTGTCCGGAGAAAGGAAGATGCCTTTTCAAGGTCTCCATTCTGTGCATTTTAAAGTGTCATGTTGTAATTCAAGAAACGTGACTGATGTTTGGATGCGTAAAGAAAGCAAGATCGAAATTTAGGAATTACACATTTCTTCATTTGCTCAAATGTATTCATTTATATAGATGGGATTGATAATCAAAGCCATATTTTAGTACAATTACAAGACTATGATAATATTCTCATTGATTGCCATGAGGTCATTATTTTGATGTGATTTGATTTTTGAGCGATTTCCTTCATTTACTAGTTCATGTGTAATTCACTTACATATACAAGCAGTATGTGTAATTTCAAATTAAAAGAGAACGAATATTTCATAAGCCTTCTGGATATATATCCACCAATTAGTCGAACTCGAACACGCAATTCATTGTTTTCTACTTCTCACTTGACATTACCCAATAAATGCTTCTAAAAGTAGGTTTTGACCCTCCTATTTTAATTTCAGTATTCAAATCACTTTATCTAATGAACAACTACGCGTGACAATTTTTTGGTACTATCATAATATGCATTCATTTCATTGTTTCCTACTTCTGTCTTCACTCTTCTTGATGTATCTAGATTCTAAGAGCAAGTTTTAACATTATTTCTGTTTTACTTTCACTTTATCTAATGGATAATTATCACATGATTTTTCTGGTACAAATCTCATTCAATTTTTCTTGCATAACATTGTTATTCAATTCAACCCCTTACCTTAGAGTTATATGTTGAGAAATAAGGTTGCCCAACCTCAGGTGAAAAAGGCCAAACCAAATTTGTTTCTATTCTCCATTTCAACACAATATAATTCCAGTTCATCGGCATCTTCAGAATTAGGTCTGTATTTTTACCTCCACATCCCAGCCCCCAACCCAAACAAAAAGTAAAGAAAAATGGTCACACGTTATATTCAAACATATAAAGCAAAAATGAAAAATGAAAAAGTTTGAAACGGGGCGAGAAATCGAGTTTCAGAAACAAGGAAGCTTCGAAAAATACTGAATACAAATCTAGAGTGAAGGAATAATCAAAAATAATTCAATGATGTAGAACTGAGAAATCTAAGAATTTACATCTTGTTTACAATCCTGTGTCTGGAATCGGGTTGTAGCTGAGTCCTCCAATCACCGCCTTCCACACCCTCAGCCGCCCCTGCTTCGCCCCCCATAAACTGACCGGGAATCTGAACCTGTCCTTGGGCTGCTCGCCAATTACAGTTATCCATCTTTAACTTGCACTTAATAATTATCGAAACCTAGAGGAGAAAAACTGTAAATTAAATAACAACTCAATAATCATGCCGTAATATGCAAGAACCAAATAAGAAGCGCGAAAAAAAAGGGAAAACAAAAAATAAAGAAACAGATGCCAGAAATCCGCAAAAGAGGGTTGAAACTACTCAATTAGTTTCTCATCTTCTAATTCGCAGAGATTTTGGCTTTGATATTGACCTAAGGAGGATGAGAGATAGAGAGAGCGGCCTAGAGACGGGGATGCAAAAGAAAGCCCACGACAACGGTTTCTTATCGAACGACGGAAAATTCGATTTCGCTTAACCCAAAAAAAACCATAATTATTAAAATAAACAATAAGGTTATGTTTGAACTCAACTTTAAACTATCTTATCAAATTTCATATTACCAAACATACCATTCAACACCACACCAAACATACCATTCAACACCGCCTTACCTATCTTACATGAATTGCTGCTGACCAAACTTGCATTTAAATCAAAAAAATAAACCCTATCGGCCTGAATTTCTTGACCTCGGTTCAATCGAAGTTTTCAATGGCTTGGCTTAGGCTATGTTTGTTGGGCTAATAATATTTCCACTATGTTTGGGGAAGTTCCTTCTCTATAACATCTTTGTTAGCCGACATTTCTTCTAGTGTGTTGGCGGAAATTTATTTTTATACCTTACCGGATGATCTTCTGAAGCTTACTCATAAATTTTATTTTAAAAGTAAATTAATAAAATATGTGAATATAAATAATAAAATCATCTTATAAAATTTTAATAAAATTTATAATTTTCATTGATTATAATTTTTTTAATATAATATAATAATTTAATTAAACTATATATCTTTTATAAAATATAATTTTAAAATATTTATAATTTTTAATGTACTAAATCGAGTAGATTATAAAATACTCAAAAGCCAACTTACATAAAAGTTCCACGCATCTCATCTCATTTTCCAGACCTTAGAAACCAATTCATAAAAAATATAATGAAAAATTGAGAGAAACTCACAATGTATTGGAATAATGACTCAATCCAAGTTCAAAGCAAATGATTTCGAATTTTGAATATGTTGTGAACCAAACGCTACCTCCTTATTATTATGAAGTCATTGGCTTTGCCCACTCACTCACTCACTCACTCACACACAAAAGTGAACGGAGGCCCCATTGAATTTGGTCTCGCGGGTGAGGACGAAACAATGTTCATTGATGGACTGTCCGGAGCTGGGGAAATTGACTAATACTGAGTACTCATTATAGCAACCAACTCTGAAAATCTTATTTAACTCAATTTTAATAAATAAATTTAAAAAAAAAAAAAAAACCCTTCGGGAGCAAATTATATTAGAGAATAAAGAAGACGACAATCAAAGGAATGACGATTTTCTAACATCGAGTCGACTGCTTAAAAAGCGATGGGTAGAGATAATTAAGGGCTATGTTCTTTGTGTTTCTGCTGATGTTTAATGAACTGCACCCCAAATAGTCCCAAAGCAATCAGTTTGTGGATGCAGCAAATAAGTGGTTAATGCAGCAAATAAGTGGTTAATGCAGCAAACATATATTCAAGTGAGTCGATCTGCTCTAATTAAACGACGTCTAATGAAGAAGGCACGCTGATGTTGTCTCAACTCAACTAACAGAAGCATTCCCTCACAACAACTCCATCAAAACTTGACCTGCACAAAATCCTCACTGCCACAATTCAAAACTCTGTAATTTAACCTCCAAGAATAAATTCGAACATCAAGCTAATCTCTCAAAATTGTAATTTAACCTTTAACGAACATTATCAATGACCGCCTGTGGATTTGTTTTACTTGGCGGCATACATGCAATACTACGATCAATCTACAGCTGTTGGCCAAAAGAAAGTAAAAAAGATAAATCAACAGCTTCAAGACTTTAACGAATCCGATAGCATGGGAAAAAGGATAATTAAAAGGGTCATTACCAAAAAAATTTCTAATGGCCACCGCCCAAACGAGTCTACACAGTAATAACACACTACCCCTCGTGTTTCCATCAAGATTTTGGCTGTCCTGTCCCATAAAATTTTCTACCAGCTTCAACGGCTTCCCTGCATTGCAATTGTATAATAATCACTCAGGCCACACATAGATATCAGGTACGTAAAAATTCTAACTTAAAAAACAAATGCTAAAAAAAATATGCGCTTTCCACTGGAGATGCATTTATTCTTGGACCCCAAGATTAAAACTGCATTTTGATATTGTATGAAAGTTCCATGTGCAAGTCATACTTCAATGGTCTCACACTAGAAACCACTTCTATGTTATCCATTGGACACAAAAGTGGGAAAAAGTTTCTTCCAGCAAAATGAACTGCACAATATGATGGTTGAACTTAAGTCCTTGTTTATGTTGTCAAACATTTTTGCATTGTTTTTAATTAATTGAAGAAAGTAACTACTGGTAGAAACAAGTAGATTGGGCTAGTTTGAACTGTCTTGAAAAAGAAAGAAGTGTTTTAGTATTTTTCATCCAGAGTGTTACAAATGAGAGTTTCACACCAATTTATCCCAAGTCACATTTTAATTTGGATATGGTTAAGATAAAAAGAAGAAAAAAGCAAATTAGCTTTCACACACTTCCCAACACCCTAAACTTTCCACTTCTGCACTTTCAAACTTCCATACTTTCCAACTCATACACATTTTCCAACTTCCACGCACTTTCCAACACAGTACAAAGGGAAGCTGTGAACTAAAATTGAGAGGCCCCCATCACCATCCTGCACGAGCTACAAATCAGGCTCATTCAATACATACTTCATAATTTGAAGTGTGGAGACAAGATATACCACAAACGGTGACTCCATCTGAATTAATTTGGGATTTGGTAGTATTGTTGGTCCTTATTGACTGATAGAGAGGACAGAGGAAGGGAAAAGAGTTGTATGGGCCTTCTTAATAAAGTGGCTACACCCACCACTTATATGCAGAAATATATACATGCTGTAAAAGCGCGGCCCTTAACTATTGTTGGCTTGTGACTTCCAGCATTTTAGTTTCTAAAGGATACATGATATGATATTTTCAGACTCGTGTACCTTTATATAGTTAGAAGTTCTCTTTTTCAAATTTTTTAACTTTAGATTTCGGTGGAAGCTCACCTCATCTGTCTCGCTACCAAAAAGCCCCTATAGTTTCTTGATTTTCCCCCAACGCACCTAATAAATTGACACTCACGCACAAAGGGATCCAACAGCTTTTCATTTTCATGAAACACAAGGCTACAATTACTAAATATAGTTTCTCTAGCCTGTAACCGCATGATGAATGCAATTGTGTGACTATCAACTGCACCGTCTTAGAAGAAGCTGAACTATCAAAGCACTCATTTGGTTACTTAGCCAAATTCACTCCATGGGGAAAACCTCTTATACAGACAAGCCAATAATATAAAGGTTTACATGGACAACAAAGCTATATGAGAAGAATACGCCATTTTAACCTGAAAGCAGATACAAGCTCCATATTCTCAGGGTTAAGTCTGACACCCTCATAGAAAGCATTGGCTGCCTCCTCAAACTTCTGCAGCATGAAGCATAGTGTATTAAAACAACACATTAATGCATAAACACGCGCATACCCAAACAGAGGAAGCATATAAAGAATCCCGATTAGATTAAGTTGCTGCTAAAGATGACATCTCACCTGCAATAGACGAAGAGCAGCTCCTTCACGATAGTAAGCTTTGGGCCAATCTGGTCGAAGAGCCTTGCATTCCTTTGCATCGGTTAAAGCATGATCAGCTTGTCCCAGACGAATCCAGCAGAGACTTCTATTAGAAAACAGTGTGGCATCACTTGGGTCAAAATCAATTGCCTGCAAATTTGCCAAGAATACAAACCAAGTCAGATGCTAAACCAAAAACTATGATGGAGTCACCACTAGGGTAAATATAGAATTGCCACACTTTAGGTTAAATTTAAAATTCCTTTGGGTAAATAAACTTACCATGGTAATTCTTATTGTTTAACAAGAACTAATGTATGCAAGTATATGAGAATTTTATGAAGTGACTAGCAGAACAGAATACGTCAAATCAATACATTAACAAAGCAAAATGATTCTAAATTTAATTAACGTACAAGAAACCATGAAAAAAATTAAGAGTTCCAAAATATCAGATGAAAAGACAATATGAGGGAATACAGGGCCATCCCCATCAATCTTTTATGTTGACATGAAAGCATAAGGTGAAAATTGTTTCGAATCAATTTTTTTACAGTAAAGTTTGGTGCAAGCAGCAGGATAAATTAGTACATTAGTAGAGAGCAAACATGCAGAACATACAAACCTGTGCATAAGCATCAACTGCAGTCATAAAATCTTTCCTCTTAAAAGCATCGTCTCCCCTAGCCTTGGCTTCAGCAGCTTTTTCCTTGGCTTCAGCTGACACCTATGGATAGGAATAAACAAACGAATCAAAATGAGGACAGATTTAGAACATCAGCTGATTCAAAGAAGTGTTTGCAGAAAAGACATTTGTGTACTTTGCAAGATTCAGCTAAGAGAATGGTTTGCTGTTGGATTACTTTGTTTGTCATTAACATATTTAAGCATATGAATACAGATTTGGCTCATATCTGATGCACATATTTAAACATATGTTGAAACATTTATAACAATAATTATTTAGTTACAAAATTTTAGGTTAATACCATAGAAAATGCAAATGTCAACTAAATCATGGACTGATATTTGAGACACTTGACCCTGTCATTGTGGTTGATAGTTGGCAGCTAATATTAAGAGCAGAAGAAGATTGTCGATTGTCAAGTGTGAAAGAGGGGCAAAGTTTGCAGCAGTAGTAAGTGTTAAGAAGGTTAGGGTCTACTACTTTAGAATTATTACGAGAAGATTAAAAAATATAACAATAAAATAATAACTTAATTAAAATATTTTTGTATTATTTTAAAATTGTAATCGGCTTCACAGGTCAAGTAGGTCAACCTGTAAGTAGCCTGAATTTAACCTTTCTTGGGGGGTTCATCAAGTCCGACACAATTTCAACCCGTGTCCATGAAGGTTCACCTCAAACCCATTAATATCCCTACAGAACAGTACAACAGTTTGGTAACCATTATCCCAACCATGAGTTCATGGTTCAAACCCATATGATGGTGTGTGTGTGTGAGTAGATTATTAGAAAAAAAAACCATTAACTTCATTATAGGTTCATGTTATATTTTTGAGTCGTGTCAAAAATTGTCATCCCTGATGAAACACAATTACAAGTTTATCAGAATTTTCAAACTTTGGGCACACAAAGGATACATTGAAACAAATCAAAGATAAAAAATGACAATTTAAGACAAAAATAACAATTTAGGACAGGCTAAGTCATGCAATGATAGTATGGACACAAGATGCAACTAGAAAGATGGTGAACATGGAGTTTAACTATATGTATAAAGTTGGTCTGTGTGAAAGAATAATAGAGGATAAGTAAACTGAAAAATGGTAAGGAGAGTGATTGACCAAGGTCTGTAGCACCTTCAACAAGCATTGTCCACAGTAAGGGTCAACGGAACTCAAATCATGTTTTTCCCCCTCTTATTATTTTCTCATCTTGCAAGTAATTTAATTTTCTATAACCACATTTGCCTCAGTCCATGAGATTTTTCAATCACAAGAATGTATCTTTCAGAAATAAATGCAAAATATTTCATCAATAAGGTAAAATAAAAACTTTCAGATGCATATGTTTGTTTACAGGCCCACACATCTGCTACTGATCCCCTGATATAATTATATCTGTTTCAATGGCACCTATTTATCATACTGATAGACTTCAATAAACGGCTTAAACACGGTGTTGTAACAGAGTCATTAATTAAATTACAGCAAAGATCTTTAAATCCCCAGTAAATTTCAATTTTGGGGACAATGAGGATGATGGGTAAGATACTGAACAGTAGACATAAGTGGTGAAGAAATAACAAATTAGAGAAAATTAAAAAAACTGAATAACAGGCCAGAATCCATCATCAGAAATTATGCAAAGAGTCCATCAAGAACCATTAAACACTGCTTAGTCCTACTGTTTTATTGAAGGATTCTTAGTTTAATAATTATATGCAAGAGATAGAGGAGAAAAGTGGAACATGTGACTTGTTTTCCTAGATCTGCAATGCAAGTCATCAAGAAAAATTAAGAATCTGATTCACATGTAGTCAAGGCACATACCAAACAACCTATCAATAAGCAAATACACATGTGGAAAAGTAATTAGGCTTGAGTAAAATGAAAGGAAACCAAAAGAAAAAGTACCTCCGGGAGATCATTCTTTCGAGGTGCAATATCCTTCAATTTGTTAGATTCCTTTATTTCATTTTGACCCTGTATTTGTTAGCATTGCACCCATTATAACATTTAAGTATGGATAGGAAAAAAACGTGAAACCAGACAATCCTAGGACAAGCTTATTACAGACAATAGAACATGTTGTACCTGTGAATAAAAAAAGGTAAAAAATCAAAGCTTGATTGACAAAGAACATATGAACATATTTGGTTTAAAAATTAGCATATATAAAACACCCAATATCAGATGTCAAACATTTTTGGAAATGATTGTTACTGCCAATAAGTGTAACAAAGATTGCTACTTCTTCAGTACATGCAAGAATAACTAACTATGTACCTCTTTATTTTCAGTTTCTTGTTGCATGAATTGAATTATCCCATCAATACTCCATTCTGGAACATCAGCAAGTGGCAATGTTACAGGGAGAAGAATCTCAACAGCCATCCGGTTACCTCTAGCAGCTGCCACCTGTATTGGCTTTAAGCCATCCTGCAGCATGACGAAACCTCAACATTAATGTATTTCAAAGATCTCAATGACAAAATAAAGGATTGTCCTGCAGCATGAAGAAATATTAAAAATATTTCAATAACAAAGGTTGTAAATCCCCTTATTTTTCCCCAATCTACCCAGCTCAAAACAGAAGTGTTTGGCTCATCATCTAGCATGTTCTTACATTATAAAACACAAACCAAAAACAAACACATTCCCCATTTTAATAACATGCGAAAATAAAACTAAAGATGCAATCCACATATTACCGAAAGAACTCTGTCAAATCCTAGTTGCACTATTCCATTCTTGTAAGTTCAACTTAGATGTGAAAATATTAATACTTTAAAATTTTTTTATTACATATTTCTTAATATTTTGTAATAATGTTGGTAACATTAACTTAGGCCTTCAACAGTGCTTTCTAAAGTTCAGGTCAGGCCTCTGCCAATATTTGTAAATAAACCCAACACCCTTCAGCCTTCATAGCTGAGTGTTAAAACCATGTCAATAATGTCATCAATCCCCACCATCCAATCGTCACATGACAAAAAGATCAGTTCAAAGCTCCATATACCAACTGCAGAACATTCCATCAACACAATGTATTAACAGCAGAACCTGCATCTCATTATGCTGTGCACAAAACAGTTCTGCAGCGACATGGAATACCAAATGGTTGGCAGATACTTGTTCCTGCAATCTTTGAGACCAGCTATGGAGATTAAAAACATTCTTCTAGCAACCTTACTTCCTTCGAGATGCAGATAAAGCAGATGGAAGTTCTAGGTGAGTAAACTAAAGTCTTCACGTGTATATGCAACTTAATACTCAGTTAATGGTACTGTTGATTCTGGTATAACAAGTTCGCAATGGATAATGATTCTGGTCAAACACAACTTTCGACTACATGAAACTAAAGCTATAACATACTAAAATTACTTCCCATAATTATGTATATGTGAAAGTAAGAGTGGCGGCAGATTTCATTAACACATAATAAAACAAGGCTGAGACACAAATTTTTTAAATATCTAATACAATTAACATTATTTAGGGAACATGACATTAGATGAACTACATAAACATGGCCTCTGTTTTGAACATATGAAAATAGAACTAGCACATCAAGTTGAAAACATAGGCGTGAAAAATTTGCCTACTTTACCTCATCAGCAGCATTAGGATCAGCTCCAGCTTGTAATAAGCAGTTTATGATTTCTTGGCTACCGCCATCAGCAGCAATGTGCAAAGGTGTTGCTCCACCAGCATCAACATTTACCACTCCACCAGCCTGTATGAAACAAGAAGGTATCAACTTTCAGACGGGCCTTAATACTATGAACATTAGGCAAAGGGAAAACGAGTAGTTTATGTCCCATCAGAATAGAGTTAATTAACAACTAGATACTGCAACAAAAGCGACAGTGTGGGTAATGTCATTTACTTAAAACTGGATACATATTCATGGATTATCAGCTAAACCGAACTGCAAATGTGTATAGCAATCACAGATTTACACATTGGATGAAACAATTAATCATCAACAATAGACATGCAGATAGAGGAAAGCTAATGCCACATCAGATCCTTTAAATAGAAAATATATAATATGTTATACTAGAGTTAACTAAGGTGAAAAATAAATACATTAGCTTTTCTTATTAACTTACAAATAAAGTTAAGGTGGTCAATGCCCTGCATTTTCCCAGTTGTTGAAGTGTGAATGGTGAAGATGAAACAAATAAAAGAATAAATTGAATGCTACACCAAACCAAATTAATAGCTTAACAGCCAAATGAAGCATGAAATGAGATAATCTTTAGTTGGTCAAACTATCATCCAATATAGTGATTACAATGGAAAAAAAATAAATGGTAAAAATATTACTCACCAACAACTGTAACCATACTAAGATTACTAAGAAACAGATAAAAAGATCAAACAAACAATATCAATATATTTTAAAAAGATACTTTCAGCAACTAGTCTAACAAGATCAAACCTATGAAAACGACTGTAGAGTGCCCACAGAAAAGCAAACTTTCTCAATATGATGTGATGCCTTGAGAACCAGGAGGGATAGATTACTCAAAAGTTAAGAGTACAGAACATTGAGGAAAGAATCAAATTCACATACTCCATTAAAAACTACCTTCTAAAAACAAGCAAATACACAATCAAGTTACCAGATGAGATGAAGATTCCAATGGAGCAAAATTCAAGGTCGAATTTTTGTTAAAAATCGCCTTCAATATTTCATGAGCTCACATAGCTCATACAAGCCCCAAACGTAGCATATTTGGGAATTCTTACTCTTATAAGGGTTCAATTCCTAAAAAAGTACTTTTCCATCTCATTTTTTATAATAAAGGAGATAAATAAGTTACAGTAACTGAGTTTATGAGAATTCATCTGTTTTCATTCTAACTTGAATTCAATAAGATTTTTTTTTTCAAAGTGCAATTGATTTTCAAAATCTACTTCAGCCATGACTAATAGGATTTTGCTAATTGTAACTGAGAGGGGCAAAACACGGCCTTCCAATGACAGATAACCCAAAATTTGGCATTTATGAGCATCCAGAAAAAAATAAGAACAAGGAGTTTTACCCACTAACCCGGGCATAATGAGAATCACAGAAATTTTTAATTTATTCAAATAAGAACATTTTACTATTCATTGCAGATCCTCATGTAGATTGATTCTTAGTGCAAGTCAACCAATTGTTCAACATCTTATCATACAACAGCTCAATTGTGTGATTACTCTGTAGTCCGTTGATTTATTGAAACAAATATGATCATGAAAAATAATCACAAGGGTAAACAGTAGCTGCATGAAGTAAGTTATGGTGCTCATGGAATAAAAGACAACAGAATACAAATGCTGTATAACAACTGTTTCATAATGGAAATGGTAGAAGTCAAACCTGTATCAGCAAAAATACAAAACAAACATGAGTAATGTATTTACCTTAATTAACAACTCCAAACATGATAATGAACCTGCTGCAACAGCTGATAATAGAGGAGTAATATCATCTTCAGTTTTAGAATTTGGCTGCAATAAAAGCAGACAAAAAATTCTGAAGGGACCTGGCAATCTGCCACTGAGCAACTAGTCTTCATTTATATAAGATAGGCATGTTCTGGATTGAAATCAGATCAACTCATCATGCAAGAAGGAAATCCAAATGCTCATGCATGTCTCTAATAAAACTAATGATTGGACTTAAAAATTCACGTTTTCAATGGTCCAGAAATATAATGTCCATTTTTTAACTGGGCTGTAATCACAGATTCCAGTTCACGGATTCCAAGGAAAGTATTACAGAAATTTGGGACAGTAAGACTACACTCCTCCAGCACCACTGGTTGAGCTTGAGAGGATCCCAAATAACTAAAACGAGTGTGCAAAGCATGTCTAGCCACGCATAATTAGCTGGGAAGACAAAATACTACATCCTGGTTCTAGTATCCACATGGAACGGATCTATACTAGCTTACACTTCAGGTACCATGCTTCTATGTGATAAAGTTACCACATAGAAAGTGAACGGAGTAAACAGTATTGATTGGACACAAAAGGACCTCTAACACCAGACAATAATAGATTGGTCAGAAATCAGCAATCAAAACCTTTCTGAAAACACTTTAAAGTAATGAAAATGCAACTTTGTAGAGGTACACAATACCCGGTACAGAGCAGATCAATAGTACTATATGAAGTAATGTTCAGCATGGAACCTTAACTTTGGTACTGCATATAAATATGAGGCAGTAGACTTAATTTCATTTTAACTATAACTTTATCTTATCACTTATGTCCAGTTAATACATACAAGTATCTGCCTCTAAGGCCATATTTAAAAACAGATTTGCAGCAGAAACAGACACTCAAAAAAACTTATGGTAAGTAATTGATGCCCAGAATTACAAAATAGCTTCATCTCAAATTTCTTCAAATATAAAGATCATCTAGCTTACATTGGCATTATGTTCTAGTAGCACTTTGACAGAATCCTGCTGGGCATGACCTGCAGCCCATATAAGTGGAGTACCAGCATCACTTCGCAAATCAGCATTTACACCCTTGCCAAGCAAGAATTTTAGGAACTCAATATCTCCTGCAAGGGAGAAAACAATAAAATTTTCAAGTTGTCTTAATGAAACAGAAACACTTTAAAAAACGCCATGAATTTTTTTATTAAAAAAGCTCCAAGTCAAATTCAGACACCTCAACAATAAGCAAAATAGAATACATCCCTTTAATAGAGCCTCATCTTCCACTAAAGATTAATAATTAGGTTTCTAATTTCCATACAAGTACATAAAATCAAATAATTGTGCTAAACCTATGCATAAGCACAAGAATAAATAATAATTAGGATGCTCATGCAATTAAACAGATAAAACATTTTTATTAAATTGTAAAATATTAAACATATTAATTAAGGGGGACTTCCTGGATCCTGAAACAACTAAATAGAATAGGAGAAATGTCTAAGCATGATCTTTCTGCGCTCTTTGTTATTATAACATGGTTTGTACACCTTCCCGAATTAGAGTAACAATAACATTCAGAGTGAGACAATGGAGTAGTTACTAAGAACTTACATTAGCATTAGTGACTAGTGTTAAAGCATGATGGGTTAGACTATGTCGTCTAATTACAGTTAGATGACCATTAATTTAGCTAATCAGACCTTGCAAAAAAACCATATAAAGCTGGTGTTCATCACATTTGCTTTCAGTTTGGTGGAATAACAGAAATAGGCAAGGACTAGGCCAAAAATGATGTCAAAAACACATCACATGATTAGGGAACATGCAGAAGCTTCTAAATGGAAGCAAATATAGTGGGGGAAATGGAACTAACACAAATAACAAGCCTAAAGGAAGTGTGAGGAAAAGAAAAAATTGGAAGGAGGTGAAAAATAGAAGGGAGGAGACACCCAAGTTTAGTGGGGAATCCTTCCCAAAGGAGAGGATTCTAATTTATGTTCTTGGGTAAGAAATTTCTACTGCATAGATTGATGTTCAGCAACTAGGCATGGGGCTGCAGTGTTTAGATCAATATTGGACAATGTCACAAATTAAGAAGTCATTTATAGCATTTGCATAATAATGCACTTATGTGCCAATAAAATCGTGGTTTGGAACCATTTGCTGCCATTCTTACAATTTTTCTTTTAATGTTGCAAAAGATACCAAGTTAATGACATGTGAAGCATATAACATGATGGTACTTGGAGTCTTACACTAAAAAATAGCAAGTTTTCCATGAAATACCAACCAAAATAAATTAGACGAAGTGCAACGGCCATAGCATATAGCACATCAAAATTTAGGGTAAGGGAAAAGTTTTTGAACTCTCGTACTGGGCTTTGCAGCTTACCTCATTTTCTTAGAAGTTCAAATTTACGAACTAATGGTGAAAGAACAGAAAGAATCCAAACTTTCAAACTTTTAAAATCTTATTTTGGGTCTCTCACATACAAAAGACACTTTTCTCTGTATGAAAAAGGCATACTACTTTTGTTCTGTGGCACTTTAGAGGAGAGTAACAAAAAATACACTTTTGTATGAAACACAACTTCACATTACTATGTTTATTCGACCAATATATCAGTCATACAGTTTTCAAACATGTCATACTGTACTATATGTTTACCTATCACACCTGTGAAATGGAGTAAGTACATTAAGCACCCTATGAATGAAAAGTTTGTGGTACAGATTCAGAAATAAACTTAAATTTGAAAGGTTTAACTTTATTTTCAGAAGGCAATATGAATTAAAAAGGAAAAACTTACGAAATCATTAATCAAGATTGAAGTGATCTTAGTTGTCAAAAATCGGTACCAAAGTGACATAAAGAAACTGGACAGGCCTCAGTATGAAAACTACTAAAGATGCAAATGGAATGCCCCAAGCTATGTAAAAGGTTATACCACTTTCTACCATTGAATGACACAAATATCAACATTTCTTCAAAACTAGAAGGCTGAATTAACTTGGATTTAGCATGTGGTTCTCCATTCATATGCTCAAAAAATAAAAGAAAGATGGAAAGTTTTTTTCTGAGATTCAATTGACTATTTTGCTTACATCTTAAGATATAATGAAAATAAATGCGCCAACTGGAATAAACCATGCTTCTATAAAATAAGAAACACAGTAGATCATCGACTTTTCGCATTCACAAGATTCCAGCATACAATAACACAATCCAACTTAGTAACATTCATCCATTTTAGAATAAGTCAAATTTCCCGTTAGTTACAATAGTGCTCATGATGGTTTACAGGAAAAACTGTATAAAGGGAAAAGGAACTAAATGATACAGAAATACTTGAAGATAAGGAAAGGAAAAACTTGACATCACAATTCTCTCTTGATTAATGAAACAGCACAATTAGACACAGACAGACCAAACACAAGGAAATAGAAAAGGGAGATAGATGACCGTAAAGAAGCAAGATCATACAGGTGGAAATCATAAAAATTCCAAGGAAGAAAAATGGAAAGGAAAAAATTGAACTTGACAGGGTAGAACTTGAACCTGCACTAATTTACTTCAACTTTTTTATAATCTAAGAACAACTGGTCCTACAGGGGTAACATTACACTGACTTTGCTTCAGAAAAGCAGAAAAGAATAACAATTTACCCATTCCCGCTGAATGATGCAGAGCAGTGGTCCCTAATTCACTTGGTATCGAAGGATCAGCACCACAATCTATAAGGTACTTGGCAGTGGCTTTATGTCCTTGCCGAGCAGCATGGGTGAGCGGAGTGTCTCCTAAATATTAACAAAAATTTGGAAAAAAAAAAACAAAAAAACAAAAAGAGAGACAAGCAGGAATGTATGAGTATTAGATCACTCATTCTTAGCCAATTGGTTGCCTAGAATTGCAAGCCATCCATTCGATATGCCATAAAGGCCTAGTAATTTGTTTACCATCTTCATCCTTAGTATTAACATCCATCTTCAACTCCTCTAACAAGTACTTGCACACCTCAGTCTGACCCTCTCTCGCAGCAAAATGCAGAGCCCCTCTCTTGTTAGCGTCCTTAACATCTGCTACCGTTTGGGCCAACCCATTTCCATGATCAAGTTGTTCGGCCAATTCTGTGTTTTTCAAATAGAGACGACGTATAAAAAGAAAAAAAAAACAAAGAATAATTAAAAAATAAAGCCATAACTAGAAGTCCAGACTAAAAAGAACAGAAACGCAAAGACCGAAGCAACTACACCGTAGAAACTACCGCTACTTACTTTTAAGGAGGTCTAAATTTCCAGTCCGCGCAGCATTTAGGAAATTTTGAACTTTTTCCCTAACTGCAGCCAAGAAAGGGCATCGAAAAAGAAAGGGTTTCAGATTCACGTAGAGATCACTCTAGAATTTGTACTCCGAAAAAAAAACAAACCACACACACATACAGAGAGAGAGAGATAAGAGAGAGGACAAAAGGATAAACCTGCAAGAGCATCAGAAGCATCAGCAGCCATGGTTGTTTGGTGATGTTGGGAAGCGAGGAGAGAGATTTGCCGGAGCTCCACAAGAGGGAGCGCAGTCAGTCGAGTGCTGTTTTGAGTCCCCAGACACAAGCGAGAGCGGCAGGCCACTGCGGGGCGTATATATCGTACACCCAGAAACTTCTCCGTATTCCCTTTTAACCCCCTAGCCTTATTTTTAAATTACAATCCTGCCCTCATGTAATTTTTGATTTCTGATTTAGCACCTGACGTCATCATTTTATCTCTCTATCCATCCTTTGTAGTTTGTAGTGCCTCAAAAAAAAAAAGATACATAGACAATGCTTGGATGCAAATATAGACTGATGTTCCACTTACAATATTCACTTTCAATTCCCTAAAATAATTTCTTTTATCTTTTCCTCTTTTTTACTTTTATAATATCACTAAATTTCTGCACCATTTTATTTTATTACATTTTAGTTGCTGAATTTCAATTTATTGTATTTTTTCATTCTATCTCCTTTTTTGCAATTTTAATTTATTCTGTTTTTTGATCTATTTTTCAAGCTCTTTCCTTTTTCTCTTATTTTACAAATAATACAAAATCTAAGTTTGCGGTTTTAAATTTATTAAGTGATGTATAATTCAAATTTAATTATTTGTAAATTGTATATGTTGTTTTTCATTTATTAATGGATGGTTTGATTGATTTATTTTGTGTATAATTAGATTCAAGGTTGTTAATTTTAAGCATTAAAATTAAAAGTCGCACCTTGAGAGTTATTTGTTCCTAGAAGCCAATAAAATTTAGATAAATCAACGAAATAATTTTGAATTAAATAAATATATTTAGAATGAAATGAATAGGTTATGTTTGTTTTGGTCTTAAGAGATATGTTGTTAGATATATTGTTATTAAAAATTATGTAAAAATAAAAAAATAAAAAATTTAAAAATTATAATAATTAAAATATATACACACTTTATAAGCCTATTTTCAGCTAACTTGCATATTTCGTCATGGAGCACAAGAAATGTATAATGAGTCACACAAAAAGTTTTAAGGAATTAATAATTGAGTCATGATTGTACTGAGTATAATCAAATTTTCAAGATCCGCCTTTTCAAGATAATTGTTTCTAGTCTTTACCTAGATAATTAAGGATTTTCCATTAGACTTAATTTTCAAATTGTAGTAGTTCAATTATTCACATAAAATTTGTTTAATCATTTTACAATAGTTAGTTTCAGGTTAATTTAATTTATAAATCCCTGTTTACGACAACCTTGCTTTAGGAAATACCATAGTTACAATTGTAATAGAAATACAGTCGAATAAATTTTTTTGCATCATTGTTGTGGATTGGTTTATTGAATTTGGTGCCGATATTGTTTCATTTATTGCCCTCATTTTCTTTTGTTTACTTTGGCTAATGTATAACTTAAATCATTTGTGTCTGCAATTTGTGAGGTAATTAAATAAACTTATTAAGCACCAATTGACATCATATCAGCATCCTCAGGAAAGTGGATGTAGGGAGTAGGGACGATGAAGCACTTCAAGTTTAAGTAATTGTCAAATTATTCTTTTACGAGGAAAATACATTGGACATGGTTAATTGCAAATTTGTAGTAATTTAACAATTCAAGGGGTAAACAAGAAAAAGAAAAGGAGAGCAAATGTAACATGTGACCAAAGTTGGTGGATTCTCTCATTTATCTTATAAAAACAAGATCAAATATGTTTTCAAGTTTATAATTTGTACTTGTAGATCAATTCTAGAGACTAGTATTATTTATGTAATTCAGAAACCATCTCTTACGCAAAGCACTTGTCTAAATCAATAAATCTACTACAATGAAAAATAGTGCATAATAACGCTTTATATTAAGGTACTGTGACACCCCACTTTTATTAATGTACTGTGACACCCCACTTTTATTAATGAAAGACACGCCCAACTCTTGTCGCAGCTTTGCAATATTTATACATGTTTTCCATCTACAAAATCCGTGTGAATTAGTCTGAAAATATCTTTAAAATATATGGATGAATTATTTCTTTAGATTTTGTCCCAGTGAGTGGTTTGACATTGCAATATTAGGCCACAATTTCCAATTCGAGTGGGATATATAATGTTGATTCTCTCGTATTCTTTTTTTTAGCTTCCCATAACTTTCCTTGTGTTTTGAAGATCTGATCTGATCTAACCAATGCTGGACCTATTTTGAAGTAATTCCCACTGCTTTTTTGGACTTTAATAAATATCAATGATAAAGTTCATACTTTCCATATTTAAAAAGATTACTGACATCCACAATCTGTAAACATATTTTAATTTTTGTCTAAGAATCTCTATCAATATTTTCCCACTTTTATTTTATGCCGTACAAGTGCAAACTCACAAAAAATACCAACAATAAACATTTCTTTCTGGATCAGCTCTCTTAATTTGAATGGTAAGTGAAATGTCATCTTCTTCAGCATAGAGCCTTACAAGTCTTGGGGTGCAGTGGGCAACTGATCAACCATGGAAGGGGAGGATTTGCCCCTAATTTCATTTTGAAGCTTCAGTTTTTCAGTTCATTTTCAAGACTGGGATTGTGAATTTAAGAAAGAAGATGGCTTGGTCGACTTCTCCACAACGCAGCTGGTCTTTGTCTTGTCTTTGCCTTTGCCTTTGCCTTTCTATTACATATCACACTTGGATTCCGAATCTTGTTTAAAGAAAATTTGGTGAAGAAGACTAAAGGATTTTCACAACTTTCCGAATGTGGCACATCTTTCTTTATTGAATTATATTTTTGTTTAGATTCATTTTTTTAAAGAATTTGTGTTTATACATAAACTCTTTTTCTCTTGCATGCAACGAGCGTGTTTAATATAAAATTTATGTTTAAATAATATTATATCATTTTATTTATATGATTGCATAAGAACGAGTGCCACTTTGGTTAACAATGTGAATAATTTCGTGAGTTGCCCATGCACTTGAATGCCACGAGTGACCAATAATATAAAAGTAGTAAAGTTTTGTGTGGATTTATTTTTAAAATAAAAATTTATTGTATTTTAGTTTATACAAATAAAATTATTTAATATTAAAATAAGAAAACTAAGTAATTTTAGGTTGTATAAAAAATTTAAAATAAAAAAAATGATGAAGGTTTAAAAGAATTTAAAAATAATAAAAGTTGAAAGGATATATAAATTGAAATAGAAGAAGAAAATAGTATAAAGAATAAAATATTCAAAATGTAATTTTGTAAAGTCAACTAAGCATCGTTATTAGAATAATAATATGGTATAGATGATAAAAGATAGCGATGGCGCGTCCGCCGAATAAAACCTTCGGACAGTTAGAAACGAAGGGTGGAAGTTTGCAGAGAGAAGGCCCGTAATGAGAGGCTTTCCCCTCCCATTTTTTCTTGTTTAAGCATTTCAAAGCCACCAACTGCTCCAGCTGCATGCTGGTGCTGTTGCCTCCACTCCATTCAAGAACATACCCACGAAACACACCCAAGCACCATTTCATTGATTCCAACACGCAGCACCACCACCTCCACGGCGGTCCTCCAATCCCCTCCGCCGTGGGCCCAGCTTGACCAAACTTTTGATTTTCATTGCTCACTCAACAAGAGCTTCGCCCCATATATATATATATATATATATATATATATTGATTCCCGGAACCGTTCTTACCCTTCCGTGTTCTTGATGGGAGACCCACAAAACCCGACTGGCTGCGCGTCATCGTCGCCGACGTCGTCGTCTCCGCTTCCGCCAGCTTCATGCGTCTCCCACGAAACCGAGGAGTTGAGACGTCTAGAGCAGGCGCCGCCGTTCTGCAGGGACCCAAAACCCAAGAAGAGATTGTCGAAGCAGCTGTCCATGTACGAGGGCCCCTGCAACAGGGCGTGGGAGAGGCGGCGCCGCCAGATTCTCGAACAGGAGCGGAGGAGCAACAATATCGTTGGCGAAGCGGATGATCGTCTGACGGACGACGATCTCAACGAGCTCAGGGGATGCATAGAGTTGGGATTTGGGTTCAACGAAGAGAACGGGCAGCGACTGTGCCCCACCATTCCGGCCCTGGACCTCTATTTCGCGGTGAACCGGCAGTTCTCGATCAGCCCCATCTCTAGCCCTGCCAGCACTGGCTCCACCTCCACCCCCTCAGCCCTGAGCGGAGGAGGCAACTCCTCTGCCGGGAGCCCCATGAGCGATTCTGATTCTCATTGGAAGATTTTCAATCCAGGTACGTACGTACCTTATATGGGTTATTTACATGCATCCTCATGCATTCTCATCTAATTGCTCAAGCCTTAATTCTAATAATGTTGCCATCAAAAAGTCCATATCTTTGTTTCCTATTATGTATTAGATTTCTCATTTCTTTGTTTTCATTATAAGTATTCTTCGTTTATTAGACAAGTTTGGACTTAACGCAGAGACCAATTTGTTTGGTTTGAAATGGAGTCATTCGTTTACACCAAAAAAAATGCCATGCATTCCGCGAGCAACCTCAATGGCAATCAACATTTTAAATTTTCTAGAGTAAAGAAATATCAATTTCTCAAGTGGTTTCCTGTATTGGTCGATCAGCCTAATTAATGTGTATGGTGCAGGCGACGATCCAAAACAAGTAAAGACGAGGTTGAGGCATTGGGCGCAAGCCGTTGCATGTTCTGTGATGCAGTCTCCTTTAAGGGGTGAGATGGATTCTTCCGACAAGGAGAGATAAGAGAGACAGAGATTATGGAGATAGGCAGAGGTAGAGATGGAAAAGAGACAGAAATTAAAGGCTTATGCTTAAAAAATGTTCTACTGCAGTACTCAGAATGGCATTTGCCCACAGCTTTCCAAGGTAAGCTATTTTGAATGCCCGGAATGGTGAAAAGGAGAAAAAGGTCTGGTTTGAAGAGAGCTTTCTCGTTGATATTGAGGGGCTACATTTTTGAACCATCACATAGGTTATGTATTTATATATTATTGTGTTCCTTCTTTGTTTCTACTCAAACTGCTCAAAGCTTATGATCTGAGCTCGAATTTGTGCTGAGTTTGAGTTTTCATCTCTATGCTATCCCGTCTCTGCCATGGCTCGATGGTGATCAATTGGTGACCATAGACGAGATTGTTTTGCAGCATCCAAGAATATGTAGCATTTGATGATATATCTATAGGGTTCTTTTATTTTTTTTAAGGTTCATACATTGCAAAATGCTGTCTTTTGGTGTCACCCATAACTTATATAAGTTTCATGTATGTTCTTGTTCTTGGTGGAAACAACATCCCTTTACTGGCAGTTATTATTAATTATAGATATACAAGCAATATAAATATATATATATATATATATATATATCTCGAAGATATCATAAGTAATTTATGAAGCGTTGGTTATGAAAGGTCGTGCAAACAAAAAAAGTTTGGCTTGTTTGTGGACTGTCTGTGGCTCTGTGAATGATTGGTATGTCTTGCCAGCATTATTTTCTGATTTGAGGGGGAGTGATTAGACATGACTATTGTTAGATCCATGACAGTTGTGGATGGTACAAACCCCCCCCCCCCCCCCCGGTTCTGGTCTTGAAGCAATTGCTGGTGTCTTATAACGTGAGAGATATCACATTCTCTTTTATATCGTGCCGTGTCTTATATTATGACCTTTATCACATTAAAGACATCTAATGCAAACCTGCCCATTCCTTTATAGTTTTTTGTGCTATTAAGTGTAAGAACATATGAATTCCGAAAATCCATTAGTAATGATAACTTTTAATCTAATTCTGAGTGTATAGTTATTTATGGCAATACTATAGCGTGCTATGGCTTATGAGAGAAAATGGCGTTAGCTTAACACCATTTTGTCGTCTTCCCTAATATGTGCTTTGGCTGCCTTTGCCTTAGGCGTCAGGCATGCACCATGCACATCTTTACAATACTTGTATTGCGGGTTTTTAAAGGAAACCAAAAAAAATTGCCCATTTGACTTCATGTTGTTCTTCTTGCTAGTTCTATTTACTTCTTTATTTCTTCCCTTTTTCCGGTATTTTTTCTTAATTATTATCCATTCTCTCTCCTCCAATTCCGGCTCAGGGCTTCTTATTCTTCTTTATTTTTTCCTGTAAGCAAGAAATTCTTCTTCTTCTTCTATTTTTCACAGTAAGCCAGAAACTACGGTAAAGATCTCAATATGTATCATCAAACTCATAGCAGATATCGATACGTTGGATGATTGGCACGTCCATGCGCGAAACATAGAGCCTATGTCAAAGAGTGCAAGGCGACAATTGAAAAAGGAAGTCTTTGGTGAGTACCCACACGAATTGGGCTAGAAATTTGAACGATGGACCCCCTCTAACAAGTAACAATTCCTCCACTTCTTTAGGCTAATGTCACCTTCAGCTATCTGGGCAGTGATTGTGAAAGGAATCAAGCATTCAGTGGACACGCCTAAGCGGGATTGGCATGCTTGCATTTTCCGAAGGGAGGGAAATAAGTAACTGAATCCATTCCAATGAATGTTGCTTGTGGAACCTGTGCATTACATTCTCCTCAGCGTCATTATATCAAGTCTCATGGTCATCGTCTCATCAACAAGAAGCAGCAACGACAACAGGGGAATCCCTGCTCCCAACAGAGCAGAAGATCGAGTGATGTGCATGTATTAAAACAAAATCTTCAAAAGTATTTATTCTCCGTTCATTCGTCAATCTATTCTTACCGAGTGAAAACACCTCAATTCGAAATTCGGTTTTGTATCAGTTTTCGGGTCACGACAGTTCAATTCCAAAGCATCTTCTTCATTCATATTACAGGAATGCAGCAAAAAGTTCTCCAGACACAGTCCAGGCACATAAATTCACTAATTTCGTGTGTATATCAGTTCAATCCACGGGTCGCAGTCAGCAGACATTTTTCTTGATGCCTGATGCAGACGCAGCAGAGCAAATAAATTGGCCTGATTTTGATCCAAAATAAAAATTAGCTGCACAAAACTGTAAAAAGAATTCAAGCCTATGGAAAATGATGACATGCTTTGCACCCAACTTGCCATAGCCTATTTCAACTAGGCTGCAAATATGACTTCTGCATATGTTAAAAGAATGTTTCACAACAAGCGCTTTCAGTACAAATTGTTTCCCCTTTTCAACATACAGTTTGTGGCACTGAAGGGCCATTCATAAATCTAGTCCTCCTTACAACAGAGTTTTTTTTAATATCAGGTAAAATTGGCATCAGAGTATGGATTTTATGAGAAATAATCTCTCAAACAGACAAGACAGAATTTTCATAACACTCCAGTTCCCAAAATTTAAGCCTGCACTTGGATAAAAAAATCAAAAAATAAAAACTAAATCTCCAAAACCAATGAGACTCCTCTAATGTTGGAATTGCAGTTTCCTAATTTCAATTCCATTCAGGTAAATATAAATACAAGACAGCACCAATCAAAGGCTAAATCTTGAAAAAATAAACTCAGAATTTTCACATTTCCCCACTGATCTTCGTAAGTTGCAGCAAATCAAGAACAGATTCTTGATCCGGAGAAATACATGGACCTTGGAAGACCAAATAACACTAAGAAACAATACATCTCAAAATCTATTACTAGTAGCTAAGAATTCATAAAGATCATCAAAGATCCAAAAATTTCACCTCCCAATAAACCCAAACCATAAGCTCAACATAAAAACTCACAAGCCCATCTCATCGGCAGCTGCAGATCTTCTACCCCACGGCCTCAAAATTGCATCTTGAGGCTTGGATGGAAACCCCATCGCTCTCCTCTGCCGACCCTTCGCCATGGCGTTCTTCCCCTTCCTCTGCTTCTTCTGGCCGTTCGGTTTCTTCTCGCTCTGCCGCCCTTTGTTTTGCTCAAAAATCTCAGAAAAGATGAAGCTGTCGAACTCGAAGGCCCGCCTCCTTCTCCTCCTCCTGATTGTGACGCGGCGCTGAATGTACGGCACGCCGATGACCGATCCAGCCGTCACTTGGTGAATGGCCTTCACCAGCAGATCGAGACCGTGGCATCGATGCGTCGTCGTCGGGAACAAAGATAAGGGGCAGGAATTCGAGGAATCCTGCGACGATGCTAAAGAAGAGTGCGCGGCGGTGATCGATGACGAAGATGACGAAGACGAAGGGGATGAAGACGACGATGACGGTGAAGACATCGCAGAAACAGGGTGATCTGGTCCTGGGGGTTTTCTCCCACGAATCCTCATGGAGGAGAAGAATCTCAGGAGAAATGGTTATTTTGAGAGCGATTTCGCCGCAGAAAGGGGAAAGCTAGATCGATGGAGAACGAGAAGCAGAGCAAGAAGAAGAAGAAGAAGAAGAGAGCGTCCGTGAATTTTGCATTCGGTGATTGGAATTTATTTATTTTTGTCTTAAGCCTTATACGTACACATACACTCCACATGCCTGTATTATACCACGAAGAGTCATACACATGCGCCCCTGTATACGTATATATCATCAATTGGTCTATGGTAAAGCTTAAATATTAATTTATCATGTGTACATATAAAATTATTATATTATTATTGTATAGTTATTGCGAATTGTGTGGTGTATGTATATTTTATTTTATCATTGAATTATATTGTATATATTTTATGTTATAAATCATCATCAAGTAAAAACAAATATGAAATTCAGACATATATATATATATATATATATATAATTTTATTAATTATAATAAAATATAGATTGATATCTCTTAAAAATAAACTTAAGGTGTTAACTATTCATAATGTGTAATATAGCTATATAAAATGAAAGGGAAAATGTTAAGTAAAAATAAATAAAATTTAGTGGGAAAGGACAGTGGATCGAGGAAAATATAAAGGCGCCAAAAAGAAAACGCGAAAAAAAAATAATAAGAATAGAGTATTTTAGTCTTTTTCACTTTAAAAACCAAGATAGCCTATTTCGTTTCATAACCATTGTAAATAGTGCATATATTTATATATACTTATGTGTATATTTATCATTAACCACAGTAAATTGCTATCTTTGTTTTTGTTTTTTAATTTGTGTTTTGTTATGTACTTTTTTCAAAATTTGTATAAAAATAAAAATAAAATTTTAAAAAATATAATAATTATAATATGTATATTGTAGTGTTAAAAATACAAACATTTAATTTTTGTTCCGAACCATATACTATGGGTTTAAAATCCATCAAAATTCTAGCAAAATAAACTTGCAATAATACAAAGTTTTTATTTAAAACTAAATTCAAATTTTATATAATACATCAATATTTGAAATTCACTTGTTACACTTATTCAATATCAATCAATCAATGTTTATGCACAAACACCCACACTATATATATATATATAGTCTAAAAATTTTTAATGAATTATATCATCTAATTATTATATATATATATATATATATATACCACTTAACAAATTAAATTTTTTATTTTATTAAAAATTAACCACCAAACATAATTTTTATATCCATAAATATTTTATTTTATTTTATTACCAGCTAACAAACATCGTCAAAGGTTAGTGCAACAATTCAACGGTATTTGCATGGGCTGGACTGTTTTACTTTACTGGGGACACGCAGAAGGGTCAAATAGTGCTGGAAATTGTTTGGACTGATCACAGACGAGGGCCAACTCAGCACCAGGATGAGTTCTGTACAACATCATTAGTTAATAACCTCTGTAGTAATGAATATTCTTATTTTTCTTTTGTTTTTTATTTTTTATTTTTAATATTTTTTTGTATTTTTATCTAAATCTCTTTTATTCTGTGTTTGTTGAGTTTTCTCTTTGAAAATTTTTCTCTGATTTTATATAAATTTCTAATCCATTTTTAATTATTAATAACTCTATTTTATTTAAAAATATATTATTTTGTTAGATGATAATTTTATGCCATTATATTATTATTAAGACCCTTGTTTAGTCTTTTAGTGATCTTTCGAGAAAGCATTTGATAACTATATCATCATGTCTCTAGCCATCATGGATACTAATTTGTAGTCTAAATATATTCCCATTATCTATCTATATTATATTTTATTTACCTTTTCATCCCTTATAATACCCACCTTATGGCCTCTTGGTGTTTTGCCAAATGTAATATCAACTGGCTCATTATATTTCTTTCCGAAATTGAATAGAAAGTAAATTATTTTTATTTTTTAATCTTCTATTAAGTCTTTTTTAATTATCAACCCACCTAAAAATCTAAACCCTAAGCCTCATTTATTCCTTCACGGACATTCACATATACTATATGACAATATTCAAAATGTTATTTTTAGTATAATTTATACTTTGAATTTAAACAAAAAAAAAATCATGATATAAACTTTTTGTATTTACATTTAAGTTTAAATAAAATAAGTTCAATTGTATTTGCATATAATATGTCTCAAAGTTCTATAAAATTTTCATCATCTGAATAAATCAATTTTTATTTATTTTTTGCACATCGTGTGTGCACAATTACTATTTATAATTAAAACAAGCCCCGTAAGACAATTTAATTATAAAACAAAATACAACAACTATATAATTTAAAATACTTATATAATAAAATACTATTTTAAGTGTTTGTGTATATAATAAATGATATATTGAAATTTATATGCATAAATAATTACTGGCTGACGATGAAAAGATATGCTCTGAAATTCTGACGTGTAAGTACCACATAAAAGTTGGAGATAGCCTCTGTAGGGGAATATGGCATAAGACACGCATTACAAACTTAGGTTGCTGCAGAATCACAAAACCTCTGTCATTGTCTGATCGTGGTTGCAATACGAATCTAAATATCCTCTGCTCAGCTTCATTTGAGTCTTACCAGAGCAACCCACACACAAATATCATGCCCACCTTGAACATTCGAATATTCTTCTTCTGATGAAAAAAACACCATTGCTAGAAATACAAGTTCATGAGAAAGAATGTTTTCTTCGTTGACAAATATGTTAATGATTATGTACTGTCCAGTGTCCGAAAGTCAAGTAACTTGATAATCTAACAATTAGAGAGCCGACAATCGAAGCTCTAGTGAACGATAACCATAACTATTACAATCTTAAAGTAGCAAAATTTCATGTTAGGCGAGTTTGAGCCCACATGAAACGTGTTACAATTTGGGTACGGTCTCAAAAGAGAGGCCGATGAAATAAACATATTTGTGAAGATGTAGACTACTTGCACCTGCACAAAAAGACTCTATGAAGTTCATGCATCTACGTTTATAAAGAAATAACCACAGCTCCAGAATTACAATATACCTCAAAATATGGATGTAAATAGAGTCGCCATTCACTACTCATTTCATGCAATTGCATTAGATTTGAAGTGTGTCAGAACACTTGTTGATCTAGGTCTAGGACCATTGTCTGTCAGCCCGCCAAAAGCTTATATTTGATGGCAACATTGGAGCATAAATCTTTAAAATGCAAAGCATCTCAGCAACTACTACCACACAAGCCAACAAGGAAACCATTAATTCCCCGCCATGGGGGACTGGAATCCCCACTTGGTTCTTGATAAGAAACAAACACATGGCTTTAGTTCTTATACAGTTTGAGAGCTGAGCATATACTGTTATGCTAAAGCTAATAACTGAGAACGATGATACAGCCTGAGTATTTAAACTAAACAACAGCTGAGCGCCGCATTTCGTCTTGTTGTAGCAGCAACTAATTAAACACATCGGCCTAAAATATTGCAAGTAACAACATCAAGGTTAATACTTTGTAAAATTGCCCAATTTTGTGAAGACGGCTTAGAAATAGTGTAATGGAGTAGACATGATGGAGGGGGGAATCATTCTGTAGTTGGCTTCTACTCAATTTTGGACTTGTCGAGCTGTTCAAATCATATGAATCTTAGCCCAGATTCTACCCAAACGCCTAACTCATGTACCACTAACAGCCACTCTTCAAAGGGTCTTTCAGTAGTTTCCATAAACATGCTTCATGAAATTTGGACATACTTCATAATCATAGACGATCCCATATTAGCGTCCAATCTAAGGTGACTATTTCGTTATTGAATAACCTCACTTTCCTGCTGCAAGTGCACAAACAATTGTCCGCATACGCCTTAACGATGCCTCTATGATATTCAAGTCTCACACACTACCAAAATGCTCCTAGATTTGTTTTCGGCTCCCACTTTGAAAGTTCGCAAGTCAAATCGCTTGTCGCAAGGCTTACAGGAAGGCCCCTGTGAATAATTTAAGAAGTTCCGATCCAATGTGGTTTAGTTTAAGCACTTTTTCAAAGTTAATACGACTCATCCCCATTTCTTCGTACTGCTTCCACTGATATATGCCTACATCATCATAAATCTTCAAGATTTATCTCATTGGTTGATTCTAAAAGAGGGAGAGCTGCATCCCAATCCATCATTGTCTTGATTGTCTAACCAGGTATCACTTGTCCTGTCTAGCAAGCTGGTTAGACTATGCACTCCCCATGCCATCTTAACTTCGACATAGTTTCATAAGATGACTTTTGTTTACTTTTATTTAGTAGCCTATTCTTGCCAAATGGGTTTCCAATGCGCTGTAGTGCTTTCATTGAGGGTGGTTGGGCTAGTTGTTCGAGTGCTCAGCACTCTGTTTAAGGAATTCGTTGGTACGATGACAAAGTAACGAACAACCTCAGTCACAAACGTTCCACTAAATTTGAATGTAGGGCTGTGTGCGCTCCAGCCTTTACTTGGCTTAGGGAAAGCGTATGAATCAAGGTGAGCGACTTGCAAGCCACGTCAGCAAACTCGACTCCACCTAGAAAATCTTAGCTTCGAATTGAGCTCTAAATTTTAGTGCCCATTTTCTTTATTCAGAAGCTAGCGAATAGCAAGTTTTTTATTTTTATTATTTTACATAATTAGTAATATATTAGTATGTAGAAATAATACAATTAAACATGATATTCGTAATCATGTGCTAGCTTATATTAATAATATATTCATATACTAAAATTATTTTATTTGTTTATAGTTTTCTACAAGATGCTGAATTCTGATTTTGATAAATATTTTAAAACTTTAAATATATGAAAAGACAATTGTGATTTTGATCAAATAAAAATTCAAAAATTAATTCTATACCTATAAAAATCCAAATTTTGATGAAATTTTGAGATTAAGAACAAGATCCAATCGCATTACATAAAATAAAACTTAAACTATTTAAAATAACATAGCACAATAAAATATGTACGATGGAGTTGAGCCAAACTCTACTCTTAGCCCTACTTTAATCCCTTTTGAACCCATGAGTCAAGTTGTAGCTTAATAATTTCATCTTGTCGCATGCTTGTTCTCCTCGACACAATATTCATGTTATCTGGACCCTAGTTTAGGATTGCTAACTGAGCACTAAGTTCAAATTTTCTGTCGAAACCTACTCCTCCCCACGAAAAGACAAGCGTTATTCAAATTGCTCCAGATCCAGTCTACAATGTCCTCATTAAACACATGGTGGTTGAACTCCTGTTCAAGAGACTGTCCATACCACCATTATTTGCCATCTTTCCACAACTCTGCACATTGCGAGTGCATTTATCAAATCTCTTAATAGCATCATCAACATCATGTTGACAAATCGATGCCCTTTGACCAACTAACATCATTACTCCCTCAACACCATCATTAATTTCTTGCTGACAAATTGATGCTTCTTGATCAACCTACATCGATTCTAGGGGGCACCCTCCCATGTATTTTGTGCAGCCTATTTATTTTTGACTTTATACAACCTTCCCATAAATAGATTGCATAATTGCATGTTGAGAGAAATCAATCGTTGATCACGATAATCTCTTTAAATTAGCTGCAAATAGCCATAAATTGGCCTAAATCATGATATATTCATATATATGTTCAATGAAATCAAAACAAAGAACATTGAACCATTCAATCAAAGTTCTATCAAATTGAAAGTCCTCATATTTAAAGCAAACCTCCAGAGTAAGAAAATATAGTCGGAAAACAAAATTCTAGCTACCAGTTTTCTCACATACACGACATATATCATTCTGCTTAGGTAGATTACATCTACACAGGGAGTGCCAAGTACATCCTCAACACGTTTAATCAGACAATATATAAACTAAAACAAACTGGGGTACGATAAAAACTTGTTCAGGATAGCCCTACGACGCAACACACAAACATCATAAATTACAAAAGATATACAACTAAAAATTTAAACATCACTTTGGACAGGTCACTGACTAGAAAATTGTCTTGAGAAAACAATTCGATCAATCATAAGGAAATTGTAGATTTTTTTCCATTCTAACGGTCAAACTTAAACTACCAAAGAGTCAAAGACATTCTACTCATGACTCAACAGCATTCTCCGCATCCACCTGCTCTTTGACCTTAGGATTTTTTGTTGTCTCTTTCAATTCTTTTGGATGATTCTTAAGTTGATCCTTCACTTTGCTAGTTTCATTAAACTTCTTTGCACCAGTTCGATCCTTACCTTTGGGAGTAACGGGAGAGCTTTTACCTGCTTTGCAGGAGCCAACACTGTGACGAGCTGCTCGTCCATTAAGTCCCTTGTCCTCTGGAGTATTTTTTACCATAGTTGCATCACTACAGCTCTTTCGCCGGGTAAGGTTTGGTGATTTAGCACGGGTGACAGGCAGCTGCAGTAAACCAAAATTAGTTCAAAAAGAGAGAATGCTTGGTCATAAATATGCACATTCCTCAAAAAAAAAAAAAAAAACAGCATAATTGCTTACCCACATATAACTTGAAAGGACCGTCTCTATTTGAACATAAATTCATAGCTTACAAAAGCAAGAGCCAATCAAAAAAACATACCAATTTTTGTAACTTTTTTTCAAAGCCCTACATTGAAAAAGAATGTTGTTCATTACCTTTTTAAGCTCAGGTTTTGGGGGAGGCCCTTCATGATAAAAACTAGGAACTGGATGTGCTTTGTACACCATGTTCTTCCTCAGCTGCTTTATGGCAGCTGCTTCCTCTTCCTACAAATTAGGGCAGAGGACTGAGAATGCAAATACAGTTTTAAACATTTCCAACTATGTAATCAAAGAGGAAAGACAGCATTGAGAATTACAGACAATATGTACTGATAGGGAATAAAAAATTTCAAGGACAAAAGGAGAGTTATACCTTGGTTCTGGCTTCATAATCAAGTTTCTCTTTCTCCAACGCTTTGTGTTTTTCTTCCAACTTTGAGTAATACTAATGACGGTAGACAAAAAAAATGAGAAAATAGTTGCTAAAAGAAAGGAAAACAAATGACAACCAACTAGCATAAACTTCCCTTAAGGGGGAATTAAAACTACCTCCTTGCGTCTCTCTAAACGGTCCTTGCAGCTGAACTTTGGAGCAACTGGAACTGTAATTCTGGATTTATTAGTCCGCACAGAGGTTGCAGTACTATTTATGTTAAGGTAAATAACAATTGCAAGATCACATAAAAAGAATTCTGGAAAACAACAAAACACAAGAGAACAGAAAAATGAAATTTAAAAAATTCCACTCAGAATAAGGATACGAGGAAGCCAATGACCAATTATCTTCTTCATCAAAAAACTTTTTATCTTGAGAAAGCTGCTGCTTTGCTGACACAGAAGGAGAGTTTGGCTGGAATAGAAATTGCCATCATCAGCACAAAAGTAAATTTCCTCAAAAGCAAAGTATCTGTCTACCTCGGACAACATTTATTCCATTGGCTAGACACCAAGTATAATAGATCATCAAATTCTACATGGCTGCCACCATATCAATTATAGCTACATAATAAATGCCAAATACAAAACAAATGAGAACCTTGTTGTTGTCTAAAAATAGTTATACACATCGAATTCTCAATATCTCAATCAAATGACATAGTACTAAAACCAGTGTGAACTTCATCCAATCATAGAATGATTCAATGAAGTTGATTATATATAATGCATAGGATAGTCCATCATAAAAAAAAAACATCCGCGATACAAAAATATCATGGCAATTAAGGCAGGCTTGCCTGTGGCTTTTTTGTGGTCTTGGGGGTATGCACATCATTATCATCTTGTAGTGAAAACTTTGCACTGGAACCAATGGTTTCAGCCCCATTAGTTTGGTCTGCGCATGAAGTTTGTTTCTCATCCTCCACAGCAGGTGTCAGCTGCTCTGCAGAATTTGCATCAATTGTCCCATTACCAGCAGAACCTGATGCTGGCTTTACTGGAGAGCTCAACTTTTTGTCAGTTGACTTCAAAGCCTCAGCCCCAATGATTTTCTCCTCCGGATCATGGTTGGTGCTTTTGATGCCTAGCACATCTTGTTTCTGGTGATATTCATCAGAAGTATGATCATCTAGTTCATAATCTTTCATTTCAACTTTTCCTGGTAAGGCTTTTGGAGCAACATGTACTGAACCATGATTGGTGCCATTTGACTTCACATTGACCATGCTGGGCTTCTTGTCAATGCCTAACCCTGCGACGTCCCTCCCCATTTGCCTTGATGAAAACAAAGCAAAAACACTTAAATAACATTCATTTTCAGACACTTGAAGTTTCATTTTATGCAATAATAGAAAACAGGTGTTGCAATGAAAACAGAAGGCTCAGACTTTGTTTGTTTTGAAATTTTGATGTATGTTTTAAAGTGTTTTTACCTCGAGAATTGTGTAAAATTAAGAGAGATAAGAGATAAAAAAAGATGGGTAATAATTGAGTGTGTGTTTTTGAGTGATAAATAATTGTAAAACAAACATAGCCTCATAGTCTTGTAGCAACCAGTTAATACAGTAAGGAAATTATGATGGACTTTACCAAAACAAGCAAGCAAGCTAACATAACTTACCGGACATTCCACAACATTAAATGCTAAGTTGATAAGTTGCTTTGTATAAGTGTGAAGTATTTTATTACTTGGAAACAGATCTTATAAATCCAAAAATAAAATGTTAGAATCTCAAAAGATCTTTTAAAAAAAGTAAGAATTTCCACAATTATTTTAAAAATCTTACAAAATGTAGGATCTTTCTAAAATAGCTTGAATAAACTTGGTCAAACACTCTCTAAATGATGATTAAAAAAAACTACATCCTAAACAATTAACAGTAGCGCATCAGATTCTGAAAGCAACTCAAAACCTCACCGAAAAGTTGGGGAAGACGTGAATATTGACAGACACACTCCTGGTGAGAAATTTTCTGACTCAATGGCAACTCTGCCATCCAAGTGAATGTGGTTCCAAAGCAAAAGAATGCAATTCCAGAGCCAGAATCAATGACAACTTAAAATTACCAATGTTATCCTATCCAATCTTTTCACTACCATTGAATGGAAAGCAAGCAGAAATATATTGAGGCTTCAAAGTGCTTATATTCTCACCCTTCAACAAAACTTTTCAGACACAAATCAATAAATAAGTATTGCATTCCATTTGGTTCGAGAGAATATATCACCCTTTCAAATTGCGGACAACCACTTCATTTGGACCATATACCCCTCCAATTAACTTTCAATTCATCCAAAGTTTTCAGAACAAAGAAATATGCTGGTCAAAGTTCAAAAGTAGGTCAGAAAAAGCCAAACAAAAATGAATGAAGTCACGGAAAAAAGAATCCGCTACAGTTTTACAAAACCGCCAAACTAATCCATAGACCAAATTCCTCCTCCTTAATCCCACCCTCAAACACAATTGTGAAAAAATATTACAAGAAAAAAGGGAGAAAATCAAAAATTCAACAAGGAAAAGGCCCAAAGCCGTCTCATTTCTCAAGCCCACTTCTATCAGAACAAGACTAGCAAGAAAAATCAAATAAAACATGAAGAAATAAAGTTCAATAACCAAGAGAAATCACGCACACAGAGGGAGAAATGAGCAAAAACAAAAAGCTCAGCAGCAGCAGTAGCCAAAATCAAGATTATTCACAAAAAGAAGATACAGATCGAAAAGGTTATCAAGAGATTTCAAAATAACCATAAGCTTGAGCTCAAAAGAACACATCAATAGAGGGAGAAATGGACAGAAAACAGCATCATCCCACCGGCGGCCCCCAATTTAGAAATTATTCACAACAAAAGCATGCAGATCGAACCAAACAACGCAAAACAAACGCAATGAATGGCCCAGAAATCGAAACGGCACTGCAACTGAAAACATAAAGGAGAAGACGAGAAAAACATATATAAATATAAATACAGAATCCTTACAAATGGGTCTCTTCCTTTCTTCTTCTCTCCGTAACCGATCTGAGTTGCAAGAGCTCCAAGAAACAATAACTCCACCACCACCTACAGCAAACAAACGCGAGCTCAACACCCTCTCTCCCTCTCCCTCTCTCTCTCTCTCTCTCTCTCACCAAAATGGATGTTTTTTGATCTCTGTATTTTTCGTAATGGCAGTTCTCCTTTTCCCCTTTTTTTACCTTGTGTTCTTTGTTTTAGTCCTCCGGTTGGTCTCGAATCTCGAAAACGTTTGTGTCGGAATACTGTTGATTTATTTGTGGATTGTGCTCTTTCCTTCCTTTCATTTGTATTACTGCTAAGTAAAATTCACACAAGTAAAAGTATTTATAAATTAAAAAAATTAATATCTACATGAGAGAAATAATATTATTTAAAATATAAAAAATTTAAAATAGAAATATAAATAAAGATGAAAAAAAATTGAAAGTGAACGGATTAAAAGTAAAGCGCCAATAAAAATAAATTATGAGAAAATGAAATTTTAAGGGACTTAAAAGGATAGACAATAAAAAATTTTAAGTTTTTATGTGATTTTATATTATGTAATTAAAAAGAATGAGTATATAATTTTATTTTATGTGGCCAAAATGAGTGTTCAAACACTTAATAATATCTTATTGATAATATAGATTTAAAATACAAAACATATTTAAAATAAGAATATAAATAAAAATGAAAAGAAATTGAAACTAAAAAGTTTGAAAGTAAAATAGAAATATAGATAAATTTTAAGAAAATAGAATCATAAAAGATTTAAAAGGACAGAAAATTAATAATAAAAGACAAATATGTAATTTTATATTATATAATTAAAAATAAAAAATATTTAATTTTATTTTACGTGATCCAAATACGGTTTGGCGATCACTAAAAACATAGAGAGATGTCAATGGCTGATTTTATTGAAATTATGTGTCGGTTACAAATATTATGCCCTTTGATTCACTATAATTAATATCCTATGTGGTTGTCTATGTAAATAATAAAATAATAATAATAATAAAATGCAGCTTCGATAATGTGTACAATCACATTGATTATTTTGTAATGCTCTTTAAATATAGTTTAGGTATCGTTTATAAAAACAAAATAAGATAGAAAGAAGTAGATTTAAATAAAAAATACAGTGAAATTAAGAGAAAAAAATATAATGAATAAAAAGCGGGTGAGAATGGTGAGAAAATATGTGTATAAAGAAATAAATTTATTTTTCAAAAGTTTAACAAAAAAAAAAAAGAAAAAAAAGAGCCACTTCAACAACGTTTTATGTTTGCATTTCTAGAGAAACAGAAGAATATTGGAAGAGGTCAAGAATGGAAAGATAATTATAATTTTGATGCTTTTAATCTAAATTTTGTTTATTGAAGTGAATTAAATTATTTGGGGATGGAAGGATTATGGGATTGATTGCGTAATTAAAGGTGATCTTGTTCAACAATCTTCATAATAATTAAAAATGGAAGGTCATTGACAACATAGTGGTAGCCAAACTCTTGTACCAAACTTGAGCAGTGTCACATGTAAACAATAAGATACGTCACCTAAATAAACATGATGACAAGATGACACCTTTAATTTATTTATTTTAAGATGAAAGGATGTCAAAATTTTGGGGTTTTTCCTTTTAAATCGTAAATTAATGTCATGCTAATTGTTTTGACCATTTTGGTTTTTTTGATTTCTTTTAAGGGGTTATAGAATCTATGTTAATTTGTGGAATTTTAATTTCAAGAAAAAAAATAATTATCGGAGAAATTCAGACTCCTGATTATGAAGTCTGGACCTTCTTAATATTTTGTTCTTTTCAATGATGTCCAAAATATGCAATGAGTTACTTTGATTTAATAATAGGTTTTCAATAGATGTGCCTAGAATCTACCCAAAATTATGCTTTAAAAATAGGTGATTTTTTTTAAAGGAGTGACTAATTTCCACCAAAAAAAATTTATTGAAGAGTGCAATAAAAGGGGAAATTTATGGTGGGGACTGAAATATTTATTGCACATTAAATTAAAATCTTTCGAGAAAAATAAATAAAAAAAAAAAACAAAGTCAAAAAAGGTTTGGAATTTGAATTGATTGGGTGTTGGTGGGAAGAGAGTAATTCTTTGTTTGGTTGGTTCGAAATTGAAATGTGAAGTGACTGGCAAAAGTCGCTGCACACTCTCCACTTTTGACGATTTGGTGGCCCTTTGGCATTTATTTCTCTTTATTACTTGTGGGGGGCACCAATGATTTTTTCACCATCATTTCCATTTTTATTTAGATTAGGTTAGTCAAAAATAAATTCTTAAATGGCAAAGAACAGTAATTACTAGATTTTTTTTTTAACCATTGTTTCTATTTTTATTTGGATTGGGTTAGTCAAAATAAATTCTTAAAGGGCAAAGAACAATCGTCACTAAGTAGTGGTTGGGGCACACGCCATACATGTGAAAAAAAAAATTTATATACAAATTTATAGTAAACAATAATAACATAATGTAAAAAAGAATAATTTTTACAAATAATACCATTCTACACTACCACCTCAAGAAAAATAAAACATACTTTAAAATACACTCCCAAAATCAAACTTAAGACAGGTCTATTGACATTTTATAATTAGGTGTGTGATAATTAGATAGAACACGATAAATAACATTATTAAATTTTTAATTTTAAGAAGTCCAATTCAAATAAAGAAAATGTAAATTATAATATAAAGGTGGTCTCCAAACTGCACAAAAATATAAAAATCACCCAAATACGAAATTCTTCTCCATTTAATTGCAAATGAATGCCCACTTTTTAATTAAAAAATTATGAAACCATGTTGCTCTAGTTCTTCACTTGTACATGAGAATTGTAATGAATGGGTAGAAAATTTGTTCATAGAACCATACTTCTTTTTCGAAATTCTGATAGATTGCACAATCACTTAATAAAATATAAAGTCATATTAAAATCTAAAATATAATTTAGAGTGAAGAAAGGTTGAATGCCAACCAAAAAATTGAGATTTAAATAGTATGAATCAAAAACAAAAATAGTTTTCAAACTCAAATCCCTTATTGGCTGCATTTCCTTTGGTAATTCAACATTTGGTTAGATGGACTGCATTGTTGATGATTTAAGACCACCTGTTATATAGTGTTTAATTGTATTGTGATTTTTTAGTAATTAGTATAAAAAAATCAATTAGGAAAGTTATGTATTATATTTATTCATTTATTAAAATATCAAAGTTATTTTTGAAAATTCATTTAGAAAGATCATGCCCATTTCTATAGGGACTCTCTCTTTCTTTATAGTGTAGATTTGTCGATAATCAGTGCTCAAATATAATGTTTTAAGAAAAAGTATATAAGCACAATTGTTAAATTCAAAACCCATTGTCACTCCATCCCTATTATTATACAGTGAATGGACTAATTACTTTATCAAGATTTCATTTATTAATACGGTAAAATCTATAATGACCTGTCAATTAAAATAAGCATGAAATAATAATTTTTACACCAATCAATATAAAATAGGATAAATATTTATATATTTAATGAAACTTAAACTCAAAGTACTACAATTAAATATTTTTGGCACCCTTCTTATTTTTCTAAACAAGCTTCCATATTTTCTCTACACTCATTTCTAAATTCACCATTTCCTAGAGCTAGGGTTTTGTTTGGACCTAATTTTGAGAGTAAAATATTGATACGCGTTTTTTGTGTAAATATTTTATGAATAATGTGGAACATTTAATCTATATAATTGTATCTTTCTTTTTCTTTAACTTTTTGTCTATTGGTGTGTGCGTATGTAATATTACATATACAATAATCGATAAAATAGTATATTTGAATAACGATTAAATTTTAAGATATTGGATTATATAAGTATGAAGTATATGTATCTATATTATTATATTATTAGTAAGCCCACCATTGATCTTTTAATAATTTTTCTGAATTATTCTTCATACTCCACATAGCTACTCCCATGATAACTACCAGTATTCTTTTAATATTTTATAAATTATATCTATATTTTCTCAATTAATTAATTAATACTAATCAACTCATTATATATATATTTTTTCAAACTTGAATTGAGAGTCAATACCTTTCATTTTTTTAATATCACACTAATTCATATTTATTTCTAAAAATATCAGTGTTATATATATCATTGCAACACTCATCTACACATATATTTTATGGCAAAAATAAAATGTTAATTAAAGACTAGTTTATGTTTTTGTATTTAAACAAAAAAATCACAACACAAACATATTATGTTTCTCATTAAATTTATACACACTCGTAGAGGGTGCACTATTACTAGTACGTATAATTATTTGATTTTGAATAAAAATAATACTTAATTTTAAATATTTTTGTTCGTATTTGAATCAAAGTGACAAGAGAGAAAAAAATGTTTTTAATGTAGTATGTGCTTTGAAATTTGTCTTGTGTGTGTGTGTGTGTGTGTGGCAATGAAGTGATTCCAAACACTGCCTAAGGCTCCCCCAGTGCACTTGGTGGTGGGTGGCAAAGTAAACATAGAAAGTGAAAAGGGAAGCAAGTGGTTAGAACTACTTGTGATGATGAGTGAATTAATTTATTGGGTTAATCACATTTTTACCTCTTTGTTTTCTTATTGTGCAATTTTGCAAAATATTCAATCCGTGTTTGTTGGGCTAAAAAGTCTTTGCAAAAGTCATGGGTTAATTTTAATCAATCCTTTTCCTACATTATTGTAATTATATTTTACTTAAACAAGGACTAATTCATCTATCAAAGTGGTTGAATAAAATTTAGGTTCAAAATAATGGCGCTTTTATTTGAAGGAAGTGTCGTGATGCAAAAATGATAAAAGAGGGGTTAAAATAAATTAGTCATTTTAGTTAATTTAAGAATAGTTTTATCCATCAATATAATTGCTTTAAATTATTGGCATTTAAAATTATTATAACACGTGGAAATAATACAAAAGGATGAAATGAATTTGACCCTATATTATTAAAAGGCCAAAAAATTATTTTATTAATATATAAAAAAGTAAAACTAATTGATGAGGAAACATAAGTGAGACAGAGACATCAGAACGAGCCATTTGCAAAAGAAAATAATAAGTAACACAAGGAAATTACGATAAATAAATTGAAAAAAAAATAAGAAAATTAGAAGGGTTTTATTATTGTTGTTGTTGTTGTTATTTTATTGAAGATTACATTAAACTTAATATTTTTTAGATATATTAAGTGTAAATTTTGTAAGATCACACCATTCAATAGTTTCGTGTGCACGTATTTTAAATTATCCCAAAATAAAGTAATCTTACTTTTATAAAATATTTTTAGCCATACCAAGCACAAATCTATATACTAATTATCCATAAATACGTCATAGAATGGGCTCTTTAAGATAGGAATGTGACATGTATAATAAACTAGTTTGTGACACAGTGCAATATCCCATATTCACCTCCTCACTATTTGCATCCTCTCACACACCGAAACAGCATCATTAGTAAGGGATTCATTTAAAGTATTTATTTATTTATTTATTTTATCAAATTCTAAGTTAAAATGTCATTGAATGTTTTAATTATGAAGAAATATTCTAGTTGATCGGTGAACATTTAACTTCCACATTATAGTTACCAAATTTACATACCTAACCCAACCTCTGAAATTATGTTCCCCTGTTTATAGACATTTGGATTTTAACATGAGAATTTAGATAAGAATAACTTTTGACATGTGTGGGAATGTGTGTGTGTTTTCACTCATCTCCAATGACCCAGCATGCACGCGTTTGAATGAGTATTAAGCTCCTTTAAATATTTTATAGAATATTTAAAAATTTATAAACGATTTAATTTAAAAATGTTTGATAAATTTTAGAATAAAAAAGCTTGTAAGTTCTTAAAATAAAATATTTAGAGTTTTTATACATTTTTTTTTTAAAAAAATTAGTTTTTTCAATTTATTTTCAAATAATTTATAAATTACTTCATCATATATATTAAAATGACATAAATATATTCAATTACATTATATTATTAATATATAATTTATTTTTATCATTAATACGTTAAAAAAATTATAATTAACCGTAATTTTAAATTTTAACAAAATCTTATAAAATAATTTTACTAAACACTTTATTAACTTATTTTTAAAATAAAATTTACAAACTTGTACTCTAAAAATATCTTATAAATTAGATAACCTTATAATCTAAAAAAAATAAGTTTGGCCAAAAACCCTCCTAATTGAATTTGAAATTTTAAACTCCCTAAAAGTAAGAGGCTCCAACCAAGAAGCCACAAACATGCACCTTGCGTGTGTATGCAAATGCGCATTTTGGGGTTCTAGTTTGACCTATTTATTTCCATTTGGATTTTAAATTACGAATTTAGATAATAATATCTTCTCATACACTCCACACACATCTTGCACAAAATAATAAACGCGTGTTTGATTTATTTGTTTTTATGTATACATAATACTAGTAAATAGTGCACACCTCATGCGTGTGTAAAATGATCATAATTTATAAAATAATTGCATATTAAATACCAAAGTAAAATAATTATTAATCAAATCATGAAAATATCTAAAATAAAGAAACATCGAAAGAAATTGAAAATAGAAAAAAAAAAAAAAAAGAAAGCACAAATAAAAATAAGCGATAGAAAAAATAAAAATAATTGTGTAATTTTACATTATAGAACTAAGATGGGTTTACGTTCTTTACAATACAGTATGAATATTTCATAATAATTTGATGAAATTATATACAATGATCAATTTGAAGATTACAAATATATACAAATACGAGCGCGAGTGTGTATAAGTAATAGATCAATTTTAAATTTAGTATACATAATATGAAAGAAAAATTATTTTTGAAGTCTATTTAAGAGTTTTTTTTTTTTTTTTGGTGAGATTTTGAGGGCAAAATCCTTTTAAATTGTTTTCCAAACAAAGCCAGAGTTTCAATTATTATAAGGATTCCTCAAACCATACGATGAATATTTAAAGTTTAAACAACGGAAATTTTCCATCACACTGAGTGGAATCTGCAGTTTGTTTATTTATTTAATTTTTCAAAAGTTATATGAATATTATTTGATGTGGATCCTGTCTATTTATTTGTCTTTGTCGTGGACACTGAGAATCAAAGGAGATCCAATTCTTAATTTTTTCAAAGTCAAACAAAATTGAACATTGAATTAAAAGTTGTTTCTGGTCATTAAAGCCGACAAAGGGGTAATGTGGCACTAAATGCGAATTCGTTGCCAATGTTGTTTAATTCTTTGGGTAGTTGGAAACTTTGACTAAAGGCCTGATGTGTTTAGCTTTTTTTGTTCTCATTTCTTTTAAAATTACATTTAATCATATCCCATTTATTTTTTTTTTCCACCCCTGCCAATTTAAAATTTGAATTTAATATTAATCAGACAAGAGCGTTTTTCATTTTTTCTTCTAATTAATTTTTCTGTTTAATAAATTAATTTATTTATAAATATTTTATTAATTTAATCAATATCGTCGTTTCAATTGATAAGACAATATAATTCCATTTTATTTCACTGTTTTGAATGGTGGGATAATTTTTTTTTAAAAAAAATATACTGTATTTCTCTTCGTATTACTATAGAAATAAGATGACGTCGTCTAAAACGATGAAATGTCATAATAATAAATTATAATAATTATAAATTATTATATTTTTATTTAAAATAAGAAAATTTATTTAAATAAAAATAATTTTTTTCATTAAATTAAATTTTAAATTATAGTCTTGTATAATATTGTTTAGATTTTTTTTATATTTTATCATTTATATTGTAATAATAATTTGTTGAATTTAAAATTATTATAATTTTATTTAAAATGAAAAAAATATTTAAAAAGGTGATATGACATCATAATAAATTATAATAATTGTAAATTATGATATTTTTATTTAAAACTAAGAAATTTATTTAAATAAAAGCAGTTTTTTTCAATAAATTGAGTTTTAAGTCATATATAATACTTTTAGTTTTTTTTTTATGTTTTGACATTTTTGAAATTATTATGATTTTATTTAAAATAAAAAAAATTACATAAAAGAACCTTTTGTTTTAATAAATTGAGTTTTAAATTATAATCTTATATAATACTCTTTGGGTTTTTTTATGTTTTAACATTTACGTTGTAATGAGTGATGCAGAATTATAACTTTTAAATGAAGAGTAGTGTTTTGTTATAAAAATAAATGATATTTTTCTTATAAATATTGTTATATAGTAGGTTAAAAGATATGTGTTATAACTTTTAAATGAGATTGTATGACGTAATTATAATAAAATTAATAAATGTCAATAAAATTAAAAATTTTGAATACATGCAAGAGGAAATACTAAATATTACACGTCATTCTTATCCCCTAGACAACTACCGGTACCACAGCGTATGGGCCGTTTAACATGATGTCTTCTCCGTAGTGTTAGATCTCTCTGAGGATGATGCAGAGTATGAGACTATTATATTTTCATACTTACAGAATCCTGCTGGAGTGACTCTGGGGATCCACGGTATTGTCAAGAGTGCTCATATAGAATGTACACTTGAGAGGCATGTAAGGAGACTCTGAAAGTACCGTTTATGTAAAATCAGCCTATGGCACATATGAAGAGTGTGTACTCTAATGCAATGGTTGAGGTACATATACATCATCTAGATTTATAGTGCTAGGACTTGATACCTCATGCTGATATGACATGCTAAGACCTACTGCATCATGGTAATAATGTGTGCTATGTCCTGGACTAAAATGTGCAGAGATAATGTCATCCATTTGGTAGTATAGTGGAAAATCTCGCTGGAGTCGCTGCTGTGATAGTCGCTCAACACTATTAACAATCTATTGATTATATCCACCAGAATGTAGTTGCTGCATTTGCCGTGCCTGTAATTAACTATTTGCATATTATTAAATAACACACACACATATGTATATACACAAATATATAAGCGTATCACATGAGGGAAATAAGTAACGTGACTAAGCTGATATCTAATGTATACAAATACATGCCTAGGAATGTTGAATCAGCGTGTGACTCAATAGTACCACTTGAAAAAGTCTCGTGACACCCGTGTGTCTAGAAAGATGAGACCCTTTATGATACGATCGTCGCTAGCCCACTCTCAAATATATGTAGCGTGGTAATGAGCCCAGTTAGTTCCTGGACACCCGCGCTGGTGCTCACCATGTAGTACATCATGGGCCTGTGGTGGATCAGCAGGAATGTCTTGTGGCATTTCAAACTGTCTTAATGCCCGATCAATGTAGTGCATCTCAATAATCTCGTAGCAGATGAGTGGACCACAAAACGTCAACAATCGTTGCTCACAATGGTCAGGTAACATCTTATACGCCTCATCGGGGGAAGGCCACCACTAAAATTGAAATGAAACATGTAATGTATATAGAATTTGATGGTATACGAGATACAATATACCTGGATTTGATGATATGCTTATTTAATGTGACAAAAGTTACTCATAACTGAGACTTTGCCTCTTCGTCTAATGTCACATATCATGCGAAAAGAGTGAGATGCATTTAACGTGTTACTTCTCCTTGCCCCTGGTGAAATTGTATGTATAGGAAAATAATTAAGAAAACTAATTATAACAGTTGTACAATAGCACAACAAGACATGTAATTTGATGAGATATATCGTGCATCGAATGGTGCAGCCAGCAACTGCACATCACCAAGCATAATTAGTGGACCTACGTAAAGGCCACGATCACGGGTCTGTAGGCTCAATCTCGAGATCTTAATCTAGGTTTATATCTGTAAAAGTTCAAGTGGACCAGCTATCGTCTCCCTACTTGACATGCACGCAGAGCACAACTCTCGATATAAGTATGTCAGTGTCGCACTCCCCCGACTATATAGTTGAGGCCTACTCACGTCCTCTAACATGCGAAAGTATAGTAGCTTTATTCGATCTCAAGATGAATTAGACAAAATCCTACAATCCAATAACAACAACATATAAATGCGAGTGTATTGAGCCGTGTTATCCCCTGTACAAGCTAAATCCACTCATAACCATACAAGCACGCTTGCAGATCCTAGTGTGGTCGATCAACTTATTGCCAGTGTAGCATCTTACAATTATTATCAAAAGTGATATAGAACTTACATAGGTTCGGGGACTACTGCTCAAACTCCAATCTTGTGACATATTTGGTTTCTAATAAAATATCGTTATATTTCCTCTTTGAGAACTGATTAAATTTCTAAGCGATAATGCTTAAGTTCATAATTGTGAAAATATAGATGTTACTCCTGTACAAGTAAATGAGATGACATGACGCGAATAAGTGAAACTAACGAAGGCCTCTAAAGGATGAAGGCATGTCTAAATTTTGCAATCGACGTTGGGCCTCTGGCCATGATTGTTATCGAGTTCGATATTGTGGCCAGTCCATTTCATTCGGTATTCGACGCAACGGATCCCTACCAACACGTCTAATCATACACCTATTGGGGTTGTGGACCAACTCAAACGGTAGATCATCCCAATAATCTTAGGCTCAGATAGGATTGAATCTCCCTTCATATGTGTGTACTGCTAATGGAAAAGTATGACATCACTAGCCTCTCAGGATTAACACCATATTTTCCACCGATTGCTATTGCATGTGAATATGGAACTCCGCGCAACAACTACTTCTTGCATATGCAATTACTACTGCATAACTCCGCAGTATGTGCATTCCCTCCACCTCTTCCCCTATCCCGTGCTGTGATCACTATTTCCGACTGTGTATTTTGATCATACAATTGCACTAAATGCTGGACGGATTTGCGCTTTGCCCTTACATACGTCTTTGCAGGCTAAGTGGGTCACTCATCCCTCTTGCCATCTTAGCTTCACCAACCATTAACCTCTCCCTGAATTTAGCGACAACCCGATCAAATGTCATTGCACAATTGAACATATTGGCAACCCTTGTATTTCCTTCATTACCCTATTAATGCTTTTTGATATGTTAGTTGTCACTACGCTATGTGTCCAACCTCTGTCAAAGGATAGAGCCCGCTTCTCTTTATTAATTTGCTGCAAGTAGTTGTAGGCCTCCAAATTTATCTGCTTTATATGGTCCAAGGTCTGAAACTAATTCTTAGCACCTGCTCTTCAGCACTGATCATACAGGTGTCGAGACTTGAAAGCTTTTAAAATGTTTGCACACACATGTCGAAGACAAAATTGGTGTTGTCCTCTCGGGACCTTGAAAGCATCGGTGTCCTCGACGACAGAAAGAAGACCAAGATGTCTGTCGAATACAAGACAACTATAGACTCTGCCACATATGTTATGTCGCTCTAGCATCTGCAAAAACCAACCCCTTGACCATGTGTTTTCTTCATCCACCAAGGTATAAGCAAGAGACAATATTTGCTTATTGGCATCAATAGTAACTGCAATGAGTAGCTTATGATGATACTTTGTGTATAGGTGTGTGCCATCCACATTAATCATTAGCCTACAATACTGGTATCCGTCGATACAAGGTTTGAAAGTCCAGAATAAATAACATAACATCATCTTGTTTGACACCCCAGTGTTAATGTGTCTTCACTCAACAACAGTGCCTATATTCCATTTCTATACTACTCTTATGTGGGCAGACAACTTTTTCACTAAATCTTTCTACATGCTGTACACATTCTCAATGGCTTGTTTTAAGCTATTCCATACCTTTGCATAATTAATCTCATAATCATACCGATCTTTGGCAAGTGGCACAATATTTTTATCTTAATAATAGGGTTTTAATGGACCAACCCAACGAGAATTGCAGCTACCATGTTTTTATCTAAATTTGTGCGATCTATACGTAGGTCCATCGAGAGACAAGTGTGGGCATCGCCGTATCTAGTTATCTTCCACAACCCCATTTTCTACCTTAAAGAAGTCATAAGGTGCCAGTCACAAGGTTTATCATCTGTAATATGTCTAATTTAACCTTTCACGTACTGGGCATGTTTTTCACCACACGGTACTTTTGCTTTGCATGTGTCACGGAATAATTCTTCACAGCAGCTCAAACATGTCCTTTGTCCTTAAACACCATGTCCAAATGAAACTCTCTTTTATGCTCGTTGTAGTGCATGCTCCATCTACAACTAAAATTTTCAATATTGTCAACCGTTATTTCTGGCCCCAGCTGTGAGAAGAAAGGCATAGATGGATACAATGACACCATCGGTGGTTCTGTCACATGTCTAGGTACTGGAAAGGTTAATGAACATAAAGACACGGTTGATGTTGTTAATACTTGTTAAATCGAACTGATATCGACTGCATCCTTGTCTTTTTCAGCCTCATCATCTCCATAATCCCTATCATTAATGTCAAATATTGATCGATATACATGTTACTCATGGGCATCACAAAGCATCTCGTTATCATTATCCATGTAAGCCTCTACTCCTGTGCCAATGTTTGCTGCAGGCTATGACGAAATACGAGACCTGCCTCCATATTTTGATCCAAAATCACATGCCTATGTGTTAAGATCAGACAACATGTCATCCTCTTGAATGCCCAAATGAGTTAACGCTTCAGTGACCAAGGGCACGCTATTGATCTGTAGAGTTCTAAATAATGATTGGTGGGAGGTTTAACTTGTTTCCCTTTCCACAAATGGTACACTATATTGATTGTCACAGTCTTTTCATTCCATTTTGATGTACAGATCTAAATATATGACTTGATTGATCGGATTAAACAAGAATTATAAATTTATGTCATTCTCAATCGCTAGTATAACCACATAATGTCTGCCAAATACATCTCCTGACACAAACTTTGTTTTCGAATGGATGACATAATAATTTCGATCCACTCCAGTTAAATCATACACCATTGTCTCCAACTCAACAAAACTTGTATTGCGAGGAATGTTTTGCAAATAACGAGGGCTAATGTTGTAACTTATATTGTTCGAGTTTTGCACAATAGAACCCTTCCAACATAGCACAATTTGAATATTATCATCAAATGTCATATCTTCAAGTCACACAAGTAATTTTGCAACAGTACCACTAATTGAAGAATTTTTTAAAGTCAAACAGTATTTCACTTAATGAGTACCATAATATCGTAATTAATTATAAATGTTATACATAAGCCAAAAAGTGGACAAAAGATAACAATTTAGAAAGTATTCCTTAATCCAGAAAAGAAATATGACAACATAACTACAGAAATTAAAGAACAGAATCTAGATAACCTAATGCAAGTAGAAATAACTCTATCTACTGGAAGTTAATTTAATGCCCTCTCCAAATCATCCCCCATCACTCAGACATGTAACGTATCCTTGCCTAAGTTAGCAAAATAAATCACCACATTTTATGCCACTTCCAGTTAAGTTTATTCTAGTTAACATTTTGATGGTTATACTGCAGTTTGCATATCTAATTTATCTCTCCCATTTAAAATTGATAGGTTTGCAAGTAATTGAGACTCAATGTCCATTTAACATGAAATAAACATGTACATGAGAAATGATAGATTAGTAACATAAAATAAACATGTACATACAAAATGACAAGTTAGTAATATGAAATGAACATGTACATACAAAACGATAGATCGGTATAAACAATAAAGTAGCTTAAATATTAAGATCCCTTAAATTATACTGGAAAATACAATAACACAGAAAAATTCAAACTTTCTTAGAGCAAAAAATGGGCTGAAGCGTGTATCAAGAATTACCTAAAAATAATATAATTACCTGAAAAATGGTCTGAAAATTCACCGAAATTGGCCAAAAAACACTGGAAAAAACATTAGAAATTCACTGGGAGCACAATGTTGATTTCCGATCTAATTTAATTGGCCAAAAAACCTGAAATTTCACTGTAAATTTGGCCAAAAAGTCATTGCAAAATTGGCTGAAAATCCACTGTGAATTTGGCCGAAAATTCACTAGAAAGTTGGCCCAAGAAAAAGGAAAGAGAGGGAGAAAATGAGGAATGGGTGATTGAAGAATGATGAGGGCTGTTGGTGTGCGCGTCTACAATTTTGGCTTATTCGTTTGCGAAGAAGAAGACCGTGTTTGGCCGATGAAATAAATTTAAGGTACTGACGTTATCTTGCCGTTTGATGTCAACTTATATTCTACCGTATATTTAGTTTTTATCGTATCTCGCCGTTTCAAATAGTGGAATGACGTTCTCCACTATTTGGAACGGCGCGATTGGTTAAATTAATAATAAAATGTTTATAGATGGACTAATTTGTTAAATGAAAAAATTAATTAGAATAAAAAAATAAAAAATCCTGATAAAATATGACTTGCACAATAAATTTTGTTCTTTCAATTAAATATGAAACGTGGATATAATAAAAAAAAATCTACTAATGAAATATGACGTGACATCTACAACTAAATTTAATATTTTTAAAAATAAAATCAAATAGAAAGGACGTGAATAGATAACAAATTACTTTTAAAAATTATACATCGTATTTTTTTATCAAATTTGTGAATGTTCCGTGCACACTTTATGTACATATGAATTTTCAATGTAAATAAAGTTATACATATGTTTGTAAATATTTTAGATTATATGCATGAGTATTTTATCTTATAATTTATCATTTAGCAAAAAATAGTCTATTTATAAAAACAAGTGAGAAAAAATAAAAATAGATAAACAGGACATTTTACTAAAAGTAGTTAGCCATGATTAAAAAGTCTATTAATATTTGTTAATGGGACATTTTAAAAAAAAATTAGCATTACCAAAAATAATTACTCTAAGATCCTGTATCCCAAATAAGCATGTCGCTTCATCAATAAACAATGTGGCAATGTTTGTTTTTATTTTTACAACAACAAAACACATTTTATAACTATTATACTTTTTAAATTTTATCTTTATCTCTCTCTTAGTTTTACATAATTTTTGATTAAAGCATACATAAAAGCACATACCTTAAAATGAAAACAAACATAATCTATGATTATCTTCTAAAAATCAAAATATATACCTTGAATTATTACCTATTTCTCTCTTTTTTTTTTTGCTTTCACTCTATATAATTTTTTTAAAAAAAATGTCTTTCAATCTAATTGCATTGATGTTTCTTTATCTTTCTAATATATTTAAAAAAATAAAATAAGATACTAAAAATAAATTTCAATACCATCTCCTTAATCAATAAAAACAATTTACAATACCAACACAACACCATAACAATAATGACAACAACTCAACATAAATTTTGCAACGATGTAGTTTCTAAGTGAAAATATAAAAATAGTATAGAAAATAAAAAGAGAGAAATACATGCAAAAAGTTATTTTAAAATATATTATTAAATATTCTAAAAAATAAATATAAAAAACAAATAATATTTTTGTACTATGTTTGGAACCCAACTTTATACTCAAAATCATCCTCTCAAATTTCACACTGTCAAATATATTAGTTAACAAAATTTTTATTCAAATTCAAATTCAAAATTTTCTTCTATTACATATATAACTGACTAATTAATTTTTAATTATTACATTCAATGGTAATCAAATCAATACTTATATATGTCACTTATATAATTGCATTTATTTTTATTAATACCCTAAAAATTAATAATTATCTTTATATATCGTCACATTATTCAATTATTATTGTATTATATTATATATATATATATATACATTAAATAAATCATAACATTCATCCATTAAAACTTTTATTTCAAACACGACTTGTTTTGACCCTACTCGAACAAAATATCATCTTCAACAACCCCCAAACATAGGCTTGCATGCAAGATTTGAATGTAGTCGTATTGGTCACTAATTTAGCAGTGTCCCACGTCACTTTTTGAATTTTATAACCTAAAGTAGTAGAAATTGGCTGTGATGGATTACCGTGGAAAGACTTCATAATCACTTTTAAAAGGCGTCCAAGATTGTCGGAAGCCCTTTCCAAATTTAAATAGACACATAACACTGACTTTAACATTTTTGAAAGCTTATGATTCTAACCAGAGCATTTATATAATAATACTTCATGCTAAGATCATTGTAAAAAATATTTTATAGGTATTTTAAATAGCTGAACTTCTTAGATAAGCTTGACTGTTTTTTAATCTTCAAAATTATAGTTTGAGTCGTAGTTTTAAAAAATTATGCAAAGGGAAGATATAAAAAAATGAGAAGAATTTAGAAATGATAACGATTTAAAGTGGCAATGCAAGATTTCTAAAGCTGAAAACCCCTCATAATAAATGCAGTGAAGAGAATTCAACCAACTTTCGAAGTGAACCCAGAAGAAAAGAAAGAAATACGGCACGCTTTTGAGTGATTTATTTCTTATATATTACATGTCATGTAAAATCTTAAACTTCACCTTTTATAATTACGAAGTTGTCTAATTAGAAATAAATATTTCAAATGAATTAAATATTAGATAGTTTTATGATTAACCACAGTAATTGAAACAGTAAGTGTACGAAAAACGAATTTTATGAGAACCCGATGATGATTGTTGTAGTCATTAATCCATAAGTCCAAAATTGAAGAGCACACAGAATAAAATATACAGAAAATAGTAGTAAGCCCTAAATAACAACAATTCTTGTAGTTATTGTGTGTGCTCTCTTAACCCACACACGCACTCACGTACACATACTGTCAAATAAATTTGAACCTAATTTCTAATGATGAAATATTGACATTTAAAGCATTAGGGTGTTCTTTGTAAGACTTATTGTGGTTGTTGTAATTGTTATTATCATTGATTTCTATTCTACTAATGATAAAATGCATACTTGGTGCATGTGCATATTTGCATACACATGCATATTGTTATAAATGAATATTTTATATCATTTGTAGAAGAAAAGTTTGAAAAATAAAAAAATATAATAAATTAAAATTAATGGACAATCAATACTTATACATGTAAATAGAGAGCTTTGAAAACTAAACACAATAGTTAAAAATGAGGGAAATGAATGAAATAAATAAATAAAATGAAGAAATAGAGTGAAGAGGTAATATACAAAGAATATGTGGAGGATATATGAATAAGTACATATTGTGTAACCAAAAGCCCTTATACTCTCTGTCTCTCTCAATATATTCTCAATATATATATATATATGTGTGTGTGTGTGTGTGTGTGTGTGCGCGCGCGCGCACTACAAAAAAATAGTTAGATTGATATGGTAAATCTGAAATCACTAAAATTCTATATAATTTTTAAAATATAGTAAAGTCGTTTCAAAATTAGCATAGATTTAGTTGCAGTCCCTACCTTGTCCCAATAATATTTGCATGGTTCTAAGTTCATAAATCATGTAAGAATGAGTATCCTACGATCTCATTTAAATGGAAGTGTAAGTAAAGATCATTTTTTATTTTTTATTTCTTCTACTAACTTAGGAGAATCAACAAAATTATTCATTCCCTCCAATTTCTATCCAAAATAAGTCAACAACTACTAAAAGACTTAAATTCTTTCTTTAATTGCCAATATTTCGTTCCCCATCAAATTAAAATGCATTAAATCATTGATTGATTTTCCGTATGAGACTAACAAGTATTTTGCGAATTGCTATAACATACATGGAAAAAAAAATTGCTGTGAAGAAAATTTTCCAAGAGGTATCCACTTTTTCTTCTTCCTCATCCATTCTCCCGTCTATTTTGTTATATTTAAGCAAAAAAAAAAAAAAACGAATATTAATATGTGGTATTGTCATAGTTGGTTTGTTTATGTTTTATTACTATAACATTTAATTTGTCCTCGTTTTAAATAGTATTATTATATTTTGAGTTAATTTTAACTGAATCATTTTAATGGTTAATGATTTAAAAAGTGAATCTGACTGATTTAAATCAAGCCCCGTGTTAGTTACTTTTTTCTTAATCAATTAGGCGAACCCTAGACTTAATGGCCAAATGATGGAATTTAATACTTCTTATTCTCACAATAATTGTCAAAATATAGAAATGTTGATAATTTTTTTAATATATTATATCATTGTTTAAGATTATCTTGTAGCATATTAACTTATTTCGATTTTTTTTATTTTGATTTAAGGTGGTTCGTGATACAAATTTTGGAGGACATAGATGAAAGTGAAGCTTTCTTTGGCCTATGATTTATAGCAATTTCTGTTATTGGTCACAAATTATAATTTTATTGTATTTGGAATAACAGTTTTCGATGGTGATACTTGCAAAATATTTTTGTTATATGGTTTTTGGATCAAACGTAGCTCTTAGTGTTAGGTAATTGTAATTATTTGAATTATTTCTTTGAACAATATTGTATTTGAATCTTTAAATTAATTCATATGATTGAAATTTTATTAATATGTTGATATATATATATATATATATTGGTTACACAATATTTTACACTTTCATCATTATTTTAAATTATTATTATCTTTTATCTTATCATTTAATTTCTTTCTCCATTTTCATTTGCATTTTATCTCATAATTTCTCTTATTTTAATTTCTTTTGATATTATGTATTTTCTCATTTGAACCGAATTCACACTTTTTAATTCTAATAAATTTATTTTATTTTTAAAATAATAATTTAAAATTTTATAAATAATTTTGCTTGCATATAGAGTATGCGATCTTTTATTAGTAAATACATCAAGAAGAATATAAGTTTATTTTAGTTACACAATATTAAATTATTATAATATTTTTATTTTCATAACTTATATTTTTCTTTCTTTCTGCATTCCCTCTAATACAAATGTCTGTATTCTTTATGTATTTCAATTAACTTATTTAATCCTTTTCGTTTTTAAAATTTCTCATATGTCCTAATTTTTAAAATAATATATTGTATTACAATTTATTATATGGAATAAAAATTTATTATTTATAAAAATTTGACACGTGTTGTCTGTGACCATTCCTGCTCGTTATTATTGTAACACCGGTAGAGCAACAGAAGTCAGACCAATAATATCATTGGCCGTTACTCCCGTGAAAAGAGCATTTGTGGTGATCACTTTGCCTCCTTCTCTCAATCACAGCATCCTACCTCTGTCACTCTAATTTTGTGAAAGCTATAAATACTATAATTCCAGTATTAAACAAAAGCCAAAAATACTTCAAGTAATATAATAAAGTTTGTTTTTCATTTTTTTTTCTCTTTAAAAAGGCTTAGAGTGGCAAGAAGTTATTTTCAAATAATTCTCGAGTTTTTCAAACTCAAAGAAGAAAAACTTTAAACCCTAAAACATAATAAAAGTGAGTAGGGCCAGGGAATAAAACAAAATAAATTACTTTGGTCATTTTCAATATTTTATTTAATATCATTATTACATTGATGCATGATAAATAAGCTTCTGAGGATTATGTAAGTGGCGGTTCAACTACACTACTTCTCTTCTCTTTCAAGCCTTCATCCAAATTTTTTGAAATAGAAAAAGGATAAAATTAAATAAGAAAAAAACTAAAAGGGACAAAGAAAGAAATAAAAATTCCTTTTAAAGATTCGAGCTTGATACATTATTACATCTGAATTAATTACTTGTCCAATTTTACAGAAGGATAACGGTCCACAACGAGATAAAAGTCCCAAAACAAAAATTTACAAAAATAATAAGTTAATTATCAAGCTAATGAGTGCGACAGAACGATATCTAAAATCAATATTTTGAAATTTTAATAAAGTGAAGGTGGCCCAAATGTTTAGTTCACATCATCATCATAAAAAAACAAAAAAACAAAAACAAAAACAAAAAGAAAAAGGTGGTAAATTACATGGGCACCACTCTAATATACTAAATATTTTGTTCTGCTTTTTGTGTGACTTTCTCCGGACGGTGCCGACGCCCCTTGTTAGGCAAAAAGACAAAAAAAAGAAATTGCCATTTTGGTGTCGCGGCACAGACACGCGCAAAAAAAAACATTACAGCATTCTTTTTTATGAATTACCTAAGTGGGTTTTCCAGTTTTTATCATCATATAATAACACGTGAAGTAATTTTATTTTATTTTATAAAAAAAATAAAAAACCTATGAAGTCGTCAAACGACCGAAAACTACAAGGAATGAAATTTCGACTTTTATAAAGGCCAAAAAAGGAACTGGCTTAATCGTGCTTGGAAAGTAAGATCGGGCACTTGGGGACATACACGCCACTCATTTTGGCTCATTCTAAGGTGTGTTAAGTCCATTCAATTGGAGTTTAATTTTTCACGAGTTTAATTAAGAATCACAAGTGGTCACGTGGTCACGCGAGCCTGCATCTCTTTGAAATATCTTTCTATGAACTTCATACTGCATGCCTGGTGTTATATACGTACACAAATATATATATATATATATATATATATTTTATTTATTTTTTGATTTAGGACATTAGCGTAGGTCTCGCATTAGAGGACTTCATTGGTTATGTTTGTGGGAGAGACTTGTGGGGACAATGTTCGACGACTATTGTGGTGGAATGGGTAGCATGTTTAATTGTGAAATTTTATGGAATAAAAATTATAATTTATTTAAATTTGTATATTTATATATGTATAATATATATAGTAATAATCTCATGATGTAATATACATATAGAATAATAATTAGTTTTTAAGGTATAATTATATATAAATGTGAGTGTATATGTGTATGTATGAGTGTTAGTTTAATTGTGAATAAACAATGTATTATAAACGTAATAGAGGAAAAATTTAAATAAAAATATTATTAAATAGTAATTATATAAAAATTTGATTGGATGAAAAAAGAAAGTATAGAAACAAAGACAATGCAGTGCCGTGATACTTTTGCTGGGATCTCATGAGAGGATAAAAATTTTGTTGCATTACGTGGACATTACATCGTTTTGAGGAGAATTAGACTCCAAAGTGTCAATTATCCCTTCTCTCCTTGCTCTCGCGTGGGGTAGAGGTGTTCATTCGAATCAAAATTTTTGATTTGGTTTGATATATTCGTAAATTGATTTTGGTTGGTTTAGATAGAGGAATTTTATTTGAAAGGATAAAGAAAAAATAAAATGAAAAGGAGGAAAAAAATAATATATGACTATATTAATTCAAAAAGTGAAATTATTAATGAAAATGGCAATAATAATAAAAATTACAATACAAATAAAAAATGGCAATGCTAATAAAAAATAACAATAAAAAAAAAGTAAAAATAAAATTCGATATTTAGTTTAGTAACATATACCAAATCTAAATATCAAAATCTGAAATTTTAAAATTTATCATACTGATTATTGAATCAAAATTTCAATTTAATTCAATTGATTTATTGAATTGTACACACCTCTCATCAATGGTTGGATATTGTAAAAATTAATTACAAAAACCAATTTAATCAAAAACAAAATACAAGCTTATATAACTCATATCTATGAGGAGAAGGCAGCTGCTATTTATTTATTTAGTTATTTTTCACAAACCAAGCATACTCATCTCCAACATTTAAGATGGTCGTACTTGATTTCATTGCGAATTTTGGTATCTTACTTGAATGATTTTTTGCTTAATTGTGGTCTTGAGTATTAAAATTTCATAAGAAAGCGCCTCTAGTTGAAAATTGTGTGTTATGAATGTGATTTGATAAATTTGGAGTGAAAGACATAATTTTACAAAAGTCTATTTGTTTGCAAGATTTTAGCCATAGAAAGGGTTGTGAACAAGATAATCACCCTAGTAGAATTAGTGTAGCAAGCTTTGCGACTACTCTTAGTGATTATCTTTAACTTGCACTTATTCATTTATGTGATTGTCCTGCATGTAGTCCCTCTACTCTTTACATGAATTTTTTGCTTTAGTGCTTTATTTGTTATGACCAATAAAATGTGAAGATAATGGGATGTTGATGATTGGCAGCAATGGAAATGCACTGGTTCATGGTCATCGAACTTAGTTTATAATGAAGGTGATGTTAAAGTATAAATTGATGAGTTTATGTTATAGTTTTTTGGTTATTTTTGGACATAACGTTCTTGAAATTAATTCATTGGAAATATGATCTCTAAAAATTTTTGCACACCAACCTATTTTTAATTGATTGGTAGCTTGAGAAGTTTTATTATTATGAAAAGGGTGGTTCAAGGGTGTAACTCTTACTTTAGTATGTTTATAAACCATTGAATTATGAATAAAATTATTGGGTGGGATGGGAAATGAAGTAGGCAATTGTTTGAACCTTGTTGATCATGCCTCACACCCTTGCGCGCTTAGCAATTGATAGAATTGGAGGCAAGAAGAAAAGTATTGAAAAAGATGTGAAAATAATTTTTTTTTTTTAAAAGAGTAAGCTAAAAACAATTGGTCTTCTCCACTAGTAGGAGTGACTTAGTAATTGAAATTGTGCACATGTTATTGTTCATTGTCTTGTACAACGGTCATCTATGAGTATGTAAAATATTTCAAGTGTATTGTGGCTTGAGCAACTAGGGGTGTATAGTGACTTTTATTCATATTCGCATAAAAGGGTTTATAACAACTTGAAAAAACTTACAAATCGCACACAAAAAAGGTGGAAACTAATAAGTGTGGGGGAATGAAAAATGAAAATTAAAAGGGAGGAACCAAGAGAGGTTGATGTTGCCAAAAATTGACCGTATCTTCTTCACTTAACCCTACCTAAATCTTACTGATTTATATGAAGATGGGTAAGTGGATGCATTAAAGTGAGCTGTCTATGAATTAATTATCCTTATTAGGTAATAACAGCATCAAGTGAATAAGGCAATTGGAGGTTAGGAGTGGCTCACACATGATTACATGGGGATTTGCATCGAAGGTGGATAGTTTAAGGATGTAATGTTCTCGAATAATTTTGGAATTACATAACTTGTGTTAAATAAAATCTTGCAAACCTAATTCTAGAGCTGCATATCTTAGTTATGCATGTGTTGACTATCATTCGTATTATTGTTGAATTTTTGTTTGTTGGGGACTAGTAACCCTCAAGTGTGGGGGCATGATCATACTAGATTTACTCGATTAATTTTGTGCTTGATTGTTGTCTTAATGTTAAAATTCCATAAGAAAGTGCCTGTAGTTGAAAATCACATGTTGGGAATGCGATTTGATGAATTTAGAGTGAAAAATATGATTTTTAAACATAATTTCAGCAAAAGTTAGTTTTCTTGTAGGATTGTGGCCGTAGAAAGGGTAATCACGCTTGTGAATGTGACAACCAACGTAGCATGAATGGAAGCAGCAAAAGAATTGGCATAGCAAGCTTCTTGGATTGGCAGCAGAAAAATGAGTTGTGATTGTAAGAAGGAGGATCACAGTCACAAATCCAAGCGCGGAGCATTATGGAGATGACCGCCCTTGAGGACTGCGGCCATGAGGTTGAATGTCACAACAGCTAGGAATATGTTGGTGCACGCAAAGAGAACTGTAAAGTATTTTGTCCAAGTCCACTGTTGATGGTTTCGAGGGCAAACATGGATTGTGCAATCACAAGAGTAAGGGACATAGTCACAAACTACAATTTTAGCTTTGATGTAATTACCATGCCTGGGTCTGTAGAGGTAGGAAGTCAAGTCACACTTGTGGATGTAGATGTCACGACTGCGAGGCCTGTAGCAACAGAAATTTGAATTATTTTTGGAAGTATATTTTCATATGATTTTTGCACTTCTTTTCCATACCCTAACTGCCACATATATAAGGCACACGAAAATTAGGTCTTGGAGAGAGTGTTGGAGAGCATAGATCTTTATTCCACAAACTTGGAAACACAAGCATGCAAGGTTCAAGTAGTGGAGAAAATAATTCACACAATTCGTAAAAAAAGACTTCTTTTGTCCAAGCAGCGCAACAATTATAGATTAAGTTGTTTTGACTTTGTCCTTTAATTTTGAGTTGTGTTTAGATAATGAATGATTTAATAATGATTTTCATTAATTATAATACGAGTTACTAAATTTTATTTTAGTCCCTTGTATATGTGATTGGTGGAATACGTGTCCATGAATTTTTGATCAATTATCCTTGTGTGCGTTATTTGCGATTGTCGCATTGAGTAGTAATTAGGGGAATTGATCAATTCATTAATTAGATTGTGGTTGTGCAAGGAATGACATAAGTAAAACATGCGCTTTAGACTTATGAATAAAAACATTAATCCTATGGGAATAACATGAGTGAAACTGTGTGATTAGTGCAGATAACATATTGTTAATTATAAAACTTAATTACTCGACTCGATTTGGCATGGAAAAAAAGCAGTATAATCTTGGGTCGAAATTATAGGAGAGTTCGTGAGAACATCTTACAGATTTTAAAAATAGCAATCCATGATAATATAATTAAATTGATAATTAATACAAATTGTTATGCATTAGTAACCATTACAACACAAGGGTTTAGGTTATTCAATTATTGGCATTCTATCAATTCGACTTTGTGTTTTTATTTTTCTAAGTGTTCTCCTTTAGTTTATTAATTCTATTTTTGCTACCTTTTGAGAACTTAACTTATAGAATTCTAACTACATTGATAAACATATATTCTTCTTTGTGGACATGACACCTGTATTCACTATAGTATTGATTCTTTATGAATTTAAATTTTGACGTGATAACAACACGTGTCATAAGATTTTTGGACCATATGAATTTTGCTTCTAGGGGTGTTAATGGATAGTGTTATAATCATACCAATACTTATAAACATTTATAACTAGGTTATTCGTATAAACCCATACACATATGTACCTCTATTCACAAATACCCATGTTCTACCATATCTAATTAACATTTGACCTATCAAGGAATATCTAGATAGCATGTTCTTTTTGATAGATGGAACTATAATTCAAATGATTGTTTTAAGGGTAAAAAAGTTTGTATTGATTAATCAATCATTAATAATCATATTTAGTAAGATTGACTGTTTAATTATAATTCTCCCATTTAAACTTTAGAATGCAAATCATTCAATAAATAATATAAGGTAAAATAGTCTTTTAAATTATTTATAAAAGAGTTGCACCATCTTGATTATTTTATCACAACTTTCAAGTATGATTATCTATTCAATAAGTTTACAATTTTATACCAGACCATTCTTTTATCAAGGGGTTTAATTAATTAAAAAAATATTTAATTAATATGGATAAAATAATCTATCATATATAATCACTCAAAGTAAATATGTCTTAAGGATATGTGAATGGTTAAAATAATTTATATTGGGTCAACTTTGGAACAATATTTTATTATATTTTTAATTTTACTATTTAAATGCATTTTTAAAATTCAATTGTAATACAATATTTCTAAAATCTATTTTAAAAATTGAATTTACACAATATGTAATAAAACAACTAAATTGAGCAAAATATATTATTCATTACTAATATTATATTTATACAAATACATTTAATTCGTTTTATTTTTTCCTAGAAATTCATATTAAATTAGATTAATAATTTATTTTACTTGTGAAAATAAAATTTATCAATTAATAAATAAAAAATTAATATTAAATAACAAAAATTAAATTAAATAAAGATTAAATTTGAAAACAATTAAAAATAATTTTCAAAAACATTTAAGCATGCCACAAAAAAAGAAAAAAATTCCCTTGGCTATTTATTTGCATATATTAGATTTAGAACAAAATTTAACATCACTTCACGCAAAATACTCATAGACATAAGTAAATATATATTGTGTATATATACCTATGATTATCAATGGATATGGGTAAACCTACACTCATATTAGTAGTTCTAATGGATATAAGAATGAGTTTAATATATTTTATATCGGGTTTGCATTCATGTGTGAATAACATTTTATAGACATTGGGTAGAGTAGTACTCTATCCAGTTGTTTCTATTTTCAATCACATGTTATGTTTGATTTGAATAGATTTGATAGACTTTTTTCCCCTAATTTTAATTTTAGATAAGTTGCTTTCTTTTACAAAAGGAATGAAACTCCTTACTTCTTTCTCAAAGTGAAATTAGTGTGTATTGCTTTCAAGTTTTAATTTTAGGTTGGGTGTTACACTACTTTAAACTCCTCTTCCACGCTATTTTTTTTTCATAGTTTAATTGTTTAAGTTAGAAAACATTTCAAATCTAGAATTTTAAAAATTCACACTTTTTTTGGGACTATTCGATCTTATCTTTACTTTTCAAACATACAAACCGATTCGGATTTTTAAAACTTAATTTATTCACAGGTAATGAAAATTTTCAATTGGCCTGAGGTTGAAAGTGCTATCTTATAATGCTCAAAAAATAATAAATTGCAACTTTAAATTTTGTAAATAGTTATTTTAATAATTCATGGTTTTGCAAGTAGAAACAATATTGGTGACGGTGAAAATAGGAAAAACCTAAAATAGAGAGATGGTATGATGAAAAACACTTCCAGATGAAGAGATGAAGTCAAAAGTGAATCATGATAGTCGAAAAAAAGAAAAGATATGGAAGAGTAATGAAACTAAAAGAAGAAGAAACAAAGCTTAGAAAAAAAACATTAGTGAGAGAGAGAGAGAGAGAGAGAGAGAGAGAGAGAGAGAGAACGGTAAGCACTAATGTAGAAGAAACCCAAGAGGGACTTGCGATACACTCAAGTTGCAAAACTGGTTGGGCTTACACCAGCAAAAAGCCTTAGAGGCCTGCCTGATGAGGTACGTCACTCAGCCCGGGCCCACCTTAAAATGGACTTCTTGAGGTGGACTAAATGATTAGCCTGGCCCAGATTCAGAAGAAGTTGTCCTCCCTTTTTATTATTTAACTATAGTTATTATCCCCAAGAAATTTAACGGAAACAAAAGTAAAATTCAAGAGACAAAAGTCTCACTGAATTTATTCACACTTCATTAATCGGACCAATGTTAATTAATATAAAGAAACCAGCACAAAGATACCAAGAAAAAAAAATGGAGAAGAAAAAACCAAAATTTAGTTCACATACTGAAAGAAAAGGCCACTAAACTTTGCAATCAAAAAATAAAACCAATTGAAAGAAAAGGCTATGATAGAGGTTGTAAGCATAATTACAAAAATTTTCAAATAAAAAAAATTATAATAAATATTTAACAAAGTTATGTTTGTTTTCAAATTTTATATCTTAAAAATATAAATTCAATTATTATATTTTTTACATTTTATTTATTTTTTTATTTTTATATAATTTTGGAGATAAAAACGCTTAAACTCACGCGCACACGCAAATTTGAAAACAAACACATCCCACATTTGGATGACGTGTTTGAGCAATTGAGCTGTTAGGGAAGCGATGATATTAGAGAATAGTACATATGTTTAAGATTGATTGACGTGAAGCTGAAGGGTGAAATTGTAAATTCGTCTTCCATCAGCCCTCCGACAAAATTTGGCGCCTCTTTTCTTTCTCGCAAACCTCAAAACACTGCCACTATTCTACTCACACAGCACGCACCATGCTTTCCCGCAAACGATCTTCCAAATCCAACAAGCCCTTTGTTCCCCCATTCGCCCAGCCCCAGCCTAACAAACTCCTCAAACCCACCACCGCCGCTCGGGATGAGCCACCTTCCCCTACTGCCTCTCCAGAACCCGGAACCTCGCCGCTTCCTCCAAGCCCGAGTCCGGTGAACGAAATGGTGTCCGTGTTGGCTGACGTGGGGTGCACACTGATCAACACCGCCGGACCGCCTTGTCTCCCCTCCGATCTTTACAATTTCCGCAAACGTATTGAGGGAATGCTCTCCGAAGATCCGTCCCTCCGATCCCAGTTTCTCAAGGGCTTCTCGGATTACATTTCCTCCACCAGTAATTTGCGCCAGTTAGTAGCTACTACTACTAGTTTTGCAAAAAAATTACGTTTCGTGTTCGATGTTTTGTGTTGAATGAAACTACAAATTGTAGTAAATTTCAGAACGACCCCTACTTTAGGGCGTTGTGCTATTTAGCGTTTTAATTTAACGTCCTATTATGCAACTGTCCTTGGTTTCGTTTATTTTGCTGTTAATTTTACGAGTAGATGACTTCTTTAAACTTCTGGTAAATAGGGTCTTGTTACCTTGTCATCGTGATGGATTTGGCGCTGTAAGAAGCAGAGAGAGCCTGGTTCGACTACTATTATTGGTTGAATCCATCCAGCAAGATCTTCTAGATATGTTGCTAGAGAAACTCCCTGAGCACTTTGATACTGATCCTCTTGGTGGTGGTCGTGGACTCTCATCTTCCTTGCGTTTTGAGGAGGATGTAGCAATGCTGATACTGAACCAATTCCGGTGGCTTGACTTCCTTGTCAATTCCGAGGCCTTTTCTGAAAAACTGCTACAAGTCTTATCTATTTGTCCCCATCTTTTAAAGAAAGAGATGATAGAGTCATTGCCTGAGATCATAGGAGACCAGAACAATGAGATTGTGGTCAGTTCGCTTCAACAGATGCTGCAGGAGGACTCTTCCATTATTATTCCTGTGCTCGATTCATTTTCCAACCTCAATCTGAATGATCTGTTGCAAGGCCAGGTAGTTATGAGTTGGAGGTTGATGTAGTTTGTGCCTGTTTCTCTTTATTGCCATGCTCTAATTTTCTTGTTTTCCCCCTTATTCTTTTTTGAATAATCAACAAAGGTGATTATGATAGCTTTATCCTGTGTACGGACAATTGATGTCGAGCACATGCCACACCTACTTAGATTCTTGCTGCTTTCTGCGAAGGCATCAAATGCTAGGCGAATAATCTCACAGATACGTGAACAATTGAAATTTGTTGGACTATCTCACTCGCGAGCTTCACAGCATAGTAAAGTTAAAGGAAAATCAGTTGTAGATAATACAGAGGCTTCAATACTTGATGCCCTCAGATCTAGCCTGCGCTTCAATAACGTTAGTTTGATGTTATTTTTGTGAATTTTATATTTTCTTTCATACACACACAAAAATAAATGCCCCTCCTGGTATTCAATTGCTCTTTGCTGCTGTCTTGACATTTATAGATGCTTTGCCTGGAGTTACTAAAAGAATTGAAAAGCTTGGAGGAGGCTCGCAATCATAAGGTGATCGACATATGGTTGCTTACACTTGTATTCATGAACAGTGAATCTTTGCAAAAAGGCGTTCAAAAGGTATTCAAGAAAAAAGTTCTTGAAGGTTGTTTTCAATATCATATGTTTGATCAGTGTGTTTGTGGCGTCAAGGATTTGTCCAAGGTATTGGAACTCTTCTAACACAATTTTGTTACTGAGATTTTAGTGTTTCTTTCATTGTGATACTCATTGCAAGTCTTGTTTTATTTATTTGTTTCTTTATTTATGCCAATCATTTAGGATTATCTTCCCACATTTCTATCATTATCTGCATACTTGTTGTCTTGCAAAGAACAAAGAGCTCAGGAATTTGGCGTCCACATGTATGCGTGTCTATTCGAAGAATTTTGTGATGCTTACTCAAGACAGGAAGTGAGTTGACTTCTCAGCAACTCACTGGTTTTTTACTATTTTCTGTTGAAGCTCAAGGCAAGGTTTTCTTCATGCTCACAGCCCTAATCAGTAGCAATTTTGTGAAGGTTCTAGGAGCATTGCTGACTCATGTGGGCTCTGGCACTGACCATGAAGTGTGTGCTGCTTTGGATGCCATGGTTAAGCTGGCCACCAAGAAGTCCCAGGAGTTGATTTCACTTTCTTCTCACATAATAGGTGGGCATACCTCAAAGTTCTCTTCTACTAGAGCAAATTATATACTTTTTGACAAGCAATTTGTGTATTCTTCTGCTTTTCATTCTTTTTACAGGCATCTTGGATTACTTGGAGGGCTTTGGTGTTGAGAGCCTTCACAAGGTCCCTGCTACTGTTCTTTTATGCTATTCTTGACAGGAAGACTTCATCCATTTTTTTGGACTGTTCTTCAATCAACACCTTGCATTTTGCAGGTTTATGAAGTTTTCATCCTGGTTGCAATTTCTGCTCAGTCTAGCTCACAACCTTATGGGTGTTCCATATCAAATGAACTTCTAATGATACTGAGAAAGCAGGCAAATTTTAAACTCAGTCTCCTTTGTTTCTCTGTGTTGATTCTAATGTTAATAGTCATGAATTTGTTTTCTCTAACTGCTGTCACCCAATTTTCTATTCATTTTGACTTACCTGTCTTTAAATCCTTCTCAAAATTTTCAGATCAATAACTCTGATCTCACATACAAGAAGATGGGCCTAATTGGGACACTTAAGATGATTTCCTACATCGCAGATACAAATAACACTTCACTCCCACCTTTATCACAGGTAATATGCCTATCATAATCACACTGAACTTGTAGATTCTGTTTCTAGGAGTTTGATGTACATGAGTGGTGGAGTAATCATGTTTCTGTAATGTTGTTCTGGCACGTTAGAAAGTTGACAAAATAAATGCAAATCATACTAATGACGCACGCTTTATCTCACTGCTTTTTTGTATCTAATATCACCCTGGTTGTACATAGGCTCTTTAAGATTAACTAAACTATATAATTAATGAAAGGAATGCTCTTAGAATGTTTATGTACTACATTACTTGTCAACTCGGTTGTTATTTTAGTGATGTTAATTCAGAGTTTATAGATGCAGGCTTTCTTTTTTTACAGTCACCGGATGCTAGGCGGTAAATAAAAATTTTGGTGTTTTGCCCCATGAGAGAGTTGATGCACTTATACAGTTATTGATCTGATAGTTGCTGTTTGTACTGATTTTTAATTTTATAAGCTTATCATAATCTAGATAATATTGATGTTACTAGGGATTCATTTGAAGCTCACATTAATTTTCATAAGCGACTATGCATTCAATTTAAATTTAGCGAGAATCTTTTCTCTCTATGTTGGCTTGTAGTTTTGAAGTGAATTTTCACTCGTCTATCAAATATGGCTTTCTAATTTCTGCAAAAATTGGGCCTCTTTGAAATTTCATCAGGAGTTTGAAGGGTTCTAGCAATTTTCGTTCAATCTTTACATTTTTGCAGAATACCTGATTGTTTATGAATTTGATTTTGTTTAATCTTTTTATTTCACAAACCATAGGGTGAACTTGTAGATCTTGTATTTTGTCATGTAAAATTCAAAGTAATATCATGCATTTGGGAATAGGTTCTCCAAGTTTGAGCAGTTTAAAGAAAAATTCGAGGTTGGGCTAAAAGAGTTTGATGTCTTTATTAACTTGTAAAAGATAAAGCTTCAGATCTCAAAATCAATGTACAGGTTATTTGGCCTGTTGAAGTCTGCACGTGGGGTTTGAGATGATTTAGCAAAAACTTTGGTGCAAAGTGTGAATCTTACAAGTGGTTGTTCCTACTGTGAAAAGATTTACCCTTAACATAAATATTAAAAATATGACTTATCCCTTCAAAGTTCAAACTTATCAAAATATAATAACCAGTAAAATATTAATCAATTATATTTAACGTACATAAAGTCCAACAGCAGCACTATGTCTGACAACCTCTTATAGAAGGATAATAAAAAGTAATGTGACCAATCATGATTAAAGAACTAGTATCTCATACCAATATATCTAAGTAAAAACACTTAGTCCTCCTTTAACGTTACATATGATGAAAATAATTTCTATGTGCCATATTAAATAAAACAAAACATAAATTCATTTTGTTTGTTCCTAATAATTTATAATATTATGTTGATATTAGAAAATTTTAGATATTAATTAGATGCATCATATAAATTAAATTAGTATGTAAGAAATCATCTTATATTTAGAAGAGTGATTTGTTTCCGGTATTTTTGCATACATGTACAATGTAAAACTCAACATCTATTATTTTTCCTTATGTGACATGATGTTGATTTTGAGCAAGATATGAAGAGTTGAGTTCTCAAGTTTGTTTCTTTGCTTTAGATTGATCCATCCATGTGCTCAAGAACTTGTCTGCATAAGAGATTATTAATTGTTGTTAGAATATTTGTTAGAAAATATTTGATAATATTTGGTGTCATATTTGTTACCTAATCTAGGTACAAGAATATTTTGTTTCCTATTTTATAGGATTAGGATTTATGTCAAGTTGTATTCTTATTTTTGGTATCTTATGTAGTTTGTACCTAATTTCATACTATAAATTGAGGTGGGATTTTCATCAACGAAGCACATAACAATTCTTTCTATTACTTGTAGCAATTGTCTTCTTGTCTTGTATCAGATGTGACTTTGACTAACAGAACGTGAAATAAATTGTAGGAGGTTCAATTTCCTTTTTAGCATTCTACTTTGACATATGTCACGTACTTGTGGAAATTTATCACTCTGTATCAGAAAGTAGCAAAGAATCATTTTTTAAGTAGTATTAAGTTTAGATTTAATCTATGCTGCTCCATTTTCGTCCCTGGTGGTCTTGTTATTTCTATCGATAATAGCAGGTCCTCTTTAAAGATATTTTGTTTGTTGATTGATTCTGATGTATGACGTACAGAAATCAAATCATGAGGAAGCTATGGAGCTTTTAAAAATATCTTTGGACTCTTGCAAACAGCTGCCTTTACCATTGATTTTGTTTTATGAAGAGCTGGTTTCAACATTGCAGTGCAAAACACTTCATCCAGCTATCTTGGAATGGTGCGTGACATTATAAAAATTGTGTTTTTGTATTCCATTCATAAGAATATTAATTAGATACTTCCTTCTGGCATGATTTAGGTGATTTTTTTATGTTTTTTCTCTCTTTCTTTGTTTGTTTTTTAATATTTTGGGGCAGGCCACCCTATCATGGTGGGATGCTAGTTAGATCTGTATAATAAGCATAAAATATGTAAGTAAATTTTCTAGGGGAACAACAACTAATGCTGCTATTGCTAAGCCTATGGTTCTAGTTCTCTTGGATCTTATTGGAGCAAAGAATTCTTCATATCCTATCATTCTATTTCTTAGTTGTGTTCATCTTGAAGTAGCAGGCTGTCTGTGTTCCAGGATTTGAGTCCCTAGATGCTTTATGACTGATGAACCCTGTGCTAGGTATGTTACTGTATGGATTCTTTATCATTTTCCATGAGAATATTATCTTCCTAGTCCAAGTGATTTTTAGGTAATTATTCAAAATCCTTAATTTGTGTTTGTGTCAAAATAATATAAATACTATATTCGGAATTGCCCTAGCCTTTTAAATTGATATTGTGGACTTTCCTTTTGGTGCCTGTTTGTTCATAAATAAAAAAAAATAGTTAATAATTGCATACTTGCTGTTTTCTCATGCCCAAATAATCTCATGGCGCTAGGCCTTTAATGAGTGTCACTCATGTAGGTTAAATTTTTGATTGAGACAAATTATTTAACCATGATTAATTTCACAATTTTTTATCCAATGTGGTGAAAGTGGAGACTTATTTTGTGTCTGACATGAAGCTTCTGCCCCAGCTTCACCTAGAATCTCATTCAGTTGAGCACATATGTAAATTAGCCTGCTAGATAGTGTAACCAAAGAAAATGACAAAAAGTTTTAGAACCTGCTTCCTGCTGCTGCATCTGTGACTACACCAGTTGCTGCATCTGTCACTGTTTTGTATCCCACATCTGACTACTAATAATGTCATCTCAACATGTTTATATCTCTGCCGGCTCAGAACCATGACAATTAAGCAGGTTCTGACTTCAAACCAAATGAAATTGAATGAGGCATTTTTGAGACAATTTGTCTGCGTGAAGAATGTTAGCATCCTTTGTTCCTAATAGATTGAACATGTATGGTTGACCTACATATTCCAAAAAGAGTAGCCTTTCACATTGTAAAATCACTTTAACAATTAACATATACTATAAGATACCATCAAAATTCAAGCAATTGTTGTGCTAATGTGGAGGAGGTCTAACTTGATGGTCTTTGGGTTGCAATAGGTGCTGTTAAGATCGCTGCATCTAAACATGATAGCTACTTTATTACATAGTGAGATAGTGGCAAGGGGTAGTTACTAATGAAAGGAAATGCATTAGTCTTGGGTGTTAATGAATTAGATTCCTTCAATGCTCTTATTTGGCTCATTCTCTAATTTCTTTTCTCATTTTTCCCTTTTCACCTTGTAATGTCTTTGTTTTGTTTTTGAAAATTGTGACTCCATCTTGATTAATACAAGTGGTATAAGAGCTACTTGGTTTTGGGATTAGGAATGGCTGCGAATTAGTTCACTTTTAAGAATTAATCGTGTTTTCATCTATAACTTCATTAGGACCATATTTTCTATGTAGTTGGAGATCAAATTATTAACTTAGGATGAAAAAATGAAGGGACAAAATGGAAAGACAATCAATAACACAGTTCAACTATTCAACTTACATTCACTGATTAATGGCTAAGGGGCTATGACACTTTATTGTTTGTTATCTTGTTAATTCAAGATGACCTTTTTATACATGAGAAACATAAATATGAACAAATTCAAATATAAAAAAATCACTTTTTAAATATTTTAAAATACGATACTCTGTTTTGTAAATTGATTTAGTTTTGTCTAATCTAATATGATATAGATTGGTACAGAAAGGTGTGAAAAAAGTAGAAAACTACATATGTGGTTTAGTCATTATATATATACACACACATAAAAGGACTAATGCCCAAAGATACTTATTCTCTGTTAATTTGCTTTGAGATTACAAAGATTGCCTTTTTGAATTATACGTGCAGAACTAGTAAATGAAAGAAATTATTCCAAATCAATCAAATCGAATATATCACAACAATCAATTTGAATATTTATTATGATTTTACAATCATATCAAATCTTCTTTAATTTCAACAATTTGTGTTGTAAAATGGGTGTATAAAAATATAACACTTACAGATCCTCATATTTCTCTTTTCTCTAAAATTATCATGGTTTTATAATTCAAGCCTTCATTTTTTGAGAAGACAATCCCAGTAGTCCGACCATAGCCTTTTCTAGTTCCCTAAATTGTGATTTTGGAGATGTCTTGCGGGCAAGGATTCAACTGTGGCTAATGATCGTAGTTAAAAAAGCCTACAGCAAGGTAGTTTTATCCTTTAGCTATAATTCACCCTCCAAATCAGTCCTATTAAGTTGTATTTGGACAGATTAGCATTTCTTGGTTACAATTGTTATCTTTGTTGTTTATTTATGCCGGTTGATTACTAAGTTATATTTTCGAATATAGATTCAAATTGCCAACTTTGTATTCATTTATTAGCCAATGATATTACAAAGGATTTAGGTCGTGCACCAATTGATCTGAATCTCAGTCTCTTTCTTGTAGAGCTTTTACAATTGTCCTTGAATTCTAATTTTATTCTAAATGGATAGACGGAAGTAGTTATTAACCTTAAGCAGAAGGAAGTCACAATTGAGGGAATGACAACATTAACTAAAAATAGGATTTAAAAGGTGTTGGAAACCAAATTAGATATAACAGAATATGTTTGACTAGATACTATTCTATTAATTAGTTTTTGTAATTACTTTATGCGTCTCACCTATTAATATATGGTTATTACAATTTATTTGTAGAGAGACTGATACGTGGTTTAACCCTTTGGTTATTTATTTGTGGATGTTAGCTTAATTGCCAAAACCATGCTACATTCCTATTCCTAACTGTCTCTATTCATGTACTTTTAAATTTCAACATGGGGTTCGAGTAGGTCTTAATCTTGCTGCTGTTTTACTTTTACCATTGTTAGGTTTGGTTCAGGTTGGGTCCTGGTTTATTGATGTAGGTTTTAGTATTGTTTGGTTTAGGTTTCATTTGGATTATTTGATATTGCTTTAGTCATGGTTTGTTCATTTATGTAGGCTCATCCTAGTTTGTTAGTGAATGTTTGGTTTTGTTCATTTGTACAGGTTTTGTCTTGGTTTGTTAATATGAGTTTAGTCCTATTTTGTTTGTTTATAGAGGTTTTGTCCTAGTTTGTTGGTGGAGGCTGGTTTTGTTTGTCATCTATGTGATGGTTGCTAATTGAATACATAGAGAATAGTTTTTCACGTGTAAATTGAACATTTCATTGTCAACTTGAAGAGGAGTGTTGGACACCAAACCAGATACAATGGGAATAGATTTGATTAGTTTTATTTCTCACTTGCAAATAGGTGGTTAGTGTAATGCGTCTGCAAGAGAAAATAATATGTGATTTAATCCCTAGGTATTTATCTTTGGCTGAACCACATTTGTATCCTTAATTCTCTCTGTTCACCTGTATATTATAACAAAGAGGCATTCATTGTCATAGTTGTTAATGATGCAAATAGCATGGTCATATTGCCATTCACAACAATGGCGATCACCTTCAATATCACACACTTATGGCATGCTATGGTGCATGGCATGAGTGACAGCAGTATGGCACACTCCATATTGAAGATGGCATTTGAAAGAATTTTTTATTTCATTTTTTTAAAAGGAGAAAATACCATAAAATGTGGAAATTCACTTGGGTTTTGTTGAATCACATTTTTTCACAACAGGCATGTCCTGAAATAAAATGATTGTTTTATTCTATTGTGTGGTTCTGTTGCATTTTTAAGGGCATGCTGGGTTTTCATAATTTACTTCGAACAAATGCTAAAATAATTTGACAATTTTTTCTAACACATCCTCTTTTTCTGTTGATATCTCCTAAATAATTCAAGCATGTGTTATTTTTTTTACTCCTTTTTCCCATTTGTTTCTTTTTCTTTTTGTTCTTTCTTTTTTACTTTTGTATTTTTCTTATTATTTGTCTTTGGTTGACCTTTATTCCTTCTTTTTCCTTGTTTCTTAAATAGCCAGGACATTATTCAAATTATAAAATTTTTATAAATTATAGTTGGGTATTGTACAGAGTTTAAAGCTCTACAAATTGAGTGGTTGGGCATTGCTTAGATCATTGAAATTTTTACAAATTAATCGGCTAAATATTGATAAATTTTTCTAATTTTTATTGTTGAAATTCTAAATTTTTATCTAAACTCTCAGTTTTTACAAATTTAATAGTTGGATGTCAATCAATTCTTTGTTATTTGTTTTGTTTTTGAAGATATGAAGTTGAAAATTACTTCTAAGTATCATTTAGACTATTGAATTTGTTTAGATTATACATTTATAAAAAATCAATGGCAATATAAAATGTGTTTCACATATTATGTGATGTTGTGCTATTCTTCAATAAGGCACATGTCGTGCTGTGCAATGGCTCTAAAAAGCCTTTGTGCCCTATAGTGCTATTTGCTACTTAGAATTATTTTCATTGGCAAACACCAGCAACTAACCATATTAGAGGCTTAAATAGCATAAGTTCCAAAAGGATTTCCTTAGAGTTGTTGCATAAATTATGAAGAAACTTTGCACTGATTAGAAAAGCAAACTGTCATAAAGCTTTTTTCATATGCTGTTGGTTTAGGTTAGCTAGAAGTTTTACATTTGTAATCCCACTGGGTTTGCTTTTCAAAAGATAGAAAGCAAGATTTATCAACTTGAAATATCTCCTTATGGATGTGGTAGTTACCCTGAACTAAGTTTGACTAGTTTAAAGCCACAGTAGCTTTTGGTTATCAACAAAATAATGCAGATAAAAAGGTTGGCGATTCTTCTCAACATGATTACACCAAGCACATTTTGATAATTTTTTTTTAAATGAGGGCAAATTGTATGACTAAATTTTTATTATCATTTGCGTCAATAAAAAATTAGCTAGTTGATGTGTTTGCTAAGGGTTTGATTGTCAGATTCTTACTTTTTGATGTAAGATGGCGGTGTAAGATATACATATACTGTCTGGAGAGTGTTGACAGATGTATCTGTGCTTAGTTTTTGGGATTTATGACATTTTTCTCTGCCCTGTATTTATGAATCATGGCACCTGTCTACTGGCTTGCTTTAGAAGTTAATTATGACTGAATATATAACTTCATTAGGATTATATTTTTTGCACAAGTTAGAAATTTATATTCGTGGGTTTAGGAAAAGACAACACTCACGGTCATTTCTTGTATCTAAATCCAACAGTTGTATCTGACCTAAAAGACAACACTTATGGTCATTTCTTGTATTAAATCCATTAGATGTATCTATGGAAGATTCATGGGATGCATCCATGAAAGATTTATTTGATGTGGAGACTGGCCATTTAAATGAACTGATGCTACTTGATATTTTGAACAATTCAAATCATTTTCGGAAAACTGGGATCAAATATTAGGAGTTTAGAAATGTAAGATGGGCTTGAATCTTATCAGTCAAAAATCAAATTGCAGTGAAAGGAATTCAATGATGTTTGAGTAAATAACTTTTAAAGAAACAGTATCCTCCATAGGGCACAGAGTACGTTTGGATAATGAATGCCAAAGCATTATTTTACCTAATTTGTGGTTGATAAATTGTAATACAATATTTGCTCAAATGTTTGGGGTAGTTTTGAAGAGATAGGATTAAGCTCAAGCTGTATTACTAGTTACAATGATTTTCGAAAAATGTTTGAAAGCTCAATCGACGATACCACTACCTCCTTCTGATCTAATACCATCATAATTTTAAGTATATACTGTCATTATTGCACAATAATGCAGACCAGGTTTTGATTGAGAAATTCATTACCAAGATAATGAATAAGTTTCAGTTCTTAGATCTTTGGGATAAGATTAAGTTGCATAGAAGTATGGTTAAATGATGGGTATCGTGAGTGCACAAAAGTTAAAAGGAGGTATAGCGATGAGTAGAGTGTCGTATCTATAGAAAAGGGTGTAGTTGGTGTCTATTGATGTGATTGAGGGTGTATTAGTTAGGTTGTTCCAAGTGAATGAGAATGAAAAAAATAAAGAGAAACAATAATTGGAGAGCTAGAAAGCAAACTGAGCACAAATTGAAAAGGAGTTTAGTAGTGAAGATATTTAGTTCCTTGTGTAACGTTGAAATTCAATGAATGATAGAATTTTTCGCAATCAATTTTAATTGCCTGTTATGGAGTGTTAGTCTTTAGGATATCCTCCCATGTTCTCTCAAAGCTTCAATCCAATTTAAATGCGTTCTTATAACCTAGTTGAATTGTGAATGTAATTAGTGATTAACAATTAATTCCATGCAAATTCCTTAGTTTTGCTTTCGTTAATCTTACAAAATTTATGTTGCAATTGAAGTCTAACCCATGAGTTTAACTCCTATTATTTCCCATGTCATCACAAATCAATTAAAGGGCAGCTAAGCTTTTAAAAGCGTTGATCTCACATTGCAAATAACAAGGACAAACAAAGCTACTTAAAATCATGCGTTCATTAAAAATCAAGCACTAACACAAGGTCCTAGAATAGAAGTTTAGCAATTTATAATAATAGTCAAAAACTCCATGCTAACATTCGTCATACTCTATTCAAAAACCAAATAAAAAGATAAAAGAAATCTTATTCTAAAGTCTTCGCACAAGATGTAATCTTCAATACTGAAGAATTCCTTGTTGCTCTTCCTCTCTTTGATGTGGCTGCACCTTAGTGCTCTCCTAAAATCAGCAAAAAAAAAACCTCCCCTCAATTATTTTTGTGTTATATATATATGTGTGTGTGTGTGTGTGGATGTGCTAGGGTGTGAAAAAGAATGCAAATCCAAGTAAAATCATGTTTTTGAAAATAATGCAATGTTGCTGCCACCAATCGGTGGTGATCACGAATAACCTTTCCGTGATCGTGCATTGTTTTTCTGTCGTTGCGCTCCTAGGCGCCCAAAAATTACATAACAATTGAAATTGTTTTCTACGATTGCCTGCTACATCTTCACTGTATCTTGCGATTGCACTGCTTGCTTGTGAAAATTTCCAGAATATACTGCTCTCCATTATCGCAATCGCTACTTTCTCACGCACTATCGCGAATCTCATTCCTGTAATTGTGAAGCTCACTTGCAGAATTTATAGTGTACCTTGCGATCCATCCTTGCGGTTGCTTGGTTCCATCTTGCAGTTGTGCCTTCGTCTTTGGCGGTCGCGGTATTCTTGTGAAATTAGCACTTTGTTGATTTTTATCTAATAACTCCAACAAGTCACTCAATTTGGCATAATTCACATCCCAACATGTAATTTTGCAATTAGAATACTTTTTTCTATTGTTTTAACATTAAAGTTCACAATAAAACGCATAAATTGTCAAGTGCAAGGCTGAAATTCGCAGAAATACAGTTGTAATCACATGTTGGGGATTTGTGTGACTGTTGATTGCATGAGGATTTTGTTGGAGAGGCAGTTTCCTTGTGAATTATCATGATTTGTTGCTTCGTTCACAATGCCCACAACGTATTCGATAAAATGACCTAATGAATGTCTATGACTAGTTTGCTTATTGTTAAGGTTGCGGCCTCTAAACATCATAGTTGTTCTATTAGATAGACAGCAGTGAGGGATGTTGCTGTTGCATGAATAAAGGGCTGTAAACAAAGGAAAATGAAGCACTTTTGGGTGTTAATGAAATTTCCTTTTGGATGTCTTCTTTCTCTAACTCTCTTAATTCATTTCTCTTAGTTCTTGCTTTTCTCTGTTAATTTCTCTTTTTATTAATTCTGGAAATTCTATACTTCATTTTATTCATAACAGATGCTAAATGAAATGAGTGGTAAAGCCTCTTGAGAGTGTAGAACTGTAATGTACCTGAAAACTAGTCCCTGCAGGAACATTTACCCTGAATTTTTCATTGCTATATGTAGCCTTGAGCTCTCTACATCGGTTAATTCTCCTGCTTATTGCCATCGTTATATGCTAGTGTAGAACTGCAAATTGATGCTCCTTCAGGTTCTGCTATTTCTGTACAAAGGATTGTTAGTTTTCCCCAGACTTGAAATGCAAAAATACAATTTAAAACTTTCGATAAATCATACTTGCACAACGAAATGAATTAATCCCAATCCTGGTACACTTTTTTTTTCTTATAACACATATATTTATTCGAAAGGAGACATGAAAGAATTTTTCTTTAGAATCAAGCTTTCAAAATTCTCTTTTGTGATATCAAAACTACAAGTCTTGAGTTTTGGTCTCTAATTTGTGCACACAAACATGTGTAGACAAGATTTTCCTTTTTAATGAACCACTTTTCTTTGAATAGGGAGAACAAAGTGAGAGAACTAGGAAAGGATAGAAGATATGTTTCTCTCTTTTTTCTTAGAGTGTGGTGGTTGATTTGATGATGTTGTGTGGTTGAGATGGCTTTTATAAGCTTATCTTAAGATAGATTTTTTTTATTATGGTAAAAATTCCTTCCATAATTAAAAGAAAAGTTTATGGAATGGGTTAAAATAGGCTTGTACATGGACGTTATTTAAATTTAAACCATCTTCAATTATTGACCGAATTAATAATTTTTCCAATTACATCTTGTCTAATTTTTAATTAATCCCAAGAAATAAATTAAAAGCTTGTTATATTTCCAATTGATAATTGCATTTTCAACAACTATAATGAGCAAAAAATAAATTCTTTTGGCGCAATCTTATTGTGGGCCATTATTTTGATCATTAGATTTCACCTACGACAAATTATCATCTTGCCCTTGTATTGTTCTTTTTTTGTGTGACTTTTTAGGTTTATTATTAATTGAAAACGAGTATAATGTGAAAGATATGGGCAACATCAAGCCTGTTGCCTATGTTAAAACTTAACTAAGGTGAAGTAATTCAATGGTAAGAACCTTTCGATCATACATACCATGTGGTGTAAACTTTTTGTCTTACTATGTTTTAATCGAGTGAGTCATAAATTTAGTTAAACTCACTAACTCGATTATATGACGAAATTAATGTTCTTGAGACTAATATCCATTAGAAACTCCTTTTCGATCATGTGTTATTTTGGTTAAGCATTTTCATCTCATGGGATATTGATTGCATAGGATATATGTCTGCTTACTTACAAGGAGAAATTTTTTATTAAATGAACACATACCTCTATACGCACACGATCGATGGTAGTTTGAGCTTATAACCCCTCTAAGGTAGTTGTGGCTCTTAATGTTCTATTGACATATTGATTATAATATGCACAAGGTGACTATATCATCTTAGGTCTAAGGTTTACTTGTATTTAACCTAATTACGAAGCAAGATATTGACAACAGTGAATAAATTTCATGTGTTTGTTTAATTCTTTGAATTAATATTCAAAGACATCATTCTCCAATAACATATCCACACACATGTTCTCAAGATTTCATATGAATTGGCATGACATTCACTGTATAGACAAAGGTGTGTTAGTCTTCCCGGTATATCTAATGTCGATTCAGAGATTTTATAATTTTCAAACTAATTTTAATGATTGTGTTCTAAAAAGCCTTGTGTCCATATTTATAGTTCTTATGAATGTGATTTCTTAATACAATTATATGGACATATGTAATATTTTACGCTAAATTAAAGTTTACATGCATGAATGAAATTTCCATATATTGATGAAATATCATATCAATATTTTGTTAATAGAATTAATATTTTCAATTAGTATCCCAACAGTACATAAATATTTAGCATTATAGGGTATATCACTAACAAAGTTTTAAGCCTGTAATTGGGTGGGTATTGCCCAAACCCAAACCTAAAATTACAAATAAAACTCAGACCCAATATATAATGTCCAGACCTAGATTCAGACCCATTAAACTAAATGCATTGGATCTTATTTGTGTCTATAGTTAATGAGAACCATAGGGTCTGGGTGCCCAAAGCCTATTCATCATTATCTCATACGCATAAACTTTATTTTAATAATTCAATGTGCAATTCCTAATATGGCCTTAATTGTTTATATAATCTTTTGTTTTACTCCAACTTTTATTTATTTTAATCAAATTACTCAATTTTGATTATATTAATTTTTTTCAATTTCTTTCTTTCTTCGTCATTTTATGAACTTATATTAATGATATAAAAAATCTTAATACTTTATTTACATTCAATCAACATTGAGTTTCCCTCAATTTCAATTAAATAATATAATTACTTGATATAGATAAGAACATATTTCTTGGTTGGATGGCTATAGGCTACCCGTTGAATATAGGTGTATCCAGCTGGTTCTTCCATGCCTTTGAATGCACAGAATTGAAGGATATGGACATTAGAACACAATGGCCTGGAAGACGCAGCTGGTACACCTATTCTAGTGATAGTGCTTGAGGAAAAATTGTCTGATGTGACATTTGACAACATTTAAAACAATGACCTGAAATTGTTTAATCTTTTGGTTATTCTTTTGTTATTTAATCCTGGACAATAATTTTTCTAGTATTATCCATATTGCACTGTTGTCTATATTTCGGTAATGATAAGGTCAATTACTGTTTGCATTGTAGGATTGGCAAACAAGTTGGAGATTTTGAATCAATATATTTATCTGATCTTGATAATGGAAACTTGGCTGGTCAAGATTTATCTTGTGAATTAGACGGTAAAAAGCAGAAATTTGTTTGATACTTCTGCGAAATGTTAAGTTAGGTTTCTGACATTATGTAATTGTTAGCTTAAGATTGAAACTTCATTTTTCTTGATGCAGGAGAATTGTGGATGAACCTTGATGGTGATATTTCTCCTATATGCCTAAACGTCTTGCCACTTGTTTTTGCTTCATCTAGGTAATTTCTATCTATTTGACTACTTATCAACTTAAAGTTTTGAAGTTGTTATTCATTTACTAAACTATATTCATCCATAATGCTTACCTCACAATAGAATATGAGAGAGATGAATTTGATTTGAGACATAGAGATACATCTTTTTGAAACTATCATATAAGAAAAATACGAAAAGTGTAAAAATTTCGAACATTATTTTGTTCACCTTTGAATTTTTTAGTAAGCATTTCAAACACTGTTTATCTCACCTTAGATTTTTACTATCAACAAACGCATCTAACAATTTTCACCTGTGATTGATTCCATTTTGCCATTTTATTATACAAACTAAGCTGGCACTTTATTTCTTCCTCTGTTTTTGTCATTCTTATTTAGCTTGTTGATTGCTTTTCTTGCAGATCTAGTTTGCCACTACAAGTTCTTCCCTCAAAGTTTCTTTTACTTTCTGTAGTAAGTGCACCTTCTAACACAAATGACCATTTTAAAATGAGGGGATAGTTATAATGGTGTTATGCCAATTTTTGTCAGGTTGAGAGATCAGCCAACCAAGGGTCTCTTGGAGGCATTGATGCACTTCTTGGTTGCCCTTTTCACCTCCCATCCTCCAAGGTTGGTTAAAATCTGAGGCTGATATGCCTTTTTAAAAGTATTGCTTTCTTTCAGAAGTTGTGCTATCACCATATTGCTTTACATCCTCATTCCCTAAATTACATTAGCTGAAAATTGTGTTAGCCTACTTGGTCTATGGGTTTCAGCCTTTGTGTTCTTACAATTGTCGTCTTGTACAAGTGTTATAAAATATGCAATTTACATTCGGTTCCATTCCTTCTAATTCCTTTTCTAAGGCTGTTTTTTTATTTGATTTGGTTCTGCACTTTTCGAGAAGTTAGTCTTAGAACATTTGGATGACAAAAACTAAGAAGCTAAGGAATTCCAGATCCTCCTGTTGCGGTAGCATCATAAGTGTGGTTAAAACCAATTTCACACCTTAAATGTCTTAAAAGTGACTATAAATACCTTGACATGCTATATAGTTTCTTGACAAGTTGAAAAGAGATTCATAAAACCTATTAGGATTCCCACAAATGCAACTCAAATTGAAATCTTGATGCTTTTCATAGAAAGGTCTTTTAAATGTCAGTTTCTTGGGATGTTATAATTAACCAAGAGCACCTTTGGATTTATTGATGTCATAAACAACATTAACAAGTGAATGGGGAACTGCAGTTTATGGACTTGTTTGAGCTGAACCACACCATGTTTGCTATAGATTAAATTTTATCATATCCCAATTGTATACACTGTGTCCTGATTGAATGTATTGTAATTCGAATAGCAGTTTTTTTGGCCTGTCCATCTTTTTGTGTATTCCTCTAATCAAGCCCAAAGGTGAGGATGTAATATCAATCACATCTGCATTTGGTGCCTGGATGCATATTGGTACTTGCCTTATGTCCAATATATCTAATATTTGATAGAGCTTGGTTAGGAATGATCTATCAGACCCTGTCACAAAATTAAAACAAGGCACTTTAGTTGATCTTTGGTTTTTTATTGTTCAGATATGAATGTGCAACATATGTGTGATGACTTTGCTCTCTCCTGACTGTCCAATTTTAATACTATGCATGATCTGTCACTTGCGGATTTCATTTGCTCTGTTTATTTGTAGAGTTATTAATTCCTATATTAGCTCTGGTGAGTACATACAGACTTCACTACTCCCTCTCTCCTATTATGCAAAGTCAATGACCCTTCAATTTATGTTTCTTGCTGAAATTAAGTATTATTAGCCATGTTGTGCGTTCCTAGCAAAGCCAACTGAATGATTGATCATGCCCTGCATTGTGTAAGCTTGTCATTGTTGTATTTGTTTTTATTTTATAAATTTCAATTAACTTGTCTTTTTTAAGTAAATTTTGTGGGTTTTAAGAACCTACTCGTCTTAGTTAAAATGTGACTGTACTTCTAAAGAAAGTCCTCTGGTGCCCTTCATAAAGAAAGATTCATGTTACATTCTTTTTTTAATTTTTTTGTTGTGTTAGTTGAAACAAGGGGATTCAGAGAAAGTTACAAACTTGGCCTTTCTTATTTCATTGATGAAATATATAAATACTATATGCTTTGTTATTGAATAATCTATAACATGATCAGTTTAAAATTAGTTAATTCAGTTTACGTTTTTCAGTTAAGTTACATTTTAATGATGTACTTTAATGTAATATATATATCTATCTCACACAATCAATTTTTTTTCCTTCTATGTTTACACACTCCAATATATTTTTATACCGTCCTATGTTTTCTTCTTTTGTTCTTCCTTTTTTTGGCATATCATATTCTCCAACTTTTGTAATTTATGAGCTAAGGATTTTGAGCTCAATTTGTATAGAACATGAGGTTGACCGCAGGCTGCAATCTCATGCTGGACCTTTGTCTGTTTTGTTGTGACAGCTGTTCTCTCAATCATCTTGGCAGTCTTTAACAGCAAAGCAGAAGCAGATGGTTATTCTCTCCCTTTATTATGCTGCTAACTGGATAAGGGAGCTGGTATGTTGGGTCTGATATGAATATCTATGTATATTGGAATGCATTTGTCTACTAATTCCATGGTATGCAGCTAAACGCCTTTTCTACTCAAGTTGTGGAGGAATGCGATGCCATAAGCCAAGCAATGAAGGAAGACATAATTCTGAAGCTATTAAAACGCTTGAGAAATCTTGTGTATGTTCTTTCAAGTCTTTTTAGTAATGTTTCTGTAAATTGCATAATCCAAAATTTCAATATAATATTCAAGAAATTGCAGCTTGACTAATTCTTTGGGATAATTTGAAATCATTTTTTCCTTTTTTTTTCTTAATTGTCATTTTGACAATCACACCATACAACTCTAAACTCTTGTAACTTTTTGTTTGGTCTACATGATAATATCAGTTTCTGGAATATGATGTCAATGCCCATTTTTTTATTGAGTATAGGACTAAACCATGCAGCCTTTAGTAGGAAGTTTGTGGCATTGTCTACTCTACTTAAAGACTTGTTAAATCTTTGGTGCTTGGGTTTGGTTCATGTGGGACTCTAGCTTGGCGTATGGGATAAATCAGCCATGCTTTTATGATATAGTGCTTGTCTGAATACAAGCCTGGTGGAATTTGGGTTGCTAAAGATCTTCAAATTACTGCACAACTATAAGTAGAATACTGCCCTGCTTGCATCCATGATGATAAAAGTTCATGGAAAACCAGCCTAAAGAAAACAAAAAATCAGCAAGCAAGCTGAGATCTGTATGTAAGCTACAGGGAATAATGAGCAATCTGGCAGCAACAAAACCCAGCATGACTCAATGGATTCACATCCCTAATTAGGTTTTCAAGTTGTGAGGTGATATAAGTCACAACTTGCTTTTTGCAGTATTTAACAGGTCATAATTTTGCTTTCTGTACAAAGTACTATGACCTAGGTATTGTTATTTTTGCTATTTTAGGTTTTGGATTAATTGTTGTGATTCATGTCCGAATCTTGTTTGTGTAATTTGACACAAATTATGCAATAATATTACAATAATATTTTTGTGGGTTGTATCATATTTCTCCATTATTTTGCTTGATGGGGTTTATCAGATGAGTAATTTTTTTTTGAACTCAGATAATTAAGGAAACAAAAAATTGGCTAAATGAAGTTTGTGAATTGGCTGAAAATGTTTTTGAAAAATGTGCATACTTCACATCTTTCATTATTATATTATATATATTTGAGGCTTTTGGACAAAGAAAGAATATCAATTATATGAAATTTCTGGTCCTTTTCTTTACCTAAATGACAGAATCATGGTTGAAGCTAGGATGAAGTTGCACCACAGATTCTGCAGTTATGAATACAATTTTTTTGAATGTGGGCATCTTCATAATATAAGTATGTATTCATCTCTCCGGTACTTATTGACTATAACACAATATGATGTTCTGTTTTTTATTCTCTTCATCTTTTTCTTGAATCAGTGGATTATACATGCTCACTGATAGAAACATGAACTAAATTCAAACCCAATCTTCCCAACTTGCTCTAGCTCCACCCAAAATTCTTAAAAAGAGTAGTTTTTTTTGGTGGTTTCTTTACACCTTTGATCTTGATTTCTAGTGATAGATGACCTATTTTTTTTATTTTGAAAGCTTTAATTCTTTTCCATGGTTTATTAACTGGAACATCTCTTTCTTGTTTTTCTCACAATATTTTATTTTTATTCTGTTCTGTTTAATTTGGGGTAGTGATGACAATGCTATTTGCACGACTTATACTGCTTTGATGGATCAGACTAATAAGAAGGGTTAGTTACAAGCACTTCCTCTGTGAATTAGTTTAATTGCTGATTGTAGCCTGCCTTTAAAATTACAGAACCGCTCTTTGTGTTACAATGCTTTCATTTGGGGCTGTCTATTTCATTTTTATGTTTTAGCATATATATCATATCACTAATGTTGCTAAATGTATCCTTCGGACATATTTTGAGTTTTATAAGTTTAGTGTGTGGAAATTATGGAATGAATCTTCTAAACTAATAGCAGGAATTCAGGTCAAATCACATACCATGAGGGATTGTTTTGTTCGATAATTAACTTAATATTTTGTGATTAATTATGGCTAATTGATATGGCTTTTTATGATAGTTTCCTTTTTGTTTGGTTAAGTATGTGTATATATTCAGTTCATTTGCTCAACCTCTGAGTCAATAAAAGACAAAAATTTCAATTGAATTCTGCTTATTAATAAGATTGGCTATTTGACCTAGGACAAATGCCTAAAAGGCGCTTTATGACATATTCATTCCCTTTTTACCTTAATTTTTAGTTTCAACTGCATGCATGTGCAAGATCAATAATGATTTTGTTTGAACATGTTTTATGTTTAGAAACTGAATATGATGTTAATTTTTGTTTCCATAAATATAAGGTGCACAAATGTTCTATATGATTTAGTCAGGATTGTTTGTAATTTGGAAATGAGAGGGATACAATTAGTAATAATATGAATTCCAAGGTGCTCTTAAGAACCTTTATTGCATTCCATCCATCTTTGTTGTAGGAGAGTAGTGCATGCAAATAGTGCCACTGATTTATAAGGAACCTTCGGTAGGTCCTGCATGTGAAGATGATATTTAGCATTTTAGGCCAGTAGGCAAACATCTCACTGGGTACAAGGATAGGGCCTTGATCCAGTTCCTTGCTGTTAAATGTTTTGTTAATTTGTTAGAGTCACTTATGTTTTATCAAGCTTCTAGGTTTATGCATTAGGATGTTTAGTTTATGGATATTAGTTCACAAACCTGAGTCTTGCTATATATGTGTGTGTGTGTGTGTGTGTGTGTGTATGTTGTATTGAAAATTCTTATTTTGGGTCAAGCAATATAAAAAATGCAGTCTTTTTATTTTTTCAACACTTGCACATTATGGTGGCATCTATTCTATGCCTGGGATGGACCAGAGCTTCTGGATATGGTGATGAACAATGGATTGGATATGGAAAAAAGTCATTTTTTTGTTGATGTATGTGTGATAGGCGGTTTGTGACATCTCATCTAACATCTATTCATTGCAGGATGTGGTGACAAGTATATGAGGATTTAAGAAACTATCATTTTTCAACTAAGAGTCAAGCCATTTGGCTAGTTAGTTAATTTTAGCTATCTCCTACATCGAATGGAGTTGAAAATAGTGGCACTTTTGTCCTCAATGTGCTTCTACACTATTGCAGTTGTTATAGCATGGTTCAAAGGGCAACAAAAGAATTGATCGTGACCTTTGGATGGAAGTTGAAGAAATACGACAAGAGAACAAGCCGCATATATATATATATATATATATATAGTTGTCTGTGCTGTTTTATTTCTATCATTGAACATCCAAAAACAGATATATCAACCATTCATTGGCCACATTTGCCCATATTGGAGCCGTGTCCATTTGTGTCAGTGCTAAAATGCTGTATGCACCATGTCCTCAGCTTTTAGTTCCTTGTTCTGTTAGTATCTGCCTGAATTGTCTCATCTAGGATCCATGGTAAGGCACATAAATGGCCTAATTGGGACAAACAAGTCTAACCCAAGCAAAACTCCCTGCCAATCACTGCTAGTTTCTATGATCACTATCATTGCTAGTCAGTTACCTGCATCCAGTCTGCCAGACCATACTCTCTAGATGTAGTTTATGTTTTTTTTTTTTTTTTTGAATTCTTTTTAAGAAAATAGTTGACCTTGAATCATCCTCTCAAGTTTGAAAGGGACCGTACAGGGAACTACACCTTGCCAACCTGTACGTAGGGATTTTACAGACAAGATGTTGCACATAAATTTTTGTATAACTGATTTATTGTTGGCAAGATAAAGTAATGGTTGCATACTGTTCTTGAAGGAAAAACTTCATAAATGAGATGCTTATCCCAATTGAAAATGATCCTCGAATGGAATCCAAGTGCATTGTGATGCTAAAAATATTTTTGAACTGATCATGCTAGACTAGGATGGCACCCAATCATATCATATAATGATCTCTATGACATATGAAGTAATATTGCTCCTAGAACATGTTTGCAACATTTCACTCTTATAAGATGATGCAGATTTGTCGAGAGTTTATTGGACAATTGTCTCAAACAACACCCAGTACTTCTCCCCGACCTCAATCCTCATTTGGAGCTGTCACCAGTTATTGAGCTAGATTATATTGGGGACTTGGAAAAGACAAGTCATTGTCTTAAAGGGAGTGAAAATATCTGCCAAAGTAAGAAGAGGAACAGAGGAAAGTCCTCATCACCACCAGCCAATTCAAAGGTTGAGGAAAAACTCAGGCAGCCAACCATTGTTGACGTCTGGAGGAAAGCAGGTGCTATTTGCAGCCAAGATGCTCTCAAAGAGGACACACATGAGATGTCCTTAAAGAAGCAGCAACCTGAATCAGCAGGAAATCATGCTGATAACTCTGGGACGCCACAAAATATTGACATTTCTGCACCTGCGAAGTGTTTAGAAGCACAAAAGTACAAATTCAGGCACCTCTCAGTGGATTGCCTTTCCATACTCGTATGTTTACTGGTATGCACATGTCTTGCTTTCCTGTTAAACTTATTTATGCATGTTTGAAGTGTTTGATTGTGCTTGAATATTGTATGAAGTGTTTATGGAGTTAGGAAATAGTTATATATCTTTTGATTGTCAGCAGTTAGAAGTTTAATTTTGTTTGCTTATTCCTGTAGCAGAGAAGATTTCAGAGATGGAATCTACCTAGAACTGGTTGTATGTGCTATCTTTTTCTTAACCTTAATTAGGGATTAGTGTAGTTGAATGAACATAGCACCAAAAGGATGCCATCTGAAAGAACTATACATTTCACCATTGTCAACTCATAATGTTACCCTGCCCAGTTCATTTCAAGCAATATCTTTCTAATTATCATGTGTACAAAATTATTTAGTGACATTTGAAGCGAAGACTTATAGAGAATAAATTTGTTTGGTTACTTTCCACTTCTTAAAAAAGCCATTTACATTAGTCCAACTACGGTAAGTGAGAAAGAAACGGGACAAAATGTAAATGATAATGCTTCTCATATAAGTCCTGTAAATGATATGTCATTGAAAGGTGAAGTTTATACACCTTGTAAATTGCAAAATGGCCCCTGTGTTTATGGGTGAAGCTAGACAAAATATAAAGTTTTCTTTTTCGTTCCACAGTGGTTGGTACTTGAATAGCTATTGAGTTGCTTCCAGGTGAAATCAAGTTTCATTGGCTATCATCATTGAATACTCTGCTAAGGAAATCCATGAGTTTTTTTTATGGTCAAGAAAGAGAAGATTTTAATCCTGTAATGGAAAACTGACTTATTTTAATCCTCAACTGACAGACTTGAATGCTTAACAAAATATGCAATTGGCTGGTTAGTTTTGCTTCGTTCCTTTCCTCATTAAACTACTTCCAAAAACCTTTTCTGTCGATAATTGTGACCGTATTCACTTAACATGACGTTCAGAAGTACATTCTGAGGCTCTGTTGAGTCACATTCTTCATTCAAAAGTAATTTAACTTGTGATCAGGCTGATCAGATCTGATGCTTCGCTATAACTAAAGTTGTAGTGTAATTACTTGCCATCTTGAAACTATAGGTGCTGTAAGTTCCCCTGAATTTTAACTGTGTCCATTGCAGGAGGTTGGCAATCAATGATCTAATGTTACGATATTCATTTAGCATGTACTAATAGTTGTTGCCTATAGGTGTCTAAATTCATTATAGAAATATTAGTTCTAGTTCACTGTTTTTATATACCTATCGCCTATGTAATTTTTGTAATTCCATATTAAGTGAGGATAATATAGCACAAGTTTATATCATACATCAGCCATTAGTCCTACATCCAATGGAAAAATGCTAGAGGGTAAAATTGTGATGTTGATATTGCAAAGACAGTCCATAGTGAATATTTTGCATAAATCTTTGATTTTCAGTACTCTCTTTAAGTTGACATGGAGATTTTGATTGGAATGTTCAACTGAGGCAATGAATTTAGGAAAATCAAAGTCATGAGATCTGTGACAAATAGCAGTAGCTCATAAATGGAACAGGGCATACAAAGTAGGACTAAAACCCAGTGGAAGCAAAACAAAAGTAGGATAAGAACTGTCCTGATGCCTTTCTGAAATTATAAATAATTTAAGTGAAGTAACAAATACCAACACAAATATATAATATGATATGGCCATTAGGCATGCATTTGTGGGGAAAATGCCCAAGGGCCAAAGTCATACCATCCTCACCTATTATGATATTACAATGATTACCAATTTATATAAGTGAATTTCATGAACCTAGACACAAAATAATGAATTTGGATTAATATTTGTATGTTGAAGTACTTGAAAAAAATATTTGGATAAGGTAAATGAATATTTTATATTAATTCTTGATCTCAACAGTGGAATTCCTTACCTATTTAGTGCCAGCTTTGGGTTTTCTATAGTCAAGTATATACAGATAAGTGCATTTTCTAGAGTCTTATACTATGTCAGTTTAGGACAAAATCAGTAATCTTTGTAATTTTGAATTATTTCATGTGTTTCTGTCTTATTATTTTCTTTATTAAATCTGTTTCCTCCATTAAGTCATATGTAGGTCTAATTTTCTATGAACAGAAAAGACATTCCAAAGTTGACTTGCTTTGAATTTTCCTTGATAGTCACTGCATCTTTGATGAGAGATCAACTAGGTGAAGATAAAATTTTCCTCTGCATTTTTATCATAATATTGAATTAAATGAGAAGATATATTTCTAGCCATGTCTCCAGATGTTATTTCTTTCTTGACATTGGCAGTTGTGTCATCAACATGATCTCTTCTTCTAATGTTTCTTTCCCTTTTCTTTTGTTCTATCTTGTATTCAGAAAAATCAAGGTTCTTGTTGTTCAGATCCATCTGCTGAGGTAACCCCCCCCACGCCCCCCCCCCTCCCCGTGTGTGGGGGTGTGTGTATATTTATGTATACACAAACACATACTAGCTGCACTGCACTGGTAAACTAGCTGATATAATGGGCTCAATCTTGCATCCATATGAAAATTCTCTTCTGACTACATTAAACTAAAAAATTTTAAGAATTTTCAAGGATAACAAAATATCTAGAAATACTAGTAGCTCTTGCGTAAATATTTATTTGGAGGATGCGTGTGTTCTACTGCATTTTTTGTAGTTATTTATCCCATTTTGTTGGAGGTCGGGAACAAAGCCCTCCTTCATACTTTGCATTCTAATAAATAGGTGATCAGCTCACCCACCACTAAGACTATAGTGGTTTACATAAAAAAACGTACAAGATTTTATACATAGATTTTTATATGTATCCATTGAGTTTGAATAATGATATATGTTGAAAATAAAATTAGAGGAATTATTGTATATATTATTAATCAAGAATGGTTGATTTATAGTATGGACAAGTACAACTATACTGAAAATAGAAAATATCTCAACAAATATCTAATGTTGAAAATTAGAAAACAAAATATTTTTAAATGTATTCTAGGTAACAAGATATCCTTAATATCAAATAAATATTCTAATAGATATTTTAAATATTCTAAAATATTTTCTAATACTTTCTCTCAAGTTAAGAATGGATTAATGTTAAAATATTCAATTTAGAAGACTAAATTAAAACAAAATAGTTAGTAGTAGACTGCAGATAGAAATCACGTGTTCCACGTGACAGCTAGAATATTTAATAGAGTAACCAAATAGTCAATAGTCAAATAACTAGTAAATATTAGAGTCATTAAGGTAGGCAACACCAGATAGATAGCCATTAGGTAAGAAATACTATAAAGTAGGCGATTTAATAGGCAATATCAGGACAGATAGCTATAAAGGGAGGTAACACCAAGATAGATAACCACAAAAGTCGGAACCACCAAGAAAGACAACCAGAAGGTAGATAGTAGAAGATAGCTATAAAGTAGATGACACCAGAAATCATGTATGTAAAGTAGGCAATACTACAAAATTGCACTTGTGTAATAGGTTATGCAAGAAATCATGAAAGCTCATGATAGATAATGTTCGTGCTTAAAGCTGGCAACAAAGAGTAGACAATAGTAGCACAAGTTGTGCTAAATAGTTGCTGGAAAATAATCAATTGTAGTAGCAAACAATAATAAAGATAGCTAGAATAGTTGAAAGGCAGTAACAATGCAGTAAAACATGGGGAAAATATGTGAAGGATTGCATTACTATTCTAATACCATGCTGAAAAAAAATTAGGGGAATATTTGTATATTTTATTAATCAAGAATGGCCCCAGTTTATCGTATATGATAAGTACTATCACACCAAAAATAGAAAATATCTTAACGTATATCTAATCCTAAAAATTAGGAACAAAATATTTTAAAACCTATTTTAGGTAACAAGATATTCTTAATATCAAACTAAATATTCTAATAGATATTTTAAATATTCTCTAACAATGTACCTTTGAGAGCTGAGTAAGCTTTATCAAAAAGCACTGTATGCAAATAGACCAAGTTGGAAGTCTTAACTCTTAACTTGAAAGATGCTCAAATTATGGGTATCAAATCATGATATGCAAAAACATGGATTTTCATTTTAGATGTTACTATAGTGTTCAACAGATTTTAAACTTGGAATTTTAACTTTGTAACAATGGTAATCTATGTAGACGATAAAGGAATTAACAATTTTGATCTCGTCTTTGATCTCCATTCCTCAAGTAATATGAAGGGTAGGTGTATAACACAGCAGATGACATGAAATCCTATTGCTAATTGAAGTCTTGGTTTCTTGTAACATATATTTCTGAAATGAACAGTGAGACACTGTTGTTTGGTATGAGAACATAAACACTACAATCATAGAAAATTAACTTCAAAAACATCTTGCTATGGCATCTACCCAATTCCTGTTTATTCTTCCAGTGCATACAGATCCTGCAATGCTCGCTTTGGCATTCAGATAAGCTCTCTCATTGTCAGGGCTCCATTAATGCTTTCTGCCTGGAACATTTATCTACTGCCAAATCCCTCATGATCTGCTTTCTCATCTCTCTGTTGACAATGCTTGCTCATGGAAGAGATTTTTCCAAACGAAAGCTGTAGTCAAAGAAACATTCCTGAATACCACAATGTCGTAAACAAAATATAAATCAGTAAGAAAAGGTGCATATTTGATATGAACTTCTTGCTGAAAGACAGTTGACTAGTGGTCCCCATATTTGAGTTGCACAAAATACTGCAATAGACTCTGTACTTCTATCGAGTACTAAAACATTCCTGCGGTGGACAAACTTCACCTTTCTGTTTTTCTTTCTTATCAGAAAGCATATTTAATTTTCTTTTTTAAGCACAATATGGGTCACCACGAAGTTTAGCCAAGAGACTCATGAGAAAAACAACGATTATGTTTGTTTACATTTTTTCCACTTTCAAAACACACTATAATCGTTACATTTTTTAAAATCTCTCTCTCCCCCCCCCCCCCCCCCCCTCTCCCCTTCTTCTCTTTGTCACTTTTACACTATTATACAGTTTTTGAAAAACACATCTATAAATTAAAACAAACATAACCAATGTTATATTAGAACACCGTCTAGATTATGCAAATTTTCTACTTACATAAGCGGATACACATCCTTGAAGGTGGCTGGGATGGTTACTTTTCCATCCATTCATATATTATTGACTACAGAAAATAAGTCAGCATAATTGTCTGTGTAAAGTGGATCAAGAACATGGCACAAGAACAAAAATGGAAATGCAAACTCAAAAAGAATAAAATAAAACAGAACTTTTGTGATTGATGAACTTGCAGCAGTATCTCGAGATAAATGTGAAAGTGGAACTCTGTTGCCAGATTATGGTTCACTGGCGGACATTAGTGAAAGTGCACGTTTCATAGTGTTTTTGACATCATACTTCTAGAAAATATGGTTCACTTTCCCTATTTTTTTTCTCTGTCTATCCTTTTTAACTTTTTGTTTCTGCTAGTTACCACTTCATCTGTATTTACTGCGTGATCTTCACAAAAGGCTGGGCCACATAAGTCCTGCTAGAAAACGAACTTCAGCAAGATGCTCAAATGCTTCAGCTGGGTGTATGGGAATGAAAGTAAGCGATTTCTTAAGCAAGATAAGGCCTTTGTTTCCATATCTTAGGAGAAACTTTGATCGTGCAGCATGTGCTATTAGAGAAGGTTGGTGACAACAAATTTAGTTGGCTGAGATGCAGAATTTTGTACTTTGTCTTACAATACACACTTGTAGGAGCTGAAACTTGTCAAGAACACTGGATGACTCAGTCCAGTTTGGCAGTGAACCCAGAGATAGTCAGCATAAGTGTTGTTGCATCATCAACTCTGACTTCTATTTATGTTTTTAAAGAGTCTCTTCTCTGCTTTGGCAAGGTGATCCACACTCCCCTGCAGTCCACATTTTCTTTTTCCTAAATCACTTGGGTACTGCTTTTCACATTTTGTTAGCTTGTGTGTTTTTTGTTCCACGACACTATTAATCATCAACTATATTTAGTTTTTTGAATTAATTATTGTTTCACTGTTCCCCTTTGTTTCATATGTACAGATGCTCAATGTGCCAGATCTTCTGATGGAAAAATCCATCCTATCAGACTTTCTTCAGGCTTTCCAACCAATAGAAGTACCAGGTGGCTTTTTCCAAGGGATGCAAATAGTTCTGTCACCAGGAAATATGGACTACTTGTATAGTGGTGCTTATATTTTCCTTGGAGGTGTCTTTGATGATGGTATGTTTAGTGTTTAGTTTCTTGTTTGCTTCAATTCGATCTACAGGGCAAAAGATAGATATTGAAGCCATGTGCTTGATTATTCTTATTGGCAGCTATAAACTTCTCATTTTCACTGGCTTCAGAAGTCTTACTGACTTTGGAGTTGTTGGTTGCATCTATTCGTAATTTTGGTAGTAGATCTCCATGTGAAAATTGGAAGGATGCTTGTACAGGATTTAGCAAAGAACTTGTTCCTTTTCTCTGTGAAAAACAAGGGAACTATGCTCAAAAACTCTTGATGAGCAAATGCGACAGGGATGATGGTGATGGTAGTCTGAAAGCTAAAGTGAGTTTGTTATCTTATATTTCAAACATGACTGATTTAATTGAAGATGGAAACCATTGTATTCTCACAATGTTGAAATATTACGGGAAATAGAAACTGTTTTACTCATCATTGCAGGGAGAAATGATCCAAAAGATACTTCGCATCTACTTAGGAAATTGCGAGTCAACTTCAGATTTGCTATATGAGCTTGTTTGCTCTATTTTACCTCAGGTACACGGCTTTTCTAGCAAGATACCAATGTTAACTATCCATAATCAAATACATGCATCCTTCCCCTTGTTAAGCAGTTACTGTAACAATTATAACTTGCTATAATTATTTTTTGTGGATGGGTGTGGGGGAAAGGTTCTAACCTGCTATTCAGTTCAGTTGGCTTACATGGTACTTTGATACCTTAGCTTCATAATTGTTTAATTTAGGATCAATATAATTATGCCAATTTTTTTTGTTTAAAGAATCTAAATCTAATGCCAAGAAATTCCAGGAGCACTACCCCAATTGAAATTAAAAATATTATCTTATGCGATTAGTGACACTGTTGGATTTTCAAAAGAGAGATGTCAGTCTTTAAATGCCATCAGTTGGACTGGAAGACTATGATAGCAATAGGATAGACATGCATTGGGTTGGAGAATTGCAAGTTTCTAATTAAGCTATGATAAGGACTATTTAACAGGTGGAAAGACTTAATCTAGATGCTGGACAATGTAGTGTTATTATGTTGTTGATTAAGGGATGCTCAGTCTTATCCTCAAGTAGATTCATCTAGGTTTGGTTGGTGATTTTGCTAGGGATGAAAATGATGGAAATTTTGTTCAGTGTAAAAATTATATTTAGTTGTAAAATTTTAATGAATGAAAATTTAGATTTATTTGAATGTTTATATTTATATATAATATGATTATGATTGTATAATATAATATTATATAGAGATAATAATTAGTTTTTAGGATAAAAATATATATAAATATGAGTGCATATGAGTATATATGCAGGTAATGATTTGATTGTTAATATATTTAATGATTGAATTTTGGAATATTTGGAAATATATGTAAGAAAGAAAATAATTGGAATTGAAATTTGAATAAAAATCTTATTGAATAATATGTTTGGATTGTACAAATTTTGATGGGTGTAAAGCCCATTAAAATTTTGAAACTGACATAGCCTTAAGATCTAGATACTTTTGTATCAGTTTTACATATAGATATAAATATGTGTCTATCTATGTATATATACAACTATAGTCCGCTTCCTAGCTTTTTTACTTTCTTTGGATTAATCATTGTCAGCCTATTCATGCTTGCCTATGACATTGTTTTAGAGCGTGGGATTGAAGGGCAAACTTATTCAATTAGATCCAAATGGCTATTTAGGCCAATGTCAGCTCACTTTCATTTATTTTAGGTATCTTCATCTGAAACTTCAGGAGGGGATGTTAATCAGTCTTTTCCTACCCTCTGCCCAGCAACAATGGTGGTCTGGTATCGAGTAATGGTGAGCTAGCTACTTGTTCTTTTTTCTTTTTTCCTTCTGACAAGTTATTTCGTGTAATGGAGATGATGATAAAATTATTTTCCAATGCAGCATGAAGAGAATATTTCTACACTCAACAATTTGGTGAGTAGCTTGTGTTGTCTATCAAATGAAAAAATGAACTTGATCACTCATTTTGCCTGGATTTGGAAAGTTACTAGTAGTTTTGTACTTTTCTGCTTAGGTCAGGGAAATTGCACTCTTAGAGAAACCAAGAGGTGGTGCTGGAGTGGAAAATGTACAAAGGCTCCTCAACAAAACATTGCAGTCAGTGAATGTCGTTGTAGCCCTAATTAACATGTGCAGGAACAATGACAAGGTGATTTTTCAAACTCTTTGATTATTTACTGAAGTCTAAAGCAAGTTCCCATTGACACATTAGATTGGTAATCAGGTGAGTATTCATGCAATGGCTGTCAAGTATGGCGGGAAGTTCATTGACTCCTTCCTCAAAGGTAAATTGAATTTATCTAAGCTATTGTCCCAAAACAGGACGACCGAAAAACAGTGGGGACTTGCAGACAAGCTGACATGCAGAATTTTTCTTTCTGCTTGATGTGTTCCATTGATGAAGCCTATGTTTTTGCCCATGTAGTGTGTCATTTTGTGATTGCAAGTTATCAGGCGAACTCCTCTTAAAACAGTTTTATTCATCCTATCATCTTCCTGTGTTTTTTCTACTTTCTATTATCTTTTCTCGTCTTTCACGGTTTGATGATGTGGTAAAAAGATATTGAGACTGAAAACATCAACCATAAGACAGATGATATCAAATGCTATGGATGAAAACTAAAACTACGCATCTATAGAGGGGGAAAAAACCTAGCACTGTAACTTTTTCTACTTTTAGATTAAAATAATAGCTCAGAATGGATGTTGATTTTTGTATGCCTTACAATGCTGTCATAACCAAAAATGCAATTCCATAAACTCCCATCTAGAGATCTACTACTTTATTTTAACATACTCGTAACCAAACAAAGAAAGAGTGTGAGCCATCAGAAGTTTTGGTGATTAATTAAGCAAGATACAACCTTGAGAATTGGAGTCCCTAAAACACAAATTACCCAAGAATCAAGTAGGAATAGACTTGGGAATTCGAACAATTCCTATTCTGTTTCCTTATTCCAAGTATACATCAGAAAATTCTGTTGTTCTATATGGAAGGCTGATAATAACATAGTGATAAAAGATGATTAGATATTTATGTATATTTATATAAATAGATTAATAATTTTTTCTGGAAAGGTATAGATATCATATTGTTTATAAAATAAGAGGAGAGAGAGAACTTCTTGTCAATGCCTTGGACAGATCTTTGCAATTATCCCTTTTTTAGTTTGCTGAATTAAGCTCTTTCTCTGCAGTTTTTGATTTCTTACAGGCACAATTTCAGATGCACAAAGACCTGATACTTGGCCTGGTGAGAATAATTGATTAGAACAGTCTTGATGAATTTGTTCTAATGAATTTCTTGTGGAAATTACCTCAGATTAAAGAGCTTCAGAAAGCAACAAGAACCATACAGACACTATGTTCGGAGGCAAAGGTCAGTCATTCAACTCCATGATCCTTTTGTGAACTGCACATACTTCTCACCTAGATGGCAGCAAAGAATCATAAAATTGCATCATTGCAGGGCTCAAAACAAACTGTTATTACTGGAAAGATTCCTGCCACAAAGAGATCTATGGAGAGATTTTTGTTTCACGTCAAAGCACTTCTTTACACGACACCAACTGGATGCTCATTCTGGATGGGTAAACATTTGCAAACCAAGGATCTTACTCAATGAACTGTGCTAGAATTTACAATTATTAAACTATAAACTTTTCGGCATGGTTGGAACTTGTAGTTTTGACCTCCAACTATCAAATTTAATTATGACCTTCTGAATCTGTCAGGCAATCTAAAGCATAAGGACTTAATGGGACAAGTAGTTAGCTCTCAAGCATACATAGATGATCCAAATGCAGAAACCACCGTTCAAGACCAAAGACTGGATGTCTCTAGCCCACAATAACTGGGGGTGTAAGAAAAGGTAAGGGCCACTTTCAAATACTAGTTTGGAGCAGCTGGTATTGTATGATAGATTTAGATTAATCATTCTTATGTGCAGATGCCAAGTGTTGAGGCAGTAGGGTTTAAGAAAGGTTAAGTTTATGTAACGGTGGTAGTGGGACTTGCTTGATTGTTATTTGTCAACAAGATTATTTTCCATACAAATTTTGTTCATAATTATGTTGCAATAACTCTTAACTCTCAAATCTTAAGTGGAAGTTCGACGTTGGATGTGGAAAATGGACAACGAGGACATTTTAGGTTTTCGTCCAGAAAGCTCTGCAAATATTAGTGCATGAATATGAGCCATCATAACAGTACATCCACGTCGTCTGTGCTGTGGAGAAGCGGAAACTGGAAACTGAATCTACTTTGGGTTTTCAAGGGAAAATCTCCCCATAGACATGGCCATTGTATGCACCTTTCTACTGGTAAACAATACAAGAGCACTGAATTGGAAATTTAATTTATATTTTTTTATAATAAAATTCGAGGGAGAAGATATTTTTTAAAACTTTTTTTACTAATTGTACTGTATGTTTTTAAATTTAATTATTCTCTAATAAATCATTTACATTTCAAATAAATGTCATGCCATTTTTTGGGCAAAATGAACTAAAAATGATTTTAAATGCACGGTATTTAGCTAATAATTTCTTTCTCAGATGATTTTTCGCTCATTAAATGATGTGCAAGCAGTAAGATGGCTAATAAATTGGGCAGATTGACCTCTAATTTAATATGAAATGTCGATCTCCCAAATATTAGTTTAATTATATTTTTTTATTATTTAGGTTGTAAGTAATGAATTTCTAGAGCTTGCCCATTCGAGCACACTGACAATGATATACAATTTTATATTGGTAATTCTACCAAATACAAAATTATGTCATTGTTATCGTGCAAAATTTCTTCTTAAACGTGTCGTAATTGGTGATTTTGTTCATGGTCCTTTACATTGATCTATTATTCTATTATATAATTAATAATCACGATGAGAATATTTGTTTCAACAAAACACCAAGTTTAATGCGTGGCCAAAAAAGGATCATCACTCTAACTAAATAGATTAATAATCTCTTATATACATATAAATACATACGTACGTACGTACGTGTGTGTGTGTATATATATATATATTAAAAATTACATATTCTATGTGTGTGCAAATTTATTTATAAATCATAAAGTTGTGATATTATAATTTTAAAAAATAAAATTATTTAACATTAAAAACTATAAAGAATATTTAAAAATAGGAAAACAAAAAATATTAAAAGAATTTAAAATAAAATATAAGTAAAAATAATGAGTTGAAAGAAAAGAAAAATATCAAAAGTAAAAAATTAAAGTAAGAAAATTATGTAATTTAACATAGTGTAAAAATATTGAAAACAAGAAATGAAAAAAGATCAAAAGAATTTGAAAAATGATAAAAATTTAAGAGAGAATGTATGTTCAAATTATAAGTTCGGTGAAAAAATAGAAAATAAATGAATTTAACATATGGACAGTTGCGAAAACTTATTTTGTGCAATTAAAAATTTTTATCTCTAAATCTTAGACTTCACATTCAAAATTTTGGGAAGCCAACCACTAAGCTACAAACTCAATTGATGAATTTCTTGTACTTTTTATTATTCTTGGCTTTGGAAGTCCTTGATCAAGGTTGGATGAAATTTAGATGGTTGTTTCTAATTTCCATCATTAGGTCGACTAGGAATGGATGCATTGTGTATGTTTGGGTATCCATGCCCTGGGCTCAATAGAAGATCTTTTGTTAGAAAGACATTAGTTTCCAAATATTTATATTAAGAAAGGTTGTGAGGTTTTTATTAAGTTTTGTTAGATGTTATCAACTATTTTTTGATTTTCCGAATTGAAGAATAATTTCTAAAGTTTTTATTAATTAAATTATTTAATATAAATAATTTAGTTAATTTTTAAGCCGTAAGAGTGTGAACCCATTACTTTCGTATCCTTGAACCCTATCTCAAAAGCCATCTAATTACAGAGCATTTATACCAAGGAGTTGGTTTTATGAATTAATTATTAGGTTTGGGCTAATTAAAAGGATTAATTTAAACTAACTAGGCAATTAAATCAATTGGTTGGACCTTATTATAAGTTCTGCCAAGCCGGTTTGGTTGCTCCTGATCACGCGACCACTGCACCCGCGGAAACAAACGCGGACACGTGTCCTTCCCTCTTTTCCCTTTTTTTTTTTTCTGCCCTTTTTTGGTTCTTCTGAATTTTGAATTTTTGGTTTTCTGTTTTTCTATTGCTTTCTTTTTAAACTCTTTTCTAAGACAAGTTTTTTTGTGACATGTATACTGAAATTGCATTTGTCAATAATTTTATTATTTCTAAAAATTATATAATTACAAAAATTAAATTTTCACCAATATTACAAGAATTATCATAAAATATGCATGCTTATAGCTCTCTATTTCTTTATAAATAGTTATTTAGCATAATATCTATAATTTATATGTATCTAATTTATCATATTGTAATTTATTTTCATTGCATTTAAGGAAACTATTTAATATTATATAAAAATAACTTTGAGTATATCTGTATATACTTTTTATAATTTTATTTATAATAATATTTCTAAAATTAAAGCTGAAAATGTTCTACAATAATAATAAGAGCAATAATAATAATTTATAAAAAAACTAGGCATAACAAAAAGTGAAAAAGAAAAATAAAAAGAGGAAAAGGGAGAGAACAAGGGAATAAGAAAGAAAAAAAGATCATGGATGTCAAGGAAGAGGACACATGTCCATCATCAGTGCTATGGGTGCAGTGATATTGAGACCAGTATCCACTAAACCTGCCTAATCCAAGTGGTACCTTGATTCAACTCATATGATAAATTAGTTAATGCAATAATTGCATTTATATTGGGGTTCACTGCCTTTTCTTATTAGATCTTTCTTACAAATATAATTTTTCACATTAAAAGCCAATTTGGCTAGAAATGCTAACCATAAGTTGAAGTATACTGAATTATGTGGTTTAGTAATGTAAAATTAATGCTATTATTAGCCACTAAACTTAAGTATATCAGCAAGATGAGCATATGTGAACCAGGATCAAATGCCATATGTCAAATAATGAAACTATTCCAACATCCTTCAACAACCATTGCCCTTTTTTGGCTTAACTAGGGATATTTGATTGATGTTTACATGGTCAAAGCAGTTGATTTTGTCAAAATGCTACATGAAAGCTCCACCAATTATTCAAGGAAATCCCCTCATTTCTTGTGCTATATACATAGCATCCAAAGAGAGCAGCAAACCAAGGCCAAGAAGCAGCTGTTATTATCATTTTTTACAAGAGGGAGAGTATTTTAAGAAGCAAGAAATGACAATGGCAACAGCTGAGACAGTCCAAACATCCGCCATTCAACAAACAAACGCTGAAAATCAGAAGAAAAATAGGATTCAAGTGTCCAACACAAAGAAACCCCTCTTCTTCTACGTCAATCTTGCAAAGGTTTGTTGTGTTGTTTCTTTTTATAGTTGCGTGGGTGTGTGTTGTGGCATGGACTGGTTATGATTTATTGCATGAAGAGGATTTCTAATACGCATTTTGGGATGGTTGGAATAATTGTTCTATATATTCTGCAAGTCAAACTGTATCTCTGAAGTTTGACAGATAATATTAAGAGTTTTCTTCCCTTAGCCTTTTTACAAACACATCCTACGAATTTTATGTGATGATTTCTTTTTTCACAAAATGGGATGTTAATTATCACTTATCTTAAATAATCAAATGATAAAAGCCAAATACACATAAGTAAAAAAGACACAATAAGTTAAAATGCAAATGAATAATGTGTAATATATATGTGTGTTATTTTTTCACATCCACGCAAGTACTGTTAAATTTTCGTTTTTGGTTGATCAAATTGCATGATGAATTAATGTTGCCATTTTTCACGCAGAGATACTTACAACAACATAAAGAGATTCAGCTTTCTGCTTTGGGCATGGGTAACGATCTCAACCATTATCCACTTGTGTTTTTTTATTTAATTTCTTTACGTATATTTTATATCTATTTTTCCCATTTTTTTTTTTTTTTTGTTATATTTCCCTTCATGTATTGAGTATTACATTAAACACTCAAATCACTATACTTGCTTTAATTTTCATTAATACTTATTCGTTTATTATATATCATAATTAAGTTTCACAAGTATCAATTTTAAATCATTATTTTACTCAAAGATTGAATGGCAATTATTTTGTTTTGCTTACAGCCATCACTACAGTTGTAACGATAGCTGAGATTTTGAAGAACAACGGATTTGTGAGTGAGAAGAGTAAGTAATTTGTTCGGACAATTAATCTTTCTATTTTAAATAAAACTCTCTCTCTCTCTCTCTCTCTCTCTCTCTCTCTCTCTCTCTATATATATATATATATTTGTTTGTGTGTGTGTGTGTGTGTGTGTTCCAAAGATACAGATAAATTAGAAGCAGTTTCCAATCAAATTAGTAATAATTATCTTGTAATTGTGACAGGTATTTTGACCTCCACAGTTGGAACCAAAGATGCAACAAAGGGTCGTACAATCCAAAAGGCTAGGGTGAGTCCTTGTCTATCCACAAACATAAAGGCTTTGTTTTGTGTTTTCTCTTGGAATATAAAAGCACAAATTTCTATCAGTTCTCACATTTTTTACTCTTTTATTCTCTCACTTTTATACAAATTTTAAGATATTTATATCTAAAAACACACACTAAAATTTAAAAACAAATATAATCATACTTTTTGTGCTCACTTTTCAATCTATTCTATATTATTATTTTAATATGACTTTTTTGGTTCATCAATGTAAAATTACAAAAATATCCTTATTTTAAATTCTCTCATTTTTTGGTCCCTTTATATTTCTCTTTCTTACTAACTAATTACTTTTATTTGTATTTTCATTATCAAATTTTCTCTCTTTCCAAATCCTATGCTCTTTCTTTATTTTGTTATTTTTATATCTTTAACCTATAGTTATAATATAAAACTTTGAGCTTGTAAATGAGAAATTATACAATTTCCTATATTAAATTCTTTTATTTTTCCAATTTTTTCTTTTTCTTTTAACTCATTTTTTTATTTGTGTTTTACACTCAAATTTTCACTTTTTTCAAATTCATTTGATCATTTTTAAAATTTTTTATTTAGAAAAAAAATTATTCTTTTTAAATAATTTTATATCTATCATATACAATACAATAACTTTATAATTTATATGTAAATTTGCACACGCATTAATTAAATGAACAACTTTTACTAGTTTGTATGGAATTCATATGATTTGTTTGGTTTTGATTAATTGTTTTGACAATATTTCTATACATAACTTATGGTTACACTTTATAATTTATTTGAACTATTGCTTACATACACATCTAAGTTGCTTTAACATTTCAGATTGAGATTGTGCTCGAGAAGTCTGAAAAATTCGACTCCCTTATGAACAATGGGAAAGCTGAGAAGAAGCAGTAATTGCCACGAAGATATCATCTCCTTGTCATCTAATATATATATATTTATTGCAATTCTTACAGTGTATCTCAATATAGATATGAAAGAAGCTAATACTTTTAGTTCATATTTTGTAATAGCTGCTATTATATTGATCAGTTCTTAAAGAAAGCAAAGTGATTGTGATGCAACCTTGAATCTCGTGTTGTATAAACAAGATGGAAGTTGTATATATTTGCTTCCTTGTTTAGTCACTCCTACTTTCTGTAAAATTTTGTATCTTTTAAGATATAACGAATATTTACACAATTATATTAAAAGTGAAATTGCTTTTGTGTCATTTGTTAGTATCTATATTATCTTTTTAAATACATTTTATACTTCATGACACTGTGTTTTCTAATGGGATTGATTCATAGAGGATTCAAGTTCATTTTTTGTTCAAATTTTTAATTTTTTCGTTGTTTTTTAATACTATGGATTATTTTGTCATGTAATCTAGCCAAACACTACTACGAGAGACTGTCAAATAATAGTACATTTGTTGTGTAATTAATTAATTGTTATCATTTCCATATTTCTTCAATTTTTTTTTTTAAATCAATGGTGTTCATATAGAAGAAACATCAAATTTACTGTAATTATTTAAAGTATAGTTCAAAACGAGAGTTAATTTCATGATTCAAAATTAATTATAAAATGCATTTTAAGAGAATTCGAAGAAAAGCCACCAATGCCACATGTTAGGTCAATGCATAATCAATAAACCACACAACAAGACTACATCATATAATGACTTTTGCAAAGTTAAGAAGTCTAACATGTTTCTATATTTTTGTGAGTAACACACATGAATGGAAAAGAGCAATTGCAAGGGTTATGTTTGGGTGTTGATTTTGTTGGGGGATGAAAATATGAAAATTTTGCTGGGTGTGAATACTATATTTTGTTGTATTCAAATATACTATATGCTAATATAAATGTGCAATACTATATCTCGATTTCCAATTTGATCCATTATCAGCAGATCAAAATGGGAGGTTTTTGCTTCACTTACAAATCGAGTTTGGAGGTTTGGATTTTCAAAATTAGAGAGCTTTTATCTTGGCTATGCTTGTGAAACAAGCATGGCAACTAGCTAATTATCCTTGTCTTCTCGAAGACAAACATGCATGTTTGAAGCAATATTTGTCTTCAAGAAATATCTTGATGCATGTATCTAAGTTGGTAATATCTTTTTGATGTGAATCAATCATGCAATTTGATGCGTGCATCTACGAGGCATGGAATGTAAAGTGTCTTCTGTCCGATAGATGTTATGACAATTCTTTCCTTGCCATTAAGTTAAGCTCTACACATCAATTGATTAGGCATTACATATATGATACCAAAGGGAAGTTTATTGTTGGTTCTTAGACTATCTTCACTTTTAGGAATAGGATTAAACCCTGTTGGAATTGTTTTTCAGGATTAGTTTATCATATTTTTTATATGGGATTATAATTCCATCATTTTAATTATTTATCAATAGCTTTTATTTGTGTGATAAGATTTGCTAGGATAATTTATCCAATCAAATTAAATCATTCAAAGTGCAAATGGATTTTAGATATAAGATTATTATTTTATTCTAAACTAATATTTAGTCATTATTAATACTATTATGTATTTAATTGCTTTAATAAATTCCATACATAAATAAAAGGGAATAGATTCGAATTAAAGTCGGAATAATATCTTGGTTCCTTTACGAGTACACAAAACATGATTATGGGCTTTCCACTTAAATCATGCGGCCCAATTTTTTGTTGGGCCGGAATGGACTGAAATGGGCTAATTTGTGTTTATTCATTTATGTTCATCCGTTTTATGTGACAACAAACTTTTTGTAACTGGAGACAATTCTTGGTGGTAATGATTGTATTTATTTATCTGTATTCATGTTAATGGTGACCTTTTTTATTTTTCCTGTTTATTAATATTGAAAAGGGAGGTGACAATGTGGGGTAACATTATTGTTATGTGCACAATATTATTGTATAACGATTTTAGTAATTTAGATGCACCGAAGCTGAAATTTGATAGATAGACTAACCAACCATCACTTGAATATCAAGATCACAATGCGTTTAAATTAATAATTAAATATTAAAACCTTAAAACAAATAAACATAAATAAATAATAATTGACATTTAATAGTCACTCCTCATTTTTTTTATCGGCACATATTAATTAAATTAAATTTTCACATAATGAAAAGAAAAAATTAAAGGATTAAATTGAAAGAAATGGAAGTCTGCTGCAGTTGCACTTTACCCACAAAAAGAAAGAAAAAAAAAAAAGAAGAGGAAGGAAAGAAAGAAAGAAAAATGGACGCATTTTGGGTCAATCAATAAAAGAAAAGGGGAAAAAAAAAGACAAAATAAGGAAAAAGGGGTAATAGGGTAAAGTCCAAAATGGGAAGAGAGAAAGCCCCCCAGGAGTTGACCTAAATACCCATCTCCCACCGCATTGCGTGCGCCTCTCAACCCTCGCAACAGCCCCTTCTGCCCTTCCTTCTCCCTTCTCTCTTTTCCCCAATTTCCCATTTCTCTCCTTCACATGCTCACTCCCTTTTACCCGCCACTTTCAAATTCTTGTTGTTCTGTGCCCGTTGCGCGAAACAAGCAATCGCCTTCGTTTCGTCGGCCTTCCCAATTTTGATTGGGTTTGGTTTGTAGATCGATTGTTGTGGGGTTTTCGAGATTCTCGGACTGGAAGTGTTTTCGGCTGCTGGGTTGTGGCGCTGCTCGGTGAAAGACTCGAGCTTGATGTGAAGGATTGGTTTTTTCTTACCCCTTTTGCTGTTGTTGAGGTATTGGTTCGTTTTTTTTTTTTTTCTTTTTATTTTGTTGGTCAGTTTGGATCCGATCCTTTAATTCTCTCCAGTTAGGACGGAACTCTGATGGTTTCTTGGTTCCCCTTTAATGGGTTTCTTGAATTGCTCTGAGTTTGATTGGAGGTTTGTGATTGAACGGATTTGTTTGGCTGCTTTCTTTATCAGGATTAAGGGTGTGGGAAGAGATCTTTTTCTGCTTCTAGTTATGGAATATGCATTGTGATGAGGTTGTGATTCTTGCTGATTTTCGTTCTCGCTTCTCGTTTCTCTAATTGGTAGGTTGTACTGAGTTTTTCTACTGGATTTCTTTAGCAATTTGAAGCAAATGAAATATGTGTGCTGATTTGAGTGTCTGGCTTAGTGTGTTTGATGTGTCGGTAATTGCTTGGCTTGTGAATTTCTTCATCATTTAATACCATGAATAGAGGTAATCATTGCAGGCCTACGTGAAGAAATGGAGAACCACGAGGTGTTGCTTGGACAAAATAGTAGCGGAGCTCTTGGTCATAACCAGCCGGTAGTGCTGAACCGTAATCATAGCCTGGCTATTGGTCAGAACCATGGTTTAGAGATGGGACAGACTCATGATCAAGAAGCAAGATTGGGGCAGACTCATGATGATCATGAATTTGAACCGGAGAATGGGTTAGCAATGGAGGAGAAACCCGAACACCAAGTCCAAGATGTGCATTTACATGGAGGGAACAGTGAGTTAGACATGCCTGATCACAACGAATTGACTGTTTCTGAGTCACAAGAACTTGATGAGAATATGGAATTGGCAGTGATCCAGCACGAGGACATGGGCTTGGACTCAGTGCATGATATGAGTCTCCACCAGGCGCTGGTTGTTACTACCTCTCCTGTTCTTCAGCAGCGAACTCTTGCTATAAGCCCTACCTACGAGCTTCATGTGGGCCAAGAGTTCCCTGATGTGAAAGCTTGCCGGCGGGCTTTGAGGGACACAGCTATAGCTCTGCACTTTGAAATGCAGACCATAAAATCAGATAAAACTCGATTTACCGCCAAATGCGCCAGTGAGGGATGCCCGTGGCGCATTCATGCTGCAAAGCTTCCCGGTGTACCCACTTTCACAATCAGAACCATCAACGAGAGCCATTCGTGTGGAGGAATTGCACATCTTGGGCATCAGCAGGCCTCAGTTCAGTGGGTTGCTAATTCTGTGGAGCAACGGCTTCGGGAGAACCCTAATTACAAGCCGAAGGAGATCTTGGAAGAAATTCATAGAGTTCATGGTATCACTTTATCTTACAAGCAAGCTTGGCGTGGAAAAGAAAGGATTATGGCTGCTATGCGTGGGTCCTTCGAAGAAGGCTATCGTCTCCTTCCCCAATACTGCGAGCAAGTGAAACGAACTAACCCTGGAAGTATTGCATCTGTTTATGGGAATGCCACGGACAACTGCTTTCAGCATCTCTTTATTTCATTCCAGGCATCCATCTATGGCTTTCTCAATGCCTGTCGTCCACTTCTCGGGCTTGACAGAACTTTCTTGAAGAGTAAATACCTGGGCACATTGCTTCTTGCTATTGGTTTTGATGGGGATGGTGGCCTTTTTCCGTTGGCCTTTGGTGTTGTTGACGAGGAAAATGAAGATAATTGGATGTGGTTTCTCTCTGAGCTTCACAACCTTCTTGAGGTCAATACTGAGAACATGCCAAGGCTTACAATATTGTCAGATAGGCAAAAAGGCATTGTGGATGGTGTAGAAGCCAATTTCCCCACTGCTTTCCATGGGTTTTGTATGCGTCATTTGAGTGAAAGCTTTCGCAAAGAATTTAACAATACAATACTTGTTAACCTTTTATGGGATGCTGCCCATGCCCTTACAGTTATCGAATTTGAAGCCAAAATTCTAGAAATTGAAGAGATATCTCAAGACGCAGCATACTGGATTCGCCGAATTCCCCCACGTTTATGGGCTACAGCTTATTTTGAGGGAACAAGGTTTGGACATTTGACAGCTAATATAGTGGAATCTCTAAATTCATGGATTTTGGAAGCATCAGGTCTTCCAATAATTCAGATGATGGAATGCATACGAAGGCAGCTCATGACTTGGTTCAACGAACGTCGAGAGACTAGCATGCAGTGGACATCCATCCTTGTGCCTACTGCAGAGAGGCGAGTTGCTGAGGCTCTTGATCGAGCACGTACATACCAGGTCCTTCGTGCTAATGAAGCTGAATTTGAGGTGATATCTCATGAGGGGACAAACATTGTCGATATCCGAAATCGCTGCTGTCTTTGTCGGGGATGGCAGTTGTATGGTTTACCCTGTGCGCATGCTGTTGCTGCTCTCCTCTCTTGCAGGCAGAATGTCCATCGATTCACCGAGAGCTGCTTCACTGTTGCTACTTACCGGAAGACATACTCCCAAACTATACATCCTATACCAGATAAAACACTGTGGAAGGAGATGCCTGAAGGAGATGCCAATGTCAGCAAAGCTGTAGAAATGGTTATCAATCCACCTAAATCACTGCGTCCTCCTGGGCGACCTAGGAAGAAGCGTGTTAGAGCAGAAGATCGTGGCCGGGTGAAGAGAGTTGTACACTGCAGTCGTTGCAATCAGACAGGCCACTTCAGGACGACGTGTGCAGCGCCAATATGATTGCTCGTTCTGAATAGTTACAGTGCAATAAAGTTGAGCTAAGCCTTTAGCCCTGTGAAGAGATTTTCTTAGACCTGTTATATTATCATAGAATTTATAATTAGGTGAGGTTGCAAATTGTTGTCCTTAATGCCTGAACTTAAGTCTATCACGTATCATGTTCAGTATTTGATTTTTATGCCGTGTAATTAAGAAATGCGACCTCATAGTTCTCTCTAAAGTAGTTTATGAAATGAATTTGCAGATTATATTACTTTTCATCGACTACTGTGGCTTTTAATATCTCCAATTGGTTGCATTTTGCATTGAGGGTGATCTGTTGGCTTGCTATCTCATTCAATATATATATAATCCTTGTCTGCTCTTGTAATCAAGCTGTTTGGATGGTCAATTACATGGTAAGTCTCAGTAAGCTTGCCATGAGGACTCACTTGAGAGTTCTAAGAAACAGTTATTTTTTTTTGTCAAGATTCCCAACAGGCTTTCCTGGTTTCTCTATTTCAAGGTTAAACCCCTCACGCCCTTTATGGGTCTTGTCCTGCTTTTGAGGTCATCTGGGCAATACCCATGTAGTGATACTTGGCTGCTCTTGGGGAGCTGAGAGGGGTCAAGTGTAACCCCTCGTTTCCTTTGTTTCCCCACCTTAGCCACATTATTCATTTTCTGAGTGGTTTCCAATCCAGACTTGTTACCAGTATGTGCACCAAAGATCATTTGGTTTTGAATTTTTTCATGATTCAATCTTGCTCTGTTCAATGGCTTGTTTCATAGTGAGAAGTTTATTGTCCACAGAGGCTACAAGGAACGAGTCATCAGTTGTTCGAGATTCCTCTTGGGATTCTGAGATCCAAGTTGACTGTGTTTGGCTCATGGATTTCGGAGAGCAAAGGAAAAGAATAGTGGAAAATTAATTTTGATTGTTTGTTTGACAAAAATATTTTTTAAAAAATAAAATTGAATAAGTTTGTGGAGAAAACTCATTTTTTCTGACAAAAAGATAACAGAAACGAGATTGTTTTTTAAAAAAAAAATTAATGTAATTCTTTCTTCTTGTCCAAAATTTTCACTATTTAACAAATTTTGGCACAATTGGTAAGAAATGATCACTTGGAAACGCACTTAATGTGTTGATTCGGGTTATAAATTTTCTCAATCCGTTCTCTTAATATTTAGTCTAAATACTGAGAACTCTATTATAAATCACCAATAAAAAAGACAAAAGGCCTCGTTCTATAAATAATAATAATAATAATAATAATAATAAGGAATAAAAAGGGCAAAATGTTTGAAATTCTTAAAGAGTAACAATTCTATTTTATTTGGAAGCCGCTTCCTTTAGCCAAAATCCTGTGTGAGAATAAGAGAATTTATCTAATCTCTGGTTATAATTGAGTATTTAAATTGATCACAAATTCCATATACCATAGAAATTCCAAGGAAGGAGTGTTTCTTTTTAAGAGAATGATTACGAAAAACGTGAGTCATACAATAAATTTTAGTAAATCGAAAAAACTTTCATCTACTCTATCATTTTAGCAACATGGCTAGTAGTGTTTCTTCACAACTTTCCCTGGTTTTCGGAACAATTTCTATTATTCATGATGCGGATTCTTCATTTAGAACCCTTCTTATGAATGGTGAAGATGTCTCTACAACATAACCCTGAAATTTTTCAAAATTTACTCTAGGTAGGAATGATGCCTTTTTGACTGTCATGTAATAGGGATGAACTAAAAGCTCTATTATTTTGTAGTATTTAAACACAATTGATATACAACTAAAAAAAATGTGATTGCAAGCCATGGAAGCTAGAATTAACAAAATGATCTCTTTAAATGGCACAAATTACCACATATGAAAGGGTAAAATGAAAGATTTTTTATATGTGGTGAGGATGCATTTGTTAATATTTTATACTGTTAAACTAGAGAGCAAGAACAGTGATGGGCCAATAATTGAGTGGCTAGAAATAGAAATTAGAAAAAGTGTAAGATTCTACAGCAACAGCATGCTATTTTGCTGCTTTGGGAAATTGTTAGAGTGAGGGGGAGATAAAAAAAAAAATTGTAAAAATTTTTTTGTGAGTGACAAAAGAGTGATGATTTGTTGTGTGCATTGAGAAAAACATTGGAGTGCTACTATTTTGATTTTAATTCATTTATTGTGAAACCTTTAGAAGATTCTTAGAGAAATTTCTCTTTTTGCATTCTTTCTTGTTTGGTAATAAAATAATTTCAGAGCTTACTTCATAAATATAACTCATTGAAGGGTGGACTGCATTAAAATCTTTATGTCATTATTTATTATTTATATTTATTTATTTATTTATTGTTTACTCACGTTAGTTGTTCTTTTACCCAATGCTATGTCTCTAATATGCCAGATGGATTGTGGTTCTTCTGCCTGGATTTTGACATACCTTTGTTTAGTGTTTCTACTATACAATTATTGTTAATAGGTATTTCACTTTTGTTGGCATTTGGCTTTGTAAGACATTTGATCGGATAATTAATATTTGTTACAAGCAAAAGAATGTCTTGTGCATAGTTGGTATTGGCATGCGGCCCATCATCGTGTAAAAATTGTTTGGAATTTATGACGCATGACATGTCACGCCATGCATTTTATTGAAACATGATACAAAATGATATAAATAAAAAATATGTATTTACACAATTAATAATTTCTATAAAAATAACACACAAATAAATTATATAATAAATAAAAAATACAAATATTTTTTAACTTCTAATTTTATAAAAAAAAATACGAACAACATATTAGTCTCTATTTATAAAAAGATAAAAAAAATTAATAAATGAAAACATTTTGGTAAAGCATATTTAAAAAACTAAAACAAAATAATTCATGTAATTTAATAGTACTAATTTCCCAGAGTTGCAACAACAAAAATTAAGAAAAAAATCATTATAAGTAGATTTTTTTACTATAAAATTTCATGCATTGTAATTGTACATACATTATATAATGAAAGAAGAAGAAAATTATAATAAACAGAAAAAATTAGTAAAAGGAAAAAAAATAATGGAACTCCAAAGAATCTCATCTAAAATGGAAGAACAAAACAAAAAGAAAATTAGTAGAAAAAAAAATTTGACAGAAACGAAGGAGAAATCTTATGTAGAGCTAAAATTAAAAAAAAAAAAGAACAAATAATAATAGAGAAAAAAAAAACTTACCAAAAATTGAAGGGAAGAAAGAAAGAAATTGACCAAAAATTAGAAAAGAATAGCAAGAAAAAAATATTAAGTACCAAAAATTGAAGGGAAGAAAGAAATAAATTGACCAAAAATTAGAAAAGAATAGCAAGAAAAAAATATTAAGTTAAATTCGTAATTTTTTGTTTATCATTTTCTTTTAAAAAATCAATGACGATATAAAAAATGCAAAGATACGTAAAATGTATACCTTGTACATTGAGCAATAACACCTGTACCTTAGAAAAGACTAGTGCCACTATTACACCTTGTACTTTGTGCAACAACACCTGTACCTTAGAAAAGACTAGTGCCACTACTGCACCTTGTACTTTGAGCAATAATACCTGTACTTTAGAAAAGACTAGTGTCAAGAATGACGTGGAGCTATCGCTTTAGCTTAAGCATGCCATGAGCCAAGGCACACTATAACGCTTGCAATAAACAACCATGGTCCTAATTTTTCCTTTCCTTTTGTTACTTTTAAAGTTATAATTTTTGTTATGTAATACTTCTCCCTCCATCATGTTTTCAATTTATTTAAATATTCACAGATGTCATTCTTATTTTTCACTGCATGTTTATTAAGCATGAAAATTATAGAAGCTATGTTTGTTACCTAATTAAGATGTGGAAAATTTTTAAGTAATTTCAATGAACTGAAAATTATGTTCGACATTAGATTGTTAAAAATAAAAAGTTTTAAATTATATATATATAATATGTAATAACGATTAAATATGTTATAAATTTATAACATATTAAAATATATAAATACTAATTAAAAAATTATAAAGATACGTATTACAACCCACTTGTGCATACTTAGTTTAAAATATTAACACATTTTCGTCATACATGTTCACAACATATAAACTGTGATCGGTTCATCTTCCATACATCTGTTCAACCACGAATTTAAGCAAATCATTCAAACTATAATGGTTTTGAGATGTTCTTGCTTTCAATCTTACCCAGCACCAGGGCCGTTTTATACAACAATGTCTTAACAGTTTCATCGGTCCATCTGCAAGGTTAGAGTCGATTTTTAAAACACTGCTACGCATCAGAAACATGAAATATAACAGAAACACCAAATACATACTCATACAAAGTAGCAGTGGATCAAATATATATAGAAGAGTGGGGGTCTAGGGGTTGCCAGAAAATAGTTCCTGCCACAGAGAAAGAAAAGGGCTTCTGAATGGGAAAACATCAGCAATATGCTTCGAAGGCTCTGAATGTTGTGCCTATAACATATCTCTTTGTAATGTCTTTAAAATCTCTTAAAACGAAACAAAGTACAATAGGTCATTAGGTTCCCAAGACAAGCTAGTTTTAGAAAATGACACATAACACCTTAGTAACCATAGTTGGTGCCATAGACTGAGCCATAGCCGCCGGTTTGTCCTGCATGATTAGGATTTGAGGGGGGAGATGTATACACCGAACCATGACCTCCATAAGAGTTGTACATTTGGTCAGCTGCTGGAGCATGTTGTGCCTGAGGTGGGCCTGCAGCTTCAGCCATGAAATTCTGCCAAAATTAAGGAAACGTTGGCAATTAACCACTTGATCAGCTATTTTTTGTCATGCTGATTACCGCATATAAGCTGTTAAGCACAATGAAAATGCATCACAAGAAACTAAGACTGATGCCAGGCAGAGTCGCAAAAGGAACCTCATTACTTGGCAAGGCCCAACATGGAACAGAATTACTCTTTTCCTCGCATATATTAGCAGCAGATACAATGCAACTGTGGTGATGATAAGAACAAAGTACAAACAACTCCAACTCAGTTTATTATAGGTAGGCAATAGTTAAGGGTTTCAAGGTTTTCTTCGGCACAAGAATTATTTAACAGCCTAATGTGTAAACAAACTCAGATTCATGACCCATATCAAAGTTCTGTTTAGACAAAACCAAAAACACAGTATTAATTATCAGTGATTATTAATGAGCTCCACTAGAGGATATCAATTAGCTACATGTTTCTAATTAATCCAAGCATGCACTGGTGTGCACTAAAAGAAGCAAAAATACAAAATTTGGCAATGCAATTGATAACGGGCATGTATATCAGTATATGAAAGTGTGAATAAGATACGAATTATGAAGGATTAGACAATCATAAAAGCAGGGTTTCAAAGGTTACCTGTATCAGCTGCTGTGCAGTTTGGACTTGGGAAGCAGTTCCACTGATCTCAACTGTCATCTCCCCAGGAACTCCCCTTGTTTCTTGTATGGTCACTGTAGCCCCACTGACCCGCCGAATATAACTTATACTTGCACCTTGTGTACCAATTACAGCATCAGCATAAGAGAGCGGAATTTGCATTTGCTGGGTGACCTGAAAATTTACCAAGCTCAAATATAATCAATACATGAATATACACTTCCTCTATAACCAATTCCATGCATTTTCTACCAACAGAACCTAAAACATCATCTGAAAAGGGCTAGGCATGTCTCAGTATACATTAAAGATTTGAGCATACCCTTAACAGCCAAGCTCAATCAAGATTAGAAGACACTCTATTTGCTAGAGGTTTAAACATGCTATCAAGAACATGATGAATGGCATCAAAGAATAAGTGGCAATACAACAAAGAGCTCAAATGATTTTCTTTACATTTTTCTTAATACAATCTGAGCTACTGAAAAAAGAAAAAGGGCAGATCACATCATTTATTACTAATTAAGACCTTGTTATAATAGATTTTTGATTAGGGACAAAGTTCAAACACACGACACAAAATAAGTCCTAATCCAGTTATGAGGTAGGGAAAAGTTAATTATATTTAGCTGATTCAATGATGAACGAAAATCAGCAAGCACGCCATTCCTCAAATCTAAAACTCAATAATTTACGGCACCGAAGTTGACCCACATTTGATATTTCCAAGTTCAATTCAGAAAACAGATAAAACTAAATTGAAGGGGGAAAGAAAGGAGAACCTGAGTGATTACTGATGGAGCAGCCTGACCAGATGATGAATGCACTGGCAATGGTGCTTCTCTTCCATAGGCAGATATACCTTGATGAGGTTGTTTTTCTTGTGGAGGTGGCATCTCAGTAGGGGGATAGTAACTATCAAACTGTCTAGAAGGAGGCATGAAATGAGGGCTAGCTCCATATCCTGGGCCTGCATGTGCATTTGGTGGAAAAGACTGTGGTGGTGGACCCCAGTGCTGGGTAGGAGGCATGTGTTCCATCTGCGAATTAGACATTTGCATCTGACAACAACATATACAGGTAAGCTCCAAACTATAAGATCAGATCATAAATTTTCACTCCCAATTGATTTCCAAGAACCACAAGCTTACTTGCATTTCAATTACTGATATTATGCTCCGATCAACTAAAAATTTTCTCAGATGGGAAGCAATTAATTCAATAGCTTTATGTGTGCCTGCAGGCTCCCCCACTACCTCTACAACTCTATCGTCTTGAAGGGCAAAAACTGGTAGGTCCTCTGCAATGATTATGCCAATTGGATGCATGATATGCATTGCAACAGATATATAAGAATCAATAGGTGGTGAAAACACACTTAGAAAAGATACAATCGGAAAAGTTTGAATAAATTTACATAATACTGCAAATGGTCAACCAACAAAACACACAGCTACACTAATGCATCCATAAAAAGTACCATCTTCAAAGATAAAAATAGGTGGGCCTGTTTGCAAGTTAATTCGATTTACACCCTGCTTTGCTGCAGGATTACCCATACTGCTAAGACATATGGTAGCGCACACACCGGCAGAGGTGGAGGTTAGCCAGTTCATAGCTGACCTCTGGAACCCTATCACCCCGTATGGCATCTATAGAGAACTTAAAAGCCTACCTTTCCAACAATAATGAAAACATTTTACCTAGGGTATCTCCTATAACCAGCAAAACAAGCAGGTAAAATATGAAGATATAAGTTCAGTAGGAAAAAGAACCCCTAGTTTTAGGAATTGACAAACTTAAGTTAATAGCAAAAGTTTAGTTAAACATTGATAATAATACCAAATGCAAGTTTATTATTTTTCAACTGGAAAGTTGAAAGAAAATAGTTAATAGAAACCATGGCTCCTTATACAACGACCCAGGCAACAACTGCCATCAAAATTGGACTAAAGCAATTGCTTTCTTGAACACTAAGTTGCCCATTTTCTCTGTTTTAGTAGATATTTTTATGCTCTTAAATCCAATAAAAGCAGGTAACATCACAAATCAGCCTACCTTCCAAAATAGGATTTTTACACCAAACATGAGTATCCTCACCAGTAAAATAGAATGATACGAAAACTGATTCATATCTTTGATGTAAAAATTGACAGAGCCAAGAACCACGAGCTAGTATTACTTGCCAACATGAGGTTAACCAGTATGAATCTACTAAGGTTGTGTATCCAATAGCTTAAAGGTCATGTTAGTCTACCTAAGAAACATGCTTTAGCAGCCTTTAATTTGCAGTAGGGAAAAATGACTCTCCATGAAACGTTGCCTATATGACCATGCGAGTTCCAACCTAGTCCAAGAAAACTATGTTTGATAAATAGAAGGTTAGAAGTTACCTATCATTTTAAAAAGTATTTAGCTATCTGTTGGGATTCAAAGGTACCATAATTGAATGAGATAAACACCATGTTACAACCAAGATGATGTATAGAAACAAGAATTATTTTTTTGAATTGCAGGTCAGAAGGCTAGCCGCCAATATTATATCCTAAAATGTTCAAGGTGTACTAATTGAATATGCTCAACTTCAAATATGCAGCACATATATATTAGTCAATCTCCTGGGCCACTTTACTGTTAGTTTTAGCTTTGTGCAAAATATGGTTCTTGGACACAGGTCTGGTTCAAGCATGTCCCCAGAGGTTAGACTTTATATTCCTCTAAGAACATTCACCTGAACTAAAACTCTATGCAGCTTCTTCTCTTGCAACATGTATTGAATTTAAAGTCATGCTGATGCTACAAGCATTTTAAGTATCCCCAAAATAGGATAATATATGTCCACAACTGAGGCGCTCATGGGTGATTAACCTTACAATATGGGACTTAACAATCTAGCCATTATGGTGCAGATCACAAGTTTTAACATAAATCAGATGAATAAAACAAATCATATACCTAGATCAAATTTTTCTATAAATTTCATGTAACCGAACAGATCAAAACACAATATTTAAAGGTAAATAAATAAATAAAATAAAGTAAAATAAGTAATCAGGTAAACAAGGCCAAGTACCATAATATAGGGGAACGAGAAATATACAAGAAAAATTTTATGAGCGGACACACACGGACTTACAGATCAAAAAAGGCAAAGAAAAATAATCAGAAAGGGAAACTGAGAAATGCAGAGCTTCAATTTATGTCCCACTAACACAAAACAGATGATGGTGCTGCACAGAGAAGAACCTGATCCAAGAACTCGAACAATGCAATTAGACTCTTCTTGAATGGATTTGACAGTTGCTCCTTGCTTCCCAATCAAACTTCCTGCTTGAGCAGCTGGTACAAGCAATCTTGTTGAGACTTTGCCCCCTAAACCTGAAGGAGGTTGAGAAGAGTCATTCTCCAGTCCATCCACAACACGTTTGTGAACCCTGAGAAGACCATCTACAGCAGGAGGAAGAGGAGCATCAGGCTCTTCCTTGGCAGATACCATAACCTATTGCGGAAAAAGGTAGCATCAGCAACATATTTGAAGTGGTAAAGTATGAGATATTAAGCAGTGAATTCATCTTCTGAATATAGAAAAATGCATCATAACCTATTGTAGCAACTCAATTTAAGGGGTGAAGTATACGGCATTAAACAATGAATTTATTTTTCTGAATCTTGCAAAATGTCAACGACACCTGGGCTGGATGACTTCCATATTACCAAAAAGAAATTCAAATAAAGGGTTCTCCAAGAGCATGAACAGATTTGTTTCTTTATGGAAAGCACAAAGAAAATGGAGAATCCATTTCACTTCGAATATCTAAAGATGAAAAAGGATAACTACGATTATGAAAAAGATTTAATTTTCCGGGAAAAGTTCCAACTCTATATATCTAGTGGGTTACAAACAAGATATAGAAATAAAATAAACTTAACTCGAATCCTAACAATGTCAAACAAGGATACCTGCTCAAATTTAATCCCAAATAACACCAATCTACATTATATATAGGTCTTCCAAAAATTGCTTTATTTGGGTTTGAAGATCAAAACTTCCAGAATTCAATTTTCTACTCACAGAATTTTTCCTACAGTCTGCAACTAGTTTCTTCACAAATATTATGAAGCAAGTGAAATTACTGTAACAGAGGGAGTATGATATTAGTACCTTACACGTGGCCGAGTTGGTTTATGTATAAACTACAATATCAAGAAGGTCAATCAACTTACTGAAATAAGTATTATGCAAGCTAGTCCCAAACTTCAAGAGTTCAGATGGATATTTAAGGTTCAGCATTCAGAGAAACCCACCAAAGTTCTCCCTATTCGCTTACTTGAATTAGAGTGAAATTTTAGGTCCCTACTGGCAAAGCAAAGATTTCCTTATAACACATGAAATTACATTAATATCTGGGAAGGGGAGGGCCTAGACCTTGTTCTGTATGTTAGTACAAGAGTGCAGATTCTATATCCATGTCCCATGATGAGTTTAATCATATGCTATAGGCCTGCAACTTCAAATTAGACAGCTCGGAGTTTCTAATGGTAGCTAATACGACAACCTACGCATCATTGCTTGAGACTGTCAGTTCATCCAATTGAATTTTCACTAATCGCTGCCTCCAAAGTCAGAGAGACTTAGCATACCATCGACCACAGTAATTATCAGGTACTTCATTTTCTATAAAGTACACTTTAAGGAGCACAACTTCTAACTACTTCCATATATCAAGGAAAATCAAACTGCAGATGCCAAGAAAGACATCACCTTATCAATAAGTTATATCACGAGCACTCAAAGTGATGTAAAAGGGACAAATGCTGATCTTAAAACATCTCTGGGTAATAAGTTCATAAGTTATCACCCCCTAGGCATCCCAAGATCCATCCATGCAGTTGATTTTATTAAAAAATCTATATACTCAAGACTCCGGTTAAGTTCAAAATATTTACCCTCTTTTGCTATATTACCTGTTTTAGGCAGCCTGGAAAGGAGTATCTTAAAGATGATAATAGTAAAATCGGCTCCTTTCAGATCATAAATTTCAGCAATAGCATTTGAACAGCCATAAGCATCTTAATTAACATTCTTCATTAAGATCCCCTTCATATATGAAATAATACAGAACATCTCAATTAAGTAAAATGAACAGTACACTATACCTACATAGGCTTTATAAATTTCGGTGTTTATGAATTTACATTAGCAGATATCAATACATTAGGATTTCATCATTTCATACTATGCACCTTATCCTATGTGAGATAGTTTGCAAGTCTGATACAAGGTTGTGACATAACTGGGTGCCGCCATTTAATGTCACTTGAGGACATTATCGGTTAGGTTATTTAACTGTTGGAAGGGCTCATGCTTGGAACCCACCTTGAATCTCTCTTAAAGGGTTATATTTGACCACAATCTCACTGGAACATTTGGGCAGGACTTGTCAAAATCCAATTAACTAGAAAAGAAGCAGTGTGGCTAACAATTTGCGGCAGGCAATGATCCATAAAAATCATGCCAACAAAGCTCACAATGAGTACAATAGTGACAATAGGCACATGGTTTATACTGAATCAATGTCACTAATTACAAAGCCAAATATAGAAAATGGCCATCATTAAGATTTAACTAACTAGAAGTGTGGCCCCGATTCCGCAGAAGGAAAAAAAAGTAATGAACCAGAACTTAGGCCTTGTGAATACACAGAATTAAGGCAACGTAAACTAAAGTAAATATACATGCATGCATTGCATAACACAGTGAGATTTTCCAAAAACTCAAGCATCTTTGTAAATTTAATTTCCATATACATGCATGCAAGTTCATCCCAATGATGCTATGTTTTTTAATGCATGACTAGATAATGTGAAATTTAAAAATTAAAAAAAGCAAAAGCAAAAAAAAAAGGCAAACAAACAGACAAATTTGTACAACAACAAAGATAATCTCAAAAAATTCACAAACAAAACACAAGTGATAAATTTGTTGAAAAGATTGGAAAAATTATAGCTTACATTATAACTGAAAAAAGGTCCCATTTTATAATATGAGACGATCACAATTATACTAAAACTAGAAAGCATCTTGCCAAAAAGCTAATCCAACAAATTAGAAAACAAAATATTCTCAAGCCTATGCTAAGCAATAAAATATACCCAATATCAAATTAAATACTCTTAAATATTCTAATAATATTCTTTAAATATTTTCTAACACTTCACCTCAAGTTGAACATGGAATAGTGTTAAAATGTTTAACTTGAAAGACCAAATTGAAACTAAAATATCCAGAGAGCAAGTGAATAGAGAAGAGGCACTAGGTAGGCAACATCAAAAAAGAGAGCCATTAGGTAGGCAGCATCAGGAAAAATAGCCACTAGGCAACTGCAGGAAAGACAGACAGCATGCAGGGTTGGCAACACCCAAATCTCAATCACAGAAATACGTGACAGACAGAAGTCAACAGAAATAAAGTTTGCACTAAGAGTAGTAGATGGCAAGCCATAATAGTAGTAGCAGCAGCAAACAGTTAGTAGTATATACAAAATCAATAGTGCAGTATCCAAAATCAATCTGAAAAAAGATAATGGGCTAAAAACACCAATCCACTGTAGTAGCAAAATAGCAAGCGCAGATCATGATAGTGGTCAAGCTAAAGATTGACCCAGTGAAATAATTGGACCCAAGAGAGAATCTAAATAGTTACTCAGCCCAATAAGTAAGAGCAGGCCCAATATCTAATTAAGAGAGCCCACATAAGTTGAAAATAAAAGGTAATATTTGTTCAAAAAAAAAACTCCCCTCAGAACAAATGCTTTAGAAGCAACTAAAGCCCATACAATTCAGAGGCCCAAAATTTCATAATCAGCCCAAAAGAAAACAAAAAATTGACTAGCCCAAATATCAGTTTTTTTTTTTTTAAGGTGTGGCAGATTTTTGACACATAGAATAAACCCACAGCAACCATGGCTACGGTAGGGCCGCAAGACAGAAAGAGGTTTGCCCGGATTTCTTTGCATGATTTTTTTCTTCTTTCGCCACACAGTGGCATGGTAGCACTCAGAATAGCACTGCAATAGATGATGGATGAGTCACGGTTGCTACAAGTTGCTAACAAACAAGGCCAAGGAGAAATAGTTTGAGCTACAAAGAAATGGGCTGCAAGATAGAAGTCACCAGTGAGTGCAATAGGAGAAGGTAGCAGCAGTGTGGTCAGGGATTTCTGGATTTTAAGCAATGCTGCTGACGGACACAGCAAAATTGGTGAGTGGTGGCGAAGACGAACAGGAAAACAGAACAGGCAGCTCATTGACAGTAGTTTTGGGATAAGGCCTAGTTTAGGTCAAGGTCAGAAAAAAAAACAGAATTTGTTTTATCTTCTTTTTTTTAATTGGGAAGGGGAGGAGCTGCCACCATGCGCTATTTCATGTGGTGTCGCCAGCAAAGGCTTAAAAGGTTTGAACAAAATTAGGGTTTTTGAGAATGAACCCGCTCTGGTGCCACATTGAAAGGATTAGAGGAATTATAGCTTACATTATAACTATAAAGAGTTCTCAATTTATAGCATGACCTGATTATAATTATAGCAAAAATAGAAAATATATTGGAATAAAGCTAATCCCATAAATTAACAAACAAGATATTCTCAAGCCTAGTTAAGGTAATAAAATATTCATAATATCAAATCAAATGTTCTTAAATATTCTAACAGTATTCTCTAAATCTTTTCTACCAGAAGTAAAAGGCCTACAAGTCTGCTTGTAAAAACTTTAACCTTCTAAAACTTTTGATGAACTTGTAAGAAAATTAAAATTATAACAAATATCTTTAGCGGCAAAAAAAACCACACCAGAAATTTGCTGTAGTCTTTCCCAAAGAAGAAACATATAGATAGAACATTAGCAAATAAAATCCATATAACTAGCCTGCCAATAATCATGTGATATCAAGTCAAGAAATTTACTTACAGCTCTTTCTCTTGTTCCTGGAGGACCATCAAGAATCTTAATCCGAGCTCTAGTCTCTTCACATGTTTTCTTGATATACTCTCCTTTACGTCCAATTATACTACCAACTTTTTGGGCAGGTACCAACATCCTGAAAATACTCTCTCCAGGCCAACCCGGCCATTTTTCACCACCTCCAGCAACTGGCTCATCAGTATGGTCCTGTTTTTCATCAGGGTGTGAGTTCTCCAGTGTTCCATCTTCCGGTTCATTGTGTTCCACATGTTCATTTACATGTTCAAGTTCATGTTCATGCACAAGTTCATTTTCATGTTCATGTTCATGTTCAGGTTGATATTCATGTTCATGAGCTTGTTCAAGATCATAGTTCTGATCAAGTTCAGCCATGAGATCTGCACCGAAAAGTATAAATTGAATAATCATAAACTATTATGCACATAATGAAAATACAAATGCTGCAGATTGCCACCCAATTGTTAGAGCTTTGCTCATGATATGATACAATGTAGTTCAGTGTTGGTGCAGAAAACAGAAAATAGCAGTTATCAATGCATCAGGCAATTTGAAGATGGATAAGGAGCCAAACTGACAGAAGCTCATGTAGCCTAAATTACTAACTTTTAATCAACTCATAGGAAATATGAACCATCAAGGTATGGTATCTGACAAGTAATTACAGGTGGCTTGTTTGTTAGCAGGAAAACTACCAAAAGCTCAGTAGCATAATGATTGACAAGCACATACCAGCGAGCATGAATGAGCAAGGTTGTGTATGCACATGCAAATATAGAAGGGTAGGGATGCGGCGATCTTAACTGAGTATATGCTCCAGTAGTATGTCGAGCAACTAAGTAGTTTTTAAGGCAACAAATAAGCATGTGAAGAAAGATGATAAATTACCATAAGCTTCCTCTGCAAAAATATGTAAAGATAGAAACTTAGTGGCTGTAGCAAGATTTTTCAAAGAGAAAAAGAAGAGAAAGGAGGGGGGGCAGCCTTCAGCAGAAAAAAAAAATCAAAAACATGATAATTACTAATGTGTACATTGTGGCTCAAGATCTTGCACTTTTAACTTCACAATAACAATCGTGATAGATTGGTCCTCAATTGAATATTTTAAGGAGATATCAATTGGGAGGAAAAATGAAAAAGGGCAGCTAAAATGCCTCATGTAGCTTCACCAAAAGGTTTCACACTACAGATTCAAACAGCACAAAAAAAAAAAATATATATATATATATTGATGTTAGTCATATATATATATATATATATGACTAACATCAACATACCCAAGACTCAAAGTTTTGTGAATGCCATTTTAAATCTAATAAGATAGCAAAACCACAAAAAAAAAAAGAAAAATAGTATAAATCATACATAGAATCTAGTAATTTTCTAATGCCTCTAATAGATAAAATAACAACTAAGAACACAAATGAAAACTGTACCAATGTATCCCTACAATTAAACAATTTTATGCCAAAAAAAATTAAGAGTACATTGAAGAGCATCAAAGACAGCACCAGTTCAGAGTGAACATTTCAATGTAAGCATTAGTCTCATCATCCAATGATGAACAAATGATAGATCATTCAAGTTAAAACCCTGTACTTCTTATGCAAGAATAAATGCTTTTTACAGGCTATGATGACACTATTATACAAGTCTCCAGCACAGACAGCAATTTGACTGAATTAAGCCCATCAAGCTAAGTACATGATGCCTGAAGAATGAATCAGACAAAATTACAATGTTAAGGAAAAGCTCCTGACAGTCCTTGCTGCAAAAGACAGTTGAAAATCTAAATATGGTGAGGCATTAAAATTGGAATTTAAGATTACTATGAAAATGCTCATAAATTTCTTGGTTAGGACTAAGAAGAAAAACTTGCTTTCAAATAGCATTAGATATTAGAGTGTTGTTAGTTTTCCCCTGAGCCATGAGCGTCTTTGGTCCCTTTAATTTCACATAGTTTAAGCCGTAGAATCTCTGTTCCATTCTTTTTCATGCAATTTAGATTTCTATGGGGAATGTTTTAGGAGAAAGGCATGGTGTTACTCAAGATTGAATTGTGGGTAACGAGATGGTTTCAACATCCCATCTTCCCTTTGCGAATGATACTTCACTCAATGTTGGAAATATACATGATGCAAGGGCTAGGTCACTAGGTTTCAATAAAGATGCTTTTACAGAACTAATGGAACAGGATTAGAAAACCACCCTGTAAATGGAATTCGAGGGGAAAGGCAACCTTAAAACGACATTTCAGAGAAATTGTTATATAATTCCTTTTTATTTCTAGCTAATAGGCATGTAGGAAATTATAAAATCCTGCAGGATGGAGAGATACTGGTAGTCTTTATTATATAACCATCCAATTTCTAGAATGTTCTCTCTACAGTTACTTCCCATTTCTGAACAATTTTAGAATCTCAGTTTTTAATTGATCTGTTGAACTATTAAGTGGAATCTTGATTTGCTGCTTTTATTTAAATTTATTCTAATGTGCATCAGAGTTTTAAAGCTCCTATCTCCAGTGTAATGCTTGAATGGATGGGCAGCTGATCCCCAGAGTTACATCAATGGCCCATGTTACAATATTTCGAATCCATTTAGAAGTGGACAATCTGGCATGCTTATTGCATCAATCAGATAAGCATTTTGCATTGTTAAATTCAATTTCTCTTTCTTTATTTCTATTTTCAAAAACTAGAGAATATAGTCTCGATAATATGGTGTAATTTGAGTATCTTACATCCTTTGACCTGTTTTTCATAAATTCAAACGGCAAAGTCTTCCAACATTCAAAAGTAAATACATCTTATCAAGAAAGTATAGACGGGATTTCATTTAGTTTCATCAGCAATATTTCATGCAGATATTCAGGAGATAGTCTCTTGGGGCGAAATATAGTGAGCAGTTTGCTTATTTCTTTAGGACCACTTCAATCTTTCAATTAATCAACTTAAGATTTCGAAGGATTCATTCTAATCCAAACAACATATTCAAGATTGATAGTTCATTTATATTGCTATTAATCAACACATTAAGCGAAAGAAACCGGTAGAATCCCTAAGAAGATGCAGTATTCAATCAGGCATTGCTATTCAATGTACATTCTTTTGGAGTTCAACTCTTCTCCATTAACAGTAGTTGCCAACAGTCAACTACTGTGAAAATAATTCAAAAGTTACATTTGCAATGTTTATGGACCTGTAATTATATTTTTAATAAGGGAGACACAACTCTTTAAAATTATTTGATAAGCAAGCACGCACAGATACGTGATGAATATAAAGGGGCATTGAACCAGCCAAGATTTGCAATTTGCAATCAGACCCTCAATCAAACAAAAAATAACTTCTTAGTTGTTTGCCCAAATCCTCAATACTGATGAGAAATATTTGATGTAATTTAGTGATAATCCAAAAGTCGTGTGTTTTATTTAGAAAAACTAAACTTCAAATCAAAATTTATGCTCTCAGCTTCTTTATTATCAGATTTAAATATTAAAAATTGTCCATAGAGGCATTAAAAAGTAAACTTTGATGAGCCTCCTAGTCTGTTCTTAGAAAATAACAAGTAAACCCTTATTAGCTGTATTGATTAGAACATGAACTACCAATATACTACATATTTTATTTGTAACCTAGATATACAATAAATAAAGTGCTCTCTCTCTCTCTCTCTCTCTCTCTCTCTATATATATATATATATATATGCGTGTGTGTGTGTGTATAATATATCTATAGACATATGTATGTTTGTATAATTTGCATTTCAATTTTTATTTATACTTATTTAAGAATAATTGTGTTGAAATTAAATCAAATATAATAAGAATAAATTTAACTAAATAAGATTCTATTGATATGCATGCATTATTATACTTTGTATCTCACCTATGAAATATGTGGTTATTGCATCTATAATATAGAACAATATGTGATTGAACTCTTTTGGCATTTGTCTATGGTTGTAAGCCTAATAACCGAAACACATTACATTCTTGTACTTCATTATTTCTCTTCACCAACTTTTAAATTTCAACATGGTATCAAAGCTAGTTTCAATCTTGCTGCTGGTTTACTTCTCCCGTTGTTAGGTTTGATTCACATTTGTCCTAATTGTTGCTCTAAGTTTATTAGTCCTATTCTTGACATAAGTTTATTAGTCCTATTCTTGATATAGGTTTAGTCTTATTTTGTCATTCAGACAGGTTTCATCTAGATTCTTCTATGCAACTTTAGTCTTGCCCCTAGTTCATTTCATTGGTGCAGCTCCTAGGTCTATTTTTGTTTGTCATGTCTCTAATTAATTGAGGATGTGATAAGTTTGTCTCATTGTTTAAATTGAAAAGGTAATGTTAAAATTTATCTTCATTATTATGCTTTGTATTTCACTTATAAATAGGTTGTTAGTCATGCACGTGCACCTTCTTGGGCATTTCTCAATTAATGTAAGCCTAATGGCCAAACAATGTTAATTTCTAGTACTTTGTTATCTCTCTTCAAATGCTTTTGAATTTCAACAAATTATAGTAAAGAATAGTATTAATGTTTCAGGGGTCACCATTTACCTTTTCAAAAAGTACCCCATAGCAAAAAAAAAATTCATGACACAATTTCGTTCAAAAATTCAAATGATCAATACTCAATATTCACACCAAAAAAGATCAATAGATTGAACACTTCCAATTGAATGCAAAACCAAAGTCCAACAACCAAGTGAAAGAGATAACTCAATATGTTTTAAGTTTTACCCTTTTTTACGCATTTTGAATATGTTTACTATTTTTAACAAGTTGCCATCTCACACCCCAAAAATGAGATTCTGGATCTGTCGTTAGTCAGATGGTGTTAGCCTTGTAATTACCATTCATTTCCTCCAAATAAAAAGTTCAGATAGGACACAGCCAGATGGGGACATTTTGTATTAAAGTAAATTCTGTAGACTAGTAAAAGGAAATAGAACAGGCAATGCCAGTCAAAATCCAATAAAACTCCATAAACTAACAAAAGAAAAATAGAACATACAACACCAGTCAAAATCCACCAGCAGGACTCCGAAGGAAAACATAGCATTACAAAAAAAGAAGATTTTCAAATAGTATGCTATCTCCAGAATAACCCCTCAAATAAGGTCCATCTTGAAACTTACAACCTGATGATTAACCTAGATGAACAGAGTATGGTTGCACACCTTCAAATTTCCAAACCTACCAACAAATTCTAGCTACAATTATGCAGTCAAAAATTGTGAACTTTTCCGCTGTAACATCTAAGAATTGAGTGGTGGTCCCTCCAAAAATACACATAAACTGATGTTTTTACTCATCATTTAGTCTGCAAATAGGTATGATCATTTAGTACTAGTTCAGCATCCTCACAGAGGTTAGGAACTAAGTTACATACCTTAAGCTGTCAACCTCAATTTCAAACATTAATAACAAACCATCACCATTCATGGTTAGACATTCAATTCCAGTAATTAATGACATAAACAAATCATACAAATCAAAGGGCGCTCTCTATCATGATATTGCTTAAAACTTCAGAGGCAGGCTTTCATTATTCAAATCTTTAACCTATATTTCATAAACCTGTCATGACATTCGCCATAAGCCATGAGGGAAATAACTAATCTTTATATAATCATTGTTACAATAACCCATTTAACTTCTCAATTCCAAAGGTTAAAATAAGGTCATAGCTTCAAGCACCAATTTTCCATTTTTTTTTGTCAAATCCACCCACAAAGTAAAACCAATATTCCAAAGAAAACAAAGAACCCATAATTGAATCGAATTGCACGCCCCGTCAAAAACTAAATAAACAAAACGCTCAAGTAATCAGGCAAACTGTAAGGAACGCTACAGTTCTCCACGGACCCGACACAACGAACCTAAAAAGAACAATTTAAACGGAAAAATAAGAAATTGAGGTGAAGATTCGAGGGCCGCCATGAAGCAGTAACCCGTTTATTTTTCTTTTTTTCATTAAATTGGAAAGAGGAAAAGCATTCAGTAGGGCAGAAACATAATGCGTACTTACCGGTACGGTGGAGAGAGACAGAAGGAGAGACGGACAGAGCAGTGATGCAAGATTTTATAGGGGAAAGGGGCAATCAAATGTAGGGTTTTTTATCGAATTTTATCTTAGGTTTTGGGGAGGTTTATTAATTATTTCGTTGGGAGGAATCTCTCGTATTTTCTACTTTTCTTTCACCTTTTTTATTTTTTATTTTAATAATAAATATACTTAAATAAGTGAAAATATATATAATTATCATGACGAATAAAAAATTGCAGCACCGGGAAAGAGCTGAGTGTCTTCTTCTCCGCGTATTTAAAAAGAGGTCCTCAATGAAGGATATAATTGAACAATATACCCACTAAATTTCCAAATTTATTTTTGTTATAGATTCTGTTTTCCTTTGCTTCTTTTGTTTTACAAATTCAAAGGACCTCTTTGTGACACGTTTTTGAAGACTTTTGGACTATGATGTCGTGTATACAAATAAAAAGTTTAAATTTTTGCTATATTTAGAGCACTCATAAAAAAAATATCGATGCAAAATAAAATGAAAAAATGCGGAGTTTTTAACTTGTTTGATTAATAGAAAGAATAGTGATTAAAGTTATGAGTAAAAATAGTTTCGTATTGGTCTTGTTGATGATATCATTTTGGGCTATGTTTGGAACACTATTTTAACTCACAACACTCGTTCAAATTCCACACAATCAAACATCATATATAGTGTAAAATTTTATATCAAATTTAAATTTAAATTTTTATTCTTTTACATGTATAATTAATAGATTATTTTTTAATCATTAAACTTATTCACAATCAAATCAATATATATACACATTCACATACATATATATATATATCCTATAAACTAATTGTTATCCCTATAAATTATTAAATTATCTATTTATTATTATATATTTTATACACTTATAAATAAATATAGTTAAAAAAAATAATACTATTTATCTTATCAATTTTTCCTTTCAAACTTACTATTCATCTCAAATTCTTCCAAACATCGGCTTAGTATCAAAGTGCACAAATAATTTGACTTAAACTCGAATTTTGCCATAACTATCAAAATAGTACCAATTTTTCGTAGTTGATTTATTTATTTACTTGAAAACTATTGTATAAATATGAGAATTTATTATCGAATACTTTCGACATATGTAGTTATTCTCATCAATTTTATATTTTATAGCTTGGAATTTTTTCATTAAATTCAAAATTATAAAAAAACATTTAATCCGTATAAAAATCAACTACTATCATATATTATATTGATATCGTTGGGGCGGTTCAAACCATATCTTCCAACATGATGAAAAAATGTTAATATTGGTAATTCAAATTATATATAAACCATATTTTGTAAATAAGCAAACAAAATCTTGTCAAATTAAACAAGACACATAAAATCATTAAAGGCATGGTTGGTATGCGAAAATAAATTGAGAATGGAATTCCAATTCTATTCTAAATCACATAGCTCACATAGCTGATATAAATCTATTAAAAATAAATTTATACTTTTACATAATGAAATTATCATTTTATAATATACTATAATTGTATAATATATAATTAGTAAAATATTCCTAATTATTTATATTTTCACTATACTTTCACAATTTTTATTTATTTTATTTACTTCTCTTTATATAAATGGTATAAAATTTATATGTAAAAATTATTATTATTACTATTATTATTATTATCACCATTATCATCATCGTCATCATCATCATTATTATGCATAGATATTGAGTGCCTTTAAATTTTAATTGATTATATTTTTGGTCAATATATTCCTTCAATTTTAATTTATCTAGTTTTTCTTATTTTAAATTATTTCTTTATTTTTTATTTTATAAATAATATAAAATAATATGTATACAATCAACTACACATTTGTTTTTTATAAAAATTTAGTGTCGATACAAAAAATCATATCTATCCCAATTATAATCTCATTTATAGTTTTTTTTGCTTTCTACTTTCTTTTTGGAAGACATTATTTTTTTTTGTCTTTATTTGTTACTCTATACCTTTTTGTAAAAAATTGAAAATCTATGCATGAGAAAAAATAATAATGCTCATGAATTGATAAATCAATTATTTTTATAATATGAAAGTCTTTTTAAACTGGTAAATTTTATTTTTTCAATAAATTTAAGCATTGAAAATATAAGTATTGATTAACTTTTTGATACACAATTATATAAAATTTATCATTTAAGGATAATTTTGTCATTGCAAGTAAGTTCATAATATTTATATGTTCATTTCTATTTGTCAAAAGTTCATAATATTTATATGTTCATTTCTATTTGCCAATTATGATAATAGAATTATAAATAATAATTGTATTTTTTTTATTTCTTATACATACTAGTCGTGGGATAAATTATACGAAATTCATTCCCTTGCTATATTTATTTCATTTCCATATTCATTTTATTTTTATCTTATTTTATTCATATTTATCAACCATGTTATGACAGTGTTATTTAAAGACTATACTCATTTCAAAAAATTGATTTCCAAAAAAAAAGAATTTTTTTTATCATGTTAATAGAATATATTTGAGTGTGATTGAATGAAATATGAAAAAATATAATGATATACGTTATGAAAATAATTAATATATTGTGATGTGAGAGGTTTTTAAGTAGGTATTTTAGTAGTGTTGATGTAATATGTTGATATAATAAAATATTAATAGTGGTGGGTAGGTATTTCAATGAATTGAGAATCTTTTTTATTTGATTAGGCCATTGGTGTCATCCAAAACATGAAGTGTCAATTTATTTGGAATCAGATTCTCAAATATGTAATAAAATAGAAATAAATTAAGAAACATAAAAATTTAATGTATGTGGTTCAATCAATTTGACCACATCCACGGGAGGAGACATTGAACATTTTATTCTTATAGAAAGAATTTACAATACAAGAGACAAAAAAAAGAATGGCTTCCAATGTTGGCCTCTCCAACATTTGGTAAGGGATTTCATTGGAAATATACATTTAAAGCCACATCCATTCACCTCCCGTAACATTTAGAAGTGATTAATTCCTGAATTTATTTAGTATTTAGGCATAATTAGTCTTAATTACCTTAATAATTTATGAAATTTTGGAGTTAATAAGGGGCTAGTGGAGCGTGCATCACTACTCCCCAAAACTTTACATCAAGAAATTCTTCTTGGAGTCGTTCTCCTTGGCCTAGAAAATATACTGACAATTATTGGTTTCAAAATTGGACTAGATTGCTAGTTCAGCTAGTTTGATTGAGAACTGATACATTTCTTGGTTCGGTTAAAGTGTTAAAATTGAAAGAGTTCAGAATTGATAAAAACCAGTCGAAAAATCGATCGAATCGGTTTTGATTCAAAAAATTTTTAAAAATAGCAATTTTTTAAAAAAAGAATTTTTTACTCATCCTTTTTAAATTCCTTACATTTTCAAATCCTCAATATTAATTAGAATATACAATTTGTTACTTTAAATTTTTTTAGTAAGTTTTATCCTTTTATTTTTTCTAACCAAATTTTTGAAAATTTAATTATTGTATCTTTAAATTGAAATTGTTCAAATTAACTAATGTGTTTTATTTTTTAAAACTAATTTTTCAATCATATACTTTTACTCATTTTGAATTTAATAAGTTTTTTAATTTCTGTAGTAAATTTTTATTTTAGTTGAATTATTTAATTTTTAATATTACATGAAAAACCCATCATTTAATATATTATTAAATTGAATTACATTTATTTTCTAAATTAGTTTAATAGTAGTGTATATATATATATATATAATATTATATGATTTAAAATAACTAGTTTTGAAAACGTTACAATCAAATCAAATTAGTAACTCAATAAGTTTTCTGATTGATGACTGGTGCTGTTTTTAAGACACTAGTGATAAGTATTGTGCCTAAAAACAAGATAAACAATTGTTAAGTATAAAAATGCGATAGCGTTTGCCTAGTTCAATAGTTAACCTTTGTATTCTTGTGCATTTAGTCCACAATGTGCACAACTCCTTGCATGAATCCATTCCACGGTAGGTCTCCACCCCACATCATGCACTTATCCCATGACATATATGAGCCCATAGTGTGCAATCTGCTTGTGATATGGGTCCATCATATGTATCCGCCCCACATCATGTTTTGCACCTCTTTGGTGTTTTTCGAATTTTTGTCCTTTTAAAAATATAAAAAAAATTGCAATTCTGATATTCAGTAAAAATTTGTTATCATATAATAAGAATGTTAATATATTTAAGTTAGAATGGTAACTTCCTTCGTATAAGCACTTGTAGAGTATGCTTTAGAAAAAATATAGATCAACCAACATCCTATTCCCAAGCACGGTGCATAAAATCTCTGTGGCAATAACTATTCTTCCTTTTTTTCATGGTCACCTCAGCAAAAAGTAAGCCTTTTCCAACTAAGGCCTTGTTTGGCTTTTACATCTCCATTATCCTTTATATTGTATGTTGTAAAAGTAGTTTAATCAACTTGTCCCCCGCCCTCGAATTAAAGCAAAGCTAGTTCCCAAGGGGAACTCCCTACTGGCTTTGAGTCCAAGATCCCATTCATGAGATCATTCATTTGAGGGGTGTGTGAGTGTAAAAAAAAAATTAAAGCAAAACTCTCCCACTAGAATAATCACAAAGAGCAGGCTGCTGACCTATATTTGAGCAAAGCTGGACCATGATACCGTGACATAACCAATATAAAGGAACATTAGCAGTCAAATAAAAATAATAAAGAAAGAAGCAAAATCATCTTGAACCCATTTTCAACATAAACAACTTTATGTGATTATCCAAAGTGATTATCTTGTAAAGTAAGTTGTGATTGATTTTGATTTTCTCTAACGAAAAGTTGGAAAAAAGGTGGTCTCTCTCAAGAACTACAACGATGCCAACTTCAACCATGATCTAGTGAAAAGAAGTTATTCATGTTGATGACGCTCTCAAAAAATGAGGAAGTTACTATATGACTTTGACACTAATTACTTTAGTCATTTTCCTTAAGGCAATACTCACATCTCCTTCCAATGGATGTGGAGGCTCCAATGCTAAGCTTGGCATCCTATTGAGAAAGTGAAGACACTAGCATTGAAATCGGGATCAAGAAACTCCAAAGAGTAAATGGATTCAATTTTGGAAGGACATGAGGCAATTTTGCAAAAGGCGTTTATGTAGGAAATTCGAATTGTTGTCTATCAATTAGCCTTCGATCAGTAGGGTTTTTCAACTCTATTCAAAGGATTGATTGTCTTCTTCAGCGCGGATTTTGACTCCCTATGTAAATTGGCAAATGCCTATTCTGGGCCAAAAATCGTTTTCATTTCTTCTGAGATTTTGTAATAGAGTTCCCCAATTAAAGCGTTGGCTTGCACTCAGGCAATTGCTTCCTCTCCACTAGCGTTGATTGATCAGAAGTTCAATATGTCAAGCATGAAGAATGTGATATCAGATAAATACGAAATGCCCTAGATATCATTGCTGCCACTAAAAATTATAAGTTGGATGGCAAGTTTCTTGGCACAGAGGATGGTGGCACTCATTTGAAACTCTACCATGAGAATGGATGTGATTGTGGATGTAGGATTTTAGAATACTCATGAAGAGGGATGGTTGGAGTTGTTGGCTCCTTAATGGTAACAAATATCAATATTCGATCTTGTCATCGAATATGCCAACAAAATAAAATACTTGTCAATGACAATTGCACAACGAAAACATCAAAAAAAAAGAAAGAAACAATTCGATGGGCAAAAGAACTACAGTCTATATGCAAGATAGCCATAGAACATCGTGAAAAAGAGCCACAGACTATCGGACAAAATCGAATAAACAATAAATAAATACGAACAATAAATAATGACACAATAATTTTAATGTGGTTCACCCATCAAAGGACTACGTCCATGGGACAAGTTTCAAAATTATTCTACTGCTAAACAAGTAAGAATACAACAAATAAACTTCTTTAATAACCTTTCAAAGGTAATACAACAAATGAATTAAAACCAAAATAATATCATTTAAGTGTTTCTCAAAAATATATCCAACAAATACTTATTATTTTGTTAGTCATAAAAAAAATCTTACAATTTTCTTTTATATCTCCCTCACTCTAAATAATTTCCCTACAAACTAAAATAGCATCACGCTGTTAGTTGCAGAACCTCAACTCTCTTTGCCTTGGGCCCACTATTCGCACCAATCTCTTGCAACCAACGCATATTTATGGATGATGATTCGCGGAGGTGGAGCTATTTCTAAATAATTAAGCCCATTAACCAATAAAACTAAAATTAATAAATACTAAATAAAATTCGACGGATCCTTGGATCGCGTCATATCCCATGACATATATGAGCCCACAGCGTGCAATCTGCTCGTGATATGGGTCCATCATATGTATCCACCCCACGTCATGTTTTGCACCTCTTTTGTGTTTTTCGAATTTTTGTCCTTTTAAAAATATAAAAAAAATTGCAATTCTGATATTCAGTAAAAATTTGTTATAATATAATAAGAATGTTAATATATTTAAATTAGAATGGTAACTTCCTTCGTATAAGCACTTGTAGAGTATGCTCTATTGCTCCAATCTTAAGAAAAAATATAGATCAACCAACATCCTATTCCCAAACACGGTGCATAAAATCTATGTGGCCATAACTATTCTTCCTTTTTTTTCAGGTCACCTCAGCAAAAAGTCAAGCCTTTTTCCAACTAAGGCCTTGTTTGGCTTTTACATCTCCATTATCCTTTATATTGTATGTTGTAAAAGCAGTTTAATCAACTTCTCCCCCGCCCTCGAATTAAAGCAAAGCTAGTTCCCAAGGGGAACGCCCTACTGGCTTTAAGTCCAAGATCCCATTCACGAGATCATTCATTTGAGGGGTGTGTGAGTGTAAAAAAGAAATTAAAGCAAAACTCTCCCACTAGAATAATCACAAGGAGTAGGCTGCTGACTTATATTTGAGCAAAGCTGGACCATAATACTATGACATAACCAATATAAAGGAAAATTAGTAGTCAAATAAAAATAATAAAGAAAGAAGCAAAATCGTCTTGAACCCATTTTCAACAGACAACTTTATGTGATTATCCAAAGTGATTATCTTGTAAAGTAAGTTGTGATTGATTTTGATTTTCTCTAACGAAAAGTTGGAAGAAGGTGGTCTCTCTCAAGATCTACAACGATGCCAACTTCAACCATGATCTAGTGAAGAGAAGTTATTCATGTCGATGATTCTCTCAAAAAATGAGGAAGTTACTATATGACTTTGACACTAATTACTTTAGTCATTTTCCTTAATGCAATACTCACATCTCCTTCCAATGGATGCGGAGGCTCCAATGCTAAGCTTGGCATCCTATTGAGAAAGTGAAGACACTAGCATTGAAATCAGGATCAAGAAACTCCAAAGAGTAAATGGATTCAATTTTGGAAGGACACGAGGCAATTTTGCAAAAGGCGTTTATGTAGGAAATTCGAATTGTTGTCTATCAGTTAGCCTTCGATCAGTAGGGTTTTTCAACTCCATTCAAAGGATTGATTGTCTTCTTCGGCGTGGATTTTGACTCCCTATGTAAATTGGTAGGATCGTGGCAAATGCCTATTCTAGGCCAAAAATCGTTTTCATTTCTTCTGAGATTTTGTAATAGAGTTCCCCAATTAAAGCGTTGGCTTGCACTCAGGCAATTGCTTCCTCTCCACTAGCGTTGATTGATCGGAAGTTCAATATGTCAAGCATGAAGAATGTGATATCAGATAAATACGAAATGCGCTAGATATCATTGTTGCCACTAAAAATTATAAGTTGGATGGCAAGTTTCTTGGCACAAAGGATGGTGGCACTCATTTGAAACTCTACCATGAGAATGGATGTGATTGTGGATGTAGGATTTTAGAATACTCATGAAGAGGGATGGTTGGAGTTGTTGGCTCCTTAATGGTAACAAATATCAATATTCGATCTTGTTATCAAATATGCCAACAAAATGAAATACTTGTCAATGACAATTGCACAATGAAAACATAAAAAAAAAAAAAGAAACAATTCGACGGGCAAAAGAACTACAGTCTATATGCAAGATAGCCATAGAACATCGAGAAAAAGAGCCACCGACTATTGGACAAAATCGAATAAACAATCAATAAATACGAACAATAAATAATGACACAATAATTTTAACGTGGTTCACCTATCAAACAAAGGACTACGTCCACGGGACAAGTTTCAAAATTATTCTACTGCTAAACAAGTAAGAATACAACAAATAAACTTCTTTAAAAACCTTTTAAAGGCAATACAACAAATAAATTAAAACCAAAATAATATCATTTAAGTGTTTCCCAAAAACATATCCAACAAATACTTATTATTTTGTTAGTCATAAAAAAAATCTTACAATTTTCTTTTATATCTCCCTCACTCTAAATAATTTCCCTACAAACTAAAATAGCATCACGCTGTTAGTTGCAGAACCTCAACTCTCTTTGCCTTGGGCCCACTATTCGCACCAATCTCTTGCAACCAACGCATATTTATGGATGATGATTCGCGGAGGTGGAGCTATTTCTTACTCCATCATGAAGCTTTCCTTCTTTTTCTTATTATTATTATTCGTTTAATTAATGATGTGAGCCTCATATTGGAAGGTGTACTAGAAATTTGGCATCAATCCACCTTGTCACTGCCAATACTTAGCGAGGCAAATGCATGGAAAATATTTTCATGCACACTATTGCACAGATCCAAAATATAGGGTGTCAATTTATTTTGAATCATACACTCAAATATTTAAAATAATAAAAAATAAATATATTAAGAAATGCAAGAATTTAATCGACTAATTTGACCTACAAAGAGATTGAACATTTTATTCATATAAAAATAATATAAAATACAAGAGATAAAAAAAAAAATGGCTAGAAGACATTTTAAATAGATAAACATTTAAATTCACATCCATTCCCCTCCCTTAACGTCTAGTTATTGTCCCTAATTTTCTTGGGGCTCATTTGGATTGAAAGATTTAATAGAATGGATTTTTGATCGATAATAATGAATTTATTGTATTTGTTTTGATAGTAAAGTATTTTAAATTCTTAAGGTTTTATTTTGAACTATGATTATAGCTAACAAGGTGAATTTAAAATTTCTCTTATATTATAGTCATTTTAAATTCTCTCTCCAAATCTTTTCTTCAAATTCAAATGGAGTCCTAATATATTTATTCATTAGGTATAATTAGTCCTAATTATCTCAATAATTCATGGATTTATTATGCGGTTAATTATGTGGCTAGTGGAGCAAGAATCAATGATGATGATGATTTCCTTATTATTGTTATTGATGTTGTTAAATAACTGCACAAAAATTGAAAACTTCATATAGAGAAATAAAAAAACAATTTTCAACTCCCACTCTTATACTCAAAGAAATATATATATGTATATGCATTTAATTTTGATAGACATAATTAAAAATAATGAAATTTAGTTGACAAAAAATGCATATGTTGCTCAATTCACAGTATTTTTCCGAAAACAAATCTTGATTCACAAATTCTCCGACTTTTTTTGGATGTAAATTGTGGTGGAGAAGAAAATTGGAGTGAAAATTATAAATAGTGTAAACTAAAAGATGGAGAGAGATATAAGTTGATAAGAAGTGTAAATTCTGATTGGGGGAAAATTGAACCCAATTTGCATCCAAAAATAGATGAAAATTTTGTTAGGACAAACAGTATGCTTGGTTTTAAAATTTTAACATGATAAAAATTTTGATTTATATGAATATAAATATAATGATACGATAATAAACAGAGATAACGATTAATTTTTAAAATATAAATATATATAAATCTGATTGTGTGTGTGTATATATATATATATTGATTTGATTGTAAATTAGTATAATAATTGAAAAATAATCAGATAATGAGAGAGAGAGTATGAATTTAATTTTGATTGAAAATTTAACGGTGCGAGACATTCAATTGCATAAAGTTTGATGAAATTCAAAGTTTAAAAGTAGCCTAACAAACATAACCGTGCGTTTTTGACACATTTGTACTGAAACGTTCTCTATGTATTTTTGGCACATTATATATGAGAGTACATCTATATTTTCAATTAAACACTCATGTTTATTAAAAAATAAGGTGAATTAGTAAAAACAAAATTCTATCTAAAATATAAATTGATATATCTCAAACCGGTTAGTCGTGTTGATTAGCCATTAATTAGCCTTAATTACCCCATTTATCCACTCATTGAATAGCCTTTTAATATGGATTAATTCTAATGCATTTTATAAATACCCGCCATTGCTATGGACAAAGGAACAAGAGAGGCAAGGACACATTATCATCCTCTTTCTCAGTAGAACATTCTCCCATCTCCTCCTCACAGAGACAAAAGCCAAATTGGCTGAATCACACATTAAACATTTTAGTAGCTGAATATTAATATTATGCTAACTTACCTAAACTTCTTGGGTCATTGTTTATAAATTAATCAATTCAAAGAAATTAATAGAATACTAATTATCTAAACTGTTTATATAATTATTGTAAGTGTTAATTATCTATACTATATATGAAGTAATTAATTGTTTCTTAATTCAATAATTATAAATTTGTTGTCGGACACTAACTCATAACTATATGACTTAATAATAGAAAACAAATTAATACGTTATACAATCTTAAAAATAAATCTTAGTTGAATAAAACGAAAGATAAAATAAATAGTAATATAGATAATGTTACAACAATTAGTTAAAATTTTCAAGTAAATTAATTCATTATTACCGAAAATACACTATTATTATGTAATAAGCAATATATTATAAACTATTTTAAATGTGCAAAATCAGATTATAAATTGTATTAAATATGTCATATGTATTTGGTTTGAATTGATTTTACTTTAACATTAATTTTTTGTAATATAATATTGTTGAGATTGAATAACAATTATTAAGTTATAAAACTTTTGATTGTAAGAAGAAAATATCGTATTTGTTTGAAAACTTATTAATATATCATTATGAAAATATGTTTAAAATATAAAAATAAATAAATTTATAGTATGAGAAATAAAATGATATGTTTAGAAAAGATAAAAGAATGTCATAAATATGAAAATGCATAAACATGCCGAAAAATATTGTAATAAACAGTCAAATTTAATATTTAAGTAATTCAACTTAATAAATATGTTCTAATTCATGACGCGTAAAAGCATAAAATATAAAATTAATGTTACAAAATTAAAACAAAACTTAAAAATTAGCATACAAATATTAAAGAACTATGTTTAATGATAAGTTTATATGAGTAGATTGATGATAAATTATATTACAATTACATGCCAATTTTGTAGATAAAATTTGTAAAAAATATAAAAGAAACTAATGTGTTCAAATATAGAAATAAATAAATAATTATACTACATATAAATAATGATCTATATCATAGATACTTATTTAAAATATCTAGATAGAAAAAGAAATATGTTATGTAAATATTATTTAGATTATAAATCTTGCAAGTGAAATGCTATAGATTTTTTCAAATTGAATTTGGTTATAAAAAATTCAAAATGAATGTATTCATGTAGCCATTCTAATACAAATATCGTAAATCTAAATACGTAACATGAGCAGTAAAAAAACTGAATATGGGACAATACATATTTAATAGAAAACATTAAGTAAATTCATAATAATAAAATATTATGTAAAACGTTAAGAATGAACAAAAAAATAAAAAATTAGCAATGCACAGAGGAAAAATTATTATAGTGAAAATTTTAGTTCTGTACATATAAACTAACATGAAACTGTCCTCTATGCAGCTTTATCAATCATAGAGAAATAGTTTAATACGCAAATCATGGACAAAAACAATTAATAAAAAAATTAATTTGACTAAGTAATTAAAATCCTAAGAGCAATTACGTATTCATGTAGAGGATCACTTGAATGATTAAAAACATGATTTCTTAATTTACTGTAATTTAAAGAAAGAATTTATATAACGAATCATCACGTAATATTATGATGTAAAATATTTGAAGATATAATTTTGGCAAAATATTGTAACACACACACACACACACACATATTATTTCTTCATTTATGAAATATTTTTCTTTTTAATATGATTGAAAGTAATTTTACCCATATGAATTCATGTAGTTTTATATTATATAAAAATTAAATAAAATATTTTATGCACAGTTTCTTAAGTCATGGAATGCTTTCTTCTTTAACTTTTAGTTACAAGAATTAGTCTCAAGTTCTCAAAATATAAATATATGTACTAAATATATTTTCAAAGAATTTAAAATTCTTATAATTTTGAGAATATAGAACTTTGACCAAAATTAATTATTGAGATCAGTGGGCTCAGTGCTATAATATATTATACAAATGATTTAGATAGAAGGTTGAATAGTTATAAACGGATACAATAATATAACATATTTATGGAACATCATAAACTTAAATACAATTAGGAAGTGGCAATTGATCGAGTTGACAGGTCGGATAAAGACATAAATTTTTTTTCTAATTTTAATATTATTACTTTAAAAAGTAATTGTAGATACATTTGAAATTTGAAATTTAAAATTTTCTACTTTCTTGTCATTTTAAATTTTAATGGATTAAATTTCGAAAAAATGTATATTATCATACAAATAAAAAGGAAAAAAGGAAAAAAGAAAGAAATGGAATAAGGCAATCTAAATCGAGCCTTCAAAACTTATATCTAGGTGAAAGTGCAGAGTGTGGACGTTGATATCCAAAATGAGAAATTGAGTTATGCATAGGCTTTCGTTCAATATAATATTTAGGTTTAAATTTTGCCATGTTTACTATTTTAACATTTAACTTTATTTAATTACTTTTATATTTATATAATTAATAACTTAACAAAATTACAAAATAAAAAATAGCTAATAAAAATATTTATTAAATTATTTTAAGTATATAGACAAATTTGCGAATTTATAGGTATACTTTAAAATTAACTCATTTTTCTTTTTGAATTCACGAATTTGACCCGATTTCAATCAACACTTACAAAAGATTTACTCAAACTTATTAATTTTATATTAAGTTTGAGTTGTGTTAAAAATTGACACTCCTAAATACAATTATATTAGTAGCAATTATTTTTTTTATTTGAATTTAGTTAGTGATAAAAATTTTAAAATATTTAGTTTAAATTTAATAATTCTTAACATAAAAGCTATTGGAAAAGTAATTTAAAAATGGAAGTATAATGCTCAAAGATACTATCAAAACAATAATTCAAAATTTATGTTGAATTAAGATAAACAAGAGATAGACCAATACAAATCATCTTATTCAGCAAGTTTCATTTATCTAACGTCGACACAAACACTAGTTTGAGTTTTAGACAACACGAGTCATGATCAAGCAATCCACCAATCCAAATTTGATTGAATTGGGTTTTAATATAAATCCGAACAGATTTCTATTTGGTCTAACTAAATATTAGGTTCTAAGATTTTGGGTTCCACCCATAAATTTTAATTGTGATCTTTGAAAATTTACACAAATATCCTCTAATAATTTTTCAGAATACATTATTTGGATATAAATAAGTATTTTCCATGCTTAGAGCCAAACGGTCTGAACTTGGAATACTAATGAGTTAATTTTGTCCCCTTTCGTTCAATCAATTTTTGCATTGTTCATAACACGAACGAATACGAAACATCATTGTGCGAAGTTTCCCATACTGGGATATGTTCTCTTGTCCAACTCAACTGACCTACCCTTCAAAAACTCCACTTTATTCTCAAGCTAAAATTTTACCTTGATAATACAAACCAACAAACAGAAGAATCGTGAGGACAGACACACAGGGAGTCCTGTTGGCACCAGCTGATATTGACCTGCAAGAAGCAACAAGACACTGAGAAATGTCTTCTTTAACAAGTGGAACTGTTAGAGCAAGCTATGTCATGTGTACGTATAGACCAAGTGAAATGCAAGTTAACAGGGTGGGAGCTTCTGTAGTTTTTCAGATAAATCTTTAGACCTAACAGTTTGTTTTTCATTTAGTCCATGTTCCCTAGATGGTCATGAAGGCAAACCATAATCAGAACAGGTTATCATATGATATGGATATGACAGCATGCAGTTGAGTTGCAGCATATCATATGGATATGGTTATCCGTACTGCAGATGGTTCATGTGTGTTTCAAGAAGAGAGGGCACTATTGCTTCACCTTGCTGCCATTGCTTTGGTTGTAAGTCCAAATCCAAAAGGGAAAAGTGGATCATAATGTGAATCGCCAACATTCATTGGGAGCTGATCTACAGTCTTGAACCAAGTCCTTGAAAGTTTTCCGGTAAAACCATAGTTTCCAAAGAGCAGATCAGCCACCCCGAGACCTTCAGTGCCGGGTAACCAGGCTGCTACAAGAGCATCAATTCCCAACATATATGGTTCAATCACAATTGGTCGACCAGAAATGATGACAACGACGCATTCGACAGCCCCACAGACATTGTTTATGACATCAGGTCCTGGATCGGCCATTGTGAGAGTTTCACTGTCCCCTGCACTCTCTGTATAGGGGTACTCCCCAACAACGACAATGGCATAATTGAAGTGATTGGATTTGACATATTCACTATCGGGGTTCTCAAGGAATACAACTTCTGTGTCCTTGTCAACTGTTGAGTTAACAGCACCAAGAATGGTTGTTCCTGTAATGAAACAACCCATACACAAAATAATGTCTACAGAGAGCACTTCAAGTGTACAAAAAGGACTTTAGACGCTGCAAAAGGATCAGAAACCACTGCATGGAATAATCAGAGCAAAACTATAGATCATGTGGGATGATCATAGCATCAGAATACAACTGGAAAATGTGCTAAGACTAATTTATCCGCATGCTTTGCAGTGTGATGTTATTGGCCACAAGGACTTTGGCCTTCATTTACTGAGACAGTTTTTCCACAAATGAAGTAACCCAATCACAATTTGACCGAAGGACCATATTTGGCTTAGTTAAATATAAAAGACTCTCAAAGGCCATGCCTGGGCTGTCCTTAATTTTAGTTATCAGAGGCATATTGACTACATTTGATTTGAATCAGACAAATCATTTTATTAGATGTTTTATAAGCTACTATTTATTCGACGTTGCAGTCACTTATATGCTGATAAACTTAACAAGCGCATCAGTTCTGAGGAACCGAATACAAGAATGCAATGAAAATACATCCTACCTCTTGTCCCATTATTGCCAATGAAGCCTTGCCAAGTTATTGTCCATCCACCACACTGACAACCAAGGTTGTCAGCATGAGTACCAGCAACTAGAATTTTTGATGCTTTTTTGGGCAACGGGAGCAATGGATTACTTGCATTTTTCCCATTTTTTAGCAGAACAAGTGATTTTCTTACGGCTTCCCTAGCTAAATTTCTGTGCGCCTGTCAACATTCCAAGACCTCAAATCCGTTTCATGTACAAGATTGTCAGGTTAAACAGGACATAGTCAATATTTTTTGCAGGCAATCAGGTGATGACAAAGTACTAACAGAATACGCCTAATGATAGTTGGAAATGACTAGGTTTGGATAAAGGAAATTGTTGACCTACCTGGCTTCCAACCTCATTGACCAGACTAAGATCAGCGAGAGGATTTTCAAACAGACCCAAGTTGAACTTGATGAGCAGAATTCTCCCAACAGCATCATCAATACGATCCATTGGAATAGAGTTGTTTTTGACCAGGAAAGTGAGGTCATTAATGAATTCAGTGAAGTTGAATGGTAACATGATCTGTTATAATCCAAAAAGGATTCCATCTAAGGTAAGATAGAACTTAATGGCAGCAGTCAAACCAAACCAACTATAAAGGAGTTTGTACAGGTTTCTCTGCAAAAGAAAGAAGCAATACCATGTCAATTCCAGCCAGAACGCTAGCTTGAACAGAGTAAGTATAATTGGAATGTGCGGGAGAGGTGATCCTGTCAATTCCTTGCCAGTCTGAAATAACGAAACCCTGATGGTTCATCACACTGATTAGAAGTCATACGAAAAATTGTTAAAGTCGGCAATATTTTCAAGTAGATTCAGCATAAAGATAACAGATATGGGAGAGGAAACAAGATAAAAGGAGCGTTGTCCAAATTGCAAACTAAAGCAAAATGCACTATCTTTTATTGTTGCATAAAAGTATTTACTATCATATGTAACGACAAAGTATGATAGAAATTTGTATCAAATAACAACTAAACCAATAATATAGACTTTTCCTAGCCATACCTTGAACTTAAGCACACCCTTTAGAAATCCAGCAATCAATTCATGGTTTGCGTGCATCTTTTTACCATTCCAGCTGGAATAAGATACCATGACTGTGGAGACTCCCTTAATGATAGAGTCATAGTAGGCCGGCATGTGAATGCTTAGCAATCCATGCATGTCAGTCACTGTGTTGTCTTCGTTGATGCCCTTTGTTGTCCCACCATCACCAACAAAGTGTTTCGCACAAGCAACTACCTTGTTCCTGAGAGAAAAGGGTAAAGCTGTTACCAGCAACTAAGCACAACTTGTATTCAGAAGAAGTCCAGCAAGTTACTGACAAGTTGGTATCAGACTATATCCCACATTAAGATATAATTTAGAAATGATGGGTAGACAATACTGTCTGGAAACAACTCGACAATTGGAGAAAAATCAATTAAGAAAGAATATTTCTCTTGTAAAATTTTCTGACTTCTTTAATTTGAACAATTGTGCAGCTTTATTGTTGTTACAATTAACTAATTTTATGGCCATCATGTATAAAACCCTACTAGTAAACAATAATAACTAGAGTGATCTAACTTTCAAAGTCATTTTGTTTAGCTCATGTTCTTATTTTTAACTAAAAGATAAATGGCCAACTACAAGCTCAAAATATAAAGCACAATCTCTAAATTAGACAGCACATATATGGATATGCTCCATACATACTTCCCAGCAACATAAGGGACACCTTTCCGCGAACCATTTGGAATTTCACCTTGTAACCCAAGTATAATGTCAGTCATCTCCTGAACTACCTTGGGATCCTCACTGTAACTTTCATAGCATCTTCCCCACCTAGGATCTCTGCAGACCTATATGCAACTTAACAAACTATTATATCACATTCTCAAACTAAAATGCAAACAGATCAAGTGTTAAGCAGATAATATCTACAACAAAGTCAAATTTTGAATTGTAAATTTGTAACAAGGGGGGTGAGGAGTAGTATCCTGTATTGGCTTACTGCAATGCAAGGAGCAAATGCATAGGGAATTCCGGTAGCTCTGACTTCGATAGCAGTAGCATCACCAATCCTTCGCAAAAGTCCAGGGTCTCTGTACATGATAGTATAGTGTTTGGCATTGTTAACAATTCCAAAATTACTTAACCATACAAATACAACTTTTGGGCAACATGATACAACACAACCATGATGTAAAACATGCAGTTCCTTGAAAAGCGGTTGTTTTCTTAGTTAATATTTTAGTGTTCAGAAATATGAATGAGGTATCTGAAGAAGCTTTGGGGAGTTTGCCATAGTGTTGGAAGATGGTAGTTTAAAACTTGTATTGTTTAAAATGGAGAATCTGTAACAGTATCGAGTATGGCATGCACTCTCACCCACATCAACCAACAAAGTGAAATTGCATCTTCTAAAAGAAAATCATGGTATCAAACATGCACCCTCGTGAAAATTACATACCAGAGCATGAGTTTGACACTCCACCACATATAAAGATTTCTATTTATGATACATTATTCAAATAAAGAAAAAGGCATATACCTGGTAGCACCAAGTCCAATGTTGTGTGGAAATATGGTAGCATTGTAGACATTATTGTTTCCATGAACAGCATCAATTCCATAGATCATAGGAATCCCTAGACGTGTTGATAATGATCCTTTCTGGAAGTCATTCACCATGTTAACCCAATCAGAAGCAGTAGCTTGTGGATGTGGTGTACTTCCTCCACCACTTAATAGGCTCCCTGCATCATGAAAATAAGATTTCTTTGACATAGGTGTATTCAATAATATGATAATCAACTTGCTCTTAACAAGCACTGTTGGAAGATGACTGTTTGCTGTATTTTTTGACTTCTAACAATGACATGAGGTTTTTTTAGTGATCAATTATTAGGCATTGCATTTTTCAAAGTGTATTAATTTGTCAATGCTACCACAGGAATAAGAACTCCACGTAGGCTTTTTTTAAGTTTCTTGGGTGTATATGTAATAAATTCAAAAGGTGGCAATTGGATACTGAATATAGGAGAGGGAATACAAAGTGGTTATTGATGCTTATAAATCAGAAGAGGTCAAGGTGGATAAACAAAATAATAAAAGAACAGAGAAATATATTTAAAGCTCCCCTACAACATGAAAATTAGTTATTTGGACCAAAAGAAAATCACCACATATCTAAAATTCTATAAAGGTAAAAACAAGTGTTAGTCAAACTGAATTATAAGTAAAACATAAAAAAATCCTCAACAGATATGCCTTCTTAAAGTATTGGGTTTATTAAATCCAAGTAATGCCAAACTTCAAAAAAAACAGTGCATAGAAGGACCACCACCATCACTTGTGTTATAAAAACTGCTTTTTGCTGAAGGCGTAGCATTTATTACCAAAAAGCATGCAATGCTATCATGACATTTGTTATCAGGTACCAGTTTCAAAAGCATAAAACCTCTAAAGTGCACCAAGGAATGCCCCATACTATGCCTCATGAAATGTAAGCTTGAGCATTATCTGCAAGGATGAAAACCCCTGCAGCCTTATTATTTCAAAATGCTAACCGCAGATTCATAAATACATATTTTATTTGCATTTTCAATACCATAATCAAGTTCTTAATATTTGATATTGTCTACTCATTAACTACAACAAGAAATTATACTTCCCTAAAACAAGTATTTTCATTTGAGCCAGAAGACTTCTATTGGTACATCCTCTTATCCAAATTAAGGTTTTCAGAAGACTGAACAATCCTTACGTCTTCAATGACCTGGGAATCCAAATTTACAGCTTTCTAGTCATGCAGAAGACCCTGTCACAATCCCAGTTTGGAATCCGATGAAATTAACAGTGTCTTTGTAATCCAAGAATATACAGTTGAAAACGAACAAAGGCCACACTTTGAAGCAAAATGTCAAGACATCAACTCTGCCAGAAAGACATGCTTCCGACGTCTCAACTACTTGGAACTGGATGCACCATCAAGAGCAGAAAGTAAAAGAGAAAACAGGAGGAATCTTTTTCACCATATCTTAAGCAAATAAAAGTGCAAGAACGATTACATAAATCACACGCTTAGGCGCAGCCGACAATCAAAATATCCCTGTAAACAACACAAGCAAATTCCACAAAAAAAAAAAAAATGCGTCGATTTAAACCAAGAAATTTAAGCACACTTGCAGAACCAAATTACAGTTATTTTTTTACCAATGTAGTAATCCTTCACGATATCAGGAGTGGCAGCAATCCTGTCAATCTGAACCATCTGACCGATCTTTTCCTCCAAAGTCATTCGACCTAAAAGATCTTTCACTCTAGCACCAACTGGCTGCTTTGGGTCCTTGTACTTCATGTACTCGTCCTTCCTCCCCACCGCTCCCCTGCAGCCCCACAGCACCACCATGACCCACAACCACAGGATCCCAATCCTTCCAACCCGCTTCATATTTACCTGGAGCCTGGCGCCAGTGCAGTAATGGAGAATGTGGGCAGACGCTAGTGGAGAGTGGAGATTCTGTGGGAACGTGGTTGGGCAGTCCTCAGTTTACACGAGCCTGTGCATTTTTTAGAAAGACAACGCTTCCGTGCACACAAATTATTCTTTCAACGTCATCAAATAATGGGTCTAAGATAATTATTTTTGAATATAATATTAATTGACTAAAATACTTTGCTTGGAATAATTCAAATCTTGTCTTTCTTCTTTGTTTAAGAAAGTGCTTTTTTCTGTTTACTCCTTTCCCCACTCTCTGCCCTTTTCTCTATTAGTGTTTTCATTTTATTTTGTCTAATTCTAATCTTTTCTCTCTTGGTCAACTTTTTAAATATTCTCTTTTTTATTATATGTTCTAATTTTTTCTTCCTTATTTTGAAATTTTAATATGTTTTTTGCTTTTTCAAATAATTCATTTTTCATTATATTATATTTGATAATATATATAATCGGTAAATCATTTGAGACACTTATTGACATTGCATGACATTTCATCAGTTAAAAATCAAATGAATAAAACATTATCTTATTTGCCTCTTACAAATTAATATGATGTCTCTTAATATGGGTGTTCTGTCTTGCGTTTTTCATCCACATACCAAAACGAAAACTCAAAGGGAAAAAGACGAAAAATAAACAACTTTCTGGTTGCAAAGTTGAAATAATAGAATCAACAAAATAATTTCATATTAATGTATCTGATATGTCAAAATTAACTAGTATATACTCAATACGTTTGCATAATTACATGCATAAATTAATTACATTTTGATGTACAAATCATCAACAAAATAAAAAGAGAAACATAAATCTAAAAAAGAAGGAACTCATGGTGACGGGGGAAGAAGAAGTCAATTTATTTGTTTCAAATTTTATGTACTTAACCACTAAGTTATGGCTACTTTATCCATACCATATTGTTAAGTATTTGGATACATTTTGAGTGCATTTTTAGTTAAACTATATAAATTCACACATTTATCTTTTTGTAAATTCTTTACTGTCTATATATCCATCCTCTCTTTTTAAGCTATCATTATTTGTGTTTTCTTTCTAATTTTTTCACTTTCAATTTCAGTCTTTTTTTTATTTTCTTATTGTAAATAATTTTATTTCAATTGTTAATAACTTTATAATTTATAAATAATTTTCTTACACTCTCAATGTGCCAATTTTACTCATTTAAGAATTATACCACTTACCTGATCTGGAGAATCAAATCCCAAATGAAGAAAAAATGTACCAAAAGCCACGGCTGGGGAAGCAAGATTAAATTCAACAGGAAAAACCATTTAAATTGTTACCCAATCTTTCTTCTTCTTCTTCTTTTCCTCAGGAAATCATTTCCAGTGCCGTTCAGCCATCCCTTGGAAAGCGTAAGGGGCAAACAAAGAACTTACAAAGTTTTTATCTCCACAACAAGAGATGCCTCTCACATACCTTATGGACAAATGAAACACAATCTGCCAAGCAATCAACTTGGGATACACCCCATTCAGAAGATAAAAACGCACTCAATCCCATTCTTCTCGTATATATATGCTAATAACACATACACTTGGATTGAATCAGGTCATTGCCAATTACTCACAATCATTCGACAGAATAAACAAACAAGTATAAAGGAAAAGCAGCGGCGGCAGAATGGCAACGAGGCCGAGACGTGGTGGCGCTGCCACGCCTTCGAGACGCACCCCCCGTCTGGTGTATGAAGATTTTAAGCCCACGTCAAAGTGGCTACAAGACGATGAAAACCATAATCTCTTCATTGATCTTCCTGGTACGTACATCTTCTGTTGCTTTCGTTTGCTCTCTCAGCATGCAGAAAATCTCTCTTTTTTACTTTTCCCAACGGAAATTTGAATTCCTAAAAGCCACACAATTATGCAATGCGAGTCTCCCTACTGTTGTGGGCCATACTAAAAATACAGAACCACTGATTCTATAATTTTTTTGCCCTTTATTGTTAGAACTTTATATCTAATCAACATTGACCCACAAAACAGGAATTTAGGGATCATGATGCTATTGACTAGTGCTCCATGACTCCTTTTTCTTTCTCTCATTTCTATGCTTTCACCCAGAGTGATGCCTATCAAGTTTTACTTTGCTAAAAAGAAGACAACGAATGATCAGAGAATGGCGGTATTGGTCTTACTTATGCACTAAACTGCATTATCTGCCAGGTTTCACGGAAAAGCAACTCAAGGTCACGACTGAAGGCAGGAATATCATCAGCGTTCGTGGGGAACGCCTGATAGCGCGCAACAAATGGAGCCGCTTCCGGGAGGATTTTCAGGTTCCTGCAAATGGTGAAATGAAGTCAGTTCGAGCTAAGCTCCAAGGAGGAACCCTCATCATTACAGTCCCAAAAGAAAAGGTCGACAAGCCTCAGGAGCCTGTGATAGCAAAAACCCCTGTCCCTGAAATTTCAAAGCAACCAACTCCTCAAGAGGGGCAAGACAAAGCTCCTCCAGCAGTTGGAGCAAGCCAACCGACAGATGGTGAAAGAGTAGAACCTCAAAAGGCATCAGATGATGCCATGCAATGGGGTCAGGCTGAACTTCCAAGACATGGAAGGAGCAGTGTACCATCGGGGTATGCTGGGAAAGTACCTCCACCGGATCTGGAAAGCAGCGAGTCAAAAGAGAAGCATGTTACAGAGATGACGGTGGACAAGGAAGAGGCCTCAAAGAGAAGTAAAGAATTACCAGAGGATGAAACTGCCAAGAAGATAAAACCGAAGACAGGTGATGGAGCCGCTGCCACCTCCGAAGCAAAGGAAACTGATAAAGAATCAAGAGGAAAACAAGATATCCACTCAAATGGCGTTCTAACAATGGGGAAAAATAAGAAAGCAGTGAAAGGGATTACTGAGCTAGATGAAGAAAGACAATCGCTGGTGAATATGGGCGTCGCAGTGCTCGTTATCATGGCACTTAGTGCTTATGTCACCTACCAGTTTGCATCAGGAAAAGATAAAAGCTAGGTCCCCCAAGAAGATAGCCACAAATGTATATTCACTATATATAAATCCACAGCTCAAATAAACAATACAATTTAAAAGTTCATTGCTGTTCGCATTGTCACTTGTGCAACAAAGCACATCCCAAAACTAGAAACTGCAAGTCATTATGAAAACATCAAGACATGCCATAATATAGATAATTTACCTATCTCAAAATCCAACCAAAATCCATAACCTGAAACAGAGCATTACCGAAGAAACAACTCATGCAATAGAAAGGTCCATGCTGCTTGACATACAAGCGACTCAAGACTGGAAAATGAATGCACAAATGCTCAGATATAGAGAATTCTTGTCGATAACCCTATTTGATATATAAGCATTCCGTCCATCAACAAAGGAATACTCCAAATGCATGGAAGTCTGTTCCTCAGAAATAGAATGAAGTAAAAAAATAAATGTGCAAATAAAACTGGCAACTAAATTAATGACACATGGCCAGATATAAAATGAAAAAGTAAAGGGAAATATTTTTCTCATTATGGACATCTAGAACTGCAAAGATATATCCCTAAATTTAGGGAAAAAAAACTGATTTTATACTACAATCCATCCATAGTCCAGGTAATGCATGGTTAAAAATGTTTTTCCAATGACTATTTCAGATAATGCCCTCTTGGAATTTTTCTCCAGCTTGGATGGACTGAAATGTTATAACCAAGGTGTTCTCATTTCAAATTCCACCAAGCCAAGGAGCTATATTCATGTTTTCGTCTAAATAATCTGTTGGTGGTATCAGCATCCATTTACAGAACCATTGATGAACCAAATGAAATCAACAAAAGTGCTTGCAGCAACCACTGCTCTGTCATCAATTAACAGTTCCATCCAGCACTGTTTTTTGGTGGAGCACCTCATGATCCGTTTTCCTGTTGACATTAGAGAATCTCATCAAGAAATGCATACTGTAAGAAAATAAAAGACCAAGAAGCAGGAAAAAATTGTTCTCTCATTAGTGGAATGAATTTCAACTGGCCCGTCCACAACATTACCAAGGACCAGAATAGGATTGTGAAATCCTGAAACCTCAAGACTAAAATGTTTAGCTTCATTGTGACTAAAATATCCCCCTAGTCCCCCCAAGAGAAGAAATAGAAAGAAGCATGGAACAAATGCTTTCCATCTCCAGAAAAGTTCCATTTCATATTTATTTCCTCGCTATTTTTATCCATTAATCTGCATTTAAGTATTAAAAATTAAAAAAAGGCCTCGTCATTTCAACTGTTAAGCAATTTCAACTGGAAGAAGAACTTTCCATCTTATCCAAGGCACTGCTATGTCCATCGTGAAAGGCAACAATGCCAAGTTCACAATGCAACTCAAGATAAAATTACTTGCAACTAAATTAAGATTTCATTTATGAGAGCAGCCATATCTTTAGTTCGTAGTAAATATTTTATGTTTTTCATCTTTGATGGTGACTTCTTAACATTTTCTGCTTGAGAGTACAACACCTTCTCTGAAGACTTCCTTCTCCTTTTCAAACGCATTCCTCCCATGTCTTCTGCAGCAAGGTTGCAATTGTTACAGTATAGTAGAAACCAAAAGACAGATGCTTGCACATGATGCAAAAAATGTATCACATAAATATTGCACAGGATGAAGTAACTTTGTTAGACTCTGTGATGAAGTGAAATAGAAAAATGCAGTCTTAGATAACTGCTTCTCTAAGCTTAAATTTCATATTCCAAAGTCATTTATATATATGCTTCCCTGATCTTTTTGTCAGTGATGTCACCATTGCCAGTTACAACAGATGGTCTCCAAATAAGAAGTTTAGAAAAACAAAACCATAACAAGAAGGCATGCAATCACATACTAAAAGATCAACTCGTAACAGCAACATGGATAAGATTTTCATAAAAAAACTTCTAATTTCCATACTGAAAATTTCGTTTGCTTCAAAATGATTTAAACAGAATTTATGTGATATAAACTACAAAAAATTAGCCATCAATCAACACTGGGAGTCCTCTACAACAGCAGGGGATTACTTGCACAGCAAACTTCATATGAGGCTTTTTCTACAAGGTTGTTCACATACCTTCAAGTGGACTGGATTCATGGTTTGATAGATGACCATTTTGTCCTGCCTCCTCCGAAAGAGGAGATTCAGACTGGCTTCCATCACCCAGCTGTGAATTATTTATATGCATGTCATCCTCCTGCTCAGGAACATTTGGACAAGGATCAGCAGGTAAGAAGCATAGTTCTTCCTGTGACATGTCTGAATCACTGAAAGCAGAATCTTTCTCAATTGTCAAAATATCAACTTCCTCATCTTCATTGTTATTTGAATCTTTCACCTGAAACAAGAAAACCATATCAGACAAAATAAAAGGGCAAAAGGAATGAAAACAAAGCATTTTCACATGTAATCCTACAACTCACTTTCTCTGTCTCCGGCATTAAATCAAATTCATCTTCTTGTTCCACATACTCCTCATTTTCCTCAAGCTCTTTAAAATCTGGGGCAAAAGCACTCCAATTCTCAGTATAATCCTTGGCCCAAATGTAAACCAAGCCAGTCAGGGAGACAGAAAGCACTATGGGGCGAACAGGATGCCATGCTAAATCTATTAATGCCTCTTTTGGACCCTCAAGGATTTTCACAAGGTGGCCAGCCATATCCCATATGTAGATCTTGTGCTCTCCTTTGCTAGCAGAACCTCCAACAACCCACTCACCATCACCACTAAAACATGGAGCTTTCCAGTGCACTTTCGTAATCGAATCCTGAAACTCACGAAACAGAGCTAAACTCTTTGTTCCAACAGCCTTTAACTTTTCAACCTCATCTTTATCAGCTTCCTCGTTGTTTAAATCAACCAGGGCTTTAAGCACATCTCTTAATGGCAAAAGGTTTTCATAGATTCTGATAGTCCTGTCATTTGAATTTGTAAGAAGATACTGGCCACTCCTGCTAAATACAATATTCTTGATTACAGCATTTCCAGGAATGGGAACAATGGCACGTATTTTGATGCTTTTATGATCTATAATTAGAATCTCCCCTTTGGAATTTCCAACATAAACCAAATCTCCATATTTGTTAAAGCATGCTGCTGTTGGTGTAAAAGGAGCAGATCCATCTGAAAATTTGTTACGTGATGAAGGGACAGCACCATTTCCAGTATCAGATAATAACACAGGAAGAATTGTTGTGCTCCCTGTATCCAAGTCAACAATCATGGGTGCAGATGACAGTGGACAAGCTAAGCAAATAGATGGAGTAGCAGACCCGGGGTGCAGACGAGCTTGCAATGGTGTTTGTTGCAGTGTTGATCGGGCTACTTTTTCTCCTTTAACAACATCCCAAAGAGTCAATGATTTATCGGCAGCAGACACAAGTATGCGGTGCCCATACTTTGACCAACAAACACTTGTTATGGCAGCAATACAGTCCTTGTCCCTGAGTTCTTTGGCAATGCCTCTAGTTTCAAAATCCCATATTACACAGCTTCCATCAGAGCACCCAGCTGGCAAACAAAATTAATGTATTAAACAGAAATCCTGATGATCACAGTGGTGGCATATGAGTATAAGCAAAGTTGATAAGATAAGACACATATCAGCATCCCGGTGCAAAATTTGCAATGCATTCTACTTAATCCGTATTAGTGCTAAAGTTAGTGCACAAAGGACAAACTAGAACCAGGATGGTCAAAAGAACTGCAGGACTTTTACCTAAAAGAAGTTCTAAGTCGTAGCATTATCGTGGAGGTACTATCAACACTAGAGCACCAAAATGAAGTTTCTTAGAAAATATTAATATTCGGCTTTATGTTACGTATATTATATTACCTAGTATAGGTCAAAAATATTTTGGTTATGGTTGTTTACATTTTAGGGTTTGTCTTGTTAGGTGCATTTTCTCGAGAATTATGAAAAAGGAAGAGAAAGTTAAAAAAAAAGTTTAAGAAGTATAATGATTAAATTTGTGTTTGGTGGTAGGAAAAAATAAAAACAAACATAGCCTTTGCTTCATAGTTTATAAGGTTAGTTATACGTAAAACATATATTTATTTCTGGAAATTATTGTAATTGTTTCCAAACCTCACAATATAAAGGTGGGATTTCCATCAATAAATCACAAATTAATTCTTTCAATTCTCGTAACATGGCATGCGGTCAAAGAATTTCAAATCTGCAAATCCTAATCAGGATTGTGAATTTGGATTAGGCTGGGTGTTTTGTTGGGCTATTATTATTGTTGTTGGGCTAACACCCTAGTTGGATCTCATTTTCATGGGCTGCTTCTTTTGATTTGATTTGAGGATTTGATGATTTATTTGATGACCCCGATACCATTTGAGCATCAAAAAGTCGACCTTATTTCAATAGTCTAAGTACATGAGAATCTTTGAACAATACATCCTTAATCACTTTAATGCGTGCTTGCCCATCATGAAAGAGGATCGCCACACCCATTGCGAACTATCAAGCCCACTGCTAGTGAAAGAGAGCTGTCGCACCCATTGATCATGAAAAAGAGCTATAGTGTCCATCATGAGTGAAAGATAGAATTGCAACCACATTTCAACATTCCAGCTTTGGACTAGAATCAAGGAAGATAATTAGTCTATCTACTTAGACAAAATGTGCAAGTTGAATGCTTCAATCAAATATGCCCCGTTCAACTTGATAGGTAGTGTTGAAGGACATCTAAAAATACTTAGTATAATATTACATATCTTATGTTATCTAATATAGATTTGTAAATATTCTACTTCTTAGTTTATAGGATTAGTTTTATGTTAAGTAATATCTTTATTTATGGTGCTTACTATAATGATCTCCTAACCTCACACTATAAATTGACATGAGATTTTCTTGGATAAAGCGCACGTTAATTGTTTCAATACATTGATTGACCTAATCTAGTGTGCTATATCATTTAAGAAAGAGAAAATTGTACATACATGACATAATTTGCTAAAGAGCTCAAAAAGGAGTCGCTTTTTGAATCCAAAAATGAAAAAATAGTCATATCACGATTTCGCACTATTTTTGCAATGGCATGTTACAACATGATATTCATGATATATTAATGTTTTTAAGAAAGCAAGTTATAGATATAATGAACAAGCTCAAATTTTGCATAAAACTGTGAGTGATTATTGAAAAGGCATACAATCATGCAGACGCACTTCTGGACAGCTTTTATGTTAAACTACAAGTCACAAACAGATCGAAAGTTGAAGACTTGTGAGCACGCTCTTCTCCCTCAGGTGCACTTGGGTTAATACGTGCAATTATAAGTTCAAAACACCAAAAATACCAGAAAAAAGGTACGGACAACACGTGACCGATGGGTAAAAACACAAAATTATACCAGCCAGAAGGGTTCCACGGCGATTGAAGGCTACACATTTCATTACTCCATGCTCCAAGTACTCCTCTATTACTTCTGGAAAATCCCCCTGCAGTGGATCTACACAAAAGCCAAACACAGCCCTCAAAAAGTAAATTCCACGGAGTAATAAAAAGTAGAAACATTTACAGCCAAAAGAAGAGGAGGAGCTATATAAAACACATAAAATGCATAATTAGTATAAACAACATTATATCACCGCCAAAAAACAAAAGAGAAACGCTGGGGAGAAAGAAAGGGGACTCACCAATAATAGGGGCGTTCATTGTGCACCGTGCGTTGAAATCGTTTCCAATTTTTTTAAAAAATACTTAATAAATAACAAATAAGTGAATTCTCAGGATTCCGCAAAACTTGGAGAGGAACCCATTAAAGAGAGAGATCAATATTCCTGAGTCCAAATAACGAAGGCCTTCGCAACAGTGACGGGTTTCTTCCGCAGGTTTAAATAATCAAAAGAAAGAATAGGGAGTCCTCATGAATGAACAGAGTTTGAATGTAAGGGATAGGGTTTCTGGGAAGCGGGAAAACGGTGAAGGGAAGAAGAAATTCGATGGGAATTTCGGGAATTCCGGGGTTGTTGAGCTGCCTTCCTGGAAACACAAACACACACGCTCCCGCAGAACGCCTCGAGTCGAGCGTACGCCCTGGGAGTGGGAGTGGGAGTGGGAGTGGCAACAACGAAGACAGAGTAGACAACTCTTTCTGGACCAAACTTAGCTCTCAATTGTTGTTCTTGGTTCATACATGTCCACTCAGGGCCCATAACTAATGACGTAGGTTGGGCCTGTTAAGATAGGCCCACTTTGTAAACTGATATACATTACAGGTTAAATAATCCAAGTACATATTCCTCAGCTCCATCACTGCCTAGACTGCTTATGAATTGGAGTGGTCAACTAATTTGCAATTCGTGCTGACATTTTTCATTGTGACATAGATGTCCTTCCCAAGACTGTAATTGAGTCGGACTCGAGTAACTATTCGTTTGAACTTGACCCGATGAAAATTTCATAAACCTAATTTCAAACTCGAAAAAAAATACAATCAAGCTCAAGCCGAGCTTAGTCAATTTACCAACACTGATAAAGAAACATGGGAATGAATTATAAGAGCAAGTTTAAAAAATTAGTCAGAAATAAAGATTAGAATTTGATAAAATTACATAAATGCCATCAAATCGAACAAACTTGATAGTCAACGAGTAAGACTTGGCCACATTCGAGCTAAACTTGTTTTTGCAAGTCGAGCAACAAGTCCACATCTCATCCATAAGCCTCGCGTAAAATATTATTTTTTTTATTTAAATTTCATTAAAATATTAACAGCACCTTCCGTAGATGCAAGTTAGATTAAAATATTATCCTTTTTCACCCTTTATTTTAACCGAACATCTACACACGTATTATCATATAAGTAATCGATAGGATTCATGATGGTATTAATTTCTTTCTGCTAACAAGGCTTCCTTCTTAAATAGAATTTTATTTTTACTAAAACTCCCCTTCATAATCTTAGGATTCATGATTGTATTAATGTATTTTCAAAGTAAGAAGTAAACAAATCTGTAGGCCCATGAGACGCCACGTCATCGATTCCACTTGAATGGCTGCCTGTATTATGCATCCATCACTTACAAACTAAAAACATTAGCTAGAATGAGATTCAAGCCAATAAACCAGTGCACAAGGACGCTTGCAGAAAGAAGCAATTAATAGGTAGCTTATTTCAACAGAGTTCATAGTTTGGCCTTCAAAACAATCCCCAGTTTAAAGAGATCATCGCGAACTCGACCAATTCAAACAATTCACAGCATGATATCTACTTTTCTTGCTGCAAAAAAAATATGTTAGTTCCTGGAAACAACCTTCGCCGGTTGTCCATGTAAAAAATGAAAAGGGCAAGAACAAGATCCAAACAATAATTTCTAAAAGATTAAAGAACTAATTCGGATGATGGAAAAGTGAGATGCTTGTTTTATTGGTACAAAATCTAAACAGGTTACAAAATTGAGAAGCAGATATCCTGCTGAGAAGACAGAAACAGACGGCTAAACTTTGATTCGTCCACAAAGACGCCAGTATGCTCCTTGGTGGAAAAGAGATTTTTCAAAGACCCATATATCACGTACAAGAACCTGGTGATAAAAATGGGAGTATCAAACATAATTTACAGAAAAAAATAAGAGCATAAATATTGGGGCACACGTGAACGCACACAGACACACACAAAAGAGACTACAGGAACTTGAGCTGTCAAGACATCAGGGAAGATAAGGCCTCTAGTTTAGTTCAGCATTGTCTGGCTGAAATAGTTGTACCTAAGCAAGATCTCACCATGACAATTTATTGGTTCTCCCTTAAAGGGCTTACATCCATCTCTTTTTAGGGATGCAAATGCTAAAAACAAATAGGCACAAGGAATGAGACCACTGGAAGACTTGTTACAATCTTACAGAAAGCAAGACTAATCATTCACCTCCTTCACTAGTCATTACACTCACCTTCAACCTTTCTTCGGATTGTAATGTTGTATACTAGGACTTAATACACCACATGGTATGGAGGATTGTTTGGGCTAATGTTTGACAGAGGAAACTGATTATTTGTCAAAGATATATTTCAGATTTCAGTAAAAGGTAGTGAATTCTGGAAAACAAAATTTCAGGGAAGGTTTTTAGTTGGATCCAGGAACAGACCTGTATCTGTTGCGTGCCATGTATTTTTACTGGAATGGTCCAGGTTTGTTTTCAGGCCAATCCTTATAGGATCAGTATTGGATACCTAGGGTTAAACATGGGCCCGCACATGTACAGGCCGATACTAGAAAAAAGCACGTCCTTGAATTTATCAGCCTTTATATCTATCAAACTAATTTTGAGAAGCAACTAGGCAAGAAAATCAATCAAGATTGCAGCACTACAACCTACCTCCTTCTCTTTGTCACCAGCAACAACAGCTCCACTTGAGTCATATGCCTCAAACTTCTGCAAGGACAATAAGAACAGGCATATAAAAGTCTTTAAGCAGCTATCAATGAAAAATAACTATACTAATCAACATCATGATTATTATCCGAGCCCAGGTAGACAGTTAGCCACCAACACCACCATTTAATCAACATGTACCTCGAGAAGATGAAGTTATGAATGCATGTCACGTAAATGTTGCAAAGTTACTGATAAGCATCAGACTTCAACATCTATTTTGAAAAGATAACATCATGGATGAAAATAACATTATGGACAGGTATCATACTTGTGTATTTATTAATAACAAGGGGTAAGGATGGATTTCCTATAAATAAGGTTACCCAAATCAGAGTTAGGCACCATAAATCTCCATCTTCTAGACCATAATATGAAAGAGGAAAATATGATGGATGAATTGTAAACCCGATTCTAGTATTGTCGCTCCCTAAGGTAAGAGATTCTTTTTAATACCATGTTCCAAGGTTGGATACTCAACTAATATAATTCAATAGGGATTTAAGGGGCCCTGTCTCCCTGCACTCCCTAAAACAAAATTCATTTATCAACAATTCATTTATGAATTCTAGTACATCAGTAAGCATTAAGTAAATAACCACTAAAACCATTTCTTATTCTTTTATTAATGCTATAGAAGTTCTGGAAACATATTTTCAAACCAATCCTTGTGTTTTCCAGATCCCATTGTAATTAACCACTGGCCCCCCTAATATCTTTAGCACATAGAAGAGACCCCTAGTCCTTTCTAAGAACACACCCTTCACAGTAATTGAACTTCTTGCCTTTAGCTTGAGAATGACACAACCTTTTGAAAAAGACAAGTATCAAGGCTAGTCAGCCATTTGTTATCGGGTTGCCTCGTCCTTAAGCTACAAACAAGAAGTTTAATCACCACCTAGGGGTTACTCTTATGAAGGATCAGGATAGACAGGATTAAAATAAACTAATACACCCTTTATGGTTTATAAAGTGAACAACTATCGTGATTGAGCTTCTTGTTAAAAGCTCGAGGATGAGGCAACCTCCAATAACAATTAAAAAAAATGACCAAATACTTCAAAATATAGGGTTATTTTTAATCTTAAGTATCCTAAGAAATGAGTGACCTCATCTTTTATGGGCTTGAAAATAGCCATGGACAACCGAATTTAGAAAAAGAGAAACAATTTGAGAATCTGTTATCAAAACTTGAGATGTTAATAAAAAATATGAGAATCTCAAGAATAATTGAAGTGCTGGAGATCATAAAAAGGGTTGTTGAGAAACGATCAACAGAAAACTTCTGCCCTCAGGATATGCAGCATGTGGATCATGTCACAAGCCCATCAATACAGACTTGAATTTGGTGAGTATTCAACCAATATGTAATGTTAAGAGGAATCTCATCCCTTTAGAAAGAGCTGTTAGAAAATAGCTTAAAGAATTCATTCGTGCTTCATTGATAAAAATCTAACTTCAATCTATAATATGGGGTTGGGTAATCATTACAATAGATTCCAAATACAAATTCAAAGTCAAGATAAATACTATCCTACAAAAGGGAAACAAATAGATTTTAATTATAATATAGGAAACACAATATTCTCAAACTTAAAATTTAGATAACAGACATATTAAAACATATGAGAAGATTATATTTTCTAACACTCCCACTCAAGTTGAAGATGATAGATCTTCTAAAAGTGATCAACTTGAACTTTTACGCATAGCAACTATTAAATGCTGATGAGTGATAACACCAGAAAAGTGACACAAATCAGGCACAACAGCAATGGGTCATGATTGCCACCAATCATCTTCCTCATTCCCAACTTTATAAGCCATGACACAAGACACAGTAGGTAAGGAGACAACAGCAACGGTAGTATGATGATGCAAAAATTTGTTGTAATCCTCATGGGGCAAGGTAACCATCCATGAAGTTGCAGCAGGCATTGAAGTAGTTTTCTCATCACTTAGGTACACCGTACACCGTACACCAACCTTATCCCAACATTTTTCCAAGGTATGGTTGGTTTTTCCACAATTATCACACTGTCTTCGACTCGTAGTCACATCAACTTGCCTACTGCTGCCTCCCCTGACTTGCAACCATAGAAAAACTGACAAACCTCAATTGCTAGAGCAGAATATTTTTACTGATAGTTGAGTGATTCTAAAAGCTCTTTATATGGGCGCATGTCTGTAGCTGATTCCAAAATGCCATATATCATCTCTAACTCCATAAAGCTTGGACTGTTCTGCTGGTTGAGGGTCTAATAACAAGAATAATCTGTTTTCTTTCTTTAGATAATGGAAAAGTTAACATACATCACTTGATGGAGAAGTAGATCCATGTGCATGGTTTAAGACATGAATAACTATGTATGAACTGAAGCAACAACGCCGCCGCCGCCCCCCCCCCCCCCAAGAAAAAAAATCATATTCTGTGGAGGAAAAAACCATCCTAGTGAGTTTATCTCTATGTTATTTTCCACCTAATCTAAGCATGATATACTACTTTATTTATTTTAAATAAAAAAATGCAGATACTAGAGCCCTTCTAGTACTTACAGTCTATGCCCTCTTTTTGTATGGTTGCTCCTCCTATTATTGTCCTTAGTTCCATCTTGTTCCTCTAACTACAAGTAATATCCTGCCCTACTGATCTCGCAAATTTTTGCACAGCTCCCAGGTTTCTAGGCTATCTCATCTCTCTTTGTAAATTTGTTAAGCTTCTGCTCTTTAATTCAATATTACATATGGCAATAACTACAAAGCACAGAAGAAAGATTCATGGAGAAATTTTTATTTGCAGTAAGCTAACAGATATCTTTTGAACCAGAAAATCCACCAGATATGGTAATGTACCACAATTTTATGCCTATGTTGACAAGATACTGTTATGTATAAGTATCATACTTTTGTGTCTATTTTGCCAGGAGAAGGTTATGAAAGCATCAGGTTACATGTCTATGTTGAGAAGATAAAAATATGATCATCACACTTTCAAGTTTAACTTAACAAGATAGAGTTTATGGATAAGCATCGAACTATTGTGTTTATCTGTTCTATGTGATCAAACAATTTGGTTCTGTGCCACAAAACATTATCTCATACACCACAGTAAGAGTGACATAAAACAAGACAGAGGACAAGCAAAACATCAAGCATATGTGAGGCTAATATCATATTTTCAAGAGTTGGCAAACAAAATGCACTGCAAGGAATTCCTCAAATCCAGATTTACCTGTTTACTAAGAAATTCAAGTGTAAGTTGTACAAACACTTTACTGAGGTCATTTCGATCTACACCAATCTGCAAAAGACAATGATTTCTGAATACTTCATGAATAGATGAATGTTCAGTTATTCCATAAATCCATCACATATTTCGGCACCATCACGAATAAATTCATGCATCTGAACAAAATATTAACCCAAAGGACAGGTTGGGATGAAAATGAACCTCAACTTAGGCACTTAGCCCAATAAACACAAATTTTCTAACATGATAAGATAATAGTTGAATGCATCACTAACCCTCACCACTCTCCTACCACCAAGTTCACTGACAATAAAAAAGAAGATGGCTCATTGGCATAATCCAGCCACAGATTTCCACCTCTAGAAAATAAAGTCCCCATCATCCACCACCCATCACCAAAAACAGAGGCTATGCTCATTTTCATATTATCCAAAACAATACACACACTTCAATCATTATCCATCTTAAATTTTATCTCTCATTTTTACACAAATTTCAACAAAAATACAACAAATTACACACTCCTTAAAATAAAAAATGATCATAGCCACAATTAAATAAAGTATTCCCAAATTAAAAGGTTGAAAGAAGTAGTAGAAGAAATTAAAATGCATACTTTCAGGGAAACATAATAATAAAAGAAAAAAAGGCAAAACAGAGAGGTATTGACTGTCAAGATGTGGATTAAAGAGCAAAACCATCAACCAGTGAGAACAATAATTGTTACTAGCTAATGGCGTAGTACAGCGCAAAGGCTTGTTAGAGGATTTTTAGAGCCATGGCATGCAGTGTACAGCCCAGCGCGTGCCTTATTGAAGCATAGGGCAACATTGCATAAAATGTGACACATATTTATATAGCTTTTAATTTTCTTACAAAAATATAATATAAATAAATTCTACATGTTAAATAATAATTGAAAATAATTTTCAACTTCTTGTCTTTAAAAGTAAAACAAATTACAAAGAATTAGTTAATATCCTGCTGTCAAATTTGTAGCCAATAAGAATTTTAGAATAGAAATTTTAGAATTTCAATAATAGAAACTTTATCAATATTCAACACCTCAATTTGTAACAATTTCAAAATCTAAGCATTGCTCAATCACTTAACTTGTAAATATATTAAACTCTCCATAATACTCAACTACAACACAAAAATTTTAAAATTTAATTCATATTCAGACTATTTAAGAAACAAAGAAGAAGAAAAGAAAGAATAGAAGCAGACCAAAGAAAAAAAGAATAAAGATAAAAAAAGTGAAATAGAAAGAACAAGAAGGAAAAGAAATAAAGAAAAAGAGAAGTAATAAAAACACATCCCTAAATTATTTAGAAGTTGTTGATAGAAATAGGAAATATGTTAGAAGAAATGCCAAACAATTTTAGGTTTGGTTTAAAGCAAATAATGAAACCCAACAAACCCTTGAAAATGCAGCAAAATTACATCACAGAAAGGAATCATTACTCTTTATGACTAGTATATGCTGCAAAAAAATGACATTTAACAAAACGTAAGTGTACTTTTACGGATTTTTTCTCCAATTCTTTGAAGAAAAAAGGTTTTGAGATAAAAAATTTCTAAAACGCCATCTTCAATGTGGGACGCTATATGTGCGCCATATGGAAGGCAGTCGCCATTTATTGCAAATGGTGTCATTGGCACGCACCATTTTTTTCCATTAACAACTATGAGATGAACCTTATCCTGAAATAACTCGCAAGAAACCAGCCTAAGGGTAAGCCATTAGCAAAAGCTTCTGAACAAGTGACACCATATAAATGCATAGAACTGCATTCCTATATTTACACAGAATAAAATTTAAAAATCTGCCTCTGAAATACATTATAGAAGAGAGCTACCTAGACAATGAAGCAAATTGTTTCTCTTATTTCATCTTATATAGATACTTGCCAGTCGAGCTCGCAGAGTACGTATTTTAACAAGTGGCATCAGCAGTTCCCAGTAAACATGACTCCAAACTGTCTCTCTTTGCTTGATTTCATTCTTGAGGGCCTGTTTTGAAGAGTTGATTAACAGAAGTGGTGGGTTAGTTTTAATCACAGGTGAAACCATTAAAGAAGTGCAAAGTATTTTGTGAAACAACTAGACCACGATTTATCAAAGATAAGTCCAATGGGACAGCAAGTAAACAGTGGGTGATAACTTACAGAATACATCCTCTCTGTGACATATTTTCTCAATGATCCTTTGTCTCCATTTGCCATTAGGGTATTTATCTGACAGAAATTGAGGGAACAAATAAGAAAAAGGAAGCAAGAAAATAGTACATATGTTGTGACTTTGATGTAGATTCAAAATGAATACAACAGACCTCTTTGTATAAATCAGCAGCTTCATTGTAGAACTTCTGTTTTGAGTACCCAGATCTTCTCAGTTTCGCAATTGCATAAGCACTTTTTAGCTGTAAATAAAAGTCATAGCATCAAAAATATAATAATTAAATGAACATTAGGTCTTTATCTGAAGAACATAGAGACAAGAATGAACCAAATATTGAGTGCTTCCTACACTCCAGCTTTGGAAATAAATCACACAAGAATAAGTAAATTCCCTTCAAATCAAGGTTCCGGACTTCTTTTTCCACACTTCCAGTACAAATAATGTTTTCAAAAACAAGATTTTTCTCATGGGTCCTTATGTTGGGAGTATGTAGGAAAAATTTGATAGCATTGATTGGACAAATCATTTTACGACATATTCACAAACTATTCTTGGAGAGTATATTCATACGAAATGCTGATTGTGCCATGCTCTCCAACAAAAATCCATCCCTTTCACCATGTCAGCCTGCTGCTTAGCCCTGCCACAGTTGATCCCGCAGCAGCTTTTTAAATAGGACTGACTATATTAGATAAATATTTCAGAAGAATATTGGATACTTTTGTTCAAGATGGTTTTCACAAAATATCATAAGGTTCAATGCATGTAGCAAAGTAGAACAGAAAAAAGTGTTATTTGTAGGAATTAAAAAAAAAAATTGTGTTTTATGGCAGTGTTTCCAGGATTGGCGATTTAATGACGGGAGCATGTTGTTATTGGGGCAATCCATATGATAAAGCATGAAAAGAAAAGGAGGCAAACACCTTGAAACATTCTCCAGAAACATGAAAGGAAAACTGAACATAAGCACCAATTAAATTTTCTAGACAATTGTGGACCACCAAAATGGATAAATTTTCTGAAAATGAATTTAAAAATGCAACCAAACCCCATCTAAATTTTCAGGTAGAAAAAAAAGTGTGAAATATTGTCAATGATAAACACAGAACATCATTTTTGTTTTGGGCTCTCATAATCAATTTCCTTTCAATCATCAGTCCAATCCATTAACCAAAATGAAGATGTGCATATCAAGTAGCTTTCAAATGTTATCTTAAAGAAGTGCATATGAAGTACCTCTAGAATAATATCTTCTTTTGTCCTTTTCCAACCAGATCTAGTAAACCATCTGGTACCAACATAATAAGTTAGCCAAGATTTCCAGATATTCAGCTGCGAAAGGAGAACTAATGTACATGTACACCAACCAGTCAATGCAAACAACCAATCATGAAACCGAAGAAGAAATACTATATGTGCATTTTATCCAGATGCAAGTCAAATTCCAGAACCATATGCAATATTTGAGCAGAACTGAATTTGCAACAGCTATATCTTCACAGATGTTAGCCTCATCCACCCCCAGGTACAGTTATATCCTTCCACTTAAGAAGCAATCCTTTATCCTTGAAAAGATTGCCCTCAGAGCATAGCACATCCAAAATTTTCTGCTCATCTTTGGGCATCAAAGGTTGGCAGATGAATCAAGATAAGTATAATGTCACGTGTCTGGCCAAAAGATAAGGATAATTTACTTGATTACATAATACAAATCCACCCTGGTGTGTTATGTACATATCCAAAGAATTCCGTCCAATACACGTGCAAAAGTCATCTATGAAGTGTCAAATCGTATATTAAGAAAAGTATTCTTCCATATTAAGAGAGTGCCAAAACCCTTATTCAAACACCTCTACTGGTTTCTCCTTTCCCTTAACAACATGAGTATTACTTTTCTTCAATAAGATTCAAAAAAGTTGTGAGGATGGCTCATTCTAGAACCTTTGATCTTCACAGCCAGTCAAATATAAAGAATTGCATTTCCAGAAGACCAGGAAATCAAAGGATCATAATAGCATTAAAGAAGGAAACAAGAAGCTCAGTAAAAGCAATTTTGTCATAATAGGTAACAAGACTAGAGGACAGAGGAGAAGTAGCTGACATGATATGATTGGAGAACAGTAACTTTGAAGAAGAGATGCACCAACAAGAAAAACAATCAATGGGGATACAAACATCCTAGGACATCTCCTTCAGCACAATGAGAGCTCCAATTAAAGGTAAGATATAAGTACTTTTGTTTATCACTTTTGGTGAGACATATAATTTATTGGAGATGGGGACACTCAATAATTTGACTTGAATCTTAGTCCACAAAGGTTCGGGCCTCTGGTCTTTTTAAAAGATTACTGGTTCAGCTTTGAACTGGATTTGTGATGAGCAAAGAAAAACAAAATCAGAATTTCTCTCTCCTCTTTTTTTTTTTTTTTTTGGAAATAATGCCTTTTTAATGAACAGAACACAAGCAGAAAATTTTCATCAGCCAACCACAAACACAGCAAGATTTGTCATTTAGGGTTAGATGGATTATTGTTCACAGCCAAATGAAGACTATTATTAAAAATAAAATAAAATCAAAGGGGATAGTTAAAAATGCCTTTTAGCTCAAAACAAGAGCAAACAAGAGCATACAAGTTATAAAACCCAAAATATTTCCGAACACAGTTTGCCTTTCAAGGCCTTTAAATAGGTCATGGGCTATTCTTTTATAAATAATGGTTGAAGAATATTAAATTGAAAGTTATACTGTTATTTGCCAGACTTAATTTTCCATTCACAGAATAAGTCACTTTTTAAGCCTATAAATACTTTGAAGGATTTTTACACACAAAGAATCAATAACTATGAACAATAGATATTTTCTGTGATTTTCCCAGCCATTGTTCAGCAACTAAATCCCTTACTTCTCTCATGTATGATCATAATTGAGACAACAAATACGAAGTTCATCGGTTAAAACATAGAGCTTGAGAACCTTGACAGATAGCACTGTTAGAAAATATTTTACAATATATTTGATATCTTAAAACTTTAATTACCAAGTATAGGCTTAGAAATATTTGGTTTCTTAATTTATAGGATTAGTTTTATGAAAAGTTATCTTCTAATCTTCTAATATTTATGTTCATCCCATACCATAAATTGAGACTCCTCTTTAGTAATGAAATATAAAACAATTCTTCCAATCTTCTCAATATAAATATTAATGCAACTGAAGCTAAGTGCGAAAGTTGTTACCTTCCCACCTCAACACACAACTATTTCCACTTCTTAGAACAAATACAAATACCTATTTGAAGAAAGCTTTGTTATTTTTACAATATGCTCAAGGAAGAAGAGGAAGAGGAAGCAAAAATGAAATAAGAAAAATCTGAAAGGGATGATCAACAAAAAAAACAACAGGCAAAGACACTGATCCCCTTAAGACTTGTCACTATTTTTGACATTCTTGAAAGTTTTGGGAGCCAACCAAAAAGTTAGATATCTAAAGCTCCTCTTAATTTCAGAATTCTTAGATGGCTCGGAATTTAAAATTTACATTTCATGTAATGTTTGCATTTTGAAACCTTGACTAACATAGCAAAGAAATTATCTACTCTATTCACCTAGCTCTAGGTTCAAATCCCGGGCAACCCACTGTCATGTCAAAATTCCTTGGATAGCAATCCATAAATTCAAATGGGTATAGAGTAGTTATTGGGCTGGTTGACACGAACATGTAAGTCAAGTTATACTGTTAATAACAAGCCTTCCATTTTCTCTTTCCATTTCCACCAATTCTAATTCAGGATCATGTACAAACTAAAAGAAGATGAGATAAAAAATGGCCTCAAGAAAGACAAGTTACATACAAAAGGCAGTGGAATTCTTTTCTATGCATAAAAAAGCTTATCGAAGATCAGTACTTTATGTTGGGTGGGCCTTGGATAAACTAAAAAATCAAATGATAAACCTCTTTCTCAGCTCAAACTTTTCAACTATGTGATCATACAACAGCCCAAAAGCAAAATTGGTTGTTAAACTATGTACAAGTAAGCAGATGCACTACAACGATTTACAAAAGCTTAAATTTTGAATTGAGGCACCAACAAGTCCATAGTGAAAATTATTTTTAAAAAAAACTTAAAAACTCAACTGTAGTATATGGCACGTTAATGATTAAACCCCACTTACAAATTCAATGCAAAAGCAAACTTGATTCACAACTTCTAATTTTTATTCAATCAAGTCATGGGTAGCTAGATATGCATAACCTTTTTTGACAGAAAGCATTTTCACAAGATAGGAACCCAGCTCACCTATACCAGAAAGAGATTGGTTCACGGGTTGAATATGGCTCATACACAAATCCAGGACTCATCATTGACACTTTAAGAGCCCCCTGCGTAAATGTAAGTTTAAGAATGTATCCATGCAGTGTAACACGCACTTCATCATAACATGGTCGATAGGCATTACAATGAACAAGTAACAGATGATTAGTCATTCATTCTAATACAGATCATAGGGAAGCAAATGGAAAATGTTCATCCGTAAACATTGCATCTTCAGCTTCCATATAACTAGTGGAAAGGAAACCTAAAATATGAAAGCCAGAATCATAGTGTTTGTTACATACTTAACCATAGGATATTATCTTTAAGATCTAATAATTGTATATTTAGAGTTTTAGCCATCTATTAAAAATTGCATCTTTTATATATCCTTTTATTTCTAGCTCACGTGTTACTAAATATACAAGTACAAACCAATTATATCTAAATCCACAGCAAAAACAAACAGCTCACACTTCCATGTCAAACTGAAAATTCAAGAAGATCATTTGAAATTCAAATACAACATTGCTTATACATTTAATCCAGCTAAAGCCATCAATATACTTTGAAAGTTTCTGAACCAAACAGTAGGCAAATTGGAATCCTAGATCATCACTTGAAGGTCAAGATGGCCATAAGAAGACAGAAGCCCTTTTCAAGGAAGATATGTCCTTGACATTGTAGGGCCTTGTCCTTATTTTGTTGTTTACTCATCAATTCTGTCTGTTAGGATATTGTAAGCATTTCATGATATGGAGCAAATCTGGTTCTTGAGTTTGAGATGAGATTTTAATTTAAAAAGAATGAAAAGAAATGAAAGAAGGGCAACACTTGCTGCACCTGGCACCTGGGTTTGATATAGTATGACCAGTCCTTGGGAATTCTATAACTAGATATAGTTCTAGCATACTTTCTTAGAAGAAGGAAGTTTAATCTTGAAGACCTTGATCTCACTCCCCAAACCACTCCCCTCCCCCCCAAATTCTTCCAGATACATGAAGGCACAGTTTGACAGTTGACTTGTCAAGCCATTCATAAACTCCAGCAGGAAAACTTACAATTTGCACAGACCAAGTACAGAGGCAGAGACATTAACTGAGAGCAAGTGCTCAACAATCATTTTGGTCTGTTCCAACTACTATGCCCTTTCATGATCTTGTATTTTCCAAGAGAGTGAGCCAATTCCCCACTGATCAAAATGCTAATTCCAGTAATTCCCCAAACCACAGAATGAAGCTACTGTGGTTCTTTCTGATTCTTTTCTTTGATTCTCAGATCAACTAGTCATCATATTCTACTCACCAGCATCACAAACAGAATACACCATATCAAGTATACCTAAATTACATATGAGGACTTACCACTACGGACAATAAATCTTAGGAGGTTCCATTACTACTGACTGATATGCTTGTTCCTGGGTACATTGTTATTAATCTTTGAACTTTGAAGGACCTCAGTCACGATACTATCTCATAAATAAGTTCATTGTCAAACTAATAAAGCAAAAGGTAGGAGTAATACTGTACCATTTGTCGGGCTTGAGCAGGGGGATTTGCTTGCGTGCTAAATAACCTGACATATTCAGTGTTTGGCGAATATGCCTCCTACAAAGCAACCCAAGCACATTAAATATAATAGAAAACAGCAATAAGAAAATAACAGAAACGTAAAAAGGACATGAAGGACAAAGATTCACTAGCTCTTCATAAAAAGATTAAAGCATTGGTGGTGAATGAAAATAGTAAACAAATCAATCCCCAAACTGCACTGCTAGCACCTAGGCCAGATGTAGTCATTAGTTTCAGTCCTCAAGCAATGCAAAGAGAAAATGTGTCCCTTATCTCTGTCAACAAAGGGCTATTCTACGGGTACAAGAGAATTAGGTAAAAGAAGGCATAAAACTAGAAGCAAGTGGTGATCTTTGTCAAGCATATACAAGAGGGTGGATCAAGATCACAATAATCCTAGCCAAGTTAGCTAATGAACAATTGGACACAGCATCAATAGGACAGAATTATGCAAGGCATTCGCTTAATCATTTGAATAAAGAAGTGGACAACTTTAAGAAGCTCTTTTTGAAACATGGGGGAAATTTTGACGACTAATGAGGATCATCTGCAGTACATAGAGTGAACAAAAGTCGCTCGAAAAAACAATACATTTCACATATGAGAATTTTAACGTAAAAGCCCTTTTCCAGCCGGGATATAAAGGATATCTATCATAAAAGAAGGAGGAAAGTTACCATTCAGAGAATCAAAAAATGACAAATATCTTGAGTAACTCTCCTTTGTAAAGTGCTCCATTGGATTATTACAGACGGCATACCCCAAAGGACAAGATTTAGAGACTAAGATTAACTGCAAAGTGACTAAACTTGGAGACCAAGCTCCAGTATGATATTGGCCAAATCATTTTGTACCTCTATAACAAAAACCATAGAACTTCTAATTAAATCATAACACAAGAAGAACACTTTACCAGTGTGAACCCACAAATGAATCATAAAATACCATGGATAGGTCCATTGGGATTAAAATGAAAGAAATATTACTATGTAATTTCGATTTTCAGTTTCTGGCATCAGCTGCACATTCTGTGAATGAAGTGGTATAAAGGAATCTAAAGGTTTCCATGCTTGAGTTTTTTGTAAATTGGATGCCGCAAGGAGGCCCAAGACCTCTCTAGCCCTTTTGGGAGAGAGAAGAAAAAAAAGGACTAAAGGAGGTATTCCTTTCCAATGTTTCCATGCTTGAATAAATACCTTGTTACAAACAAAATGCAGCCAAGGCTGCAAATCACTTATAGTCAGTTTTAATCATTTTCAGCAGGAGTCATAATTTAAAGATGGGTATTCAGAGGAAATTTTTTCTTGACCGATGGGTCACTTTGAGTCAAAAGAAGCCACCATGGATGGGGGACCCATGAGTTCCTTCAAGTCATACTAAGGGTTCCAAATAATCCTCAGCTGGCTTCTTTTGTCATTGTACCATGCCATTATATCTTTCTATGGACTCAAGAAGTATTTGAAGCTTTCAGATATGTTTTACTCAATAAGTTGCTGTACTTGGATTACTAGGTGATATCATAAGTTCAGTGAACAGGAAGTGAACGTTACTGAAGGAGATTGATGCAACCCTTACAGACCACATTTGTGGCTCAGTTCTACCAACATAATCTGCCATGTTTCCTCATCCCCTCTTTTGAGAAGCTAAAACTCAAAAGGCTTTTCATTTTAATTTTCGGGAAAGATAGACCGAAAATCAAAGGCTGGGAACATAGGTTTATGTCTTGCTGGTTCCATTATACTTCTTAAAACGTTGTGTTTATAAGACTATTTTCACTTCGCAAGCTCTCATATACCTTTTTCTTTAGCAGAACAGCTCAAGAGAATGATTAGTAAATTCCTCTGGACAAGATGGACAGAGAAAAAAAAAATAACACTAGAATCGTCATCAGCTGTTCTTTGAACCTAGTTTTATAGAGAATGCCATATTAGTCCCACGTTCTTTTAATTCATTTTGATAGGTGCAATTTTGGGAGATGTGAACAATTCCACACGTGCTGATTTAAAGTTGATGCTTTTAGCGTAGAATGGAAGATCATTAGCATGGTTAAAGCAAGCATGCGGTTACAGATATACTTTCAATGAAATTGAATTGCAAGGATGCTCCCATGTTCGCCTCTTTCCTGATGTTTTTCACACACGCACAGAGAGAGAGAGAGAGAGAGAGAGAGAGCTCCGACAGAAAAATGAACAATGCACGTCTATTTAGTCTTGATATCGGGCAAATTGACAGATAAAACGTACCAATTTCAGCAGCCAAGTAGAATGCTCCAAGTTTGGGACAATACACCGGCGGGAAGCCGTCAGATATGGCAAAACCCGGCGCCCAGCCTGGAAAGAAATAATATATAAACAAAAAACAAAGAATTGCAAGAAAAGAATAATGGAGCGACTGAGTTCAATACCTGTGCCAGAGCTTTCGCCATGAAAGAGGGGAAAGATTTTGCTAGGGTTTTTGGGAATTAGAGAGGGTTTTGATACACTCAGTATTATGGCGGCTCTATTCAATTATTCAAGTGCCGGGTTCAAGGGTGCACTGTATTATTTATTTATTTATTTATTTTTTGAAAAATACGGGTCTACTTTTTTTTTTATGAATAAATAAGGGTCGACTTAATTGATTAGATTGTGTTATTATTCTTCTAATAAACAATAATTTATTCCAATAACAAATTTAGACAATTTACAATTTACTTTTGAAATTTCTTTGATGAATTTATAAGTTATTTAAAATATTTTTAAATAGTTCAAAAACATTTGAATCATTTTAAAATGTTTGATAACATTTTCAGGGCAAATTTATGGAAAAAAAATTAAATTTCCTATAAATTTATGAAAAATTGTAAGAAGTATAATAGATATTTAAAAGTGTGTAATCAAATTAAAAGTTGTTTTATTCATTGATTGTTATTGTCTAGAAAGTTTCGATTTTATTTAAAAGTCAATTTAGCAATGCCTCGTCAAAGAGGGAAGAAAATATGTAAGCTAGGTTTGTTTTTAATTTTTTGTGTGCATTCATTAAGAATATTTGTTTTGAAAATTATATAAAAATATGAATGACAAGAAAATGAAAAAAAAAATGTAATAATTATAATATGTGTTAGAAAAGGTAAAAGTGAAAATAAACATAACCTAGTGATCAAATAATACTAAATAAATTTTAAAACTAAAAAATTACACATAGTGATATCACCTAATTTTCAATTGCATTATCATAATCAAATTTATCGTATAATCATGTTATCAACTTTTAGACATAAAACTCCAATATTTTATCCACTTCCCTCAATCGATAAAAGGCAAAGTTAATTAATCGTCTAGCTTTAAAATTCAGTGGAAATGCCCGTGCTAGAATTGTTCGTAAAAGTCGGCTGTAGTAGCAATAAAGAAGGTCACAGATGCGAGAACTAGAGCTGCGCGAGCAAAAACATGTTGCAAAGCACATTGCACAATGAAGCAAGATACCCCACGATTAGATTTGCAATAGTAAAAGACGACTACATGCTCGCGAGGATAAGGTTTGCAGTGGTAGAGTGCTGACTTTACCAAAGATAAGGCAATTACACCATAATCAAGTCTGCGACTGCAAAGTGATCAACAGTAAATTGAAGAATTGAGAAGCAGTATGTTATGCAAACCCATGTCTAAATTCGTGGGTGCGGACCATAGCATCGTGACAACACGATAGATAGTTTAAACCTGATCGTGCATGAATTTTTCAAGGCTTTCTCTATCTTTTCACACACCACATGAACATTACAACAGTTTGACTATACATAAATGTTTTCCACACGTCAGAGGGGGTTCCTAGCCTAATTTTTACATCCTACAACACTTAGAAACATAATTTATGCACTTTGGATAAGTGGAGAACAAGAAACTCATGCCAAGTCTTTAAAATATTTCAATTGTCCACACAACGCAAGGATATTAGAATAAGTCTTTAGACTTTTACTGTTATTCTTATATTATTTCAGATGTTGAATATTAGAGGAATAATTTTTATTATTAATATTATGTATTGCTGAATACTTATTTAGTCTTTTGTATTTGTATTTGATTAAATACGTGTGAATGATTTTGTAATCAATTGTCTTTACTTTTATTATTTATAGTTGTTGAAATGAATAGTAATTAAGGGAATTGGCCACTTTTCTAATTAATTTGTTACTACGTAAGGAATAACAGAAGTGAAATTTATACGCCAGATGTAAAATCGTAAATATTAAACCTATGAAAATAACGAGAGTAAAACCATATGGTTAATGGGAATAAAATGTTGTTTTTCAAGAGAGTTGAAGTTTCAAGAGAGTCTAGAAAGATACGTCGAAGACATTAGATATGTTTGTTTTGTAATTATACACTTTCTAAAAATACACACTTAATTATTATCCTTCTTTTTTATTTCTTTATCTCGCTTACTTTTTACACAATTTTTAAAATGAAAACACTTAAAAACACACACTAAAATTTAAAAACAAACAAAGCCATTAGAATAAATAATTTATAATAAAGTAATTAAATTGAGAATTAATATAAATTGGCATACAAATGAATTCAATACAACATACGGAACTATTCTTAGTACTCCATCTATCCAAGTTTGCGATTTTGTTTCTAGGTGCTTTTTTTATTTTATTATGTTTATTTTTGCTACATTCTTGCACTCTTACTAATAAAACTTTAGTTAAATCCATAGATACAAAAATACTTCTTATGGATATGACACTCGTACTCACTACAATATTGGTTTAATTAGAATTTTCATTTTGGTGTAATGACAACCCAAATCAATTATATAATCATTATGTATATTTTATACACTTATAAATAAAAAAATTCAAAAAAATACAATATTCACCATATCAAAACCTTTATTCCAAACATATTACTCATTCTAACACAATTTTTATCTAACATCATCTCCTAACAAAACTCCCTCCCAAACATAGCCTTTAGTTTTGTTTGAATGCAAATTATGGTGAGGAAAAGAAAGATACAAAAATTTAATAATAGTGTAAAATAAAAAGAGAGAGATAAATATAATTATTTTGTTGAATTAACTATTCAAAATTGTAGATTTTTTAGGATGGGATTGTAAATTACCATCCAATCCTAGAGGACACATTTAGTTGGTGATTTTTTTGGGAATAAAAATAATGGAGATTTTATTGTGTATAAAATTATATTTGATTGTAAAAAAAATTGGTTATATAAATATATGTAAATGTAATTGTCTATGTGTATATATGTTTATAACTTTTATTTTCAATAGATTTAATAATTAAAATTTATAGAAAAGAGAGAGGGAGACAGATTAATTTCAATTTAAATTTGAATGAAAAATTTTATTAAATAATATTTTCAAATTATGTGAATTCGAATGATGCAAAACTCATCAAAATTTTGAAACAAGTATAGGGAAATAAAGAAATAAGGAAGAAGAAAAAAAAGGTAAACTGGACAACTCAATAAAACCCACCCCCCTCCCCCACCAACACAATTTTTGGCTAATCTAAGCAGAAAATTTTATGAAGGCACAAGACAAAGCTTTATTATAATAATTAAATATGCATCAAATTATAAAACTGGTCATGAGTTACATAAATTTGAAATCACCATAAATCTACAAAGTTTCCTATTTAAATATCAATTCACCCAACTTTTAATTTTTAAGTGCATATGCATGTAAGATTTTTGACATCTTTGTTATAACAATTTAATTATTACTATGTAAATCAGATTTTAAATTTATGGACAAGTGAGATTTTGAAATTTTGTAGGATTACTTTACTCTCTGCTAATATATAGTCATTATAATTAGCGTGTAATTTATGATTATAATGGAGGTATAATGTATTACAATGATAGAGTATAAATTTAAAATGAAAGAATGCTGTGTGTGAAGCCACTCATTTATATGTCAATAATAATAATTTATGAACTAATTATTTTAATGTGTTTCATTAATATATGATTCAAATCCACAAATATCCATGTTCTTGCCCATGCTCGTTAAAATTGCAACATATTTATGAAACACAAATATCCACAAACATAATAGGAATTTTTGCAACTCAAATTCCTCGTAGAACCCACATATGCTTAAAGATTTGAGCAACTCAATTTTAACTCCAAGGGACTTATCATTTTTTGAGTTAACTCCTTATCATTATTGTTTATAATACCTTTTTCTTTTCTTTCTTATTTTTTTTTTAAAATCTCCATGCCCTCAATCTTATTCCATTCTTCATACATTTTGTTTTTCTCAATCGCAGTTTACAAAGGGGTTAGAGACATGTTTTTGTTTCTTTATTCCTACTTCAGCTTTTTCTAATGCATCATTTTCACCCTTTTTCTCCTCTTGCTCAATATACTAACAAAATATGGCATTGTTAACCAAAAAAAATTATGGCCTTAAGAGTTCAATACAATGGCTAGAGATACAATATATCAAGTCAGACTCATAGGTTGAAGTGATTCAAATATGACTTGATATATATTTTTAATGAAGAGTGGTTATTGGCTTGGTTATGAACAAGTCTATCAAGTATATTCCTCTTATATATCTCTTGTTTTTATTATCTTCATCAGATTAATAATTAAATTAGATAGATTGAATTTCCAAACTTCAGAACTAGATAACTTGTTCATATTTTTCATCCTTCGTTTCTTTTGAGATTTGATTCTTTTATAAAAGGATATAGTATTCTTTATTTTATATTCACATTGTGATATTTGTATGTACGCCACCCTAATTATCTATATATAAGTTGCGAGAGAGGTCTTGACTTGTTATCCTCAGGGGTGTTGTTGGTTAATAAAAACAAATTAAGAGTGGTTTGAGATTTTTTTTTAAGTGACAATTTAATATATTGTAGAAATATATAGCCCACGTGAGCATTTTTTTCTAAATTAGCATGACAATCAAGTAATTAAAGAAATGTGCTCAAAATTATTAAAGTCACAAGCAAGAATGAATTCTTGCATGATAATGGCATACACACAAGGCATGACAAAGGTTATTATTCACAAGATACAAACCTTCAAACCAAATTGTAATTTGAAGGCTAGAATAAAGTTCAAAAATGATCAAACCCTATAAAGATTGTAATTTTTCCTGTGGTAAAAATGCATGGAGGAAAAGAAAAAAATTATAATTGCTCTTTATGATATTTTTTGGGTTGGGCCTGATTACTCAATTGGCAACTCTTGTATAGACTTATTGTTGCTCGTTCTTGTGGTCTTTACTCAAAGTGATGTTCTTTTGCTCGTCTTCATTCATGCAATCCCCCCTCACAAGACATTTGGAATCATGTTTGCATGCATTTTCAAAATTTGTTGTCATTTATAGATTAAAGAGTTATGCTTGATTATCTATTTCTTTTTGTACGATGTTCTCAATTTTTTTTTGACATTTTAGAACTTAGAGAACATGGAAATGTTGTGAGCATTGCTGCATCATCATTACTTCTGATTGCACTCATGCATGGATTGGATGCACCATTGTCCGAGGAACAAGAAAATGGCCCCACATGCCACATCCAACAAGAAAAATTAGTTCAAGTAGGGGAGGCCATAATCTTCATCTTCACAAAAAGTGATCTAAAACAACTTGAAACGTTGTCTCCCACTTATGGGGAAGGCGAATTTGAAACCATATTTCTTTGAGCAAAATTGGTTTCTATACATCGAACCTCCTTGCAATTATCATCAGGATTTTTACTAGTTTCTTGAGCCATCTTCTCCTAGTCCTTGCATGGATTAGAGCCAAAGTATGTTTCAATGTGTAACCTTCGAGATGTGTTATTGCACAAAAATTGCTCTTTACGATCTTTTAGGACCTAATCTTCAATCTCGTTAGACATGAAATCTTTTGAATTGTCAGGAAAGTGTCAAGTTCCAAATCCAATGTTAGATTTGTGGGAATCAATTATCTTCGATGCTTTTGATGTCAAGTATTTGTATGTCCATGAACCTTTCTTTCAATTATTTATATCAACCTGAGTAGAAAAACATAGAAATGAGCTTTACAGAGCATTTTACTGATTAACTGCATACTATTATCTATTTTATAGAAACATCTCTATGAATTGGATATTTTGATGCTTGAGATGCTCATTTTGACTACAACATATCATCAACACAAGCTTGAACTAAGTCACATTGATGTGTTAATTCCTTTATCTCTTTTTCCATCAGAAAAATCAAAGTTAATTTCATATGTCATTTTTAAATTTTTCATAAGGCATTCATAAATTTCTATAGTAAGTGAGTATTAAAAAATGCGTTTTCCTTCTTCTATATTTGTATTTTTTCCAATTACCTTTTCAATAAGAAGTTCTTTCTCCTTTAGTGTTGATATAGAAGAACATTAGGCCGAGAGTGAAGTTGAGTTCCTCAACTCATTCTTTAACCTCGCTAGATCTCTCTGTAGCTGCTTAATCATTGCCTTCTCAACCATCACCACATTAACTTGTGTATTCGTGCTAACTAACTTGACATGACTAGTGAATAGGAATGTGTTTCTTGATTGCTCAATGAGATTATAAGTAAGGCTCACTGTGCAAATAATCCATGTCTCAACATTACCACTTAATGAATTTTGTAGTATACACTTTAACTCAGAGTCTCTGTATAGTATGTGCTCGTTTCTTCCTTTGCTGTATCAAAACACGATGAAAAAGATGATAAAAATAGTGGAATAATATTAACATAAGTTTACTTAAGAAATAAGGAAGGAAGGCACCTTAGTTTGTAAATGATTGTCCAAGGGATAGCAAACTACAATTTATGTGACAATCTTCTTTTAGTCTTTTGTTACCTAATGATGTCAAGGAAGCATGTTTACTCCATATTAGATCAACAAAATTCCACATAAAAAGAGCTAGAAATATGTTATGCACTCCTCTAGGAAAATATCTTCTTGGAGTAGAATTTTAAATCCCCTACAATTCCTTAAAGGTGTATTTAGATTAATATATTTGAAGGGGTGGATTTTAAATCCATAATAATAAATCTGTTGGAGCTTTATTACCTAGAAAAAAAGCCTAACTTATGAACCAGACTGCAGTTCAAGCCCATCACTAATCCAAAACTACGACCTAAAGAGGAATAGCACTATCTGCTTACCCCAAGGATTACATCACAAATTAGTTAGCTTCTAGAAATATGATTAGAGTGTTGTGATAATTATCACTTGACTAACTTTTTGGTATACTTCAAATATTGGAACTGATGTAATGTGTGGAGAATATATAAAGGGAATAACAAATAGAGAAGGGCAAGCCTATTATCATCAATTTCCTCCCCACCCTCCCTCTCTTTCTCTTTGTTTTCCTTTGGGCTCTCTACTTCGTCACTAAGTAGAATCATCAACAATTACTTATAACAACTGAGAGCACCATTTATAATCACCATGGTAGATGGAACTCACAACACATGACAATAGGTTTAAGAGGAGTAATATGAGTGTCTTACTAAAAGAGTAGCATCTCATGACAATGCCATTGATGAACTATAGTAGGTTATTATCCCCTTTCAATCCTCACAAACAACTATGACAGAGTATATTCAAAGAACGCTATAAACTGATACACACCATGCCTTTAGCCTATCCATAACCACGCTCTAACTAATGCACACTACCATGAACCAAATAACTATTACAACCCTTCACTTGTTCATGCTAAACCCTCCAAATGCAAACTCACCTATTTTACTAGGACTAATCCTTTATATTAGATATTTCAAGTTTAGAGATACTTCAACTCCTATGCTATACCGGATAAAGAATGAGTAGATCTGGCAAGCTTTTATATGATAGGGTAGGTTTTATGTTGGTTTCAATGCATGCATCGTAATAGGTAGCTACCTTCTTAGAAGGGTTTGATTGGAGAGATTGGAAGTAGATTGGCTCTCTAAATATACTAATCCCCAAGGCATTCTTTTTAATTGACTCGAACAATCATAGTGGAAGAATATTAGGCATCCTTTTAAAGAATTTGTAGTAGAATCAATGGGTTACCTCTATTCTTCTTTCATTGCAAGGTTCAAACCAACAATCTAAGTCGAGCTTACTTCCCACCAACCATTTAACCTCATCACTGCTATTGATCTTGCCAAACATATTAAAGATAAATGTAATAACTCCTCTACACTAACCAAACTACCCTAACTTGACCCACAAGTAACCCTCTACCCTAAACAACAAACAAACCTCCAAACCAATCCTCTCTACTTTCATTACCTGCTATACCTACTCTACAAAATCTCAACTCCTCTTTACCTATCGTTACGTTTCTATAGTTAAACAATAATGTTGGTGAGCACAAAGGTTATGCTTCGCTTGCAATAAATGTTACCATCTTAGCCATCGTTATTGAAATTGTTAAACTCTTTTATTGATGGAAGAACTAGAGTCACAATAAGAGACCATGGGATCCACGTCCAATCCAAATTTTTTGCTTGTAGGGGAACATGATTCACAAGCTCATAAGATTTCACTCTATGTTTTGCAAGGCATTATGGGTCCCCCAAACTTTAAGGTTAAGTGCTCAAGTGAATCATCAACTCCTTTCTATTTTAGTGGATTCAAGAAGCACTCATAACTACATTCATCCTATCGTAGTTCCATTCTTGAGGGTTCCAATTAATTGATCGCATCAATTCTTTGTTGTAGTGGGGAATGGTGCAGTACTTTCCAATAAAGGGAGACGTGGGGATGGAATTGGATATATGAGGAACTAAGTTTATTATTGATTTCCATATTCTTTAAATCTCTAGAGCTGATTCTATACTCAAGGGTCAGTGGTCAGCTAACTTGAGGCAGGTCACCATAAACCACCGCAGCATGACATTGGAATTCAACCATGCCTACGGAGTCATTAACCTACAAGGATCCAATTGATTAACCATGCTCAAGCCATTTCCTTAAGCTAATTACGCCAAATGTCTACCATTTCTGCAACAACTCAGTTATTTATAATTGAGGCTCAATCACTGCGATACCACCTACAACCTCTATTGCAATCGACACCACAATTAACACCTTATTTAACTACAATCCTTTACCAATACAAATCTATTTTTGAAGCCCTAAAATACCTATCCCTTCACCGTTCACTAGATGACCACATTAACCTCATCCTTACAACCCAACCAGCTAATATTCATCCCTACAATTACCCTCATTTCCGGAAAGATGAGATTGAGAAACGAATTAAAGAGATGCTTGAGCTACAAATTGTCAAACCCTCCACAAGTTCATTCTCTTCTCTAGTTTTGTTGGTTCAGAAGAAAGACAGTATTTGGTACTTTTGTGTAGGCTATTACACCTTGGATGCCATCACTATTAAAGGTTGTTCCCAATCTTAAGAGTGGATGAACTACTAGATAAGCTTCATGGACCAACTATCTTCTCTAAGTTAGATCTATGAAGTGGGTATTTTCAAATACGAATACATCCCTTGGACATTCCTAAGACGGCTTTTCGGACACACGAGCGGCGTTTGGTTATGCCATTTGGACTTTTAAATGCACTGTTTATGTTTTAAGCTACCATAAACTCAATCTTTTAACCATACCTTTGGTGATTTATGCTTTTGTTTTTTGATTCCATATTGATGTATGGCAATACTTGGGAGGACTATTTACAGTGCATGACTTGCAAACTTTGGCTGCCTATCAATTTTTTTGCTAAGTTATCCAAGTGCACTTTCAGACAAACTTAATTTGAATATTTAGGGCACATTGTTTCCAATGTTGGTGTAAGCATCAATTGTGCTAAGATTTAAATTATTTTGGATTGGCCTCAACCAGATTCCTTGACCTCTCTTCATGGGTTTTTAGGTCTCACAAGTTACTACTGTAGGTTCATTTGTAATTATGCAACAATAGTTGGTCCTCTCGTTGAATTACTTAAGCAACAAGGGTTTTAGTGGACTGATTGAGCAAACAATGTCTTTAAGGCATTGGAATATACCCTTACCACCAAATTCCACTTATCAAGAACTAGATGAAAACTTTTCATTTATACTTTTTGTGCTTCTTCAGGACAGTCGAACAAAGGAATGCAGTGATTGAAATAAAATTTCATGTAAAAAACCATTCTAGTTCTCTTAGGCAGTCAATACTAACTTGGGATTAGCTCATCAACTTGAACTTACAATTTGTTCGGGAATGATCATTGAAATAGCACTAGAACATATTTGCAAATTAACTGGAGTAGAATAAAAGAGTAGTTGCTTGAGTTGTGTGTAAGAAATTACTTCGATAATTTGAAATATTCTCCTATGACTAAACAAGCCTTCTTCCAAGTAATTATTTATGAAGACTGGGAATCGGCAATTATGAGTTGGAAAATTCCAACAGCAAGGGTGGAGAATGGCATAAAAAAAGGGAAATGCAAGAGGGAGGAGAGAACAATAGGGCATAAGAATGTGGTAGCATTAGTATTTAAACTCAAGGTAGGGATCTTTTCGCAATTAAGCTAAACAAGAATGATGTTTTGTGCATTAAAGATCAATATGGCTAGTCCCATTGGTGAAATTAATAATGATGTGGTTATGAAATAGAAAGCATATACTGTATAGTGAACTGTTGGAGTTATTATGGGTGTATATCTTGATAAGGAAAATTAGTCTTGAGTGCCTGTAAGATTTCACATATGAAAGTTATATTTTTGGGAACGGTACAAGCGTGGCTATTATGCTATGTGGAAGTTGAAATTCAAAGTTTATTAAATGAGTCATAGCCACTTAACATAGGGTTACAAGCAATAGAAAAGTTTTAATACAAGAGAATTTATATTATACTCTAAAAGTGAATAATGAGAAATAATGGTCACTATAGAGTATGGAAACTTACAAAAAAAGTTTACATTAGACCATTTATATCATTTTGTTTACTTTTTCTTTATGTTCTCTATGTGTACATGGTGGCATTATAACATTTGGTTCAAAATTACCTTATGGAATTGCAACATTGTTGCATTAAACTTGACTTGAAATTACAACTCTGATCTAATTGAAGCTACACTAGTAAGAATAATTTATGATCCCTTTAACTTTCTGTAATATTTGATTCAAATCTACAAATATGTATATATGCATAAAACCCATTAAAATTGCTCTAAGTTTCGGGTTAGTGGCCCCAACATCATGTAATGGAAAATTTTGTAACTCAAATCACTCACATATCTTTTAAGATTTGATCAACTCCAACTTTAACTCAATTTGTCACCTAGAGTGATAGTTAAATTTATTGTAGAAATATATAGCTCAAATGAGCCTTTTTTTTTTCCTAAATTAGCACAACAATTAAGTAATGAAAGCAATCTACTCAAAATGATTAGAATCATAATTAATAATGAATTAATACATGATGATATAGGCACACAAAAGGCATAATCGAGGTCAATATCCACAAGATACAAATGTTCAAACCAAATTATAATCAGTGGGTGAGAATAAAGTTCAAAAACTGTCAAACCTTGCAAGGGTTTTACTTTTGTTGGTGGTATAAATGGCAAGGGTATTGAGATTCTATGAACATCACCACTATGTTTGGGAGAGACATTTTGTCAAAGAATGATGTTTGGTGTGAGTTGAGTTATAATAAGTAATATGTTTGGTTGTATGATTTTTTGATATTTTGAAAAATTAAAATTTTTAGAGCATATGTATAAAAAATATAAAAATGATTAGATGATTTAATAGTATATAGGGATAATAATTAATTTATAGGGTAAAAATATATATAAATGTAAATATATGTATGTATATATATATATGTATAAATTTGATTGTAAATATGTGTAATTATTGAAAAATAATGAGTTTGTTGTATAGATAAGATAGGAAAAATTTAAATTTGATCTTAGACGAAAGTAATGTTTGATTAAGTAAATTTAAGAATGAATTTGAGAGGGTGAAAGTTGAGTGCCAATTATTGCCCACGGTTTGGACCATTGTATATAATACTTGACGACTGAATTCCCACTTGCATGCACTCACAGACACCCACGGCCCTACCACACCATGATTGGATAAAAGGTGGTCCAAATACATAGACGAAAGGAAATAACTATAATTGCTTATGCCTTTATGCTTAAAGTCCAATATTAACTTTTAGTATCCAAAAATTATAATTTCTACAATTAACCAATCAATTTAATTTTATTATTAATTCTTTCACGTCTTCTCCCAATCCATTCCACTAGCATCAACCCAATAATTTGTGATTATTTTGTCAATGTTTTCTTGAAAATATCAGTCAACTTCTCATATTAGCTTCCAATTTCTTATTCTCGAATGTTAAGAGGATATGCAAGTGGATGAACATTAAGATTTACACGAGATTTTCCCACTCGATCCTCGACCACATCCTCGTGGAGTTTTCTTATTAAGTAGGGAAGGGTGGCTTAACTATAATATGTGTCTCTTTTTTGGGCCTTTAATCGCGGCCATTAAATGTCTTTCCACTTCCCAAAGCGACCACTTTTGCATTTCAGTCTTTTGGATTGATATCTACATTGAAATCTTCTCTCCTTCTATTAAACACGACTACCTTACAATGCTAGTTGGTCCATTGGCATTTCAAGAACTCCCAAACTACTTGCATGCATCCCGGATGTTGTCCAATCTTGCTTCGTCCTTGCTTAAATAATTTCTGATATCATTTGATCAAAGACCCCAAAAGATCCTCCAATGCAGACTTCTCCAATTGATTGCTCACATGGACTCGTGGAGGATGTCATGGTCTTAGCTGGAAGTTGATTACTTTGGTGCCCAAAATTCCTGTTTCACACACACACACACGCTGTTAGCTTGCTAAATGTGGGATATGTCCACCGTGGTTGTTTTCTTAATAGTAAGTGTATTGGTGACTTAGAGATAGTAACTTGATTAGAAAGTGCTGAACCACTCCTCTGCCAGTGTGAATGCTTTGCTCAACTGTGGTTCTGATTCTTTGACAAATATAATGTTGACATGCTTTGCACAACATCGTCGTCCTCGTCATCATTAGTGTCTTCTACCATGTGTTTGGCAGGAAGCATTGCAGCCTTTGTCTGGCTTTAAAAGCAATTGCAGGCAGAAGGTGGAAAACTGGCCTTGGTTTTAACATCTTTTTCTAGTTTCCACGTCTTCTTTTGAAGTATGCCAATCGTTAATCTGATATAATGTTTGTTTTCATCCTTGAGTTTGAATTTTTATTGTTATTTGCCAAATAAGTGAAAAAATGTAACGAATGACTGATCGATGACAACCTTGAGGTATAATTTCCATTAAATGGTGAATCATTACCACTATAGGGATTCGATGGTTCAAAAACCAAGTGGTACCACAGATTAAATGAATTAAAAATTGTTATTTTAATGTGAGGAGAATAGATGAATAAATAAATAAATATTTGCTGCTGTTCCACATTGATGGTTTCATCAAACCTTGAGGAAAAATTGGCATTCTATACTTGGAGTACTTGTTTGGTACAAAGGTTGTATGAGTTTCGGGACAGGAAGAATAAATAAATGTTATGAAAAATAATTTTGATTATTTGATTACCAAAGAAAAATTAGAGAAAAAGGTGCACAGTATGACGGTCAAAAACTCATTTTTCTCAAAAATGGTGAAAAATAAAAAAATCGACTCTTCTTCTTCCTCAAAATATTCCTCGCATTCATTTTCTCATTTATTTCTTTATTATATTTTTTTAAAGAATCAAATAAATTAGAGATTTCATATTTATTTGATTTGATCTTTATTTTCCATAAGTTTTATAAAAATGCTTGAACCAAATAAATTTGATATTTTGAATTTCTTTCTTCCGGTATTGCATTTGTCTCACCAAAATCTTTGCATCACACACATTTAATAATCAATTCCGCATTACCCCAAGTTGCAGAGAATTTTCAAGCTTTACAACCACGCAGGTTGAATTCTTTTAATTAAATGCCGAGCTTGGAATTGTGGATGAGCATTTAAAAAAGAGAAGGTACAATACAATTGAATAATTGTGCAAGTGGCATAGAAAAGCTCCAAGCCTCCTATTCTGACCATTCTATGACCGGCAATGGTTTATTAAACACTGGGCCGCCTTCAAGCATATCTCCCATTCAGAATTCTGTGTGAAAGAACATGGAACTTCCCAGTTTAGTTGCACTGATTCTATTCTCGTGGTTTCTTCTGGCTGACAATGTTCATCGTGTTTCTGCAGAAAGATCAGTGTACATTGTCCACATGGACAAATCCTACATGCCCAAGGCCTTTTCCAGTCACCACCATTGGTATTCTTCCATGCTTAACTCTGTAAAATCAGTGGATCGGAGCACGGACAAACCTGAACCAGAGCTTATCTACACTTACGACAATGCCTTCCACGGATTCAGTGCTCTGATGTCCAAAGAGGAAGTGGGAGCTTTGAAGAGGTCCGAAGGTTTCATTTCTGCCTATCCCGACGCCGTTGTCACACCCGACACCACGCATTCCACTGAGTTCCTCTCCCTCAACGCTGCTGCTGGGTTGTGGCCGGCGTCCGAGTACGGCGAGGACGTGATCATCGGCGTCATCGACTCGGGCATCTGGCCCGAGAGCCCGAGCTTCAGGGACGATGGGATGACCGAAATCCCCGCAAGGTGGAACGGAATTTGCCAAGAAGGGGAAGGATTCAAGTTATCCATGTGCAACAGGAAGCTCATCGGAGCCAGATATTTCAACCGAGGAGCCCAAGCAGCCAATCCCGGCGGCGCGATACGGATGAATTCTGCGAGGGACGTGGACGGTCACGGCAGCCACGTCGCCTCCATTGCTGCCGGAAACTACGTGGATGACGTCTCGTTCTTCGGTTACGCCAACGGAACTGCAAGAGGGGTGGCTCCCCGTGCCAGGCTTGCCGTGTACAAGGTCCTGTGGAATCTGGGGGGGGGACGATCGTGGATCTGATATTATTGCAGGCATTGACCAGGCCGTGGCTGACGGAGTCGACATACTGTCCATTTCTATAGGCCCCGGCCCCGATCACATTAATCTCTACGATAACCCTCTTTCCATTGCTAGCTTTGGGGCCAGGGAGAAGGGAGTCCTGGTTTGTTTTTCAGGAGGAAACCGTGGTCCAGGTATCAGGACCGTCCGCTCCGGAATCCCCTGGGCCGTGGTGGTGGCAGCTGGGACCATAGATCGGTGGTTTGCAGGAACCTTAACTCTTGGGAATGGCTAAACCATCACGGGATGGACCATGTTTCCTGCGAGAGCCACTGTTAGAAACTTGCCACTTGTTTACAATGAGACCTTATCCGTCTGCGATTCAATCCTGACGGAAGCCCCTTTTCAAAGTATTGTCGTATGCAATCTATCCATGGAAAATGCAGACTTCTCTTCTGTGATGAGCTACTTGCCTAACTCCGAGGCCCGAGCGGCTATCATCATTAATTCAGAAGATCTAGAAATATATCGATCCACATCATTTTCTTCTCCCGGAGTGGTTATTAGCCCTGCAGAAGGACGAGAGGTGATCAAGTACGCTCTAAGCAGTGCTTCCCCAACAGCCGCCATTGATTTCCAGCAGACAATCCTAGGGACACAGCCGAGAGCTGCTCCGGCCCTGGCAGATTTCTCATCACGAGGCCCCGCGCGAAGCTACGAGGGCATCTTAAAGCCTGACGTTATGGCGCCCGGAGTGTTGATCCTAGCAGCCTATTATCCTCACGCCTTGGGACCAAGAATTGGTAACAACGTATTCCTGTCTAGTGATTACACACTATTGTGGGGCACATCGATGGCTTGCCCTCATATCTCTGGAGTTGCGGCACTCCTGAAAGCCGCACACCCTGAGTGGAGCCCTGCAGCTGTCCAATCTGCCATGATGACGACTGCAAATCCTCTTGATAGCACTAAACAGCCCATCAAGGAGGTTGATTATGATGTTACCACGCCTTTAGGTATTGGATCGGGGTTTGTAGATCCAAATCGGGCACTTGATCCAGGCCTCATTTACGACAACTCCCCACAAGACTTCGTGAACCTTGTTTGCTCCATGAATTTCACTCGAGAACAGACCCGAACCATCATAAGATCAAACTACAATTGCTCGAATCCATCCTCTGATCTAAACTATCCCTCTTTTGTCGCCACTTTTCATCCTCCCCAAGAAGGAAAGACGTTGACTCGGACATTCCAAAGGATCGTGACAAATGTAGGGAATGGTACAGCCAAGTACCACGTTAAGGTGGAAGAACCACGCAAAACCCAAATCAAAATTAAGCCAAAGACTTTAGTGTTTCGTAAGAAATACGAAAAGCAGAAGTACACTTTAACCATTCGTTTTGTGGCTGATATCGATACTCAACACAGAGATGGCTCAATCACTTGGATTGAAGAGACTGGCAGACACACAGTTAGAAGTCCCATTATGGTTTCTGCCGGGGCTGATTTTTTCTCTTAGTAATCGTGATGTTTGGTTTACTTGTAAACTTGTCGCCGTCTGGTGTGGTCATAAATGGGTTCTGTAATCGAAAAATTGTCTTGAATAAACAAATAAAAGAAGGAACAGTTTCCTTTAATATATATTGAGTTTCTTAAAAATCTTATAAATTTTATTAAAATTAAAATTTAAAATTTTTTTTCTTATTTTATATAACTAATTAATAAATTTTTTTAATTATTATACTTATTTAAGGTCAAATCAAATTATATACTATCAAGTTATTTTATTATTATTATTATATAAATATATGTAAAAATTATTTTTTTACTTATTTAGATTTGACAAACCTAGCATAATTTTTATCTCCAATCTAATAACTCAAATTATCCTTTCCTTTCTAACTGGGAAGCAAACATAACCATTACAACTTCCATGCAACATTGATGCCCCTCATTGAATTGAAATCAGAAGCAAACACGCTCCAGTAATTTTAAATATGCAATTGCAAGAGAAGCAAGAAAGTACAATTTGTACATGGATTTTATGTTTAATAACTCAACTTTCTCTTTTTCTGTTTTTTCTTTTTGGGAAGATAAATCTTTTTAACACATTTTTTTTTATGTATTCGCGTTAAATATATTCGTATAATTATTTTTGTATTCACAAGTCACAATTATATGCGAAATTCTCAATTTCTCGGTCGTCGGTCCAAAAAATCAGAACTTCACATTAGACTAACTTCAAAAAACTTGATGGGTGGTAACCGTAAGATGACTAAATTTGATTACTTGAAGACAATACTTACAGAAAAAGACAAAGGACGACGAGCTTTGATGATAACTGCGCAGACTAGCTGAAAGCCTCAATGGGTTGCTGCGTTGGCCAACTAATCGTTTAGCCACTGGGAATATTGTCCGTGGTTCGTCCTCCAGTACGCTTTGCAGAATGGCAATGGCAACGGCAACTTCAAGTCCTTCAGCTCCCGTTTTCTCGCTTCACGCCCAGCCACTTAGAAAATTATACATTCATCGATATTCGACCCTTTATTTTGCCAAAAACAAGAAGCCTATGAACTGTAAATTCGATGCTCCGGAATCCCCCTTTCCGGCAAAGGCTTCTTCTTTTACTTCTACTTCTTCCTCTTCGGAGGTTGACAAAACTGAGCAAATGGTTCCGCCATATAACGTTTTGATCACTGGTTCTTCCAAAGGTTACGCCCTTTCCTTTCTTGCTTCTTTTTTGGGTTTCAAATGTACGATATTTCTCAGTCTAATTGTTTCTGCTATCTCTATTTCACTACCCTCTGATCAATAGGCTTCAGTGTTATTTCACTTAGGCAATCAATTGAATTTTGACTAAGCCGCATGTGTATGCTTCCACTTATGCTGATTGAAATTTCTTAGTTCTCGATATATTTGGTTTGGTCATATTCACAGGGCACTAGATCTTGGAGTCTGGTATGATACATGATATGGTCTTGCAGATGGTACACCGATGCCAGAGTGCTAAGATTTTGACATATGTCACGGTCTTGTATTGAAATAGTAAAAAATTAATTAAATAAGAAGATTATAACATTTGCTACGATCTTAAAGCATATTATCACCGAGTGTAGCATCTAGATCTATTGGTGTATCTTGTTACGCCATGTACCAATTCTGATAGGACAATACAAAATGTCTCAACGGTTGTTTTGCAAGTATAACCCCAAAGTGAGCATGGTTGATCTTATCCTTGGACATTAAACAAGTTTTTCAAGGATAATGGCTAGGATTTAGGCTTGGTAGCTGATTTTTAATTGGTGTTTGAAATTCACTTGTTTATTTAGTTAAGCTCTAAGTGATTGCATAGAGACTTAGAAATGATTTTATAATAGAATTATGTGTGAGTTCAAGTTGATGGGCCAATCCCAAGGAAGTCCTGATCGGCTTGAGTTAAACTCCTCTTGAATGGTTGTTCACATCAAAATTTATTTCAGTTGCTGTGTTCCAGTGTTCCATGGTACTGAGGAATAAACAGCAGAAAAAGTATAAATGAATAGGTTTCATTTGGTTCTTGATAAATGGAATTTGGTCGCCGCATAGGTATTTGAATTCAAGGCAGGGGTCTTTTCATCATTGAGCTGAGCAATAATGCTGTTTTGTGAATTAAAGATCAGTGTGGCTAGTCCCAAGGGCAAAAATAATAATGTAGTTATGAAACAGAAAACATTGTGTAGCAAACTGTTGAAGGATTTGTGATGGTGTATACCTTGAATGAGCGAAATTAGTCTTCTTGAGTATCTTTAAGATTTTACCTATGAAAGTTTTATGTCTGGGAACCACACAAGCATTGCTATTATGCTATGTAGAAGTTGAAATTCAAAGTTTTTGAAATGTGTCATAACCACTCAACACAGGGTTATATACGATAGAAAAGTCTTAATATTAGAGAATTCATATTATACTCCCAAAGAAAAAAATGCTAGATAACAGCCACTACAGAACTTGGAAAATTTAAAGAAATTTCAATATTGAACCAATAATATTAGTCACTAACTGAATATTGTAAGCATGATGTACACTACAAGAAAGGGAAATGTCTGAAAAATCATAAATGACGCAAACCATGCAAACAGCACCTCAAAAAAAAAAAAAAAAGAATAAATAAATAATCAATAAAATAAGAAGATTCTTGCTGAGAAAATATTTGAAGATTTCCCTACTATATAGTATGTATTGTTTTCTCATTTCTCACTTTTTGAGTATAATACAATTGGACTCATACTAGGATATACAAATTGAATAATTAGGGAAAAAAATCCAAGACAATGTGTTAGGCTAGATAATGCTTATTTACGTGTAACAGTTATCTAGGGTTACCCTTTCTAGATTTTTACTTTTGCGGCTTCTATAAAAATTTGTTAGAGATAAGACTTCTATAATTTTTACAAACTAAATTTTATTTAGAAAAATCGAAACAATGAGAAAGGGCATTACTAAAAGTATTGTCTTTTGCATGTTTCCACATTTTATTACATAAATTCCCTTATGACTTTGAATAATAAGCAATAACTCTTTCATATAAGTGAAATAAAGATACCATTCTGCTGATAAGATAGGATGTGAGAACAAAACCATGGTACTATAATAATATTTTTCTTTGTTGTATATCTGGTTGCATATGGTTGATGGATAAATGATACCTTATATCATTTTCTTTTAGTTGTGAATGACTCAAGCACACCTATTCATTTCAGGAATAGGGTATGCACTTGCGAAAGAATTTTTGAAAGCTGGAGATAATGTCATAATATGCTCCAGATCAGGTAGATTCATTGATGCTCTATATCATTATGCAGCCTACATCCCATGATGACTGTTTGATGTCAAATTAGCATTTAGTTTTATATGAAACTTGAAACTGCAGTTTTGCCCTTTGAAGTAGAAGTAGAGAATTAGTGGTACGGCATGTTTTTATCTCAAGCAAGAGATTACTCTTTTGAAAAGAATGCTTACACCATAGGAGATGGGACATTATTTTTGAATGACCCAAAAGGGAAATTAGAGCAGTTAAATTTGGGGTAGAATATGAAGGGAGTTTAAACTCTAGCAAGCAGTAAGTAGTTTGATATCTTGCATAAGAGTAAATAGTATTGTAATTCAACTGCTGTATAGTATGCTTGGATAGTAAATGTTGATTTGATGTAATAATGTCGAGATACCATAAGAAGATAAGTAGTCATCATGTAGACATACCATGCTCTTCCAAAAGAAACTTTCCTTTAGTTAGCTAGGTCAATGCAACCATAAATATCTTATCATCCTTTATTTATCACATTGTTTCCGACTTTAAACTACAACTTAGAATTCTGTAGATGCAAATTTTACTAGTTTAGTCTTTCTATGTTTTGCAAGTGCTTGTACAGTTGTGAAGTACATCTCAAACTCGTACTCTGAACAGTGGTATTGAATCTACACAGTAAGAAATGTAAACGCACTTGACCGTGAAGAAAAAAAATTGTCAACTACAAATAGATTTTATAAATAGAAGCTAACATAAAAAGTAACCAAAATTACAGACTTGCATTAATCAACTCCTACAAGGAAATCACAGAGACAAAACATGTATCAACTCAGACGAGTACATGTCTCATTTCTCTGTATCAGTTTTCTGTAATCTTGGACCTTGATTGTAATTCTATTGTTATATGGTTATATTCTTCATTGGCTGTGATTTCCCCTTTGTAGCTATTTTATGTACCAGTAATTGCATATACACCATTAGTCATCCTCTACCATGCAGTATTTTCATATACACCAAACTTCTTTTTTCTGATACCAGCTTCCCCTTGCAGAAGTTGTTTTCATAAACACTGAACTCCTCCTTTTGATAGCAGTTTCCCATGGAGCTATTTTACACACCATTTGTAGGATATGCACAGGCAACAATATTCTATCATGTAGTTATCTTCATAAATACCACTGGTGCTCCTTAACTCTCCATATTGTTCTTTGGCTTGGATAACAGACATGCTATGAAGCCTTATCTATATTCTACACCATGATAGGAGATGCTGGTCCTTAAGTCTATTACAATTGCAGCAGTATATAATATAATTTACTTTTAGTCCTATACGGCAAACCTGGTATTTTCTATAGTTATTTATCATATGAATGAAATTCTAAAGATACAAAAATTGATAGTTTTGCCTTCTTGTTATAAACCACATACATTTTCTTTAAGATAATTTATTCGATCTATAACAATTGAGAAAACTGATATTTATTTAGCGCTCTCTTTCACTAATCTCCTATGACAGCTTAGATGCACTGTTTTTTTCAAATACCCAAATAGATTATAATACATATCAGGTAACAAACCAATTAATCAGTATCTAGGAATGACTGATCTAGTTGAACAAATCCAAAGCTGTGGCTGATCTACCTGAGGCCTTGTATTTTCTCTCAAACTAAAATGCATCAGACAGTAAAATATTTTTTTCAACAGAATCAATATTTGATCAGGAACCAGCAATGTTGTATTAGATCCAGAAAATAATGGTGAAACAAAGTAAAAAAAGACATAATTCAAGCTAAACAATGAAGGTGATCTTGGGCCCTGTGAATTTTTAAAGGAAGTTAATGTTTTCTCCTCTTATTAATGGGGGTATAACCATAACTATGTAAAACTATATTTTTCAAGGATTATTCCAATGGTAAAAGGTCCTGCAATCAAGATTGGACAGATATTGAACTTCTGGTATAAGTAGATATTGTGTAAAAAAAAGTTGAATTCTTAAATTATAAACAATTACTTAGTAGTCACTTAGCAGTTTCTTTTGCATATGAGAGTACTCACAAACAATTTAATTGCAAACTGGCTGTAGTTTGATCTAAACTAGAGCAAACCATGAATGACAATTCTTGGCTCTTGGTGCTGTTAAACTTTCCATCGGTTATTGATGGAATTTTACTAAATCTGATCGGAAGTTTAACTGGGAAAGAACATAAATGAAGTGATTGTAACTGATGTTTCTGCTTAACTAGCTTGCACAAATATGATCCTCCAAGTCACGTTTCCTGCATTTCTCCTTTTCCAAATAAAGTAGACTTTAAACTTTGATAAAGTTTGGTATTGCTTCAAGCACAGCTTGTTGACCTTCAAATTTTCTTTTCAGAAACATTTGGACTATGTCAAAAGAAAAAGATGACTGTCAGAGATGCCCATAAGAAATTTTGTCTGAACCTAAATTTCTCAGTAACTTTACAGATGAACGGGTGAAATCTGCTCTTGAGAGCTTAAAGGTGGAGACAGGGAAGCAGCATGTTTGGGTACCTCCTTCAACTTTAGTATGATTAACATTTTGGATTTTCTCTGTTTTTCTATATCTCACATAAAATCATGCAAGCATTTACTAAATAAACTTACAATGCAACAGCAATAAGCATGAACTTACAAAGCAATGACAATAACCACGAAGAAATTCTCCACTTGATAATCTCTTACTTTAAGCTTAGACTTATTTTCTTTTGTCACATTAGATGGCGAGACCCCACACAACTGATCTGTAAGCGTAAGCACCATTAACTGTGTATCTTGAGATGTGTTTATATGTCATCCTTGTGCTTATATCATACTTATTCCTAATGCAGGGTACCGAATGTGATGTCAAAGAGGGGGAAGATGTGAAGAAATTAGTCAATTTTGCACAGGAAAAACTTAAGTACATTGATATATGGGTATTTTCTTTCTTATACTACAGCCTCATTCAAAAGTTATATTGCCAATATCAACTCATTACAAGTCTTTATTTGGCCCTTTAATCTGCAGAATATATCCTTAAAAACTTCTTTGGATGGATTTTTAATGTAATTTCAGGATTATAACATATGCCATGATGTACATCATCACCCTTTATGTATTAAAGAATAATATAGTGTATTTCAAGCACTCTCCTGTAAATATATGAATATTTTTAGCCAAAAAACTTAACATAGCTTATTTTATGTATGTCAGTCTAGTGGCAACCAAAAAGATGTTGACTTCATCTTATATCCTGAATGATACAGTGAATTCAATATAACTAGTTTGAGAACATTTCCGGTCACTGTTTTACTAAATTATTTTGAAATTATTGGCAAGTTCTTCAAGAGAAAATTCTTGTAATTTTCAAATATTAAGTGGACAAAGCATGTGCAAATTTTTATTGAGTTGAAGTCAAACTTGATGGAAAGGCTACTTTATTATGGCATGTCACTCATCCTTATGAAAATTGGATTGGATACCAGAACAGAACAGGCACTTCATGCTACCGTTTTACTGTCGTCAGAGTATCATAGTCTCTGCAAATTATTTCTTGTGCTAGTTTAATAATCAATTTTGGCAAAATCAGTGGCAGAACAGTTTTTTAATTGGGCAATATTTGAAATATGTCAGAGTTTCTCTGCAGTGTTCAAACATATTATTTCAGAACACTTCTATCTACTATGTTTTTTTTTCTCTTCTCCCTCTTTGTTGGAAGCTTGATAGTCTGTATTCCATTTTCTGGTTTTTCTTACCCCATCTTCAGAATGATGCAGATAAATAATGCAGGATCTAATGCTTATAGTTACAAACCACTAGTAGAGGCATCTGATGAAGATTTAGTGTGAGCACTTGTCATACTTCAGATTTTGATTCTTTATAGCAATGATATCTTTACTAATTATACTTGGTATTCAATGCAGCGAAGTTGTCTCAACAAACACCCTTGGCTCGATGATTTGTTGCCGAGAGGTAAATAGCATTTCAAGTTCAATGTTGTGGATAGGTGACCTTAGCTAATGCATGATTGTTCCAGGCAATAAAGATGATGCAAACACAGCCTCAAGGTGGTCACATCTTTAACATTGATGGGGCTGGCTCAGATGGAAGACCTACTCCCAGGTGTAATTCTTTGTTGTTTTTTCCAGCTGTAGTCTTTCCCATTATCTTGTACATGACCATTATTGTAGCATATTAAGCACAACGCTTTTTGTAGAAATTATGCATATGCTATGTAATCATTCGGCTATGTTTTTCTATTATTATGATTTTTTAAATTGTCTTGTTAGAAGTATCATTATTAATTACATATTAACCATATTGATTGAATGCTGATAAAATGTTCATTTTTGTTCTATCTCTAGCATTTTAAGTCTCATTCTATTTTTTTATATTCCTCAGGTTTGCTGCTTATGGAGCAACCAAACGCAGTGTTGTGCATTTAACAAAATCATTGCAGGCATGTGCTGAATTTTATTGGATACATGTGAAAGTACATAATTTCAAAGATGATTTTGAGGGTGGCAGTGGACTTATTTCCAGATTGTCATCAGAATCATTTCTCTAAATACAATTACTAATGCACACAAGTTACATTGAGTTTTTTTTCGTTTCCTGAGCAATAATCTCACATGCATCATTTGTGGACTGTGAGGCTGTGCTCCAAAATTACAATCATGCTTCATATCACCTCTCATTTTGTGTTCATTGTTTGAGATGTTAAAGAGCAATATAAAGCATGCCTCACCAGGACTCCAAAAACTTTTTGAACGGATGCTCTTATGTTAATTTTCTTTGATTCATATGATTCTAGCTATCTGCACCTAGTCATTCTATAAATGCATGTTTTGCACAAAGTCTGTGGGATAAGGCTTGAAACCTAGAATTGGGCAGATTGAACTTTGCTAGCAACTATTTTTGCATTCATCCTTGTTTTGTAAAAATTAGTCTGAAAATAATCAATCCTAGTTTTAGAGAAGTAAATCATGCCCTCTTGCAAAACAATCCAAATTTCTTTGACCGATATAAAACATTATAATTACCTCTTTGCTGTAAACAAAATATGGCATTCTCATCACATTTATTTCACAATCAATGATCTCCCTCTATTCATCACTTCAGTCTGCTATAGAATAGCACACCATTGGTGCTGCTCAAATATTATTTGTCATTTCCTAAGTTTGCAAGCATGTTGGATTTGAGAATTGTTTCCAAATACCAAGTAAGACCTGCTATATGTTGTTAAATATTTTATCTAATTTTTGCTCATTAATTTTATTTAGAATTAAAAGTTTATTACTCACTATAATTATAAGATCACAATATAACATCTAACTAATAGTTGTGTTATTTTTTTTCTAACTTGACTTTGAATGATATATTTCCGTTTTTTGGTATTAACTTATAAAGAATATATTTGTGTCCTTTAGGCATTTGTTTGTGGATGTCGACCTAAATAAGGGACAACATAATTCTTCTTTTGTGCTTCTTTGTTTATCTTTTCGTATACAATTCAATCATTTCAATCTTTAACATAGTATCAAAGCCGGATTTGCTCTAGAAACAATTTTGGACTTTGTTTTTGTTGACCAAAAGTGTAGTTGGTTTGGAGGTCTAATTCCACCTTTGAGGCCAAGTTTGTTGTAATTGCCACTTTGACTTTGTTTTGCTTAGACTGGCCGTCAGTCCACGTGTTGTCACTAGAATCGGTGGTCAATTTTTGACGGATTGGTACTCTCAGTTTCTAGTTTGATATGCAATGTATAGTTTGGTCTTTGTCTAAGTGAGTAGAGTTTTGACTATTTTCTTTCCCTGAAGTGCAACTCTAAAGTTTGCTTTCTGCCCAAGCGAGCTGAATTTTTGCATGATTTAAGCATGTTCTGTGAATTTTGACAGTTTTGGGCTTGTTTTAGTGTTCATTTCATTCTCTCTTGTTTATCTCTTTCTAATTGAAGATATGATGAAGAATCTGATGTGATTGTTTCATGTTTAACTTGAGTAGGAGTATTGGAAAGTAAATCATAAATGATCTAATTAGGTTAGATTTAATTAGATAATCATATCCTATCTATAAAATTAGGAATATCCAATATGATATGGGTATATTGATTTGTTTCCATTCTAACACTTTATTTAATCTATAATAGGTGGTTATTGTAATACATTTGTAAGAGAAAATCATCAAGAATAAATTATTTACTGAACTCTTTGGACATTTGTTCATGGATTTAGGCCTAAAATGGTTGAACCACATAATTCTTGTTTTGTGCTTCATTATGTCTCCTTCACATACGATTCAATCATTTTGGACTTTAACAACTTATATAAATAATGCTGTCTGTGATTTTAAATCAATGGAGGACAATATGCTTCAGTATTTTGGGCGTCTTGCTAGTGGATGTAGGTGAAATGGCTGAAGCAAGTATATCTTTGTTTACTTTTATCTCTTTAATTTTACAATTCAATTTTTGTAAAATGTTGCCAAATTCAGTTTTGAACTTTTTTTTTTATGGCTTTGACTTTATCTTAGCACAATTTTTGTTCTCTACATCTTCAATCCATTTCTTTTCTACACTGCACAGTAAGGTGTATGCCTTTTGATTTTACTCTTGTTTGTTGTCATCAGTGTGACTTATGTTAGGTTACTTTTATACTAATCTGACTACCACTTCAGATGAATATCATGTGACTTTTTACTATACAGTTTTTCATTGTTCAAATTGTTAGATATTGTTTTTTTGTCTGGCTACTTTTTAATTCAATTTCTTGCTACAAACTTTGAGCTACAATGGAATTAATAAAAAGTTGATTATAATTCTTTGAGTTGAATACGTTAGTCTAGACCCCCATGTTCAACTTATGGGGGTGTTAAGAATCAAGTGTTGGTTTCTTTACGATAATTATTAGATCACGATAATATATCTAAACGATTGTTTGTGATATCTTCAATTTGATTTGATTTTGAGTGATATTTTACTGTCTCTCCTATTTCCATTGGAAACAAAAGAGTAGTGTGCTTGGCCTTTTGGATAGGTCAAATGGCCAAACTGTTTGTATGTTTTTATTCTTGTTTTTCTCTTTTCAATATAACGTATTCTAAAGTTTTTTTTTTTTAATTGTTTCATAGTTTTTCTAATCTTTTTATATGAAATGGTATATCGCAATCAACTCTCCTCGATAACTTATGTTCTTCCTTTGGTTTTGTAATGAATTGGAACAATTGTAGTTTTCTTTAGTCCCAATTTATAGCAAGGGACTAGTGTAAGAATAATAAATATATCACCTTACGAAATATGAAACACAATATTTAAAACCTATACTTCGTAAAAAAATATTTAAAACACTAAACTAAACCTTTTCATACAGTCTAAAATACTCCAACACTCCTCTTAAAGTTGAACATAAGGTTGTATTAAAATGTTCAACTTAAAAAAATAATTGAAACTAGTGCACAACATTAGACAATTAGTGTAGTAGATAGCAACACTGGGAAGATTGCTATTAAGGTAGCAACATTAGAAGATAGCATGGTTGTCCATGACAAACGGTAGATAAAAATTATGTACCGTACGTGACTGCCAGTAGAAGTCGCTCTTAACAGCAGTGGATGGTAGTAAAACTTACGCTTAAATAGCAGCAAAGAGATTGTAGTAGAGACTGTGTTTAACAGCCATGGTAGAGGTTGCCCTTGACAGCAGTAATAGTAAATCACAATAATTTCTGTCAATTAACCAGATAGCCAAAAGTCACAATTACTTGTGACAGTAGAGAGTAGAGAAAACACTTCAAGGAAATCAGCTCCAGAAAATGTTAAAACTAGACTTTATTCTCTTTTTTGGGGGGCCGGGGGGTGGGAATATGTAGAAATAGGACCATACCTTCTTTGTTAAAAGGAGTGAAAGAATTGTAGCATGCTTTATTACTCAAGAATGGTCTTAATTTATGGTATGAGACTAGTATAACAATACCAAATATAACACCTTATAAATAAGAAACAAAATATTTTAAATATATACTAGGTAACAAAATATTTTAAATATCAAACAAAGTCTTTTCAAATATTCTAACTGATTTTCTAACTGGTTTGACTTTGACTGGTTCTCAAACACTGGGACTTTAGAAGTAGAGCTACTGGTTCAAGCACTCTCTTATCAACATTTTCTTGTTGCTTTGAGATGTGGTGCCCACTCATTTAGCTCTTTATCCTGCTTAGCTCTTAGTTGATAATTAGTCAGAGACCTACTTTGATACCATTTTTCATTCCTTGAGCTGGCATGTACACATGCAAGACATTAGTGAAATTACTTACGGAAATTACTTACACTGGCCATTTTTTGAAATGGTGAGCCAAAGGAGGTGCTTAAATACATTGCATCAACTTATGGCATTCCAAATTTTCTCCCAAAATGTTAGTGGCTGTGACAATGCACTGCAACCATTAAGCACAATGGTAAATTCTACTTTTTGTCTTTTATTTGATGAAGGACTCTCAAGTATGTTGTATCTTCATTTTTATGTTAACATGGATCAAGAAGGCATTAATAGGAATAAAGCTATTAGGGCTATATGTTTTTTTGAATGACTTAAGATTTTATAGTTATTAGGATTAGCTATTTAAGATGATTTTATCACCTTTGGATTCTGATACATGCAGACTCCACTCTCATGGTGCCTAAGCTTGATGAATTGGATTGAAATTCGATTAACATATCTACTTGATGGATTTTTTTTTTGTTTCTTTGATTTTTCTTTTATTTATTTTGTTCTGCTGTCATTTTGTTACTAGTCATATATTCCATACACATTTGGATTTGCTTAAAAGGTTAAGACATTCTGCTAATAGAATGTGAGTGATGTAATGCTTATTTTCTTCTCTCTACAGGCAGAATTGAGGATGCAAGATGTCAAAAATGTCATAGTGCATAATTTGTCGGTATGTATGCTTCATCTATTTGTGTAACATTGAAACTTGAACAACTGATATCTGTTAAGGTTTTTGCAAATAAAATCTGTTTCTATACTTCAAGAAGCCTTTATGATTCATCTATTCACTTAACATGGAAACTGCAATAACTGATTTTTGCTAGGTTCTTGCAAATTACATGTCTATTTATATACTTCAGGAGGCCTCTCACTGAGAAGCAATTACATTGTGAAAACTTGAACCTAGCAATTAAAGTACTGCACTCGGGATTCTTAGCTTCATTCTGCAATTTTTTAAATCATAACACAGCGGTGAAACTTGGATTTTGATCTCATAATTGTGGTTGCTAGATTCTTACCTGTTGACAAAGTGGTGTTCTACCCCTTGAGTTTGATGCTTAGCAAGAAGCGCACACATTCAATCCTTGGAAATCAAACTTCTTACCAACACGATATTCTCTGCCAAGAAAATGGACCCTTAGTTCTCTAGATAAGTACACAATGTTGGAATCAGAAAATACAAAGTACATAAATAAGTCCTTATCAACATGTCATTCCTTGCCACAAGAATGCATTTAATCAGGGTAGGTAAGTAATGCTTATGGGCAATATGGAATCGATCTCCATCAGTTCTCAGTCATGGTCAAAGGAGGCTTATTGTCTTTGGTATGCAGATCTTGGGTTTATTCTGATAGCCTTTATACTACTTTTCCTGGTTATCTACCTCAATTCTTCCACCACAATGCTTCTGGTGCTATGAAAAAATTACAAGCACTGACGCTGTCTGTAAATGCCACTTAATATTATAATTGAGAAGAAAGTATGCATTATGGGATCCAAAAACATGTTCGTGTTCCCTGCTTATATCATCAATTTATATATGTATTATAAATGCTAATGTAGAATTTCAGTGTTAATGCAAATGCTTTCCATTTTGGGCAATTTAGAGGTCATTGTCCTTTTGCTATGATATTGAATACCTCCTATTTCTGTTTGTTCCTGTCTGCTTTTCATCACTTATTCATGGTTCATTTACTTTCCATGTGTTCTTTTCCCTATTCTGTCGCAGCCAGGAATGGTCACGACAGATCTTCTCATGTCTGGTGCTAACACGAAGCAGGTAGACTTTATGTCAAATCTTTGACTATTTAGTTTGTGTGGAACCATGTTATTAAAGAAATGATTGTTTTTGCTAGCTTGGTACCTGAAACTTTTGTGTTTTGCAGGCCAAGTTTTTCATTAATGTTTTGGCCGAACCAGCTGAAGTTGTGAGTTAACTGTCTCTCGTACAACTGTAGTAAAATATTGTTTCCTTTATTCCAATTTTGTTCTTGTTGTGTGCTAATGTATATATGTGTGTGCTTGAATACTATTTTGAGCAACCATTCTTCCTGTTAATAAATTCTTACTGCATGTCTCAGATTATCATATACTTTTTCAACGAGACATTTCAATAAGACTCTTGAACACCAAGCATCATAGCTTTATTGGTGTTCTTGTGTGGAAGTCTTGCAGTAGTTAAGACCTTCCCCATGTGTTGTTCATTATTTCATTTGAACAGTTTGGTTAGTAATAAATAAAACTTTTGAGTACAAAGTTCAATTTCATCAAAAGAATTTGCCAATAATATGGTATCTCAGACGTTTGGATATGAAGATGACAATTTAGCCCTCATTAACCAGGTAAATCCTTGATAATAACGAACAATTCTTACAAAGATTCCATATGCTATTATCTGACTTTCCTTGCACAGTTCAATTAATTTTCTATGTTATTAACCTACCAGGTTGCTGAGTACCTTGTTCCGAACATAAGGTCCATTCCCGCCAATGGATCTACAAAACCAACCTACATTCGTTTCCTCACAGGACTGAAAGCCTATTCCCAGATATTCTCAGTTAAGGAGTGAACTTTCTATACACCGACTGATCTTCATTTTGGGCCTCTTGTTCTAACATCTAATCCTTCTCTTCTTCGTCCTTGTACAGAGAATCGCCTTCGGTGCCAGGAGAAATAGATATATTCTTGAAGACTAGCCCTGAGTCGGAATTTATATATGCATTTGTGTTGCAGTGGTGCCTAGTTTCTCCATTGAAGAATTCGTTTCGGTTTCTTTTCATGCCAATTTCTCATTCAGGACAAAGAACTTCTGTCAAAATTTTCACATTTTGTGAGTAAAAAACGAACTCCTCTGTTTTAATCAAAAGTCTAAGTTAACAAACTTCGATCAGGTGGTATAACTGTTGTCAATGATTGAGAAATGAGCTTTCTTATTTTTCAACAAAATGGTCTGTGCATGAACTCTTCAATTCCAAATTTCCTGGTCTCACCAGCTAAAAAGTGGGGTTAGAGAAGTAGGGAGGGGAGAGAGTCTCCTGTTAAAATTCTCATTCTCACACAGCAAATGTGTGGCTAAAATCTTGTAGGACATATGCTTCAAAACATGCCCCTGATTTGATCCCGCTTGTATTTGCAAGTTGCAACACTAATTAATTTCTTGCAGCATATTGATATGATTCCCATCACGATAAATCATCCTGTGGCTCTTGGCTCAATAATTATTGCTCAGATGGAACAAAATCTGGACACTTCACACGCAACACCTCTGGTCCTTTCTGCCAGATCTTTAAATGGAGGAAGGACATAATAGGAATCATCCAGAGGTGGCCACAGAACCATTTGTTGCATTCCCATTGGATTTCAACCAAAAAATGTTCACAAGTTGCTAGAATGTGTCTGTCACTAGACAGGTCACTGTCGTGTGCTGTAGCACATCCGTGACTAGAGTGAGGCCAACGTGTCAGATGTTTCCAACTTTATTTTTGGACAGAACCGAAAATTTTTCTTCCAAACGCTGACCAGCAAAACCCGTAACTGTGATCATGTGAACTTATTTTGGACACTTCCATTTCACTCTTTCCCATTCTTTTTTGTTGTCTTTTCCCATGAAAAGGATTTGGCGTTCCAAAGGTTATCAGAACATATCTACTTGCGAGGTTCTTTCCCAAACAGGGACCTGTGATGTTCAGTATGGTTTTTTTTTTCTCTCTACTTTCGGTGTAGTGCTTATTAATAATTGTATTTATATTCTAAATTTTTATGAAGTCTATTAAAGTCAAGTTATAATATACTATGGTATCAAATATATATATAAAAAATTGTTACTGGTCACTCAATTTTAGTGAATTCAAATGGTAATCTCTTTATCAGTTTATTGTGGGATCTCTTTACTCAGTTCAAATCACACAGAGAGAGGGGCCCGGGGTGGGGTGGGGTGGGGTGGGGTGGGGGGGGGGCGCCTCGATGAAGGTTCTCTAATTCAGTACTTATCAATTTTGGTGCATAATTTTCAAATATGACGATTGCCTTAATTAAAAATCATATAAATTAGAATAGAACTCGCGCCATACAGAATATTATTAATTGTTAAAAAAAGTAGAAAAAAAAATCTTTTTTCATAAAAAGATTAAATTAAGAGAAGGATAAATTGAGGCAGCTTTTATAATGATAGTTCGTGGTTGAGTTTTGAATCGACTGGTACGTTAATTTAATTTATGTCATTGAATAAAAGTGAAGTTTATTTATTTATTATTTGCAAGACAAAATAATAAATAAAAATGGTTTTTGAAGGACACATTCCAATTTAATATTAAATTCCCTAAATAAAATAAAGAAAAATTGTGGGGTAAGTTTTTTTGGATGAAAAAAGAAAATAGAATTCATTAAATTAATGAAATGATTGCAGTCATGGACCCACCATAACGGCATAACCACTCGTCTATGAGTAAAAAAATAATTAGAATGGTTTATTTTTCATATCCCACTTAATTTTCCAAATTAATTCTGAGGATAAATAAAAGTTAAAAAAAAAAAAGAAACGTAAACGAAAATTGTGTCGTAAAAGGAAGTTTACATAATATATCTTATTCTTTTAAGTAAGATACTAATCCCTTGCGGGAAAATAGGAGAAAAAATTATTTATATTGGTGGGTATTTAATTATACAAATTTAGAATTTAGGAGTAACCTTCCCATTCTTATCTTACTAATATTGGGTGAGATGATACAAATATATGAATGAGTAAACTAATAAGAGAATAAAAAATAAAAAATAAAAAAATGTTATTACATGGTTGCTTATAAAAGGGAGGGGTGAAAGATGAGTGCAGGTGATCGTTGCAAAAAATAAAAAATAAAAAAAAATCTCATTAAGTTAGACAAAATAGAATTGTTTAAGATATTGTAAAGAAAATAAAGTTTGCATAATGTGAAATTACATATTTATCTTTATTTAAAATTCTTTTATTCTTTCTATTTTTTTTCATTCTTTTCTTTTAGCTTATTATTTCTATTTATGTTTTCTTTCAAACTTTTTTCTCCTTCCGCATTCTTTTGATATTTTTTTTTATTATTTTAAATATTTTTATACTTTCAATTTTAAATAATTTCACTTTTTACTTGTTTAAAATACAATATTTATTTAAGTTATAGATACAATATTTAAATTGTGCGACATTACTAATTGTGTATATATGTTGGCAATGTGAAATATTGCATATTTTCTTTCAGTATTTACATGTAAATTGCTGATCAATACGTTTGATGAGATGAATGAATGGTTCCCCAAAAAAATGTGATGGTGCCATGTATGATAAGAAATAAATTATTCATGCTATGATATGAGCATTGCCATTGTTTTGGCACAATTATACTTAAATTATAACATGTAATTTTGTCATTACAACACTATAGATGAATCTTATCACATGAAATTTTCATGAATTGTTCAAGCTCATTTTGTAGTTTGGAAGTTCATTGAATCTTGGAGTCTTGGAAGTGGATTTTATGAAAATCTTTGAGATTTTTATATTGCCGAGGAAATGTACCATAATCAAAAGTTCAACATGACAAAGGATTGCAATTAACATGTATTGTTGGATTATTTTGAGATCCCTCGAACCAATTGTGATAAAAGATGTCATGTAATCATGATTGATGTGAAAATTGTTTTGATAATCCTTACTTTTTTGGACAAGGATTATTGAAGATTTGGGAATTTAAAATCTAGATAAGTATGATAGAATTTGTTGCTACACAAAATGCATTAACTCGAGATATTTGGAGATTTTGATAGAAATTTAGGAGACACTTTCTTAAAATCAAATTTGCAAGATGAGCCCTCTGTACTCGGGGTGGATCATAGAGTGAAATAAGAGTGAGAGGAGAAAATTCACAATATTATCTTTCAAGTGAAATAAGAAGAGTTTTGGGTATAGTCAATGTATGCACTTCCCTATTTTTATCCAAGTTCCATCTATACATTCAAAGTTTGATTTTTCTTAATTATCAAGATGAAGAGCTTGCATCAATGTTGGAGTTTTGACCAAAAATGAATCTTGGTTCCTGCAAAGGCAAGGAGATCTTGCTACTTAAGAATTTTAGGCTAAAAATGCAAAGACGAGTTGACACTAAAGGAGTTTTGATCAATTGAGTCAATTCCAAGGTGCATTAGCTTTTTAATCACTTGAAAAATTAGTGGGTTAATTTTCTAAATGAGACCCTACAGGTGTAGAAGTAGTTTGCTCTAAATTGAATTAACGATTATTGTTTCAGTCTTTAATTCTCCTACTTGTGTACACCAATGTTATAATATATCTTACAAGAAGTGTTGCAATGGATAAGAAGTTTTATTGAAAGTAGTTATACGTTAAAGAATACAATTTTCTATACAATTGAACAAATTTAAAAATATTGAAACTTTAAAATTCATCAATAATATTTGTTTTTTCACGTGTGAGTAAATTTATTATTCTATCAAAAAAAAAAAAAAGTCAATGCCGACAGATTAAGAAATTAAGATAAATTAAAAATTGAATAAATGGAATATCAGTTTGATTGACTAAAATGGTGAAAGACATCAAACCAATCACAAGAATCATTTTTGCTGCAAAATTTCGATATCATGGGCCCCAGCAAATTTCAACCAATAGACTTTCTTTATGTAATTGAAAATTTAACACGTAAATTTTCAATTACAAGAAAAAATGCAATCTTTAATTAACTGAATTAATTACAAATGTTATTAAATTAAACGCAATAGAATTAAATTTGATGAAAATTAGGAACTTTAACTGTGCATAATAAGATAACTTCAAAAATATTTCAAATTATATTAATTTTCTATAATTACATACATTTCCTTTAAAAAAGGCATTTATTTATTTTTTCAATCATTTTTCTTACTTTGAACAAGAAATGAATTGTCAATTTTGTAAGGTGTGAGTGAACTGCCCCTGTTCTTCGAAATTAACTATTTTTTTTAATTCTTATTATTATTATTGTCTGCCTCATAAATCCGTGAGTGGCAGAGACAGCATTGCTTTGTGCAGGGCAAAAGCTCGTACTTTTTCATTGCACCGTGGATGCTTCTGAGGTTCTGCCGCTACTTAAAGCCATCAATTTTGTCTCGTGCTGAATATTTAATTCTGTACATTAATGCCACCCTGATAACAAAGCATACTATGCAAATACTTTGGTCCTATCCATGAGGTTGAATACCGTGTAGCAAAGCATGAACATACTTCTTAAGCTATGGAAAACCCATGTGTAAATTATTTAGCATCACTGTCCCAAATCATAGGGGGGTCGAACTTATTATTCTCTTTGCCTGTAATATTTGTTTAATGTCATGTGCAGTTCCATTCATGGCTCATTAACTTGAGCATGTTAACAAACACACATGCTTCATCGAAGAGCATCAATGGCTATACCAAGTACTTTCACCTTTTATTTCCTCTTGCTCTTGCTGATCTTTCTGCTGCCCCATCACTCAAACCAGTTGCTGATTTCTCAGTATCAAGCCCTTGTGAGAATAAAGCAGCAACTCAACTACCCAGAGGGGTTGAGCAGCTGGAGTGAAAATCAAGACTTCTGCAACTCCGAGCCTACACAAATTCTAACTCTGGCTTGCTATGAAGACAACATAACTCAGCTTCATGTCACTGGTAACTATTGGTTTCCCCATCTGAGTCAAGATTTTTCAACTGTTGCCTTGTTATCCAACATTGCTTCTCTGCCAAGCTTGAAAGTGCTGTCTTTAGTATCCTTAGGCCTGAAGGGGCCATTGCCTTCAGAAATTGGGGCCTTATCTTCTCTGGAAATACTCAACGTGACTTCGAACTCCTTGTCTGGTTCCATTCCTAGAGAAATTTCATCTATGAGAAACCTTCAAACTCTCATATTGGATCACAATAGCTTCAGTGGTAATGTTCCCGATTGGCTAGGAACTTTGCCATCATTGAGTGTTTTGAGTCTCAAGAACAATTCATTCAGTGGTGTATTCCCAGATGGAATATCTACTATGGTAGCCCTCAGGACTCTAGTACTGTCTGGAAATAATTTGTCGGGTCAAGTACCCGGATTTCACAAGTTGACTAATCTGCAAGTTCTTGATTTAGAAAACAACAATCTTGGACCTAAGTTTCCTAGTCTGCCCACAAAGTTGGTTTCTTTAGTGCTCAGGAAGAATAAGTTCCACTCTGTAGTATCAGATGAATTGAGTTCTTGCTATCAGCTTCAGATGCTGGACATTTCCTTGAATGAACTTGTTGGGCCTTTCTCCCCATCACTTCTTTCACTGCCATCACTCACTTATTTGGACATTGGTGGGAACAAATTGACTGGGAAGCTCCTGCAGAACATGTCTTGCAATGCACAGCTCACATTTGCCAATCTTTCTGGAAATAGGCTGACTGGTGACTTGCCTGATTGCCTGCAATCCAATTCCAAAAACAGGATTGTTTTGTACGATGGGAACTGTTTATCCAGGAGGCACCGGCATCAGCATCCTGTGCCTTTTTGCCATACTGAAGCTCTGGCTGTAGGAATTTTGCCTCACAAACAACATGACAGAAGGCCATATGGTAAAGCAGTTCTTGCATCGAGTATTGTGGGAGGGATTGCTGGGGCAATGGCACTTCTTGGCCTTGGCTTCGTATTTGTGAAGAGGGAATTTGCCAAGCAGAATCAGCATGTGAATAAAGTTCCTCACAAAAGAATGGCACTGAATAAGTTCTCCCCTGTCTACACACTTCAGCTGCTCAAGGATGCAAGTAACAATACTCTCTTCCTCTTCATTTAGAACGAACATAATTACTAGTTACATAAAGAAACACTAAAAACACTTTGCAAACCAAACCAGACAAGCATTTCCACTTCATTTAAGGAATTTTTGTTACACTCTTTTAACCAATTACTAGTTGTCTTTGATGTGGCTTTAAGCTTGTTATCATTATTATGTGGTTTATTTAGTGATTGCATGTTGTTGTAGGGATTGTTTTCTGAAGTCATTAGGGTTGAGTGGCTTGATTTCAGGCACCAGCATTAGTTTCAGGACTCACCATCTTTGAAAACTCCTAATCATCTCCGTTTAATGTTATTTAATGAACTTGGAACTTAAAAAAATATACCAATCTTTTGTCACTTCAACTGCTATGCTTATCGGCTCTTCCTCATCATTCTAGTACATCAAATGCAGCAATTTGAATTTGATAGATTGACAGGGTATATTTCTGAAACAAAGAAGTTAGGAGCACTTGGGATTCCACCATATAGAACATTTGTCCTGGATGAGCTTAAGGAGGCCACTAGCAACTTCAATGCAATAAATCTTATTGGAGAAGGTTCTCACGGGCAGGTATCTTTATGTGCAGCCTTCTTGTGTTTCTGTTTACCGCACTTTAGCTCCCCTTTTTATTTTCTGTTATCAAATACCAAACAAACTCTTTGAGACCGATATCAAGTCATAAATAAATGAAGTCCCACCTTGCATCTTAAACACGACAACATATGCAGATCAGGATGGGGTATAGATATTCACCAATCAAGGCTCCCACAAAATGGTACAGAACAATGTACTCAACACTGGCAGAATGGGAAGATGATAACATTCTGAAACATGTATACCGAATTTTGTAGCAGCACACATTTCTTGAAGTAAAATTTAGCAAATTAACAAGGAGAAAATGCTTACTGCATTGCTTTAGTTTTTTAGGTCATGTAGATTACAAACCATCGTGCAAAGACTTGGGTCCGTGTCAGATCTTCTTTGAGCATCCTTTTATGCATAGCATAATACATCTGTCCCTGAATACAGAAGTTATCATGTGTGGAGGAGGTTTCTAATATCTCCTGGCATGTGTCGTTATATGAACGTAGTTTCTAAAATAGTGTTTATGATAATAAGTTGCATCATGTGCTCTTTAGTGATATCTAAGACCACAAGCATTTGTCAAATCTGTTGCTCCAAGACATGGTGATGGTTCTTTACTTTTCCATTATTACATCCTTGGATGGGAGTTATAAATTTTATTTTCTGTATTTGTATGAGCAAATAAGAGTACTTAAGCCCATGGCTTGTCTCCTTCCCAAAACCAGGTTTACAAGGGACGGCTCACAGACGGGACTATTGTCGCCATAAGAAGCTTGAAAGTTAAAAGAAAAAATGGTGTCCACACTTACACTCCTCAACTTGAGTTGACAGCAAAACTTAGACACTGCCACTTGGTTAGTGTAATTGGCCATTGCTTTGAGTGCAGTCCAGATGATTCAAGTGTAAGCAGAATCTTTCTTGTGTTAGAGTACGTGGCAAATGGGACGCTGAGAACATTTGTATCAGGTAAAAGTGAAGCTAAATTTAACAGTTATATTCTGTTCAAACATAGTCATTAGCATAGACCCCTCAGAAATTATCGAATGGTATCTCTTTGGTCTTTCCCCTTCCCATTTGGTTCATAAGTTATCAAAATAGTGTTAAAGTAGTTTATATAGTCAGTAAAAGGGAGTTACGAGTTTCCTGTCAAAGACCTCAGTTTTGGTTTCTGATCAATATTTATTTCAACAGACGGACAATCAGGAAAAAGGTTCAGCTGGATACAAAGAATAGTGGCAGCCATTGAAATCGGAAGGGGCATCCAGTTTCTTCATACGGGGATAGTACCAGGTGTGTACTCAAATCGTCTGAAAATAACAGACGTTCTGCTGGACCACGATCTCCACGTGAAGATTAGCAAATACAATTTACCTTTGCTGACAGAGTGTAGGAGATTGGTAAGTAAAGCATGTTTCTTATCTCGTTCATCGCATGACAGAACATCAGATATCTTTGTGCTAAATCAATTCCATCAACTGTGAAAAGCTGTCTGACACTGTTTTGTTTCCTGACTTCAATCAGGATGAGGTGGAAGTCAGATCCCATGGATCAAGGGAACATTTTGGTTCAACGTAAGCTCTTCTCTTCTTCATCTCTTTCTTTTTCCTTTGTCATAAATTTATGAGAAGATCTTTGTCACCCTTTACTCGCATGAATGACTATTTGTTTCATGGGACTGACAGACTTGGGACTCATTACACTATATCTTGATGCACGTAACCCAGTCCACTAGCCTTCCTAGCTACACTTACATCAGAATTTTCTTTGCATGTATTGCACCGATTTCAGTTTTTCTGTACTTGAACATGGCGTCGACCATCAAATTTTCACTTGAACTGCACAGCCACTTAACATCTACACAAAGTTTCAGCTCCTAAACCCGGTACTAATTTAACTCGGGCCAGCGTTTGAAAGCCCTCAACAAACATATAATGCTAAGGCTTACGAAGTATTTCCCAAAACTCAGGAAGTATTTCCAAAAACTCGTACCCTTTGAGAAGTATAATAAGTTTTATTACAGAGGTTGAAGTTTGGGAAACAAATAAATTTGGAGTGTGTTTGGAAGAAGTAGTGAGAAATTGAAAAGCTACAGCAGAAGTATTTGGTATAATTATGTAGATGTGTCGCGTAGAATTCAGGGACTGAAATAGTTTTGTAGTAAGACATGAAATTAGCTAATCTGCAGCATTCTGTGCCGTGCTCAAAATGGTCAGAGATCCAATCCATGCTTCATTTGCTAAGCAAGCTGTCTTTTGCCGAAATGCACACATCTGTGATGAAAGTTCACTTTGACAGAGTGTTTCTGCCACTGCAAATAATCTCCCTTTACCCTTTTGCACACAGGTTGAGCAGTGAGGAGAAAAATGATGTCTATGACTTTGGAGTCATTCTACTCGAAATCATCGTTGGGAGGAGAATCACCTCCTTGAATGACATTAGCATCTCCCAAGATCTAGTAAGTATGCAATGTCTGAATGCAAGACCGTAGTAGCTCTTCTTCTTGAAACCAAATCAATTACATTCAGATCATTCCTTAACACCAAAACACTAATTTAATGGGCTTCCTTTGGTTCTTCCACAGTTGTCAGTGAGCCTAACAGCAGACAACGTAGCCAGGAAGAGCATCGTCGATCCAGCAGTTCACAAGGAATGCTCAGATGACTCACTCAAGACTCTGATTGAGCTTTGCATCAGGTCTCTGTCGAACGTGCCATCTGAGAGGCCATCCATCGAGGATGTCCTCTGGAATCTGCACTACGCGGCTCAGGTTCAGGACATGTGGATCCGAGAATCGAGCAGCAGCGAAGAATCCCCCATACATGCACCCTGAGTAAACTTGATGTCATACATACAAGTGTTTTTATTAGGCTGTGGCAGATGAATCATGTTATGCAATGCATGTATTATGCAGCAGCAAGGCATGTGCGCGTGTGGATGTGAATTGGCTGCTGTCTGAACTATGTTTAATGGTGTCATGAAAAGAGGTTTTAGAATTCATCTCTGGTTAGAATGGAATTTTATGATTATACAATGGACAACATATACTTTGACTGGTTAAAATATTGTAAATTTCTTAGCAATACAATAAAAATAAAAAATTTACTTTGATAAAAAAAGTAAATATAAACGACTTCTCTCTTTTATGAAACGTTAAAGGTTAATATGTAATTAATTCTTGCATAAAGGAATATTAAAAGGATAGATGTATTCCTAAGTAATATTTATAAAAATATATTAATATTGATGCCATAAAATGCATACATAAAGTACACATATGGCATTACTTAGATCATGATTGGTACGATGGAATGAAAGTGCATTCTTAATTTCATTTCGTAAAATATGATTGGTATAAATTTAGATTATGAATTATTATTCCATTAGGAAGTCATTCCTAAAATCATGGAATTGGTGTAGGTTTATTCCCAATCTATTAAGAATAACATTTCTTCCATTTTTGTCGTGTATTTCTATAAGATTTAATTAAATATGATATCACTAAGTGGTAAGATTTTAAACTTGTTACCATATCATAAAAACATTATATTTTATAGTATCAAAATAATTTTATTAATATTTATATTTATAATGTATATATTTTTATATATTAACAAATATTATATAGTATAATTTTTTAAAATAAATTAAAGTTTAAAAATATCACATGTAGAAATATAAATATATAGATTACGCAAGTAAACATAAAATTAAATATGTACATATGTATGTTAATATATATATATATATGTGTATATATATATATTATCTTGTCCTTATTTATAATATAACTAAATAAGGCTAAATATGTAAAATATTTTTCATATATAGGCATCCACATACGCACACTCGTAAACAACAATATATGTGCACATGAAACACACTCAGTGTGTGTGCCAAAATAAATAAAACATTCTTGTGTGTGTGTGTGTATTGTGAAATTATAATTAGAGTGAACAAACAAGGGCTGTTTAAGTTATAATTATTTTGAATTTTTTTTTAATTTCTCGTACACCAGGTAATTCTTCTTAACATAAAGCTAGATTGGATCGAGATGATAGATCTTCGGTCTACAAATATATGAAAAAGATTGAGAGAATTTCTCTCTCATTTTTTATTAGCTATCAAATATTTTTGAAAGTCGCTAAACATTTTGTTAGCAAAAGAAATACTAACAAAAGAGTTTAAACAAAAATCTACTATTTTATCTTTTTAACTTCATATTTTTTATTAAAAAAAAGATTATTTAAGTGCTTCGACTTTGTATACCTAAAACAGTTATTAAAAGTGTTGGACACTTTATAAATAGTATAAATAATTTAACACAATTTATATTAAATTTAATTTTATCAATAATATAAATATTTTCAAACTAACTATATGTTGATATACTTACTCAATAAATATAACATAATGAATATATTATCATAAATGTTTTGTCTATTGCTTTTAAACATTGCTAATATAATTATATCAATTGAATATTTACTTTCACATAATAAAAATCAATACAAAGTTTATATAAATATTTATTTTACAATAAACATTTTAATATCAATTATATATGTCCATTCTATTATCCACTATACATATAAATATATAGTTTTTGAACACGGATAATACAAAAATTGATATATGATGTTGTTGAATCAATATTAGATATTTATTAAATATCTTAATATATAATCATATTACAAAAAATAGAATAATTAATTACTATTGTGAAATAATGTTGTTTTGATTAAAAATATTATTTTTAAATCATCCTATTTATTTTTAATTATCATTCACATATATAAATTCTTGTTGACCTATAAAATACTTACATCATCAGCTCCATATTCTTATTTAACCAAGCAAATCGTTAAAAAAATAGACAAACACTGTGAGATATAAAAATAAAAATTAAACGTTGAATAACCTTCTCTTTGATACCTATGGAATTAAAATATTTTTATTTTCTTAATCATAACATTTATGTGATCATTTATTTTTGTTGAAAAGGATGCAAGATATCTTTAGATGCACTTGTTATAGCATAATTTAAATTCAATTTTTATCTTTAATTAAATTTATTTAATTTTATGTTGCTTTAGTTTTAAGTTAAAATTATTTATCAATTATTACTTGATGAGATGAGTTTCTAACAACATGCAGTTCATAACTTTAAAATAAGTCTACTTCTGTGATGAAAGTGGCAACATACAATTAAGATAAATATCAATAATTCATTAGGGATTTAAAAATTAGTCTGCCGTTCTATTTAAGTCATAAAAAACTTTAAAAAACAATTGAATTTTACTAGAAAAACAGTGGGAAAAAAAAAAAACTCTTTCTCAACTTTTTTTTTTTTAATGATAACAAAGGGCTATGTGTTGTTTTTAAATTTTGAATTTAAAAAATAAATATTTAATTATTATATTTTTTAAATTTTATTTATTTATTTATTTTATTATTACTCAATTTTTAATATAAAAATACACACGCACAAAAATTCGAAAACAGGCGTAACATTTTTCTCGCTATTCAATAGTTGTGCCTATAAAAGAATAATAAGTTTTATTTTTATTTTTTATTTTTTGAAAAATCTAAAATTATTTATAATAAAATAAAAAATTATAAAGTATGTGCATTGCATGCCAAAATATGGAGGGCTGATTTGTTGTATTTTTGCAAATTAATTTCAAATTAAAAAAACCCGTTTTTTTTTTTTAATCTAAATTAGGAATTTATTAGGGTTACAATACTTTTTAGTTTGTTAAATTAATTCGCGATAGCGCAATAATTTCGCCGATTAATTATCCTGCAATATAGTCGTCTCTTCGCCACTCCTCATTTGTCTGCAGCCTCTTCTCGCTCGAGGTACGCTTGGACTCTAGCAAAAATTTGGCTTTGGGTCTTGACTGATTGTTTTTTATCTTAATTTTTCCCAAGAACAATTCGAATTGATCAATCAATTGTATTCAAGGTTTTGGTATTAATGGACTGTAGACTTCTTTCGTTCAATCGGACCAGTGGTTTATTTGCCGCCACAAGCATTACTCGTTCGCGATTTTCCCTTCCTCATTCAGACAAAAGTAAGTTAAGGCAATTTTATCCTAATTTATTTTCAAGAATAATTGACATTTTGCTTTGTCTATTTTCTGAAAGCCGTGTGCTTTAATTCTTCATCATGTGGCGTATGTAGAAGCACGGCAAGGTGCATTTTGTGGTTTGGTGGCTTACGTAGGACCCATGCTGAGATGCTGAAAATGTGGTGAATTTAGTTTGGATGATTAAAGATAATTTTTTGGGGCACTAAGGTGTCATTGCCTTCCATGAATAAAATTTAGGTAATGTGTGTGTGTTTGTGCGTGCGTGCGTGCGTTTGTTATTTTTTAAGATAAAAAATTGTAAATTGATGGAGCTTGAAATTTGAAGCCATTTTGAGAATGCAGCTAAGGCTTGACTGGTGCTTATTCACCCTTGCTTTTCATTTTCTTCTTTTGATGGGTACTTGCTAGGTTGGAACGATATATACAGTTTTGATTGACCAATACAATCATCGTTTGTTTATTTTTGTGAAATACTCTTCAGATAATTCTTCTTATTTCAATAGATCAATTTTATTGCTTTTAGGAGTTTTTCTTTCTTTCTTTCTTGCTTTATTTTTTTGTGGGTGGGGTGGGAGGTGTGGAGTGATGGGATCCTCTGGAGATGGGAGAAGTAGGGCAGGAAATTTGGAATGTTAAAATGAATTGAATTTTTCTGCTTTCTTTGAAACTTCATCCTAACTATGATTAGAAAAAAGATTATTATTAGTTAGTCAAATGGTATTATTCTAATAGGTTAAGAGCACAAATGCACACTTTTTCAAAAGATTGCATGGGATAATAAATCAGTGTTGAATTCTCTAGTGTTGTATCTTTCAGTGATTGCATATAAAGGTGTCAATTTAACCTTAGAAATTAGGTGTTAGCTAGCTTTTGCTTCTGCAGGATCATGGAACTTTGAAAATTGGTTATACTTAGAGTGATATGTGAGCTTATGCTTATTGAGGCTGTGTGTTTCCCTGTTTCTATGATGTTCATTGCAGATAAAATCAAAATAAAAATGCCAATTTGTATTAACTGAATTTAGTGGTTGAGTCTGTCTTCCCAATTTCTCATCTTATGGTCTTGTTATTTATTCTAGGATCATTTCATTGCACTCCAAATTGTTCAATGAAGTCTTACAAGCTGTCAGATCTTAGTACTACTGAGGTTGATAGACTCAAAGCTCGCCCTCGAATTGATTTTTCATCTATTTTCAATGTGGTGAGCCTTTATCTACTTGGAAACTTTTTAGCTTTTTCTCAACTTATCAAGGAAATTTATTATTTTATTATTTTATTATTTCGACCTTTTCTGTTATTGAACACTTATTTTATTAGCAATGATGTGTACTCAGGTTCAGCCTATTGTTGATGACATACGGAGTAGAGGGGATGCTGCTGTTAAGGAGTATGTGTTGCTGTAACCTATCATTCTGATTCTATATCATTTTGTTATATATCTTAGAAATGTGGAAAAATGTAAAACCCAATTTAAATCTGTATCAAAGTGTTATTAATCAGCAGCTAAGAGAAATTATTGGGCTGATGGTGGAGGGAAAATATTGTGGAATTGTCAGGAACATAAAAGTTATGGGAGTAGTCATATTTTAATTTAGGTTAAGGAAGAAAATGTTATTTTTAAGCTTTTTACATGTGGAAGAAGCCAAATTGATTTTGTGGGTATGTTTGTCCCATGAAGTCGAGCAGTGTTTAGGTCTACTAAATTGGGATGTCTTTTCAGATATCAAAATCTAAATCAATTTATTATATTATTATTAAATTTTGAATATTCAAACAGGAACCAAAAGATTATTTTAAAATCCATGCATTAACTATGGGAGAATTTATTGTATGCTACTGCATCAAACCCTATATATATTTTCTTGTTTTCCAATTTGTCAATCTAAAAGTTATGGGCTGATTATAGCATGGAACGTGTCATGGTGTAATAAGGGGATAGCCTACTGCTATTTTTACACTATGGCACTGGACTTTGCTAAGGCATGTGCCTTTGCAGTTCTTGTACAGCAATTTATTTTTTAAGGTATCAAAAGATAGTTTAATCTCACTTTGACTTCATATCTTCTTTTGCTTTTCTTTGTCAATTTTAGGTCAGTTTATTTCATTAATTTTTTTCTTTTCCTTCTTTCTGGTAAGTTTTTTTTTTATAATTTTTCATTCTCTTGTTCAATTGTTGGTGAGATTCTTTAGAGTTTTATTTTTTTCTTTTCTTCTCCTTAGAGTAAGTTTCTTTGTTTCTTATAAAGTTTGTCTTCTTTATTTATTGAATGTATAGAGTTTTATTTTTTTCTTTTCTTCTCTTTCCAGTAAGTTTCTTTGTTTCTTATTAAGTTCATCTTCGTTATTTATTGAATATATCTACTGTCAATACGCATAGTTTATGTTTGGTTTCATTTTATTCAAAATAATACACATTCTTCAATCATTATTTTTTAAGTTCTCTCTCTCTTTCTCTCTCATGTTTTTACTCAATTTTTAAAAAAATACTCCTAAAAGCACACAAGAAAAGACCAGAACCAAACACAGCCATGGATTTTATGGGAAAAAAAAAATAGTTGACAGTGATTTTTTCCTAATTGTATGGCTGCGATTCTAAGAAAGTCAATACATTAGATTTCTTTCGTTTTTTAAAGAGTTTCATAAACACATTTTTATTTGTTAACATTTAACTTATTTTTTTTAATGGAAACCAATATGTTTTTTGTGTTTTCTTATAAAATTAGAAGTTAAAAAATATTATTATTCATCATCTACTAGTAAAATTTGTTTGTGTTTTCCTTTTGTGGAAATTAATAATAGTATAAATATTGTTAAGAAGATTGAAAGAATTGTAGCATGCTTCATTTATTAGAGAATGGTCTTAATTTATAGTATGAGACTAATATAAAGTTGCAAAAAGTACAAAACTACTTGACCTAAAATTAATTCTATAAAACAATAAACCGAACATTCTAAATTTTGTACTAGATAACAAAATATATAAAATATCAAATAAAATATTATAAATTACTATTACTAAAATCCTAAATATTCTAAGATATTTTCTAGAATTCTTCCTCAAGTTAAACAAAAGGCTGTGTTAAAATGTTCAATTTAGAATTCTAAATTGAAACGAGCAAGTGACCTAGTTGCTAGTTAGAAGTAGCCAGACAAACGTCTATTAGATTGTAGATGCAACCTAGAAAAGATAGTAAGGTTAGCAACATTAGGAGCTAGTATGCTTGGCAAGACAAGAAATCATCTGTATAAGATAGGCAATGCCCAAAGTTAGTATGGTTGGCAACACTAGGAGTCGTGTCTATGAGGTAGCATATGCTAGAAATCACGCCTATCCGATGTTCCTGACAGGTTGATGCGATGCTTAGAGCACTAGACTATAGTAGTAGAAGCCGTTCTTAGTAGCAATAGACAATAGTAGTAGTAGTAATAGTAGTAAATCACAAAAATTTGTGACCCAAGTAGTAAATGGAGGGGCTGGTGTGCGGTGGCACCAGCAATGGACTAGATGGAGTTTAACCAAAATTGGGTTTTTAGAAAGAATTTGCTTTGATACCATGTTAAGAAGATTGGAAGAATTGTGGTGTGTTTCATAACAAAGAAAATGGTCCTAATTTATAATATGGAATCAATACGTTACAAAAAATATAACACAACTTGACATAAAGCTAATTGTATAAAATAGGATATACTAGTCAACAAAATATATAGAATATCAAATAAAATATTTTAACAGATATCTAAATATTGTAAAATATTTTCTAACTAATATATTTTATTTATTTATATTTTTTTGCACACTGCTTTATTAATGAGCATGCCATACCATGTGCCATGGCTCTGGAAAGTCTTTGCACCATGATGCACCACACGCCATAAACAACTATGCTTGCGCTTGAACTTCTTGATCACTTCTAAATTTACATGGTGATTGATAAATGGATTTTTTTCCTGGTAACAGATACACAACACGGTTTGACAAAGTTGAACTGGACACTATAGTTGTGAATGTCAATGATCTTCCAGATCCAGTGGTACATTTCTTGTACAAAGTGTCTAATTATGTGGTTGTGATTGGATCATGTTGCTTTATTGATTTTCTAAGAATGGAAGATCTACTTTCTAATTGTCTTCTGGTTATATAGTTTCTAACTAATTGTTATTAAATGATTAGCTTGATCCAGCTGTTCAAGAAGCATTTGATGTGGCTTACAATAACATTTTTGCTTTTCATGCCGCACAAAAGCCAGTTGAAAAAATTGTTGAGAACATGGAAGTAAGTGGTGGCATGGTGTACTGTAGTTTTCATTGCCACAATACTTGGTACATTTTGGCTGACCCCTATATTGATTTTTCCAGGGTGTAAGATGTAAAAGAGTGGCACGAAGTATTTCATCTGTGGGTCTATATGTTCCTGGTGGCACTGCTGTACTGCCTTCAACTGCTCTGATGCTTTCAGTTGTATGGTGACTTTATCAACTACCTCAGCTGTTTTTGTGGATTTTTTTTACTGTGACTGCAATTTCACCTCACTTCATTGATTTGGATTTTCTTGAATCAGCCGGCCCAGATTGCTGGGTGCAAAACAATTGTACTTGCAACCCCCCCTACTCAAGATGGCAGCATTTGTAAGGTGGTTGTTCTTGTCTTGATGAACCGTGATGTTGTTTTTATATGGATAACTAACCATTGTCTGTTTGTAGGAGGTCCTTTATTGTACAAAGAAAGCTGGTGTTACTCATATTCTCAAAGCAGGAGGAGCTCAGGTCAGAACACCGTATACTGTTAGTATATATTGTGATTGAAATACACATTTTAATGTTACTAAAATCTGACCCCATCATATGTAGGCAATTTCAGCTATGGCATGGGGAACTGAATCCTGCCCTAAGGTATGAAACCATACATGATTTGCTCACTTACTGGGCCACACCCATCTACATAGCACCTCCAATCCTCTTTAACTGGTTTAAACTTAATTTTTTCTGTGATCTCTAATCAATGAGGCTGGTGTCATTTCTTCAATTTCAACAATGACAATGGGTTGGCCTTTCATTTATTAATATAAAGGAGTGCGTGTCCTCCAGCAATTGTGCATTCTCTCTCTATTCTGAACCCCCCCTCTTTCCCTCCCCTTTCAGCAATCTTTTCATTTATTTATATGCATCTTTATGCCATTTTCCTCTTTATCCTAGTATAAATCCATATTAAATTTCTTTGCTTGTAGTTGTGGTCTCAGTCAAATGCAATACTGGAATTATTTTTTGGCATTGTTATTGTTGAAACATAACATACGTTTTTTCACGATTTTGTAATTATACAAGAAGATTTACTAATCAATATATAGAAGAAAATGGGGTAGGTGAAAACACATTTCAAGACACCTAACATCCCACATCACACACTAGCACTAAATTTATATTCTAACACACCCCCGCAAGTTGAATTTTTATATTCAACTTGAATCATAGAAGTATGCATCATCCTACTAGGTAGGTAGAGGCAGGTGCTTCTTGAGTAGTAGACAAATAAAAGTCAACAAACATACGAGTTACTCTTTGCTAGCTGCTTGCTGACAGAGGTCGATCAAGAAGTTGCACTTTGTGAGTGATAAAAAATTAGAAGTCAATGGATAGACAGAAAATCACTTTGAGGATATCTTTACTTTGAGGTTAAGCCTTGCCCAATAAATAAACCCTTAGTCAATGCTGAATAGGATATATGACCTATAGTGTTTATGTTGTAGCCCTGGATATTCCCGCTCATTTGCTCTCTTATTACTTTAGCTAGTGTTTTGTCCGTAGCCACAGCATCTGAAGTAAACAATGATGAGAGAGGTGAGGAATATAGTATTGATAATAGCCACTCGCTTTTAGTTACTTTTAATGTTATCCAACTGTCTTGCACAATTGACCATGGCATACAACATTTAGATCATTGCTCCATGTGGTGCAGTTGGATTTGTTAAGGATGACTCTAGAATCTGAGTCCAGTTTGTTGGGCTAATATAGTCAAATTTGTACTATTTGATGGCTAGCACCACAACTGGTTTGAAGAGCCAAAGGTGTGCACATGCAGCGGAGGTGAGAATCCAAACGACAGAGATGAACATTGGGAACCCAGCAGGGGTAATGGTGCGTCAGATTAAGGTTCTAGTGGGCTAGCTTGTGGTTTATGATTTCTAATGATGATGGGTTTGTGTAAGAGAAGCAGAAATATGCCACACTGGGGTTTGGGCTTTTCTTATTAGAAAACTAGATAAACTCTTGGAATAGAAGCAAATTAATTTAGAAGCAAGATGAAACCTGCTTTGATATCATGTTGAAACATGAAAGACTACATTTTTAATAATTTCATGATCATACCAGAAGATTTACAAATTGATATATGGAAGAAGATGGGGTAGGTGAAAACACATCTTAAGATGCCTAACATACCACATTAAATACAATAACAATATTCAAGGCATTAATTTAATATTCTAACAGTCGTTGAGTGAGTGGACAATCAAGTTTATTAATTAAGAATTATGATGCTCTGCATTTTTGTCAAACTGAAGGGTGTGCCCACATCTCTTTTAAGTGCATCCTTGTGTTAGTTTGGTTTCACACAAATTAGCATGACTGCTGCCCCTGATATATTCCCTTGTAGTGTATGATATCTTTGTAAAATAACTTATATATATATATAAAATATTTTTTTTTTCATGCATAATCTCTCACTTCACACAAACATGTCATGCTCTATGTTGTGGCCAATCATGGGTCCAATTTGCAATCCCAATCCAACTCATGCGATACTTGTCAATTACTGAGATGATTTGGGGATTGGGTTTGAAGAACTAACTGTGAACTTTGTGGATCCTGAAACTTAACTTAAGAGTTGTAAACACAATACAGCTGTGATATACTTCTCTCTATATATTATTTTCTGCGTAGTCTGTGGAGTTGATAAATAGTTGGGAATGTCTTAATGCTGGAGATATATTATATAATGTGAATATTACTGTGAGGATAGAAGTGAAAGAAACTGACATCCTCATCTTTGTTAACCTTGGGATGGCATAGCCTTGTACTTAAAAGGGTGATAAGGGCAAGATTTAAATGAGGAAAGGCTTGTATGTTACATTGTACATTTATCAATTTATCAAACAATGAATAGTTTGGGTATCTTTGTTGACTCGTGGTCATTGTAGAAGTTGCTCATCCTGTGTTGAGGTGTAGGAGGCATAGCGCCTGCACCTTTAGAAAGTTGTAATATACTTTTTTGAAGACAACAGGTAAATGAAAAGCCAGACATAGGATACTGAATACTGAGGTCCAGGTAAGTTCTTTCAGTTTTTGATCTTCAAACCTAGCAACACCCGGGATTGTTCTAAGATGACATGATCCCAAACTGACAATAGATGTGTACCCCTTCATCTAGGTCCATCATAAGGAAAATTAAAACTTAGATTTGGTTTATTGGGTATCAAATCAGAGGTATTAGCATATGGAAGACCTTTAGGAGTATATAGTGTTGTGAATTGTAAATGCAAGAATATGATGTAACAAAAATCCCTAGTTCCTCTACCACGTCTCTCTCTCCGTCTCTCCCCCCTCTAATGCCACATATTTAATCTATTTGAATGTTTGTTAATTACCAAACTTGTCTAGCAGATCCAAGAGTCCATCCTATCATTTATGCTGCTGAGTTTGCTTTGACATTTATCCTACCTTCGATATCATTATGATATCTAATGGCATGTATCATCTTGAGGTTTAGGGTTTCCATTTGAGCATGACCAGAAGACCTTTCTGATTTCTTTCTTCTAACAAATGTGATGAGTTCTTTATCATGATGGGTACGCCATCTACATGGTTTTAAACATTCCACTCCTCGACATAGTGAAATTTCTTTTTGGGTTCTTAAATAGGTTGAAGTGAATGTGCCATGAAGTCTTATGCATGATGACCTGATTTTTATAATGCCTTGCTTTTTGCTGATACACATCTGTTACAATTTTATGTTGCTGTGGCTGTAGGTTGAAAAGATATATGGGCCTGGAAATCAGTATGTCACTGCCGCAAAAATGATTCTCCAGGTATTTTTGATTTTCTTGTAAATTATTAGTTCATTGAAACTATTTTTTTATTGTGCCTTATAGCATGTTGCTAAATTGTTACTTATTATAAACAGAACAGCGAAGCTATGATTTCAATAGACATGCCTGCTGGACCATCAGAAGTGCTTGTCATTGCTGATAAGCATGCAAGCCCTGTTCACATTGCAGCAGATTTGCTTTCGCAGGTTCTTTTCTTTGGAATTTTGGCATTATGTTATTTTATCCTTTTCGTAAATGTGTTTTTTGTGTTTTTCTGATGTCATTTTTCTTGGTTATATTTAATCAAATAAGGCCCTTGATCTGGATAACTAGATGAAAGCTTTAGATAAATGAGAAAAATTAACTGAAGCATAAGATAACCCATTTGGCAAGCCGTTACATGGATATGATCCCTCGCCATGTTTTGAATATAAAGAAAGAATAATTCAGTTTTTAAGTTTGTTTACTTTTTTGTCTATGGTATAGTTGAAAAATGTGAACTTCTTATAACTTGCTTTCTTTTAATTCTGCTGTTCATTTTCTTGTTTAATAGTGCAAAAGATTGTTTTTCCAATTTCAGGCTGAGCATGGCCCTGATAGCCAAGTTGTTCTTGTAGTTGCTGGGGATGGTGTGGATATAACTGGAATTGAGGAAGAGATCAATAAGCAGTGCAATAGCCTTCCTCGGGGAAGCTTTGCTTCAAAAGCACTAAGTCACAGCTTTATTGTTTATGCACGCGATATGCTTGAGGTTAGCATACTCTTTGGATTCATTTTTACAGGATAATATGAAAACCTGTGTTTTCAATGGAGAAAAATGTGTAATTGTGATGTGGCTTTCTGTTGGGCACAATTTACCAGCTGTAGAAATTTAAGAGTGGAATATCTTTGCCCTTTGTTCTAAAAACATACATTTGGAGCCCATGGATATAGTCCGCCTGTTCCACATTAAACTCCTGGAGTTCGTTCTCTTTATGAGACTAATAACTAACATATTTTCTTATTTTAACCTTTCCATCAGTTGATTGATTCAAATCATCCGTCTTCCACTATGAAGCTGGCAACTTATCCCTTACTATTTAGTCGGAGGACACTCACCCAACTGTGATTATCTGATCGTTGTAATAACTTCTATTAATATAAACTTCCCGTAAGTACTGAAGAATCTTTCTTTTTATTGCAATTCTACTTCTATGGGACCCTAATATTGGATCGCCTTAACAAGCTGATTTAGTATGCTATATGTAGGAGAAAGAAAAAATCAGCTTCACATTAAACTTACTGCTCCACCTAAAGTGGCTGACCTCATACCATACTAATATGTATGCCGTGGTTAAATCATATTTTCAGGTCACTTAAAAACTTATGTGGGGATGATTTTGGAGGCCATTGACCTTCAGAAAGTTAACCCTGATTTTGGTCAATAAAGTTGTCTAAATATCTATTTTCATGCAGGACTGCCATCCTTTTCCTCCGATACTGTATGTATGCACTTGTGACATCATACTGTTAGGTGAATTAAGAGGCTTCTCTTTTTCTTTGAAGCTTGTGGGAGTCATTATTTTGATCGAATAAGAGTGAAAGTAGCATTACATAGTGATATTATTGCATCAAAATTTACTGGTTTGGTGGATGGGATGATGGTAAGTCTTTTATGGGGGACTGTCACACAAAGGTGGTGGTATTTGTTTCTGATGGCAGAGATGTCGGGTCCAAAATAAAATTGGGTTGATGGGCGGGATTGTGAAGAGATTCCTGGGTAGTGGGATTGGGTTATGTAAGAAAGTAAAAATATATTTTGTGCTTTTTTGAATTAAAAAAATGGGTGTAAAGGGGGAAGTTGAATGGCTCATGTCACACACCCATTTAAATTAATTTTGTGTGGCCTAATCCTCTTGTAGCAGACATTTGGATGGCTTGTAATTCATTGATTTTTGTCGCCTGTAGTGTTAGCATGTCTTTTATAATATGTGCTTCTTGTTACATCTTTTAGCTAATAACATTACAATACACTAGTTGGTATATGTGTATTGCAGGCTGTATGGATGCAGTGTTACTATTGTATAATGGTTGGCTCTTTTCTAAAATCCTTCGTTGTTGGTGCAAGTAACACCTGTAAAATATAAAAGTTAGGTAGTCTTCTAGTATGCAACAGGCTTAACCAAAATGCACTTTCTATTCCTTAAACAGATGGATAGTCATGTAGCCAAGTCTTCCCCCATAACTCGCCAAATTATTGTAGAAAGAAAAGAAGTTGGTACCAGACCATATAGCCAAAGGCATTAGTAACAATGGCATAGCTTTAAGTACAGACATAAAACTCATTTGTAATAATAATTAACTCTTTTATTTTTATGCTATGAAAGGTTTATGACACTGTTGGGGGATTTTATTAATTGATAGATGCTTTTAGGAGTTGTATGATTTGGCATAGTCACAATTTTAAAATATGGATTTGCATTGATCATTTTGTTGTGTTTCAGTGGTCAAATGTGTATGCAGCTCTTACAGATTCGTGCATCATAACCTGCTTGCACATCATATTTACAGATTCATGTGTCATAACCCGCGTACGCATCATAATTTGAATATAAGGCAATTCACCAATATATGAGAGCCAGCAATGTTGAACCTCTGAAAGTCAAGTGTTTACGTAAATTGCTTATTGATCTCTTATTTTTCCACTTTGCATTTTGAACTGCAATGCAAACTTGGTGGATGGAGTGAGTGTATTCTCCTGCCCTTCATCAAATTGTGGCGAAAAGGGCTACTATGGTGGCATAACTAACTTAAGGACTTTGTCTGTACCTTGGAAATGCATTTTTGTTTGTTCCTTGCTCAATTATTTTTCCTCCTTGCACTGTCCCAAAATTGTAATCATCTACCTTGGATTTCTCAGGCTATTACATTTTCTAACCTATATGCACCTGAGCATTTAATAATCAATGTGAAAGATGCCGAGAAGTGGGAATCTTTCGTTGAGAATGCAGGTAATCATTATGCACATGCTGTGTTTTCTGGGGTTTGTTTATTGAATTCCTTGTGATTTGCATAGTGTTTGTGTATCTTATTAGCTGTTATTGCTGCAAATTCCATCCAAATGTAGAATCACATTTGAAATTCTAGTGGCATACTTGAACGCATTCTCTTGAATTCATCAACTGACAAATTGGTTTTATGAACACCAAACAATTTAACATAATTTGACCCTTCAGCCTGTCTCTACTTATTCATATCCTTAATATATCTTGTAAGTTGATTTTGCATGAGCAAACAAAAATTGACAAATCTCTAAAATGCTCAAATTCATCTATTAACTGCTCAAACAGTGAACAGCGTCAACCATTTTCTTTTGCTTACTGTTTTTGCCATGACATAGAACTCTTGCAGACTACATATATCATAATGGATTCTTGGTGCGTAAATGCTAATGAACTTAATTGATTTATGAATTTTTGACATTTAAAAGGATGAGAGCAGTTTTGGTCTAAACTCACGCAGGTTCTGTATTTTTGGGTCAGTGGACACCTGAGAGTGTGGGAGATTATGCCAGTGGCACCAATCATGTTCTTCCAACTTACGGTTATGCCCGGATGTATGGCGGCGTGTCTTTAGACTCTTTCTTGAAGTACATCACAGTTCAGTCGTTGACAGAAGAGGGACTAAAGAATCTTGGCCCATACGTGGCTACTATGGCGGAAGCTGAGGGGCTGGATGCCCACAAGAGAGCTGTGACTCTCAGACTGCAGGACATTGAAGCGAGACAAGTATCTAATCTAAGATAAGCATGGACAGGTCATGTCTATTTAATCGTTAGCGAGAGCCCCTTCTTTTACAGTGTTGCTTTTTCATTGGCTGCTGTGGTACAATAATGATTTTGGAGATTGGACTGTGAGCTTGGACTTGAATTTATAACCTTTTTTTGGTAACAAGATAAGAAAACCATAAACATGCTATCAGCACACAAGGATTGGTATTTTCCTATGGCAGCATGTTCCAAGTCTTGTTGAAGTTACTGAAGCCAATAAATTTGCAGTATGCTTGTGTTTGTTATGTGTACGAAGGTGGGCTCTAAACATGGCAAGTGAAGATAAATATTTGTGTATTGTAGCACTTTTGCTAGGGGAGAAAACCCTACTCGACTAAACACAATCTCCTAGTTAGAAGCTTCTAACAATGACAAAATCTCTTTTAAACTGGTAGTTTAGCCTATCTGCATGTGTGTGTGTGTGTGTGTGTGTGTGTGTGTTTATACGTGCATGTGTCGAAAGTACATAAGTTGCGGCATGAAAGCTATCATGAATTTTGTTTTTGTCGTTTATAATAATATTTAATAATATAAAGTACTAATAACAGCATACTTTTATGTGTCAATTCTGCTTTTCTTATATTCTCTATAAACAAAATGGATTTTTAAATAAATTTCATATGAAAGAAGATTGTGGCTGAGTTTAAATTTATAATTTATTAAAGAAACTAACTGTGATAAAACTATGCTGTATTTAAAAGTTTACAAGTTAAATTAAGACAATGGTTAATTCATCATGTATACAAAGGAATTTCACTATATAATAAAAAATAAAGTAATTCTATACGTAAAAAATAATGACAAATCCGTCTACTATTATACTATAAACTCCACTATATATTCTGGACTACTTATATATTTTGCAGTTGAAAAGTTTTAATGATGTGTATTATTATTAGTAATTAGAACATAAGTTTTTGTTATGTCAAAAAAAATAAAGATTGAGAAATGAGGCATTAAACAACTCATCAAATGTTGTAATAAGATATCAACAACCATAAAGATATGTAATTAATATGTCAAAATTGCCTATATATAGAAAGTTATATTATAATAGATCATTAATATAATAAGTTTTTGTGATGGGTATATATTGCATTTTCTTTTAATTTAGTTACAGGCGTTATTATTAAACACAATGGCTATGTTTGTTTTTACTTTTGGACCCAAAGTACACAAACACTACATGTATTTTAATTTTTAAAATTTCTCTCTATCCCTCTCTTAATTTCACACAATTTTAGAAAAACATATAACTAAAAACACACATCCAAAAAATGAAAATAAACATAATATAGCCAATAGCTTTAGTACAATATTTTTAAATTTACAAGATTATTAAATGAATATTAATGATTGAAAAATATGGTTGTGAAATTATATATCATTATGTAAAATTAAAAATACATTCTAAATCAAGACAATGCCAAAGTTTGAGATGATAACTAGAGAAAATAGACGAATTTTCAGTGAAAATCTCTAACATACTTCATCAATATTGATTAAAAAAAATAATTGAAATACACAAGTTTTTGAAATTCATTTATTAATTGCTATTCTTGCTTCGTGTAAATTATAACTCTTTTTTTTTTCATTTGAATATTTTCATTATGAAATAATTAATTTATATATATTGTTAGACAAAAAAGAATACTATAAAAAATGTTAGGGTTTTTAATTTTCTAAAGATATTTTTTGCCGATTTATATACAAAATATAAATAGAACAATGATAACTCCTAGAAAGTTAAAAATTGTCAAGATTCCACTATTATTACAATAATTCTAGCAATACAAGGCAAATAAATTTACGGAGTATATGTTAATTAATATCTACAAAATATAGAAATTTAGATATTATAATATTTCTCTCTTTAACATTCAAACTGTAAATTAACTTAATTTTAATTATAAAACTCAATTTGAGTTCCAACAACTCAAGACTAAATATAAAGAAACTACAACTTTTCTCTGAAAAAAAAAGGGAATGACATAAATAATAGTGAAAAAGTTGAATTAAATAAAAGGTCAAACAATTAATTGGAAATAATTCAAAATGCTTTTATAAATATTGATCAATATATAGAAAATTCTGATAAATTTAATAAAGTTATAGTTATACTAATATCTACAAAATAATCTTACTTGTTTATACATTTGTTGTGTTCATAGTTCTTACAATTTAATATTTTTAAAAATATAATAAAATAAATATTATTTATTTGCGCACAAAGTATGTACTTTAGTAATAAAAGAAATATGTATGTAAATAATTTAAAATATTCACATACGAAAAACACAACTTTATACTTACAATAAATTATGTCTTAAATTTTATATCATATAGTGTCGCAAATTACTTAGTATATAGAACTAATGAGAGGACATAATTTTCGTCATTTTTATTTTACTGATGAATTAAATTAAGGGCTACTGATTTTTTTTGTTTGAAAAATTCTTTATGCATCTTAGTTATTTTTTAAATAAAATACCATTCATGTAAAATAAACAACAAAAGCGGTATAGAAATTTTAAGTTGTGAGAATAACATACACTAGAGCCACACAATAAAGTGGAGGGGATACTTTGGCTGCATCTTGGTAATAAGAGGAGGCTAACTGGACACAATAAAGTGACAAAATGAGCATACGATTCCAAATGTGTAAATACTTTGCTCTCAAATTTATGTATATTTGTATCGAAGTATCCATTACTGCACTACAAACATCAACAATGTACAGTGACAACTTGTATGGTAAGAATGCAACCTAACCACCACCACCCTTTTGTGGATGTAATAATAATAAACAAGAGAACCCTGAAATGCTAGAGAAAATTGAAATCCCACCTACGAATTGGACAAAATTTAGAAAGAAATAAGTGAAATATAAAAGACAGTAAGGGAGATGACTACATCATCTCCGGGGAGGATCAAAAATTTGGTTCATCTCTATTTGTGCATATGGTGAGTCCCGCGAGTTCCCAAACTTCTCGGATTCTCTTGCAAGCTGAATATCAGTGGGTTGAAAGTACTGAACGAAAACCTTGACAACAAAACGAGGAGCGAGTGCTCCGATTGTGATACCGAGCAAGCAAACCCAAAATAGTACTGTCTTGGCTATATGAAAGAAGGCCCTGCAAGATAATGACTAAAATTCAGCCTTCATTCAATTCTAAAGATAAGACAAAGCTGTTTAAGGTCAATACAGTTCAGAACAGAAGATGCAAAACGACAATGTTTATGAAAAATGCTGGTGTGCAAATTGCTTACTTGTGCATGTCTTTATGATATTGTGAAAGTTCTGTTATGAAACCTTCGACTAGTTAGGCATCTGACATCATAAACCATTTTGACTTTTGGAGGCAATTCACTACTTATGGCATCTAGGATGAATGAGAGAGGAACCCATTGTTACTCACAAGAAAGCTCCAAAAAATCGATAGAGACAGAGAAAGTTGGAATGGGCAGAGAGATGAGTCTCAGATCAGGCAGCCACGACATAATTCAGCAATAAATGGCCATAGAGGTTATAGGAAAAATCTGTACCACAGAGCCTATTGTGTCTAGGTGTATGAGAAAAGTAAGGGATACAGGATCACAAAAGAATTTTAGATGTAATAAACACGTGGAAAGCTCTGAATGGACATAAAGAGCAATCTCAACTGAGGAACACAAAGAAACTCATGCAACAGGATCCAACGTCTATGGCCAAACTAAAAGAGAAAAGAAGACAACTTTGCACTACAACCTTGAGCTAGGAAGGAGATCAATGCTGAGGAACTAGATCTGGTGATGCCTTCTCACCAACTAAGTCCACTAAGCTCAGGGTGACTTGTGGTGGGCAGGGTCAGTGTGGAGATATGAACATATTACTGACCTTTCCATTTTACTACTAGGAAGCTCCCACAGGTTAGAAGGCATTATCATTCTCTCTTTTTCCCTATGATGAGTTTTGCTGCAATGCAGCAGCTCCCACTACCCCCTTACAGTGATTAGAAAAAGGCCCACGATAACAAGTGCTTCAGGGCCGCCACAGTACCAAATGACACACAATGTGAATTGAAAACTACAATGTGATGAGACCCACCAGTTGCAAGGCCACTATATTTGCTCTAATAAAAGCCTAAAACAATGCACATGCATGAATAGAATACATAAAATGCCCTAAAAAGAATGAAAAATAATCAGACAGAGCAGTCATACCAGTAACCAGGAAGAAAAGGCAGGACATCAATAACTACGACACAAATGAAAGTGACAATTATAGATCCCCAGATGGCGGCGTGCGTTATCCAATACCAGCGGTTTACATCTATGGCCAAATGTACGTTAACCATTATTACCACCGCAAGTGTCCAAAGATCTCCTAAGCTTGAACCATCAATGCTGCTTCCCCAGTAAGCAAGGAGAGGAGCAAAAAAGGCGGCTATACTTTGCCATAAAGTGTCTAGTATTGTTACCCAGAAGAGTTTCCCATTGTAATTTTCCTGCCTTTGCCCGGCTCCATACAGTTGTGGGTGCTTCAGCAGAAAAGTTCTACTTAAATCCTTGTCAAGAATTCCCACAACAATGGTAGGAACTGATGTGTATATTACTGAATACAACACACTGCTCCAATCGGTGATAGCAGTTGTCAGTGTGAAAGCAGTGAAGAGTGCGTACCTGGAGCAAAACCATATGATAACAGTGAATAGGTAAAATTGTCCACAAGTTTTTCCTCTACACACTCAATTGAAATATTATCAATATGGCTCTGTTTTTCTATGCACTTACTTACATCAGAGTTAAAAAAATATTACTTCGACATTTTTCATCTCCCTAATTGATCTAATTCTCCACACTTTCCCAGAAAAATCAAAATCATGTCAAGAACTATTCAACTACTCCCATAGCAGAAACTAACATTATCGAATTTTTCAATACTTTTTCGGACATAAGGTCATCATTACCATGGACAGCATGCTTCACTAAAGTTAGGAAACCCACAAACAAAAATTCCAGAAAATCTGAAACAGAGATTTAATCTTGAAACTTGTAAGAAGACTCTAAAATCACCAAGTGCATATTCCTTTTGACCAACAATGAGCTTTTTTTCGAAGGAGTTAGACTTCTCCTTTTCATTACCGTTCACACCCCTAGTAGACTCTTTGTACAACCCCGAGTCCAGAAAGTGAACTCAAATATAGGAAAAGCCATGAATCCAGATAACTATTGTCTCAGCAGTGTTTAATCATTATAACATACGTGACCTAACAGTTCCTTGCATTATAGATTCACACAAAGAATACTTACCAGAACAAAACTAGAACAAAAACAGCACTCCTGTAGAAGTTGTACAATATCATGTAGCTCATCCGCTGATAATTCCAGTGTCCATGCACCAATAATAATGGGACCAAAAATCTAAATTGACCCATCGCAAAATCTGAAGCCATCACAGCTTGCCGACCTTCTTGTCCACTGATCCCTATGCCCACATCAGCCATTTGGATCATTGAAACATCATTTGCACCTGAAAGTAAGAGAGGAAAAATATTAAACCTTTTCACAAGTTTAACCAAGTGATAGATCTGTTAATTGTTTTTCTTCTGGTTTGCATGCTCCCTTTTCTCCTTCCCTATAACTGACGGATACAGTTTTGCTTACCATCACCAATGGCAAGAGTCATGTCGTCAGTTCCAGTTTTAATCAGGGCAACAATCCCAGCCTTTTGTAATGGAGCTACCCGGCAACACAATACAACAGTGCATTTGCTTGCCAATTTGAAAAGCTGAAAACAGATAAACGAGAAATAATCAAATAAGACATGTAGGTATAAATATTTTGTGCGAGGTAGAGGGCACTCCAGGGGGATTACCTCTTCTTCAAGTTCAGTGTCCAAGATATGAACAAGGCTGGTTCCATCAATAATTAAGGCAAGTTGATTTAATCCATTTCTAGAGTCTCCATGTGTAGCATGAGAATCACTAGCAAGCTTCTTACACGTTATTAAAGCTTCTTGTAAGCTCTTTCTGCATGAGTCCTTGGAGTTGTTGTTTACCACTATTTGGGTCATGTCACTTGTTAAGAGCTTAGACGAGTAGCCTATTGAAATTGCTGTTTCTTGTTTGTCCCCAGTCAAAACCCAGACCTTGATACCTGCTGTTCTTAAAGACTCAATTGCTTCTGGAACACCTTGCTGCAATTTGTCTTCAATCCCAGACACACCCAATATACTGAGATGATGTTCTACATTGCTTGCAACTTTACGAAGTAAAGATGCCCTCCCCATCAAAGCAGTACTTGCCAACTCATAAGATGACTGCCACTGTTCAAACTCCAATGAACTCAGCTCCCGCATTCCAACAACAAGTGTTCTCAAGCCCTTCGACGAGTAAGCATCAAGATGAGCTTCAGTTGCTCTGACCATATTTAAGTTCAGTGATCTATCTATGACACTGAACATTGATGTATCGGCACCTTTTACAAAAATCTTTACTGTCTTATCCGGGCATCCTAATATAACTGACATTCTCTTCCGATCGCTATCAAACTCGTGCAATCCCAAGACGCCGAACCTGCACCATCCATCAGTGGTTAATAATTAATGGAAGCTCAGAAAGGAAAGTAGAGGGGAAATGAAATTAAAGAAAGGTAGAGTAATGCAAACAGTAAAAATAGAGAAGGAAAAAGGAAACTATAGTTCTCAATAAATTAGTATAAGCCCACTCCTAGAAATTTAAGAGGGAACAATAGAGTTGGTCTTCTTAATACACCATGTTTTGAAGTTGCCCAAAAAAAATTCCTCAGCTGAAACATAAAATTTTCCAGTTAAAAAAAAAGGCATTTTCTTACATATATACAAATATATAATCCAACCAAAAGTCATCATGTCCAAAAAAACGGTACACAGATGGTTGGGGTTTAGAAAAGTAAATAACAGATTTGCTAAAATAGGACCTCAGACATTCTTTAGAAATGACAAAAACGAAAAAAATTCTAGAAGACAAGAGTTAAGCGACTGATAATCTAAAGAAAAATTTCAGTAAAGAATCAACATTGGATGACAAAACTTAAACAATTTTGCGTCTGCATTGCTCCAATACATTGCAGATGCATCTTTTCATGGTGCATTTTGCCCCCCTGCCCCCCACATACCTCAAAATTCTTGGGGCTAATTTACAGAAATATTCAGCAAAAAAGCAAAAATCTGTACAGCTAATTAATATTAAATTCCAATCATGCAGACACGTAGCCCACAATATGACTAAAATCTCCAACAACACATCATAGATGGAATGACAGTTGAAATTAATAGATTCTCCTAGTGACATTCAGTAAAATAATGAATTCCAGAAAGCAACTTTAATCGACCTTTGTCTTTCCCCTTGGACATCAATAACTATGTGACCTGAAGTTCTTTCAATAAGCATAAAACCATAAGCTGCAGCAGCATAGACCAATGCTTGTTCATCTGGTGATTCCCCTTGATAATCAATCAACCTGACAGCAGGATCTGGTGTCTCCACATTTAGAGGCACAATGGTGTTGCAAGCAGCCAATGCTATGAAAAAATCATGAACATATCTTCCTTCATCCGTGTGTTTTCTTTTTGATAAATTGAGAAGCTCTGGATCAACCTTTACCCTCACTTTTGGTCTCAAAACCTGCTCACCACCTAACACCAAATAAGACCTATAAATAATGCATTTACAGGTACAGATTACCATAAGATTCTTCTAAAGGAAGAAATGAATGTAGGGAGGGAGGTGGAGAGTTTGAAAGTTGCAGTACCTTGAACCAAGTATCCTATTTGTCCATCTTCAATATTATCCTTCCCACTGCAGTAGTCTATGCCCCCAATGCTTGCACATTGAAATTCCATCTTGTTCTCGGTAAGGGTACCAGTTTTATCAGAAAAGATATATTTAATCTGTCCCAGATCTTCATTTATATTCAAAGCCCTACATTGAAATCTAGAGTTTGAGGATTCATCATACAGTCGATTATCATGAATCATGAAAAAAGCCTGACCAGCACGAACAAGCTCCATCGATATGTACAGTGATATGGGAATCATAATTTGGAACACAATGACACACATGAGAAACACAAAGAATATCTCCAAGCCCCACCCATAATAATTATAATCTTCAATTTCAGCCTCTGAATAGTCCTTTTTCCTATAAAATTGCATCAGATCCAACTCACTTTTGTGGTTTCTTAACCAAATACCATGACAAACAGAGACTACTGTACACAGTGTAACAAGAAAAATTGAAAGGTAAATGATCTCCCGGTTCATGCGTGTCTCAAGACTACTTCTCTTGGATGGAGCTCCAGAGTTGTTGAGCATCGCTTTGGTCTCTCTGCCTGCATAAACTGCAACTCCAATTGCCCAATCAGTGTTCTTCAGCTCACAACCACGTAGAATTATATTAGAAGGTCCAAGAGAAATACGCTTTCCATCAATATCCATATTAGCCTGGAAACCATAAATATTCCTATTCGGCTTCTCACACTTGATCAATCCATTAATCTTCCCATTCTCTGGATTTTTCATTTGGGTCTCTTGCTTGGCATACCGTGTTTTCAAATTTGATTCACCATCCAAATTGGTGGTCTGCACATAAGCAACTCCAGTGGCATCGCTTGTAGAGAGCAGGACCATGTCACAAGGAATTGATTCAGTTGCAGAAACTTTAATGATCTCACCAACACGTATATCTTTCCATCTCTTCTGTTGAAACTGTTCATTTACCAAAACCCATGCCAACCGGCTGTTCTCAATCTTGTCTGACCGATGCCGTCTATAGTCCTCATATGCATCCTTAATGGCTGTGACAAAAAGCACAAAGGCTAACGGCACAATTGAAGCTCCGCGACCAAAGACAGCCAACTGGGGGAGCTGATTGAGAATGGCAATCACAAGAAAATATATGTATGCAACTCTGTGGAACTGTTCAAATAAATTACGAGGCAAAAAAGTCAAGATGGAATATTTTCCAGTGCTGATTGAGTTCCCAGCAAATTCATATCTTTCATTTGTTTTATCAGGATCATTTAAATATATTAACCTTGCATCTTCATCATTTATCTCTTTATACGAGGTGCTGAACCCTTCAGAATCAACACCCCTAGAGCCATGCCTCACGCGTCTTGATCCCTGCTCACTAAAATTCACCTCCCTAATAGAGAGGCCACTAGAGGCCTTCGATTGGATCGAATGCCACGATGAAATACTTTGCTGGGTTGATGAATTCCATACAAAGTCTTGACCTTGGTAAGAAGATTCTTTAATTTCAATCTGGGAATTAGAGTCCATACCAGAAGGTCCAAAGCCAGAGGTAACAGCTTCAAACTATCGACAAGAATTAGAAAAGCTCTGCTTTACCAGAGGTGGAAGAAAGGGGAATCAACGTAGGATGCTTCTGTAAAGCCATAATCTCAAGATCAAATATCCATTAAGCATCTTACAACAAGAAATCCTCAAATTCATATGTAAACGGCAACTGATCAAAATCAGAAACCACCAAAACTCGCAAATTCACGCACAGCCCAGACGCCGGTCTAACCCAAAAATCACATCATCAAGGACAACTCGGAAGAGAATTCCCAACCAAGAGCAAATCACACCACTCCCAACTCACACCAAGGACGAACTCACTCGAAAAATAAGCAAAAGAAGCTTCAAATATATAAGAAAAACCAGTCTTGACACCTTTCTATATTCTCTCTAACTATAAGTCTAGTTTTAAAAAAAATCAGACGATTTACTAAAAAGTTAAAAAGGATCACACCCAGAAAAATTACAATTACGTAAGGCTAAGTTAGAGAACTAATCTCAGCTGATACTCAAGAACTTACTACAAAGGAATTGCACAACAAACGAAGCGATCGTAAGGAACAGGAGCGAGAAGCAGATTTTCGCTCTGACCGGCGAATAATTCGGTCTGATATGATTAGAAAATGATGCATCATCCCCTTTCTAGCAAAATATTTTAAAAAGGAGGCTGACAATTCAAAGGTCAAAGGCATGATTTGTAAGCACCCTGGTAACGAGAGAAGAAGGCGGTGAAGATTGCAAGAAAGTCCGGGGACGAAAGAACGAAGAAAAGAGCCGTAATGGACGGCGACAACCCACAAAATATTGTTCTTCTTTCTCACAACGTAATTCTGATTAAAGTAATCTCGAAACGGAAATGGGATTGAATAGTTTATCCGTTGCCAAGAATTGAAGGATACAGCATTCACTTTCCAATTCAACTATTGATGGAAATGGGCTTAGATGGATTATTACTTAATTGTTAATTATTACAACATTAAATTAAATGCGAGAAAAATGTCTGTCTCCGAGTAGTTGCAAAAGTTTGAATTTTTGGGTTCAGTGTAGCTTCTAGAAGCTCAGGACAGAGAAGGTCCCGAACGTGAGATGCATGTGTGTACTGCAACTTTTGGTCATTGACCATTGGCTATGATCTTTATCAATTGCTTACTCAACAAAACACATTTACTCAATGCTCTGTGCTGAAAGAATTGACAAAGAAAGTAAATTAATTCAAACGTCGAATTGATAAAGAAACATAATTTAAATAAAGTTATTATGTAATTAAAATTAAAAACAATAAGACATAAATTTTTGATGGACGAGACATCATAGAATAGAAACAATGTGAGAAATTGGTGAGGCGAGAGAAGAAACGAGATGACTAAACAGTTGTTTTTTTTTTTTTTGAGTTTTCAAATATTTTCCATGTTTAAAAAACACTCAAATCAGACATACGATGCCTCAAAAAATTTGGCTTCCATATTCATAAAAAAAAAAAAAAAACATTCATCCAATCAATATATTTATTTGAAATCAAGTCATTCCTTATATTCTATGTATTACATCTAAATTAATACACGTAATTATTGCTTTTATATTGTTTATAAATTTTAATACAAAATATGCATGTTAATTTTAATTTGCTGAACTCTTTAAAAATGAAACCATAGCAAATAATTGCTAGCATATCAAAGTCATGTTCATTTTCAATAATTAAGTGTTATAAATTATTTCATTAAACATAATTATATGTTATTTATAATAGATAAAAGTCTTTGCTAAATATATAAAATATTTGACTAATAGATGGTTAATCTCGTGTAACAAATGTTAAAAAATAAATAATCATTCAAAATAGTTTTAATGAATATTAATCCTGTTTTTATAAAGTAAACAAAATCTACGAGTAAAAATTGACAATAATAAAAACAAAAAAATTATGATAATACAAATAAGCGTCCATTTGTGCTGATATTTGGATCGTTTCATTAGTCATAATTTGATCCTTATAGAAATTTTAAATTGAAAGTTGTATTCATATTTACGTTAAAAGTTAAAAATATTTATTTATATAACCAAGTTAATAACTAATTCAAAATAAAAAAAAAATTATAGATAACATGTATATGTACTAGTCAAACCCGTATACTTTGTGAGAGTGCGTGCTTATAAAAACTTATATAATTTCATTAATTATAATAAACTATAAAATTATTATATTTTGTTTTGATAATAAAGCAAAACTATTTAATTATATAATTTTATAACAGATAAGAAAGAAAAAATTAGAGGTAATAAAAAATATGAAGAAAAACAGAAACTAAAAGTTAATTAGAAGAAAGAGGAAGAATTTAAAAAATAGTGATGAAGAGGAAAAAGAAAAAAAAATCAAAGGCATTCTAATTCATTTATATTTAAGACGGAAAATAGTTATTAAATTGTGTAAATATATTTATTAAAAGGCGTATATTAGATAATATTAATTATTATATGAGGCATGAGATAGAGTGATAATTAATATGTGGCATAGATAGCATTAATTATAAGTTAGAAGTACAGTTTCAAAAATAATTAAAAGACCAAATAAACATTTTAATATTACATATATGTGTGTGTATTACATACATGGGTTTTTTTAATAATTATTCATTTTTTTCTGCTTTTTAAAATAATCGAATCTGTACCTAACCTTTTATTTTTTTAAAATTTTTTTTGTCCATTCCAGCGGTGCAGAATGACTTTTTTTTTTTTTAATGCAAGTGATTAATTATATATAATTGATTACATCGAATCCTTTATTGACTTTTTATTTGTATACACTTGGCAGAAATTTAATTTCTATATAATTATTAAGGGTTGACTTTGTGTGTTTTAATTTTTTATTTTTCTTATTTTTGTTCAGAGTGGAATGATTTTTTTAAATTATTTATTTTTTATTTATATTATAAAAGTTTACTAAAAAAATTTTAATATTCAAATTTTTTAAAGTTGTTATAATTAAATATTATTTTTAGTTTTTTATAATTAAATATTTAATTATGCAATAATTAATATATATTTTAGTAACAATTATTTAGATTTTTGTTAATTTATAATATTTAAAATTTATATGATATTTAAATGTAGAATTTTGATAATCAAATTTTTGCAATACTTATTAATTTTGTTGATTTTGTTAACCTTTTTTTAAATACATCGTTTATTATTTTATAATCAAATTTATCAATTTTGCTGATTTTGATAATATTTTAAGGCTTCTATTTGATTTAGTATTTTTTTTTTTTTACGAATTAGAGTTTTGTATATTTTACAATTTCACATAATTTAAACTTTTAAGTATATAAATAACATTTGAAATAAGTGTTATATAGTTATATTTGTGTGATTAAAGTGGATAAATTTATGTTAATATCACATTAACAATGTGCCGTATATCACAAAATTTTACATGCATCAAAGTCATGAAAACGTGAGTAATAAGTCACAATACACAATAGAAATTACATAATTAAATATTTAACTATAAAAAACTTAAAAAAATTAATTATAACAACTTAAAAATTTAAATATTAAAATTTTTCAAGTAAACTTTTATAATAAAAACCAAAAAAATAATTAATTTTAAAAAAACTTATTCCACTCTAAAAAAAATTAAAAAATTAAAGTACACAAAGTCAATCCTTAATAATTACATAAAAATTAAGAGTATAGTCATGTTATTAGTTGTGTGTGTGGATGGCAATCCCCTTTCCAATGCCACTTTAACTTAATATTATAATAATTATATATAATATAACAAAAATACTAATTCCACTATTCCAAGAAAAAACCAAAAAAAAATCCCAATTAATGTATTGCAAATGAATAAATAATATAAGCATATGATTCTAGAAAATTAAATTTCTTCCAAGTGTATACAAATAAAAAGTCATTAAGGAATTCGAAAATCTATATCACATCAAACGAGTTTTTTTCAAATAAATAAATTGCAATCAATTATATATAATTAATCACTTGCACAAAAAAATAAAAAAAAATAAAAAAAAGTCATTCTACCATTTCAAACAATGGAATGAAGAAAAAAAAAAGGCCATTCTGTCGTTCTAAATGACAAAATTGTACATTTCAAGTACTGTTCCCAGTTATATTTTAAAAAACAGAAATAACATATAAATCATACAGATTATATACGGATTCCATATTCAGTTATTTTAAACGAATAATTATTAAAAAAAACCCTACATATTCATCCACCCATTCATCAATAACATTCGAATTTGGCATTTATTAATCCTGATCAATTCGGATATATACGGCAACTTAATTGATTATACCCAATCATCACGAAAGCAATTTTAAATGATTTGCTTAAATGATTTTATAGATCTTAAACGAATTGTCAACACACAAAATCCCATAATCTCGAATGTAGAAATTGTTCAATATAATTTTTATTTTTGATAAGTTATTTTTATTCTAAAATTTTTTAAAATAGATTTAATTTTTATTGTAATTATTTTTAATTTTAATTATTCACTTATATTATTAAATTTTTTATAATATGATTAATATATACTTTATCGTCATTGATATAAAAAAATTATGTACACATGTAAAATAAATAATTTTTTACTAAAATAAAATATTTGTGTAACGTATTTCAATATATTTATATATTAAAATGCACGCATATAATGTCTACGATATAGCTAATATATATAAAACACGAAGAAAGTGTTTGACCAATTTTGGCCCACTAAATTTTAAATTTTTAAGAATTTTGAGTTTTTTATTCAATTAAAAAAATTCTATTGATGAGACCATTCATGACACATTTAAGGTTTTATTATTTTTTTATTTTTGATGAAATGTAGTATTAGTTCAGTAATAAATACATGTTTATAGATATTCGCGTCTTATAAACACTCATCTAATCAATATCTATGTGTATATATGTATATATACATATATATTTATGGAACAATAAAAAAAACAATAATTTGCATCCAAATGATAGTCAATAAAATTACTATTTTAAAATTACTCATTTTATTAACGATGTATTGGTGTGATCAACTTTTAAATTTTCATGGAGTTAATCTTTATTTTTAAAATATTTTATTATTTAAATTATAAAATATGTTACTAACTTAGTCAATATTATTATTAAAAAAATTTAAAAATAACTATTTATGTAAAAAATAATAAAGATAAATATAGTAATGATTGATAATTTTTTCTTAATCGATCATAAAAAAATATGAACATATTTTAAACTTTCTAAAGTCCAATTTTGAGTTTTTTATTAAATTAAAAATTTCTTCTGATTAAACTATTCATGACTCATTTAGTGTTTCTTAAATTTTTATTCTTAATGAAATGTAGCATTAGTTCAGTATTAAATATGTATTTATAGCTTTTAAAGCTAAAAATACTATCTAATTGATATCTATGTGTTTGTATTTATATTTAGAGAATAATAAAAAATAATTATAAATTGTGTCCAAATAATAGTTTACAGAAATTATAATTTTAAAATTATAAATCAGCTTGTTAAAAATATCCTACTGTGATAGACTTTTAAATTTTTTTTGAGTTAATCTTTATTTTTAAAAATATTTTATTATTTAAATTATAAAATGCATTACTAACTTAGTAACACATTTAAATGTTTTTTGATTTTTAATTCTTAAATAAATGTATCACAAATTTAGTAATAAACATGTATTTATAGCTTTTAAAGCTAAAAATAGTCTAATCAATTTCTTTGTGTTCGTGTTTGTAAAATTTATATTTAGAGAACAAGGAAAAATAACGACAATTTGTGTCTAAATATTAGTTGATAGAAATTATCATTTTAAATCCATCATAAAAGAATTTAAGATTATTTGTGAGAAATAAGAATTATATTAAGAGTTTTGAATGTGATTAAATTTATGTGAAAAGAAAATAATATGATTATGGTGGGAATTAAAAGGTTAGTCTGTGCTAAACTGAACATCGATGTGATCATGGTTGGAATATAACATCATTATTGGCACTGCATGTATTATAATGATTTGAAAAAATTATTTATGTCAAATACTGTTATTTATTGTTGTTGCTTTTGTTATTATCATGTGTTAATTTGATACGTGTATATTTGTAATATATGTATAAATGAAAATGTATATACGTATGCAAATGATTTTGTGCATGCTGCAAAACGACGTCCAAAAGTGACATTAGTTAACCCCAATTAATTCATATACAAGGCAACAAGAATGATTATAATTAATTACCAAATATACAAAAGAAAATAGAATAATTTTCTTTCGCAAAAGATATTAAATGAGTTGAGTATAAAATCTCATATTCTTTAGTTTGAATAAAAGAACAGTATATCCAAAAACCCTTCAATATGGATGTCGACAATCTGCATAACCACAAAAAAAATTTGTGTCCTTTTATTTTATTTTTAACTACATTTGGTGAGTGATTCTAGATTGAAAGCACATAACTTTAGATGTCATCAATTTTAATTTTTGAAATTACTTTGTTTATAAATTCACTTATTTTTAAAATTCATAATTCATGATTAATTATAAAATTGTCATTTTTCAACGTAGATAGATGCCCATTTATTAAGTTCAAGTCTTTCTTTCTTTTTCTTTTTTTCTAATGTTCATATCATTCTAAACACTCCCAATGTAAATTTTCCACAATACATGATTTGTGCACAATGACACATTAGAACACGTAAAAAAAGCTTGAAGTTTCTGTAATTGAAATCTTTCCTCTTTATAATTGAAAATCCATTCCGATCCAGCTTCTTTCGTGGTTAAGTGTTTGAACGAAAGGAAAATTCACAACATGCTTTGATTTTGGTGAGTAGATTGAGAGAAATTGATAATATCAACATAAAAAATACTAATTTTATCCTAGATAGATATTTATAATAATTTATATTTTATATATTTATAAGAATTTATATTTTTTCAAATAATTTTATACTTTTAAAATTTGTATATATTTTAAACATTTTTATAACAAAGGCATACCTCTAACGTTTATTTTCACATAATAAAATAATTTCTAATTCATAATTAAAACAGAATAACAAATTTTAAGATTTATTTTATAAGAGAAAAAAAATTATTTTCTATCTCATAAAACTAAATTTAAAATTTCAATTTTAAAATTTCCTAAAAGTGAAAAATAAAGAATTATATTTTATAATAATTAAAAAAAATTCAAAATTTGTTACTTATTCTAAATATATTATTTGAATAATAAAAATAGATTTTTTAAGAATTATATGTCATAAAATAAAAATAAAAATTTTATAAATTTATAAAATATTAATTTAGAATATCTTCCAATTTAGATATTGTAATATATTTTCTGAAATAGATAAAGTATCTAAAAAATAAGTTTTATAAAAAAATACATAAAAATAAATATTTATATTTTTAACATATAAACTATTACACATATAAAACATATATCTAAAAGAGTAAAAGAGACATTTCAGAATTTCTAAATTTTAGTCTTTACTATTCCACTTTAGTCCTATATATAGACTATAAGCATTTTGGTCTTTAGACTATAAACCCTGATTTCTTGCGTAATATTATATCAAAATAATCAGAGATTTGGAAGGACACTAAATAATGTACGACATGACTGTGTATGACCTCAAATTTACTCGACCATAACCTTACGTGGGGAAGCTAAAATGAAGTCTGGTCTGTTGTGTTAGAAACTAGGATCAAAGTAACTTGTAATTATCTAAAAATTAAGCTCTAATTCGTCGTGCATAAATGCCTCGAAACTCATAAATTTGACTGGAAACTGAGGTCTGTGATTCAGCACACCCTTGAAGTCAATTAATTGTAACTTGGTGCAGGAAAGTTGAAACAGAAATCCGTCAGTTTTCATGAAGACTAGGCTATGGTGTAAAGATCACGCTCTCATTAGTCAGGTATGAATACCAGAAAAAATTGGGAACTTTGGCTTGGGGTCAAAGTTAGAGAATGGGTCCTTCTAGAGATTTGTAAAAATCTGAGTCTAATTTCCGACACCTGGGCTCACGGCTTATCGATTGCTTAATTATTTCTGGATTTAGAATGGCTTGGGGTTAGAATTGGAAACATATATTTTGTACTTCGAGTTTAATGTCTAATGGCCTTGAATTATTGAGTCTTCGATGTATATAACTTTAGTTGTGTTGGTTTGAGTAGTGAAACATGGCACTGTAGAATATCTTGAAGTGATGGCAAAATAAGAGTTTGATTTAGAATTCGTGGTTGAATAGAATTAAGGAGTATGCATGTGAGTTGATTTTCATTCGGAAAGGTAATTAAATAGAGTTTAGTCCACGGTTCTAAATGTTAGAATAATTATTAAACTTGTTTCGTTCATTGATTAACATATGCACTACATTAGGTGGCTATGGCTTTTAACGACTGGAGCAAGACAACGAGAGGGAAATGTTTTGTATAGAGTGTCCTTAAAACTCAACTTTCAATTATAAATTACTGCAACTTCAAATTTTTAGATGCCTTTTATCTAATTGAATGTGGTTGATAAGTTTTCAAAGAAAATACAATCGTATTGGTGCTCTTGTAATGAAATTTACTATTAAATTATATTTCGTCGTCAGTGAATAAACGACGCCGCACCCACTTGCAAACTTACTTGCGTATTAAGTTACACTAGGGTGAGCATTGTGATGCAAACTTTCGTGTTTACTAGTTTTATTTGTTTGTAATTAATTCTATATCCAAATGTGTTCATGATATGTGATTTTTCTTTGTCAATGCAAATCCTTCTTTAATTATCATCAACCAAATTAAATTTCTTAATTAATGGATGTCACTAGGCGTAAGCTCATTTAACGTCTATAATTTATTTTATTTACGGGAGTTTAGACCTACAAAGAGGGATAGCAATATCTTAAGTTATTTAGTCTAAATGGTAGCTTATGTGTGTATTGGTGTATTTAGAATGTTTTTACTCCTACAAAATAGATGGCTTGGTTGTATGCATTTTGACATAATATATGTAAATTTTCTTTTAAGTTGCATTAGCTAATCCTATTAATCAATGTAGTGCTGTTAAATTTAGCGAGAGATAAGAAGGTGCTCCATCTACACATATCTCATGCCAATATATTAAGGGTAGTATTATCCATGACTCTGTAAAGTTTGAAAAGCTTCTTTCTGATTGGTTTTGGCATCAAAATATAAAGGTTAAAATACCCTTAGCACCTATTTAATTTCTATTTGTCTACTTTAATTTTTCACTTTCCTCCCCAATCTTTCAATTACTATAGTTTTCGATATTCTTAACCTTCAACTTTAATTTATTCTACATTCCAGTTTCTTCACTATCCTTCCTAACTTCTATTTACTATATTTTTATAATTTTCTTCATCAAATCTATTTTATTTTATTTTAACATGTTCATCAAACTCATTTATTTATTTCTCTTCAATGTTTTAGTTTTTGTGTTTTCTTTCATTTATTCAGTAATATTCATTCCAATTCTCTCTCTCTCTCTCTCTCTCTCTCTCTCTCTCTCTCTCTCTCTCCAGTTTATTTATTAATCAACATTCAAAAGCCCAGGTAAGATGGATGGATGTAATTAATTTGAACAAGAGTACTCATTTGATCAGCTATTAAAGTTGGTTAACCAGAAGAGATGTCTAAAATGAAATTTCTATAAAAAGCATGTTGATCTTCAAAAATACACCTTTATTACAATATTGGAACACAAATCACACAATATCGGTACATCAAACAAACAAACAAAGATTAAAAGATGAATATCTTTAACAATATGATTTTAGTTAAAAGAATTCATGCGGGATGCATGATGCTCCCCAGTATTGCCATCTTAAACCTTGATAGAACACAAATGTTTGCATCAATTCGAAGAATGTGATTGATCATGATGCGTTGTTTAAGGTCAGGCAGTCCGGATATGGTTGTAGAGCCTTGACTTTCTCTCACCTTGCATCCCCACAATATAAACTTAAGACTTGAATCGTCTTCTTATTTTTCAAGTTCGCCTTCTTAGATTCCATCACATCCACCTTGTTATCAATGTCGATGTGAATATTACCTCCAAGTTGCTTTAAGTCCTTTTGAGACCCCAACTTATTGCCTGTTCTTCTTATAGTCCTAAATTTGTCTACCCTCTTAAGATTGGTTGATTTCTCAAATCCTTGATGAAACTTAAAATGATTTGAAGTATTATAGTTCGGAAGATGCTTTGAGTTCTTTGGTTTATGAATGTTGCGTATGTAATGTATTTTAAAAGATTTTCTCTTGTTCCTCACTGGTAAAATAATCTCTCCTTAAATACCTTGTATAGAATAACCTGTGCTAGGCCTTGTGAATACTTGATTAAAGTGTGGGTTTGCATACATAAGGGGGTTTTAATTTGAGCTAATCCATAAAAATGGGGATTTCTACCCCTGCATGTTTTACACTTGTGCCCCTAAAACTTCTAATTTTAAACTAACATTAGCACCCTCAATTACTAACATTTTATTTTTTATTACTAGATCCATTAATGTTTATCACCAACATTTATCTTTCATTAAACGAGATTAATGACCAACGTTCTTCTCTATTCTAGAGCTTATAAATATCAAGTACTCTACCAATGAAAAAGAATCATCCTCTACTGGCCACTCTCTACTGTTCTCTTCTTGATATTTCCAATGTTCAAACATAAGCAAAATTACAGCCTATTCTTCTCTTTCAAATTCAATTACTGTTGAATATTTATATCAATTGTTAATTCTTGATTATTTCTAAATTATTCAAAAATGAAGCTAGTTTAATCCTAGAGGATATTTTAGTCCACTAGAATAAAGTAAAATATTCAGAATGCAACATATTTTAGATCTAAATTGTTGTTATTGGTTCTCAGTCTAATTTTGTAGTATTGCTGTTCTGTTGTTCAGCGCACCCTTTGCCCCAACAATGAATCTCTTCAAGGGAACCACAAATATTTATGTAGGACTTGATACCCTAAGTTTGCAAGTCATGCAAATCACAAATGGTTGTAGGACTTCCTTTATGGGATTGTCACTTAAATCCATGTATCTTATATGAGTCAATTTTCCTATTTTTTAAGGAAGATCTTGCAAGCCACAATCAACAAAAATCAGCAATCTAACCCTTTTCACATGGCTAAGCAAACTTGCAAGAAAATTATATCTACAAATAAAGATGCGAATCTTTTTAGGTTCACAAGTTAGAATTAGAGCCATAAAGGTAATATTATCTTCATCTTGCAAATTCAAGATCAGATGGCGTGCTTCTTTGGTAGATATCTTGTTTCTTTGGTAGATGTTTTATGTGCTCCTCTAACCTTTTTCACTATCAAACATTCATTATTCATCAAGAACTAGGCAAAATCACGCACAACACTATGCATTCTGCACCAGATTATACGATCATCATAATTGGAAGAAAGAAAGATTTGCTAAATCCTCAAAGTATTCACAACTTGCAATCTTCATTTGATCCCCTCATTTAGGGTTTAGTGGAGAGGATAGGAAACCTTACGCCACCCAAGTTCTTAGTAGCTCATCCACATTACTTTCCACGTCTTTTGGAAAAAATGGCACAATAGAAGAAGCAACACTTAATTGCAAGGTCCAACTCATCATAGCTCAATTTTAGAAGTAGGAAAATATCATTGCTCACTTTCTTTAACTTCCACTTTTCACTTTCTGAAACATATGAGTAATCATTGATGTGCTTCGACAAAGATACTTGACATGAAAGTTTGATGAACTAACGAAATTGTTACATAATGGAACTTTGTGCAGCAGAATGGCAATGCTAGGGTATTTGAAGAGAAAGACATCAACGTGCAAGAAAATAGTGAAGGAGCTACAGTCATACAAGAAAGAGGTTGAAAGAGAAGCTGCTAAACCTGCCAATGTGAAGGCTAAGGGCGTTGATCCCTATGACCTCAAACAGTAGGAAAATGCGGCTACTAAATCAAGGATGATGGTTCTAGACTGCCACAAGCACTAAAAGACTGTTCTAAGCAATCTCAAAGGAACTTTGGTTGAGCTAAAGGAATCAAGCCAGAAGGAAGGTTTAGAAATTAATGATCTCGTAGGGCCATTATAGAAGTTGAACAGTTCTTTTAGTTGTCAGATGTTTAGTAGAAAACTTGAGCTTGCTCTATCAACTATTGATTTTGTATTGTGAGCTTGCCTCGGGGAATGATGAATGATACTAACACAAGATTGGACCATCGATTTAACTTTGCTAGTGTATCTACTACTATGAGGCCATTATCCAAGTAATCTAGGGAATTGGTTCATGTTTGAGTTTTGATACATCTATCCTATCAACTTGAAGGCAAAGATGATGCTTTGTTGCCATTATAAAAAATAAAAAAAAGAAAGAAAGAAAGAAATTGTTATACAAGCAATCTTGATAAAAGGAATCAAATCACATTTGAATCCTAAATAGAACAAGAATCAAACATATTCCTGCCCATACATTCAAGAAAACTTGAATTGATTTGATAATAAAGTATAAGAGAGGTTCAATGTGCCCAAAATCCATAAAAGGAACCATATCTACCTTATTTATATGAAATAAATAAACCCTAAGAAAAATATGTAAAATCCTAGTCTAAATATGCTTCCAAATGAAAAACCCATCAAACAGGTTGATCCATGTCAATTCGTTGTGCTCCAAATCATTACTGTTGTGCCTTGTTATTGTTCTCTGTTAATCGTACCACTTGTAATTGGTCAGTCCTACGTGTAATTGTAATTTCTAGACTTACTTTTTTCACTACGTTAGTATGTCTTAAACAAATCAATTTGCTCTTAGGCAGATCATTGTCCCTTGGGATCAATCCGTCCACCTCCTAGATCAATTTGAATGCCATTTTCAACCAAATTTATACGCAATGGTGTTTCCACATCAAGTCCCCTTCATGAAAAGAATTTGCTCTCAAGTTGCTTGGATCTTCCAAGTCTAATGGTTGTTGGATGAAAAAGAAACGAGTTAGACATGTTAAACATGCTATAAATGCCCATAGTGCTCTAGCAAATCCATCACATAATTAAGCATTAGCATTAATTTTCTTCACTATTTTGCATGGCCTATACTTCTTCAAATTCAAATTATTATGTTGCCTCTTTGGAAACCTTTCTTTATGTAGGAACACCACCACTTCATCTCCTAGGCCAAACTCAACATAACATCTATTCTTGTCCGCTGCTACTTTGTATTTTGTAATTGTTGCTTACAACTTTGCTTGAACCTCCGCCTAAATTTATTGACCTACCTTTGCCAATTTCACTACAGCAACACCCACATCTAGTGCACTAGTTAGCTTCACCAAATCCCTAGTATGATTAGAAACTATAACATAACTATGGAATATGATGAGATACTCGTAGAACTATAGGTATTTCTATTGAAAGCAATTTTTTCCTGTAGTAGAGCTTGATCTCACTATCTTAGATCCGAATCACAAGTACTATGAATCAAATTTCCTAAAGTCCAATTAACCACTTTCATCTGTCTATCCATTTGGACCCATTATGCTACCAAAATTCAATTTAGTATCAAACATCTTCCATATAGTTAGTCAAAAGTAACTCGTAAATTTGATATCGTAATCCGATATAATGGACTTTAACACCTCGTGTAAATACGACCTCCTGCTTGAAAACTAATCTTGCAACATGAGAAGCATCTAAAGTCTTCCTGCATGGAATAAAATGCACCATCTTTGAAAATCGACCTACCAACACAAATACGAAATTCATTCCATGTTGTGTCCCAGGCAAACCAAGTATAAAATCCATGGATATTTCTAGCATTGGAAATGATGTGTATAGTCCCATATTTTGCCCTTGTCCCTTTGACACCTCGCATATAGCACTAGTAGACGTACTTGCACACATTACTCATCAATTGTGGCCAACACTAATGGTTCTTCAAATTTTTTGCCATACCAAGTGATTGCTTAATTTTCCACCATGCAAGTCACTAATCAACTTTTCCCGCAGTGATACATGTAGGATACAAAGGAAATTCCCTTCAAACAAATACACATTATAAATGTAGAAATCATTCGTTGCTAGATTTCCTTGAAATCCACATCATTTTCATACAACTCCTTCAACACCTCAAACTGCACTGTCACATGGCTCATTGTCACCAATAATATCACACTCCTACCCAATGCATTTGCCATTTTATTCTACTTTCCTTATACTTCAAAGTAAATGGGAATTGCTGCAAGTACAAAACCTACCTCACATGCATCTTACTAATTTGCTTCTAACTATTGATATATTTAAACGCCTAATGATCTAGATATAGTACACACTAACAGTGCTCCTAATGTTGCAACATCCACACCATTGAATAAAATTCCTACTCATAGGTAGACCCTTCTACCGTGCTTCTTTGAATTTCTCAGTAAAGAATGCAATAGGCGGCCTTCTTGTGATTATACAGTGCCAATCTTAGTACTGCAAGCATCACACTCCACCTTAGATAACTTTCAAAAACTAAAGAGGGCTAACTATGGTCTAGTCATTAACTTTCTCTTAAGATCCACAAAACTCTTTTCTTGTTCTAGTGCCGAATTAAACTTATCTTTCTTCATATTACCCATCAATGGGGTTGCAACCATAGAAGCATATGTAAGATAAAATGTAGTCAAGCCATAGAAAATACATACCTTTGATAATTCTTAGAAGTTTGCCACTCTTTAATTGTGTCAATTTTTCATTCATTCTCTTAGATTTATCCAACACTAATGACAAACCTTAAGAAAACCAGGCTCTTCGATATGAACGTGCACTTCTTTAAATTAACATATACTTTGTACTCACATAGTGTCCCCAGCACGTGACTAATATGCCTTAAATGATCTTTTGCATTTGTGCTATGAACTAAAATATCATCAAAATATATCATTACGAATTTACAAATGAAATTCTTTAATACGTCATTAATTAACCTCATAAATGTGATGGATGCATTTGATAACGTGAATGGCATCACCAACCACTCATAAAGCCTTTCTTTTGTTGCTGTTTTCCACCAAATAGACAATTGAACATGTCTTATAATCAGGGATAGAAAAATAATAGCATACCATAATTTTTATTGATGGCGCAACTATCCACACACATACTCCACGAACCATTCTTCTTCGAAGTAATCAAAGCTAGCAGCACATGAATTCAGACTAGCCTAAATAACCTCCTTCTTCAACAAGTCCTTCACAATTTGCTACAGTACCTCACTCTCCTTCAAATTCATATGGTAATGTGCCAAATTACGCAAGCTTACCCTAGGTACCAAGTTTATTAGATGCCAAATATCTATCATCAATGGCAACCCCAATAGTAAGTCCTCAAACATGCCATCTGAATACTCCTCTAAAATCTTCTGAACTACTATAGGAAACTCAAGCTTCCCCTTATCTTTTCTTTGTTCACCTTTGACCAATGCGTGAATTTCCCCGATCTCCTTAGCTTCCACCAACATCTCCTTTTCAATCGCTACCATAATCAACCCTTCCTCTTACTTTTCTTCTTCTTTTCTTCGGGGCACTAGATATTTCATTTGGCTTCAATAGTAGAAACTCGTACTCAAATCCATTCTTCTTTAACCTATATTTAGTTTCTCAATGCAACTAAAGAACATTCATATCAAATTGACAAGGCCTTCCCAATAAAATATGACATGCATCAATCTCTACCACATCACCCAACTTCATCCAAATATTATCCTATGGAAAAAGGAATTATACATTAGTATTCGATCCTCACTAATTCAACATCTTTTATCCAACCAATTTTATATAGTTTTAGGTGTTTTTTCATAAATAATCCTAATTTATCCACCAAATGAAGAGACAATATTTTTCGAACTACCACTGTTAATAACAATATCAAAAACCTAACCCAAAACATAGCACTGAATCTAGAATAACTGACCTTGTTGCCTATCATCCTCTTGCTTTGGTGCTATGAGCATGCACCAAACACATATATGGTCTCGAACTTTTCCTCTTCGTCACTAGAGAACTCCTCAGTCTCTTCTATATCCTTCACTCCTAGACAAGCCATGATGAAGTGATCTAGTTTTCTTCATCCTTTGCATGATTCTCTACCAAACTTTTCTCTTCACAAAGCTTGGCTCAGTATTCTTCCATAGTTTTTGCATGCGCCTCATGCACTAAAATAACTTTTAGGACTAAATTAACAGTTTGATCCAATTCAACAATTGGGTGCACCCCTATCTCATTCTTATGTCCCAAGGTAATTCATTCAAAAATCTCAAAATTAATTGCTTCTCACTTTTCTCACGTGTTGTTATAGGACATCAAATGGGAAAATTAATTATAATACTCTATAGCTGATCTATTTCTTTTCTTGCAATGTTGAAATTGAGAGAATAGGATCTACTTGTAATCCAATGGTAAGAACCGTTCCCTTAACAATTGCTTCATCCTAACCCAGGAATTAATGGGAAGCTCTTCTTTGCATCTATGTTATAACTGAATCTATTTCTACCAGTGGTTGCTCCTTCTTTTAGATGGTAGGCAACCTACTTTTCTTTGTTATTCTTTAAGAAGATTCAAAATTAGGAAAATGCTTTCCACTTCGAACAATTAACCCAAGAACTCTTCAATACTTGCATTCCCATTGCAAGTCGGCAATTTAACTTTAACCTTTAGCTTATCATAGTGTCGCCCACATGGCTGGCGAAATCTAGGGGTACAAATAGATTCTCACCCCCACCACCATCATCCAATGCCACTTCCCCCTCAAACTAGTCCTGATAATTGTACAATGGATTCCTACTTTTTATATGGGGTCTGTTACCTAAATTTACCTATTTGGGAGTTAATCTCTTATCCTAGTGATCCTACAGATCTGCATCTTCAGATTCCACATAATGCATACGCAGGAGAAAAGGTCAATAGAGCTTTGGAGCATATCCAACCTCGCTTCGTGCTACAATTGAATTTGTTGAACTTGCAAACTAAGTTCCTCGTATGCAATGTGCAAATTGAACTATGTATCTAGATTGTTTTGGCCATGATATCTGATTCAGGAGCAAAAAAAGCTTGCTCTAATATCACTTGACGTGGAAACTTGGTGAACCAACGAAATTATTAAACAAACAATCCCAATATAAGGAATTAATCATGCTCGAACCCTAACAGAACAAGAATCAAACAAATTCTTGTAAAGAAATTCAAGAGAACGTAGATTGATTTGATAAAATAGTATAAAAGAGGTTCAAGGTGCCAAAATCCTATAAAAGGATAGTTGAATAATCTTCTAATATCAGCATTCAAAATCAAAAACCCAGATAAGACAGATTGACGTAATTACTTTGAACAAGATTACTCGTTTGGTTAGCTATTAAAGTTAATTAATACGAAGAGATAAGTCTAGAAAGAAGAAAGCATGCTGAACTTCGAAAAATGAACTGTTATTACAATATTGGAACTCAAATCACACAATTTTAATACATCAACAAACAAAGATTGAAGGATGCATTTCTTCCAGAAAATGAAATAAAATTTTACTTAAAAATACATGTGAGATGCATGAGGCTTCCCACTCTCGCCATCCTGGACACTGGTATAACAGTAACGTCTTCAACTTGGAGAATATTATTGATCATTTGCTTCATTTTCCTGTCAGTTATCTTAAGGTGTAAGTTATCATATAATAGATATGCTGAAGGAAGGCAATCTCTCTCGTATGAAGGGAAATAAGAAATTCCATTACCTGGATTATTTGTCTGATGAACGAACGACACTTACTCGGAGTGACTGGAGACTGATGGTGGTGTGGCGGGGGCCTCGTTGATGAAGGTTAAGCAGTCTGGATGTGGTTGTAGAGCCTCGACTATCTCTAACCTTGCATCCCCACAATATAAACTCAAGACTCGAAGCATCTTCTTATTTTTCAAGTCTGCTTTCATGGCTTCCATCACATCCACCTCGTTGTCAATGTCAATGCGAATATTGCCTCCAAGTTGGTTCAAGTCCTTCAGACACCCAAGCTTATTGCCTGATCCTTTTGTGGCCCTAAATTCATCCAACCTTCGAAGATTGGTTAATTTTGCAAATCCTTGAGGAAACCTAAAATGATCTGAAGTGTCAGAGTTCAGAAGATGCCTCAGGTTCTTTAGTTTATGAATCCCTTCGGGAAGTCCACCAAGATACTTGCAAGACTTAAGGCCCAAGGTTTGCAGAAAATACAAATCACAGATGGTTTTAGGAAGGTCCTTTATGGGATTGTCACTTAAATCCATGTATCTTATGTGAATCAATTTTCCTATTTCCTCAGGAAGATCTTGCAAGCCACACTCAACCAAAATCAGCAACCTAACCCTTTTCAAATGGGTTAGCAAATCTGGAGCAAACATAAATCTACACATAAAGCTACGAAGCCTATCAGATTCACAAGTTGAAATGAAAGTCCCGTAGGTGGAATTTTCTTCATCCTGCAGAATCAAGTTCAGATGGCGTGCTTCTTTGGTAGATACCTTATGTGCTTCTCCATTAACCTTTTTCACTACCAAACAATCGTTATTCATTAAGAACTGGGCAAAATCACGCACAACACTATGCATTCTGCACCAGATTATACGATCATCATAATCAGTTACAAAGTCATGGAAGAAAGAACGATTTGCTAGATCATCAAAGTATTCACGACCTGTGTCCTCCATTTGATCCCCTTCATTTCCACTTGAGGGAGATGATAGGAAACCTTGCGCCATCCAAATTCTTACAAGCTCATCTACGTTAATTTCTATGTCTTCCGGAAAAATGGCACAGTAAGAGAAGCAACGCTTAATTGCAGGGTCCAACTCATCATAACTGAACTTTAAAAGCGGGAAAATATCTTTTCTCACTTCCTTTAACTTCCACATTTCACTCTACAAAACACTTTGCCACTCTCTTGGACTACTTTTAAAACGCAATAGACTTCCCATAGTCGTTGCAGCTAGCGGAAAGCCTTTGCATTTTTTGGCTATCTCTCGACCAATTTTTTCCACCTTCACACTTTGAGGCCTTTCGTCACAGAAAGCTATTTGGCTCAACACTAACCAACAATACGGGTCCTTCAATGGTTTCAATTTGTAGATTCGAGTGTTCTGAGTCCCCATCAGTCTAGCAACTTTTTCTTTCCTTGTGGTCACCAGTATTCTAGTTCCTGGGGCGCCAGTCCTTAGTGACACATTCAAGTGTTTCCACTTTTTATCATCCTCAGTCCAAACATTATCTAGAACAATAAGAAACTTCTTTCCTAAAATTGACTTCTCAATGGCCTGCAATAGCATTTCTAATTGGGAGTGACTGGAAGAAACGTAATCAATGGCCTCTAGTATTGTTTTAGCAATCTTAGTCTCGTTAAATGGACCCGAAACGGAAACCCATATTCGTCGCTCTTGAAATTGTCTCTTCACACTATCGTCATTAAAGACAAGTTGAGCGAGAGTGGTTTTCCCCAATCCCCCAGCACCCACTATGGAAACAACTCCGACTCCGTCCTCTCCTTGACCACTAATCTCCGACAACAACATGCTAATCAATTTTTGCTTATCCGTATCCCTCCCATGTACTTGAGACGGATCCACAAAGGACGCATTTTGTGTATGTTGATGATTCTCATTATGAGGATCCTCATGTTGAGAATCATCATAGGGCAATTTCGGAGCGAACCCGAATTCTCTGTCATTTTCTTGGCTAAGAGAGTCTAGCCTCCGATTTATTTGCCTTATACGTAGAGCAACAGCATGACGCTGGACAAACGGTTTGAGGCACAAGCATAAGCTCACGGATTGGAGAAAGGAACATACCAGCTTCGCCCAAGAACTGGACGATGATTCAGAATCGAGTTGTTGCTTAATGTTCTGCACCTCCCATTCGTCCAATACATCTTCTATTTGGCAGGCAATGTCTTGGAGCTTTTGTAACCAACTTTGGACCCTCGGATCCTTCACTAGTCTGCTTCTGCTCTCTGCATCTGCAAGCACCCCCTGAATTGTTTTCAGCCTCTGAGAGAGATGTTGAGCCTCCTCCTTGGCGTTGAGCAGCAAGGCTACCTGCTTTCTCACCTCCTTCTCGATCAACGGAGCCAATCGGTCCAACAAAATGGAAACAGTGGCATCTGCCATATCTGCTACTTTACTTTCTTTCTTTGATGGCTATTCTCGTGAGCATGGTAGTAGGAAGAAGACTTAAAACTTCTGAGGAAGAAAATACCCCACCGTCTTCATGGGGGACTTACTACAGTCTGACAACCTGGTTTCATTGCGTTTCAACTTATTCAATAACAACTGTAAGTATTCACGTAACCATGCCGACAGTAATTACGATTAGTCTCATACAAAGAAATTTTTTAGGCATATATATCCCATACTTTCAAACTAAATAAATAAATCAACAAAAATTGAAATTAGATTTGAAACAGATAGACATTTTATAAATATCTAGAGTAATGAACGATATATTCACATTTATTTATTCAATTAGCATCATTGACTAATTTTATGTTATACATATATTAGTTATTAATTAATCTATATATAAAAATATGTATCCTTTCAAATGTTGTTGGCCAATTGTGAAAGTGCATTCATATCCTTAATTAAATATTCATACTTATTAAAAATATAAGGTTAGTTAAATAAAAATAAAATTCTATTTAATATAGAGATCTTTTAATATAGTTTGTTCAAAATACAAATCCTTTCGTAGTTGAATACCAATAGAATTCTAATTATCTAAATTTCTTATATGGTTATTTATAAATTAATTCAAATAAAAAGTTAATAGAATTCTAAATTGTCCAACTATTGTATAGTTAATTATCTATATTATATATTAAGTGCTTAATTATTTTTAATTAAATAACGACAAATTTGTTCAGGGACACGAAACTACAACTATATCACTTAACAAATGTAAAATAAATTAATGTGTTAAAAACCATAAAAATAAATTTCAACCATATAAAATTATAGAAGATAAAATAAGTAGCAACACAAATAATGTTACAATGAGTTAAGATTTTAAATATATAAATAAATAAATTATTATAATAAACAACTATTGTTATGAAATAAATAATATATTATAAACTGCTTTAAATGTGCAAATTTTGACTGCAAATTCAATTAAATATATGATGTTTATTTGATATAAATTAATTTTATTTCAAATTTTACGTAACAGCAATATAATAATATAGAAGCAGAATGACGATTCTTAAGATATGGCACACTTTATTGCAAGGATAAAATATAATATTTCTTTAAAAAATAAACTATAGTTTGAAAAGAGAAATAGCATATAAATATTAAATAATTAGATAATTAACTTGCAAGTAAATTGCTATAAATTTGTCAAATTAAAATTATTTATGAACAATCCCAAATGAATGCATTCATATGAAAATTGTAATACAAATATCATAAATTTAAATAAGTAAGATATGCAATACGGGAATTTGAATAAAGAACAAACACATGTAATAAAAAATATTAGTAAATTCATAATCAGAAGATATCAGAGAAAGTATTAACAATAAATTAAAAAGTTAGAAATGCATAAATGAAAAGTCATTATATTAAAAACTATATTTCCATACTTTATCAATTTTAACTAAATAGTTTAATATATGAATGATGAATAAAAATAATTAACATGTAAAATGAAAAATGAATATAAATCGAAGAGAGAACAAATTATTGTTGATTTTGGTTATTAAATATTTAAAGACTTCGAAGTCAACACCAAGTGTTCAAATTGTGACAATACGTTTTTAATCCATTGTCTTTTTTTTTGTCAATAGAACATTTATTGTGTTTCTTTCAATTTTTCAGTTCTACCTAAAGATCTACAAGTTTGACGAATTCCATGGTGCCTGATACAGCTCTTGGCTGTTACAAGACTCTTATTATTATAGTTTCTAACCATGTGTTTTGTTTAATTGTATATTTGGCGTTTAACAAATTTTATAAGGTTTGGAAACTTGAAAACAATCATAGCCATGGTCACCAATTGCATGTATACTCGACTATTTATTTCAATTTGCTAATTAAATAATATATGGTGGACTTAAGTCTGCACAACAAACAAAATTTGTGGTAAATCTAAAACGGAAAGTAGAACTTGCGAAGTTTGCTAAATAGAATATCATATAATTAGACATGAATTAATGTGGCATTTTAAATTTGTTCCATCATAAATTAACTTGCAGGATTGATGTAGTTAATTAACATTCTGTGTTTTGAATTCTACATCTATATCTATGATCTCTAGATCTATTTATATACAATTGGAATAGGAATAGAAATATAAATAATTCAAAAATGTGTTACATGTTTTTCACTTTTTGTTATGACAGCTAGAACAATCCTTTGTGATGGAATAAAAAGATGCAAACTGACGTGGATTTGTAGCTAAGTAATTTGTACTTATATAATTAATATTTAGTTTTTTAAGTTCCAAACCCCTTAAACTTTGGATCCAGAGTACATGATTAAGGAGAAAATATGTTAAACCAAAAAAGCGTGCGATGCATGAATAAAAATATCCAAATTAATATGGAAATCCAAGTAAAGCAGACATGAAATTAATGCTGAGGAATCTTCGGAGTCGTGAGTTTGATTTTTATCAAAGGCGTGTGCATTTGTTAATTTCAATAATAATTATTACAACTAAGTAAAACGCGTGTGAAGTATTTTGACGTAGGAAGGTGCTGCTTGGATATGATGTTACCAAAGACAAGAACATTAAATGTGAATTGTTGGTGTGATTTAATCTGACAAAGGAATCGAGGACGATTGTTGGAAAATTATTGTTGATATTGATTATTAAATATTTAAAGACTTTGAAGTCGACACCATGTGTTCAAATTGTCACAATGCGTTTTTAATCCATTGTCTTTTTTGTCAGTAGAACATGGCGGGGCAGAAAATTTTTTGTTTTTCTTTCAATTTTTCAGTTCTACCTAAAGATCTACGAGTTTGACGAATTCCATGGTGTCTGATAATACAGCTCTTGGTTGTTACAAGACTCTTATTATTATAATTTGTAACCATGTGTTTATTTATCATCATGTATCAAATCAACAATTATATTGAATTCGCCACAGAATCCACTGCATAAAACATTGCAATAATAATAATAATAATAATAATCAGCATAAATTGGCATAAAAGATGACCCTTTCATTGTAATTAGCAAAAATAATGAAATATTTTGCGCCGTAATTCAAGCTGAAGAAAATCTAGAGGAGCCTCTCATCATCCAATCAGTGATGCTATTGCAATGCAGACCAGTGATTACTCCACTCATTGTCACATCGACAGATTTCGAAAGACATTATGAATCCCACCAAATATCAATCATTAAAGTCTCTTCCTAGGTTGATCTTCGAGTTGTAAAAGCCCTGTGACTTCTTCAGTTCCTTTGTAACTTTTCTTGGATTCATTTTAAACACACACACACACACACACATATATGTGTATATAATGCTTTGGATCTTGTGTTGAAATGAAAAATTAAGTCCATTGGCTTTCTGACAAGCCTAAGGCCACAATGTTATTTGCCCCCACCTTGCATCTGATCAACTTGCCCCCCAAGTCTGGCGCCATGCATGTGCACTCTAATTTTGACTCTTCAAATTATGAGAATGCATAGGAGAGATTGAACCAGGATGACTATATGAAGCGCGTTTATACGAGTAACGCTTTTGAATGAAAAACAATTCTGAATCTACTTTGTCTATAAACAAGAAAGCCATAAATAATAGAGGAGAGTTCGATTCTAGTTCAGGACAAACACTGGCAGCAATACTTGACAATGCAACGGAAGTTGTTGTTTTGCAATGGCAGACGAGAGAGAGTTTTGTGTAAGAACCCATCTTTGGAAGGAGAACAACAACTGAAAACGACTACTAATACCCCGAGAGAGAGGATGATCCATCACATTAAGATTAAGATGCAGCCCAGACTCCTCCCCTTCTTTATCTTAATTTATTTTAATTTCTGTTCAATTAATTGAAGGAAATCATTGTTGACTCTTTTTCAGTTATTACCTTGTAAAAGAAATAAATTGCTGAGTGGTCTATTGTAATTTCTGAAGTGCTAACATAAATTTCGTCTATCACCCGAGGTGCAAATTTGTTCACTATGACATTGTTGCTCGAGCACCCAACCCATAGGTGGGAATTAAATTGAAGACTGAATAAAAAATCCCGTTCAAATATGTAAACTTTACCACCTTACAAATTCTGTAGTAAAATTTTGAAAGTACACAGATATAATATACGAATAATAAATTCTTTGCTAATAACAGTATTCTTTTAGTTACATTATTTTAAAAAAAATAGCTGAGTTACAACAACCAGAGGGAATAGGAGAATATTGGCATTTCAGTCCTTTCATTAATCTTCAAAATGGTTATATTTGGATTTTTAGCTAGACCCAAAAATGGAGGAATTCAGGATCAGGAAATCACAAAAAATTTATCCTACAACCTGGAAATCACATAAAATTATCCTACATCGTGTTTTGGTAATCCACACAAGAGTACATGAGTATTTCACTAGAACTTTTCAACTGGAAAGCATACGAAAAATGCATTCGAGATTGCTGATAATGTATCCTACAAGAAATGGCATACTAAGCTCGCTTGCTGATAGGATGTTCTACGAGAAAAGGCACAAATAAGTTACTAGTATGGAATATCATACAACAGATAACACCGTATAGCACAGATCTAGCTAAAGGCCAAAATTCCCACCACCAAGCGTGATGCTCCTTGCAACTCTTCTCCAACACAAGTCCACCAACTTGATCTGGCTGTTTGACATGATTTAGGATTAACAATTCTTTAAATCTGCTGCATAACTACGCTTGAATTTGCATGCAACAATGAAATACACCGGCTGTCTTAAAAGTCAATGTAATCAAATTGGCACCTCAGTACTCTATATAAGGGACAACACAACCCAAATGAATCAATCATCTGGTCTAGGCACCTAGCAGGCATTGGAAGACAACCTGCCTAGCCACATGTATCCAGCAAAACAGGCAAACAAAAAAGAGCCCGATGAGATGCACAATTTCCTTTCCTTATAATGGCAATGCCCCATATTCCAGTGCCCTCAGTAAGACTAGACTTGAGATACTAGAAATTGAGAGATTTTGTTGGATAAGGACTTTAAAATTTCCTCACCAGTGTAATTATCACCATTCCCCCATAAAAGACATACTAGAAGGCCACAAGAACTCAAAGGCATTGAGGATAATATTACGAAATTCTGAACTTTGATTAGTGCTCATATAGGTACTTGCATTTGCAATCACAGAAACCCATGTCAACCATCCTTATTAACTTGTGCTGAGACCGAGTCTCTCTATGGGCCAAGACTTGTGAAGAAAAATACCTGGACAAAAGCCCTGCAGATTCTTTCTAAGTTTCCACATCATCAATTTCCTTGGGTTCACCAAAATCCCCTACATCCTCTATTGGGATATCTTCACTATCATAATCAAGTGAACCTGCAGTTGTACTAAAATATGTTAAAATTTTTGGGAAGTCACAAGGAGGATGTAGTTGTGTTAATTTGTGGAATTTTGTATATAGTAGATAGACAAGACAATTATCAAACTCAAATTCACAAACAACCAGCCTTAACATCTAAATGAATTTCCAAAGACAAGGTAAAAATATTCCAGTCCACAATTCAAAAAAGTGGTCACAGATCCAACATTTTTAGAAGTGAACCACACTTCTGATGACCCAAGCAACAAAAACTAGAACAGGCTAGCTGACTGCACAACCACAAAATACCACAATATACAGGACAAAAAAACACAAAACATGAAAGAATATGTCCAGACTGAATCTCCATAGCAACAAAAATGGTTGCCCTTAAAACACAGAACTCAAGCTCAAAAAACAAGCACGTTTGAATTTGGAAGAAATCAATCCAGCAACTGTAGCTGCAACAAACACGTTTGAACTAGGAACAAATCAATCCAGCAACTGTAGCTGGGGAGACCAGATATACCAACAATAAACGGAATCTAGCCAAGAGACTAAGGTCTGCAGCTATGAGAAATAAAGAAAAAACCCAACAATAAGATCTTTCTACAGGGATAATTACACACAAGCCTTGAGGTTAGACCATATTATAACCAGGACCCTACTTGGGAAAATTACATGAAAACCCCACATTAAATTTCAGTTTAAAAATGTAGTCGGAATATGAAACATCCTTTTACTCCTTCAGTATATAGTAAGAAAAACGGAGAAGATGAAACGAGTTATATGAAAGTACCGCGTAGAAAAAATGACCCCACATTTAAAAAATCCACACAATTATCAAAATTTTCAACTAAAAAGCCTTACTTCATAATAATACAGCATAGACATCGAGTAAGAGTACAATGAATAAACTAAATAAGGATATAAAGAAAGATAAAAAGAAATTGAAAAGGGAGAAAATTAGATAGAAAAAACAAATAAAAATAATGAGTTGAAAAAAGATAAAAAGAGAAGGATAGAAAAAATAAAAAAATGTAATTAAGCAAAAGTTGTGCAATTTTACAATGTGCAACTAAAAAACCTTAGTTCCATAATAATATAAGTATAATTATATACTATACAAAAAAGTAATTATGTGTTAGTAATTACATTTGAGTTTCCATGGTCTTTTTAATTAAGGGCAATGATGTACATTTATTAATTAAGGATAACGTTGTCAATCCACAATATGCAACTAAATTAGCCCTAAACTCTTCATAATATGGTATAAATACTTTAGCAAACTCAACATATTCAGATACAGGACACAAACATACCACAGTACATGCATTTTCAAATGTCTTGCTCTTTGTTTTCACTTCTTTTTTTATTCAACATTACAATTGTAAATTCCAACAACAGTGATCCGCAATTATATAAGAATCAAAGCAATGGTGTCATGGACAAGTACATGACTTACCTCTGGCGAGGAATGCTCCAGGACTCTGAGATGGCTCCTCCAATTCAGCAGAGTTATCAAGACAATATTGAAGTCCTAGAAACTGCAAGAGAGCTTCTGTTTGAGGGTTCCGGAAAGGTCCTACAAGAAAAAGGGAATGAAAAAAGGTCATACATCAAATTATATCAGTCTCACAGAAGTGCAACATCATAAATAAAGAAAAAAGCTCCAATAGGTCCAGTAACCCTGTCAGCCAAGTTGACAAAACATCTAAAATGATGTAGCATATTTGGACGTCATAAAATTTTTGTTAATTGATGGATAAAGAAATAGATATGCAGAAAGAGAAAGAATTAGTGAAAACCTGGATTAAAATGACAAAATGAGAGAAAACACTAGATGGCACAACTTGCACTTCTCCTTTAAGGTTAAATTACTCCCAATGAGAGAAGCATAGAAGTTTCTTACAGGTTTAAAAGCAACAACAGCTGTTTTGTTATGGATTAAATGCTATATTATGCAAGTCATTGGAGATGAGACTAAGGGCCCCAAGGCAACAAACTCCACAATCAGTACTACAAAGTTTATAGCAGCAATAATGGGAATATTCTCACCAGTAAACATTCCAATCATCAAAGCTATAAGCCAATAAAAGTTGTGCGGCAAAGCATTGAAAAATGATTGATTTTTTGTATGATGGCAGTGCCAGGGAGAAATTTGAATGCCACTTTCAGCTAGGAGCAAAGGATTGATTCCAATTTACAGGAACTAAAGATTGATCATACCAGTGGAAGAAGGTTGATTCTAAGACGTGCAAATCGAGAATTGTGGATGTGCAGCTAGCAAGATGTTGAATCCAAGCCCACAAAACTCCCATACGAAAAAGGGTAACATTGAGAAAGTTATCATGATTTGAAGCACTAGAAGATCAAGGAAAGGATTGAGTATCCAGCTATTTGAAAAAAATACTTTCTTTTTTTACCTTCTTGAATGTAATAGACTGTCATCATGAGTCTATTGTATGAAATTTCCTGTACAACACTAAATTGATAAAATCCGGGGAATTGATGGAGTTGGATCTATAATTTAATTGTATAGTTTATTCTCAAAAAAATCATAGCCCATGCAGTGTACACGGTGGAGAAGAAAAGTGAGACTGACTGGCAAGTGCACAAGAGGCTCAATATCAACCCAATGTGAGATGGATTCTAGCTTAGCGAACAGGCCATTAAGAACTCTACGGATGGATACAATAAGCTAAAATTTCTGATTTTTACTATGATTTCCAGGTGCTTCATGGACAGATGCTAAGCAAGGCCTTACCTTTACTAGCGTCCTCTTGAACCCAAACTTCTAGATAAGAATGACACTAGAAGATAATCCAAAGCAGTACTTGATTCCAATTACTTGTGCTTATCCATTTTATATGTTTTTAATCACTATTAAATGCATTAAATAATCTATTATGTGCAGGATTGATGGCTCGAAAATGCTAATTTAATATCTCAAAAATCAAATACACATATTGAATGAATTTCTGAGGCGAGAGACCAATAAAGTTATGTGAATCTAATAAATACAGATTCTCAATACATGTGACGATGGGAACACGTGTTTTAATTAGTAATTGGATTGAATGTGCATTAGTGATGACTAAGTTAATTAAACAAAGCAAACATAAGTGGGCTTGCCTTCCCTAAATCTACTCTGAATTGATGGATTATTCACATTGATCTCTATTGCTTTTGATTTCCGAATTGTTTTGCTTGAAGTCAAATTAGTTTAGGCGGCCTTTCTTAAATTGCCTGAATAAAATTTTGTTGAATAAATCCAGTTCCAAGCATTAAAAATCCACAAAAAATGAGGAATGATAGAGTACAAAATGTGAAAACGTTGAAATTCACGCAACAAAAGGAACTGTCGAGTGACAACACATTTGCTTGTCATCCAACAAGGTAGACACACAAGCATTCATATATCAAACCACGTGATGTCCAGAATTAGATTATCAAGGATATATAACATTTCATTTTAGTATAGAATTTGCTTGGCCAAATTCCACCTAGATTGGACTCCTGTTATACACCAATAACATGTGTGTGTGTGTGTGTGCATATTCTTTTATAAGTCTATAGAATTTCTTTGGAAACTTATATATTTAATTATTTATTTTTTAAAAGGAAAAACACTTCATAAAAACAAATATTAGTAAGAATATAAGCCAAAACCTATATGGATTGAGTTTCAACTATTCTCATCAACAACCTAATCTAAACGAATGAACAGATCTTTGAGACAGAATATTGGCAAGGCATAAAGAAAAAGGCTGTCTACATTAGATCATGGTTTACACAGTATCAACATCTGTCTAAACTAATCCACCAACTTAAACATTAGAAATTCTTCTCACAGATATGAGAACAGTGGAGCTGGAATTGGGGAGGGAGGGAAAATTTCCCATCTGTTCACTGCTTGCAACAAAGTAATTTCAGATGAGCAACTCTATAGTTCAACTGGACAGGCTACAAATAAAGTAACAATCTGTATCAATCAAGCAAATTGTTGGAATTTCCAAAGTGATAAACTCTCATAGGAAGTATATTCTTCATTCCCAAATGGGCATAATTCTCTAATTTCATCTTAATAAAAAGAAAAATAACTGTTTAGGTGGAAAGTTCAGGAAACAGAGTAATAACCTATATTTGTTGAGAACAAAGATCTGATTATATCGTACAATGGTGATCAAAACACCATATTTCCAACTCATTGTTTTAACATTTGATCTGATTGTGGATTTATTTTCTCCAGTTGCACCTCTTTTCATGCATTTCTCATATATAAATAGTGATAATTTTCTTGCAACTGTAAAAGAAAATAAACATAATTTAGTCCTTCGGACAATTTGTCCCCAAATGCCGGCTAAATAGCAGAAAGTGTGTTTCACTTCCATTACCTTCCTCCTCATAATTCAAATATAATACGGTACTATGTAGACCTAATATAGCTTGTGCTTCCTTTCTAATTACATTCCATGCACCTCATTATCTATTTACATGATAATGTGGATTAACATGTTATGTTCACCACATCTTGATTCGGTCCAGATGTTGTCTTACAAAAGCATACAAGAGTGTCGTCACATGCCTATAGCCCATACAGATATAAAAAGAACCACCCCAAGCTAAATAGCACCACAGCCACCTTTAACTCCCTTTGGCTCCATCAAGCTCATAAACGAACTCATATCTAAAATAATCCTTCACAGGGTAAGACATTCATTATATTTCTATCATCTAAAATATGAGTATTCAGAGTGCCAATGTTATAATTTTTTGGAAGTGTGATTCTCCTATCCATGATAAGCCCCATTGATTAGCATTTTTATATTTAACTTGGGGGAGAAAAAGTTGATCCTCTGATTCATGTGTAAGATCACAGCATAGATCTAAATCATTACAATATTTTATTTGATTTTGGAGTGATTTTCACCATTTGTATCCTTATCATGTATATATCAAATTTTCTGATACATAGGTCACTAACCGTGCAATTCAAAGGGACAATAACATTGTTTAGTCAGCCCTTTAGGCACTTAGTTCCCTTCTTCCTACAATTCTTAGAGAAAATTAACATATTCAGCCCTCAGGGCATTTTGCTAGTGGATGTTGGCTTTTGCTAAATGACTAAACCATGGAATTCCATTTCTCTCAGTCCAAATATTTTATTATGATCAAATTTAACAATCAGCTTCCATTATTCTCAGTAGCTACACCTCAAATTTACATAGGAGTATCACTATTTTCCTTCAGACAAAAAAATGATGGAAGATCTATGGAACTAGAATAAACTACAATTAGGAACAATAACACTAGCTTTTAGACTTACGTCACATAATCACATCATTCCGTAATATTCCCCTGCACAACTTTGCTCTTCTAGCCAAAATGTTTATAAACAAGTATTGCCTCAATTTACAAGCTAGTCAAACGAGATGGCATTCTCTACATGCAGATCCAAGAGTAAAATATAATAGGTACAAAAATATATCGTACATCAACCACTATAGATACCTAGATGCATCACCATCCGATTCTTGGACACCAGACAAGTTGTGGGAGGTGTCCAATGCTATGTTCATTAGGCAAAATATGCATCCAAGTATGTTTGAAATATTGAATCCAAGTACTTGTTTCATTTTACAGCAACAAATTCTCAGTTTTAATTCTAATTATATTACCAACAAAGCCTAAAATATAAATTGAAAATCCTTTCGTGCATAAATATCACGAAAAATTAGAAACGGCAATGAAGTACCCATTTAGGAACACAATAATTACCCTCATTCCTCATTCCTGATTTTATGGAGAAAGTTTCAATGGAAAGGCTACTTAGGCACCAATATGACAGGAAACAAGTTAATAGTATAATGACCTCATAAACCTGCATTGTTTCACTCATAAATTCAATTCACAGATTACTAACTAAACGCATACAGCAGAAAGTCAAGAAAATCAGGGTTGTTGAGATGTTAATAATGCTTAAAAAGAAGGATAGTTCCAGCATTAAACATTATCATGCAAATTTCTCAGCTAGAAAATTTATTTAGGTACTTTTTTGTTTTCTAGTTTTTGAAATAATTCCTTCAACTGTGTCATCTGTTCTTCAGAAGCTTCACAGTTTCTGTGTTTTACTCAACTGAACCATTGTCCTTCATTTATCAAATTGCTCCAGAACCCACTGCCTTTAACCAATAATATGGAATGTTCATGAGAAGGAAAGAACTGCTGACAAGCAGTAGGAATACTCACCAGAAGGAAGATCATTGGAAACGGATTGCGAAAGATCATGGCATGGGGCAGTTCTTACAAATTCAAAAGGTTTGCTGCCACGCATTTGTAGCTTATTCTTTACAAACTGACGGCATTCTTCTATGTCGAGCTTAGCATCACTATAGAACAAACAAATAAACAGTAAATTAAATTATTTAGAGAATATTTATTTCAACAAAAGGATAAACACATGCATATATTCACCTAAAACTTGCCCGCATTCTACTTCGAGGGAAGATTGGGTTAAACTTCCTTGTGATTGCAAGCCATTCTTCGTCGTAGTGAAGATCATAAGGGCCCATCTCAGATTCAATTTCAACAACCTACATCATTGAAAGAGTTCAACTTAATAATTAGTCCAAGTAACAAGTGTAAAGCATCTGAAACTAGCTAGAAATGATGGAGTAACAACTTGCAAAAATTGTCGTCCAGGGAGGCACTTATCAAGAGCAAGAAATTTTGTCAGAGGGCCATTGTCCCCATGTTGAACAAGAGCAGAAAATTTGCAGTGTAAATGTGCAGAAAACCAATAAGGCGGCCTCAACTTAGCCATCAATTCTGCAGCAGCTCGACTTCCCAATGAACCTTCCAGAATCTGCATTAAAAGTTCCAAATTTCAACAGCAGAACATGAATCACCTTAAAATCACAATTGCATGCAAAATCAGCACTTTATTCCTGTTATTTGTCAATGTATGTATACTATTTGGATTGCAATAGTGTTCAATAAAGGTATAACATTAAAGAAGACGCGTGGTATAACATTAAAGAAGACGAACTCAGAAAGAAGACTTCAAACATCCAAAAGATGAAGAAAAAATAACACAGGAATTGTTACCACAAGTCAAGAAGAGAACCATGTATGCAGTAAAATACAAATAAGCAAAGGCTCAACTTCCGCACTTCTCAATGTTTAAAATAAATTTACGAACCATCATAATAATCATGAGGAAAATTCTGGAGCTAAAACAGTGCTCTACAAATTTTAGAATCATTTCACATCAATCAACCATCATGTGCAGCACATACCTTATCTCGTAGATACAACTTATAGCGAATCATGCTTGCAAAGGCTAACATAAGCAGTCTCTGATTTCATGAGTATATATTTGAATTTTCAGCAAAAAGTAATTCAATAATACAAAGCTGGATAGATGAATTGTATCCAATTTACAGAAAAGTTGTGCATTGTACTTTAGTTATTCCATTTTTGCAGCACAAAAAGTTTAATATTTAAATCATAAAGAAATGTAAAGAGACGAGTAAGAAAATATCTAGATGCCCTTGAGAAATTAACCACATTCACAACAATAAAGATTCAGCAGCAAGGGCAACGATAATTTATATAGGTCAAGAAATTAGGCAAAATCTGATTAGTCTGTAGTCCCAGCATGTCTAGTCACATGTTGCACTCGCAAACAAATACGATAAGCATAAGCCTAACAAGTACTCTACTGAACCAAAAACAGATTCATTGGAACACAACTGACACAATCAACATTTAGCTTCAATCAGATGTTTGGGCTTAAAGACTACACTTCAAATTTCCATACAAGCTCAGGAAAGGCTAATCCTTTATTTATCCAAGGTTGGAAAATTGTCTTTTTCCATGTTTCACAATGAACAGCCAACAGAAATGCCTTCAAGTTCGTATATGAGATATAGGAAATAGGATTTCAGTTTTCCATCGAGAAACCAATAAATGCAGCTTTTCTAGCCATGGAATTTGAAGAATCATATGAAACCTGAGAACAAAACATTGTACCATTTGGTGTGTGCCTCATCATTAAAGTTAGCATTTTGACATGGAAGCAAATCCTACTGCTGGCCTTCCACCAAACTCCACCTTAACTATATACATTGGGTGATCAAACTAGTTGCAAATAAAATTGCATGTGTTAAAAATTTCAATTTTTGTGACATACGAAAGTTAAATAAATAGAGTAAGAGTATAGAAAGTATTTGTACAATATCTAATCTACAGAAATATAGAATCCAGGCAATTGAGCGATTTCTCCCTTGTTCTAACTTGGAAAGTACCCATAGATACTCTAGAGATCAAGGCAGGGGTAGGAATAGATGTGATTTAAGTTTGGCCTGATTAGACGAAATCACATCACATCAATAAGACTAGGAATATCTTGCATAGCATGACAATGTCAATTTCTTTCTACTATTACACTTTATAATTCACAAATAAATTGTACATAATAAAATTTTTTTGAAAATGACAACCAAATCCATCACTATTTTCTCTCAATTCTAATTTCACTTTTTACTTTTTTATTTTTTTGTTATATGCTAATTTGAGAAACATTTCAGTCAATATTTCTAATTCATAATCCTCAAATAATTTACAATTTTTCATTTTCCATTTCTTTTTTTCTTGGTAAATGGATTCAACATACTCTTTTTTTTAATATTTATCTATGTTGAATTGAATATATAGAATGAATAACAAGTTAACCTTTCATTTTAGATTGAAAATATATACAATCTCACTCTATCTGAACACCATACCTGTATACAATTGTTATAAGACCTACTCGGTGCTAAGAAACCTATCACATTATGTTGATTCTTTTATATTAGTGTAAAATTCACTACAAAAATATCCTTTTCGTGACTAATATTTTGCGATTAACTTTGTCATATAAACCATGGTAATATAACAAATATGTCGTTCCTTGCAAGTATAAATATGTTGACAAATATAATATGTTTATTACATTTACAAAACTAGTTGGTATATCATATTTTTATTAGTTTGTGGAAGTAAACATGATTAATTTTTGTCTTTCAAAATGTAACTTTAAAAAAAAAAAAGGTCATTCCCCCAGTGGGTAACTGTGAGAGAATTGTGGTTGAAGATGGAGCGAAGGCAGACATTTAGCAACAGGGTGAGGGACAGGGGAGGCACCCCACTCCATTGTCATCCTATGCGAGTGGCAATACACACCATTACTTTCTAGTTCATCAAGCTTTAAATGGAATTCACACATGAAAAAGAAATCTTTCCCAACCTATAAGATATAAATAGTTAATCAATGACCAAAGGCAACTAGTTTCTGAATATTATTGAAGCAAAGAAAAAGATGGCTGCCAAGAAATATCTCATAAGCTTCTGCTAATTTTTTCAATTCCTTACAATAACTATTTCTAGAATTTCGCAACAAGAATAAGCCTGTATTGTTAAATGTACTAAACTGATGTGTCTTTGAAGCTCTTCAAAAATGTAGGGACCAAAAGACTAGAGATTATTTATCATCAAATCTTAGAAATTCCCTTCCAATGCCACACTAATATATGATCAATAATGAATGCATTCAATATGAAAAATCCAAAGTGCATAGAAGGGTTAAAGAAGGCAAAATCAAATCACCAACAAATGCTCTCAAGCCCCAACTGACACAAGAAAACAAAATAGTAAGTTTAAAGTTTTAATAGTCAATAATTGACAAAGGAATGTTCCACACCACGCCCAAGTTCACAGATACATACAATTAAGTTCACATCGATAAGAAATACATTTTTATGCTAAGACAATTAAGAAATTTCATCTTCAACCTATAAAGACTTGGACCTTCACACACTGGCAGCAGTCAAAGATTCATAACAAAGGTAATGTTTTCAGCTGCAGTAGCTCATCCTAGTCATCCTGAATTTGATACTTCATGCAATCCAATACTTTTTAGCAAAGCATAGGGAATTTCCCTTTTTGTTTCCAAAGTTTACCAGACAAAACAGTAAAAACCATGCATCTAGAACTTCAGAGACAAATCCAGTGATATCAGTCTTGCCTGATTGACAAAAAGTTGCCTGCAATTTGACATGCATTGGGCTATAGAGAGTGTTATCCCAACCTAAACTCAAGAAGATAGTGCAAAACCTGATCGCTATCAATGACAATGAATGTCTTCAAGCCACCAGAAAGAAAAACTTAGTATTCATCTATCATATCAATAATCCAAGAGTATGGACATGACATACTCATCTTTGATTCTTACAAGCAAGTCAGTCTCTGCAGCAATCAGAAGCATCATTATAATTGATGCACTAGTATGTTGAAAAACCTTTCGGTGATATGCCCATATAGGTTCTCGATTGTGCATTTTTGACAACCCTCCAATCAATTATGGATTATGTATGCAAGACCATTGGAGACCACAAATTATAACAAACACAAAGATTTATGCATGCAAGACCATTTTTCTTTTCTTCTTTGTTTCTTTAATAGCCCAGGCATGATTAATATTTTAAAATTTTTAAGAATTATAAAATTATTTGTTATCTATTGTTGAAATCATAAATTTTTTATTGCTAAAATTCTTAATTTTTACATATTTGATAGTAGATACTGACTAATGTTTTTGTCACTCTTTCTTACCCTATCCTTTCTCACATTGGAACCATGTACATTTATAGTGGGCAACAGTCATTTCACTATGCTGCGGATCCAAGAATAAATCCAGGAGAAGCCATACTCCCAATAGCTAGGCCATTCCCTATTACATGTTTCGACCTCATACTTTCTCCTTTACTACACATTTCACTGTGCACCGTACTAGTGTTATATTTTTTATTTTTAAAGATAGGAAGTAGGAAAATATTTTGAATTGTTATTTAACTTTTAGAAATTGTTTATATTATATTTTTGTAAAAGAATTAATGGTCATATAAATATATTTCACATATTATGCAATGATGTGTCATGCTTCAACAAGGCATGTGAACGCAGTGCAGCAAGCGCCATAGCTCTAGGCACAAATTGCCATTCTCTACTAACCATGGACATCCTATGTGGGATCAAGGGAGTAAAAGATAAGTATTCAGAAAGAAATGAAAATAGAAACACAACAACTTTTGTGGGACAATTGAACTAATATTCAAATACTGATTATTACAAGGACAATGATAAGCTCTGTAGAAAATTACATTACCTTACTCCACATTGAATGTAGTCAGAGTAGGGATGCCAATCTAAAATACCTCTCCCCACCTTGGCTATCACATCCCCCACTCCATCCCTATCCCGATTCACCCGTGGGTGCCCTATTGGGGGAAAGAAAATTTTTAATTATATTTTAAGAGATTTAAAAAATTAAGTACATTTACTTCTACAAGAACTAATCAAAATGCAATATTCTAATTAATTTTATTGGCAAACATAATATATTTGTCATATTAACATATTTAAAACAATTACAATAACCATATATTTGTTATATTAAGATGATTAATGTGATAAAATTTAATTTCTTTGCAAAATATTACCAAAAAAGGATATTTTTGTAGTGAATATCATATTAAGACATAAAAATCAACAAAACATTATTAGCTTCTAAACTACTAAGTTGGCTTGACAGCAGTTATATACAAATATCACATATAAATAGAGTAAAAGCGTGTATACATTCAATGTAATATGAAAAAAAAAGTCGTTAATCAATCGATACATTCAATTCAAAATAGCTAAATACAAATCAAAAAGAGTATTTTGAATTTATTTATCAATTAAATAAAAGAAACAAAATGGCAAATCTTAAATTGTTTAAGGGTTATAAAAATTATTATTTATGAATGGTGACTAAAATTTTTCTCAAATTAGTATGCAAAAAATAATAAAAATAAAAAAAAATTAGAATTGAGAAAAGAAAATAACAATGAATTTGATTTTTTCATATTTTACAATTTTTTATTGTGATGAGAAAATGTATATTTTATCATAATTAAAGTATATATTTCATCTCAACTAATTCTTTTAAATTTCTTTATTTTAGTTTTCACGGAGTAAATAAATTAATAATCTAATTGAATAATTTTCAAATTGATCATATAAAAATTATCTAAAAGTTAATTACAAAATATATAATATAGCAAATTGCAAATTGAACTATTTATTATAATCAAAATAATATACATATATGTAATATTTTCATATATATATATATATATATATTAAAGAGGGCAATAGGGCTGATGATGGGGGGGTAATCTCCTCCGTCCCCCACCCCACTTTAAAGCGAGGGAAAAAATATTGCCCCCGCCCCCGCCCTGCTCATTTCTTCTTCCACAAGATGGGTGCCGGCGGTTACCTACCCCTATTGCCATGTTTAAGTTAGAGTATAGTCGAAATAGTAAACCTTTCAACATAACTATCTGAAAGCAATCCTGGTATTTAGTTTGTTGGTTTAAATTTACTACAATCAATATGGAAAGATGGCCACACATAGACAGCATTGCCCCATGTGGAGTAAGAGATTGACTCATCCAAGGAACCCTCTGCCATTCTATTCTACCAGCCCTTTTTCCACACCGAGTTAGAAAGCATCCACAGTCTCATTTTTTTATAGCTCTAAAAGCATCCCCGAATCAGTAAATTAGTAGATAAAGAGCCCCTCTCCTAGGTACCAAGTCTTATGGTTATTCAATGTACTCAATCCACCCTCCATTAGCCTCTCCACAGTGGTGAAACAGAAAACCTATTGAATAGCATATTCAAACTTTATCTAGGAATCCTGTAAAGGTTACAAGCCTTTCTACCATCTCAATTTTTTTGGGAAAATATCAGACAAATTGACTTTAATTATTGCTAAATAATATTATCTTAAAATTAAACATTATAACTTTTAACTAGCATTGAATCTCATGAAATTAATTATTCAAAATTAATGCAATATAAATAAAAGTGCACTTTGAAGTAGGTAATAGGGAAGAGTGTACTTTGAAGCAGGCAATAGTGAAGAAGATTATCTCATCTCTGCCGAAAGCTTTGGCTATGTTTGGTTTCCCTTTTTCCCCAAAAAATAGACACACTTCAGTCATTACACATTTTATATTCTCTTATTTTTACACAATTTTTGAGAAAAATAAACTTACAAACACACCAAAAACCAAAACAAACATAGCTTTTTATCACTAGTAGTCAAATCATAATATTTCACTACAAACTCGAACTCGTTCTTTCCTTTCTTCATCAGACTTGACATCTGCCCCCACCAAACAAGGTTTTTGACACGTTGCCACAACCAAGTTCAATGGAAACAATATGACAAAAGATAACTTAAAATCTTCCAAATTTTGCTTTCGGTATCCACATTCAGAGCTCATAAGAAACAATAATCAATAAAACAATGCTGCCTATAAAACTAAAGACACTCCTATGCAGTCACTATCATAAACTCACAACCTACCTAAGAAGGCTTTTCATATGCATATACATTTGTATACCACGAAGCAGAATACAAGAGTACACTGATTATATATGTAAATATGACTGGCCTTCTCTCTGTGCAATCTAGCAACTGCAGACTCAAAAAAATTGGAAGTTTATAAGCAAAATATTTTTCAATAGAAAACTCACACCAGGATTCACTAATACACAAATATATTTGTCCAACAAGAGCATAATGGGACACCAGCGCTCCTAGTAATTAAAACTTCATAGAGAATAAAAGAGCAACACAGTCATTATTTTATGTCTCTTAAATTTAATGTATGTGCATATAGACAACTCTCTTATACAAAGTAAGAACATATAAAATTGATCTCTTATGCAAAGTAAGAACACATAAAATTTTGATCTGAGTGCATCATACAAAAGATTTTTAGTACCTCTTGTTCAAAAAATGGTTTCCGGCGTAGAAGACTTTTCAAGTTCCCGTGGTCAGTAATACCAAGAGGCCAGTCATGAGAAAGAAAGACATCAACTGGCTCCTGAACTTGCATGAGCTTATGGACGTCATATTCACGAACATGATATATAGATCTGATGTCTTGTTCATTATAAGGCATCTTCTCATAATGTCCTGCTCATAAGACAATTAAATTTATGTAATATACAAGACACCCAGTGAAAGAAAATGCCGTAATTGATATCATACTTGGAAACTAGCGAGCACCAAACGAATATAATGTAGATAATTCCCAAGTATTTCTTGACATAACTTATTTAAACATAAGTCATCATCATTTTAACTTATAATAGTTAGTGACAAATGGCGCTACATGGCGCAAAAGCTTCCAGAGCCGAGTGCGGCATGCGCCTTATTAAAGTATGGCGCAACATTGCATAATATGTTAAATATACTTGTATTGCCATTATTGTTTTTATATAAAAATATAGTATAAAAAAATTCTACATATTAAATGATAATTGCAAGTAATTTTCAACTTTCTATCTTCAAAAATACTACAAATAACAAAAAGTTTGTTCATATCCAGCTATTAAATTTGTAAAAAAAAAAATGAGTATTTTAGCCATAAAAATAAGAGAATTACAGCTGTTGAGAGGATTAGAAGAATTGTAATTTGCATTATAACTAAGGCGAAGTCCCAATTATGCCACAGGTATAACCATACCAAAAATAGAAAATATCGTAACATAAATCTAAGCCTAAAACTAAAAAGCAAAATATTCTCAAACCTATTCTATGTAACAAAACATACATAATGTCAAACCAAATATTCTAATAGATATTCAAAATATTCTAAAATATTTTCTAACACTCTCCCTCAAGTTAAAAATATTGAGTTAAAATGTTCAACTTAAAAGACCAAATTGAAACAAACAGACCAGTAGTAGACTGCAAACAGAAATCACGCCACACTAACTACCAAAATATTCAATAAAGTAGCTGGACAACTAGTAGTCAAACAGCCACTAGACCGTAGAGTCATTAAGGTAAGTGACACCAGATAAACAGCCACTAGTTAGATAAAATTAGAAAGATAGCCACTTGGTGGGCAACACTAGGAAAGACATTAACTCAATAAGCAACACCAGGAAAGACAAACCACTTGATAAACAACATTAGTAATCACACTTGTATGGCAAGCTATACCAGAAATTATACGATAAACTATACCAAAAATCATAGATGTTCACAACAAAAGTCCTGCTTAACAGCTGCATATAGTAGTAGAGGTGGCAGGTCGCAATAGCATATAGATAGCAAGCAGCAGTTTGACAATATATCACGAGAATTTGTGATAGACAACCAAAAACCATGATTACTCATGATAGAAAATGGTAGACAATTTTAAGAAAATGTTAACATAAACCAACCTAAAAAAATGAGAACATGAATCACACGTGAAACTGTGGATGCCCAAGGCATCACCTCTCTGATACCATATTGAAAGAATTGGAAGAATAGAAAATATCTTGAAATAAATTTAATCCTAAAACTAAGAAACAATATATTCTCAAACCCATTCTAGGTAGCAAAATATACATAACACCAAATAAAATCTTCTAAGGTCTCATTTGGATTGAAAGATTTGAATTTGAAAATGGAATTTGAAAAGAGAATATGAAATGATTCTATTATAAGAGAAATTTCAAATCCACCATAATTACTAAAATCATAATTTAAAATGAGAGCTTAAGGATTTGACAAGCATTGCCATCCAAACAAATACAATGAATTCATTATTATGAATTTAAAATCCATTCCACCAAATCCTTCAATCAAAATGGGCCCTATAGGCACTCTAAAATATTCTACAATATTTTCTAACAACAACAATTTTCAGCCACTCAATTTGTTAAAGTTTCTAAATCTTAGCAATGCCCAACCACTTAACGCATATAAATTTTAAACTTTCAGCAATACTCAGCTATAATTCATCAAAATTTTAAAATTTCAGTCATGCATCTGCTATTTAAGAAATAAAGGTGAAGAAAGAAAGAATAAAAATCAACAAAAAAAAAGAAAACAAAAAATAAAAAGTGAAAAACCATAAAACAAAAGGACAAAATAAATGTTGGGGGGGAGGTGAATAGCAAAAAAAATAACACACGTGCACACACACACACATATATTATTCAGAAGTCTTTTATAGAGAGGGAACATTGTAAAAGAAAGGTTAAACCATTTGAGGGTTTGTTTTGAAACAAATAATGAAAACCCACAAACCTCTTGAAAATTTAGCAGAAGAAAACAATCATTTACTTTAGGACTTATTTGTAGTGAATAATAACATCCAACAAAATCCAAGTGAATCTGTATGTTTTATAACTGCTTTTTCTCCACTTAAAAAAAGGTCTGAGACAGAAAAAAATCTCTGAAAGGCCACCTTCAATAAGGCACACAACATATTGAAGGTAGTTGCCGTGTTTTACACATGGCATCATCACCACACCATTTTGCAAAATTAACAATGTTTTGACTACAAATTAACACTGCATCATTCAATAATTATAAATTGTGAATAGCATTAATATTTAAAAAAATTGAAGAACATTATTTAGCATGCGCAAAATAAAAGTGACCTCAGACCAAGCAATCAGTACTGCACCTACCTGAATGATAGTTATGTGCTTTATAAATTCCAGAAAGTCCACCAATACGAACATTTCCAAACTTAACTACTCCAGCAAATCCAAGAAAGTATATATGTGGTGCAGCCCATCCCCCATAGTATCTGACTCAACAAACAAATACAGCATTAGCAAATCATTATTTTGATTAAGGTAGAAAAATCTGGAAATAAACTTTATACAAATGCCCAGTTCATCTACAACCTGTGTCAAAGGGTGTTGAATCACAGAAATAGATATGGTCGTTATCAGCAATTTAGATCAACTAACAAGCATGATTAGATGTAAAAAACCAACTTAATTTGAAACAGTAAGATTTAATTAAAAAACTTTTCCCATTGCTTTCAACTTGCAGCTAAATTATGTCTCCTCTTCCAGAGGGTGCACCTCATTTGTGAAACAGCTATAGAAACCACAAAAGACATCCTTTGAAGATAGAGAAATTACAGTACAGGTCTTCTCCACTTTGTCTTCACAAAAGCAGGTGTAAAATTAGAAAACAAGGAGTTCTCAAGTTCAGAAACCAACTAAACAGAATAATCTTCCCCATCTGCTCCATAGTTATTAGAAACAAGAATTCAGGAACAGTACACCCTATTACAATTGCCAGTTAAACAGACATGATTGACAATAATCTTCCCCATCCGCTCCATGGATATTTTATCCAAAAACTTTCATTCCAACACAAATCTTAATGAACAGACATGATTGATCTTTAGTAGACCCAAGCATCTTGAAATAAAGCAATAAATTTAAACTATTGATGCAGTGGCATCCTACATTATATGATAATCCAACCACTAAAATTATCCAGCATTTTTAAACTGAAAATCTACAAGCAGCCTGCTCAAATAGGAAACCAAGGAAATACCACTTTAACACGTGAACAATCACTTAACTGAGAGTAGTTTTAACTGTAATAGAATTCTTCTCTCGTATACACCATCGACCATCACAATGCATCTCAAAATCAAGATGACATCTAAGCCCCTTCAGAATTTTCAATTTAAAAAATGCACAGTATACAATTGACAAGTAAAAACCACGAAAAGACAAGTTCCTAGAAATAACAGGTACTAACATTGAAAGCTGTGTAGTAAAATCCAAGAATAGATGTATGCATTATCTTAACATATGTTCACTTACGATGATAATAACATTCAAACACACTCACACATGTGGATCAGCAGGCAACATTTAATTGGAGTGTGACAAAATTGACAGTGTCCAAAATACAAATTAGTTATTCCCACACAAGTCAGAAATTAGAATCCAAAAATCATAAAATTCAAAAAAGTTTTTTGGAATAGGAATAAATGTACACTAATGAACTGATACATAAAAATTGGTGAGGAAGAAAGACAAACGAAAATAGGAATAAAGTATGCTAGGGATAGTTTAAGACCTCAGCAATACTTTTATAGGTTAATCCAGGCAATCAATCATAATTTGAGCAGCTTTCCTAATTCATACCCTTAGCGAAATGAAAAGGACACTCGCTTCCATTTTATCAACACGTCATATGGACAACTAGAGAAAGTGATTTTGTGAAAAGGGAACTTCATTCATCACATATAATTTGTTCATTGATGCAAGAAATGTTTGAAGTGATGGTTTAACAGAAAATCTCATTGATACATTAAACATCATGTTTTATGCCCAACAACATAATAGCGACAAGATATCACCATTACTATAAAAACAATTAACTCACAATTCCCAAAGGTAATTGGATGCTTCATGATTTCCGCCAATGAATATGGTGGGAAATGGTGCAGTTTTCTCCCCCGAGTAATACTTCCAAAAAGAATTCATGCTCCGATACTTAGATGGTACATTTAGGCTTTCTAGATCTCTCTCATTCCGAACAGCCTGATAGTGCACAGATTAAACAAATTAATAAAAAAATAGTGCACATATTAAATAAATTAATAAAAAAACTTTTTCATGCTGTTTTTATATACTAAATCAAACAGAAAGTATACAAGTGCTGAATTTCATAAAAATGGTTTTCTATACTGACATTTTCTTGAACTTATCAATAGGTAGTACTTAATGCACATGCATTCTTCAAAATTGAAACAATTGCATGTTACTTATTGAATAAGAAGTACTGCACACAAATTCTTCAAAATTGCAACTAGTTTAAAACTATAAGGTTGATAAGTTAGAAGTAATTTGAAGAAAACAGGGCAAAAAATGGCTGAAGTTTTAATCACAGGTGAAAGGCACTGACTTCAACCCATGTTGATAATATGTACTGATGTAAAATTATATGGCCATGGTCTCTCCTACTTCAAAAGCCCACTTTTGAAGTTGGGACTCTCAAGGTGATATTGAACGTCATAAATCTTGACATAAAACAATGGTGGATATGGACATTGGAAAAGAAAAATAGGAGGCAAGGCAAGAAACCCAAAAAAGAACACGAATGCTTGGTTAAGTTTTTCTGTATTACAATAGGAAAGTGCATTTCTATATGCATTTCCCAAATCTCCTATTGAAATGCCAGTAAATACTATCAACAGTCATTTCCACATTTCACTGGTCCACACAGTTTTCACATCAAATTTCTTCATGAACTCAATAGTATCAAGTCAACCAAATCATGGAATAAGCTAAATGAAACATCTGCTAAACCATCAAGAGCACTTCAATTGCCCTAATGAAATTCTCAGCAAATCCTTTCACTAGTCATTTCCAAATTTCACTTATTCACACAGTTTCCAACCCGAATATGTGCACAAACTAATTATTAACATATTAACAAATTAACAGATCAACCAAATCAAGGCATAAGCTAAATGTAACATCTACTAAACATCAAAAAAGATTCAACTGGAAAATTACAGAAGGATTATTATCACAAAGATGATGACTGCCAGGGAAATAATAATTAGAACCACAATAACAATAACAATCAAAATTCATAGCATTAATTTGCTCCAATAATGTACCTGAAAGTCCCCACAACAAATAAGAAGATCAATCTTAATTTTTTCAACTTCTTGTAGGTGTAAAAGAGTAGCATATACATTATCCAAATCTCCATGCATGCAACCTTCAATAGCAATTCTCATCTGCAATTATATAATTCTCATTAGATATTAAGATATATGTGTGTTTATGTACATATATATATATATATATAGAGAGAGAGAGAGAGAGAGATTTATTGGGTTCCAAAACCCAGGCTAAGATTTATAACTGAAAACAACAGCATCAACTATGATATTATTGCTTCTCTCACTACAATATGAAAAGAATAAGCAAATCAAGGACAGCATACCAAAGTTGAAAGCTCTAGCCTTACACAATTGATAGCAACTAAATTGAAGAAGAAGAAAACTAGGAATGTGAATGAGCTGATTGGACAAAATACGACAGCCCAGGCTCAATGAGTAGTTATCCAAGGCTTGAGAAGGCTCCTTGACTTGAGCTCATCTAAGATTGACCTCTGTAAAATCAGCCTAGCCCGAGCTCAATCTTAGATGAGCCCAAATCAACCTCAAGCAAAGCTCATATACTAATTATATAGTATTTTTATTGAATTTTTTGACACGATAAGTTGGAAAAGACAAAAATCGGAATTTCACAACTTAAATCATGCACCATTAAGGATCAAATGTTTACATTAATTGAAAGAGGAAAAAACAACACTTTACATAATAGAATGGGATTACATAGAAATAGAAATAAACTAAAACTTTAACATGTGAAACCATAATAAAAACTAAAAGTAGCAGCTATAAATAAATTTAACATGTAATAGATTAAAAAACATACCATGTAACACAAAATTATCTATATGGTATATATAATAAAATAACATACCTCACAAATAAATCTCACTGTATACAGTTCCTTTTGCAATACAAAGTACCTGAAAGTAAATATTTGTTAGATAATATTGTTTATATTTTTTAAAATGATAACAAGAAAATAGTTAAATTTAATTTTCACATAAATAGGAGACATTCACTGTTGAAGGTGAGATAAAAACTGGATTATTGTAATGCATATGCTATAGAGAACACAAACAAGAAAGGATACAAGATAGAAGGAGTGCTACTGTTTGAAAAGTACAAACATAACAAACAATGAAAGAAATGGAGGGAATTTCGAGCTCAGCAGAGTCCAAACTAAAAGAAAGACAGGTAGTGTGAGGTTGAAGATGGAGCTATCAAATGTTCTCAAAATAGAACCAGGACAGGCTGAACCTCAAAATTGGTTGCTAAAACAGCCTGACTGCACTGCAAAAACCAATAATAAACTCGATGAAACACAAAAACCGGAAGAGTATACAAAACCATCGGCTCTTGCTTCAATCTACAAGTAGGATGTCGACAGTAGCGAGCTTGTGAGGAATGGGAAAATGTATCTTTGGGAGTAAATAGGAGGATGTGTGAATGGATGAAATTTGTGAACAAAAAGTAATGATGGTATTTTTTTAGGGAATAATGATGGGTGTTTGAACTTTGAAGTGATGGGTATTTATATGTGTTTGTGTGAATGACTGAGGTGAAGGGTAATTTGAAAATCTTTTGTGGTTTTTTGTAATTGTTATTAAGAGCTTATAATGGTGATGATGATTAAGGTGTGACCATGCTCAAACTGAATCAGTTCCAAATTATTTGAAAAAAGTGATCCGGAAAAGATAGTTGCAATTAAGGTGGTATGACTAAAACCCATTAGATGTTTTACAGTTTATGTAACTTCAATCTGCACAACATATACACATCGCGCGTTTCATTTCTCAAGGTTAAAGAGATCATATGGTCAACAATTCCAGCCACATAGAACTAAAACTAAGTAGACAGCATTCAATGTGTAACATGTTATACTTCATATCTAACTCAATAGATCGCTTAAGTTTGGAGAAAAAAACAAACTTATGAGTAAATTTAGAATGCCAACCTCAAAATGCTTATCAAGCAAAAAACTGTTGAATAAAATCACTAGTGAATTATTAAAGTTAACATCGTCATTCAAAGGAAAGGTAATTGGAAGCCAATAACACCAATTCCCTCAGTTCAAATCCGATAACTGCGATTGCTCAATTCAATTTCCTCAACGATTCAACTTATAAACCAATTATGGGAGGAGTGAGAACAATATATGAATAATAGCTACAACTTTCAACTTCACAGACACTGCAAATTAGTGAGCGAACGATGCTTAAGGTACCCGGAACGGAGTAAATAAAGACAACAGATAACAGGCGGCGGTATCGGCCGGGTTTCCTAAAACGAATTACGCAAAGGGGGACAGCAATTAACCTGGGTTCTAAAGTCTCATCATTTCCCCCTCATAACACTGTTGTCTCGGGAAATATGGTGGCGGAAGAACCGCATGGAGGCGCGCGTGGGGTGCTGTCGGCGGCGGAGTGTGATCCAGTTGAGTAATCGGAAAATTAATAAAGTATTTGGATTAGACTCTTAGAATATGTTTGGAACACCATTTTTAATCTTTTCGCCGCGCCGTTAAACTTATCAAATTTTTTATTTAAACGTAAATTTAAAATTTATATCAATATAATTAATTAATTATTATTTAATCATCGATTATACTTACAATCAACTCAACATATATTTAATTATTCACATATTTTTATATTTATATTTTAAAAATTAATTATTACATTTATTAATATTATATTATTCAATTATTTTTATATATTTTATATATATTTCAATAAATTAAAATTTTTAAAATATCACAACAATATAATCAAACTTTCAACATATTTCAATACAACCATCAAGCATTATCCCCCAACAAAATCCCTCTTCTAAACATAGCTCTAAAATTCAAGTTTAAAATTAGAGGTGCTGTTTATTTTTAAATTTTAGTATATATTTTTATGTGTTTTTATTTTTAAAATTGTATAAAAATAAGAGAGTGAGATAAAAATAAAAAAACAAGAAAAATAATAATTGAATATATTTTTGACGTGCATAATTACAAAACAAACAAAACTTTAATTTTTGAAAATTGATATGAACAATGAACCTCACAGTTGGTTTTATTTTAATAAATAAATCGAGCTATTAGGGCTATCTTTGTGTCTTAATTTTGATAAATGACATCTAATTATAGCTTATATGACTTTGATAAAAAAATGTGGAATGAGATGGTTAGGCCGATGGACTACATTTTAATTTTTACACTTGCTATGTTCGTACGTCAAATTTTGGCATTTTTTCACTGTATTAGAATACATCTTTTTTAAATAGATTATCTATTAAAATATTTTTTTATACTATTTATAAGTTTTTGTATTATTTTTTTTAGTAAAATTTGCATGCATTAACCATTTTACAATCATATATATATACGGAAAAAATTAGATCCAGATTCTTCCTGTAGGTCATGAGTAGTCGACGACTGCACAAATGGAAAATGAAAAGTGCGATCTTTAGGCTATTTTTGTTTCCAAATACTATTTTACAAATTAATTATTTTATTATATAAATTTAAATTTAAATTTTTTCACTTTTATTTTTAATAACTAATTAATAATTTTTAAAATATTATACTTATTAACAATTAAATTTTACTACTCAAATTTATTTTTTTTATATAAATATATATTTTTTGACATCATTTATTCATTATTATATATTAAATATATATATAATTATTTTTCCTGTCTACTCAAATTTTACAAATTAAACTTAATTTTTTTCTTCACTCGAATCACTCAATTTTTTCTCCCTTTTAATTTGGAAACAAACACAGTCGTGATAATTTTTAGAAATAAAAAATAAGTAACAAAAATCAAGTTATGCTCTATTTCCACCTTCACTAATTGACCTCTTGCAGCAGAATCTTAGCTTAGGAGAACGGCTTTTGTTGGTGGATAATGTTTGCTAAAAGCTATGTTGGCATAAATACTATATTTTGTTGTAATATTATGATATTTTTAAAATTTTATTTTTTTTTGAATATATATATGTAATATAATAATGATTGAATTATAAAATGGTTCATAAAAATAAAAATAATAATTAATTTTTATGATATTAATTTAATTATGAATGAATTTAATGATTGAAAGATAATAAATCAATTATATATGTAATAAAGATAAATTTTGAATTTAAATTTATATTCAAATCAAAATTTTGTTAAATAGTATCAATAAAATTTGATGGGATATTGAAAGGTTGAGATTTACCCAACAAACTAGCCTTTGTTGCCTTTGCCTGGTATTTTGCAGATTTTGTTCCCTATTTCCATACCCTTAATTAGGTCTAATCAAATTGAAATAGAAATTTAGATTCGAAATTCCATATAATAATTTTGAAAACTTTGATTTTTGATAGGATTATGATATTTAGGATTAGTATATTGTACTGAACTAAATGCCCAATTTTATTTTTATTTTAAATATTTATTGTATTTTTACTTTTTTTTTTCAAATTTTTTATATTTATTGATTTATTTTTCTATTTTATGTTTAATTTTTAAAAAAGTTACACTTTTATCTTATATTTTTAAACAAATATATTTATTATCATATATATATTTTTCTTTGAAAAATCTAAACTAAAATAATGAGACATTAAAATAAATATATTTAATATTTATTTATTAGCTATGCAATTAAGATTTATAATTTTAAATATAAAACTAATTTTATCTCTATTATTTTTAGATTTTTAAATTAAAATTTTTCATACCAAAATGTCAAATCTAATGTACCGAAAATTTTCTATAAATTACTTAATCAAATAGAAAATTTCGATTTTCATACGCAATTTTAGAATATTGAAATTTTACTATATTAAAAATTCAATTCAATTCGGTTTAACTTTATGAGGTGTGCAGTCCAAACCAAACCCACAAAAATTGTAAATACTTTTAACATAAATTTCAAACCCCAAGAAAGGGACATAATGGAGTTATTAAATTTCATATATCTATCTTCATGTGTACTTGGATTGTATCTGTAATTATGCCATTCTTAAATGTTTTCAAAATAAGTTAACTAAAAATATATTGAATGTATTTAGAATTTTGTTTTTATTTAATTTTTTATTATTGAAGAGTCACGTGTGTCTTATAAATCTTTTTTTTTTTTTTTGCTTTGTTTGCATGCATTTATTTCAATTTTTTCAAAAAATCACATAAAAATGACTCTCAAATATATAATATATTAAAAATAATAATATTAGTTCATATATGTATAAATATACAAATATTTAAAATTAAATTGCAGCACATAATCAAAATTAAATTGTTATCCATATATAGTCACTCACATCTATATTCATTTTACCCTTAAAAATTAGTTATTGAAAGTATCAAATCATTCAATTATATAATATTGTACGCAAATGCATTAAAATAAATAAACAAAATTAATTCACACACATACTTTGTAAAATTATTCATAAATATTCACACAAAAAACATATACAATATTTTTTCTATTAATCCTTAAAACTGATTACATACGAAATATTTGAAACTTTATAGGTAATGTAAAATTCATCTTAACTCACTCAAGAGAAAGATTGAAAGAGTAAAAACAATTTTCCTTTGCTAGAAACATACTAAGTCTATCAACCTTAAAATTTAAAATTTACTTCTAGCACTGGTATGATTTAAATGCTGTATTTTTGACAAAAAAAAAATATTTTTTTAATATTATTTAATGAAAAAAATAATAAAAATGTAAATAAATAATTAAAAATAAGAACTTGTATTTAAAAGTTGAAAATAACCACAAATTGATAGATTTGTGTTCGGCATGTCATAATCCCATTCAAATATAACTTGAGTGGATGACATGCTACATAAATTGTGTTTAATTTTTATTATATGTCGAGTGTGCACAACAAGATTTTCTATTTGTGAGGGTAATATGTTGACACGCTTAACTGTAGTTTTGTGTACTAAATCATTGCCTCTTCTCAATGTCTCTTGGCTGGGCAAGGCTATGCGAAGACGCTTTCCAATGTCTAATTCGATCAACTTACACTAATCATGTATGTGAGCTCACACACATAGAAACTATATTTGATAATTATCTCACTAATTTGATGAGCATCAAAATTTCTCAAAAATACTAGCAATTTTGATACATTTTATGTATGTGCATTAATTTATGAAATATAAAATCAATAAATAATTATTCAATGCATTTTCTTTTTTTTTTTGTGTATTAGTTTATTTAAATATTAATTTTATATTTATGTAAAAAAATATTATAATTAGAAAAATAAATATAAATAAAAATAATAACAAAAAAATATAACTCTATCATTATTAGTTGAAGAGAAATATATGCATAAATTTGCTTACTATAATCATATAAAGGTAAGACTCTAAATCTAGTATAGATAGATTAAATTTATGTAATATAAGATTAAAAACTTTTATTTCTTTTATTTCATGTGTAGTGTACACTTGTTTATCTAATTATTTATTTTATACTTATTAATATACACTTGTCCTTATTAGTTTGAATAGGGATGTATGTGTAAATTTATTTAATGCGATTACATAGAGACCAAACTCCTAATACACATACTAGTAATTTTGACAAATACTATGCGTGTGTTTAAGTTAATCTAATATGAAAATAAAAACAATTGATTAATCTATTGAATTTATAGTACATAGTAGTTTATTTATATATTTACTTTATACTTATGTAAAAATATTATAATTAATAATAATAATAATAAAAGACAATATTGTCATCATCAACCATGTTAAGAACTTAAGATTAAATTAAACTTTTAATAATAGATATACATATATGTGTGTGTACACTATAAATTAAGTTGAATAAAGGTATAAGTGTGCATTTATTTAGTGTAAACAAAGCAGTCCCCAAGCCGAAGCAAGCTCTCCAATGCGTTCTCACTTATGAAATTCCATAATTTATATTATATAATCTAATATAAAGACACATTCAATGTGTGCATATAATTATATAAATTAATTTATGTTATTTAAAAAATAGGTGAGATATTGAAGATAGTGTATATAAGAGGATCCAACGTTTTGAAAGTTGCAGTATATAAATATTGAAAAAATATTAAAAAAATAAAAGAACTAAATTAAATTCAAAGCAAAATATAAATATTGAAAAATGAGTTTTGGAAAATAAAAAGCACAACCAATGTGAAATTTTTAATTTTCAGATACAATATTTAATTTTCCAAAACACAATTTGAAAAAGATATAGATAAAAAAATAATAAAATAAATGCGAGTTTAAATAAAAAATAAATAGGAAAATTATATATTAATAAATTGCTTAGGAGGTAAAAATAAAATCACAAGAAAAATATAAAAATATTTGATTTATTTTTATTTTTTCGAAAAGGCCAAATTCTATTTTTAAAAATTTATAAATAAAAAATAGAAAACGACCAATTTTTGGCCGTTTAATATGGTTAGAATAACGAAGTAGTTCCAAAACATAATCGAACCATATTTGGCCTATTTTCAGTTCGAATTGGTTGAACCGACTAATCTTCAATCCCCCCTCGATTTTAGAATCTTGTGTATGTGTACTAATGGTTTTTCATTTTTATCCTTAAACTAATGGTTGCATGTTTATTAACATGTGTTAGAATTTAATTGAACTCAATAATCTGTTAAAAATATGTAAAATAAAAATATTATATTTTTCTCTTTCTTCTATTACTCTATTGTTTTTCTTATTTTTATTATTCACTACTCACCATCCATGTAGTCAATCACTATTATTCACTTTCATAACTTTCATTTGTAATTTTTATCGTTAAGAAATCATCAAAAGTGGAGAAGAAAATACAAAATTTTAAATTAGATGGCAATGCTAATTTGAGCAATAAAACATCCTAAATTGTCTGTCACGCATTTAGGCTAATAAATGATTGGTTGGCCTGGCTGCCTTGGTCATCGGGTGCATCTGATCTTATGTATCGTATTATTTTAAATTTCAAAATAAGGTGTTTAAATAATAAAAACAATTAAACAAAATTAATTAAGATTGTTTAATTAATATTTAACTATTTCACAACTTCTAATTAATTTTAAAATAAATTAACTAGAATTAATTAATAAAAAACTCTAATTAATTTCTTTAACAACTAGAGTTAATTGATTCAAAAACCTTAATTAATATCTTATTAATTCAAAGAAATTTAGTTAAGTTCAAATTTAATTAACTAGAGTTACTCAAGCCAAAAACTTTAATTAATTCTCATTTAACTGTTCCCTTTTTCCATTATTTTGAGAAGTATACTTAAAAAAAAAATCCAAAAATGAATTTAAATTTAATTGATAAGAGTTTATAATTTGAGTTAGTTGACTGAAATTCTTCATCAAATTTATTTGGTTGTTTTCCCTTTTTTTAATTTTAGAAAACTTATTTTAAATTCATTAAATTTTTATATTACACTTAAAACTTATTATTTAATATATTAATAAATTGACTTAAATTTATTTTAAAAAATTGATTTAATATTATTATGTGTATATATAATTTTAAATAGCTGGATTTTTAAAATGGTTGAATTAATCGAATTAGCAATCTAGTGACATGTTAATTTTTTGATTTAATAACAAGTTCAATTTTAAAAATATAGTTCAAGACCACACAGTATTATCACAAAGGCAAGGGAAAAAAAATCCAACATCTATTATCATATTTTGTAAAAAGAATTTATGTAAGAAAACTTAGATTCAAGTTATTACAGCATCAAGGGAATGAAGAATGACTTTAAATTAAAGTAACATATCAAGAAATGATCAACAAATCAAATATTTGGCATCACTTTATATCTCATAATTATAATTAAAAATTTAATCTGTCAACCATAAACATGATTTTCTAAATTTGTTGGCCATTTATTGATTTCAAATACCCAACTTCTCCGCATATTTTCCGTAGTCTGTCTGTTGGCCATGGCTATGGCCGTGTCCAGAATCCTACCGTCCCTGTTCCCCGCCCCACCGCCCGCTATTCCAGAATCTCAACCACGCCCAGCCTTGCCTTTCTCCTCTGAACCCATCTGGGATACGGCTGACGTTCTTGTCTCAAGAAGAAGTTTCATCCTCACAATCTGTGCCACTTGTCCGCTGGGAACCTTATCTTCTGCTGCTGCACTATCTGAAACACCACCAACGCCTCCATCTTCGTCTAATTCCTCCAAGTCTTTTCTTTCGGGCATTGCCAATACCAAGTCTTGGTTCCAGTTCTATGGCGATGGCTTTGCAATTCGTGTCCCCCCCAACTTTGAAGACATCATGGAGCCTGAGGTCTGTATTGTGATTCCTTTTCTTGTTCTTGTTTATTTCCCCGTTTTTATGTCTACTTCATTTCCTATCAATACCGCATTTGGATTTTTATTTGTGCTTTGAGTGCTTCTGATTCTCTTCTTGAGGAGGGTTGGGTTGGCGTGGGGTGAGGACAAGAATAAGTATGAGATATTGGAAATTTTGATACTTAACAGGAAATATTGAAGACTGATATCTCTGGATGCTGGATAATGGCAAAACAAATGTTAGGGGACGCACGGGAGTAAAGTGACTCAGTGGAATTGAATACTTGCAGCTCTTTACTTAAGTGGCTCTGTTCTTCAAGAGTATCCTGAAATATCTGCCCATAAGCATGCTTTGACTTGTAGAATGCTCAGAGAATATGGAAAAATTCAACAAGATTTTGGACTGTCTTGAGCATTTTTTTCAAGCAACGACTTGTCTGATTATAGCTGTTAAGAGCTTGGCTATGATTCAAAAAGTTCTGATGGTGATGATTGTGTAGAATGTGACGTATTTGATTCAATGGCACAGCAAAATAGTGCTGGAAATTGGTGCTTAGTGCATTCTTTGATATTAAGCTCCACATTCCAGCATGGAAATGATGGTTTCTGGAAAGCAAAATAAGTATAACTTTGATCTTCAAGCACCATTTCTTGGTCAACTAGGAAACTGAAAACGGAACTGAGATTAAAAAGAGACCATGCACTTAGCGTAAAATATCCATCTTCAAAGGTTATTAGATAGGCAAGATAATGGCTTTGAAACTGCAATATATCTCTACTAATAAAATCCAGTAACATATGAAGAAAGGGCAGAAGCCTTAATGTTAAAATTTAAATATATTTGTCTCTCTTCGCTAACATCTTTTTTATATAAGGAGGTCATTTAACATTCATTTATACTCAAAACTTCAAAATGTGTCTCTAATCTACCAAATGTTGGGAGCCATGCACTTGTTCTTGTGCTTACGTCTGACTGAAGGGTAGACTAATACTCATATTTTGCAGGACTATAATGTCGGATTATCTCTATATGGAGATAAAGCTAAGCCAAAGACATATGCTGCACGTTTTGCATCATCAGATAGGTAAATACTACCTTCCTCTCACTAAATTAGCTCCCATTGCAACTCTCCACAATGTTTAACTGGGGATATGACAATTGAATTTTGTTGAATCTTGCTTTATGGTTTCCATATTACATACAGCGTGCCTGAATTCTCACTTGATCATTTATCTTGGATTCCAAGGCTAGTATATTTTTGTTTTTTCCTCCCCACGAGTTTTGCAAGGTTTGCTACTGAGATTGGCATTAATGTCATATGTTTGTCACATTTCTAGATTTTTCAATCCTTGATATTCTGTTGTTGAATGGTTGCGATGCCATGCAGTTCTGAGGTTCTAAGTGTCATCATTCGGCCAACTAATCAACTTAAGATCACTTTCCTTGAGGTTCGTGAATATAATTTTTTTTACTTGACTTATCAGAAATTCGAGATTCATAGACTAGTTTAATCTGTTTCTGTTTAAAAATTTTAGTTGGTTATTCTGCATGCTTTGTTTTGGACTAATGGAAACAAAATAAAGGTTCTCTACTAGTTTTGCGGTTGCTGCTGATAAATATGAATTGAGTTTATCATCTTGATATTTTGATTCATGAAGACTTGAGAAAGTGCATGGACAATTTTTTTGCTTCTTGGTTCTCTTTCAGATTGCATTTCATATTGAGAACCCAGGGTCAGAGAAATCATTGAAACTATCATCATAAAGATCTTGATTGCTGAATGGATTTCTTTTGACTAAGATTGTGGATGGTAATATATATTGCATTACTTCTTGCAGTTGATGCATGCCACCTTGCTCGTTCAATATTAAAAGATTTATGAAATATTTTCTCTTTTTCACTCTTGTAGAGCTAGCTGATTATAATGCCAAAGAAGAAGTTCAAATGTGATATTAGTTGAGATGTTATTGGTACTACGTTTAAAGTGTCGATGATGTGAAGGTCAGATCTCTCATCATCTGAAATGATCAGTCAGCCCACTACAAAACTATTTGTTTATATATTGGAAGAGTATAGTTTTGACCTTCCATGAATTTGGGTTGAACAGAAATCATTCTTTGTAAAGAAACTTTCCTTAACAGATGTATTTCTGTTGTAAGATAGTGGATTTAGAATTCCTTTTTGGTGGTAATTGTTTCCCTGGGCATCAACTTGGTTTGGGTCATTCCGTGGAAAGCTGGAAAAAGCCTGAGAAAATCATTGGATGATAGCAATGGTGTTTTCTGCTTAATTTCACGAGGCCGTTTTGCAGATTGTAAAGCAGCTAAATTGTGCATTCCTTTAGCTAGAAGAATTGAACCATATTTGTCACAATGCTCTCTTGTTAACCTGGGAAAAGTGTGGATCTATACCATATTAAGAATACATGTTTTGTATTGTTTAGCATCGCTGAGTAATTATTTCTGATCCAAACAGGCAAAGGACATTGCTGATCTGGGTTCGCTGAAGGAGGCAGCTAAAATATTTGTTCCAGGTATTTTGCTGTGAATGCTGTTTCATTATCTGGAGAAAAGCTTAAAGTTTTGGGTTTTTTATATAACACTTGCATGATCTGCTTATGCTTTATTTATTAGAAACATATGTGCAGGTGGGGCAACTTTATACTCTGCCCGCACAATCAAAATTAAGGAAGATGAAGGCTACAGGTATTTCTAATGTAAAAGTAGCTGCAATTTTTGTGGATGTATCTTTAGATATCAGACAAAATTATCCTTTTTGTCATAGATGTTTGTCTAATCCTTTCAGAACAAATGCATTTATTTAACTGTAATATAATAGGAGCTGAACGAGCTGCTACTAATGAATATCAGAGAAAGCCACTCAGGAATGATAAATTATCGGTCCTTTAAGCAATCGCATTGTTGTGTTCATCCTTTCCATTCCCATTTGATGAAACTAAGAATCTCAAAGGTCCTCATAAGGACTTTGTTAATTTTCCAGTCATTTTTGCCTTTACGACTTTAAAATATAAGTAAAATGACTCTCGTACATGTAGAGAGATGTTATCTTTTTTGCTTTATTTAATTTCAGGAACTATTACTTCTATGAGTTTGGTAAGGACGAACAGCATGTTGCAATGGTAGCCGCTGTTAATAGTGGAAAGGTGGGTCTATCCTCTTACATGTTTTTCCAACCTTTCTCCATGGCCTATGTTGGACAAGACAAGGAAGGACTTGGTTTTGGTCCGGCAGTTCAATTATTTAAAATAAGCTCATAATCCTCCAAAAGTTCATTCTCCCTTCCTCAAAAAATTTACCGAGAGCTTTTTCTGTGCCATTCCAATGATTTAAATGGTTTCTTGTTTTTGAGGCATGTTCAGGCAATAGTTGCTGGAGCGACTGCACCCCAGAATAAATGGGAGGATGATGGTGTGCAGCTTCGCTCTGCTGCTGTCTCACTGACACTTCTTTAAGGCGAGGCTGCAAAATTCTACTTGCGCACTTCGGAGAACATAATGCATATTTGATTTGTGAAACAAGATGGATTTGTCCTGATGGCAAATACCGCCGCGGTGCAAAACGTGGATCCAATGTCCTGTAACTGAGTTGTGAGTGAATCCTGGATAGTGGCGCTTGAATTTCTTGCTAGTTCAGTTGCGGACCACTTGTTTTGCCTTGGAGCCAGAAATTACTAGTAGCTATCTACGGTCATCCAGTGTACACATTCTTATTTTCCTCTATTCTTCTTTTCTTCTGTTTGGAAAGCTGACATGTATGGTACTTGATGTTGGAGAGCCCCGGTTAAGAAATTTACTCCCGATCTATTGTTTTCAGTATTTTCTTTGAAACATTTAACATTCCACAAATCGACTATTTTCCGAATTGTGGTCCTGTCTGTAAGCGAAAGGTGGCTTACATTTGTTTTGGGAGTTTTTCTAGCAACCCCGGTTTACCTTCTTGAAGATAGAGAGTGCTCTTTTGTTCATACATTTTATTTTTCCTGAAATATTTCTTGTCATAGACATAACCAATTTGACTGCATGTGGATGACAGAATAATGAAAATCGAAGAAGGCATGTAGACAGCACCTGGTAAGGACCCTTGCAAGGGTTTATGCTTATTTCGAAAGATGACTACTTATATTTACATTCTAGAAGCTGCAAGCTTTGCATTTTCAGCCATTTAAAACAAACGTGAAGTTGTTTGGCAATTGGACTCCATGTCATCTGTATATTGGGTCTTACTTATGGCTGTTTTTGGATGTCATTATACTCTATTGAATGAATAATTATATGAAAATGTGAAAAATTTCTCATGGTGGTGTTTCGATGTCATTGTACTCCATTTAGTGAACATATGAAAATATGAAAAAATTCTCATAGTAGTGTTTGAATGTCTATTTTTGGTAACTTTCATTCTTTATACTAAAATCCAATGCTGTTTACAACAGTGTTACCGTCTTACTAAGAACTAGTAAATTTTACATATTTTATGTGAATGTAAATTTATTTATAAATTATAAAATGTTAATTATTTAATATTAAAAATCCTTATTGAAATAATAATAATATAGTATAGATAATAAACATAACAATAACAGTGATCATGGCCAATTCAAGACTAATAACCTTTCTTGGACGCAATAATAACAGTGTTTGAATTCCATGATTGAGTTGCTATTAATGATTAAAACTCTGTTACACATGAATGCATGCAATTCGTTTCCATAGAGAACCATTACTCACCATTCAGTCAATCTAAATCTGACACCAGTTTTGCCCAAATCTGAGTAAAGGCTATGGAAACAAAAGCATCTTTTCCAACTAGTTATCTCAGAATGATTAAGCAACAGATTTTTACAAATCGAATACCCCCGAAGTAAGCCATTACAAGAATGAAAATGACCTAGATATAAATTAAACAGAAGGGGAATGGCGCATATGTACAAAGCATCCAGTTGAAGATGTCAAAAATTCAGGTGGTTTGCCAGACCTTACAAGATTTTTATGGGAAGTGCATTGAGAATAAGATTTTCAACAAAAATGAGTTCGAATTTCGGCCTTTTGGTCACGCTGCAGCCTCCTGAAGTTCCTCTGGCTCCGTTTCTGTTGCTGATATTAAGGAAGCGGATTGGATTTTTCCAGCATGCTCAAGGCGCATTAGAATTACCCCTCTGCAAAAGCAAAATGAAAATGAAAAAGGCAACTCATTTGAACTCTAATGAAAATGACAATACTGTTAATCCGACAATTCTGTATATATGAGTTACTCCAGTTTTCCTTCTACAAAAAGTAGGAGCACCGCATGTATATCCATTGTATATTAACAATATCTCTGGACACAAGCAAGGAAAACAGCATCACTGATGCAAATGCTGCATTATGGATGGGGAGCACTAAGACAGCAGACAAACAAATGAGCTATATGGGTGGTAATTGTTGGTAGTACAATGATTTTGGGGCACAACTCAGATGAGAATATAAGCAGATTTACCTAACCCAAACCTGCTCCATTTTCAGTCAACCTATTTTAATTCCATCATATGCCCAACTAGCCCAAGAAACACATCATTAATTTAAATCTCCAATCACAACACACATTTGATCGCCCAAATGAGCACCAAGAATTAAATATCAAATTCGCAAAACACAAATTAAAGTATTAAACGAGTAAATCATATCAAAGTCCAGCATCTAGCTTAATTCTCAAGTCCAACTATTTGAATATTCCACAAAATCAGACAGGATGGCACACAAGATAAGCTTTCGAAAAAATTAGACCATGATATATCACACTCTTAATATGGATTCAAAGACATAGTATTCACTTTAAACATGGACTTCTCTTTATAATTACTCATACGCTATGTTTGTTTTCATTTTCGCCAAAATAAAATACACATCAATCATTACACTTTTAAAATTTTTCTCTCCTACTACACAATTTTTAAGCAACACACCTAAACATTAAAACAAAAATAGCCATGTTATTTTATAAAAACTAAGTTAATGGCGATTATAAACAAAGGGGGATTGTATAAGGCAGTGTGGACCGGGTAGGCAAGTACTCCAGCAGGGCATGCAAGTGAGTTGAGCTTGAGTTAGGTGTAACATAGTTTAGGGATCAAGCTAGAGCAAACATTAAGAAATCAAGCTTAATGAGTCCATTTTCTATATGTTGAACTTGATTGCTCTAAATTTAAGGCTCCATGTATAGCTGATTCAGTAAGCAAGTATGACTAATTTTTAAAAAAGAAAAAATGAAATAAATTCAAAAAAAATCATTATTTTAATAGAATAATTACTTCTACAGATGAAGTAAACTAGGAATCAACTTGATATAAAAAGCAGGTTCTTATCCAAAATTTATGTTCTAAGCCAACTATTATGTAAAGCATATAAGGAGTTCAAAATATCCATGCAGTAAAGCAGGAGCATACCAAGTGACAATTTTGTCTTAAAGTTGTCAATTCCACAAACTTCAGTTTTTGAAAAGAAAAATCAAAACTACTGGCCAAATCAATATTTTCTTTACTAAAGTTACTTAGAAATTATTGCTTTATAGGTCATAGCAAACTTATTAGAATCAAGCATGGGGCCATACAACCATATATAACTTGTTAAAATCATACATTTACCTAACAAAATATTAATAAACATGAAATTCTTTTAAATTATCAGAATATATAATTTTACTATATCTAATATTTACTAGTGGTATGACAAGATATAAAATTAGATAGATATAAACACACATCGACATCTTCGTGAAAACATAGACTTGTTAATCTATTTTAAAGTATGCATTACATAATTCGAAGTGCTAAATAAACATTTAAAAGACTAACATTTCTTAGGATATATTCCTTTAATGATTTAACTTACCAAAAGTTCTTGGACTAAATTATATCAGATACTATTGACAATTGCATAAGACAAAGTAATATGGTAAAATTAAATTGACTTGAGAACTGATACCAAGATGAAAAAAAAACCATGCAATATATTCAACAATTATTTATAAAAACAAGTTATCAAACACGAATTAAGTAAAACTTGTTTTAATTTAGAAGCATATTATGCTATAAAAATATACATAGCATCAAATATTAACAATAGTAGCAGTATTACAATGTCAAACATATAACTTGTGGAAGTCGAATAATGTTTTGGTACTATTTCAACATGCTGTCTGTTATTATAAATATTACATATATATGGTACCATACACATACATATGTGAAAATTTCTGAAATTGTGAGGCAGTTAATACTTCAAGGTGAGTTCAAGCTTCAATCTCAGGACCTGGTTTGACTTGTTTTACACCATTTTCCATCCAAAAAATTCAGGCTGATGGGTTGAAACCAATCCAAAATTTCACACTCCATTACCCAGAAGTCAAAATGTCCAACCCAAACCCAGTGCATATTGCTATAGAATTAGGTTTAGGTCACAATGGAAATTGTAATTCCTAGTTACTATGATGCTCCATCTAAAAGTCCACTTATAATGGCATGGAAGTACTGGGACATGAGCAACTTCAGCATTACATGTTTCCAATGCTTTATAAGGTAAAATAAAGTTAGTAGTGGTAAACATATGACACTTAAAATTATCATGAATTCTGCTTCTATTTGGCTAAAAGAAAATCTAGCACGTGCTAAAATAATTAAATTGGTTAAGAAAAGAAAAATAACAATACTGTCAAGGATAGGAGAAGTCATAGAACAACACAATCAGATAACTAATCAAGAAAATGTTACTAGTAGCCCGACCATTGCTAACAAAAAAGAAAATTCATAGAACTCATGCTATAAAATGCACAAGAGGAGAGCATTGTATGTCCCAAAGTATTCTCATTCAGTTAGAATGGGTGTGATGTACTTTGGCAATATTGTGAGCAACTGTAAATAACTACGGATGTCACAAGTACCTTGCAAAGCGGGACTGGATGGAGATATCCCGTACTTTAATCCTGTTCACAGTTCCACTTTGGCTGACAAGCACAACTTGTTCATCACTTTCTCCATCCTCTGTTTGAAATCATCAACGATTCATCTCTAAATACTTAGTTTCTGTTGCTAAAACAAAAACAGAATGTGCAGTTACAAGAAAAATCACCTCCTACTGAGAAACCCACTACAAACACAGCTGCCAGACGATCCTCCAATGAAAACTGCATAATTAATGAAAATGATCGTTATAATGAAGTGGATGCAAAAGTTGAACTCGTTAAGTCTATTGTTGAACTAAATCCAATAACCAACTTTTTACCCATTTTCTCAATTTTCATGTCCTAATCCTGATCAATATTCTTTTCCATTCAATCTGGTGAGGAAAAGAAGGTAACTGACCTTGTAACCTTTCAAACCAACTCTTTTTAGTGGTGACATCCGGAAGCTAGCAAGTGGAACTCGCTTGCCAAAGCCACTCTCAGATACGAATAGCAGCCAAGGACCCGTGGGGCCCTTGCCACTGCAGAAACAAACCAAGAACAGTTTTTCAAAGTTTATAGAAGAAAAATATGGAACACCTAAGCAGCATAATTAGAAAAGGGACAAGACTCCAACAAATAAAACAACATAGAATAAAGAGACTCAAAGAAACATATCCGTTTTTCAAAGAAGCTGTTAAACTGCTAATCAACGGTCATCAACTTGAAATCATGAGTGGCTAACTGTATAGTTTAATACAAGAAGTATTGACAAGATGAAAAATTTTTTGTAGTAAACTTCTCCGTAATGAAATTAACATAAAATAGAAACCATAGAAACAAGTAACAGGAATTCAACTGTAGAAACCATGGAACATTTTGGCACCAAGCATTTCAATGACCAGTCTGAAGAGGGGAATCTAAACTAACAGATAGTTATCCAAACATGTTAGGTAAAACTTATTAGCGGTTTAATGCAACCATTAGATTAAATTCCAGAAGAAATTAAAGCTTACTGAAAAATTTTATGCCTAAAATACCAAAGTTGTATCACATAGATATAGATATGCTCCACACACGGTGCAAAAATATAAATGGGTTATTTAGAAATTACTAGGTCTCTGTTTCTTTTTCCAACTTTTTGCCAAAAGATGCAGGTATAATGTCCATGCTTGCCATTTTATCCCCTGGTTTCAATCTCATGGCAACTCCACCTCTGGTATTCCTTCCAAGTGCTCTAATCTAAACAACAAGAAGCAACAAGGCATCAAATACTTTAGGAAGTGAAAAAAAGGATACATTCTGTGGCCTGAAGCATATTCAGAGCCAAAATGACCAGTGGCGTAATACAGATGTAGAACTCAAAAGTGGAACCAATTGAGTGCACATTGTGACTTTTCAATTTTGGAAATTTTGAACATTAGTGCTTAGTATCTGTGCCTTGTATCATCCATGAAATTTATTGAAGGGCTTTGCAGGGACAAAAAATTAACTTACATTCTCACAAGGGCTCAAAATGACCATTCCGTTCTGCGAGGCCATGGCTACAAAATTGTCATTTGTGCAACGTCTCACCCACTTCAGTGCATCACCAGGAACCTGTCAGATGAAGTGTATTGATTAGGCTTCATGTTGCATCACAAATAAAGTTCCAAGCAACAAGTTTAGTGGACAAACCAGTTGAATTGCTATGATTCCAGTTGACCTAATTGAAGAGAAATAGTTCAAAGAAACTTTCTTGACATATCCTTTCATAGTTAGCATCATCAGATACTGGTCACCTTCAAATTCGCTTACTGGAATGATTGAAGTTATTCTCTCACCATCAGATAAGGACAAGATCTGCATCCAAGAAAAATTTAATAACCATTTAGTTAAATGTAGAAGATTACAAGCCAAGAATTTTGGTCGAGGTTGGGGCAGTACTTGGACTAGAGGTGTGCCAGCACCAGTCCTGCTGCATTCAGGAACTCTATAAGCACGAGCTGAATACACTGTTCCTCTATCACTGCAAAAAGTACAAGATGAGATGAATAACCATGCATAGCCCAGTGGAGTTTATCTTCAAGATGAAAGCAAGATGACAAAACATGTCAGAAATGTTAACACATGGAGCTAGTATCATTAGATAAACGAAAACAGACACAGAACCGAGGCTGTTATTTCACATCTCCAACACTTCTAAAGTGAAACAAATGGCTCCTATGATGCATATAAAATATATTCATCAGAATGGCAGGTGGAGCAGGATCATGTAATATAATGAAAACATGCATGCAGCATCAAGCAGCACGTCTTCGACAAAATTTAACATTGTTTTGCATTAAGAGATACCAATAGCTATTATTATCCATTTGGGGCTGGGAGAAGGAAATATGGATCCATTTGTCCATGTCAGAATCTGGGCTTGGGTTTTTGTCTGTTCACACTAAAGCTGACATTTTTCCAGAGCAATCCACAACAATAAGTACCATTTTTTTTAGAATGAAAAAGAAAAATAAGAGCAGCAGCCAAAAGTATCGCCATTTAAAACCACTCTTTCCGAATACCTGAAAACATAGATTGCAAATAGATCGTTTTATACCGGAACTTCAATGATCATATTTTAATCAGATATCAGATTCTTCTTAGAGTAAGAGCAGCATAATTATTTTGGACTAGAGCCATTGAATATAAGCATAAATACCAGCTAGCAGTTAAGGATTAGGCTTGTAATTTATTTATTGTCGTAGAGAGGGCATGTAGAAACAAAAGCAACATCCACACAAGCAAATACAACTCCAGTGCAATAAAATTATTTACGCGTCCCACATACTAGGAACTGAATAATTCAAAATAAACATACCTCTTGAGTTACTAGGAAAAACAAACGTGCTTTGCACATATGTAACAAATATTATATTTAGAAATTACTTAATTTATTATTTGTTAATTATTGTATTTTTTATTCTTAATGTTTTACGCAATATCTTATCATTATGAATTTACATAATATTTTCTACCAAGTATATATTATTCAAATTTTCATATTGCACATGTTACTTAAGTTTCTATTATCTTTATCGCAATTACTATATGAATGCATTCATTTTAGATTTTTTAAATTTGATTTCAATTTGAAAAAAATTTATTACATTTTACATGCAAAGCTTATTATCTAATTAAATAATATACATTTGCTGCTTTACTTTCAAACTAGTTTATGTCTTGAAGAAATATGCTTTCTATTTAGATATGTTAAACAAAAACCTATAATACAGATCATTATTTGTATATAGTAAAATTATTTATTCATTTTTATATTTCAACACATTAATTTATTTTATTTTTTTGTTAATTATAGCTTCATAATCAGTATCCAATTATATTAGAATCTATCAATTGTTCTTTAATATTAAAGTGAATTACTTAAATATTAAAATTGACTAATTATCATCACATTGTTTGCTTGTTCATAATTTTTCATATTTATAGCAATCTTTCATATATTATCTTTCTGTAACATATCATTTTATACCTCAAACTATAAATTTATATTTTATATTTTCAATGAGTTTTTATAATACTATATTTAAGTGAATCTATTAAAAAGTTTTCAAACAAAAAATATATTTTATCCTTACAATCTAAAGTTTCATTTTAATAATAGTTATTCTATCTCAATAGTATTATATTATAGATAATTAAAATTAAAAATAAAATTAAATCATATCAAATAAATATCACGAATTGAAAAACTTATAGTCAAATTTTACAAGATCAAAATAATTTATAACATATTGTTTATTTTACTACAATAGTTGCTTTTGATCATAATACATTTTGTTATTTGTTTGAAATTTTAACTTCTAGTAACATTATTTATATCACTAATTATTTTATCTATTGTAATTTTCTTTGATTGATATTTATTTTTAAGTTAGTATCCTCCGAAAAACACATGCTTATGCAATTTCCATATGCACAACATTATTTCATAAAATTTTAATTTTTAAACATGTCATTTAATTTCTAATACTACAAATTTATTTTCTATATTTTAAATGTTTTTTAATAATATAAATTCAGATGGAGCTACTAATAAATTTTCAAACACATAATATGTTTAATTTTTACATTTTAAAGTTCCATATCTTAATAATTATTATGCAGTCTCCATATTACAAATAAATAAACTTTAAGACAATAAATATATATAATTAATAAAATTTATATTCAAAGTTTGCACATTTAAAATTGTTTGTAAAACATTAATTTATTTTCTATTTATTATTAAGTGATATTGCTATAAATTAGTGTCTTTCAATAAATTTATTATAATTCAATTAAAAATAATTAAACACTTCATATGTAATATAAATGACTAATATTTATAATAGCTATATAACTAGTTTGGATAGTTCAGTGTTCTACTAATTTCCTTGATTTCAATTAATTTATAAATAACTATACAAGAAATTTAAATAAATGAGAATTCTATACATAATAAATATTAATATCATATTTAGATTAGAAAATATAATATTAGAAAACAGTGTATTTATACTTACAATTTAAAATTTTACATCATAATAATTTTTATCTAGTCTCTATAGTATTATATTATATATAATCAAAATTTAAAATAAATTGAACTTGTATTAAATAAAGATCACATATTTAATAAAATTTATAGTAAAAAATTGTAAATTTAAAATTGTTTATAACATATTATTTATTTTATAGCTATAGTTGTTTTTTTATTCTAACTTATTTATTTATTTGAAATTTTTACTGATTGTGTTCACATTATTTATATTGCTACTCACATTATTCTTTAATTTAATATTTATGAACTAAATGTTCTGCTGGCTTTAATTTTGTAACCTTGATTTTATTATGTAATATTTTATATTTTTTAAACATGACTAATTAGTGCATAACATAAATATTAAATTAGACTATTTCTTACAACATTTTTTGCATATTTATGCATTTTCATATTTATATCATTCTTCTATAACATTATCTTTTTAATATATCATTTTATTTCTAATTCAGTAAATCTACCTTCATATTGTAAATGTATTTTAATAATATTATATTCACATGAATCTGTTAACATATTTTCAAACAAATAGTGTATTTATGCTTACAATTTAAAATATCACATCATAATAATTTTTATCCAGTCTCGCTAGTTTTATACTATATATAATCAAACTTTAAAATGAATTTAACTTATATTAAATATCATATTTAATAAAAATTTATAGTCGAATTTTGTACATTTAAAATAGTTTATAACGTATTATTTATTGCATAACTATAATTATTTTTTATTATAACTTATTTATTTATTTGAAAATTTTACTAGTTGTGTTATATTATTTATATCACTACTCATTATATTTTTTGCAATTTCATGTGACTGAGTTGTTTTTGTAATTTTTTAAAAATTAATTTATTTTATATTTATTAATTAAGTGGTATAATTATTAGTTAGTGTCCTCCAACAAATTTATTGTTATTTAATTAAAAAATTAAACACTTCACATACAAGTAGATAATTAACAATTATAATAATTTATAAGTAGTTTAGATAATTTAGAATTCTATTAATTTTTTTACTTTTAATTAATTTATAAATTACACTAGAAAAACTCTAGATAAATTAGAATTCTATCATTATTAAACTACTTATATCTTTATATTTTAAATAGAATTTCATATTTACCTAACTAATCTTAATTTTACTAAATACGGGTACTTAATTAAGAATAGAGATGTAATTTAATAATATACCAAAAACACTAAAAGGGATACATACTTTTAGATAGTAGTAGATATCTAGTGAATATGTACACACGTAGAACTTCCAAGAATCAATTTTCTTGGATACTTTGTCTTTTAAGTAAGTATTCAACAGAGTTCTATTGTGATCCCTGTATGAAATCTCTACTATACAGACACTCACGGCAAAGTTTCTGTCATGTAAAAAGCTCACCTAACTGGATACAAATTTTTATATCCATGACTGGTATCCTGATCAAGCGCAGGCTAAAGTCAGAACCACTGCTATTGCCTCAAACTACCCCTTAAATTTTCAGCACTTTGTTTTTTATGATGTTTCCATGAATAGCAATCCTCTATGGCTGCAATTAATGCTTCATTTTACCCTTTTACCATCAAAACAATCTTGTTGACCCCTTCTCATGCTTTACCTATGGCCAACATTACCAGGACCACTTTCAATCGACTGAGTTTTACTATGACAGTGTAACAAATCAGTAGATCTGTTATGCTTTCATCCGTGGCTGTCCTTCCAATTCATGATTAGGAGTTGCATTTTCAATTCTATGAAGCATTAAACAGCCCCAGGGTGAACAACTATTCTTTCATTAAAAAGCTGTCTTGAGTGCATACATCCATAAGTGCTTTTATGTTCTCAAACCAAGATAAACGTCTCTGAAATGATATAAACAGCTGAGTTTCTTGTAGATGTCATACCAGGCTTTAGCTGAAGTTTCTTCTTGATTTATTCTTTTAAGGTTAGAATTTCAATGTTAAAAGCAGTACAATATATGCTTTGACAAACAAATAGGGTTTTTTCAGGGTTATCAAACAATACCAACTGCTAAAAAATAAAGTCAAACAAGCTAAAAGTGGAAGCAAATACCTGAAGTATAAGACGTGATCATGGGTATGACACACAATGAAATCAGACATAGTGTCATTTACTCTCAATTTTCCCACTGATTTTCCAATAGTCCCACGGGTTTGAAGATTGAAAGTGTCAGGCCTCATTCTTTTCAGGTAGCCTTTTTCGCTAAGTGCCTGACAGTGGAACATGTTCTGAGCAATGATACTGCAGCTATTTTTGATTCTGAAAATTAACAGAGAACAGTTTATGTACCAGTAACATCTCTTCGTTGGGAATTACATCAATATCTTCCAGTTGGCCACAATCAGTATCCTCCAGCATTGAACGCCTTGGAGTAGAAAACTTGTTCTTTATTTCTTTTGCTTCTTCTTCTATCAACTAATTACGTCAAAATAAAACTACTCATAAGACAATCAATTTGCAATCAATTATACGACTCAGTAGCTGTTCATGCCCAGCAATGGGCACCAAGTGAACTATTGAATACACTGGAATTTATTTGAAATTAAATTATAACAAGACCAAGTACGGAACAAAGGAGAAGACAAGGCAAAGCAAAATTTGTGGTGCACACAGAAGCAAAGTCGGTTTAAGTTTATTTTCCAAAACTCTCCATGAAAGAGAATGGTTCAAATTTTAGCATTTATCAATGAACAAAATGACAACTACAAGCATTGGTACAAGAAAAAAGTAAGCTCATGATCTACAATTTGCAAATTTCATTAGATTTCCGTGATATTACTAACACGACAGTGAAATTGAAGGAGAATAATATTGAAACAGATACATGAGAAACGTATAATGAAGCTTCATAGAAAGCTACCTCAAGAATTAGTTTTTTACTTGAAAGAAGCTGCTGCAGCTTGGAAATTTGTTGTGACAAAGATTTTCCTTCATCAATAAACTTGTTTTTCTGAGGAAAAAAAGAGCCACTGCTTTCAATATTACAGGAAAAACCTAGGGATCTGATGTATACACAGAAGTCAAAAGATAGTGAAATACCTCAAGTGATGTTAGCTTCCTAAGGCTTATATCCAGTATTGCTTCTGCTTGCTTCTCAGACAAGTTGAACTCTATGACAGAGAATAAATATTTAATACATTAATAGAACAAAAACTTATTAGGAAACAGAATATACAACCAAATGATGCTTTCAATGAGACAAAAAATTAGAACATAACACCCAGAAACCATCAAACAAGGACGAAATCAGTTCAATCAACCGTAATTACCTATCTAGCTTGCGTCTGACAAAAATTTGCAAAAGTTGTCTCAATTTCTATTCAATTCAAAGTCATATAAGAGTTTACATATACACCAAGGTATTGTACGTAAATAACAGAATAACATCGACAAGCATGAAGAATTTAGATATAATAAATACAGGAGAGGCCAAAAGTAAAGCTCCTGTTTTGCTACTCTGAGAAGTTCTATCTATTACTTTTGTCATTTCAAAGCCTAGGAGTATAAATAAAAATTATAATTAGGACAATTAAGACTGTGGGATTAGAATGATTCTGCACACAGTTTAGTCAACAGTCATACAACAAACTTTTCTCAGTTGCAGAATTTCAGTGTTAGTTGAGACCCTCGCTCTTCTGGACCAGTCGTAGTGTGGCAGAAAGAACAGTTTTCACTTCTATTTTTTCAATGAAAACGGCCATGAAGACAGCAACATAAAGACATTATATTAGCAGGAGATGGGGAGGTAGGTGAGGAAAAAGATAATATAAAGAAATATCAATAATAATGTAGATAAAAATTTCAACATGGAGTTTTCCCTTTTGGTGTCTTATACTTCCACTTTTCCACCCAATTTTGAGTGGAAAAGAAATTAGCATTGAAGGGCTTTCATATAAATCCTATTTTAGTTCCCTTCCCTTAATTATTTCTGAACAAATACTAAATATTTCTTTAACATCCATTTGGATTATGCGCTCATTATCTAACCCAACCAAGCAAGCTCTAAAGTGGAGTACTCTCTTATGCCACTTGTTTTGTCAATGTCAAGACACTATATCGAAAGAGAGGTATTGTTGGACCCCAATAAAACAACTAGCTGGCCAGCAATGAAGTTCAGCTGATTATCACATCTGACTCAATGAGATACCAACTAACATCAGGATTCCTGCTTTTGCACAAACCCCATTTAGGGAAAAAAACAGCAAACTACAGGTCAAAAAGAAAAGTAGTTCAGCTCTCCAGCCCCTTGTCAAATGACAGCATGCCTCTTCCTTAACTGCAGGGAATATCCAAATGATGTAAATTCATTTCTTATCTAAGGTCCTCTCAAAGTCAAGATTATGTTTCTGCTGCTTTTCTTTTTTCCTTAATTCACCTCACCACAGCAAAAGTGATTATCTCCCAGCTTCCAGTTTCAGAGATGTTATCCAGATTTAAGCATACCAAAATGAGAATGCAAAAATTGGGATCATTATTCAGAAAAAACAAAAACATAAAGTAAAATAACCTCTCTGACACTCTAGCAAATCCACGTTATCTTTTAAAGACAAGAGAAATTAAGAGGATATGTCTACTACACAGGAAACAATGCTCACTGTGATCCAAGGACAAAATTAATTTCTTTTTCTGGAATGTTACATATCAAAAGGTATATTGAAACTCATAAGTGCAGAAATGGTCACTGTTGGCACAACTTCATCATGTTTTCCTGCGGCATTGTAGAGAAAGAAAGCTACGCAATACAGAATCATAAAGTACTAACTTAGAAATATACTTGCCTGTTCTTAATTCAGTTGATGCTACCACATGACTTGAAGCATTTCTGATTATGTCGATGACTCTGTCCAGATTATCAAGTCCTGCTATGATGCCCTTAGATGCCATATACCCCAAACGAAGAGGAAAATTACATCAGAAATAACAACTACAGTACAAGCATACAGCTTCATAACACAAGGGAAAAGGTGAAAGTGACATGATAACCAAGCAGAGATCATTTTTTTTACCCATAAATCATTCATCTTTTAAGAATACAGAAAACGGATGCAGATAACATTGAGATACAATAAAGTCTTCTATAGGTAATGAAAACCAAGGCTTTGTTTGTTTTTAAATTTTGGAATGTGTTTTTAAATGTTTTTGTCTTGAAAATTATGTAAAAGTAAGAAAGAGAAAGATAAAATTTAAAAAGTGTAATAATTGAGTATGTATTTTTTAAGTCTATAACATCGAAACAAACATAGCCCCAAGATTTTCGGGAATTTTTAGCCTACCTCCACAATATGATAGCGATTTTGTGCTTGAGATAGTTTGAATTTTGCACGTCTTTCAACTACAGAGGATCTAAAGTCCAAAAATGCCTGCACAATGAAAAAAGTGCAGAAAATGAATAATCATGCTACATAAATTCAACCTAATATCGGTAACAACTTTAATATTGTGTATAAAAGGTTGACCAAGAGCAACATCTTGATCTCTTAATGAAATTGTTTAATTTCTTTCTTTAGCAGATTTCCTAAACAACTTAAACTATAAGAAAAGACGCCAATAAATATCTTTCCAAGTTCATCCAAGAACTTAATTTCTAAAAATGAAGTGACCAATGATATATTTTTAATTGCCATGTATATATCAATAGGGGTGGTACAAGATTGTCACCTGAAGCAACTCCTTCAAGCCCATTTGTTTTGGCTGGCCATCCATAATCCTAGAATGAGAAAGCAGCCACAAAATGAAAAAGGGGAACAGAAAAAAACTTCCACCTCTTATAAAGGGCTGTAGAACTATAAGCTGAAGGGGGAACATAGACAATCATATAGGATAAAACTATGTGCATATTTCATCTTCCAAAACAAATTCGCCAAGAAGTCAAATTAAATAATAGCATCACTCGAACATAATTACGTCAAAACATTGTCAGATAAAGATGAAGTCTTTTCACCTATGCAATCCAAAATTTTGGAGTATAGTTTCATACCCAGCTGTAGCATGCACGGAATCAATAGATATCTTTAGCAGGCATGTGATTTATGTGAAGGATTTTTATTACCAAAATGCATCACTTCAGGATGTGAAAATTCGTCACAACAGAATATGAACTTAAACCTCCAAATTAACAGCCTAAACAGAGACCATCATTAAAAGATGGGACAATCTTATACAAAATGGATTTTTGGAATAACACTTAACTTTTGAAGTAGCTTTCCCACGCTATAAATTATCTAAGGTGGCCAACAAGCAACAAGAACCATTGTGAGTGCATTCGATGCGAAACAACAATTATTCACCACAGGATATCAATCTTGAGAATCAAAAATTGAGAAGAATAACAAGTTCACAACTCCATCCCCTAGAGGACACACCAACAGTGAGTAACTCATTGCTTCAAAATTGAGCTTTTGGTTAAAATTCTTGAGATGAAGCATATGTGGGTGAAAAAATAAACAAATTCGCACATCCCAAGACATCAAATTGTTTGTCATGATCTGCGGAAACAGAGTGTCACACTATAACACATAAAAAAAAAATTGAATGGGTTAAACATGTAAAATGCAGAAGTTGAAGACAGCCCAAATAAATTAGCACATGGGCTCCCTGTACCAAAATAAGTTAGCAACGTAACCAATAACTTGATCTTGTCTATTGTTCACAAAAAACTTAAACATGTGCGGTCTCAAAACTACCTACCCCACCATGTTGCAGCTAAACGTCGACTGAAGAGCTGTTAGACGAAATATATTATTCAAGACAATGGATGGGTCAGATCCCCTCTTAAGCTGAAGAATAAGAAGAAAAATCATCAGGAAGTATTACAAAAGAATATTGACCAAAAATCTACACAATTCAAAAGATACAGAGCTATAGAGCTGGAAATTTAGGTCAGAGTTAAAGTCATCAAGAATAAAAATGAAGTTTAATATCCTCAATTTAGATAAAAGTTACCTCGATGACTATACGCATTCCTGATCGATCACTCTCATCACGTATATCACTTATTCCTTCCAAACTCTAACAGAAAATCAAAACCATTGTAACAAAGAATTTGAAGCACAATATACATTTAAATTACAGAATGGAAATCTTCACAGCAGAAAGTATGAAACAGCATATATCAAGACTTCAATGTTCAAAAATAGAAAAAGCTTATGTTTAGTGTAACATCTTTAGCCAACTGAAAATCAATAATGGAAGGCTTAGATAATGATATGTATTTATTGCTTTCAGAGACTAAACAATTACAGCAGGGATGCATAGCATCAATTCTTATAGCACTGTTCATGGTGTTGACAAGCTGATTCCTGCAGATGTATATATGTCGGGTTTTGCCCCGAAAGCAAAGAGATCATTGATGCTACAGCAACTCTTTATAAGAAAATATCCTAAGGGAAGGGGAAGGCAGGCAAGACACCCTACTTCTTTAAAGATAAAAGCATAACATGCAAAGCCTAGAACAAAATTGTGAATACTACTTATTAGTTGTCAAAGAGAATAATCAACACAAGTTTTCAAATGACAACTAGCTTTAAACAAAATCAATTTCACAGAAATTTAACTGTGCTTATGTGACTACCCAGAGCATACCACTTTTCTTTTGTCCTTTTCTAGTTCCTGCTTACCTAGTTGTTCAAGGTACTGTATGTATCAAATTTAATTACAGTTTTGAGTATTAGACTCCAAAAGAACCCCGCATATGCTTCTGATTCCTACTCATGACCAAAAAAATTGTAATCTTTTATAATCTGACCAAGAAGAAAAGCCAAACCATAAATAGATTTATATACATTACTTAGTAACAGTTTAAAATGCTTACTGCGTCTATGCATGTATGAAAAGACACCAATAGAATTTTCAAATCATAATTGCAAATGAAGATTTAGATGCTCAGAGAAACTAGCCAAAAGATGTTAATGAAATGAAAAGCCGAATTGAGTGACAGCATTTATTGAGATAAGCACACAAACATAGCAACCCAACCATGCCCCAGAAAACAGAAAAAGTTAAGGTTCAAAAGATATTAATCAAAGAAGAAAAGACAAAACACAATGCACAGGAAATTTTGTGGGCCTCTTAACACAAAAGGTTAGTTATATGCATGTAACTATGACAAGTCCATTTATTTTCTTTGAAGAATGGGCAAACCAGACAACTCCATTTCATCATTTTAAAATAAAATTCAGCAAAACTTAAAGCTTAATAAAAGGCAACTATAAAACACGTTCTTTAAAAAGATACCTTATTTTCCACAAGTTCAGCAATTTTCTCAACAAGAGATGCTTTGTTGGTCTGATATGGAATCTGTTCCATTGCAAAAAAAATATTCAGGGTAGTTATATGATTGTACTCATCCTTGAACTAACTAGGAAAGATTTTTAAAAAGTTGCCAATAATTGAATTTAGTGTGGAAAAAGATGAAACCTCTTTTATGATAATTGCAGATCGCTTGCTTTTGGAATCCAGTAACTCAACATCGGTTTTCCCTCTGATCACCACACGTCCTCTTCCAGTTCGATATGCCTCTAAAATGCTTGAAGATGGGTAAAATATGTCAATGAATATTTCATCACATCAGAAGGCATTTTAAATCAGAAGATTAATGAATTTTGAGGTAACTATAGTAACGGTCAATATGCTACATCTAAAGATACTACTTCCAGCACCTAAGACAAAACAGTAAAGAGACACAAAGAAATTCTGTGTATATATGTGCTTGGGTGCTGCATAAAATTTGTTTTGTAGTGAAACATCAACACCTTTTGCATCTTCCAATGTGTTTACAAAATGACAGGGCCATGCACAGCATGTTATGCTCCAGTAAATCTCGCGGACTAATTTGTCAATGGCTGTTCACCACACTATCTTCATGCAGTCAGATATGCAAAAGATGAATTCTTTGGCTTTGTTTGGATGCACATTTTGTAGGGAAGGAAAGTTGGCGCAAAAAAATAGAAATTATATAAAAGTAAGAGAGAAATAAAAAGGGTCATAGGTAATATGTTTGGAAGTGTTAGATTTTGGAAAGAGGAAAATAGAGGGAAATAAGCATCCATACATAGCCTTTGCATATGTAGATCAAAGGTCACAGTTATGTCAATAAGCATGACGGACAGAATAGATATATCCTCAATAAGAAGAAACAGTAACAGAAATCATATTCCCAAAACTCTGGAGGAAAAAAGCAGAGAGGAGTGCTTGCTTGGTGATGATTATAAGAAGGGATGCTTTTATGTCACTTGATGCAGTAAGTATAGAAGAAAGAGCAGTCTGCAAGTGAAAAAGCTATGGACTGCACTTTGTAAGTGGAAAATCTATCGATTTTTCATCTTACAGTTGATTCAAGCCACGCTCATAGTATACAAGGACTGCAGAGCTTAAAATATATGTATATATATGATGCTGTGAACAAAATTTACTTTTACATAGGTGTCCAAGCTATGATTGACAAGAATAATATGCCGTTAACATAACCTATGATTGACACCTTAGCAAGCCAATTTCTTCTTCCTTGCTATGTTTGCCCAGTCATAATTTCAGTTTTGCATCATCTATTTTCTGAGAAAAATTAAAAAATAATGCATCTAAATAATCATGACAGCACAGTCACTTATTATATAAAAGCATGTGCAGTGAGTTAAAAAAACATGCTCATAATTCAATGCTTGCGAAGTAGCCATAGTATTGAGAGAGAGTGGCAATGTATAACTCACCCAACATTGCCCATTACAATGCCTCCAGTTGGGAAGTCAGGTCCAGGCATGTACTCAAGCAATTCTTGCAACTGTTACAAAGCACATTAAGCACACAGGATCACAGACTAGGTCATAAATGTATCTTCTTATAGATATATTACAGTTGGATTCCATTAAACTTTTATCCAACTTTCAATCACAATCACGCCCCACAGCATAGAAAACTGATGCTATAAAAATTTCCACAACATAAATATGCAGCCATCCACTTTTCAATATTTGTAAAGATAACATTTTAATGAGTGACAAAATGGTGAATAGACAATGAAACAACCATGTAACTTAGTTTGGCCATTAGGCCTACATTCACGGGAAAACACCACTGATATAGACAGGTGAATACACATGGATAGCTAATAAAATATATCATTTAAAATTACATCAAATCAAAAACAATAAAATAACTAAATAAGTGTATCATTCAGATCTTGTACAACTTAGATGATTGAGATAAATCTTTTCTTCAAATTTAATTGTAGCTAGAAATTCAAATCAAAGTAGACTAGCGAAAACTAAGCGTTAACTATAACAAGTAGACAAGTAAAAGTTGCATGTTATCCTCGATAGACAGACAAAAGCCATACAATATCATCCGAGACAGACAAATAGTGACAATAAAGTAGCAAAACAACAGGATCAAAATCGGCTGTATGCCATATTGAAATTTCAACACATAATAAACAGGGGAAAAAAGACAATTAAACACATGTATGTACATGGCTTGCTCATAAGTATTGCATCCATAGAAAAATAAGGAAAGGGCTAAATCATATTATTTTCATAATTTATAAGAGAAATACCATGTATTTATGTATAGATGAATACATGTGGATAAATAAAGAAATATATCATCTTAAATTACGCTAAATGAAAGACATCACAGTAACTAAACAAGAATATTATTGTGAACATATAATTATAGCAAGAATCAATTCCTGATTTTCAAAACACACAAATTATCTCACTTGAATGGGTTGATATAAAGCAAAGAAATGGACTAGAATTGCATCTAAAGAGGGAAAGAAAAGTTTCAAGCTTAAATCAGGAAGTCCCACACCAAGAGTTGCACAGCTTCAGTAAGTTTCAACTAAAGGAAGCCTATTGAGTATAAAAGTAGACAGATTTCCATCACTAAAAAAGAATTTCATTACACCAACATCCTCCACGACCTATTGTATCCTATGATGTAGTTGGTTTGCTGCTTATTTTTTTAATAAAGTTTTCAAACATAAATAAGAAACGCAGATCTGATAGTTCATGGACCTCTCAGTGAAGTCTCCAAACATAAAGAAGCATAGCACATCTGATTCGGTGGACCTGTTAAGTTCACAACTGGAATCATTTTCTCGTCATTTTTCCATTCATACATTTTTTCTGTTCACCAGAGATGAGCAATTCAGAAAGTGTATTATATCTAAAAAGCAGTATTTCAAATGCCATTTAAATCAATTTGGATATGTATTCGCAAAAAGCATTATGCAGTTTACTTTTCCTAAGGCATGGCAGATAACATCTTTCTTGAGATGATGCTCCAAGCATGTAGCAATGGGCATAATGATCAACAGACTCACACAGAACAGTCATTTGTAAAAAGTCACTCCAACTACTCACCTTAAGCAGCAAGGAAGGAACAACAGAAGTGGAAAACAAGCTCAAAAGAAAGGGAAAATTTTCTTATCCAAGTAGTTCACAAGCTAGCTTATAACTTTCATTCATTCACAAAGCATTTTAGAAAAGTCCTTAGGTAGGGGTGCTTGACTAATTATAATGATACCGTTGCTTCAGGATTATGAATCAACACGGACAGTGCATCTACCAACTCCCCGAGATTATGTGGTGGAATATTTGTCGCCATTCCAACCTGGAAGCAGAGAGAGAATGTAAAATGTACAGTAGATAGATGAAGAAATAATTAGATCCAAGCAACCATGCAGGAAAAGAGACACAACAGATTAACATACATACAGCAATCCCTGAAGCACCATTCAACAGCAAGTTTGGGATGCGAGCAGGAAGCAGAGATGGCTCTTTTTGTGAGTTGTCAAAGTTAGGAGTAAAATCAACCTGCAATATTTGAAATGTGTCATTCAAGAACTGAAGATTTAGATGCAATCAATTAGCTGAAAACAAGTGAATTTTCAAGGAGGGCCACTGACAGTGTCTTGTTCAAGGTCTGCCAACAACATTGCTTCCGCGAGTGCCTGAATGAAGAATGATAACATATGAATGGCCATCAACAAATAGCTATATTGTATGTATAAGAAACAACATTCAGTAATCAAAGCTCAGAAAGACTACAGAAGAAATCAAACAGGTCTACCTCCAGTCTGCACTCAGTGTAGCGCATTGCAGCGGGAGGATCTGCATCAATGGAGCCAAAATTTCCATGCCCGCTAATGAGTGGATAACGCAAGGAGAAATCCTGAGAAGCGTGGATCACAAATCAAAGAAGGTAATTTACCAAAAACTATAATAATAACAGAATAACAAATGGATATGATTTGTCTTTATGGCTTAAGGTAATACTTTTTATTTTAGTGTTTCATTGATCTAGCATGCAAGTAGAGAACATATTTGGATGCTTGAACAGACAATAGAAAGTTCTAATCTTACCCTAGGTGGTGTTTCTTTTTAATTATAAATAAGTGGTGGGGAATGGCGACCCATATTGATTGAATTTGGAGAAGAGAAACTTTTGAAATTCAGAAATCATGAAGTATTGTGTTGTCAAATCTCATTTTCTTGCAAACTAAACAATCATTAGTACCTAGATCAAGCCCAAGTGTTGAATTCTAGAAGCATTGCAGCAGTCACCATGTAAAAATCAAGAAATGACAATGGGTATTTAAGTTTTCAGCAAATTCTATGGTATGGCTTTCTTAATGAGACATTAGAGGTACTTAGAAAAATGCACCATTCGCATTGTGAAGGCATTGCTTTTTCATTTCACAAAGGAACAAGATGTCTTCTGGTCACTTCCTTATTTTTATGAGTACACAATTCACTTTTCAGCTGCATCTTCCATTGAATGATTATAAAATGTACTAAACTTGGAAAGGTACCTGAGCCATTCGCACCAATGAATCATAGACAGCATTGTCTCCATGTGGGTGGAACTTACCAAGTACCTGCAATTAAGCCAAACAATAAAGAAAATTCATTACGGAAATAGAAGCATAATAGTTTTATGCAATTATAAGACAGATAACATTCACGAAATCAGAAACGTAATTTTCATGAAGCGTGAAAAAGGTAATCAGCATGGAGGATCAAATACAACCTCACCAACTACTCTTGCACATTTCTTGTAAGGTCTCCTTGATGAAAGGCCCAAATCGTGCATTGCATATCTATTTAAAACAGATGGAAATCCAGTCAGAAAACTATTTTACAAATGCAAAGCATAAAAATGCACAGATTAATCACTGCACAGGCTTAGAGAAGGTGCAGACCTGAAATTTTACATTAAGCAATCTCATCAGCAAGCAATCCATATAGGAAGCTAATTATATATAAGAAAACAAGTTCATAAAAAACAACATAGAAGTCCCATAAATATTGATTGTGACAAGCAGCAGTAATAGAAAAGTTGATAACAAAATAGAACTTTAAAAAGTTATGAGGAAGTATCAAACTTCAGCTAGAATAGTTAGCTAGGTCCCCCACATAAAGCTAGTGGAGTTTGACTCAATTAAACAAAAAGTGAAAGTTTGAAGACTGACGCATACTACATTCACTCACTTGATCATGATCTAAGGGTTTTGGTAGGCTTTCTTCAGTTATTTTCACTAAATCAGCAATATCAGCAACAAAAGGAAAAGCCAATTGCAACTTATTCAAACCATTCAACCAAATGCCATTATCATTAGTAATAAAAAATTAACAATGCCCTTGTCTTAATAGATATCTAGACACTCGACTTTTAGCATATTGATCTTGTAACATACAAGCCCAGAAATAATAATTAAAAAGGCAAATAGTAAATACTAACACTTATCCTCGTAGCCTCTTTCTTAGACATTTCCGTGATATCATCCAAGGTATTAAGCAGTTTCAATTATATGAAAAAATGCATTTTCAGAAGTTGGAAACTTTAGACGTCGAAAAATGAATGTGGTTTGCAACATGTCCATTCAAGAATGCAAGAGAACGTGTTTAATCCACTCATTCCCACACCCATAAAAGGCATGTGGGAATACTACATCACATTTCTCCAACCAAATGACCAAATGAAGCATATCATTCTTTAAGCCCACCAAAAAACCATGGGAGCAACAAACAATTATCTAAAAACTAAAATCGATAGGAACAATAAACAATTATCTGTAAAGTTAAAGCAAAAGTTAAGCCTTAGTTTGATCTGAATTCTTTCAAGCCCAAAAAAACATAAGAACGAATAACGATTATCTGAAAATTAAAAACAATAAGAACAATAAAAAAAAAATCCAAAAAACTCAAGAAACAAAAGCTGAGTTTAGTTTATTCAGACAACAAAACATCATTGTCTCGAAACTTGAGATGAAATCTAAAACTTATCATCTTCCTCCGCGTGATTATTACCCATTGTCCAGCATTAAATCATATATTGCAAGAATTACCAAACAACTCACAGTATTCTGCGGTGGACTGGCTTAAGCCCGTCTCTGACATCGGGCAATGCTCGGCCCAGGAGCACGGACATTGCATACGCCATGTAAGCCTCGGTGGCCTCCTTGTGCAGCTCAGAAACGACTACTCTACCCTCGCCCCCTTCCCCACCATTTCCACCTCCATCCCTCACAGCAAGCACACTCCCATTCTCCTCTAATTCCTCCTCACTACGCCTCGAAGAAGCTCGCACGGATAAGAACCTCCTGTGCTGGTGGGGGCCCACGGAGGAGAGAATTCGGAGCTGCGAAACCCGTCTAGCTAGCAGCAAACGGGGCGGAGCGGCGAGGGAGAAGGAGAGGGAGTGAGGATTAGAGCGGAGCAAGCGAAGTCCAGCGGCAAAAGCCATGGGCAGTGCCTCGGAATCGGGTGCTGGGATTCGGAGGTCAGGAATGTTTCCGCGTGAAAGGCAAAAAGGGTTCATGCAATGGAAGAACTGCAGGGTTTTGTCCGAAGAGCCGTTGGCGATAAATAATCTGTAAAATTGTAAAACCCTAAGGATGCGATCAGGGGATTTTGCAGAGGCTGTTGCGCGCGAAGCTCTATGTTAGTCCATTCGGAGGCCCGCACGTGAATGGCACGTGTCTTGCTCTCCAGTCCTTGCTCTGGGCTGATGTAACGCACAATTCGCTTTCGGCCCTAATTTTCACAAAAACTAAAATCACCCTTGTTTTTAAATTTTATTGTGTGTAGTTTTTTCATTGACATTTTGGTAATAATCTTTAATTAAAATATCTAACTTCACTGGAAAAACCGTTTTAAGATATTTGCTCATTGACGGAACCCTTTTTCATGCTAATTTGAATTTTTACTCACTTTAGATTCATTTTTTTTATTTTGCAAATAATCTGTACTACAAATAAAATTATGTTGGCGCTATTCATTGTGAATTTGTTATTTAAACGTGAAAATTTATAAATAATAATGATGATGATGACAATGATAATACATGCTTCAGTTGCTGATAAAAATTTAAAATATAAATACGACTAATTCCACATTCAATTTAATGTGAATCAAAAGGAAATAAAAAAGAAAATTAACGTATATAAAAAAAGTTAATTGAAAAAAGAAATATGAAAAACTTTGTAAAAAGCGTGGAATGTGTAAATACTAAAAAACCGTCTATTTGTATATTTGATGAAATTTTACACATCTTAATCAAATCCTTCACGGGACTCGTCACGGCTTTGTAAGTATTAGAGTGTTGAAATAATTAATTTTTGTATTACAAATTAAATAAACAATTGATGAAATGTAGTGCTTGTGAGGATTTTACAAATTTGTTATAAATCAAAGGAATTTTGAATTTAAAATGTACATCGAAAACCCAATCTTAGAAGATAACATTTTTCTTTTTCTTTTTTTATTACAAATTTTGTTGTATATACAAGTGTGTGTTATGTTGTTTAATATATAGAACTGAATTTTGAGATATGGATTTTAAGTAATTGAAAAAAATTCAGGCCCGCAATTCTGTTTTATATATACGAATAATAATTTAAATACATTTATTAATGTTCATCTAAATTGAGTTTATATTTACGAATAATAATTTAAATACATTTAATTAATGTTCATCTAAATTGAACTTATAGGTACATATGTGCATAAAATGTGTAAATATATTAACTAATATTATATGAAATTGATATAAGAACAATTATCTAACTATACTATTCTTCCTAGCAGACCTGAGTTTTACTATTTTAATATGTATATAATGCTTTATTTACTTTCCTTTTTAAAAAAAAAATCAAAATGCATAGTTGTTTTGGGATATATATATATATATATATATATATATTAGTTACTAGGAGTTGACATTTAAAATTCAATAACTCAGAACACTTGTCCCTCAATGCTTGTGTGTGTGATTATTAGGAGCACATAACAAAGAATTAGACTTTGGGCTATGTTTGAAATACCATTTTATGTGAGAACATTCCTTCAAATTTCACACAATAAGACATTTTAGATAACAAAATATTTATTTAAACTCATATTTAATTAATTATTTTTTAATCATTACATTTATTTACGATCAAATTAATACTTATATATACATGTACATATGTTCACAACTATATGTATTTATATTCTATAAATTAATTATTATCTGTTCATACTATCACATTATTTAATTATTATTATATATTTTATACATTTATAATTAACACAAATATAAATAAATAATACTATTTATCCAACCAAATCTTTTTTTTTTCCCAAATATATCATTTATTCTAATCCAACTCTAATAAAATATCATTTATCACTAAAACGCCCATTTCCAAGCATAACCTTAACATTCAATAGCAAAATTATGTAAATGGAATAATGTGTGTGTGTGTGTGCGCGGTGCATTGACTCCAATGCACGTGATTATTATGTTTTGTATTACCGTGATTTGTATATAATTGTTGCGAGCTTTAACGGTGACAAAAATAAAAGCAAGTTAGACCTCTAAATTCTATGTGTACGCTTGTTTTAGTTTTTAGTTTTTCTCTTAACGTATATGAATGAAAAATAAAAATATGTAATTTAAAATATATAATAATCGTAATATTGATTTGAAAGTAAAAAAAAAATGTAAATGCTCTTGTTATAAACAAAACTCTACAAATCACAAATTTGGAACTTAAAAATTATTTTAAAAGATAATTTTTTAATAGGAGATAATCTCAACTTGTGTCCCAAAAACGTGAGACGCAAAAAAAGTAAAGATACTTTATTGTATACGATGTGATCAAAATTTGAAAATCGTGAATAATTTTAGTCACTACTCAAAATAGAAAATGGACATAAAAAATGATACAATAATTATGTGATTCAACCTAATAACTCATAATAATGAAAGGGATAATATATATTTGTATTACCATGCGAAATATACAAGGCTCATTCCGATCTCGTTAATTCACTAATTGTTTATACATTATGAGATATTGATTTTTTTATGGCAATCAACATAGCTTGTTGATTTTTACCAAATTTCTAATGCCAATATAGCATTGAGTTATGCTTACAACAATGGAGACAGTAGCCAACCATTCATCATATTTGTAATCACACGGTTATCATATTTGTAATCACACGGTTGAGACACCTGTTGATGTAGTTGAGCATGAGCATTAAAACAACAATATTGCAATTTAACTATCAAATTAAGGCTACATTTGTGTTGAGATGTATAAGATATTTAATTGTAAAATTATAATATCTTGAAAATTTTGATATACATGAATATATGTCTAAAATATAAAAATATAATTAGGTGATGTGATAATGATTTATTTTTAAAATAGAAATATATATAATGTTAGAATATATGCATGCATTAGCGTGTGTCTTTGGCTAATACTCTTTATTATGCATAGAACATGGAGAATAATACTTATAATCTTAAATCGAACAACTAAATTACCCATGCAATCCATATTTTCTTTCTTTATCAATCTCTGTCGCTCTTTAATTTTTTATTCATCTCTCAAATACCATTTAATATAGTTTTATTATTATTTTTCAATTATTATTTTCTTCGTCGTCAATACTTTTTTTTCTCTTTTAACAAAATTTGTCTCTAAGTGTTTTACTTCTATTGATATAAATAGCATGTCTAATTTATTAAATCTATAATCAATCAATATAATTAAATTACACAAATTAGTATAAAATTATATTTTATTATTTACTTTTTTTTAATAAAAAGTAATTACTTTAGGTGCACCATATAACAAGTGTTTTTAGGATTATGTTTGAGGTTCTCATTGAAAATTTTGTTGAGAAATAGAAATGATTAAATTTTGTGGTGAATGATCACACGATTTGATAATATATAAAATAATAACTAAATTTTACTATATAAATATATATATAGAAGTGAGTATATGTACAAACACATCGATATTTACTTAATTGTGAATTAATAAATTAATTAGATTTTAAATATTTATAAATGTATAAGGAAGAATAGTTTGAATCTCAAATTTAAATGAGAATTCTAGTAGAGATGTGTGTTTGTATTTTGAAATTTTTTTAATAAGATAAAAATCGTTTTAAATCTCTAACCAAACGTTATAGTTTATTTTATTGTGGACTATAAAAGGAGGAATGGCCTAGGGCAAAGGGAGGTGAGAAAACAGAAACTAAACCCAAAACTAACTTTAAGGCTTTGTTATGTAATTTCCAGAGAGTTTCACGTAAAAACCCAATTTCCAATTAGTAATTTTAAAATATTTTTAATATACATGCATAATATCTAATATTTAAATATATTCATAATTAACTCACATATATGTATCAACCTACGTGTGTGTATTTATATTTTAAAAATAAATTTTCACTGTAACATGATAACTATACATGCAAATGCATAAATTAAAACAAATAAAAGACATAGCTTAATTACAATTATTATATTTTTTCTTTCTTATTTTTAAATATTATTAAAAGCACATGTAAAAACACTTTTCTAATTATAAGTACTATATTATGATTTTAATATAAAGTAAATTTATACAAATACTCTTATATCAAATACTTTTATTTTTTCTATCATTTTCTTTTTTTTATTTAATATACAATTTACATTTCTGTGTTCTATCAAATTTTGTCATTTTTTAAATTCATTTGATTTTTTTTATCATTTTCTTATTTTAAATATTTTTTGTAAAATATATAATCATTTTAATTTTAATTTTAATTTTAACTTTGAATTTTCTTTTAACATTTTTTATTCGTATTTTTCTCAATTTTGTATTTTTTAAAAAGTTTTTTGATATTTTTATTTTATTATTTAAAATATTTTTATACTTTTTAATATTAAATAATTTTATTTTTATTAATTAAAGTATAATAATTTTATATTCTGGTAAGGACGTATTTCATTCCCTCTTCAGATATGGAGAAGGGTTCCCCACGCTCCAGATTTCCATGAAAATGGCGACATCCTCCTTTAAGTCCACCTCAAGAAGAGCTTCAGACGAGGGATCAAAACTCAATCCTCCAGCCGCCACCGCACGGCGGCGGTCGCACAGTGTCAGCGCCGTTTCTCGGAAATCTCATGCTCCATTGAACGACGACAATTTGTTTTCCACCGAATTCTGCAACAGCAGAGATAACCCTCTTTTCTGGGCCGCATCTTCTTCCCCACCCGATAAAGAAGATGGGAAAATCGATGGCACTACTACCAGTAATAATAAACAATTTTATTCTCGGGATACCAGAACTGCAAGAAACGCCAATGTTGGCAGTAATTCTGTTGGAGAACAGAGAGGGCGTTCCGTTACGCGGAGTGTCAGTGAAAAGAAAGGGATTGGCCGCAGTTTGTCGAGAATTGGAGGGCGGTCTGTGTCTAGAGGTCCTTCTAGAGCTGCTTATGAGGTGTGCTTTTATTCTTCTAGTGATTGTTGATTAGTTTGCTCACTGAATGGAATGGTTAATGGTAATTTAAACACAATTGTGGGAGTGTATATAAATTTTTGACGTGAGATGAAATCTCGGTTCATGAATTTATCTGATGGGCTTAAACTAGGGATGAATGACTGATGTGCCTTTGATAATTTGATCGATGATTCAATTGATTCAATTGATTACGAAGTAATCATATTAAAAGGCTAAAAGCTAGATTCTTGAACTGTAAAACTGATGCCGTTGAATTTTGGGGGCCTGTATTAACATGCTGGAATAAAGAATCATGAAAAAAGATGGCAAAATGATAGAAATTGTTGATGTGTAACCACACAGAAAGTGTAATGCCTTAGCTGCACTTATTAAGTTGTACTCGTTTTTTTGTTTCACGGCAGAGCAACAGAGAGCAGGATACGGTAACATCTACTGCTGCTAGAATCAGAAATGAGACCAAAAAGATTGGTAATGGCATAAACAGAACTAATCCAGTTAGAAATAGGGCAGATACAGGGATCCGTTCAAAGAATCTTGGAGCAGCAGCGATTCAGAATCAAGCACTAGAGGGCTCTGAAGATGATTCTGCTGTGAGCATTATGCATTTTATGCAATCAACTACGCATCATCATGTTTATGATTCAATCTGACGCGAAGCTCACATATTTTCAGTGTAGTTTACAAATATCAAATCTGGAGGATGGAATTTCAATTGGTTCATTATCAGAAGCTGAGGAGAAAACTATTAAACCTGTAAGTGAAGATTATAATGTAATCCCTGAGCATATACTTTAAATTTCTGTGGTTACTTTAGCAACAGAATGTTGCATCATCACATTTAGCAATAAACCAATTAACTTTATCTCGATATCTTACTGTGTATGTTTTTCATTTTTACACAATTAATGGGGGATAAATGGGGAGATGGTGTGCCACCCAGTCAAATAAATTAAACTTTTCAATCGATGTGATGTGTTCTATATCTGATATACATAATGACCTTGAGAGCGTTAGTGTTCACAGTGTTTTTAATTAGAATACAATCGTTTACTTATTCTGTCCTTGCAATGTAGAGTCCTTTCGACAAAAATGTTCTTGCTATCCATAAGACTTGTATATCCCAATCTAAGATATTGTATAAAATTGTACATTTTCACTGTTTCAGAAAGTTTTGAACATATTTTAATGTGTACTATGGTTTCTCTATTAGCATCTTAAGATTCTTTTATTTGCTGTTCTGCATTTGAAGAAATCTGATATCACAAGTGCATTCCTTATTATTAATATTACTGTAGCACATCTCCTTGGTTAGATGTTTCCCTCAAAGCTTGTAATATGGAACTTTGGCATGGCTTGTGCGATGGCTTGTCTCATAAGTGGAATGCATTCTTTTGAATCATTAAGCAGTTTTTCTTTTGCCTGCATGATTATCTTGTATCTATATACTTAAGGTGCATGTGAAGGTTTTGAAAATTTCCTTTTCGTTACTTTGTTGGTAGGAAGGTACATGAAGGTGATATGTGTATGCCATTTCTAGTGTTAACAGTTGATTAGATAGAGTTGTGAGTTGTTAACAGGTATGTGCCACAAACAATTTTATAGAGAGTAACTCTGTTTGGAATTGGTGGCAGTAAGGCAAAAGGGGAATCATGGAATCTCTTCTTGAGGGGACACAAAAAGATTTAAACTCAGAGATATTTTCAATGTAAACCTTCCAATGCCGGGTGTGGAGTTGTTAGGCTTGCTTCCAACTTTGTTCTGGCACCAGGTTATAGCTATAGATTGCACTATTGTTCTAGAGGTCATCACATTATGGGTCTCAAGTATGTGGTCTAACATATAGTCGGGACTCCAGTCACAGATGCAGGTGCTTTCAATGCATTAATTTTTTAAGTCAAAATTTAAAATGCCTTGAGGATGACGGGTGTAACTTAAAATAGGAATGAAAAATCACAGTAAAACAAGTTTGAAAGAGAATGAATAACCAAGTCATTTTCTGGTTAATTAAAGTATAAAGATTTAAAGGTATCTAGATGCTAGAAAATTGCAAGTTGTTTCATATGTGATCATGTGATTGGTTGTAATCTCTTTATGCTAGGTCGTTTATATGGTAGGATTTTAATGTATATCGTTGCCTATCTTAGGCTCCTAGGTGTGTGTATATATGTGTGTACCATTTATTATCAATACACAAAAGAATATTGTTCTTCACGTTTACATGGCTCTAGAGCCCGGTTACGGGTCATAACCGTGGGATATTTCTCTTGGTTGGGGCTGTGAAAAACAACTTAAGGTTTCAAATGTGGGTTTCACTCTTAGGGATCACTTGATCATCGCTGCCCACTCAGGGAGGATTGTCGCTCACTAATTGGTGTTTCACCGAAGTCTAGTAATTGGAAGCCGCTCTTGTGAAGCAAACGTGTCTTGAAAATTTTGCCATCGTGCAAAAGCGTGAAGGTGTGTACTTGTTGAAAATTCACTATGGCCACCACTATTATGCTTGCCTCAATATGTACGGTTTATCCCTATATTTAGCTTTGGTGATTCTTGGTCCAATTCTGTTTAGGTAATAACGACTGAACAAAAACAACAATTGTATCCGTTGTTGTTCATGTGATGTCCAAAATAACAAAATACAAGTTAAATGAATCTAACTATTTGGATTGGAGTAAGATTGTTAAAACTTTACTTGAAGAGTATCGACAACGACGGCTATATAACGGATGACCCCCCCAAAGGAGAATCAAGACAAGCATGGTTGAGGGAAGATACTCGATTATTTTTACAGATATGGAACTCTATAGACAATGAGGTAATTGCCTTGATTAATTACTGTGAATTCGTTAAGGAATTGATGTAATACTTGGACTTTTTGTATTCTGCAAAAGGGAACGTTTCTAGTATATATGAGGTTTGTAAGACATTCTATCGAGCAAAAAAACAAGAAAAATCTCTAATCGGATATTTTATTGAGTTTAAGAGAACTTTTGAAGAATTGAACATGTTGTTGTCATTTATTCTTGATGTAAAGGTTCAACAAGAATAATGAGAACAAATGGCTCATGAGCTTTTTGGGGGGTCTTCTTGTTGAATTTGAGACGGTTAAGTCTCAAATTTTGTAAAGTGAAAGGATCCCACCCTTGCATGATACCTTCACTAGGGCGCTCCACATAGAGAATCCACTACCTGCACAACTTGGAAGTGCCTTAGTCTTGTCGGAATATAGAATCTAAGTCAGGAAAACAGCAAACTAAGAGTGGTGGAGGAAAAGGTGTTGATGCTCGAGGACAAAACTTATGGGGGATTGTATGCCATAAACTAAGGCACTTGAAGCACGACTATAGAAAGCTACAATATTGGAATCAGGGAAGTCAATCGGCACACATTGCCTTTGTGACTGAGGTATTTGAAAGGATGGTTTTAGTCTCTGTAGATGAATCTGCAAAATTTTCCTAATACTAAGAGTCTCTAAAGTCTTCATCTGTTTTGGTTACTGTCATCGCCGAGTCAAGTAAACTAAACACGTACCTTTTTTCATATTCTTCTAAATAGATCATTGATTTTAGAGCCACAGGCTACTTGATAAGTAATTCTAGTTTATTCTTCATCTTCTAGACAAACAAATCCGCTTCTACTATCACTTTAGCGGATAGGTCATCATCCGAACCCTTGGATCTGGAGCAGTTTCCCTAATACTGTTAATCTCGTTATCATTTGTTTTGAGTTTACCTAACCTGTCTGTCAATCTTATATCTATTAGCAAACTTACTCATTCCCTTAACTAGTACATCGCATTTATATGCCAGGAGCAGAAACAATATGTATTTATTATAGAATACATATTAAAATATTACACTTTAAATCTAAATTGTAGAATAATGGATAATCCAGGAGAAATCATAATGATTGAATCAAATCTTTGAAAATCGCAAATTACAACTAGAAGAATGATGAAATGGGACGAAATTAAATTACCAAAAACATGGAGACTAGAAAATGTGGTTCCTAGTCAACCAAAAATAGTATTTGAAATATAAAAAATAGAACAAACATTAGAAGGAAATATATACCTAGAATTTAAAAAGCTAATAAAAATAAATATACCATATTCATCACATTCTTTAATCTCTTCAATAAATAACATAGAAATTGAATCCGGAAGAACATCAACTGCACAAATAAAAGATAATAAATTAAAAGGAAAGATGGAATCAGAAGATGAAGAAGATTTATCTCCAACTATAATAGGATAGATCAGATTTTCTGAAAATAAAATTCCTATGGGAATTAGAAGAAATGAGGAAATAACTCCTTCAAAAATGAGTTTTAAAATATAATGGATTTTAGTTTAGGATTAATAAAAGGAGCAAGAATTTCTAATGAATTCAATCTTTCACATTGGAAACCATTCAGAGAATGGTATTTTAAAAATTTTTCAACCTCAGAAATTATGCATATAAAAGATCAATTTTATAATCATTTGAAAAAATTCAATAAAGAAAATTTTTTGTAAAATAGTTTTTAGAAACGTACATTGCACCAGCAATTCAGGTAATAGAAAGATCATGGCATATAGCTAATGGGAAGATACTGACTTCTGTTTTTTCTCCAACAGAACCTTTTTTAATAACAGATGAATCATTCTGCAAAAATTTTAGAAGTTAATGCTTTCTTAAAATTATTTGAAAATGAAACAATACAAGTTTCATTAAAACATATAAATATGATAATAAAATAAGGAAATTATTCCACTGCATACTTGAATATAATTGGAGAAAATCTAACTAATCTTTACGGAAAAATAACAGAAGTAAACTCCACAATACAGGAAATAACCAAAGCCAAAGAAAAAATAGAAATAGTTAATAAATAATCAGGTCTACAACCTCCTCCAAACATAGAAGGATTTCAAATTGAACCAAAATCTCAATTAGAAAAAATTTTAGAAGAAAAATTTAAGGAAATAAGCATAAAAACTATTGATAATGAATCAAATGAATCAGATGAAAAACAAATTAATAAAATAAAAGGATGTACTAGCAATTTTGCTGATAAACCTATACAATGAATGTACTATTATCCAAGACCAACTCTTCAAAATATATTATTCGAAGAGTATGAATATGTTCAAAGAAATAGATATGATGGTAGAACCATTTACGAATGGAATATAGATGACTTTACAAATAATCAAATATATAATACTATACAAAGAATGCCAATATATTCAACAATCTGTAAATTGAAAAATAATATTGATAAAAAAATTATTCAAATGATAATGTAGGATTTACAGGTCAGCTAAAAGGCTAGTGGGATAATTTTCTCAGTTAGGATCAAAAAAATCAAATAATAGAAAATATAAAATAAGAAGATAATCAAATATATGAAAATGCAGTTTATACTCTTGCTATAACGATATGTGAACATTTCATAGGAAGATATTTTAATAATCATGATAAAATTAGAACTTTTTTATAAAATCAAAAATGTCCAACCCTCACATCATTTAGATAGCATAAAGATATATTTCTAAGCAGAGTTATGGAACTATTAGAAACTAATAGTAGTCATTGGAAATCAAGGTTTATAAATGGTCTATCAACATGATTTGCAAAAAGAATAAGAAAAAGTCTTAAGAAAGACTTAGATAATAATATTGATTATATAAATTATACTTATGGAGAATTAATTGGACAATGTATCTAATAAGGTCTTGCTTTATGCAATGAAATAAAATTAAATAAACAATTAAGAAAACATAATATTACAGAAAACGCCCAATTAGGTCAATTTTGTGAACAATTTGTTGTAGAAATGCCAAAAGATAATGTATCTTAAAAGAAAAATTATAGACTTCATAAACAAGAATATTATCATAAATATAAAACAATTGCTTACAAGAAAAAACTAGCCAGAAAAAGAGAATGATAAAAGGAAAAATTGGACGCCTTCAAAGAAAGAAATAGCCTGTTACAAATGTAAAAAAAGGTGACATTATGCTAATAGATGCAATTTAAGAAAGAAAATAGATTCTTTAAAAATAGAAAAAGAAATAAAAGATCAAATAATAAAAATAATTGAAGAAGAGACCTTAGATAATGAGAGTATGCAAGAAATTTTTGAAAATGATAATAATAAATAGAATCAGATTCTTAAGAATGCCAATGCAAAGAAATAAAAAATAATTCTGAAAGAGAATACTCAGAAAATAATTCTGAAATAGAATAGTATAAATTATTATCACAATTCCAAGATGCAGATATAAATATTATAACTAATCAGGACATAGAAAAAATAATGGAAAACATTAATAATATTCCTAATAAAGGAAAAGAAAAAGAAGAAAATAATCCAAAATTAAAAATTAAAGAAGAACTTTACACCTTTACAAAAGTAATCAAACAATTAAAAAATAAGAAAATTAATGATGAACCAATTGCAATTAAAGATTTAAAATCTGAAATAGAAATAATAAAGAGAAATAAAAGAATTAAAATTAGAAAATCAAATTATAAAAGAGAAATTAAATCAAAGTAATATCCCACAACATCAACAGAAATACCAAACATAATGAACTACGAAATTAATCAAAATTATCTCAATAATTTAAAGATAATTACATCCCAAAAATGGCATATTAAAATCTTTCTTTTAATAAATTCAGAATATAGAATAAAGAATCTAACTGCTTTAATAGACACCGGTGTAAATTTAAATTGTATAGAGAAGGATTAATTCCTACCCAGTATTTTGAGAAAACAGGTCATAATATCTATTGATCCTAGTCTAAAATTCATTATATTTTAAAATTTATTTTTGAAGGAATTATTTCCTTATTTCTTCTAATTTTCATAGGAATTTTATTTTCAGAAAATGTAATTTGTTTTATTATAGTTGGGGATAAACCTTCTCTATCTTCTGATTCCATCTTTCCTTTTAATTTATTATCTTTTATTTGTGAAGTAGATGTTCTTCCGGATTCAATTTCTATGTTATTATTGGAGAGATTAAAGAATGTGATGAATATAGTCTATTTATTTTTATTGGTTTTTTAAATTCTAGGTATATATTTTCTTCTGATGTTTGTTTTATTTCTGATATTTCAAATTCTATTTTTGGCAGACTAGGAACCACATTTTCTAGTCTCTGTATTTTTGGTAATTCAATTTTATCCCATTTTATCATTCTTCTAGTTGTAATTTGGGATTTTGAAAGATTTGATTCAATTATTATGGTTTCTCTTAGATTATCCACTATTCTACAATTTGGATTTAAAGTGTGTGATGTTTTAAAATATATTTTATAACAAATACATATTGTTTCTGTTCTTGGCATATAATTATAATCATGGGTTTTTACATATAATGTAATTGCATCTAATAAATTTTTATCAGTTAATGATAACTATAAATTTGATTTTACATTGAAATAAATTGGGCAATAGGCTAAATTAGATTTCATTATTCCCATTAGGGATTGTCTCCAATTTAAATTCTTGGCATCTCTTAGCATTGCCATAAAACTTTCTGGTAAACCATTTAGGGTTAATGGCTTTAAAGCTATTTGTATTAGACTGATATGCATAAATTTATAGTTAAGAGTATATTTCTCAATTTCTTTTTTATCAAGTATTTTTATCGTTAATTCATTATCTTCTATAGGGATGGATTTTTCTACTGTTTTTACTATATTTTTGATACCTAAGTTCTTAAAAGTACCATATTGATAAATAGATTTGGGTTCTATTTTGGGAATTGTCTATTTATTGAAAAGATCTAAGTCTTTGGGGAGATTATATTCTTTCCTTCTAGCATTTTTAATATTAGGGCTTTTAAAAATATTCATAATTTATGATAAGAATAAATTTGTGATTTACTACTTTCAATAATCCAAGGCTTTAATACCATCTTAGGCAGGACCTTAAGGAATTAGGGACAAACAGTTAATGAGATTTATGCAGTAAGATGAAAAACAAGAACCTAAAATCAATGACTTACTATTCAAAACACGGTCTAACCTAGCCTAAACATGGGTTTTACTGCACGACAAGCGGTTCAACTTATTCAAAAATTGCTACTATGACTTAGTTTTTAAGCTCATTAAAGCAATGCAAACAATTAGGTAAGCATTTCTATAAATATATTGAAAGCAGTAAACCATAGATAAAACTTTAACCTGCCATTAAGCTAACATAATTCTGGAATATAAATAATTATAAAATAAAACTTTAAATAAATAAAACTTACAAAGATTTAAAGTGTTCAAAATAAACAAAAGTGTCTGTGAAATAAAGTAGATTATATATTAAGAGTGTTTTAGAGTTTTATGCGATTTCTTTAAGAACACTTGAGTACAAATGAAGAGCGAACAGAAAAAATAGATGGACGCGGACATGAAAACGGAATATAAAAGAGAAAATGTACAGGGACGGACTCCAAATAAAATAAAAAGCAGCAAATGAACAGGAAACTACAATAATTTACATCAATTGATAGATAATTTTATTAAAGTTGAAAAGGTAGATTGTCGGGTAAGTCAGTAATTTAACTGGGTAAATGCTTGCTCTTTTGTCTTTTCTGAGGCAGTTGGAGTTATTTCTATCATTTGATTTCTTCATCTGTGTCAAATTCATTGGTCGTTGAATTTCTCTTTTATTCTGATAATTTTTTCTTTTCTTGTTTTCTTTTTACTCTCCATCATTGTTTCCTTCAAACTTTCCCAAAATTCTTCTGTTGGAATTTCCATATCATTCGGATCCTAAGATTGTCCTCCAAGGCAATAAAATGTATTTTCTTCTGTTGATTGTAAAGTATTTAATGATGTATTTACATCTTCTTTGAAGTGTTGCATGAATCCCTTTTTCATTTTATCAATATATGATGCCATCATTTCTTCTTTATTTTGCAGTGGTTGAGTTCTCTTAATTTTTGTTAGAACTTTTGAGAAGGGAGAAGATTGTTCTTCTTTTTGGGATTTATTCTTCTTGTTCTCCTGGATTGTGTTGGTAATTACTTTTTCTAATTCTTGGCTGAATGGAGTATTTGTTTCTTTGTCAACCTTTAGCAATTTTTGCCAAAATTTTGAGTAGAATTTTCTCTTGAGACATGGAATATTAGACTGATTTAATTCTATTGTAATTCCCCATTTCCAAATCCATAGAATGCCAAATTACATGAAAAAAATAGCATTGTTGTTCCTTTAATATACTCATTTGAGTATGTAGAAATATACAGGGTATAATTTTCTTATTCTATATACATTCCTTTATAAAGTTTTGATAAAATTTTAACTATAGCACTATGATTTTGCTACCACTTAAAAATTCAATTTGGAAATATCTTTTTTGCAAATATTTTTGGATTGAATTTAATCCACCAAGAATGTTTTTTCTTGTTATTTTCATACCAAAATGCTTTATCAAAAGTATGGATGTAATCCCAATAATTGAATTGAATCATATTTGATCCTCTTAGAGTAAATTCTTTGCAACTGTGAGTTGAGATTCCCTATTCCTTGCAAGAAATTATTTTGTTAATATGAATTTTACTATAAATAATTTGAAGGCTATTATTTACTTTAAAATGCTCAATTTCACATAATTCCGTAAGTTTGAGTATATTCTCATAATATATTCAATCTTTTTCATTTAGAATAGGGGCCATAAAATGATTCAAATATTTCGATTTCAAGTACCAAGGATCTTCAATCCATTATCTATCCTCATTTTTTAAGAAACATATTTCTTCTTCATGATTTGATTTTTGATATTGTTCAATATCATCTGTACTCTCGAGTACTAGCATATAATTGTGCCATTGAAGTAGTTTCATTACTACTTTTAACAATAAGGTGCTTACTTTTTTCATTAGTAGGATGTAAGTCATCCATGGAGATATTTTTCTCCATTGAAACCAGTTTTTTATTACCTATTTGGATAATTATTCTAGAGGGTTCATTTCCTCTAGATCTTCCTCCTTTTTCTCTATAATCAGAGGGAGGTCTCTTACTGAACGAGTACATAGCTGTAAGGGAACTAAAATTGTATCAGTTGATATATTCTTTGAATAAAAAGTCGGGTAAGGAATTATTAATTCCTTTAATATATTGAATGTCAAAATTAAACAGGGCAAAATTTGCTTGCCATGTGTCAAACATTTGTTTGGAAACATCATGTTTAAAATCTTTACTAAACATGTACTTAACCACTTGACAATCTGTTTTTATTAAGAATTTCTTATTATATAAATTTTCTTGAAATTTTAAAACACATTTTATTGTGGCCAATATTTCTTTTGATGTAGTAGCATAATTTTTCTGATTATCATTCCATTTTCCAGAATGAAATTTTATTAGATGTTCTTTATTATTATTAGGAGATATTTGTTTTAAAATTCCTTCATATCCTATTTCTGAGGCATCAGTTTCAACAATTTTATCCCACTTGGGATTGGCTATCATTAAATAAGAAAGTGATTTTACTTTTTTTTTTTATCTTTATTATTGCTTCTGTTTGATTTTTATTCAAGAGAAGAGCGTCCTTTTTTAATTTATCATATAAGATTGCAGTATCTGTTACTAAATTTTTAAAATAGGCTGAAACATAATTTAAGCTTCCTAAAAATCTCTGTAGTTGATTTTTCTCAGTAATTTTATTGGAAAATTTATCAGCAAAATTTATTCTTCTTTTTATAGGAATTATTTTCCCATGCCCTATATTATGACTTAAAAATTTTATTTTTAATTTAACAATCTCCATTTTTGATTTAGAAATTACTAAGCCATTTTGAATGACAAATTTTCTCAACATTTCAAGATGTCTAAAATGTTCTTCAATATTTGAAGAGAATACAAGTATATCATCAATATAAACAATAACAAAATTACTGTAAGGCATGAATATTTCATCTGTAATATGCTGGAATTCAGATTTTTTAATCCAAAAGGCATAATATTACAGTCAAAATGTTCTATTGGAACGGTAAATGTAGTTTTATATCTATCTTGTTTACTTATTTAAATTTTCCAATATCTTGATTTTAAATCAAATTTTGAAAATATTAAGGCATCATGAAGTCTATCAGGCAAATTCTTTTTATTAGGGATTGGGTATCTTATCCATTTTAAGACTTTATTTAAAAGCTTATAATTTATTACTGATCTAGGCTTTCCTCTTTCTATCTTTGAATGTTTATTAACATAGAAGGCTGAACAGCTCCAAAGGGAATAGGAAATTGTTATCAAAATTTTCTCTTTAAAATAATTTATTTCCTCTTTGCATAAACTTAAATTTTCTGAATTCATGTGACAAGGTCTAGCTTTAGTAGGAATATCTTTTTCTACGAAATTTTCTTCGTAAGGAAGGGAAAAAATGTGTTGTTTTCGATTCCAAGAAGCATTTGGTAATTCATTACAGATTTCTAGAGTAAATTGATTTTCTATCATTTTTATCTTATCTTGGAATTTTTTATTATTTAATAAGTTTGGAATAGTATTAATTCTTATTTTATACTTTAAAAAATTTATCTGATTATTTTTGGCTTTTATTATTTCTTAAATTATATTTAATATCTTATTTCTTGAAGTGGTATCCCCATCCGAAGCACATTGTCAGGCTACCTATCTCTTTCCGTGTTAAAGAAGTTGTGTTATTAGTTCAGGAGTCTACCGCCTTTAGATTTGTGAGTCTTGCCAATTTACTAAACATTATTCTATTAGTTTAAGTCCTAAAGTTAATAAGTGAGGATCTCTTCCATTTGAATTGGTTCATTTAGATGTCTAGGATCCTAGTCTTGTGACATCCAAAATTGGGTTCAGATACTTTATTACTTTTGTTGATGACTTCTTGAATGACATGGTTATATTTAATGAGAGTCGTGCTGAGTTGTTTCTCACTTTTGTGCATTTTTTGCCGAAGTGAAAACTTAATTCAATGTCCCTGTACAAACTTTATGCAGCGATAATGTAAAGGAATATTTGACCAAAATTTTCCAGTCCTATATGATAAAAAACGGCATTACTCACCAAACTTCATCTGCGGGATACTCCATCCTAAAATGGCATAGCAAAGTGAAAAAATCGACACCTGCTTGAAACAAGACGTGCTTTATTATTCTAAATGAAAGTCCCCAAATAATTCTAAGCTAATGTTGTGTCTACAACTTGCTTTCTAATTAATTGAATGCCCTCATTTGTCTTAGGAGGTTAAACTCCATTTCATATGGTATTTCCAATACAGCCTTTATTTCCTATTGAGCTAAAAATATTTGGGTGCACTTGTTTTATCGGAATGTCTATTCTTGTACCATAAAATTAGATTCGAAATCCTTAAAAAACATCTTTCTTGGGTACTTTCGGGTTCAAAAAGGGTATATATGTTGTAGCCTTATTCTTGATAGGTACTTTGTGTCAGTTGATGTTATCTTCTTCAAAGATACATCATTCTCATCACTTTCTGTGGATATAAAGCAGGGGGAAGATGATCTCTTGATATATATCATTTTATCCTCCATACCTAGTCCCTTCAAAGGAGCCTCATGATGTAAGTTCTAAACTAATTCCTTCATTATCAAATCCACCCTCCATGGATGATCTTCCAATTGCTCTCTATTAAGGTAAGAGAAAATGTACTTATCCTATTTTTTCATTTGTATCGTATAATCAACTGTCAACACATTCTTGTTCATTTGTTGCATCTCTCGATCCCGTCTCTTTTCCAAAAAGCGTCCATGAGGCCTATCCTAGCTAGTGGGATGCGATGATTAAAGAAATGAATGCTTAGATGACAATAGTACTTGGGAGTTGGTCAATTTACCTGTAGGGAAAAGGCTATTGGATGTAAATGGCTGTTTGAAGTTAAAATGAACCCGAATGAATCTGTAGCTATATTAAAAGCCAGACTTGTGGCTAAAGGATATGCTCAAACGTATGGAGTGAATTACTCTGATACCTTTTCCCCTGTTGTTAAACTAGCATCAGTTAGGTTGTTTATCCCTTTGGCAACAATTTATAGCTGGCAACTGCATTAACTTGACATTAAGAATGCCTTTCTCCATGGAGATCTTTAAGACGAAGTGTTTGTGGAGTAAGCTCTGGGGTTTCTTGCTCAGGGGGAGTCTTAGGAAAGTTTGTCATCTTTATCAATCACCGTATGAGCTAAAGTAGAGTCCACGTGCTTGGTTTAAGAAATTTAGTCAAGCTGTTAAGCAATTTGGAATGAGAAAGAGCAAATTAGATCACTCTATGTTCTATAAGCACTTAGAGGCAAGTATTATTCTCTTTGTTGTTTATGTAGCTGATATTGCTATTATTAGGGCGACGCCACATGAATCTCATCACTTAAATCTTTTCTACATAGCCAATTCTAAACTAAAGATTTAGGGGCACTAAAATATTTCTTGGGCATCAAGATAATGAGAAGCAAGAAAGGGATTTATCTTTCTAAAAGAAACTATGTGCTCGATCTATTGTTTGAAATAAGGAAATTGGGAGCTAGATCGTGTGGTTCTCCGATGGTCCTTAATTCTCAATTTGTTATGGAAGGAAAATTGTTTGAAGATTTTAAGCGATATAGGAGACTGGTTGGGAAGCTAAATTATCTCACCGTAACTTGCCCAGTGTATGCAATTAGTGTTTTGAGCTAGTATATGTTATCGCTAACAATAGATCACTGAGTAATTGTAGAACAAATCTTATGCTATTTGAAGAGAGCTATAAGTTGTGGTATACTATATAAGAATAATGGTCACTATCGGATTGAGTGCTTCTTAGATGTGGATTGGGCAGGGTCCAAGGAGGATCGAAGGTCCACGTTTAGATTTTGCATCTTTGTAGGTGGGAATTTGATCTCATGGAAGAGTAAGAAACAAAATGTAGTCTCACGTTCAAGTGCAGAGTCAGAGTATAGAAGTATAGCGCAAGTGACATGTCAAATAATGTGGGTATATTAGCCTCTAATAGAAATAGGGGGTGAGGTCTCTATGCCTGCAAGGTTGTGGTGTGATAATTGTTCTACTATACACATTGCATTGAGTCTAGTCTTTCGTGAATTGACTAAGCACATTGAGATAGACTGTCACTTTGTTCATGAGAAAATACAAAAGGGCTTAATCTCTACTGGATTTGTGAAAATTGGACAACAACTGGCTGAGCTTTTTATGAAAACACTGAATGGGACTTGAGTAGAATATCTCTGTAACAAGTTGGGTATGATTAATATTTGTGCTCCAACTTAAAGGGGGGGTGTTGTAGATGTATCTATTTATATTACATAATCATCGAGATTTGATTGTAATTGTAATCTCTTAATTATAGTAGGTAACTCATATGATAGTAGGGCTATACATAATTCTATATATCGGCCGAATCATGCCGAAACCAAAATTTTAAGTTCGGTATTCGATACATCTTTTTTAAAAATTTGATTTTCTGTTTGGTATCGGTATTTGGGTTCAGTACATCGTACCAAACGTAATATTGATTTTTTTATTTTTTATATTTTTTTATATTTTCCCCTCTTTTTTCTTCTTTTCCAATTTATGCATAACAAACAGGACCTTAAATGGTGAAAATTGTAATCATTGTTACTTATTTATATGTTAAATTATGAGTGATAAATAGTGAATTAGTGATGAAGAATTTAATTTATAATTTTTTAAGTTTGTTTTAGTGAAATTTGATTTACCCAAAACTGTATTGAACCGACCGAAAAAAATTTAGTACATATCAAACCGAATTGAAAAATACGGTTCGGTATTCGGTACGTGATTTTGGTGTACTGAAATTTTAGTTTGTTACGGTACAGTTTTACCAATTGAACAACCCTACATGGTAGGATTCTAATGTATATATCATTGCCTATCTTAGGCTTCTAGGTGTGCGTATATGCGTGTACCATTCATTATCAATATACAAGAGAATATAGTTCTTCACGTTTAAAACATGCACATAATTGTAGATTGGTAATTTTACTTTTGCATTTGTAGTTGCATTTATGTTGGCAAATCCATACATCATTTGAATATTTTTGTTGCTCCTTTTGAATTATCTCAACAAAAGTGAAAGTGGAGCTTACATTTGATGATTGATGACTAGTATAAAGGAATGAGATGTAGCTGAAGGATGCAAGCCTCTAAAGTTTAAGAGCCAATTTACGAAGGCTCTATATTAAAGGGGCTTCTGGGGTAGTTTTGACCTTGAAAATATCCAATCCCTATTAGAAAAGCAATATAAGGATCTGTTGGGATTACTTATTGCTTTGTTACGCTCATTTTAATGATATTTAATCTTTCTATAGTCACATCTTTGAGTGCTCCCATTTTTTATATGAATTCAGGCCTTTCCAAGAACAAATGGCAGCACTATTACAGCTACAAATGTTGCTGATATACCTTCAGGTTTAGTAGACTCAGATGCTGTTGAATTGTTCTCAGACATCAGAAGGGAATACGCTATAAAACTGGAAGAGGTGACTACTAGGAAAATTTTCTATGTTTCTATGACCGAATTTGACAATAATTCTCAATATGCATGTCAAAATCTATTATAATTTATTTGAGCAGTCTGCAGAACGTGCAAGAAAACTTCGAGCAGATCTTGCAATTGAAGAGCACCATGGTCAAGAGCTGGATAGAATATTGAAGGAGATACTTCCTGATTCAAATACTTCTGATATTCGGAGATCTCGTCGTGGAAGAAGGGTATGCTATCTCACACTGAAGACATATCTAACTTAGCTGGTTTCATAAGGATATATTGTTACGCCCACTTAATGACTTGATATTGGGAGAAAGGTCACCACCAAATTGAACGGTTAGGAAGGTGGTTATTTTTCATCAGGGGGATTATTACAGTTATAAATGCTTGCTTGTCTAGCATTCCCCTATGTTACCTTTCTGTATTAAGAATCCGAAAAGGAGTTAAGCTGATGTGGAACTTTCTTGGACAGTCAAGACATTGAATGAAAGGATAACCTTATTAATTGGGATTAAGTTCTTTCGATAGAGGAAGAGGATTAGGTTACTATCTCCTTTATTAGAAAGCAGTCTTTGGAGATTTCCGTGTGAAAATGGTAGCTTCAATTCCTTGCTTCTCAAGTATATTATGCCTTTCCCCTTTAATTATGTTGAAAATATGTGTTAAATATTAAATTTGTGTCTTGAAAATTGTTAGTTATAATGTAGTCCATTACTCTGAACATGGTACTAGAGCAGGACTCCTCCTGTTTCTAAATTATTTCGGTTCTATTCCAAGTGCATATCTATTTTTCTGAAAAAAAATGCCCAACCCTAGTTGTGGATATTCTGTTTCTCTTGCATAGCCTACCGTTGTTAGAAATTATAGTCCAAAAGCAAGGCCACTTGAATCCTAATCTGATGCACGGTTACCCTTGTTGGTTTCTTGTGTTTTTTCTTTTATGCAGCATGGCTTCTCACCTCCACTGTATGTGCACGTTTTCTGCTCTTCAGTATGATTTTGGTGCTAGCCATCAAATCACTACAATTTTGAGTATATTCTCCTAACAAACTGGAATCAGATTTTAGAATCATCCTTCATGAATCCAAACTGCACCACATGGAGCAATGATCTAAATGTTGTATGCTGTGGTTGTCAATCATGCAAGGCAGTTGGATAACATTCAAAGTGACTAGAACAGGGTGGCTGTTATCAATATAGTATTCCTCATCTTTCTCGTCATTGTCTACTTTGGATGCTGTGCCTACAAACAAAATACTGGCTGAAGTAATAACAGAGAAAATGAATGAGAATCTCTCGGGCTACAGAATAAATAGTATGAGCCATATATTTGCACTCTTAAGCCTGTGAGGTTTAACTATGGCTTTATTTATTAGGCCAAACTTAACCTTAAAGTAAACATATCTTAAATTTTTCATGGGCCCGAACTTGTGACCTATGGGTTGGAGTCATAAAAAATTAATATTTTGACCCTCCTGTTATTGATGTTATTGGTGTAAGATCATCCATCAGGCTGGTCAACCTTTCATTTTTTTGCCTGTTTGTCAACCTTTGATTTTTTGTCAACCTTTGTCTATTGCTCATAAAGTGTAACCTCTCGTTGACCTCAAGTCAGTTGCTCAAGTCAGTTGTTAGCAAAGCAAAACTTCTATTTCTGTTGACTTCTATTTGTTTGCTACTGATAAAGCACTTGCTTCTATCTACCTATTACGAATGATGCATACTTCTATTAATGGTTCAAGTTGAACATAGATATTCAACTTGCGGAGGCGTGTTAGAATAATAAATTAGTGTTTGGAATATTGTTAAGTCTTAAGTACGGGGTGTTAATGTCTTGAGATGTGTTTTCACCTAACCCTTTCTCGTTTATATCTTGAATTGTAAATCTTCATGTATTATCAAGTTAATAAAAAATGTAGCCTATTGCTCTCAACAATATGTAATGGAGCCCAGATCTGATTTTGGGAGAAAATTATTCAATGAATTTCTCGTCTTAGTGTACTCCATGAGCCCACTCTCTTCTTGATTCAGAAACTGTTTCAACAAATCAAATGTTAAAGAGGAGAAGGAAATTATGGAAATCCATATTTGTTAATTTGAAGTTTTTTTGTGTTTAGTAGATCCCCTTTGGGTTATCACATTTTTGTTCCCTTGTACTTTCAGGCCTTTCTAGTTTGTCTCTTGTCAGAATTGTTTCTACCTCTCAACTTTATGACTATATGTAGTGTCTGTAGTGAACTCTTGCTAATGCATCTGGACACGAGGGACTAAAATTTAAAATTTTGAACTTAGGGAATCAACACTATAAAAAATTGGAACTTGTGGGACTATATGGTGATGTTTTTAATGCTCACATGGAATTGTTCCTTTAGGACTAGAAAAGAACATCTTGCAACCTTAACGGACTTCGGAAAAATACTCTCAAAGCCTTAGAAAGCTACTGTAACTTCTTAACCCTTGGCTGGTAAGACAAAATCTTGGGTCTGTAACTTGTGGGGGCAATTAAAGTATCTCCCATGACTGGCATGTCCTTTTTTATTTTCTTAAAATAAATGCACAAAACATAGCCCTTGTCCATTTGAAGTCTAGCTGAAGATAACTTTGATTTTATTGGTGTTAGACAAGCAATGAGAGAAAACGGATGTCGAAGCATCTCAGTGAAGAAGCCATGACATATTTTGATGAATGTGTGTCCATATCAACTTTTGATAGTTCTGACTTCTCTGCACCAGAAGACCCACTGTACAGTTCTGTTGGGGGTAATATACCATTGGGTGCTTCATCTCTGGAAAAAGGAAGCCCTAGCACCTCATGCCGTTATGACCAAGGCAGTGGCCCTCACCAAAAACAGGTTCCTCTGTTCTCTGAAGTTTGGTTTTATCTATTCATTTAAGCTTATTTGATAATTGATGCTGATTGATATGCTGGTGGAATTAAAGCCAGTGCAACTTTCTGTGATCTTGAGTCACCGACCTGCTGTACTTTATGAATGGTAGCAGTGAATTGATAAAACCATTAAAGCGTGATCATTTATGTGATTTATGATCAATGTCAAAAAATAAATCATTACACATTATATTACTCCAGATTGTTCGATTGACATCTCTATCATTCAAAGTCGCAAATGGCACTATTTTGCTGGGCATCTCTTTGTATGGATTTATGATGTTGCTGCAAGTTATGGCAATGAGAAATTAAATTTTCAAGAATCACATAAAATAGAGTTACTGTAACTCTTAATTCATTAAGCTGCAAAGACAGTTGCTCTATTTATAGTTTGGTATATTTACTGGTTTCTATTTGGTTGTTTTTTTCTTGCTATGTTTGTTTTCAAATTTTTCACTCCAAAACACAGTCTACTATCATTACACTTTTTAAATTTTATTTTTATTTCTCTTACTTTTATACAATTTTCAATAAAAGCATACCTAAAATACACATAAAAAAATTAAAACAAGCCTAGCCTTTACATCCAGGTTTATGCTTTTGGGAGGTGATGCAAAACAATTTAACAAATAACTCTAATTTATTTCTGTTTTGAACTTGAAACCCTGTTTTCAAATTTACTATGTCCTTTTCTCAATCTCATGTATGCTAGCTCTCCTGTATTATTCTCGATACGGATCACCTGGATGCATTTTTGATTTGTTAGGGTATATAGTGATAAAAAAATAATTGAGCTGTCCTGAGACTTTGGTGTTCACAACAGGGTCGCAATATGGGTTGGTTGGAATTTGAGCTAAATATTTGTTCTAACATTTGTTGTCACAATGCTTTCAAACCATGACATGGGCTATGTTTGTTTTCAAATTTTCTGCCCAAAACACACACTATAATTATTATACTTTTTAAATTTTATTTTTCTCTCTTACTTTTACATAATTCTCAATAAAAATGTACAAAAAAACACACATCAAAATTAGAAAACAAACATAGCTGTTTTTTCTTGAATCATTGGCCAGGAACCGGAGGTCCGTTCAAGAGAACTACCTTCTACCAAGCCGATTAGTTTCACCATGAATACTTTTTCACCCGGAATCGAAGCCCAATCCCAGCCACTATAACTTAAGGGCCCCAGGTGGGGCGGGGGGGGGGGGTAGATCCCGGTGGCTTCATTTTTCTTATTTTATTTTTCCCTATGTAATCTTTAGCTCGGTTACTAGATAATTGTAGATTCTATTTGTAGTTTGACTCATACTTTACGATTTGCTCTTTGTTCCTCAGCCAGGTCAGTTTTTGGACTTGACCTTGAAATAAATATGCGCCAAATTCCAAATTTACTTGATATGTTTGTCACGGAATTTCTTTCTATTTTAATATTAAATGTCTTATCTTATATCTTGTGGGTTTCAATTCTTTTAGGTTTTCTAGCTTGGATGGGATTTCAGCTGCTAAGTAACTAATAGTATTTGAGAGGGGCTCTCAGTTAGCATTCTTCCAGAAGAAATCACTTACACTATGTTTGGTTCAAGGGAAAAGAAAAGGAAATGGTATAGAAAACAATTTGAATTGTTTGGTTAATAAGGAAAGTGGTAAGGAAAATAAAAAGTTAATGGAAAATGTAGTTTATGTGAAGGAAAATTATTTTCCTGTGAGGAAAATGAAAGAAAAACTATTGTAACTATTTCGTTTTCTCTAAAAATCTTTATTATTTTTATTTTTCTCATTTATCCTTAAATTATGTCTCTTAAATAATCAAAAAATTACAAAATTTGAGTTTTTATCTTATTTTTTTTTATTTTTAATTATTTTCCTTTTCTCATGAAAATCATTCTATCAAACAACTTGTAGATTTAAATTTCTTCAATTTTCTTTTCCTTTCCTCTACTACTTTATTTTCCTTTCTAAAATCCTAGAACCAAGCATAATGTTAATGCCCTATTCAGACATTTCTAACTATTCTATTTCCTTGAGATAATTGTGTTGCATAAAAGAAATTTCCTTCGTGGATAATTTGTTTATTATACTTGGACATCATATAACTCTGGTTTTAACTGGTTATTGTTGTCTAATGTTGGTAAGCACTGTAATGTGACCGGGGCTTTGCATTTCTCAATATTTCCTAGTCATACTTACACTTTGCTCGCGTGCACATGCTCTATGGCTATGTTTGCTTCCAAATTAGGATGGGTGAGGAAAATTGAGGTGGTTTGAATAGGAATGAAAATTAAGTTTGAATTGTAAGATTTTTGTGGGCAGGAAAATTATTTTTATATATATTTAATGTATAATAATGATTGAATAACCTAATAGTATATAGGTTTTATAGGATAATAGAAAAATAAATTTGCATAGGAAAATTAAAGGAATGGGTATTAATTTGATTGTGAATCAGTATAATGATTGAAAAATTATTAGTTTGTAGAAAAGACGAGAGCAAATTTTGAATTTAAATTTGAATAAAATTTATATAGTAAGAAGTTTGGCTTGTAAGGTTTTTAAATGGAGATGAATAGCTTGTAAATTAGAAACAAACATAGCCTATGTTTTCGCCTGTTATATGTGGATTACTGTGGATTGATTCAAGCACAAGGCTTTTGCTACAGGCTGGAATTCTTTTATCTTCAGTGCTCTCCAACAAGAGTAATGACAAGGCAAACACTACCATAAAAATATCCAATCTGTATGTTCCGTGCTCATGGGTCATTTTGGTCTGAAATCTTGTTCAAGTAAAACCATCTGCTGTTCCACAAGATATAAGTGCTCAACTTGCCTAGCTAGGAATTTAATCACTTCCCAACTTGTTCGTTAATTTCAGATATATGTTGAGCAGCTGCAGGTCAGTAGCTGCGATGACTCTGGACTGACAGCCAGTAGCTCCAGTGCTGAGCCAGGAAGCACTCAACTTTACCAGTTTTCGTTTGCCAATAAGAAGTCAGAAAATGTTGGACCTCAAGAAGATATTAGAAGTTGCATCAAGATTTTCGGGAGAGATGCCAACAAAGACAGCGACACCATGAGATCGCATTATGATGCTGGAGAGTACAGTGTATACAGCCATATTGAAAGCTTGCTGATTCACAGGGTAATTGATAGCAGCAGAATAGAGTCGGGAGGTTTGCTATTATGCGGTGCTGCAACATCGTTTCTGCCATTTGCTTCATTAATGTTGTAGTAAACGCAAAGGGGCATGCTTCCAAGTCTTCTGATGAGGTATTTTCTCTACCAATACGCCGTGCTGTTGTATTAAGCTGTGACTTCTTCGAGTGAAGGATTTTGACTTGAAGACTTGCGCTTACATGCATCACTGTACGCAACATCTACGTCCAACTAAAACCATATGCATGCAACCTCAAGAACCAAATAATACAAGACTTTTTTTGATATTTTCAGTTGTCATTGAAAGTGCTTGTAGAGTATGAAGAGATCCCAAGCAAAATTAAACTCTATGTATGGAGGGTTTGTGAAAAAAATGTCTCCCAACTCATTCCAGTTCATGGAAAAAAGGCAAATAGGAGAGAGCTCTGAATGTATCAGACAGCAGACACACTCTTCTGATATAATTACTGAAGTAGATTCCCAAGTTCTACAAGCCAAACACACTAAACTCCAAGACTGAAGATTGTTCTTCAACAGGCCGTCCTATTGTTGATGATGATATTTTATAATTAAGACCCACAACTCACTCAAATACCTCTTTTATTTATGCACATAACGGGCACATTAGAATCATGATATTCCCCCTTCCCATCTCCTATCATGACAAGATCACAGCTAATAACTTTTAAGGTGTCATCAATCCTAAATTTTACCCTATTAACTCAATGAGTCATTCTACATGTATATTTCTTATTCTATGCTTATTTTTCCACTCTCAAAAACTTACACCTGCTGACGCTGGTGATACAATATTCTCCCTCAAGTTTGAGTCAAAGGTAGGCCACGTCCACAAGACCCAGGCTGGTGCGACATAATCAATGCTTTAGCCCATCTGGGGTTCATCACTCCAGTTGGGCAGTTGGGCTTCTTTCACATGCGTATTGTAGCAACCACTGCACCAAGCAATCATTGAATCCATATTCATTCGCTCAACTCACCAATTCTGATGCAGTTTATGAAAGCCAGTGGTAATTTTTGGCTGCGTGCTCAAATTATGTAATAAAAACTTAAAATAATTGTTTAATTTATTTTATTTCTGGAATATATTAGTTTATCTATTTTATACTTATGCAAAAAAAGTTAGATTTTAAAAAGAAAAAAATAACAAAAATGAATTTTGTCTTTATTAAGCTGTTAAGGGTATGTATGTAAATTAGTTTCAAATTTTTAATAATGTAGTATTGGTGAAAATTGCACACTCTATTCATGTGTGAATTTATTTATAAATTGTAAAATTATTATTTATTAGTAGAAATAAAATATTTAAATTGAAATTATAAAATAAAGAATGCCCAAAAGAATTTCAAAAAAATCAGGAATTTTGTGAAAAAATTATAAATAAAACTAGTAAGTTAAAAGAAAAGGCAAAAAGAGAAGGGACAAAGAACAAGATTAAAAAATAAAAAAATAATAAAAATAAAAATAATTGTGTAATTTAATATAGTATAGATATAGATTAAGTTGAAAAGTAATACATACACACACACATATCAATTTATTTATTTAGTTATTACAGTCAAAATGTCTCAAACTCTTGCTGCAATAGTATGAATTATTAATCCGTAAGTCTTGTAAAAGGCCACATCACAGACTCGACATGACATCCAATTCAAAATTTTCAATTGTTCATAAGTCCTCCATTCCAATTGAAGCTTTAATTTGGGGAAGCACAAACCCAATTCAAGTGGCAAATTATGGGACTCTCACTAGATGATTTTTGTCCTCTTGATTTTATTTTTATTTTTCCAACACATTGTTTTCTTTTACAATGATTCTGCCCCAAAATAGATGTTATGACACATGAGTTGGTGGTGGGCTAATTAAAACTCGTGATTACGTCCATTAATATTTGCTTTAGGTCTCCAAACTCAATCTACCCAAACTCAGTCTATCCAACAAGTTTGAGTTGGTCCCACTAAACTCAACTTGAAAGTTTTAAAATAATTATTAAATATTTTATAAAAATAACATCACCAAAACTTTTCAAGTTTGTGAATATATTGTTAACATAGAACTATTAATTTATAAATGTAGATGCAAAATACTCTCAAGATGTTTGTTTTCATTTTTTTTATCGTAAAAATACAAACTGTAATTATTACACTTTTTAAATTTAATATCTGTCTCTCTGTTATTTTAACAAATTTTTCAAAAAAAAAATATCTAAAAACACATGTAAAAAAATTAAAAACAAATGATATAATAGTATACTAAGTGCCACTGTAGATCTATGATAAGACAAATTTAACTTAAACATGTATATATAATAATAAATAAAATGTAAAAAAATCTCAAACGAATTCGTTTTATACTAAAGTATCAAAACCCAAAATTCAAGTAATTTAATATCGCCAAAAACCGTTCCGAGGGCAGAAATCCGAAATCATTACCATCTCTATCCCATGATGCCCAAACCTCAAAGTCGTAGATATATGGCAAATTGATGCAAGTTGGAATGGCCAAACACCTGCTGGTTCCAGTAAATTAACCAAACTGTTAAGGTTGTAATTGTAATTTCAATTGCATCTTTGATTAAACGTTACCCATATTTTGTATCTGCATCTTCCGAGGCTGATACCTACTTCTAAAATACACCAATGAGTTTAACTCGAAAATATTTCCACACACACACACACACACACACACCAATAAAATTGTCAATTATTTATAAATTATAAAATTATTATATCTAAAACGTTGATACCTACTTCTAAAAGACACCAAAGAGTTTAACTCAAAAATATTTTGACACACACACACACACCAATAAAATTGTCGTATTCTATAACTGTGTAAAATTATTACATTCAAAATTAAAAATATAAAAAATACTTGAAGTTTAAAAATAAAAAATGAAAAAAAAATTCAAGATGAGAGAATGAAAGAAAAAACACAAATAAAGATAAATTAAAAAAATAAAGAAATAAATAATAAAATATTTTAAAAAAAATTAAAATAAGAGTAATCATATAATTTTATATCACTCAAATGAAATAAATGTATTCTTTCACATTATACCACCATAAGAGAGAGAGAGCGAGAGAGAGAGAGAGCGAGAGAGAGAGAGAGAGAGAGAGTCCCTACGAAATGCCGTAACCAACGTGGCTGAGAGCTTACGCCAGGTGTTGCTTGTCTTCAGTAACCATGGTTTTGAACCCAAACCCCTGAAGAGTGCAGCGTTGCCCCATTGTCGTTTAGTCCTTGCCTCTTTCTCTCCCCGGGTTTTTCAATTTAATTTATTTTTATTTATTCTCTTTGTCCCTTTGCTACGGAGGAGAATCGTTTTGTTGGTTTCGAATTTTGATGCCTAGTTTTATATATTTTTATTTTAAAAATTATATAAAAATAAGAAAAAAAATAAAAATTTAAAAAATATAATAGTTGATTAGTACATTTTCAAAAATAAATGCAGCCAAAATTATCCCGACTTGGAGGCGTCCCACAAGCCCTGTTAGTCATGGGTCATGAATTATTATCCAATAGATTCTTGATTTTTGTCTTTTCGTGATTGTCTCATTTATGTCATAACAGTGGATTAGTGTACTTTTTCTAAGTCCATATAATTATGCACAAATGAAAAAAAGCAACTAGTTCTTTGTTTTTTTTCTTTTCATGATCACCATATTCACTCAAAATCTTGGATTAGTTAAATTACTTTATTAGAGTTAATCATGTGTTTTTTCAACAAAATAAAAGCTCATAATAAAATAAAATTTAAATGCAGAATAACTAAAATGTTAGACAAGAAATTCAACTCTAAACACTAAAATAGCATTAGAAAAAAGACGCCACTACCCTTCTTATTGTAAGCACACACATCTATTAAAATATAACGTACTATTATTCACTTCAAACCTAGCTATGTTTGTTTTTAATTTAGGGAGTCAAAAAAAAAAAAAAAACACATATTTAATTATTTTATTTTTTAAATTTTTTTCTTTTTATTACTTTTATTTAAAAACACGCACTAACCCGTTGTTTTCAGCTTCATTTTGGATATTTTGAATTGTGATACGAGTTCTTTTAACTATAGTTAAATATATTTCTTTTTGTATACGTCCAATCAATTCATCCTACAAATTTGGACAGAATAAAAGAAAAGCTCTGCCATTATTGCCCCTAAAGTCAACCCACATATTTACCACAAGAAAGTTCACACCCCTTTCTTGCAAATCTACAGTCCAAGATAGTAGCAATCTCACAATATTGGAGGAAAAAAAATTATGTTATGTTTGTTTTGTTTATTAAACATTCGTGTGTTGCATTATGTTTTTTTTAAAAAATTATATAAAATTAAAAGTGAGAAAGAAATAAGATTTAAAAATAATAATCACGACTAAAGTGTGTGCATTTTTTTTGGAATAGAAGCAAAATAAACATAGCCTTATGTGATCTAAAACCAGCCCTACCTTACAGCATTAATTAATTATGTCTATTTAAATTAACTGAGGGCAAAATTTGCCCACGCACTGCCCTATTGGCCCAAATTCTCACACCAATTCAAAGTCTGTATTTTTCAGCATATCTGCACTATAATTCTGGTAAACCACTTTAGTTCACCAGAAGAGGCCCTTTTTTCTCTCACCTTTTTGCCTTTTCCCCCTTGATTCCACACCAACCCACCCATCACCCTACACATTGCTGCTGTGAGTGTGTTTTGTGTTTCATCACCCAATATCCCTCCCTCCTCCATCTCATTCCCCGAGAGCCAAAAACAGCACAGAGAGAGAGAGAGAGAGAGAGAGAGAGAGTAAAAAAATGAAGAAGAGGTTTGCTTCTTCTTCCTGCTCATCATCATCTTCTTCTTCCTGCATTGAGTCTTCATTTAGTCCAAATAATGATCCTAAGAAGGCCCTCCAGCCCGAAGGCAAGCCTAACAAGCCTGAACGTGTTAGAGCCAAGAAAGTTGTCAGCGATGTTGGTGCTGATAATTCTGCCACCTCTCCCAAATCTAGAAGCTCCATTTACAGAGGCGTCACCAGGTAAACAGATAGAGACACACGTGTGTACACTAACTACAACACACACCGACCTATACACACCTGCAAAAGGCATCCAGGGATTGGTGAGGGTGAATTTGGATTGGTCGCATGCATGAAATTGAATTTTCTTCAAAGCCCAGAACTGAAAATGGTGGAAAAGAAAAGGTTATGTTGTATGCGTAATCTGGTGGTGCAGGCACAGGTGGACCCGGAGATATGAGGCTCACCTCTGGGACAGGACTACATGGAACAGTATTCAGAACAAGAGAGGAAGACAAAGTGATTTTTTTTCCCCTCATTTTTTTTTTCTTCTTTTTTATTTTCGTATTTTTTTGTTAATTAATTAAATGTTTTTTTTATTTGAAATCAAGAGATCTGAGATCTCACTTTAATTAATTACATTAGGTGGTCCAGCGTTAGTTAATTATTATCTTTTCTGCAGTATTTAATAGTAAATTAATCTGACTCTGTGTTCATTCTTTGATGATGATCTTGTCCACTACAATGCTCGTAAACGCATTTATCGCTGCGCAGTCTATTTAGGTAAGCTCACATTTCTTGTTTTCATTAGTATTTTTTTTGTTTTTGGATTATAAATGATTCAAATCTTCTGGTAGAGATGCATGTGTGTATGACTACATTTGTCGGTATCTTCATGCAGAGTTTCTGGCAGGAAAATTAAATGAATTGCAGCCTCATTGTGAATTTTATTTTGGTCAAATGATGTAGGAGCTTATGATAATGAGGAAGATGCTGCTCGGACGTATGATTTGGCTGCCCTTAAGTATTGGGGCCCTGCTAGTATCCTAAATTTTCCGGTGTGTACGCATTAACACACATGAAGAATTTCGTTGTTACATTGCCTTTTTTATTTTTGGATTTTTCTCTGTTTCCAAGAAGTCAAACATACAGCCGTAGAGCTTTGGACGTGTGTAAGAGATAGGCACAAAATTAAGTGAGATAATTAAAGTCGTTTGAATTTCATATGTAATCCGTGGCGTTCTGTAGCAATACTATAGGCATCTATCTTTGTTTTGGAACACGCACGTACCTAGCCACCGTCCTAATTAAGAGGAAATGTACAAACAGCCCTGTGTGGTGGTTGTTATTATTGTACACGAAATCTTGCTGGTGACAGTGAAGGGGCTAAGCTAATTAAGGTCATTAATGGTGTTTGACTGCTATGCAGCTCGAGACTTACACCCAAGAGATTGAAGATATGGAAAAACTGACCAAGGAGGAGCATCTAGCTTCCCTCCGGCGGCGGAGCAGTGGATTTTCTAGGGGAGTTTCTAAGTACCGTGGCGTGGCAAGGTAATTAGCAAGTGGCAAAGTTTGTAAATTTTTGAAAAAATAAAGGAAGCAAGCAAGGGAATTCATGCCATTTTCATTTCCCTTGGCAATCACAATTGGATTTTTAGTGTATCTTGTGAGTTCTGCTCATGCTTTTCTCAAAGAAAAACAGTTGGCCAGGACCCCACTAGTGGGTTGCATTCTTTCGGTGGGCTGTTCTGAGTTTTTTGGTGTGATGGAAAAGCGACTTTCGTGTGATTTAATGATTCAAATCAATGCGTATGCCATTTCCTTCATGAATGTTTGTCTTTTTCTGTTGTTGAGGAAACAAAATTTGACTATGATTTACTGGATTTTGACAGGCACCATCACAATGGCCGGTGGGAGGCTCGTATTGGGCGTGTTTGCGGGAACAAGTATCTCTATTTGGGAACCTTCAGTATGTTCTTGTTGTGTTCATATGCACACAGCTTTTCTTCAAATTCCTCGAGTTATTGATTGACTATATTCCATTAAACCAATAAAACAACCAAAGGGGATGGCATAAATATATCACGACGACCAGTTTAGGTCTCGGAAGGAGGGAACGAGAGTGAGGATCCCATTAGGAAAAATGCATGTGGTCCAGATCAGTACAAAAATAAGTAAATTGGTAGAAAAAAGAAAGTACTGAATTTTTTAAGTGTCAATTTCTCCTAATTGGTTGACTAGATCCGATATTGGAAAACCATCTACTTGTCTCCAAACATGGCCAAATAATTTGTTAGGGATAAGAAAGCTGGCAAGGCACATTGCTGACTGTTTAAGGCTTTATAATAATATTTAGACAATCTCTGCACCCCTTACAAAGGAGACTTGTGTTCAACTTTATAAAACTGAAAAATGTTCCCATCTATTTGACTAGTTATTTGAATGGATCCAACGAGTGTGCAGTCCAAGACAGATCAGGCGGACAAATCTGATTATCAGATTTTTTTACTAAGATGGGAGCTGCAGTTCAAATTGAATGTCTAGTTTGGATAAATTAGGAACCCTTTGCGTTCTGCAGGTCATAGATTCAAGTCCACTTCCTTTGTGGACATGTAGTCATAGCAGCTCGAAGGTCGGGAGGAACAAGGTTCGAAGTCGACATGTTAACAAGACAATTTTGGGTTTTGATTGGGAAGAATAGGCACATAAAGCTTGTGGGGTTAGAAGTAGCTAACCTAGTGATTCCAGAAGCTGCAAACCGGCAAAAATCCAACTTCCATCCTTGGAATGAGGTTGCCTGATAGACAGTGGCTACATATTAATGATATTAGGAGCTTGCAGCCTTGAATATATTAATGTAGACTGCATATGTGATCTTAGATTATTGTTTCCTCAGTATCGTAGCTAGTGTTTGTTTAATTTTCTTAATCCCTTTCAGAATGATTTTTATATATGTTTTTCTAAATACTTAATTGGCTTTACTAATACACAGCAGGAACTCCAAATCCAAGTACTTTTATGGACCGCCAGTCCTCATCGTATCCACACATTCACACTACCATAGTTCTTGTGCCCTATCCTCCTTTGCAGTTAAGTAGTGTTTGAATTAGAGGTGGAATATCTTTCTGATTTTGTGATCTTGATGCTAGTTTGGTTTCATATCTCTAGGACTGTGGGCATTGGTATCTAGTACAATCGGAAATGGTCCCAAAAACCTTATTATCATCAATCTTTCTGTCTATTGTGTTAAAAAGCCGTTCACTATACATGTTTTTATGGATTAGGCACTTAGTTACCATCTGTTATGAACCTTACATCTGTAAAGCTGGAGCCTGCTTGCGCTTAATGTTGATAGTGGCTATTCTATCCTATGGTTAGTGGGCATCTAACTACTAAAGCCTCTAACCAAGTTGATAGTTTGTATGAAGCAATCAAGTTCTTTGAGGTTGTTTTCACATTTTCTATGATCATTAGGTGGGTAGTGGACTTGGATAGTGGCTCTGATTTAGTGAGTTTGGTCTTTTTCAATGCCTTTGTGCTCCAAGCCACATTTATATCGTGCTGTCTCATGCAAAGCCCAATTGAGATGAGTGTGACAGTTAATATTACAACAACATCTATATATGCATGACATAGACAGCAGAAACATGAGTAAGCCCACCAAATGAACAGTACTAATGATGGTGATCAGGGACTAAAAGATTGGCGTAACTAAAATACCATGTGAATTTGTCGTTTTAGAGCTTGTTCACTTTGCTTGGATTAAAATCTTTAGAATTATTTTGAAGGATAAAGTAATTTTAAGATAATTTAATGTTATGTGCATTAAGATGTAAGATAATAATTGACCAACATAGTTCGATTATTTTATTATTCTTATTGGGTTAGATTATTTATCCAACATTGTGACAAATTAATATCGGGTCTAAATTTTATCATAGGTCTTTATCATTTAAGTTGAACATTTGATTAGCCTAAATTAATTAATTTATCAAGCATAATTCGTGGGAGTGAACATGTCCTTGGTGGAAAAATTGATCCGTGTGCCTCGGTTGCCAAGTTCATATCTATGACCTGCGTGAATCCATGTAGTTGACATTGCAGTTAATCTAAGTTATTAATCTTTCTTCTCCCTGCTAGAGGACTCATCCCTATTGAATAAAGTATATTACAGGATCAACTTTGACAATTCTGCAAAACAAGCATCTTTAACTTGTTAGTACACTTGATAGACATGTGGTGTGATCCTTACTGGTTCCTGCTTGTGCAGGCACCCAAGAGGAAGCAGCAACAGCATATGACAGGGCAGCCATCGAGTTCCGAGGTCCTAATGCTGTCACAAACTTTGACATTAGCAACTACGTGAATTTGTTGAACAAAGTGCCACCGGAGACTCAAGTAAGACAGGAAGAGCTGCAGGTTAAGCAGGAAATGAATCCGGAGCCTCGCTACAAGCCTCAAGATGAGCAAGAAGATGCAAACCAAGCTGTCCAACAAAGCATCCCCAAGTTAGAGCCAATGGGCTTCATGGACTCGCAAGCCATGGTCGTCATGGACACTGTCAAGGAGCACGAGCACGAGCACCCTTGGGACCTCTGTCTGGACGCCGGATTCAACAGCCTCCCAATTCCCGATATCCCTTTGGAAGAGTCTGCCGAGGTATTCAACTACAAGGGCTTCGAGGACGACATAGAGTGCATATTTGATGGACCATTGTGTGACTGTGAGTTCCTCCAGGACCTTGGATGCAAGGCGGAGGTAGACATTTTGGTGGCTCCGGAGATGAAGGCGCAGCCGGATGCATCTTCTCCTTGGTCATCAACAACCACATCAGTTTGCAGCAACATCTAGTGCTTCTGAAAGTTTTGGATTTCTGCCTCATTGAGATAATCCTGCATTAGGTTGGGGGAAAAGTAGTTGTTGAGGATGAATGTGGCTTCTGCAAGAGAGCTGAGGCTAGACTTTCAAGGATAGCCATGTTTATGAGCTAGTGATTCTAGGATTGCTTAGTGCTTCTGTCGACATGATGAATTGAGGGAGCTTTCTTCTGCTTATCTTCTGTGTTCACAGTTAAGAAAATGCTTGTATTTAATTTGGATTTTGACTAGGCTAAACAAATAAGAAAGAAGAATTCTGGCTCGAGAATGGCAATAGAATAAAATAAAAGGTGGGAAATTTTACAGAGAAAAATATTTAAAATTTATTTTTGTACTATGGTTTTAAGTTAATAAGATAGGACTTTTTGGTTGCAAAGATTCAAATTACTCAATTTCCCTTATTTCAAATTTCTTTTCATTTTTCTATTTCTTTATTTTTTATTTTTAACTTATTATTTTAATTTGTGTTATTTCTCATATTTTCTCTTTTCAAATTATCTTAAATTTTTTCTTACTTTAAAAATTTTATTGTTATTTTTTAAAATAAAATGATTTTATAATTTATAAATAAATTTGTATACATGTAAAGTGTGCAACGATTACTAGTTCAAGACGAATAAATGGAGTGTTTAAGTCACTAAAAAGATTTTATAACTATGAACATTCTTCTCAAAATATGTAAAATTCAAATTATAGAATAAACTTATGGCAAAAATGGCACAGCAAATTTTGTGATTGCAAACACTTTATCACTTAGAATTTGGACTGTTCATATAACATATTAATATAAGGAGTATAATTTGTTTGGGTATAGACATCTGTAATGATTATTAATTTTTAAAAAGATTTCATTGTTAGAAATTGGGTTAATTATTTTAATTTCAAGACAAGCTCGCTCACCTTTTAAGTATAATTATGTTGTATTTATCTCGCATCTTAAATTTTATGGTCTTTTAATAAATAAAATACTATCGTACCACCAAATCAAAATTTCGTATAGCACTTAAAATGTCTTGAGTTGTTTGTTTTTCGATTTACTTTCCTTTTCATCCTATAAAAATTTATTTAATTTAATTATATAATTCAACAAAGTTTTCATTTTAATTTCAAATTTTTTTATTTTCTTTTATATATATATATATATATTCAAAATCTAATAATTACATCTACTACCAATCAAATTAATAATTATAAATACATAAATTTTTTTAATGCCATGCTAATTCATTTTTAATTATATAAATATTAATGTTATTTATCGTTGCCATGCATATCTATACACATATCACATAATAAAAATATAATTTTAATTATAGTGTAATGTTTTATTTGTATTTAAACAAAAGAATAATGACATAATTTTTTATATAATACTAAAATTTGAATAAATTAAACTCAATATTTATATATCTTTTATCATAAATTATTATTAAAGTTTTATTATTTAACAAATAAATTGTTTATTTAATTTTTGCACACACATAAAGTATGTACTATTACTATGTGAGAATTTTTTTGTTGCATAAAGTGAATTTTCACAATTACTTTTATATTAAATTATTTTATTTTTCTATATTTCTTCTTCTCCTTTTCATTTAACTTTTAATTTATTTTTATGTTTTCTCTTAAATTTTCTTATGTATTTTCTCAAATATCTCTATCTCTCTCTCTCTCTCTCAAATTCTTTTGATATTTCTTTGTTTTTAATTTTAAACATTCTTTAAACTTTTTAATTAAAGCACAATAACTTTATAATTTATAAATAAATTTAAAAATGTATAGAATGTGAAATTTTTTCTAATACTAAAAAAATTTTACTTGTCTTATACATTAAAGTTAGGGCACAAATTACATTTACACAATTACCTTTTGTTATTTTAGTGCGTAGATCCATAACTACTATCTTTGTATGTCACAATGTTAACTTCCTAAATTACTCTATTCTTTTATTAATTTTCTTTTTTTATTACTTTTAATATTTTGAACTCCTTAATAATTAATTTATTTTCTTTTATAAATTTTTTAATGCATGCAATGCGTAACTCTTACCATTAAATTTTTTCTAGTGTCATAATATACTCTCTTAAATACCTCTATTATACATTTAAAAAAAAAAAAACCTCTATTATAGTTTCATTTTCATCTTCTCTACTTTTCAAAATCTTTTTATCTCTTTAATAACTACATTATTAATTTTTTATGTTTATAAAAAATGTAATATAAATTCAAATTTGAGTACTAATTTTTGAGAATTAACTTTTAATTAAATTGAATAGCTTTTAGAAATATGCACAGCACAGAGTATGGAATTTTAATTGTATATTGTATGCACACACTAAAAATTAATTATCATCTTTATATATTATCATATTATCCACTCGTCATAATATACTAATAAAATTTGTACACTTTAAAATATAAAATTACTATATTATTTAGCAGTTCAATAATAAAATAAATAAAATAATTAGATGATTTTTTAAGATAGAGAAAAACATTAGAGTAATATAAAAGATAAGAACTGGAGAGAATAAATATCAGGTAAAAAGGAAGAGTGAAATAATCTAAAATAATAGTGATATAAGAGGGAAAAACCTAAATGTATTTTAATTCATTTATACATAGAACCAAAAATAAGCAACATAAATAGATTTATTGAGAGAGTATTTTAGAAAATTTATTAAAATGATAAAACTTAGTTATCATTGAGGGTAAAACTATATTGTATGGCATAGACTGTATAGATATGGATTAGATTAATTGTGAATGACAATTTAGAAAAATCAACAAAAACAAAATAACTTCTTATCAACGGTGTATTTTGCATAAATTATACATATACACAATTACCCAAATTCAAAAAAGTTAAGGCCATGTTTGTTTTCAAATTTTGCACTATTTATTATCATTTATAAATCTTATAAACTAAACATCTTACTATATAAATTTCATTCAAATTCAAATTTAAAATTTTTCATATCTTATCTTTTATAATTAACTGATAATTTTTCAATTATTATATCTACTAACGATCAAATTAATACCTATCCTCACATTTTTTCTACTCATTTATTTATTTTTTTACTTTGTAGATGTATAAACTATCACATCATTCAATGATTATTAGATATTAAATATATATAAAAATAATTTTTTCTATCTACCTAAATCTTATAAACCAAACATATATTTCATTTCCACTCAAATCACCCAAATTTTCTTCTTCTATTCTAATTAAGAAACAAACTTAGCATAAAATTTTTAGTCCATTTTAAATTTTATAATCAAACACAAGTTTTATTCTTCAACAAAAATCCCAGTTTCCAAAAAAAATCAAAACAAAGCCCAATTGGTGATTTATTGGGCTTAGAAATGGAAAGGATCCGATCCATATTGAGTTGGGCTTGTAGACGTTCGTCCAGTTTACATTTGTGATTTCAATTGGATTCGAATCAACCTCTGGTCTGGTCTGGTCTGATCAACTGGGAACGGTTAATCTGTGTCGAAAAGCTGTTTGTTCGATGCGGCTACAAAATAGTCAAAAGCACTTCGTCGGAAGACAAAATTAAGGAAAAAGGAAGCAAGTTTTGGGTCCAGGGACGCCTGTGTGGGGGCAGTCTCCCAACTCCATTGAGCTGGTCTAAAGCAATTTTCACGAAACTTGCCCCACAACACACGCACAGGCAATAAGCAGGGAGTGACATCAACGAAATTGACAAGGAGAGGAGTTTTGTGGTGATGCCATTCTCGGAATTGGAAACCCAGGTGGGAATTTCTCGTATCATACTACTGTATTGTTTTAATACATCATGATTGAGAAACTTAAATTCGTCACCGTTCTATTCCTTTTGATTCGGCAATCTGCATTTTAAGAGGGAGAAAATTGGAAGGCCGTGTTGGGTTTTGCGGTTCACTGTTCTGTTAAGAATTCCTGTTTTGTTTGGTGATCTTAGAATGTTATAACTGGAGGAAGTGAGAATATTGTTTGTTTTGCTTTGTTTTTATTTTTAATCGAAAATATTGTTTGTTTTCTTTTATTTTTATTTTTAATATTGTTTGGTTGTCGTCGTCGTTGTTGTGGGTAGGTTTTATGATAAATTTTGGTTTCTTGAATTTTTGCTTTTTTGGGTAGTTTTCCAAGTGAATGTGAAGTTTAGAAAATAATTTTTGAATTATGCTTAAAAATAACTTACAATGTTACAGATTCTGGGAAGCTCAAAACTGATTCTATAACGTTCCCGGTTGTTATAATTTTTAAAATATTCCATAGGAAAAAAAATGGTCATCCCTTTAGACTCATTTGGATTGAAGGATTTGATGGGGATGGATTTCAAATCTATAATTATGAATCCTTTGGATTTGTTTGGACAACTATGAATTTCAAATCCTCAAGCTCTCATTTTTAAGTTATAATTTTAGTAATTATGGTAGATTTGAAATTTCTTTCATATTAATGTCATTTGAAATCATCTATTCAGATCCACCAATCCAAATGAGGCCTTAAAGTGTTTACTAGCTATTATCTGACAAGACACACATATATAGATATTTATATATTTAGCATGTGGAAGTGTTTATAAGAAGCGGGCACATTTGGCTTAGATAAGTTGCTGTATATTAATTATTGTTGCTTCCATTCAATGGTAGTATGTCCTTAAAGTATGTCAATATATATTATTTTGTTTTCTGTTTATTGAAAGTTTGACACCGCACTTATATATTTTAATGACATTACAATGGAAACTGTCACTTGAGGTTGCCATCAATTTTATAATAACTTTCTCTTTGCTCTACATGTCTGTGATTTTTTTTTAGCTATGGAAAAATAGGTTTTCCTCTCAGCCATTTGAAGTTTAGATGCTTTATCATGTTTGTTGCCACTCAATGCAGGAATTGGTCTTTGATGCATGCCAGTCCTTATTCCCCTATACTTTTGGGTGTTTGTATAGTGAGGGAGGGTGCATCTAAATACTGGTCTTGGTATATGCTGCTAGATAGATGGATGATGAAGTGATTGAGATAGAAATGGAGAAAGGGCAAAGAAATGGGGAATCCTATACCCAGCATAGTGAAGTTGGGGATGGAAATCGAAATGAAAATCCCATGGAAGGAGAAGGCAATCAAGTTGATGATGGGAGCGAGAAACCTTATGTTGGTATGGAATTTGAATCTGAAGAAGCTGCCAAGAACTTGTATGATGCTTATGCCAGGCAAGTGGGTTTTAGCACTCATGTTGGTAAATACAGTCGCTCGAAACCTGATGGTCCAATTACTTTGTGGGAGTTTGCTTGTTCCAGAGAGGTTTTCAAGCGAAAGAATGTTGAAAGCTGTAATGCTATGCTACGAATAGATAGAAAGGATCCAGACAGTTGGGTTGTGACAAAATTTGTTGAGGATCATAATCATTCTATTGTGAGTCCAAGCAAGGTGCATTATCTCCGACCCCGCAGGCATTTTGCTGGCTCTACAAAAAGAGCTCCAGAGATGGCTGATAACCAAACTGATATTATGGTTTCTGTGGATGAGAGCCATGTATTTTATGATCCTAATGCTGTTGTTAGTAACTCATCTCCTATAGAGACAAATCATACGGTAAGAAATGCTTCTCCTGCAGAAAAAATTCCTGCTGTCAGGAATTTATCTTCTGCTGAAACTAATCATGCAACCATGAGCACAGTCCCTGTGATGCCACTGCATTTTATTCAGCCTTCTAGCCGAAGAAGATCTCTTGGAAGAGATGCACAGAATCTTCTGACGTATTTCCAGAAGATTCAGGCCGAAAACCCTGGTTTCTATTATGCCATACAGCTTGACGATGACAATTGCTTGAGAAATGTTTTCTGGGCTGATGCAAGATCAAGGACAGCTTATAATCACTTTGGCGATGCTGTAATTTTTGACACAATGTACCGACCCAATCAGTTTCGGGTTCCATTTGCCCCTTTTACTGGGTTAAATCATCATGGACAAATGGTTTTATTTGGCTGCGCATTGCTTTTGGATGAGTCAGAGGCTTCCTTTGCTTGGGTCTTCAAAACATGGCTCTCCGCAATGAATGACCGGCCTCCTGTGTCCATAACGACTGACCAAGATAGGGCCATCAAGGCAGCAGTTCATCGGGTTTTCCCAGAAACTCGCCACTGCATTTGTAAATGGCACATCTTAAGAGAAGGCCAAGAAAGGTTGTCTCACATATATCTTGCTCATTCATCTTTGTATGGAGAGCTTTATAGCTGCATCAACTTCTCAGAGACAATTGAGGATTTTGAATCGTCATGGAGTTCTGTCCTCGATAAATATGATCTATGGAAAAATGAGTGGCTTCAAGCTGTATATAATGCCAGGAGGCAATGGGCTCCTGTTTATTTTCATGACACTTTTTTTGCTGCACTTTCTTCAAATCATGGTGCAAGCTCCTTCTTTGATGGGTATGTGAACCAGCAGACAACTGTACCCATGTTCTTTAAGCAGTATGAAAGGGCTTTGGAAACATCATTAGAAAGGGAAATTGAGGCAGATTATGATACATTATGCACCACGCCTTTACTGAAGACACCATCGCCAATGGAACAACAGGCAGCTAATGTGTATACGAAAAAGGTTTTCACAAAGTTTCAAGAAGAACTGGTTGAAACTTTTGTATACACTGCCAATAAGATAGATGGTGATGGTATGGTAAGTACATTTAGGGTTGCGAAGTATGAACATGATCATAAGGCGTATATTGTCACATTAGATGTTTCTGAGATGAATGCACATTGCAGTTGTCAGATGTTTGAGTATTCAGGGGTTCTCTGCAGACATATATTGACAGTCTTTACTGTGACAAATGTTTTGACTGTCCCATCACATTATATACTAAAGAGGTGGACACAAAGCGCAAGAGCTGGCCTGTCAGGTGAGCAAGAGATAGATAGTCGATGCACGGAGTCTCTGTCTGTACGTTTCAACAATCTTTGTCGGGAAGCACTAAAGTTTGCAGAGCATGGAGCCATTGCTGTTGAGACATACCATACAGCCATGGAGACTCTACGAGAGGGTGCAATGAAGGTATCAACAGTGAAGAAAAATGCAGCCACAATTAAACCTCCAAGCTCTCAGGGAAGTGCAAGTTTCCAGCACAATGGTAGCAAGAAAGCTTCTTTGTTGACACCTGATACAATCCCATCATTATGGCCTTGGCAAGATGCTGCACCAAATTGTTTTAATCTCAATGATACTGGAATTCCTGTTTCTGATTTTAACCATCCAACTATGGCACCCATAGCTATAAACCGTGATGGTTCCCTTGCTGATAATACGGTATATATGTTAACAGTTTAGCTCTTACATTACGTTGAGTGACTGCTAAGAATGGATTATGATTCAGAAGACTGTACTCAATGAGAACTTTGTTGACTCTTTACTATTTTGATTTTTTTTTTCTTGTAGGTTGTTCTCACTTGTTTTAAATCCATGTCATGGGTCATAGAGAATAAGAATCCAGCCAATAAAGTGGCTGTTATTAATTTGAAGGTGTGTATGGCTTTATATAACAGATGATTGCCTTTTGTATTACTCTTTGCTTGTTCTTCATTGTGATGCAGAAGTTAAATCGATAATGTCAAAAGTCTAGAGCTTTGGCTTCGCTAAACTGTTTTATGGATTTTTTTAATGTTTTTTAGATCTTTATATTATCTTTCACAACTGTGAGATTATCATGCCTATGCATATATGCTCTTCTGTAAGTCTTCTAATATCTACAGTTTTATTTGCCCAAGGCAGCTCCAAGATTATGGCAAGACTCCTTCCAGTGAATCAGAGGTGCAGTTTAGACTTACAAGAGTCACTCTGGAGCCAATGTTGAAATCCATGGCTTATATAAGTCAGCAGCTCTCAGCACCTGCTAATAGGGTTGCTGTTATCAATCTAAAGGTATTCTGTTTAATATTTAGGGGCAAAATCTTACTTTCTGATATATTGTGATAAATGCATATGCTTTATCTGTTTATTAGGTTGCTTGCATCTCCTTGCACTTGTCAGTCTGTTTTTATTTCATCTAAGAGTTTAGTTATTCTTTATTTGAGCTTTGATTGGCGTTGAATTAGATAATTCAGCCTCCAACAGAGGGAAATCAGATGGAAGCTAGAGAGTTAAACCCTAGTACCATTTGCCAGCAAGTTGATCCGGAATTCCACTTGGGAAGGCAGCATGTTTCTTTGTGTTTGTATGTTTATAGGCCATCTTTCAGCCTGTACAAATTAAGTCTGCTTCGTAACTGTCATGACCATAGTGTGTAAAATACAGTGTTTCCTATCTATAATTGTTCGTGCCTTCTTTTTCACTGAGGAGAAGAGCATAACCAACTGTGCCACTGACATTGTAAGATTAGAGGATTTCAGATCATATAGGATAGAACTGTCTAAAATAGAATTGCTATACAATGTTTCTCAAGTACTGAGGTGTAACTTGCTTATGGTATGCCTTAGTAATGCATTACTGGTTTTCATTCACTGATTTAGGAAAGTAACTAAATCATGCTAAAAGTGCGTGGCATTACCAGTGGGAATTCTGGGGCTTGTGCTTTTCCTTGTCCATGTCAACTATAGAAGCTTTCTGTAATCTGTTATTGTGAACTGCCTTTTAGAAATTCAGAAGTAACTCAAGTCATGCCATTTATGGTTTTTAAATAAGAAACATATAGTAGCAGAAGTGCTATTAGCTTAAATGATATTACGTAGTTGAGTCCATTGTCTGAAAAACAGTCAGAATGAAACGGCTCCATAGTTTATTGATTTGTCCTGAAATTGACAAAAAAAAATTTGGTTTCAAGTTTTTATTACCTTCTAGGTTGTAGTCATGCAAATTGATGCTGCTCTAATCATAAATAGCTATGTCATGTATGAATAAGACTCTGAACTGGTGATAAACTTCCTGATAACATTCAGAGATATATTAAACTTGATTCTTTGCATCATTGAAACATGCATTGTTCTGTCACTCTTAACGATGTGTTTATTTTTAAATGCTGTATATAGCGGTCCGAATCTGTGTAAATGCTTTAATATCTGTCTCCCTGTACCCTTAGATGGCACTAGTATAACATGGTGGGTTTTGTATCCCTCTGGAAAGAATTGCAATCATTCCCCTTCCCTTCCTGCTTACTTTCCCTCCAGATGCCAAAGATGCCCAAAGTTGTTATATTTATTTTGTAAGCCTCATTTCTGTGGGTTGCTTTCAACCTTATGCTGCATCTTTAGCTGTTTCTTTAGCTAAGCCCAGCGTGTTGATTTTAAACCTAGAACCTTTTTTTTGTCTGTCAGCTCCAGGACACTAAAACTACAACTGGAGAAACAGAGGTGAAATTTCAAGTTTCAAGAGATACTCTGGATTCAATGTTAAGGTCAATGGCTTATATTAGGGAGCAACTATGATTTGTAAGCCATCTTATTCTCATTTGGTTTTTTACTCTTTCTGGGGTTGTTGCTTCTTGGGGAAGGTTGATGTTCTACTTTTTTGGCATGAAGTGGAAGAAACATGGTCTGATTTGAATGCTACTAATCTTATTTAGTAATATCTGTTCTTCGAATGGAGCTGAATCTACTTGGAATGTATTTAGTTGAAGTTTTTAATATGCCTCTTCAATCTTAATTTTCAAGTGTTTTGAGGTAGGCTAGGGCCCACCCATCTTGTATAGTCATTTTGGCAGTCATCATTTCTCATAGAAGCAACTAATAAAATGAAACTCTAGTACTTGCACTGTTGTTGTGTGACAAGTGTTGGTGGCATCTTCTTAAATTTATTATTTATTACATTAAGCACACATTTTATTTGTTGAGATAATATATGAATGAAGGAGAGCGTTGTTAACAATTTTCCTTCTCTCTTACAAGAGCATTCTAGAACCAGCTAAAAGAACCAAGTCACTGAATGGGGTCCATGGCAAAATCTGGAAGTACTTTATCAAATGAAAAAATTTGTTAGTTATATATTGCTATATCTGGGTACTTTGATGTGGAGTTGTCATAATATCTATGGTTATATAATCGACACTAATAATGAGCAAGTCACTATTGCATATCAGTACAATCAAATTTGTTACGTAGAGGTCATTCTACACTTTTGTGGAAACTGAGAAATTTGAAGGTTTGTCAGCTGTCTGTCAACTTTGAGCCTTTGCTGACTCTATGACGATGTGAGGCAGTATTGTTTTAGTGAAATTGTTATACATGGAATCTGGCACTTTCTGCAATTGAAATAAGTAAAGGTCTTTTCTATAAATTAGCTCCTCAACATTCCCCCCTATTGAGATGCTTAGTTTTTCTGATATTTAAATAATGGAGTATGAGTGAATCTTTTTGGTAAGGCTCCATTTTTCAGTTTTGTAATTAAGCTAGTACTGTTATGAGACTTTCATAACTGGGAAAAGAACCTTTGTGTGTTTGTGTGTGTGAGCGTTGGTAGGATAGAGAAAGCTCTCTTTCGGTTGTACCGCGAGTGGAGTTTAGGAACCCCTTCTCTCTCTCTCTGTCTCTCTATTTATAAAACCATAGTTATGATGTTTTCTTATTTTGGCAGTTCTTTCTCCTTGAAGGTTCTATGTTTGCATTTGATGCTGTACAAGGAGAAAGCTGTAATTAGGTGATTTTTTGCATTTAGACTTTATGGCATTTGTTGAAGGCTGTAATTATTGTTCTTTTTGATTACTTGACATGTGGGCTACTTAGGGATTGTGATGTGCGCGGGTGACCGTGGGTACCCACCCAGCCAGGGAGAAATGAAGCAAGAGTTGGGGTGGGGCTGGGGGGAAAAGGGCCTGGGCTGGGGGTACATACCCTTGCTCCATCCCCCCATTAATAGTATAATATATAAATATATACTGTTTTCGTTTGAATAAATTATAATCTAATAGTTAATTGTTTGTAATGTTAATTTATTGATTTTGTATATAATTTTATATATGAGTCATTTGAAAATTAGTCATGTATATGATCACTTGTCTAAAAAATAAAAGAAAGAACATTGTAAAAAAATTAATTTCAAATATATATATATATATATTCATTGTGATTAAATATATATTTTGTCACAAAACTAACATATATTTCACAATTAAAGATTATAAAATATTAAAAAATCAATTTCATCACAGAATAAAAATAAAAAATATAGGATTTGTACTCATTTGTTGAATGAAATAAATTCATAAATGTTTTAATCTATGAATTTAACATAGTACACTTCTTTAATAACATAGTACACTTCTTTAATATGTCTTTTTTTCATTTTCATATGTGACTAATTTTTAATCTTGATGTGGTGACTTGCTCTTTTTCGGAAGGAAAAATATGTGCCTGTAATATATTGATTGATGAAGAAGAGTATGATTGCATTGCAAAGTAAGTTTATGGTTCTCATTTAATTTGGACATCTCTAATTGTTTTTATTATTTTGTTCAACTTTTTTTTTGTGACTATACTTTCTTCGTTGTTGTATTTTTTATTTTGTGAATTACTTATTTAAAATTTTGTTATCTATTATCTTCATCTTTTTGTGAATTTTTAAAATCAAATTATGTTTTTGCCCCCATGGGCGCCCACAGGAGAAATGGGTTGGGGGATGGGGTGGGGGCCTGCCCCACCCCCTCCCCATTGCCATCCCTAAGGCACTTTCTTATCATGTTAATAGACAGAACACAGGCTGCATTTGTCCACTTAGAACGTTGGTGTTGGAAAAATTATGTAAATGTAGAAGTGTGATACTTATTCAAATTCTTATTTGGATTAAAGGTTTAAAAGATTCAAGGTCGGCAAAATGGAAAACCTGAGTCAGGCAAATGTTGTGTGTGTGTGTGTGTGTGTGTGTGTGTAAGAGAATTTGAGATGCACCACTTATAAGCATCTACTTAAAAGATTATTAAGGGAACTGAAATACTTAGTCAATGTTTGTTTTCATTTTTAATTAAAATTTCTCTCTTGCTCTTTCTTACTTTTACACAATTCCTAACAAAAATACACTTAAAAACACGCACTCAGAAATCAAAACAAACATTGCCTTAATTTTGTTGGATCATGCATGTGGGGTGATCAGTTTTATTTCACTTTGTATGTGTATTGTTGTTTACTTTCTCACCTTGATGCATGTCAAGACTAAGGGTTCTGCTTTCTAAATGTTTTCTTTCTGAGATTACTTTCCAGTGTCTGTAGTCTTGTCCTTTCACAGGCTCAGAGTTTGTTTATGTTTTCTTCTAGCTGGTCAGAAGTTTATTTGCGTTTGAAGAGTTTCTGTCAACTTCTTTATTGTGATTAGCTTATTCTTTCCCTCTTCATTGATGAGAAGACCCGTAGTTTCGTATGTAAGGAGTTGCACCTTTTGACTTAAGTTGTTAAACATGTTTATTTTGTACAGCAAGCTTGTTTTAAATCAGCTCCAGTTATTCAAACGGCTTGTTTACAGCTGTGGTGTCAATAGAAGTGACCAAAAAGATCTCTGGCATGGAAATTTGTGGGTTAGGATCAATATGCTGTGTACCTCAGCAGGTATCCAAGGTTTGTTACTTAATCACCATTTCTTGATGTTTGGGTCGCAGTTGTTCACTGTAGTTACCATTATGATTTTTAAGTTCTTTTCTGACTCTTTGTGGATAGGTACGTACACCTTAACTTCTAGAGATTTAATTGTACATCCTCCTTGCAACAACTTGAGGTCTAGTCAGAGTTTGTTTTCGGCTGTATGTGGTTCACTGTAGAATATAGGTTATATAGATCCTGCATATTCCCTGGATTTGTTTGTAACTAACAGTGGGATACTTCGGATCTACTCATTATTTGCCAGATTGTTCTCAAATCAAATTTATTCTTTTCTCTGTCTTGACAAATTGTAGGACGAATGACACTCTGATAAGCTTAACGCAAAAACAATCCAGTTATTCCTGATAGCAAGTAAGCTCTTGGCTGTAGCTTTTGAGATTTGTTCAATGTTACAGAAACTGTGTAGGGAATGATCCAACTGGAATGTCAAATGAGGACAAGAGTGCTGAAATGATGGTTCTTCATGTGTTAAGCCAATTGATTTCTGCTGTGTTAAATTTATGCTGGCTAGTTCCTTTGGCATGAGATGCTCCCTTCAAATTCTTCATCAGTTTCTCTGTCATAAGTTCGAACACTAGTGAATACCTCTTAGCATCCATACATCTGTAGTCATAATGATCAACTTGGTTTTGTGATGTGTTACTAAAGAGCTTTCCTTCCATGTTATTGGCAAAAAGGTCCCAACGATAATTTTTTCAATTTGGTAGAACAGATTGTTAAATTTTATCCTATGCAGGCAGCCTTGTCATGAAGCTGTGCCCCATCATCTTGAAAATTCCTAATCAAAGCCTTGATTGAACCCTGTCTTCCATTAGTGAAAATTTTCATTTGAATGCTCCCTCTAATTTTAAGAGATGCCTTGGAATTTTCCTTGTACAGTGTATTTTCAGACTCCACTTGGGACTTCTAAATTATAAGCATGTGGAGTCACAGAGCCACGCAACTGGAAGATGGAAGCAAAGCTATTTAGAGTATGGCTTGTGAGAGCTGTGTGTGTGTGTGTGTGTGTGTGTGTGTGTGTAAGTAATATACTTAGTGATAAAAGGTGAATTTAATTTGTATGCTTAATTATATAGATGAATAAATACTATTTTTTAATTGTAAATTTTATATTATTTACAAAATGAGATAGAAAAAAAATTTAAATAAATTAAATTTAAAGGGAGAGATTGAAAGAAAAGTATAGTAAATCAAAAGTGGAAGAAGAAAATAAAAAGATTAAATTTGGCTAAAGAAAGTAAAAGGTAAATATGAAAATGGTGAAAATATTTAAATAATTATATATTTGACAACTAAAAAAGAGGCCCATGGTCTAAGCTATATGTCCTCCATGGAACAACATTTTTGTTCTGATAATATTTTCCCTCGTCCATGCCACTTCTCCAAAGTTTATCTTGGCACACATGATATGAGAGAAAAATAAATTTATCACTAATTTCATTTAATTTGATTAATTAATTACTTATATTAAAATTTAAAATTCAATTTATCAAGTATACATGTAAAGTTGTGTTTTCATTATATAAATATTTTGAATTATATGAATAAGTATTTTATTTGATAATATATAGTCTAATAAAAATAATCTATTTTAAGTATAATAAAATTATAAAATTTTGTTAATGATAATAATGTCTAAGAGGAAAAAGAAAAGCTTAAAAGCAAATCTTACATAAAATACAACAAAATAAATATAATTTAATTGAAAATCATAAAAAAGAAAAGTACAACAGAGAGAGAGAGAGAGAGAGAGAGTCAGTGAAAAAAAAAAAAAAAAAAGGTATATTAATCTTTCTATTTGTACAAAGGTAGTTATTCAGCTCTAATAATTAGTAAATGGGATAATTTTAGGAAAATTATTAGAATGATCAAGTTAGTTACTCTAAGAGGTTGAGCCATGATATTGTGCACATAATTACTATGCTTGTCATATAATTGGTTAATTTTATAGTATCTATACTCGTTATATAAAGAAAGTCTTAGAGGTAAATTTTGGTTGGGCACGATTGTAAATTTTTGTTGGGCACGATGTGATTTTCCTTAATTGTCCCTGGATATTGGATTTATTTAATTCCAGAAATTTACTAATAGAAAACTTCAATTTTGCCTTTGATAGAATTGAATATTGATGGCTTTCCAAAAATGTGTAACAGGATCAAATCAATTAAATATTTTGTTTTATTTCTTTAAATTGAATTATGTAAAGCACCATCACATTAGCTGAATTAGTATAACAACTTTGCTAAAGATGAGTTTTTAATTATTAAATTAACATAATTCCCTTGATTTCTTTCCATAAATAATTATGTTAATAATTATATTAGGTAATTTTTTATCTATTAAAATTTATGAATTAATTATTATATCTGTCAAATTTTTTTCTATTAAAGTATATCATTAAGTCAAATTTTATTGGTATAAACAAATTATACACCGAATTTTATAGCATCAAGTGCTAGTTGTACATTAATTATACGATCACCATGCATTTTATTGTTATATGTAGATTTGACCAAACCATGCACATTGTTATCATTATCGCGATAATCATCTTTACTTACCTAATCTAATTATCTTACCAAGTTGATACATAGATTTTTATATTAGTTTAACGGGAACTTGAATTTCAGCCATAAATATCGAATTTGCATATAACCCATTACATTAACCACTGGATAAAAATGAAATAATCAAGGAAGTTAAGACATGCTTGTGATAGCAGGGCGACCGTTTGTCCGATGAAAAATTATTAGCTAGGAAAATCATTTATTTTTTGGACAATTGCATTTTAGAAGAAATTTGACTACTTATATATCATTATAATTATGTTAATAAACTACATATCAACCAATTTTGTTATTCACCATCGGATACAACTTAAATAATTAGTCTTCAAATAAATTGATTCTCAAATCTTACAAACTTGGGCTTATTCATTAAACTAACAAATGCCCTATGCTGAAAGCCTGTTCTCATTTCCGGATCAATTTTCACACTTTCAAAAAAATATATATATATATCATTCATAAAAACAAGCTTCCCTCTTTTATTTTGCTCTAGACAGTAACATTTTAGCAAACACAGAGTGAAGTGTCAGGAGAACACCACCACTATGGCATTCATTCCCAAGCATCATTTTCTTTTTCTCTAGTAATATGCCAAGTATCCACGGATTTGAAGCATTGAAGTTGACAGGTTTGGACACAAAACATCATGAACACAACCAACTTATTAGTTGAGGTGCCTGATACATCGTACATGGACGATATCTTCAACATCTCAAGAGCACAGCACAAGAGCAGGGGAGGTCAGGCCTTCAGCCAATACCTTCCCCCCACAGTTACAGTCGTATTCGGTCACTAACATGCAAAGACGAAGGCATACACACCACTACCTATAGTTATGCACATACTAATTTAAGAAAGTTAATAGGAGGGCGGCACAGAATGCTTCCATGGCTTAAATCAGCCCCCTATATGGCATCTTTGTGCGGTGTTGTCTTCCAAGTAGTGGGCCGGAGCACTCATTTTTCAAAGGCACCACAGAGGAGCTTCTTGCTTGGGTAGTGGATCGATTGAATAGTCAACCAGTGGAAAATTGAATGGTGAATCTAGTTCGCAGCCAGCTCGACTCTGACACACATCACCATTGTAAAAGGAATTGTAAGGACTGCACTCATCATACTGGAATTCTTCTGGTGGAAGGGTAGAATTACTCAAAGGAATACCGGTTTCCTGAAACGTGCCGAGTCCAGATACAGATCCCTGTTTGAAGAAGTTGTCATCTTGTTGGATCTGTACTGTTGGCTGCGGTTGGTTCTGACCATCAAGAATGTTGAAATGCCCAGAGTCAAAGGTATTGTTGTCCTGAGCATTGTTATCATAAAATGACATGAGCTCACTAATCATTCTTTGACCATCTTCTGGAAGTCCAAGTTCAGAAACATCAACACATGTCGGGGCATCATTCACAGGCAAAGGATTAGGCTTGATTTCATTAGATGGTGCAGAACTGACGGTTTGTTTCTCATTGTTCATCTCATAGGCTGGTGCACCAAGACTAACAGAACTTGCATGGAACTGGCAATTAATCTGGTGGTTGTTTCGCCATGTCCGTTCACTAAATCCCATGTGATAATCACTGTGGGGGCATTTGGGAAACTCACAGGTATATATCTTCGTTTCTGTGTGCTCCTCAATAGATATTGGTTTCCTTTTTGATGTAAAATCCGAATCCATGTCAAATCTCTCTCCCTTAACTGGAGCTAATGGTGGCATAATAGGCATATCTTTGGTTTCAGAAGTCCCAAAGTTGAAAAGATTCCGATCGAGTGGTTTAAAGTCTGCGTCAGTGGTTCCATCATCTTCTATTCCTTCAACATCATAGTCACTGGTATCACTGACCAAATAAGATCCACTCCCAGCCGTCAAGGATGATGGTGGAGAGCTATCAGGATATAGTTTTCTACACGAAGCCTCCTCCTGATTAATAATAGAAAGCCAAGCTGCACTTTCTTTGGCTGTCATCTTATCCTGCAGGCATTTTGACTGTCTCACCAGCTTGTGAATCTTGGCAATATCAGGAGACATGTGCTTGATCACAGCTGTGAGAACACCAACCTTCCATGCCTTCTTCAAATCATGGGGCTTCTTGTAAGGAGGAGATCCCTGATACTTTGGTAAACTCAACTGAGCCCACCATTCCTCCTCCCCAGTAGGCCACCAAGGTGGGGGAACACCCTTTTCCAAAGGAAACCTCCTCTGGGGCGGATTGCAGTGCTGCATCAGGGCTGACAACAATGACCCAAGCGTAGTGTCCTGGAGCTCTTGAAGAGTATGAGGAGTTGAGACCACAGTACTCGCCTCCTCAAGTTTCCCAGGACCTGAATGCTCTGCCTGATACTTGGCAATTGCAGCAGGGCCATTCCGATCGAACTTCACTTTCTCCTTCCACCAAGCACGAAGATTATCGGAGGCTCCGGTGACAGGTTTACCTTTCTCAGGAATGATTCCATACACAAAGCCTTGAGCTTCACAGACCTCCATCATCTTCAGCATATACTTCAAGATGCCATCTTGTGCCCGAGACATTTTCTTCCTCCGTGCTTGCTCCTGGGAGTTTCGCTGCTTTGTTCTATCATTGGTTCCATCCTTACGATTCCTCTGCTCGTTAAGCCGCTTCAACAGCATCTTGTCTCTCCACATCCGCCTTTTGAGCTCATCAACATCCATCTCCTCATCACTATACTCTTCGTCCACCTGCCCCACAGGTTCAACTTCTGGGCAAGCCTCCATTTCTCCAGGAGGATCAGACAGGAAATCAAGATTATTGCAGAAGTCCATTTCCTCAAATATGCCCAGTTAGATGGCTCGTCTCACAACAGTATTGATCTCGAAATATTCGTAGAGGTAATATTTGATATATATACCTGCAAATTCGCCTCACTTAACTCTTGTATTTAACAGATCACACCTAAATCAAGGCAAGAACCCTAAATACCCCAGAAATCTGATTCAAAAAAAAAAAAACAAAGAAAAGAAACATCACTGAAACAGATGCAGGAAACAACCAAACCCAAAAATATCTCATACATGAACTATTATGCAAAAATCAAATAAGTATCCCCCATCCTCGATTCAGTGTCCAAGATCAGAAACAGTTATACAGTTATTGATTGCGTAAATATGACAAATCTAAACAGAAGCTTCAATCATTCGTACTATGATCTTTAAAAGCTTAAAAGTCCTCCCAGAAACGATCGCTCTGCAAGATCCTTGAAGCAAGATCGGGTATTTATACGAATTAAAAATTTGATCAAGTAGAGAGAGAAAAAAAAATTTAACAGAACTCGCGAAAACCAAACAGTAAGCCCTGCCTGTAACACAATAAAGACTTACGAGCGAAACATAGGTAACAAATTTGACTTCAACTACCACAACACTTGAGCTTTACACCACAGATTTGAGAAAAACTCGGGAGAAAAAATCATAACCTTAGTCTCAAGAAACAAAACAAAGATGATTAAAAAAAAAATTGCTCAGGAACGCTTACTTTCTTTTTTCGTCGTTTTTCCTCAGTTTTGAGGGGTCGGCCGCCCTCTACTTTTTTGGATATCGGCGTCGCCAGACAAGAAGAGAAGAGGAGAGAGAGGGGGGGAGGGGAAGGGGCGGGGGCGGCGCGGAAAGAGTCGTGTTCGTGTGAGTTTGTAAGAAAAAGCTAGCCGGGAAGGTGCGAAGAAATGAGGATTGATTTTGATGTCTGATAAGCCGTCGGTTACATTGTCCTTCTACGTTGCAGACAATAATTATTGCATTTCTCACGTCAGCCCCTCCATTTATTCATAATTGCTTTATATGGCTATTCCTATCCCATCCCATCACCACTCTTTCCCATTTTTTTCCTGAAAAATATCTCTTCTGCAGAAGAATGGGTGAAGAAATATTCCATCAATGAATGTTACAGTGGTGTTTAATGCTCATGAGCTTTTGCAAAGTTAACTTTTTTTTCAGAAGCTGCATAATATAGAAGTGAAAATAATCAATCGTGTGATGAAATCCGAATCGATGTTGCACTCAAAGGAAATATATTTTTTTTTGTTTCCCCAAAAATAGTGATTTTATTGGAGAATTAAATCTATCCTAAATAAATAAACGTATCAGTATATGTAATTTGACATGTGAACAATGATATATGTTTATAAACTTGCAATTGTTCAATTAACAAAAATTGAGGGTCAAGAAAAACGCAATTCCCATTGTGAGTTATCTGATATACTGTTTTTGCTCTTTTGCCTTTTCTTTGTATCTTTCCTTTTTTTTGGACAATTTTGGAGTGTTCTTAATATTTGCTTCATTCTTAGTAAATACTTTTAGAGAAAATTTCATTACACGAGGTAAAATTAGATTATTTTATCTAATTTTATTACATATTTACTTGAATTAATAAAAACTTTTGATTAAACAAGAATATCACAAAATTTTAAAATAAATAATTTTAAAAATTATGATTAAATAATATTACATGAAATCACCTCAGCTAATCAATCTTACTTTTTTTAATATATACATCAAATATAAAAATACAGAGAAAAGCCGCACGCAGCTGACAGCAAAGCCACAACTTTATTTCTTCGTATTCAATGCGATCACCAATCTCAAAGGCAACAATGAGTGCTGAGGTGGACGAGATTGATAGGCTTGCATGGGCTTTATGTCAGAGTTGCATCCTCGCCAGGTTCACAGGACACGATTGCTTAACATGCATGGAAAATGGATCAATGTTTAATATTTTTTATTACATTAAATTTTTTATATATATAACATTTAAGGAGTTTTGAATACATTAAGCGCCTTAGAATTGATGTAGTTATTAATTATACCTCTTTTTCTTTTTTTAAATAACAATTGCCTTCTTTACGGGATCAGGCATAAAATATTGACATCTTTATATATTTATACTATATTATAATTTAAATAAAAATTATTGATGGTACAAAATGAATTTATATAATTATCTTAATGTTAAATAATTTTATTATTTCTATTATTTTCTTATCTCTTTTCATTTAACTTGCTATTTATATTTATATATTCTCTTAATTTTTATCTTTTTTTTAATTCTCTTGATTTTCCTTTTTCTAATTATTTTAAACATTCTTCGTACATTTAACATTAAATAATTATGTTATTATTAATAAAAATATAATAATGTTATAGTTTATAAGGAAACCCACGCACGCATAGGTTGTGCAAATTTTGTTAGTTATTAAGAGTTTTGGTTTATTTTGGTTGCACTAAATAAATTTACATATATATCATTCTTCAATTAAATAATGATAAAATCAATTTTTGATATTTTCATTTTTTTAATTATTATGTGTTTTTGCATAAGTATAAAATAATATTTAAATAAACTATAATATTCTACATATAAAACAAACCAAATGAGTAATTTTGATTTTATATGATATAAATTTAAGCACAAATATAGAGTGTGCCTAAATTATTAGTATAAAATTAAAGCATTAACACCCCCATCAAATTTTTAAACACTGAAACATATTCAAATAAATGATTCTTCTTTGAAATGTGTTATATTTTATATTCAATCTTATATGCAATTAGTAGACACAAGACACAAATGCAAACATATACTTAAAAAAACACTTGTTAGCAAAGGCACAACTTCACTTCTTTGTTTTCATTCTCACGGCTAAATTCAAAGGTAAGAATGAATGCTGAGGTATATATATAAAAGGATGCAAATGTTTTATATACAATCTGTTTAAGACATTTGCAATTTTAAAAAGAATATGAGTATGATTAATAATTACATAAATTACGTATATATATATATATATTTTTTTTTTATTTATTTAATATTAAAGCATTAAAGCATTAACACTCCTATCAAATTTTCTAACACTAAGACATATTCAGATACAATATTTTCTTCAAAATGTGTTACACTTTGTAATCAATCTTATATGTAATTAACGGGTTCATGTAATACAAATGCAAGCATATATTTTAAAGAATACATATATATACACACACATATATTTGTGAATTAAAATATATGATTATAATATAGATTTGAACCAAAGATTTATAGTCACAAAATTTGCAAATTCTATACACTTAAAAAAGAGGTATTCATAATTTTAATAATTTCAAAAGAAAGAGGAATGTAGTTGGTAATTACAATAATTGACAACGGATTTTTTGTAATTAATTCATTTTAAAAAAATTTTTGGGTGTACTAAACATTATATATATATATATATATATATATTATTATTATTATTAAAAAGATCAACTTAAAAATCACTATATGATGGTGATCAATTAGCACATTGGATAATATTTTCGGCCAGGAAAATTAAGATATGCTACCCGACCTATAAGCCTAATTCAGTTTATTGATTGTCATTAACATTCCATAACCGGTTTGCGTATATTTAGTTTTTTCCTAATTCTTCTAAAACTGCCATATACTGTAGAATTAATCTGCACAATTTACACTATTCAAAAGATATATATAGTTTTTCAAGTTGGAAACTTTATTCAATAAATCTAGATGTTTACGTTATGCACAAAAAAGTATATATATATAACTACATCACTGGTATTGAAAGGTACAAAATTTTAAAACTTAATTGCCCAATCGAAATACACCACTTTATAGTTTCTTATTAACAATTTTATCTTTAAATTTCCTTTCAAAATTAACTGAAGGATATCAAATTGAAATATAATTTAAATACTTGGCTTGGCCGGATGTATAATTATAAAGTAAGAACTAAAGTGATACAAAATCAAATCTCATAAACCATCAATAGTACCAACCAATAATCATACAAGGCAAGCAGGAAAATAAAGAACACATATGAAAACATAATTGTTAAATAAAAAATGCTGCCCATTTGAATTAATGTACAATTCCATCTCTCGTTTTCTAAGAAGGTAAGACTTTAGGGGGAAAAAACTTAAAAGTCTTACAAGATAAAATTAGAATAGAAAACAACTTTCAGCTAATAGATTATAAGAAAGCTCTCACAGCAGCAATCCTGCAGAGAAAGGTATGCTAGTGTAAGGCAGCCATGTATCTCCCATGGTGAAATTATACACGGTGAAATTTAAGGCCTGAGAAGCATTCATCAGAGTATAACCAGGCCATTTTACTCTCAGGCTTGTATTGGCACCTGGACCATAATTCTCATACTCTCCATAGTAAAGGGTATCTAATCCCATCGGGCCGTTCCATTCCAACCATCCAACAGGATTAACAAAGCCTCCTATATAAGACTGCATGTAAACAGTCCTTGAGTATTCTTTCCATGGCCTACCGAGATAAGTGTTGGTCGAGCTGAAGCTCAAATTCGACTTCAAGTCTGGTGCAGCCTCTATAGTGCAATTTTGGATGGATATGCCGGTGTTCTGGTTTGGATCGGTCCGGCCTTGTGCCGTCAAGGCAACTTTCTGGTTAGGCATTGGCCTCCTAGCAAAGAGGTTGCAGTTCTGGAAGATGGCAGCAGCGTTGCCAAAGATGAAGTCCACGGTGCCGTAGATGGTGCATTCCCTGTAGAACTGCCTCAGAGAGTGGACATACAGTGTGTCTTGGTAACCCTCGAAGCTGCACCGGTAAAACGTGGAGAGATCGGCGCTGTTCCTCACGGCCACGGCTTGGTGCTTCTCCGGACCTGCCGTGTTCTTGAATGTCACGTTGATCGCAACAAAACGTTCGCCATAAACAACTGCACGCACACAAAGTAGGATGCAGTATGGATAAGTTAGTACATATGTTTGCATATCTGCATGCATGCAGTGTACATATTGCTTGTGCATCAGTATGTTGTGCTTTCCTAACTGACCGAAGGTAGCAGAATTGAAGGTGGTCCAGCCATCAACGACGCTCCGGTTTCCAGCAACAACGGTTTTATTGATCCCATCTCCAATCAGCATTACATTTTTCTTGTTTCTTGGAACCACGACGTACTCTTGGTAGTAACCCTGCTTTGCGTGAATGACGAAGTAGCCATCCTCAACTGCCGAGTTGTTTGGCGCAGAGGCAACGGCGTCGTTTATGGAGGAAAAGTTGCCACCTCCATAAGGGCTAACCGTGACGGTGTCGTTGACCTGAATTGATTTGCCATGATCCCATAACTCTCCGAGGGCGCGTTCTGCCCTTTGATTATGACAGGCCTTTGATTCACGCAGGACCTGTGTCGAAGAAAACATCAATAGCCAAATCATTAATTGAACCGAGAGCTTGAGTGGAAGGACAGACAAAGCACGTGTGATGCCCCCCATTCTGGTGAACAAAAGCACTAGTGTAAAAATATAACCTCGTCACAAGGCAGTGGCACCGTCCAGCACATTGGTGGATGATAAAGAAGGGAAAGACCATGTGAAATATCTTATTCAATGGTCGGCCAATGGAGGACAGAAAATCTAGGACATAAGGCCAGCCATTGGGGTGAAATGATCGTATTGGCCTAGGCGGCCAAACAATGTCCACGCTTGGGTCACGCGTGATCAAGAGAGGGTCTCAGTAGTCATGGGACACATGAATGCCCCTATGTTGAATAGATGTTGACTTGCATGGCTTAGGAGGTGTTTGATTAAACTTTTTTTTAAGAGTTTATAAAGATAATATAATTTATAACATATTTTTCGAGTTTATAAATTTGTAAATTTTATTTTAAAAATAAGTTAACATACTTTTTAGATCTTCTTATAAAATTTCACTAAAATTTTAATTATAATTTTTTTAATATTATAATAATAAAAATAACTTAAATACTATTAATAAAACATAATATAAAGATATTTATGTTTTTGTTAATATATAAAATAAAATTACTTATAAAATATTTAAAAATAAATTAAGAATAGTCAACTTAATTTTTAAAAAAAATTATAAATTATAAATATTTTATTTTTAAAATTTACAAATTCTTTTAACGAAAAAATTATCAACCATCTTACAAGCTCTCCCAATCACTCTCTTAGCCGTCATAGATTTTGGTTGTCTTAAGATTTTGTTTGGAGCGACAATAGAATGCATGTTTCTAGAAGCAATTGCATCCCATCCGATTATTAGCTCAAGGGAATAAAGGGTCGAGATTCGATGATCAGCTGAACAAAATGGACCAACGAAAAGTTCATTGATTCTGGATTTATTTATTATCCTGTTACAAGATTGTTAATATTCCATACTTGTTTATTTTTCAAATTGAGTTAACCCAGATACGTGGCAGTATCCTAGCCGCCTACACCCGCATTCAAGATCAAGGGAAGAATATAATCTACAAGATCTACCCGTAATCATGTATTTTAAATCATGACACGTGTTAAAAGAATTTAAACTCATCAACTGCCTTTTTTGTTTAATAGTCAAATCATATCATAACAAGCAACGGGGACCCACCTTCAAGGATCATTCATCATTTCTTTTAGCATATAATTGTGGCCCAAATCAAACAACTTTATAAATGTAAAAAAAAATAAAAATCTAGAACTTAAAAGAGGGCTCCCAATTCTGATTTTGGTGTGGGAAAGAAAATTGGTGATGGACAAGGCAAGGGTTTGAGTGTGGCAAACACAGATCACAAGAAACCAAACACGACATGGGTCGTTCTGGACTGTCTCCTTGCAGCCCAGAATGAAATATTTTGCAGCCATCCTGGCCGTTGATGGCTCCTGCAAGCCCGTGGTTGATCGAACTAATTGTCCCATAATGGAACAAAAGGCTAGCTTTCCCTTCATGCACGTTCTTTTTGCTCCTTGCGTTAAATTTTCTAAATCGACGTTCGCACAGTTGACTACTACCCCAGTAATGGGACAAGACGTCTTCTCCCCTATATACATGAACTAACATTTGACCTCTCGATATTTCTTAAAGAAATTAAACAAATATTTCAAACTGATTTGCCTTATTTTGATCTCTAATTTTTGCAGTTTCTGTCATAATCTACTTTATAGAATGGGCTAAATAAGAGAGCGAAGACATAGGGTGGTAAAAAATTGCATCAATAAAATTAACAAAAATACTCGCGAAAGCATGCATGCGTCCATAAAAAGAAAAAAACTAGTGAAAGCAATTATTTTGAGACGAACATTATATTCATTTTTCCTTTTCTTGCAAAACAAAAATCATGTAACAAGGACGCGTATTTATACTATATTATTAAATATTTTAATTTATTTTAATTTCACAGAATAGAACTACATAGATGTATAATGTAAAATGTTGCATTTGTCTTTATATTTAATTCTTTTTCTTTTTCTATATTTTATAACTCCATTTTTTCAAACTTATTTATATTATATTATTAAATATTTGACCTTTATTTGGTTTAAAATTACATATTTCTTCTTTTTAATTATATAGTGCAAAATTATCTATATATCTTTATTTTTAATTTTTGTTATTTTCCATTGTTTATATTCCCTTTTCTTTTAATTATCTTTAAACTTTTCACTTCTAATTTCTTTACATCTCTATTTATATTCTTGTTTTAAATATTTTTTATATTTTAAATAATATTATTTTTATTTTTTAAAATATAAACATTTCATAATTTTATACATTCATTGTGTGTGTCATTTTTATCAGAAATATATATATTTGACAAATTAAAGAAATTCTCACCTCGATAAGCTCAGAAGTGGGACATCGAGCCCAATCCAACTCCGCCGCCCTGCGGCCCGCCACCTCGACACCATTCCGTCTCCGCCTCCCCCTCCCGCGGCCTATTACTTGCGTCACCAACCCAAGCGACACACTGTACATCTCCGACGCCTTTCCAACCGGCGAGGCCAACGCGTCCGCCGTCCCACTTCCAGCCTCCGCCAGCCCGTCGTAACACGTCTGCTGATTGGTCACGACGGCGCTCAGCAAGCTGTGCACGCTGCCAACCATAGCTTGGCTCATGTTGCCCGCCGATTCCAGCACGCCCGAGACGAACTCCAAGTACCCGACATTTAACTCCTGCAGCTGGCGGCAGTCGTTGAGGGCGTTGATCCCCGCGAAGATCATCGGAGACTTCTGCTTCGTGGTGTTCGCGAGGAAATGGCTGATGGAATCGGAGAGGTTGAGGGCGTGCTCGAGGCTCTGCTCGACCGAGAATTTGCTGTAACTGTCGGGGCTGGAAGGTGATTTGAGGAATGCAGAGAGAACGGAGAGGCAGAGCTTGGGGTAGAGGGTGGACTTGCAGGCGGAGGAGGGGGGCTGGGGCGGAGGTTGACCGGAGATTGCAGCTGAGAAGGTGAAGAAGACTAGAAAGAGAAGTGGGTTTGTCATTTTGGGGTTTTTTTCTGACGAGTTTGGTGGTGGTTCGTGAATGTGGTAAGAGAGATTATCAATGCAAGAACTGGGCAAAATAAATGGGGTTTGGTAGTCTTTACTTACAGCCTACCTGCGCAGGGTCGGCCGGCACTGTTCCCGGTGCTTTTTTTTTTTCCCATTCTTTTCTCTATTTTTTTACATTTCTGTTTTTTTTTTTTTTCCTACAAATTATTCATTATAATTAATTGAAGATTTTAATTTACAATCGTGTTTTATATTTTATTAATTTTACCTTTTATTTACATTTTAAAATAAGTTTCAATTTAGTATTGATTAATTAGTGATTATTTTTTATCAACTTTTTTCCTTATACATTAAAGTGTATTTTCTTAATTAATACATAAAAGCCTAATAAAGTTAATGTACCAAAATTATTAATTCAATAACTTCCCATCATATGTGTTGATAATAATTAACTACAATTGTTAACAAATAAAAAATTAAAATAAAATAAAATAAAATGGGTTTTAATCTACTCTTGCAATATAACTTTTTTGTTTTTATACAATTGTTAAGTCATAGAATGATTAAATAAAATTTAAATTTGTTATAAAGTTAAATACTAAATGTCATTAATAAAAGCACTAGTTACATAAAAAGTATAGTGAAAAGGCATTATAGAATTTACTAATTAGGCATCTAAATGTGGACACACGTCAAGAAGTTTCCCATTCGGTGCATATACCGACGCCGGAGGCGCGCTTTTCATCATGTTGGGTGCATACGTGGATTACAATCAAATTGGTGACTCATTCATATGTTAATAGCAATATAGAGGTTACCCTTTTGCCTCTTAATCTTTCAACTTGTGATTTTTTAAAAAATTTCTCATTTTTAATTTGTTTCTTACAATTCTTTACATATTATATATATTACAAAAATCAAATCAATCCAACACCAGAGTATAATCGCATCTCTAGTATAAAATAAATATGATATACTAGTAGTAAAAAATAATATTAAGATGTTAAGCTCGGACAAAACATGATTATTTTACTTACCAACCAATTTCGTGTCACCTCAAATAATATGGAGTGATTCCTATGCTAACATACCGAGAAATTTAAGTAAAATTGTGTGAAAATCAATAAAAATGAACTTTAGCATCGATTTGACTCAATCCTTGTGCATTGAGTATTTATAATGTCACCTCATTATTTTAAAATGATATGTTACTTAAGAAAGGAGAAAGGAGATTGCTTTTGGTTCATAATTTTGTTCGTCAAAATTTATCTAATTCAAACATATTATTAAATTAAATTTTATTTAAACTCAGGTTCATCATTTAAAATTTAAGCATGCATAAGACAAGCAACAAGAGAGAGAGAGATAAATTGAACCAAAATTTTAATTGGAAACAAGTTGTCACTTAAGTACCCCTAGAATTGGCTTGGGCACTCTACTTATAAAGCAAGCTATAGGGACGCAATAAACGTAGTTGTCCTTGACTTCATTTATGGAGTTGTTTCAGCCTACAAGGGCAGTGCGGTAACTTCACCACTCCTACTTTCCATATACGAGACCCATCTTGGGTTGCAATGCAAATTTTAGAATGACAGTGAATGTGAGAGGCAGACAGTAGATTTGCCGTTTGCCTTAAAAGGACATCGCGAAAAGTTGACGATGCCACACTAGTATTAAAGTGACACATGCTTTTTGCAAATTGATTTATTCTTATTCATCAAAAAAGAAATTGAATTATTCTTCGAAAATAAATCTTGCGGTCAAATAATTGACATCACAACACAACATTGGCTGACCAAGTCCGAGCAAAATTCTAGATTTATAGAAGATTGATATTTTTTATTAAATTAAAACTTCTTGATAATTTTTCCCGATTAAAGTATTTATTTAACAATATGAAGTCTTCCAATTGATTAAAGTAATTTGGGTACACGTCTGTAAAAATGAATGCTTGATATAAATGGAATACAATACGCATCAAAACATTAGAAAGATCATCAATTACCAAGGTAAATGTGAACTTGTTTAAAAAGCACCACACCACCAACGAGAAAGCACGAATTATTTGAAACATCCACGACTCAGAAAAACATGAGAATTATCAATCTCTCACACCTCACATTTCCTTGTACATATCAACAGTCCTTACCACTCAACTCTCACAACATGTTCCATTTCTCATCTTTTAAACCCTTTCTTCTTCATTCTCAAGAAACCCAATTCTTTTGAGAACAAATATCCATTCCATGTTTCTCTTGTCTCTGCTCATGGAGCCCAACCCTTCAAATTTGTTCCACCTACACTTCATTTCTTTCTATATATATATAGAATGTCTGTACCCCGTTTGATGTTTGTCCTTAACCCCAACGATTAAAGGTGGATGCGTGTTGTAATTTGGGGTTTAGCAACTCAATACACAAGTTTTCATTTTTTACCTCAACGGCCCTTACTGTCAAATCCGACGAAAATTCAACTACCTATGTTTGTTTCGCAATTTTAAACAATAAAAACACACTTAATTATTATACTTTTTAAATATTATTTATTCCTATCATTTACTTTTATATAATTATTGAAACAAAAATATCTAAAATTATATACTACTAAAATTTAAAACAAACATAGCCGTGAGAATTGACAAGAAGCCATAGCCCAATTGGCTTAACTACCAACTCCATTGAAAATTCAATGTAATCCCAAACAAGGACGTCTGAGTACTTATATTTGTTTTAATTTTTAGCAGTGCATGTTTAAGTATATTTTTTAAAAAATTATATAAAATTAAGAGAGAGATAAAAAATAAAAAATAATAATAATTGTAATATGTTTTGAATAGGAAAAATAAAAACACAACTGAACGAAGATGCGAACTTCCAGGCGGAAGGAAAATGGATGCCACCAATATATTAGAACACAACAAAAAGATGACAATTGGAACAAAGACGATTCAAATTTCTTAAATATATATATATATAAAAGGAAATATGAAATCAGCAAGATTTTCAATCCACAATTCATCTTAATTTAAATTTTATTTGTTAGGCTTATAGTTACCGTTACCGCTTGGTGCATTTCCAATTGTCTAAAACTATTTCAGTGAAAATCTGTCTTGTACTTGGAATAAGCAAAAAAAACGTAATTTCTCAATTTTGCTGAATAAATCCATTGACATAAAAACTATTCAATTCACCCTTTAAGTAATAATTTTATTTTCGAACATTTTTTGTAAACTTTTGACAGTTGACACGAATGCAGAATACATGTTAATGTAATTGGGTTGATTAAAAAACCCAACATTTAAAACTTAAATAAACAAAATTTGCTTGTATGTTGGAAGTGTATGGATTGGGAATTTAGGATGGATCTTCTCATCAATTGTCGTTAGCTTATAGTAGCTGATAGGCCTGCTTACCACGGTTAAATAATTTTAATTAAAATTGTAAAAATATTTTATCCTTTTTTTTTTATTTAATTCTTTAAAAGGATTTCGTGAAATATCCTACAACTTTTTTAATTTATTATACACGTCAGCGAGGACACTTACACTGTTGTCCTTAATTTATCTATATGTACTTTGTAATAAGGCTAAAGGCTTAATTTAGTCGTACCACGTTAAATTACGTTTCTTCCGTTTTTTAGTCTTTTTCATATTTTTCTTTCCCCTAGTTATAAGTTTTTTAATTTTTCTATTCTTTTTTTTCTCACCTTTTCAACTTATTATTTTCAATATATATACACGTGTATATATAAATTAGAAGTTCTTATATATTATATATATATATATATATATATATTTTTAAATAAATAATATTATTTATTTTATTAAAATACTTTTTTCAAATATCAATACAATTTTTACCATGCATATGCATCGTCTCTCAAAAACCCCAAAGCCCATAATTTTTGAATTATATTTCTTCGTTCAACATGTTCAATTGTCGGGGAAATAATAATTACATATATATAATCAATACCTATTACCTACATTTCTAACTTAGATTAGTATTACACTCTCGCCCAAAAACTGAGAGAGAGAAACAGAGCAAATGCAGGGAAGAGAAATGGTGAAACGTGGAAGGGGACGTCCCAAGAAGATTGCCTCTGATAACTTGTGAGTCAACACACAGAAACGCCAGGAACTCGCATACAATATTTTGCATATCCACACGTTTCTACACTTTTTCTTTTCAAATTTCCTGATGCAATCATGCAATGGGTCATGACTCTGCAGTGCTAATTTTGGTGATTGTGTTACCTAAATTGGGTAAAAGGGAATCTTAAAGGGCTTGTTTTTGGTATGTCTTGGAGAGTGGAGACCAGAAGAACGCCACGTTGGCTGCTCTTACATTAATTATCTTTCCCTTTCATCAGCTGTTTTTTAAGGTTGAATTTTGTTTGGTTTATGTTTAAACTAAGGCGACAAAGACATGTACTTGTGGTATTGTTTGTTTAAATCTATTCTTGCGTTTCGATCTGTTTGCTAATTACATTGCAAAGGGCGTGCAGAGAAAGAATTTGACTCGCCTTTAATTATATTCTTGTCAACTAAGAGGCCCACTTTTCGTATAGTCTAAATTAATTGATGGGTGACATTGGCAACTTGACACATACTAACAGATTTTGATTGAATTCACCATTGTAAGCTGGAGTATTTTTTGGAACGGCTTCTTCAAGTGAAGTTATGTTGATCAGATCTTCAACTGGGCACTAATTCACATAATGTTGTAGAATGATGCATTCAAGAGGCTTGTTTACTTTAGTTCATATTAAATTTATTTTGATCATATTAATTGACATATTAAAGTCCTTAATTCTTCTGGTAATTGCAACTGCAGAATTGATGTTGGTGATGGAGGACCTGCAATGGTGGAATCTGTTGGCGAAGTCCCTTGTTCCAATGACTTGCCCGAGTTCTTCAAAATTTATGTACCTGCCTTGTGTTCTGATAGCTTGGTAATTATATAATTCTGTTTCTCTTGTTATTGCTCAATTTTAGGTAGGCAAAAGAGTAAGAAGTTTTAGTTTTGGAGAGCAAAATAATTCTTCCGATACACATGGAGGAAAGAGCAATTTACTAACCTGAAAGTGTCAAAATTAAGATTGTAACTTTGTGTTGTTTTCTGTCTCTCTCTCTTAGAGGGTTCCTCCAGAATTTATCAAGAAATTTGGAGAGAATATACCCACAACTGTTACACTCAGAAAGCCATCTGGACCGTCCTGGCAAGTTCATATGAATGGTATTGATGATCACTGGTTTTTCCAACAAGGTTGGCCAGAGTTTGTGGAAGAAAATTCAGTAGAAGATGGTGATTTTCTGACCTTTTGTTATGCCGGTAACTCTGTATTTTTCGTGAAAGTGTTTGCAATAAATGGCTGTAGAAAGAGAGACGATGATGCTGATGAGATCAATGGTAAACCTATTAAAGATCTCCAAGTGAATGGAGCATCTGAACCTGGTTAGCACCTCTATAACTATTTTACCTCGTTTCTTTAAATTTTCCCTGAATTCTTTCCCTTTGTGGTGGAATAAAATGCCTTGCTTCATGCAGAAACTTCAAAGCATAATCGGGCCACAAGAAGAAATTTTATGCAAAAACGTCCGGTGGCAAGAAAATCAGCCTGCAGAAATCCTTCCTTCTCAGTGACTGTTACAAAATACTACATATGCAAAGGGTGCCTGGTAAGCTCATCATTTCATCATGACAGCTCTTATGTTACAAACTCATATTATTTGTGATCTGCCATGGTCTGGCTTATGCTTGCAGTATATTATCCCTCAAGTATCGTGACTTTTTCTTCTGATCGTCATATCAGAAATTGATCTCTGAGTTAAGTATCTTCACCATTCTTTGGCCTAGGTTGGAGTTTCGAATTTCAACACCATCAAATGGATTTGAAGCTCTACCAACGTTTACTAGTAGTTATCTGTTTGTTGGCGTATCGATGAATCAGTTAACTGTGTGTGTGTGTGTGATTTTGGTACAGCATATACCAGCAGTGTTTTGGAAAGTGTATTTGAGGAAGGATGAAATTGGTTCAAGAATGGTTACTCTGAGGATCAAAAATGAGTCATGGCCTGTGGGTTTGTCCTTCGCTGTTGGCAGAGTTAGATTTGCAAGAGGTTGGTACAAATTTGCGAAGGATAATTGTCTGCAACATGGGACTTTATGCACTTTTCAATTGATTGATAGGATTGCTTTGGATTTCAAAGTGACTATATTTAGATGAGCCTTCCTGTTTGGATGATGATGATTTGGATAGGATTCTCATCAAACTCAAAGGTGCATGTAAATTTTTAGTTTTGGCATTTTGATTTTAATGGAAAAACATTGATTAAATTGCTGTCTCATGGTAGCATCTTTACTTTGTTTTATGTGCATATTTATTTGTTTCTAATTTGGTACATGGTTCTAATAGCTATAAAGCTAAATTATGAATATTTTTAAATTTTATTCGTCTGTTATCTCAGCTGCCATCTATTGCAGTAATAAAAGAAGATAAGAAAATCAACTAAACTTAAACATGGTTCAATTAAATTTCTTATAAATCTAAGATTAGGAGAAGAAGAACCAAAGGTCATATTCAAATTAATGATAATGTATGATCGATTATCTTATCTAGGTTTAACCTATATTCTTGATTAGAACCCTTCATGTGTCAATGGGTCAGTATAAAATTACAAGATCTAGGTTGCAACTTAGTCTTCAAAACACAATCACCAATCTCAAGGGGCATGGCACAATAGATTGGTTGTATAAATACACATTCTGTGGAATTATTAGTTTTTAAATATTTATTAATTAAAACATGCTTGTATATTTCTCAAATATAGTATGGAGAATCCATGTTTAATTTGAATTTTAAAAAATTCAATCTCTCTCTCTCTCTCTCTCTCTCTCTCTCTCTCTCTCTCTCTGTGTTAAAATTGATTATATAAATAAATAAGTCAATTTTTTTCTTTATAATGATTATAATATAAAGAATATTTATCAAATAGCGTTTGGATATGAAATAGATCTTAATAATGTGCATACTGTAATATAATTAAAATATTTTATGAATATCTTTCTTTTATTTAATTTATTCTTTTGATTCGAAATATACAATTATATTTTATGAATTATTCTATAGTTTAAAATTTAAATATGATATGTTCTATAAAAATAACAAATGTAATTATTTTTTATAGTTAAATGTTTGTAGTAAATCACATTAAAAATTGCACATTTTTTTTGGCTTTTAAAACCGACCAAACCGTATTGAACTTCATTAAACTGCATACAATATTTCGGCTTAAAATTAATAGAAAAATCGAAACCGTACAATAATCAGCCACACTCACAAGACGGTTGAAGCTCTGCCGAACGCCATTCCGTTATTTCAACGTCGCATTATTCTACCCTAAATTCTGCCTATGCTTGAGTTTGGCTATGTTTGATGCCAATTTACATAGATTTTTATCTCAATAAAATATATTTTGAAAACATATTACAAATCAAAATAACTTTTTTTTATATCATTTTACCTCCACAATAACATGCATCCAAAAATAGCTAAAATAAATAGATTAATATAAAAGCGTGCACATACAAAGCGGTGGTGCAATTTATCTGGACTTCAAAATTCACCAAACCATAGGCTATGTTTGGGATAGGGTTTTTGTGAAGTTATATTGAGATGGGTAGTATATACGAATAGTTTAATTTATTTGAATATATGTATAAAATATATAGTAATGATTAAATAATGTGATAATATATAAGAATAATAATTATATTTTATGGTATAAATAAAGATTGATATGAATGCTCGTGTAATATATATAAATATTAATTTGATTGTTAACCAATAAAATGGTTGAAAAATAATTATATATATATACATGAGAAAATTTGAATTTAAATTTATATAAATATTTTTTTAAATCATATATTTGATAATGCATATTGAAAACTTGTGTGTTGAGTTGAAAATTGGGTTCCAAACATAACCATACAAAATAGTTTGATTTCGAATATAGTTTCAGATCACAGTTTTAATAATAATAATAATAATAATAATAATATAAAAAAAGATATGTCTAAAAATTCTGGATTGGACCTGCTTTGGGCCCTTGCCATTTTATCTGTGGCCAGAACACGACGGAAATCTGATCAAATTCCATCCATAGATAAATGCATGCAAAATCAATTACCCCATTGTTATTCGCTCATATTAAAATTAAGGGAAAACAAAAATCCTCAGCATGATGGTATCAACAAAAAGGATCCACTAAGCCAGGGCATTACTGGATCCTGGATCTTCAGGACAAGGGGGCACTGGTACACAAGCAAACAACATAAAATGCTTGTACTCCAACACCCAATCTACACATGTTCCTAATTCACTGATTACTGCAAAATTAGGAAGGGTTATGATACATTCAATTTACTCAAAAGTCAAAAAGCATTTTTGCCGATACTCAAACAACATTTCTACATCAAACTCCTACTTACAGAACGCAGTTGGGGGGTGCAGCAACCCATCATAAACAAAGAAGTATACCCTGCTCAGTGAAAGAATTAGCACAAAGTTCACAAGATGAAAGAAAATCCTACAGAATACAGAGAGCCACTGCAACTCGGTGACTGCATCAAGATTGCATTTCCAGTGCTGGGACAGAGCTGGGTTCGTAACCATGTACCCTCAATCGATAGATGCACGTGTGAGAAGCACTCCCGTGGTTGGACGTAAAATCTAGCCTAATAGTGTCGACAAGATTAGAGGCTGCTGATTTCACCTTGAAAGTTTGAACATTGGACTTCTCGAGGTCATAGGAGAATTCAGTCAAAGGAAGCATTGGCTTAGTATCACTTTCTAAGTCTGCAGAATCTTGGCCTTGCAACCATCCGGACACTCTGCAGTCCTTGGGAGCACTGGACCTATCATAAGCCACGCTCTGTTCATAGTAAAGCAAGGAAAAAAATGTTAGGCGTAGTGATGCTTCTGCACAACAGAGACCATTCCACTGAACTAAAAGCAGAAAGGAGCAGGTAGCATTCACATGGATATGTAAACAATAAGCAAACTCACAGACACAATGAACAAGAAGCATCAGGAGAAATGCACAGATCCAGGCACCGGAAGAATAGAAAAAAATACTTGAAAATAATAATCACAGCCAATCAGGATAGAAGCTAAAGGTAAATATAGGAGGGCAAGTTGAAATTCCTAACTAGCTTATGTAATTAGCATAACTAAGTCCCAAGCAAAGGCACTAGAAAGGAAATTATTTGCGCTATAAACTTAATCTAATAACCATGGTAACACCACATTTCCCACAGACTCTTCAGATGCTCTAAAATTGAAACTGAAAACACAGTGCACAGTAAAGCTGAGGCCAATAAACATTGTTGTCCATTTATTGCTGAAATAATAAATTAAAAATATCCCCATGTGAAAGGTCCAACGGAGCTCTTTCACACCAATATGTGAATTTGTGGGCGTTCAATGATGGGGAGAATTATAGCCTAAGTCAGCATACATCTTGCCTCAAATTCAAAGTTTCAAATGGACCACTGGCAAGACACAGCTGAGCTCCTATCACTAAAATCTTATAACAGCTAAGCCAACATTAAAATGCTTCTAATAACCCCTAAAGTGTATAGTTTGCTACATTATGATTATATAAAACTTTGGTAAACATCATATTTGGCAATTTATTGTGGTGAAAGAACATGTGCACTACAGAAAGGGAAGAAAGAAACCATACAAGTGAATCCAAATATACCTCTGCAAAAGGATTTAATTTTCAGTTAGTTGATGCCAGTCATAAGATAATAGGGAGCAGTAGAATATACATTCATTTTTCAATTTCTATAATTCATTAGAGATCATTAATTGCTAAAAGATGGACTCGGCAGTCACAAATAGTTAATGAAGGTAACTTGCCACCACTAGTATACAGCCAATCCATTCACAATCCAGCATGCAGAGGAAAAGTATCTCTAGTGTTGCATACATCCAATTATATTTAGAAACTTCATTAGGCCACCTATGCTAGATATGTGAAACGTTGTGACTGACAACCCAAATTGAAGTTGTACACCAGCACATCACCCCATAGTTGTTAGTAGCATGTGGCACACTATGACACAAAGGCCTTTGGGAGCCATGGCACCTTGTTGAGGCATGATGCAAAATTACATAAATAAAGTATATTTATAGTATTAATAATTTTAACAAAAATAAATAAAAATAAATTATACATTATACATTATACATAACAAATGCAAATTTCTTTTAACTTCAAATTTTATTAGCAAGCACAAATAGCACATCGGTCTCCATTTATAAAATGTTAAAAATAATAAATAAATAACATGTTTATGAAAAAAATTTATTCGAAAAACAAAAAAATCCCATGTATTTTGATAGTATTGATTTTTAAAAAATTGCAATCATAATTCACTACCAACAGATATTTTCTACTATAAAAATACATATATTTTGACCCTATAAAAGAATTAAGAAATAAGAAAATTGTAACAAATAAGGAAACAAAAAATGAAGAATCTCACTTGGAAATGGAGAATAAAACAAAAAGAAAAGCTCACAAGAATTATAAAGGTGCTTGTACCCTAGAGCCACAGTGTAAGAAGGGCACTAGGCTAGTGCCTTTGCGAGCTGTGCGCTATGGCGCAAGCCACAAACACCAAGTTGTATATAATCTACCCTTCAAGTATAGTCATATTTTCCCCCATAGCTACAAACTAGCTAATCATTTTCACAAACAGGTGGTTTTGGGACTTAACTTTCAAAGGGAGAGACCCCGAGCCTTCTATTTTAAGAAAACAACAAAGAGAGAGAGAGAAAATTGTCTGACAATACAAACAAAAAATGAAAGAAGGCCAAATAAGAGGAGAATATGTCAAACGTCTATGTGATCTCATATTCTTCATCTTCTTAAAACCATAAGAACACTAAGCCTATGTCAAATAAACAGCTTTCTAGCAGCATTAGAGGAATTTTATCTTGGAACAGTGCAACTGCAGAGTACACTTGCCAATAACTTTGTTAAAGTTAACTTTGCTTCTTTAACTTACGAGTAGTCTCGGATTTACCAAATCACACAGTAGTCATAGTTTGGCAGCACACCAAAAGTGTGAGAGAAATCAGCACTAGATGCAATCATATAAACAAGTGCCAAAGAACTAGCCATCTCTTCCCACCACACACCAAGAACTTATCCTCAAGAAAATGCTAATTCCATGTTTCTCTACCACTACGTCTTAGAACAGCATTTCATTTAATGCCTATGTAAACTAATTATCATGGTTACTTTGTTGAAACTCTAGATTCTGTCAATTATATAGACTTTGTTTGTTTTGCAATTATAGTGTGTTTTTAGGTATTTTTGTCACGACAATTGTGTAAGAGAGAGAGAGAGAGATAAAAAGAAGAGTAATAATTAAATATATGTTTTCGGATGGTACATAATTACAAAACAAACAAAGCCATAATATATACCACACTATTAAACCCCTTCATAATAACTACCTTTTGGTCTTTTAATGTTTTACCAAATATAACTATATTCTCAATTAACTAATACCACCCAACTAATCATACTTCTTTTCAAATTTGAAAGGAAAATTAATGAAGTTTATTGTTTATCTTTTGTTGATTCATTTTTTAATTATTAAGAGACAAAAGTTATTTATCTTTTTCACATGCATTCATAAACATTATAAAATAAAAATATAAAATGTTATTTTTAATATAATTGTATGTTTTATATTTAAATAATAAATTATGATTTAAACTTTTTGTACTCACATTAAACATTATTCAAAATAGGTTCAATATTTGTATATTAGCTACTTAAATTACTACAAAAAATTTATTAAGTTCTTAACAACACAGAGTGTCATAATTGCTAGTATCCTACATATGCCGTTTAAAAGGAAGCCATGCTTTACTCCTTGCAAATTTCAACAAACAAGGTCTTCAAGGTGGGGTGAATTACGGTGTGCTGACTTTTTCAGTTTGATACAAAGATCAAACTTAATTTTTCTTTGGCTTTTACCCTCAACAACAATGCATAGACCATAAACCAAATGTGTTACCTCTTTTGTCAAGTTGACTGACAAAAATTAAACATATTTACGCCGGAGAAATGCAGATTCAGGTTTTGATGAAAGCCATGAATTGTGCCAGTATGTATCTCAGCCATACTTTCTTAGATTCGACAAAATGTTCTTGAGTTAAATGAATATGTCAGCCTTTTCAAATAAGAAATTATACAAATGGATGCCAATTCATCTAGTGTACAAAGAGAACTTTATCAGCAATACCATTCCTCCCCACCCAAAACTAACAGCATTTTGTTTGATTTTGTCACATAATCATTCAACTCAAAATTATACTCTAGGAAATAATCAAACAAAGTGTAGAACAAATTCACCAACAGTAAATTGATCAAAAGAAACTCCTATCAGGCCAAGCACCAATGCAGCAAACCACTCACTAACATCAAAGAGGAAAAGGCAGTACAAAACCCCGTAGGATATTGCTGTTTGCTATACTGCGACACAGGCAGAACAGCAATACAGTGAAATATGCACATCGTGCCATATTCATACAGAACTAACCCCTTGAAAGGAACAGCATAATAATTACATAATGAGACATAGGGTCAAACGATTACCTTTGCTACATGTTCCAGGGTCACAGCTTCTGGCACAATGGCAGTTCTGAGCCTGACCTCAACAAAACCACTCCCCCCTTTAAGAGGGAAACATTGCCCAGGCTCCCCAAAGCTAGGTTTAATCATCTTCTCCGCTTCAGAACTAACTGCATTTCGATTCACCAACCAAACTCCACTGACACCCAATTTCCGAGAACCATATGGCTCGGAGTGTCTCAGCACCCTCCCACCTCCCGTTGCCAATGCGTAATCCACCATCCCCAAACCATCAGCAGCGTGCTTCTCAATTTCCTTCTGCACAATCTCCCTTGCATAATCTTTTATCTCGTCCATACTAATCTCTCCCCTGTGACTACCACTCCTAGCCTTCAGGAACTCCTCAAAAAATTCACCAAACTCTTCCTTTGACAGCAAACTCTTGGCTGAAAACGCATCCATAAACTTCTCAAAAACATCACTCCTTACGTCCAACGCCTTCAACTTCAAATCTATTTCGTCCATCCTTTTTTCCATTTTCTCATCAATTTCCTTCTTCATTGAACCAATACCATCCTCCAGTTTCTGGTCAATTGCATTCACCTGAACCTGCATCGCCTTCATTGTCGTCTTAGTAAACTTCTCCAACTCGGAGAACTTCCCCTCGACATCCCCAGAAAATATTGAGAAATCTACAGGATCACTGCCCGAATTCAGAACCACCCACCGAATCATCTGCACAAAACCCAATAAAACTACTAGCAACGCTAAGTTCTTCGTAAGGATGCTGACTACAGTGAGCCAAAGCGGCTTCGTCGGCTTTCGGGCCGGACCAGATTTTTTAGGCTGGGTCTGGACCGGAGTTTTCCTCGCATCCTTCAAAATCGCGGCGGCCGTGTCACCGGCTGAGAGCCTGGCGTCTTTATTGTCGGCGGCGTTGGCCAGATCTGAACCGCCGGTCAAGGGATTCTTGTCTGCTGCTCGGCGGCGAGTGGCTGGCCCTTGATTCGCGGTGATGGAAACGGTAGACGCAGACATTTGAAGAGTTGTTTTGGATCGTTGAAACTGAATCAAATTAGGGGAGAATTTAATTTGATGTTATTGTGCAATTGAAAAAAACCCTAGCAGAAGAGGGAAAACGGAATTGAATCGTAAGAGAGAAGGAAGGACACAGAAGAAGGGAGCGGTTCCAAATTTTGAATTCTTCCGTTCGTTCGATGGCTTCCGAGTTACGTTTAGACAGACATGTATTAAATCGATAAATCAAAATATATAAATATAAATTTCTCATCATTTTCTATCAAAATATATCGCTATTTTTATTTTTAAATTTTAGAGTATGTTTTTATGTATTTTTATTTTGATAATGGTATAAAATTAAGATTAAAAAAAATTAAAAAGTATAATTATTAAATTTGTATTTTTTTATGAACAAAATTGCAAAACAAACGCAACCTATACTTCTAGGCTATGTTTGTTATCTACTTTACACTTTTTTTTCATCTCATCAATTTCATATAATCAACCACATAACATCATAAAATATTCTTTTAAATTTAAATTTTTTATCTTTTATGTATATAATTAATTAATTATTTTTTACTAATTACACTAATTCTTAATCAAATAAATATCTATTTATATATATACTTATTTTCATATTTATATATATTTATAAATTAAAAAATAATTATTATACTTGTATATTATTATATCGTTAATATTTATTATATGTTCTATACACGTTTACGTGATTTTGAATTCTACTATTCTTGGTTGGCTTCCAAGTTACATATAGACCAGCATGTATTAAATTGATAAATCAAAATATATAAATATGCATTTCTCATAATTTTCTCTCAAAATATATGAATACATTTATTTTTAAATTTTAGTGTGTATTTTTAAATATTTTATTTCAATAATTATATGGAAATAAAAGAGAAATATAAAATTTAAAAATTATAATTATTAAATATGTGCAATTTTTTGCCAAAATTGTAAAACCAAAATATTCTATAGTTCTAGTCTATGCTTGTTACCCACTTTACACCTTTTTTTTTTTTTCATTACAATTAAATATATTACACTATAAAATTTTTTTTCAAATTTAAATTCAAAATTTCTATTTTTTATATATAATCAACTAATTATTTTAATCATTACATTTATTCTTAATCAAATCAATATATATATATACACATACTTACTTTCACATTTATATATACTTATACATTAAAAAATAATATTTATCCCTATGTATTATTACATCATTCAATCTTTATTATATATTTTATACACATTTAAATATATAAATTTAAATAAATCATATTCTTCGTCACATCAAAATATTATTTACAAACACAATACTTATTCAAATACAATCCACCCAACATCATCTCCCAACAAAAACCCATCCGAACCCAGCCCTAAATATGCTTTCCAATTTTCATATCAATTTTCTTTCTATCATCATTTGCATCCGAAGTCCAAATATTTTACTAAATGTGATCACCTCAAGAATACACTAGCTATATTTGTTTATATTTTGTGCGTTTGTGTGTGTTTGTTTTGAAAATAATAAAAAAGTAGGAAAAAAAAAGGGATAAAATTTTAAAATTGAAATGATTAAAGTATAAGTGTTTTTTCATTTATAGATGAAACTAAACATAGCCGTTTAGGCTGTGTTTGGATGGCTACCCATTTCCCATTTTTCCATTTATGTGAGATTTTATCTCATAGAAATGGCCACACACACCTTTTCTTATGGAAAAAATGAGAAACCCCTATTTCCCATTGCTTGCTCATTTATCACCTATCCTATCTCCATCTGTATTCTCATTCACGCGTGTTAACCTTGTCCTCACTTCCATGTCAGTGCCTCCCTCCTCTCTCTCTTCTGTTCTCTCTCTCCTCAACCATTCCAAACGCCATTCTCGATTTTTTGATGGTGGAGAAACTCAATCTACCACTATCTCTATTGTTGATGGCTAGATCTCGTAGAGGGTTCCAAAACAAAACCCATTTTGCCTAGGTTTCGATTTGACATTGCGAAATCAACCTCTCTCCTTCCTCCTAAATTGAGGGGCCTCTTTTGCATACACCAGCCGTTGGTAGTGCGGATTTCCACCACCGAAGTAGAGATGGCCATCTGACAACGGTGGCAGCCAAGTGAGGGGTTGTTTGTTTGCGGTTTAGTGCGCACCCTATTGGGTTTCCCTTGCACGTCTTGTCGACTTGATCTCCAACTAAGGCGTTGGTCTCTCGCTGGCAATCAGATGGGAGGTGGCATGGACATTATAGGGAGTTGAGGTACCCGCTATGGTTGGGTTGCTCCTCCTTGTCCCTTCTGCAATTACTGCCCGTCCATCGAATTATGTTTGGGTTTTGTTTGGATGTTGTTTTCAAGGGGGAGGGGCATTTTCAAGTGGCCGTGACGATGATGGGCGTGTGCTCTGGCAGGCATTCCGAGGTTGAACATGACGTAGCTTGGCGTGGTAACCATCGACGCTTTGTAATCATGGTTTCCATTTCTTCCCTTGTCTGTAGTCTGTACTAGATAGAATGCTCAAAATCCGAGTCATATTTGCCCATTTAGATCATTTGTTTTTGTATTTATTGTTTCCTGGATATGTGGGTGGAATTGGGGATGCCAAACACTGGATATTGGTTGTACTGTCAATTTGGGAAAATAATGCTTGGTGACTTGGAAATAATATTGATGATAATGCAACTATATCAAAATTTCCATGAAAAACTTAATAATAATATTGTATTTGTTATTATTATTACTAACATAAATTATAAAAAATAAAATAATAATACTGCTAATACTAATGACATTACTACTGCTAATAATAAATAGTATAATACTAACAATAATAAAATAATACAAATAGTAATAAAGATACTAAATAATCCGCATTACACCCTAACACTGATTACGTTAATCATATCAGTTATACTAATAGTGATATAACAACAATATTAATAATACCAACGCTAAAAATATTACTATAATAAATATTAACACTGTTTTTAATAATTATACAATTTTTTATTACCATCAAAATACATGTAAATATAAAAATAATTACCTATCACATCAATTACATTTTTTTACAAATAACTACTTATCACATTATTAGAAACGTTACATTATCTCATAAACAATATCAATTCATACACAATTTTTACTTTTCTATATCTCATTTCTCTCAAAAAAAATCTCATTTTTTTCTCAAAAAAATATTTATTCGAAACGAAGTTCCCATCCCATCGCAGTCCTGTTTTGGGATGAAATATGAAATGATGGATCATTTGATAAAATAAGCAACAAAGACTCAGATTATCCTTGTTTTGGCTTTTATAAGTTTTAAGTGCGTGATTGTGTGATTTAAGTTATTTTCCTTGAAGAAATAAAACATCTAAGAAAAGAGAAAACAAAAAAAAAATAAAATGTAATCATTGACATGTGTATTTTTAAATTAAAACAAACATAAATACATTTTTTCTATCTTTTATTTTTACACATCGGATATGTTTGTTTTGATTCTTGAGTGTGTGTGTGTTTTTAAATGTATTTTTCTCAAAAATTATGTAAAAGTAAGAGAGAGAAATAAAATTTTAAAAATATAATAATTGAAGTGTGTGTTTTTTTTAGATGTGAAACAAAACGAACATAGCTATAGAGATTATGTTGGGAATTAAATGATTTTTGGATGTAAAAATTTAATATGATAGTATATAATTATAATAATTATTTTTTAAAATATAAATATATATAAAAATAGGTGATGTGTGTATAAATATAAATTTGATCGTGAATATATATATATATATATAATTGTTAGTTTTTAAATATTGGCATGTAGACAACATAGATAATAATTTAAATGAAATCTTAATGGAAGTTTATGTTTTAGATTGTAAAATTTTTGTAAGGATGAAAATCTTACAATTGCAAACCAAATATAGCCTTTTTTCACACGTCCCACAACTAGGCTTCAGCATTTTGGACATTGACGAAAAATAATAATATAATAAAAAAATGGAAGCTATGTTTGTTTTCCAATTAGTATGGGGAGAGGAAATTTTAAGTAATTTCAGTGAAGATGAAACTTAGATTTAATTTGTAAGATTTGAGTAGGAAAAAAATTATTTATATATATATTTAATATGTAATAATAGTAGAATGACATGATAATATATATGTTTATTGGATAATAAAAAATTGAATGTGAATAAAAAAATTATAAAGATGAATGTTGATTTGATTGTGAATAAATATACTAATTAAAACATTATTAATTAGTTATAAAATGTAAAAGAAAGAAAATTTTAAATTTAAATTTAAATAAAATTTATAAAGTAAAATATTTGGTTTATAAAATTTAAAAGTGCTGATGAATAGTTTTAAATTTGGAAACAAACATAGCCAAAATGTTCTAATCATTTTCCCCCTCTTAACTGTTAACGATTGTGACAATAACGCCCTTAAATTCATCGTCAAAATAACTAAAATAATATATATATATATATATATATATAAAATAATATACACATATATATTTTTTGTAAGAATAAGTAAGAATGTTATGTAAAAGATGAAACATATTGCAAATGCTACAATTCCGATAACAATTATTTCAATCTTCTACAGATAATAAACCAACAAGTGACAAAAAATATTTTTAGTGCATAGCTAATATAGATGAATGGGATAAGATAGAAATGAAATAAATATGAGAATGGAATAGTCATTATATAAGTTATCCCATTTATAAGAAATGAGAAATGAATATAATTATTATTTAAAATTTCATTCTTGTAATTGGCAAATGAAAATAAATATATAAATATTATGAATTCACTTAAAATAACAAAATTATACTCAAATGATAATTTTTATATAATAACGTGTAAAGAAATTAATCGATACTTATAATCGTTACAAAAATGTTGATGCAAAATAGCAAATAAAGATAAAAAAATCGTTTCATTCAAAAAAAAAAAAGATATGAACAAAAAGCTATAAATAAAACTATAATTATGATAGATATTATTTTCTTTGTGATGGTACAAAATTTTTATAAAAATCAAATGTGTGCTTGATTGTATAAATATTATTTACATTACTTATAAAATAAAAGATAAAGAATAAAATTTAAAATAGAAAAAAATTAGAATAAAATAAAATTGAAGAAGAATATTGACCAAAAAATATAATAACTTAAAATTTAAGACACCTAATGCCCACGCATATAAAAAATAATAATAATAATAATAATAAATTTTACGTGTAAATTTTATAGCATTTACATAATTCATGAGATGATATAGAAGAAAAAAAATTGAGAAATAGAAAATATATAATAAATGTAATTTTTTACTGATAAAGACATCCAATGCCTATGCAGATAAGTAAAATAATAATAATAATTTTTATACATAAATTTTATACCGTTTATATGACTATAAAAGAAAAAAATTGAGAAATAGAAATACAAAATAAATATAAATTTAGAGAAGTAAATAAAAAAATTTTGAGAATATAGCGAAAAAAGAATATGTGAATAATTAAAAGTATTTCAATAATTATATATTATACAACCATAATATATTATAGAAGGATAATTTCATCAAAAGGAAATATAAGTTTATTTCTGATAGATTAATATTACGTAAATCTATATTGTTAAAAAAGAATGGTAACTCTTATACTGTTAAAACCGAGCATTCCTTTGAGAATAGCCATTTTGATATAAAAATTATACCACATGTGATTTGAAATAGAGTTTAGAATGTTTATTCCATTCCTAACTCATTTCCACCTACCAACCATGCATTTAGTTAATGATTATATAATTAATCATTATTATATTTTAACTACAAAATGAGAAGCACATATTTCCTACCTTATCCCAAATGAAAGAGGAAAACTTACAAGATGATGTATGAATGCCTTCTTGAAATAAAATAACAAGAAGAGAAAACAGAAAGAAAATTAGTGTGAGAATACAAGGGAAAATGAAACTGAAAATACGAAGGCAGTACAAGATTGGATATATGAGAGAGACGTGAATTAACAGGCGCACAAACACAGACAAAAAGGTACGAAAAATTAGATTCAGAGACTCGAGATTATAGTAAACCCAACCGCCCAAATCTTAAATAAGATGGATTTCAGAACTTTTTATTTAAAAATGATCAGCTGAACTAACAGTCGTTTGAGCAACACTTCCCTTGCTCTTCTTTGGATTCCGAGAACGTGAAGCTGTTTCAACTTGTAGGCAACCATCTAATGCTTGGACGGACAGTCTGGAAGGCCTCCTGCGGGCAGAGTCTTGCTTAAATCCATGCCGGCCTCTGCCATGGTTCGAGCATCTTATCTCCTACATGAATCAACCCAGATGCTGTCATCATTAATCTTAGGAAGTCGGCAGTCCTCTTTTCTGATAACTGAGTCCCTTCAATAAGACATACTTTGAGTTAATCTTCCATTGAGAAGCAACCTTTGTCCCCAGCATTAATGGGCTCCACATGCCTCCTGAAATTGAGCTCGTTCTCTTGTTCACGCCTTAGCTTTCATCACTTGCTAGAGCCCCTGCGAATGCACAATCACAGATTACCCACCTCAACCGCACTGTTTGCTGGAGCTTTTACCAATCCTATGTTATCCATCGTCTGCCTCATTTTCTCCGCATCATCAAACCTTCCTACTGCTGAATAGATATTTCCCATTAATACATAATTTCCTGTGTTTTCGGGTTCTAATTTAAACAGCCACTGGGCGGCCACCTCTCCAAGTTCAACATTCTCGTGTATCACACATCCCCCAAGTAATGCACCCCAAACAGCATGGTTTGGTTTGAAAGGCATGGTATTGATCAGTTCATAAGCTTCCTTGAGTCGATCAGCACGACCAAGGAGATCAACAATGCAAGTATAGTGATCAGTTCGAAGACTTTCCTGGTGATTTTGTTGCATGAAATAGAATAATTCTAATCCTTCGTCCACCAATCCAGCATGGCCACAAGCATGCAACACAGAAGTAAAAGTGACTTCATTAGGTTTAACCCCAGATTTAACCATCTGATTGAAAAGAGAGAGCGCAAGTTTCCCGCGTCCATGCTTTCCATAACCAGCTATGATCACACTCCATGAGACGATGTCCCTATTCTGCATAGGTAGACTGTCGAAGAGCTTATGAGCATCTTCTAAACTTCCACACTTCGAGTATATATCAACCAAACCAGTGACAATGTCGGGTTTTCTAATAAAACCTGATCCTATCAGGTAACCATGTATGTTCATTGCTTGATGCAGATCCGCTTCAGTGGCATATGCAGGAAGAAGGCTCTTCCAAGTTGCATCATTGGATTTCACTGCTTCCAGTTGCATTTGCTTGAACAGTTCTATTGCGTCTCTGGCCAGCTTATTATAAATGCACCCAGAAAGAATTGCATTCCAGGGCACAGTTTCTTTCTTAGAAGTCTTGGAAAACACCCTTAAGCTAAGTCTGACAGAGTTGCATTTGGCATAAAGATCAATCAAAGCAGTTTCCACATTAACATCATATTCAATATTCTGCCGGAGTGCCCATCCGTGCAAACATTTCCCAAGCCTTAAATCATGTAAATCAGCACACATTGCCATAAGTGAAGACAAGGTCACCTCATTAGGTCTCACACCCTCGACCTGCATCAATTGGCACAGTTCCAACGCACCTTTAGCATCTGAAGCAGAAATGTAACCATTAATCATTGTAGTCCATGTCACAACATCCCTCTCTACCATACCATCAAAAACACCACGTGCTTCTTCCATTCTTCCACACTTCACGTACATATCAACTAAGGCATTTTGAACTGCCAATCTTTTCCCAATACCTTTATTTTTGATCAACAGATGAACCTCTCTCCCCGCCTTCAAGTCTTTCAGACATCCACAAGCAGGCAAAACTGAGAGAGCAGTAGCAGAATCAACCTCCACGTCACTATTTACCATACTCCTATAAACCATCAAAGCCTCCTTGGCCCTGCCATTTCGAAAGTACCCACTAATCATTGTATTCCAGGAGACCACAGTTTTCCCCTTCATTGCACCAAACACTCTTCCAGCCCCCTCTCTATCCCCACAATTCATATACATTGCAAGTAGAGAATTACCCACAAAACTGCTTGACACAATCCCTGTCTTAACTGTCAATCCGTGAATCACCATGCCAATTTCCAGCAATACTAGATTCCCACACGCTCGAATAACAAACGGGTACGTATACTCATCCGCCGAGTAGCAACTCGACCCATGCATTTCAACAAACAGCTCGAGCGCACCACGGGGGTGCCCATTTTCAGTGTGCATTCTTATCATGCCTTTGTACGCAACCACCGTCCGTTTAGGCAATTCGTCAAACAGTCTGCAAGCATGCGGCACGTGGCCACACAGACCATATGCGGACGTCAGTAGAGAGAGAAAATGGTCGGAGCGAACGCCTGAGGTGATAGTATGCGCATGCAGCTTCTTGGTGGTCGCCAGGGATTTGGTGGTGGTGGCGCACCGGTGCAACAACGACTCGCATTGCGCCGCAGTGGTCGATAAGAGGTGTTTCAGAGCGCGCGACGGGGGCTGGCAGTGGCCATTCATCAAATGGATACTGCTTCGAATTTCGATAGCGTACTGCCTGAGGTGCAAGATCAACACCAGTTATCGCCCCCGAACCTTTTGTCGCGAAATGACAGGCCTGGCAAATATGGCGAGACTCGAACCACTTTCATGAACTACTGTGAACAGGTGGAGCCATGAAATGCTCTGTCCGTAGTTGTCTCGAATTTCCACGACAATGCGGGGAACGATTTAAATAGGACAAAAATGATTTAAATGCAAATTTGCATATTTGCATTCTTCTTCTTCTTTTTTTTTTCTCAATAAAATTTATATTTTCTAACACACATGATACTGTCTTAAAAAATATCATTTTTTTTTCTCACTCTTTTCCTTATTTTTACATTATTTTTAAATTTTCGTTACAAGTTTCTTGCCACCACAATTTAGTCTAGAGACAGAGAACTCGACTGAACATTTTATGGGCCATAAACCTAAACCCAAAGATCATAAGGTGGCTGTGTGAATTGGAACTCCAACTCGTCTAATGAAAGGTGATTGGTTTAAATACCATTATATCTTCTATTGAGCGATGTGGGACTGGAAAAAAGAATAAAAAAATCGTGCAGTATAGGTCAATCAAGTCTCTCTAATTGATTAAACACTCATATGGTAAAGATTTGATGTCAAATCACAAAATTATATGATAGCTGATTCACTTGAGAATTACAATAGAACACTTAAAGCGTTAAGATTATTTTGTAAATTGCTAATAAATTATTTTAACTTTATATTATTAATTTAATTTTTTGGACTCTGAAACTATAATACGAAAATGTGTGCAATGAACTTAAATAGTCAAATTTACGAAATATAATAGTTATTAATTCAACAACCCATACAAATTTTCTTGTTTTTTAAAACAGTCTTTTAGTTTATAATTTCACTTGAAAGAAGTGAATATCATTGATTTCCATAGAAAGATTGTAGTGTCACGGCTCAGACATGAAAACTTCAATATTGAACTTTTGAGGTTGTGTTTGGATGTAAAATTTTGTGGAAAATAAAAATAATTAAAAGGAAGAGAGAGAAATAAAAATAATTATTTTACCTTATCATTTCTTATTATTGGTGATGTAGTCAATATGGATTATGTTTGGAAAAGGGTTTTTGTAGGGTTTGTAGGATAGTATATTTGGTTATAAGATTTTGTTATTTTGAAATTTTTTGATATATTTAAATATATGTGTAAAATATATAATAATAATAATAATAGAATAATATAATAGTATATAAAAATAATTATTAATTTTTAGTATATAAATATATGATCACAGTTGCACAAACTCAGGCGATGCTCCCATACAATCAATTTAAAACATGACCGTAGTAGCAAATAAAACATTTTACTCAACTTAACTATTTAATTACATATTTGTATAAAATCAAACTTTGATATATATATATATATATATACACACACATACATAATAGAAATCTTGTATTAAAACTAAATTTTTAAAATTAATTTAACAAATAAAATTATAAAAATATAATAAAACATTATTCTCAAGTTGACTTAATGTAATATATTTTGCCAATACCCATACACATTGGTTTATACCCAACAAATCTAATCTTAATTAGGTAAGGTAGCTTATGGGTATTTACAGATATAAATAAATACATATGGGTATATATATATATAGTTATATATATTTATAGATGTGAATATGAAGTAAGATAATTACTTACCATTAACACCCATACTCTTAACATATCACATGAAGATCAACATGACTCGATCAGGCAATAACATCTTACAGTTGCAATTTGCTTGCCCGAAAATATAGGTGTTGAAAATTGCATTAAAATGACATAGATTTTGAGGTGTGGAGGACAACACCTCGATGCTTTTCAATGTATGTCGTAGGAAAAAGGGTATGTAATGTATTTAACCATGGCACTTCTATCCTGAAAAAAGGGGTAAAATCCAAACTACTCCTGGAATTAATTGAAAATTTCATATATACTAGTGAAATTTTATTGTTTGTGTAGCTCTGAAATATTGTTTGTGAATTCTTTACGTAGATTATTAGTTGCCAATTACATGGTTACAAATCTGTTATTTTTGTGAATTTTATGTTATATGTGTGGATAATTTTCTGCATAATGGAAGTAGCGAAGAAGATGTCCTTTATTCGTTATGACTTTAATTATTAACATATATTTTATATTTTAGTATTTCAAGTATCAATATCAAAATCGATTTGCAGTTTTCAGAAAATATAGATTGATTAAAGATTAGCTACAAAGTAATTTTCGCGTTTACTTATGGTATAAAATTAAGTATTTTATTACGGGTCCATAGCAAATTTTTGTTGTAACATTTAGACGTGCGATTTCATATTTATTATGTATTTGATTTGAATGATTTGGTGATATGGTCAAATTTTGGTTTAATATGCAATATTTATTTTCTGAAAATCCATTTCCTTCATTTTAACATCTAATAATATTGAAATGTTATTTATTTATTTTTTATTTTTGTGAGGCAATCGAATTTTATTTTACTATTTATTGTTTTTATTTTTTTCTATTAATGACATTTATTAATAAGTTGCAATATACAAACTTTTTAAATTAAAGTATGATAAGATTTAGTATAAATAATATTTTATTCAATTAAAACAAAAAAAACTTTCATATTTTGAAGATTAAAAGTTATAGAATTACTCAACTTTATCTATGAGAATATTCAAATCAATTCAATAAAGATAATACTTATGTGATTCGTGACATTTCAATTCATCTCAACATACAACTGTGATTGCATAATTATATTAATTATTTAATTTAAAATTCATTTTAATTTCGTTATAATTAGTCCGGCACTTGATTCACAGTCCGTATTTATGAAATTTAATTTGAGTTCAATTTACTCTCTCCTTAATCACATCAGAGCTAGAGTTCGATACACAATCTAGATTTAAAAAAAAAAAAAAAAAAAAACCAAAACAGAAAGAAAATTGAAAAAAAGTCAGGAAAAAAAAAAAAAGGAAAGGAAGACGAGGCCAGAGAAGGAAGCCGCCGAGCGTCGCCTTCGTAATAATCTGTCAGCCGCCGTTCAGCCCCTGTCGAAACCCGGCGCCTCGGCGTCACCCTCCATCAGCCATAATCGTTGATCATCGCCGCCGCAGTCCAAAAATCTACAAAAAAACGGAGGAGGACGAACTAGTGCGGCCGTCCACCAACATCGTCGTTCTTGCTCGTCGCCACCGCTCAACGTTCTCACGGTTGATCGTCACGCGAGGACCGCCGGCTGGAGCCCGTTCAAGTCCGGCCTGGGTCGACGCCGGAGACCCACAGGAGCGACGTGCCCACCTTTGCCGAGAAACCTGAACGGGTTTTCAAAAAACAATCTGGGCCTCGTTTGGGCCGACGATCGTCGGCCTGCGATAAGTCCTGGGCTTAGAAAGTTGGGCCTTTCTGATAAGGCCCCAGAAAAAAAGAAAAGAATTGATCTTAGATCCAGGAAAAATAAATTGGGTTTAGGTCGAAAATTGCACTGGACTAAGGAGTTTTTGGGCCAACTCCAGGTCAGATTTTTAATGTCTTGGTTGCTGGGCTGAATATTGTTGGACCAAACAAGGCTCTGTTTGGCTAACCTATTTTGCTGAAAATTAAGGATTTGCTTGGTTCCTGGGTTTTGAGGAAAAAATACAATGGGCAAAAAAAAAAAAAAAAAAAGACAGAAAAGACAGAAAAAAAAATAGTGGTAAAAGGTGTGACCAAAAAAAAACTAAAAGAGAGGGTCGAAATTTTTGAGGTTAAATAGTACTTTTACCTTATTGTGGTTATTCATCATGCATGTCAGGCTAAAATTCTTAGGGATACTAAACATATGTACGAGTCTTTCACTATGAAATTGAAAATGATATCAGAGTCAATTCAAAAAACGTCGAAAATTATGGATAAAATAAATTATCGATTGAGAAAGGTTGAAGAAGTCAATAATATTTCTACCACTTATCATATGCTTGATAATGATATATTATGTTTCAACTATTTTCAAATAGGGTACTCAATTAGTAAGTGTCTAAATGAGGCAGTAGATGCTTAAATTGGTTTCAGGGACTCGGGGATGTTAAGAAAAACTTATTAATGAAAATGTTGCCCTTTAATGAAGAAATTAAAGAATAGATAAAATTTAAAGACACAAAATGCGAGGATAGTGTCGATACTAACAAATGTTTTGAAATTGAACAAGAAAAAATAATAGAACTTGTAGTATAAATTGAGGAATATAAAATTGAAAAGGAAGAGACTATAGAAATTGAAGTGAATGTTGATAACAAGCACAGAAACGAAAAACACGTAAAAGAATTGAAAATTGAAATTTTACAGAATTATGTGTATGTTGATTCGTTTGACTACCTAAAAAATTATTCATCTACATGTATTATACAGGAGTTAAATATTTTTTCAGTTATAAATATTACATGTGTATATCCCAATTAGTTGTCGGTGCTTTTTCGTATTCCTTTATATGGTTCCCTACTGATATTTTTAAGTTAGACTTATGAGAAAATGCAGCTAAAATTTCAGCAAGATGATAAAGAGTTGAGAAGTTTTCAGATATTCGTGTTTAATCTAAAAGGACGCAAGTTCGAATTGAGAATAATTCACCCTCAAGATGAGTGGTATGACGCGATCCAGGGATTAATCGAATTTTATTTTAACATTTATTATTTTTATTTTTATCTGTTAATGAGCTTTATTAATAAGTTGAGCCATATTGGCTTTTTAGATTAGGGTCTGGATTTAGTATAAATAATATTTTATTCAATTAAAATAGGAAGTTCTTTGATATTTTGAAATTTAAGAATTATGAAATTACTCAGTTTTTTGGAGATGAGAATATTCAAATTGATTCTACAATGATTATCCTTGTGTGAGTCGTAATGTATTAATCGATCTAGGCATATCGATTGTGGTTGTTCTATCAAACTTATTATCCAATTTTGAGTTCATTTTGGTTTCATTACATTGAGTCGAATACTTTAATGCACGATTCACGTTATTGAAATTTAATTTGGGTTCAATCCATTTTTATTCTACCACTGCCTCTTTCTGGTCATGTCACTTTTCTATGTAAATTACATATTTATACCTATCTCAAATTTTAAAGCACATGCAACGAAATTTTTGATCTCTCATCTTTTATAATTAATTAATTATTTTTCAATCACTATATATATTCATAATTAAATCAATACATATCTTTATAATTTTCTAACTTATATTTATATATATTAATAGCATATATACTATTATGTAATCATTGTTATATATTAAATATATATAATTTAAATTTTCTCTTTTTTACACTTAATGCCAAATTTAAATCCCCAAAATTTTCCTATCAATTCTAGATAGGAACCCAACATGACCCATATCTCCATCATTATAATTTATAATGTATTAAAAATGTGCTTTTGTAAAATAACAGAAAAAAAATATTGTCTTTTAATATGTTTTCAGAAATAACTTTATAACTGCTCTCAATCATTTTAACCTTTTAACGAACAAATACAATAAATAACAGGTTTTATATTTTAAAAATTGTTGATATTTAATTATCTTTTATTATTTTATATATTTTGGTTATGTTGGGAACCAACTTTTATTATCCATACATCTTGTCAAACTTCGTACTGTTAACGTAATACTTAACAAAATTTTCTTTCAAATTTAAATTTTAAATTTTTTCTCAATTATTCTTTAATAATTACAGTTATTTACAATCAAATCAATACCTATATATTACATATATAATCTAAAATCTAATTATTATCCATATATACTATTACATAATTAAATCATTCTTATATATTTTATCCGTTACATTCACATAAATCAAAATTTTAATCACATCAAAATTTTATAATCAAATATCTTAATCATCTTAACACAACTCATCAAATATTATTTCTAATAAAAAGTCCTCCTCCAAACATAGTAGTGTTTGTGTATTAAGACATCTATATACTATATTGTTAAGCTAGTAAAGCTTCACAATTATATGACTTAAAACTATATAATTATCTTTATTTTAAATATTTTTATTTATTATATTATTTTCTTTTTCTATTCTCTTTCAACTCACCATTTTAATCCGTGAATTTTCTCAAATTTCACTTCATTTCAACTTCTAGTGATGCTTTGTATTTCTATATTTTTATTTTTAAATACATTTATTTATATTATTTCAAATACCATAATTTTATAATTTATAAACAAAATTTTCCACGCAAATACAATCTTACTAGCATAAATATATTTTATTATTACACGTAATCCACGAGGGTAACATTATTGTCATCTCACTGACTCACTCTACAAATTTTTGTTTTTTTAAAAAGGGGAAAAAAGTTGGGTTCAGTTTGTTGGCTCCAAACACAAGAAAAGCTGCTTTGGTGGACAACACAGGCATCCAATAAATAACAGGGTTCCACTTTGCTGGGCCTGGCGGACGTACACTCGCACGTAGTATAATAAATCACACTGTCCTGAAACACGAAACGCTAATTTAATGACAATAAAAATTAAATCGAGTAGTTTATTAACACTGTCTCATTAGTGATGTTGTTACTGTCGTGGTTAGTGCTGTTTGTTTTGAATCTGGAGGCGAAGACGCCGTTTCACAGCCTTCACAGACTTCTACACACATAAATATAATATACATTAGACAATTTTTCCCTTTCTGCCGTATGTATACACACACACTTATACATGTAATATATTTAAATTTTAATGATTGTACCTATTTAAAATTAAATTATTTTTATATACAATACCTATGTATGTTCATACTTAATAAGTAATCATCTCAATGCGTACCTTCTACAATGTAATCATTACGTAAGACTGTGTATACAAATATGTATATACATGCAACTTAAGTATGCCATCGCTCTGTTTTGTGTTCTAACGTGGCAAAGTGTATGAATGGGTTAGAAATAAAATGAACATTTATAATTTTATTTTAAATTATATTATTGATATAATTTTTATGTACGATTAATCATTTTTTAAAAAATCCTCAATGCCAAAAAATACAAGTTTATTTACATATTCCCACTCGATTAGGAATGAACTCATGTTCATTTTTTAAAGAATTACTTTTTTTATAATATACTTGTACTATATATTAAGAATATGAAAGACTTTGGTTATATAATGTGTAATTATTAAAATATTTTTAACTATTTGCATGTAATTTTTTTACTATATTCTCTCAAATATTTTTTTTTTGCTTTTCTTAGTTTTTATTTATTATATTTTTATCTTAGTTTAAGGTTTTTGTTTAATCTATATTTGAAATGATATGCACACATTGACGATATCTTCCATCGCTAGTACATTTTGAAAAATTACATGCCAAATATATATATATATATATATATATATATATATGTATCCGCCACAATTGTTGACTTTGTTATGTCAATTGGTAAGAATAACTCTTTTCATTTTTATTTCTTATTTTTGTTTTTTTGCAAAAAAAAAAAAACCTGAGAAAAAGGTGAGGACAATTTTTAAATGCACGTGGAATAATTTTATTATTATTATTAATTTCAGTCAATTTTCATATTAACTTATAATTACCAATTATCAGAATGAAATAAAGAAAAGAATAGCAGCTATGTTTGTTTTTAAATATTCGTTTGTTAAAATACAAATTATAATTGTTATACTTTTTAAAATTTATTTTATTTTTAAATAATTTTTTATAAAACCATACTTAAAAACACTCAATAAAAAAAATTATCCTAATTTTCAATACGTACCAAGAATGAACGTGATAATTTATACAACTTTCATGTTATTACTATCTTCATTTAAATATCAGTGCTTTATTCACTACATTACATTAGAACATACAATATATAGATTTAGAATTTTCTGATATAAATGTGCCATCTTTATCATTATTAAGAAGGATTAAAAACATGCATCTTAAAACTGTAACTAGGCAAAAGCCTTATTATTTTAAATAATAATTTAAATAACACTGTACTTTTGATTTGTTAAATAATATTATGTTTATATATAATTTTGTTTATATAATTATTTTCAATGAAAAAACCCGTCAAAATTTGCTCGCATTTTTACCATTAATTTTATTTTCCCTTTTATCGACAACAACCCAAGAGTAAAAATCAGTTATTGATTTTAATTTCAAATTAAATTCAATAGTAAAAAAAATCTATGCATGATGTTCGACTATTGCATTTTAATTTCTATATTTGAAGGGCAAAATTATTATCTTAGTTTAAAAAATGACACCATTACAAACATCTAATGGAAAATAGACTGCCATTTTTGTCGAAATAAAGTAGGAATTTGAACTACATGAGGGGCTTGTACAAAACAGAATGCAAATGTGATTTTGTGAAATTGTTTCTAAAAATGTGATTTTGTGAAATTGTTTCTAAAAATGTTCATAAAATAAAAAATAAAAAAAATTAGGGCATCAAACCCCAAAATGCCTTTTTAACAACGCTTTACACGTCATCTTATATTCATTATTTCATGATCGGGACACTTTTATGCCCACTGTGAACTGAAGCGCTGGCAGCCTTTTAATTTTTCCCTTTCCCACTCAAAGTCTTAAGATATTTGTTATAATATGCAACTATTGTGAATTGCAAAATAATGTATACTTGTATTGAACTGTGAGAAATATGCAAAGTGTTTATTTTATCTCAAATATATACAAGTGTACGTTGGAAAAAATGGACTCAAAGAAATAAAGAAATTTAATAAAAACGTTCTACTTTGCATTTTGAACGTTTATAATATAACTAGAAATAAAATGATTACAATGATAAGAGTAACTTTAACTCTCCGAGACAATCTCGATTAGAAACTCTCAATTTAAAAACTTTTGTACACATTTACTCTTAGAATTCTCGAGCTTTGATTGATATATCAAAGCCTTTCAAAACTTCCTGGCACCCAATGGATTAAGTTTGGAGGGGCCTATCATTGTTTTATCAATTTTCATGCGCTTTTAATTGATCGTACATTTTAATTTTCACTTATTAGTTGATATGAACTGTTATTGATTTATAAATAGTCATAAACATCAACAATACACACACATGCAAAGTGCTATTTTTGACCACTCACACACAATATTTATGTACTAAATATTTGTAAGAGATCCATAGGGATGTGTGTGTATAATTTTGTAAGTGAGTTGATAAAATTTTTAAATGTAAATTTTGTATTATTTATAGAATAAAAATCGGGATATGAGATTTAAAAATGCAATGAATTCATTAGAAAAGAGAGAAATAAATAAATGAAAATATGGAGAAAAATAAAAAATTGTATTGAAATATAGGCATTATAATAATTGCTTATATAATAAATAATAGAGATCTATCCTTAATAAATAACGAGAAGTTAAATATAACTGACGATTTGGTTGGAGTGGAAATCATAGGTAAATTTAATATAGCTGATATTTTGGCCAGAAGAAAATTATAACCCAAATTTAGTTAGAAGTCGTGACTGAAGTTGGGTTGGGAATAAAATCATACGTTAAATTTACTAATCAATTCTTTAACAATTAATTTAAATTTAAAATATAAGGATATTTAAGAAAATCCACATCGCACAGACCAAGTTCAGATTGCAAAGATCTAAACTTTATTAAAAAGGATAGGCTGTGTAAGTCTAATAATATAATTTATAATGTTTGAGCACAAGTAACAATTAAATTTATAAGGTATGTTTGTCTTGAAATTTAAACGTGCATTTTTAAGTGCATTTTTAAAAAAATTGTAAAAATGTAAGGAGAAATAGATGGAATTAAAAAATATAATGATTAGAATTTAAAGGTGCGTTGTGAGGTGTATTTTTTCAAAAATTGTGTATATGTATTTTTTTTTTGAAGAATGAAACCAAATATAGTATTTGACCAAGATGAATTATTGGACGTAAATTAAGAGGGTGTTTGTATGAGCTTGTTTTTAATAATTTATAGGATATTTTTTTTTTAAATTTATAAACTCTTAGATTATATTTTGAAAATAAGTTAACAAAGCGATATGATAAGAATAATAATACATTCTTATAAGTTTTATTAAAATTTATAAGTATAATTAATTTTAATTTTTTAGATGTAATAACAATAAAAATAGACTTAGACATTATTAACAAGTACAGTTTAAGGATATTTATATAACTTTTGATATATAAAATGAAGTAATTTATAAAATATTTAACAATGCATTATGAATGCTCTATATATTTTTAAATAATTTATAAATGTTAAATATTTTATTTTTAAAAATTTATAAAGGTTTTTACTAAAAAAATATTTATAGGAGGAGTCCATGAACACACCCAACCACCCTCTTATTATTGGTATTATGACTAGTTAGGAGAAGCAATAAGTGCTTTTCCATAACTATGGTAAAGAACTTAGCTATGTTTGGATGTTATATTTTGTACTTTTTGTATTTTTTTTTATCCTATCAAAATACACTCTTCCTAAGTATATTATTTATTAAAATAATATTTTTGATCTTTTAAACTTTTTACATTTTTACATTTTTACATTGGCATCTTGTTAACAAAGTTTAACCCACATAAAAAATGTGTTCTATAAAAATAGTGTGAAATTTTTTTACCAAATCAAAAATAATAATTGGTACTATAAAACTTTTTTGTTACTTTACAATACCTATTGCTTGACTTTTTTTTCCTCTTTATCTTTCTCACTTTTCGCTATTTTAAATTTTTGCTTATATGCTTATTTCTAACATACTTATGTTCAAATATCCACTTGTCATTGCACAAGTTATTCATTTTATAAAAATACACCCATCAAACACGAGAAAAATCCTTTTTCTGTTATTTTTATATTATGATTAAATTAGAACGTAAATATTTATCATAGTAGTAATTAACTAGAATGTAAAATAATGTTACGTTTAATCACGTAGTAAGTTTTGTTAGGCTTATAATTCTATGCATTCTTTTTTCAGCATCCTTTTTAAAAATTGTTTAAAATTAAAAATTAATAAAAAAATTTAAAAATATAATAATCACTTAAAAATTAACAATTTAAAAAATTTGTTTTCTGTTGTAGAAATGTAAATAGATGAATAGATTTATAATCATGTAAACAAATTTGATGTTCACTCGAATGGATGCGATGAGAGTCCAACAAAATAGACTATTTATCATAGTGTTGGAAAGAGTCAATTATTTATCAATTTGTAAAGACTTTAATTGATTCAATGGTATCATACCTCCTAAGTCTCCATTTTTTTTTTAATTTTAAAATATATTAGAAGTAAACAGTGAAAAAATGAAGTAAAAATGGGACTTTTAATCTCGAATCTGCTGCGTTTTTTTTTGATCTGATCTGCAGACAATCTCTATATATGCGCACCCCAACTCTCTATCGCTGCTTGTATTTTCCGAAAGGTAAAATAAAATCGGAATAATTTGATAGAGCTCCAAGGATTTATTCGGGTCCGATCGTGAATCAGTTCCTTTCGTCCGCTTTCTGTTGAGACGATAACATCGAGGTTCTTCGTCAAGTAATTTTTCAATTTTTTTATGGATATAAAATTGAAAAAAAATTATTAGAGATTAAATATACGAATGTGCATATATGAGATGGTTTGTTTTGTTTAATAAAACTCCTATTGATTTTTACCTTTGTTCTGTTTTCTTGGTTTTTTGTCAGGGTTTGGTGCCGAACGGCTAATGGTTGATTTTTCCTGGAGCTCTTATGTATTTCTATGAGTAGTTGTATATATTATTTTTTTTCCCAATTTTTAGAGGAAAAATTTTAACAAGGGAGAGAGACCATTTTTTGTATCTTCTTTTACTGCGAAAACATATGTAACATTTGAAATTTCTATTATTCATGTGGCTTTCTTTTGCTGTCTATGAACTTTTGCACGTTAAGTCCATTGATTCTGCAAGGATACACCCTGTGATATAAAGGACACAGTGAGAATGTTACCGTGGTTTGCTCTTGTTATGTGGGAGCATTATTGATATGCCATTTTCTTGAATCCACTTTTGTTTGAGCATGAATTTATTCCAGCTCTGATCTATAATTGTATGAACTTGGAGACACTTGTTTGTTGTTTGTCTTTCACCTGTTTATAGAATATCATTTCACCCACCCACGTTCTCACTGACTGATGTTTTTGTTTTTTTGACGCATTTCCATATGTGGAAAATTTTGTAGACTGAGATTGGATTGGATGAATGCGGTCCTTGATCGTCTGCAATTTGTAGGAGTGCATTTTGGTTGGCTTAAGTATTAATGGAGAGCTTAGCACAGTTGGAAGTGTTGTGTGAAAGACTTTATAACTCGCAAGACTCAGCTGAGCGGACACACGCTGAGAACACTCTGAAATGCTTTTCTACGAATATTGATTACATTTCTCAGTGTCAGTATATTCTGGACAATGCTTTGACTCCTTATGCGTTGATGTTGGCGAGTTCAAGCTTGTTGAAGCAAGTGACCGAGCATAGCCTCTCCTTGCAGCTACGCCTTGATATCCGTAAATATATTTAGCTTACAGTTTATGTTGGGCATGCTAGCTAACAAATTTGTTTAACTGCCCTGCTATCTTTATTTAATTTGACTTTACACTTGGGATACCATCATAAATATTATTGCAACTTAGCTGAATTTAAAAGCTTTATTCTGTTGACATTCACAAAAACTCGAGGTACTACCTCATCATTATTAAATTGATTAGTCTTTTGAATTTTCTGTAAGATGGTCTGAATCCACTGGCTTTTACTGTCTATGAAGGAAATTACCTTATAAACTATCTGGCGAACAGAGGTCCTGAGCTGCAGCCCTTTGTGATTGGATCCTTAGTTCAGCTTTTATGTCGACTTACAAAGTTTGGGTGGTTTGATGATGATAGATTTAGAGAAGTGGCAAAAGAGTCTATTAACTTTTTAAACCAGGTAACTTTTTCTTGTGCAATGAAATTTTGCTGTATTGATGCAAGTGCCCTTTTGTCTATCTATATCTTGGATTTTGCAAATTCCAATATTCCATCTAGTTCACAGAAGTGAAAGGCTGGTTCTCTTGTATTATGCCATAAGTCTAGAACTGAAGATATCTGAAAGATTCATGGGTTGTGTTTTGGTGGCTTTATTGGACAATTTAAAGTGCCATCTAACAAGTTGATTAGAGTAGCTGCATTACTTTGGCATTAACAAATGATAATTTTAGGAAAAAGATAAAGGATGAGAGGGGTTATGAATCTTTGCTGAAGTCATCTGCCAATGGACTCATGGTGCGGGGCAGTTTAGAAACTAGTGAAATGTCAGGGGAATTTACTATTGATAGGAAGTTAATTTTGCCTAAAGCTTGTTTTAAGCCTTATTATGTGACTTCCCTGGCTACTTTGTGGAATGCATGGCCTGTGGATCTGACCATTAACTAGTATGAACTGCATGCTTCCATCTTTGGTCATTTCTATAGTAATAATAATAATCCATATGTGGTGGGCTTCCCCAGGAATGTAACAAATCAAACGATTTCTGAGTGCATATAAATGAACAACTACAGGGAAACATCATTAGTGATTTAATTAAGCCTGCAAATTATTCTCCCATTGATGTTATGACTGGTCAACTTGATTATTTCTTTCATTAACAAACTATTTATTTATTTATATAAACTGCATTTGCCATATAAGAAAAAATACAACCAGAAAGGCTTTTTCTATATTAAAGTTGTTCAAAATGATAAGCCTGTGAATTTTTTTTTTCGACAGAAGGGGATCATCTTGTTTTCATAGCCAGATTTTTTGACTATTTAAGCTTGCAATACACATGATCTTTCAGTTATTTTTTGAGCAGAAGTTGTCTTTAATGACTGGTTAGATTATTAAAAAGATGAACATAGCGGCTAAGATGTCATGATTTATGAAAGGAGGTCATTGAATTTTTAGTGCTGAAGCAAAATTGCCAGCTGTCAATGTTTATTTCCAACTATTAACTTTTTTGAACAGTCTCTCTAATATAGTTTGATCACCACCAACTGAAAACTATTATTTCTAGACTAACTTGGAATGTTTGGATTTAATATCCTCTTTACAGTTTTTCAGACCATGGACTTGTCAACAAGATGGCAAGGCCTCCAAATTCAATTTCTCGAGCATCTTACACTACATTCCCTTACTATTTTAAGGAATAAGCTACTATCATATATTAGAAACGTGGCGAAAATTAATAGTTTGTTTGTTTAATGATTCTTGTGCATTAGTATTCCAACCTATAGCTGTTTTAAGGAAGCAAAACTTAATATGAAACTTGAATAACTATCCCTGTTGTCTGAAATAAAAATTGGAATTGTTAAATTTAGTACCCACTTTTTGTAAGATCGGAAAGAATTGTTTACTATGTGGCTCTCTAAATGTTCAAGAAGACTTGCTTCAACTGATGAATATTCTCCTCACCATCTCTCTCATTAAAGCAGGTAGAGCTCAATGCTATGGAGAAAGTAAATGACAGTTGATATCTGGTTTTTGTGTTATCGGGGACACTGCTTTTGTCACTTGTGTTTTTTTGGCTAGAAGCTCATCTTCTACCACATGCTTTATGACAATGCACAATTTGTTCATGTTTTCACATATAAAAATGGCACGAAGCTACATCCTTTCATGAAATAAATCAGGAAAATTTAGTGCTCATATTGTTTATCTTAATCAAGGATGTAATGGAAAATATTGTTTTGAAGCATTTATCCCAAGTTGTTATATTTATTATAACTTATAACAATCATCAATATTTTTGTTAAAAAGTAAATTATAATTTCTATTTTTGCCCCAAATATTCACTCCCCATTCAGTTCCTGGTGATCTCTTTTCTACCATCGCAACTTATATAAACTAAAAAGGGAAGGCTATATCGCACAAAATCAAATAATTAGCTGAATGTAAACTGAAGCACACTATAATTTGTCCAGGGTTTATGAAGTGATTTGTTTTTGTGTCTATTCTGTCATCTTTGCAGTGCCTTGTGGATTTTTTATCTGCTTTTGTTACATGTTTTCAGAACTTACACTTTTCTCCTCTTTATCTACTGTTTTCCGTGCAAATAATTGGTTATACTGTTTTTTTTTTTCTCATTTCTGTTGGTGTGTTTGTGTTTTCCCTCTTTTGATATAAATAGTTACCATTCAGTTTGCATGTCTTTCGTGTGATAATAATCCTTTCTGAAAAAAATAAAGACGTCAACTTGAATGCCTATTTATTTGACCCCTTTTCATATTTAAAGTACTCGTGCTAATGCTTGTGGATGTGTCATCTGAGGAGGTTCTGTTTTGTCAGGCAACGTCAGATCACTATGCTATTGGTTTGAAGATATTAAATCAGCTTGTTAGTGAGATGAATCAGGTTGGTCTCTTTTGCCCTTTGTCCAAGTGCTTTTTTATTTTGAAGAAACTGAGGCTTAGACTATAAATTGTGAGATATATGAAGGATAAACAATATGCTTCATTAAAATTTGATGATTTCAAAATTGTGAGCTGGTGCCACATATACATGCATAGATTTATGTTGCTTAATTTTCCTTGCAGTATCAGAAAACTTTAAAAATGTTGACCCTTTCTGGTTTTTGGTTAAATTCCTGCTTTACTGAATCTTATTTGGCTCCTGTTGATCTTTACCTCAGCCAAATCCAGGATTACCTTCATCACATCATCGAAGGGTGGCCTGCTCCTTCAGGGATCAATGCCTTTTCCAAAATTTTCAGATATCTTTAACTTCGTTACATCAACTTAAAAATGATGGTAAAGTGTTAAGTTGTATTTGGGCTCTTACGTTGGTAATTTTATCCTTAAATTCATTTGTTTTTTTTTGTCATGAGAGTAATACACCTAGTATTGACACATGCAGCCATCAGCCGGTTGCAAGAATTGGCTCTATCACTGTCACTGAAATGCTTATCTTTTGACTTCGTTGGGACATCAATTGATGAAAGCTCTGAAGAATTTGGGACTGTCCAGGTATGATTTTGTTTGACAAGCTAGAATGAAGTTTGAGGTTAATGGTGTTCTAGGTGCTTATGACGACGACCTTTAGAAGCATGTTTTTTGCAGAGAATGCATGTTATATACGCCTGTTTGAATTTATGAAATACATTGTACTAGTTTGTTGCCTCATGCCTAATGAATGTTTGCCGCATAGTTGATTCTGCTGAACTGAGTTCAATTCTACAGATTCCATCTTCTTGGAAGTCTGTGTTAGAGGATTTTTCCACGCTGCAGATATTTTTTGATTATTATGCACTCACAAGTCCCCCTATCTCAAAGGAGGTTAGTTTTCGTCATGCTTTTATTTCTTCATTTGTATACTCATCAGATGATTCTGGTATCTTCTTCTCCTTTTTTTTTGGAGATGTTTGCTTTTTAATCAACTCCTTGAAATTAGATACAGAATGTGTCAAGTACCAAAATAATCTTTCTCAGAGTACGATAAACAAAATCAGACTATTTAGTTCTATGTGAGTTTGATTATGTATGAATGAATGATTGAAAATTTATGAATAGAACCAAATCTAGTTATTCAATATTTTCAATTGATGATGTACAGATGATGAGTTTGGTATATGACACAAATGTTCTTTTTATATTTTGTTAAAGGAGAAAAAGGTACTCAAGCTTTTGAGTGAGATTGCATATGATAAAGCAAACATTCTTTTGTAAGTTTTTGCATCAAGCATCAAATTGAACATGATTGTGTCCTTGGTTTAATTTTTGGATGATGTAAGTCTAGATGTAAATTTGCTTTAATAGGATGGCATCTCGGTTGGGGCCTTGCTTCGCATTTCTGTTTCTTTTCAAAGAGACACATGTTAGATGCTTGATTAAACATAATCAAGAAATCACCTATGAGACTTTAGGGAATGAACCATTAGTGCATTTCTCTTGTAACTTAGCAAATTTTAAACTAACCCAGCTGTTTTTTTTTTCAATTTTGAATGGATTTTTATAGTTTGTTTGACATCTATTGGTATTAATTTCTTCAAGTGGAGGATTATTCTTTCCTTCTGTACTAGTATTAACCAACAAAGAATCTGGTAAAGATTTTCTTTTCTGTATCGTTGCTATTAAATGCTTGGTATGTTCCAATCCATTTTTAGTTTCTAAAGTATGTCTCCCCCCTCCCCCCCTTTTTTTGTGTGCTCTTCAATGTTTAACACATTTTTGTATTAAACTTGCAGTCACTGGAGTGCTTGGTGCGTTTGGCTTCAGTAAGACGATCTCTTTTCACCAACGATGCCTCACGTTCCAAGTTTTTGGACCATCTAATGGCTGGAACCAAGGAAATTCTGCGAACAGGGCAAGGTATGGGGAATTTTGTCATTCTGACCAGCCTCTTTGAGCTTCAACTTGTCTGTGTTAAAAAACTTTTAATCATTAGTCTCATATACTCTTTTGGGACATATAGTCATAGTTGTCATGCCGTGTGCCATGGTTCATGGCTATTGAGATGCACATTGAGATCGTGCCACAAGTGAGCAACTTATTTAAGGCGCCATTTGCTATATTTCTCTGTTAAATAAGACAATATTAACTTAAAAAAGGAAAGTCCTAGTCTCCATGGCTATTTTTTCTTTCTTTGTCTTAACATCATGCTATTGTTTTTCCTTCTCTCCAATGGTGACTGTGGACTTTGTTCTCTGGATGATCCTTTCTGTTCTTTCTTTTTCTCTTTTCTTTCATTTCTCTCTTTTTGCCCCTCTTTCTTCTCATAATTCCATTTTTGTTTCTTTTTCTATTTCAGTCGCTTTTTAATTTCTTTTTTCATGTTGAAATGGCTTGATTACAAAGTTCTATTCGTTATTTATTATGTTTTAGAATCTGAAATTAAAGGCTTAATATATGTTGAAATTTGTTGTTAAGTGCTAACATTTGAGTTGAAATGTAGATTTCATACTACAATTTGGGATAAAATGCTTCTATGATTGTCTATTTTTTATTTTGTTGATAAATACTATTAGTGTAAGTATTTTATTCATTTATGCAATTTACCGATGTGCTTCGATAAGGTGAGCCCCACGCTAAATGTTGTGTGCCATTGCTTCTTGGTGCATGTGCAACATTAATTATTATGCATTTAGTTAAATGTAATGAATTTAATTATCTTTTTGATAATTTTGTGGCCTTTTTGTTTAGTTTGTCTTCTTGGTGCTCCTTTCTTATTGGTATTATTGTTAATTCCTATTTCCTTATCATAAAGGCTTTGGTAGGTTACGAACATGTGTCCTGTGTTGGAAGTGTTAGATTTGACTCTGTTAGAAGTGTGAGATTATGGTTGCCTTTAGAAAATAACATTTTATTTTAGAGTTGGTTTCTACAATTTTGATTTTCCTAGGATTCTATATTGGCTTTAATAGAATTTTAGGGTATATTTATCTTTGAATTCTCTTACTAACCTCACTAAATAAATTAAATATACAGATTATTCAATGAATGAGAATAATACATTTTAATTCTTTCAATTTCTAAACATGGTATCAGGTCGACTTTAATTTGTATTGCTGACCATGATCTCTGTTTAGTGAAAACTGTGATTTTTGTAATGAATAATTGTGATTTTCTGTCAACTTCTGTAATGCTTAAAAGATGTAGAAAAAGTCAACGGATTTTTTCTTGTAGATGGCCAGAGTGCTTTTGGCCCTGTTTGAATCCGTTCCAGTTCCCCTTTATATGAACAGTGAGAAACCTTTCTCTTTATATGCTTTATGCAGAAAGCATGGGTAGGCCTCATTTTCATATTTTTCTACCAGAAACTGATTTTCGAAATAAGTATAAATTGTCATAAATCCTGTACATCCGAATTCACCTCGTCACTAGGGGGGTGGGGGGATGAAACAAAAGTCTGCTGTTTCGTGTTTTAGTTCAATTGCTTAGCAGAGCTGCAGAGAATCCCACGTCACTGCTTTATAATCCCCAAACTTCAAGTCCATGACATATCACTCCACTATTTCTCTCATCACTCCTATCTTCCAAGATTTAATAGGTGAATCCATATGTTTATGGGCATCAAATTGCCCATTGGGCTTAAAGGTTAATTTTGATGGTGGGGAGGAGTTGTCAATGCTATTCATCCTTTTGATGCGTTTAAGGAGTGAAACAGTGCAAATGGATTGGTTGGAACGGTGAAAGGAATGAGAAAAAGAATTTGTTTGACTGGTTGACGGCTCTGTTGATTTGCCAAACAATCTTGGAGTATCAAGCGTTTTAAAGGTGCTATCAATGGGGCCTAGTGAACTGTGTCAATAGCCTTTCATGCTATATCCGAATCTCTAGGTTTTATGTGAATTCTCTATTCCACTTTATGAAGATAAATGGGAAGCTTGATGCTGAAATTATTTTCTTCTTCTTCTTCTTTTTTTTCTAGAAGTTATGTGAATATTTTTCCCCAAAGTTTTGCTATTTCAGTTGCGTGCTGTTTGTCAGAGGAAATTTTATTATTAGCCAAATTGTGCAGATGCTAGTGTTCTTAATAATTGTTATTGTTCTCTCTGCTGGTTGTTTGTTACTATTCTTTATCCAATGGAATACATTATGCTTTTCATAGTTCAAGTCATTTCATAATTGAATAATGTACTGAATTGGAAATCAGGTCTTGCTGACCATGATAACTACCATGAGTTTTGTCGCCTTCTTGGACGATTCAGAGTTAATTATCAGGTATATTTGATCTAGCCTTGGAACAATGCTATTTCTCTATTTGGTCATTGAAATGTGCACGCCCTTCTGTCTCCAACTCATGTTCCCAACTTAGTTTTGTTTTCACTAGAACTTTTTCAATTTGAGTTGAATGAACTTTTGTTGTGAGAGGGCAAGTTGTGTGAGTGCTGTTAGCAGATCTCGCCATTTGGAGAATCCCTTGAAGCATCCTTAATTCATATCTTGTCAAAAGCTGCCTTAAATTAAGGGTTCAATCTAAATAAGTTGAGTTGAGTTGAATAAAAACATTTTCAGCTTGGAAAATTAGACCTTATTGCTTAAAAACCAATTCAGGCAACTAATTTTTTCTCTCCTTAATACACTTTTGAATAAAATTGCTTGATCAATTTAAAAACTGACTCATTTTACATATTGTAACAACTGATTTTCTGTGTTATTCATTGAATAATCAAGGCTACATATTTATACTCATACTTTGGGGTCAATATTTGGTAGTAAGTATTAATCCCAATCATTCTATGTATAGCCTACATTGTACTTGGTCTATTATCTTGTTTACACGTATTATTACACTAATTGACTGAATATTTACATATAATTATTCCATAATAGCAGATATCCTTCCATAACACTCCCTTTCAAGTTAGGTCGTAGATGCTAATTATGCCTAACTTATTATAGATGTAGTTGACTTGATTGCTATTGAGCGCTTTGATAAAAATGTCCTTTAGTTGTGCTTTAGTTTTCATATGCATTATGGAGATCAAATTTTGTTGTAACTTCTCTCGAACAAAGTGACAATCAATCTCAGTATGTTTAGTTTGTTCATGGAATACTGGATTGGAGGCTATATTAATAGTAGTTTGATTATCACAGTACGACTTGGTTGGTGTAAGCACCTAGATTCCCACCTCCAATAGGAGTTAATAAATCCACATGATCTCGCATGTTGACTGGCCATTGCTCTATACTCTACTGCGCTCGATCGAGTCACAACATTATGCTTCTTACTTTTCCAAGACACCAACTTCTCTCTAACGAACACACTATACCCAGTGGTAGATCTTCAATCAACTTTAGAGCCAGCCCAATCAGTATCTGTGAAGCGCTTTATTTGAGTGTGCCCGCGATACTTATACAATATTTCTAATCCAAGAGCTCCTTTCAAGTAACTCAAAATTTGTTCTAAGGCTGTCCAATGATGAATAGTGAGGGAAGACATAAATGGGCTTACAATAATTGAACTGGTGATATGTAGACGCATTATCGTATGGTAATTTAGCTTTCCTACTTATCTTCAGTATTTATCCAGGTCCTCAAGTGGATCTCCTTCCTTTGTGAACTGTTGGGTGGAGATCATTGGAGTATTGCATGGCTTTAGCTCCTAATTTTTCGGTTTCTGCTAGCAAGTCAACCATGTACTTCCTTTGTGACAAGAAAATACTTTTCTTGTTCTTCAACACCTTAATCCCTAAAAAGTATTTTAACTCTACCAAGTCCTTTGTTTGAAATTGACCTGGTAGAAAGGATTTTAGTGATGAGATCCTTGCTGCATCACTTCTTGTAATGATGATGTTATGGACATATACAACAAAAAGTGTAAGTCTAGAAGTAGCCTGTTTGTAGAAAACTGTGTGGTCAGATTTACATTTTTGCATTCGAAATCTTTCAAGTTCTTAGTTGAATTTGCCAAACTAGGCATGAGTGCTCCGTTTCAAATTATACAATGATTTAGGAAGGTGACAAACTTTCCCATACTCCCTTTGAGCAACAAACTCAGGTGGTGCACTTCTTTTTGGAGGCCTCCATGTAAGAATGCATTTTTAACATCCAACAAATAAAATGGCTAATTGTTTTTAGTTGCTAGGGAGAGAAATAACTGTATAGATGTCAATTTAGCAATAGGAGAGAAAGTTTCGGCCTAAACACTATGGCTTTGTTTGTTTTTAAATTTTGGTGTGTATTTTTAGGTGTTTTTATCTCGAGAATTGTGTAAAAGTAAGAGAGAGAAGAGATAAAAAAAAAAGATGGGGAATAATTGAGTGTGTATTTTTGGATAGTGGATAATTATAAAACAAATATAGCCCATAGGTCTGAGCATAGCCTTTAGCAATGAGGTGAGCTTTAAGCTAGGCAACGGATCCATTAGAATGAAACTTAACTGCAAACACCCTCTTGCAACTAATGGCCTTTTTGCCTGTAGGTAAGAGTACTAACTCCCAAGTATCATCAACATCAAAGGCATTCATCTTTTCCATCATAGCTTGACGCTAGCCAGGATGAGATAAGGCTTCATTTACAGCTTTGGGAATAGTTATAGAATCAAGAGAAGCCACGAAGGAATGAGATGTAGATGTTACCTTATTATATGAGACAAATGTAGAAATAAGATAGGTGCATCGTTGTTCACCTTTGCGAATGGCGATTGAAAGATCAAGGTCAGAAGTGTTTGGATCTAACGACAAGGAAAGATTTGGTGTAGATCATGAAGCTAGCGGTGCATGCTGTCTTGTGTAAACCTAATGAATGGTTGACACTTGTCTTGGGGATGGTGCTTCAGTCAATGGTTGGCAAGTAATATACTGTACTATGACATCATCATCCTCCTTATACTTGGTGGCACAAAGGCAAAGAATGAGAGATTTTCAAAGAAGGTGACATCTGTCTACACTAAAATTTACTAAGTTTAGGACAAAAACACCGGCATTTTGTTTGGACACGAGAGTATCTTAAGAAAACACATTCGAGGGACTTAGGATCTAATTTGGTTACGTGAGGACAAATATTGCGCACAAAACAAGTTCTCTTAAAGATTTGAGGTTCAATAGGAAATATTGACTTATTGGAAATAGGATAGATAAAGGGATCTCACCATATAGTATGGATGAAGGCATTCAGTTGACTAAAAAACACGCTGTGGATACTGCATCAGCCCAAAATGGCTTTAGAACATGCATTTAGAATAACAATGCTTTTGCGGTTTCAAGTAGTTGTCTATTTTTTGTTTCAGCAACTTTATTTTGGGATGGATTGTTCATGCAAGAGGACTGGTGAAGGATGTCATGTTTGGTCATATATCTTTGTAAAGGATCAAAAAAGTATTCTTTTGCATTATCACTGCGAAGAATCGGTACACATGCGCTGAATTGGGTTTTAATTCTAACACAAAAGACATAAAAATGTGAGAATAACTTGGAACGATTTTTCATAAAATAAATCCATGTCATACAAGAAAAATCATCTACAAACGTAACAAAGTATTGAAACCCAATGTTGGATACAATTTGATATGGAACTCAAACAGTATAGTGAATTATTTGAAGGGGGCACTAGCTCTCGTGTCGACTCGAGGAGCTAGAGTTAAACGATGGTTTTTGGCATACTGACAAGACTCACATACAAGACTCGTATTCTAAAGAAGGTAAACTAGAAAACTTAAGACATAGCTTCTTAAGTACAGGTAGAGATGGATGACTAAGTTGGCAATGGGCCTTATGGGTGTAAGGACTTTTGAGCATTTAACATGTAAAGACCACTTGATTCATGCCTTTTATCAGTAATCTTCTTCGTCGTAAATTCTTGAAACAAGCAATGAGTAGGAAAAAATGTGACAATTGAGTGTTCGAGTTATTTTACTGATGGATAGCAATTTAAAAGAAAACTTTAGAAGACTTAATACTTGCTTGTAAAGACAGAGGGGGTGGGATTAATAATGCCTGATCCCATGGCTGATACAGTCGAACCATTAGCTAAAGTGATACTAGATGGAGAATTATGAGGTTTAAAAGTGGAGAAGAGTTTTGGGTTACATGTCATATGGTCTATAGCATTAGTGTCAATGACCCATTAGGATGAAGAAAGAAGGCACGTGTTTTGGTTACATGACTCAACAATGGCGGTGATAGGATGAGACGAGTTCTTTAGGGCTTCCTGATGTTGGGTGAATTTAGCATATTGCTTTGTAGAAATAGTAACAGAGTGCTCTGGCGTGGAACGTGGAGTATCGTGTGTGGCTGTAATATTTGCTGACTGACTGAGATCTTTGATTTCTATTTTGCCACTTTCTACAGAATCTTTTGATATATCTTGGTTTATGACAATAATAGCAAATCACTTCCTTTGAATCTTGATTACGATTAGTAGAGTTATTCGAGCCTCCTTTGTAATTAGATTTTTTTTCCTGTTCCACTATTTTGACTAACGAACGCACCGGATTCTTGAACTGTCAGTGCAAAGATGATACCTATATCTGTATGAAGAATTCTGTATCTGGACGAACAATTTCCAAAATTCTAACAAAAATTAAACTTGAAACTGAATAGTGACAAAACCTAAATAAGGAAATAAAATTGTAAAGAGACGAACTGTAGCTTAAACCTGAAAACCAATGGCAGCAATAGACGCAAAATAGCCCGGCGACTGCAACAGGACTGATCGGAGAAAATTCTGGCACCATATGACATCTCACGCGCCTGTGCATGTGATTGACTGCCGACTGGGGAGGTGGACATACTCGTTGATTCCAGCGATGGGACTTGGAGTGTTGACCAACTTAATGGTATGGAACACAATGGTGGTTGCGATGATCAATGTCTAACACTTATCGTGGGCAAATTGCTCCGAACAGAATACGTCCGATGCGGGAAACTAAAGCATTGTTTCAGCAGAAACTGGCACCAGCGGTGGCGGGTATTCCCTCCACAGAGTCGCGTAATGGTGGATGGCTAGGGTTCTTGAGCCTACCATTTTACAAGAATAGATTTTCTGTGTCATTCATTGAATAATTAGGGCTACATAGTTAGACACATACTTTGAGCCAATATTTGGTAGTAAGTATCAGTTCTAGTCATTCTATGTATAGCCTATATTGTACCTAGTCTAGTATCTTGTCCATGTATTATTACACTAATTGACAGGATATTTACACATAATTAGCAGATATCCTTCCATAAAACATGGAAAAATTGTTTTAGAATAATTGTTTTAGATATCCTAGGCCTGCCTGTCTTTCTTTGAACTTTAAAATAATTTAAAAAATATATGTAGATTTACTAGTGGCAGAGCTGTGGCAGCTTCTGAAGTGATAATATTTTGTGGCAGCTCAATGCTACGAGGATCACAAAATTTGTTGCTTTCCTCTCCCAATGTTATACACTGGGAGAGTGTGTGGAATCTTTTTCTTTCTCCTTCCAATTCATTATGAATCTTTGAAACTTGAAATAAAGAACTAGTATGCTAGTTGTCAAAAAATTCACTGCAGTAGTGAATCTGAACTTCAGATTGAATTAGTTGGGGTGAATCGAATATATTCTATGTGATTGAGGTTAGAAGTTTCTGAGAATTCTAGACAATTTGGTAAAAAATAGAAGGCTTGGAACAAGTTAAGAGTGGTTTAGTTTTGATTAAAAGAATTGAAGGGGCAAACTAAAAATGTGTCTAAGAAAAGTGTAAGAACTCTGAATTTGTGTAAAAGAAAGTGAAATTTTTCTGCTACAGTGTCGTACAGGAAATTGTTGAGGAATTAGTGCCTCACTCATTTTCACTCAAGAAATGTCAGATAGATGTGGAGTATTGCATATGTTTACATATAGATATTTTATGTTTTTGAATTTTATCAATTTCTTTGATGACAAATCTGTTTTTTAATCAATGTTTGAGTATCCTTCTCTCTGATTTTCTGTAGTGCACGTATCCAAAGATGCCTTGTCGCTTTGGCCTTCTTGCAATGTGCTGCTTGCTAATAGGGTTGAGAATGGGGAACAAACTTTTTGTTTTGCTTCTGTGTTGTGGTTTCCTTTGAAGTTTCTATATCTGTAGCTCATTGATTGATATTCTGCTGCAGTTGTCTGAACTTGTGACCATGGAAGGCTATAGTGACTGGATACGTTTAGTAGCTGAATTTACATCAAAATCTTTGTTGTCCTGGCAGGCAAGTGGCATTATTCATAAATTTCTATGCATGATTTAGCTTGAGCTCACATCTCTTTGATTCTGTTCGCCAGATTACCTTGCCCTTTGATGAGGGGCAGAAAGTTAGGTGTTGGTGCTAGAAACTTAAAGAATTGTGTGTTTTGCAGTGGGCCAGCAGCAGTGTGTATTACCTTTTAGGGCTTTGGTCTAGGTTGGTGAGCTCTGTTCCCTATTTGAAGGGTGATGCACCAAGTTTGCTAGATGAATTTGTGCCTAAAATTACGGAGGGTTTTATTACTTCAAGACTGGATTCTGCACAGGTCTGGTTCTTAAGGACAACGTGTTCAATGTTCAAGACCGGTAAAAACTTGGTGATATAAACAATACATTTTCTTCTTGTTATTGTAGGCTGGTCTACCAGAAGATGTTTCGGAGCATCCACTTGACAATGTAGACCTACTGCAAGACCAGCTCGATTGCTTTCCATATCTTTGCAGATTTCAGGTTAAATATGAATTCGTTCAATAGATTTCTTTGTGTTGTCTAATAATTATTTCTTTATTTGTTTGATTTATGTTATTCGTTGTTACACAACCTATATAATTTATTTTTACAGTATGAAAAAAGTAGCTTGTTCATTATCAGCATCATGGAGCCTATTCTACAAATTTACATGGTATGCTGAAGTCATACTCAATATAGACTTTATTCTGTTCTGTTGAACTTTTCATTTACTTCCAGGCTTTTGGACAAAACACAAACTTCTTCTAAATATATTCCTTTCAAATAGGAAAGAGCACAGCTCCAGACTGGAGATAAAAGTGAACTTTCTGTTATTGAAGCCAAGCTTGCTTGGATTGTGCATATAATGGCTGCTATTTTGAAAATAAAACAATCTGTTGGCTGCAGGTGACTTATGCTGTATTTTCCAGTTTATATTTTTCTCTTCCAGAAATTTTGTTTCTTTAGAATGACTATTAACTATGTGTTCTGCTATGTCTAAATCACAGTGTTGAATCACAAGAAGTAATTGATGCTGAACTTTCTGCACGTGTTCTACGACTAGTCAATGTTGCTGATAGCGGGTTACACAGTCAGGTAAGCCAGCAGACCATTGAGTCTGTCTTTGGCAGGCTTATTTCTTTAAGCTTGGGAGTTAATTTAAGACTTGAGAAAATAATCCTTGAGCTTGTTTGTGAAGAGATGGGTGAAAATGGTATCAAGTGTGAATGATCTAAATCTTGGGCAAAGCAACTTGGAAAATGATTAAGATTTCTAAATATATGTTAAAATCAATATTAGAAATGATAAAGATAACATTCTGTAATTAGATGTGCCAATAGGATTGTTGTAGATGAGATTTGCCTGAAGCTGAAATAAATGACAATTGGTTTTAAACTGCATGACTGCATCAGAAATCAGAATGGTGAGGAATATTGTAATGTAAACTATTTTAGCTAATCTGGAGAAAATATTGGTACAAAATTGAAGAGTAGAGCTTTTACCTTGTAACATGGCTTTCGAACAATGAGAATACTAAGCAGATAGAGCTTTATTGTTGAATATAAAGTGGCACTTTTGGAGAACATGTATGTCACGTTGATCATTCTTGTGTGTTGAATATTCTTGGTAAAAGAAAGATGTGAAACTAACATTTCACAATTTTCTAGAACTAGCTTGATGGGATATTTTCTCTTCTTCCTACTCCAGAGGTTTTTAAAAATATGGGCCACAATCTCGGATCGCTTATGATATTTATATTTTCCTTTGTGTGATCCACTTATATGATTCTGGAACTAGTTGTCTCCATCATAGGTTGTTTCAAAAATTCCTTGGTTGAGAGTACTTTTGGCAGCCCAGTGTAAGGAATATATTGTTTGCTGGTTAGAAAAGTAAGACTTGGTTATTGCAGCCAGGCTTACACCCACTCTAAGCAAAAGCCTTGATAATGCTTGACTTGAAGAAGCCAGAATCAAAGTATTTAAAGGGTTGCTAGCTTGGGTCCAAAATCTTGACATCCTTGTGGTTTCTATGACTTGAGGGATTTCTGCATCTTTCCTGGGCACCTTTCCAAACATACAATGAGTAGTCCAGACTGGAACCGATCACCAGTGGCATGAAGTTAATCCTAATCTGAATTAATATTCAATAAGGATTCGGCTAATATTTCATTATATCATGTAGTTCTTCACACCTTTCAAAACAAAAATTTAATCCTAATGATCAAGTTCCCGTGCATGTAGCTGCCTATTTTTGTGGTTTGACAGCTTTCCCAGCGATGGAAAAGTTTTGGAAACACAAATAATATACCAGGATACGAAGATTTGGGAACATATGAAATTGAATTAATCATTTGGCGTAAGTCGGGAGATTGATTAGAATTAGTGGTGGTCCTACTGAGGTTATATATCTACATAATATGAATTAAAAAGAAGAATGCAATCTTCCACTTTACAATTACTACTATGCCTATTGCAATATAATAGAGATGTTCTTAGTTGAAACCTTTGTTGTTTACTTCAGTATGCTTTGGAGGCCCAGGGAGATGGGTTACAGGCACTTGCAACTTAACTATATTTACGTTAAGGAATACAGAGGCTTCTTTGTGGTGATAACTTCTGTAACATAAAACCAACTTCGTCTTATTTTATTTTTTTGCTTGGCAGAGATATGGTGAATTAAGCAAGCAAAGACTTGATCGAGCAATTCTCACCTTTTTCCAAAATTTTAGGAAGTCTTATGTGGGTGACCAAGCTATGCACTCATCAAAGGTAAGTGAACTAGTCTCTTTTTGCTTGTGAGAATTTTTGTTTTTCCTCTTAGAGGTAAATGTGGGAGCTTATTTGTTTTGTTGCAGCAGTTGTATGCCCGGTTGTCTGACCTTATTGGACTGAATGATCATCTATTGTTGTTGGACTTTATTGTCCGGAAAATTGCAACAAACCTCAAGTGTTATACTGAGGTAACATTTTAGATGTTGGATCTTCTTATTGATCTTTTTATATATATACACACACACACATATCCCTTTTTATGTTGCAGAGTGAGGAAGTTATTGACCAAACTTTGAGTCTGTTCTTCGAACTGGCATCTGGGTTCGTTTGCTTGCTTAGTGATTTTTTAATTGATTTAATCTTCTTCCATGTATGCTTTAAGTGCTGCCGTTTCACTTTCTTGTAGTTATATGACTGGAAAGCTACTTCTCAAGTTGGAGACTGTCAAGTTCATAGTTGCCAATCACACTGTAAAGTCGTCCCTGATCTGTTTGTTGTCAGTTATATTAACTTGTTTTGTTATAGAGCGTTTTAGTCTTGCCTGTCCTTACTTTTAATGTCTTTTCTGGATTCTTAAATTCAGCGGGAGCATTTTCCATTTCTTGAAGAGTATAGATGCTCTCGGAGCAGAACAACATTCTATTACACCCTTGGCTGGTTAATATTCCTGGAGGACAGTGCAGCCCTATTTAAGTCTTCCATGGATCCTCTGCTACAAGTACTGCTTGTCCTCTCCTTCCCTGTTCTCTCTCTCTCCCTCTCTACACATTTATTAGTGTATTTCACCATGAAATCTGTACATATACTCCCCTCGAATTTCTTTAATGAGACTATGAAACTGTTATCATATTTGATTATAATTTATGATTGGATTAATTTAATCTGTTTTGTTTGAAGTTGACAGTGGTACATGGATAAAAAATGCTAGCATGGAAATTTTTTCTGAAACACGTTGCACAATAAATGGAAGAGTTAGTGAACTACATCTCCATATAAAAAAAGTTTATTGGAAGATTTGCAGTCACCATAATGTCTGAATATTTTTCTTGATGGTTGTTATATTTTACAACAATAATTTAGCTTTCTGTGGTCTGAATGGGGCTTTAACCTGAAACTTACCCTCAAGTTGTAATGCATTACTTTTGGTGGAACACATAGATAAGAACAACTATGCTGAAGGCTGTTTATCCTAAAAGCTTAAGAGCTAGGGAATGAGATATGCTGGAGGGTTTCTATGCTGGACACCTGCCTGGCTAGTGGCTTTTAATAAATTGGAAGCAAAATAGGAAAAGGAACGGATAGGTTGGAAACTTGGATCATATTGATTAATCTTATTCCTCTTTTAGATGGGTCAATTTCTGATTGCTGTGGTAGTAAAAATGTGAAGGGATCCATAGTGTCTCTCATTCCGAGATGCATATGTACAGAGTTCTTATAGACATTACTTGATATCTTGATGGAATTGGTGACCATAAACTTCCTTGATTTTAACTTTTGATGCAAATGTAACATATTTCCTGGGTATCAAGCAGGTGTTTGTCACCTTGGAATCAACGCCTGAGAGCATGTTTCGAACTGATTCTGTGAAATATGCTTTAATTGGGCTGATGAGAGATCTAAGGGGGATAGTAATGGCTACAAATAGGTTGGTGCAGATGACTACGAGTGATGTGCATTGATGGGTAATACTATGTATTAACTCTTCTTTTCCTTGTTTTTCAGTCGCAGAACTTATGGCCTTCTCTTTGACTGGATTTATCCTGCTCGCATGCCAATTCTGCTAAGGGGAATCTCACATTGGGCTGATACGCCAGAGGTCAGTTTTCATACTAAATCCTTTACAAGTATATGCATTTTTCCGTACTTAATCCTTTACAATTTTATGCATGTCACTTTCACTTTTTGGAAAAGAAAATCAAATTATTTTAGATCGCTAGACCAGGTAACTGCCTAACTAGTGGTCTAGATACCAGCATCTTGGAACTGAATTCAGGATTGATAAAAAATGGAATTGATATAATTAGCATGTTTTGGCACAAAGAGTATGGACTTGTTGGAAATGCCTGAGAGCAATAATGAAGAAACAACTTATAGCATGACACATAGTTGAAGTCTGTATGCAATTGTTTCTTCCAGATAGCTCTGGATCTGTTAAATTCTTATGATTTCTACAATTGGTCCTTTACAATTTATGCATGGCACTTCTTATTTATGGAAAATAAAATCAAATTAGTTGAGGTCATGAAGCCAGGTGACTAATCATTTATGTACCACCATCTTGGCACCAATATTTTTAAAACTGGACTGATGATCCAACCCTAGAACTAACTGGATTGCTGGTTTGATTGGTTGAACCATTTTGAAAAAGCCGGTCATTTTAAATTAATAATATTATATATAATCACGCATACACACGACTATTAAATTAATTTTATAACATAAATGTAATTCAATTTAATAATATACTAAATAATGGGTTTTAAATGTATTGTTAAAAATTTAATAATTCAAGTAGAATAAAAAAATATTACACAAATTAAAAAAATTATTAAATTAAAAATGATTAAAAGTATAAAATTAAAAAAAATAGTTTTAAAAAATAAAAACACATCAATTTGTATGAAAATTTTTAATTTTAAGATACGATAATTAAATTTTCAAAAACTTGATTAGACAAATAAATAGATAAAAATTACTAAAATCAAAAGTCAAAATAACAAATTATGTGTTCTAATTAATATTAAGGAGTTATAAATGTAAGAAATTTTGATAAAGTGAAAATTTATTTTGTGTTTTTTTTTTTTCAAAAAAATTGGTCAAAACTGGTCCAACCGGTTTTTAGCTGCTTCACAGGTTTTGACTGATTTGCACCAGTTTTGAAGACTATTGGTTTCCATGCCTTGACCAGACCAGAAAACTGGTCAGTTCCTGGTCTAACTGGAAGAACTGGCTGGTCTGGTTTTGAAAACAATGCTTAGTGCTGCATTCGGGATTGATAAAAAGGCGTATATGTCACTTTGTAAGGCTCCCCACAGATCACAAATTAATAATCTAAGGACCTTTCAGCATTATTTGTATTGATGTGTTTGTAGGATTGATAGAGAATCAAACTCTTATCCTAAGGCCTAGAACTAGACTAATGGAATTCTTTCATGTCTTGGAACAACTAGTATGAACTGGTCGAAAATGCCTGAGAGCATTAATGAAGAAACAACCCCCAACATGACATCTAGTTGAAGTCTGTCTGCAATGATTTCTGCCACATTACTCTCTGTAGAATTCTTATGGTTGGGTGTTTTGGGTTGAGGATAAATTTATACAGGTGGGGAGGTGAGTACTCCACATTGATGCTGCTTGCCTTTGGGATATTATTTGCAAAGATTTATTTTGATAACCTCACCTAGCATTGATGAAACAACAAGACTTAGACTGGCTTTAATAAGGCAATGGTTAATTGTTGAATGTTTGTAATGCAACTCTCTTCTGCCAACAATGCCTGTCAATGGTCTGTTTGTCTGGAACAAGTTTTGACATCAAGTATTGAAACTTTTTGGTGAAACTGCGGAGGCAGTCATGCAAGCAGGTTTAAGTAATGTTACGTAGTATTGCCAGCTTCATTCCAGAGACAGTAAAGCACACACTTGAAAGCTTCGTTTAAGGTTTTGAAATGGAGGAGATGATGCACAGCTGTACTCTTGAAACTAGGGGTCTCTATGTCAGGAAAGCTTGTTTTTGGCAAGAAAAATTGAGGTCTGGAGAGTAAAGGACAAGGTAGAGGTTTATGGTTAAGTTATTGAAGTTTCTTTACTTCTACTATCACCGATGGGAGTTTCTAAGAAGAGTATTGGATGACTACCTCATATAAAAGTTCAAGGAATATTGAAGATGTTCTCTCTATGTTTACTACATTCACCAAACTTCCTTGCCCTTAGGCTCTATTTGATTCAAAGAAAACAAGAGAATTGAAAAAAATAATTTGAGAATATTTTCTTTTCCCCCAATTCCCTGGAACCAAACTGGGTATTAGGGTTTTGAAACAGAAAATAATGACACCAACAAAAAATCAGTGATTCTTATTCAGCCTATGACTTAATTGCCTTTGTACTTTCTTGACCAATGTATCTTTGGTAAGGTTTCAAACTCAATGACAGATTAATTACATAAAAGGAAGAAAATGTGATGCAGCACTTGTCAAAACCTGTAAATGGCGGATGGGACAAAAAATCCTTCGAGGACAAAAAATTCCTCATTGGCGATTGTCTTTTCACACTTCCAAATATATGGTACATTATTAGTTATTATCGAAATTTTCAAAGAAAAATGACTTTGTTCTAGTTTTTTATTTTCAAGTGTCATAGTTTTACAAGTATGTAAACAGAGGTGGCTTAGAAAAATTCCTGAGAGTTATATTTAAGTAAATAGAAAATTTCTTTCAAGTTTCCTTTCTTATCATAGCGTCTCTGTTCTCTCTCTCTCATTTCATTTATCTTCAATTATGGTTTCTCTTCTTACTTGATGGTAGAAATAGGGAAGATGAGGGAGGGAGGGGGTTGCGAGTAGGTTGGAAGGGTCTAGCCGTGCTGTCAAAAGAGGAGAGAAGGGAGAAGAGAAATAGGGAAGGGGGATAGAGAAAAAGAAGGGGCGTAGAAGGGTGGGTGAGTACGAAGAGGAAGAGAGAGAAGAAGGTAGTGATTGATAGAGAAGGGAGAAGATGTGGTAGGTGACTTTAGTGAGCAAGGGGGAAGGGTTGGAAGTAGAGGAGATGGAGAGAGAGGATGGTATCTAGCGAAGGATAAAGATGGAGAGAATTTGATTTCAGTCACATAGCGTTGGGGCTTTCAAGGCAGAATAGCAAAAATTTGGATTGAATATTGTACGGGCTTAATTCCATGGACCAAACACTCTTTGTATAATCAGGCAACAAAAATTACATTTGAATTTAATTATTTTTAATTTTTTCGAGGAACAAAATTTAATTAGGAATATACTACAAAAACAAAATTATAAATATTTATATATACTTGAATTTTTATAGTTGATGGCACTGTGGTTATTTCCATCCATCTAGGTCTTAGCAGTGCAAACTCTGAGTGGCATTGTAATTATGGAAAATAGAGGGGATCAGTTGGTCATTTATCCATTTTAGATGAGAGCTAAATGTAATTAATCTAAATATTTGATGTCCTTATATGAACCTTCACGCACACTCGAACTTCAGTTCAATAAATCATAACTCTGGATAATTTTTTCTCAATATTTTGATATAACTCGAAACAATAAAAAACCATTTTATTCTGCAGTTTATGTGTTGGGCTTGTGAATAAAATCATGACCTTCCAACTTATTTGTGTAGGTGACAACTCCATTACTCAAATTCATGGCTGAATTCGTGCTAAACAAAGCTCAACGTTTGACTTTTGATACATCATCTCCAAATGGCATACTTCTTTTCAGAGAAGTTAGCAAACTACTTGTTGCATATGGCTCAAGGATTTTAGCTCTTCCAAATTCCACTGACATATATGGCTTCAAATACAAGGGAATATGGATTTCTTTGACTATTCTTTCACGGTGTAAGAAATCTCTGTCCTCATGCTTTTGAGTTCTCTGTATGAAACTTCCCATTGTCATGCAAATTGCACTCATTTCCAGTTTCTAGATAATGCTTCATAAGGCATTAGTCTTTCTATTTTATTTGTAATTCTAGTAGGTATTGATATTTAGATGACATGTCTAGAACTTCATCGCATTTTGGTTTACTGTGTGCTGTATATAAATTGCTGATTATTATCTTATCTGTCCAAAATAGTCTCTGCAGAAGTTTTCTTTAGTTGAAGGTGATAAATCTGTTGCATCTTGTCCCATGATACCTTAGCTGGCCACTAGGTCACTTCCTTAGGGAGCTAATACTTCTTATTATTCTGGTTTGACAAACTACTTAATGATGGTATGAACACAATGTTCCCATGAAGCCTGGATAATGAAATTTCTTGTGCATTTGGATTTTTCTAGCCCGATTCTACTTGTGTTCTTATATTTTTCTTTCCACCAATTTTCAGCACTTGCTGGAAATTATGTCAACTTTGGTGTCTTTGAACTCTATGGGGATAGAGCACTAGCTGATGCACTTGATATTGCTCTTAAGATGACACTATCAATTCCACTGGCTGACATTTTGGCTTACAGGAAGGTCTGTTGGCTTCATTTTCTTTTAGAGTTTATGCATTGTTTGATTGATGTATTTTAGGTCTTCCTACTCTTTATCCTATGTGGGGAAGCCTTCTGGTACCTCTGAACCCTCTTTATTTATGCTCTGGTGTTCATGCAATAGACCTAGTTTATGGATGTGTGAATAGTTTGAATACAAACTTAAATTTAATTCCATCAATTTTGAATCTGTGCATTGCAGCTAGAAATATAGGATGCTCCGAAATCACAGCCAACTTTTCTCTAATTTTATTGTTTTTTCTGAGACAATGTCCTTGGACATTTAAATAGATAGCTAGGTATAATTTGTAAATCCAGGGGTATTGTAGCTTTACATATAGAAAACAGGTTGAAGTCCACAAAGAGTTGAGTTTTTATTTTTATTTTTTTATTTTTTGGCTACTGAGACGCTTCCTTTTGCATCAAGAAAGAGAAATCACTGACCGTGTTAAGATTCTCCTCTGGATGGTAGTATTTGTACTTGTATTTTGTTATGGGCTTTTTTCTTAATACGATCTTAACTCCTGAGGGTGTTCTAACAAATTTTCCCATTTGTTGCAGTTAACAAAGGCATACTTCGCATTTGTGGAGGTTTTGTTTAACAGCCATCTTGTCTTTGTATTAAGTCTTGATACACGCACCTTCATGCATATTGTTGGTTCACTTGAGTCAGGTCTCAAAGGTCTTGATGCTGGTATATCCTCACAGGTTTGTGCACTGAATCATTTCTGATTGTATTTAAATAATTACTGTTGCATGGATCACATACCGGGCGTCGTATCTCACTAAGTATACTAGGCATTGTGAATGCTATTTTCTTCTTCTGTAGTCTTATGACTGTGTGTGTTGTGCATGTGTTTCTGTGAGTTCAATATATATGAAGGATAGATGTATTCTCTTTGGATGTTGTTGTCATACAAAGGTATATGTGTTGCGGGTGTTTGCTTGCATATGTGGTAGTGTCTGCAACTTGGATGGACGATTGAATTGAAAATCAGGTCTTGACCTTTTGGTCAATTAAAGATTTTATGTTGACTTTGTATGCACCATGTTTCTTCTAAATTACACTGAATAACACATGCTGCGTCATTAGAAAGGGGACTTAATTTTGTTTTATCAGGGTAATAGTCAAGGATTTTCCAACTCTCACTCACCAGCTTCATGGATTTAATTAAATACGGTGGTAGATATGTCTGATGCATAAGTGCTCGTCTACTTGCTATGAATCAATTGATTTCCATTTTTGTAAAGATGTGGGTTTTGGGTGAACAAATGGAAAGAATACTAACATTGCTCTCTCTCTCTCTCTGTCTCTCTCTCTCTCTCACACACACACACACGCATGCACGCGTGCACAAAGTGGCGCTCATCCATACATAGTAATGATGTAAATCTTATATGGTTGCCTCTGTTCTCCCAAAAAGCACATGATCTAGATCTTCCCTAGTGCAATTATGTTGGATTTTAAGTATGCATGTGTAGTAACAATTATTTACCCATTAGAGCCGAAGTCAAACTTTAAGTTTGTATTTAAAAAATTTTACCCAGCCGATGAAATGCATATAAGCTTGGTTGCTTGGTCCGCACCGGCAAATGTAGAAAATCCCCACTTGCCTGTGATTGGTACATTAAAAAGAATAGTTGAGGGTGATGCTGTACATATAATTAGATGTTCTGTTGGCACCGTTGTTTTCTATTACTGTTGTGACATCCACAGGAGTCATATTTTGCATAATTGTGGTTGTTTAATGAGCAATGCTTGACTTATTGCAAATGGCTTATCGTTGTCATCACCTTAATTATTATTAATATAGACAGTATACAATCTCTTGTTCTGTTTCTCTGTGTATCTTGGAGCAACACATTGATTTACTTACCTATCTTGCTCTGTTCTTCATTCAGTCTACCTCGGACTGTATGAGGACTATTTAACTCGTCATATTTTAGGGTATTGTTGTCAGAGTGCTAATTAAAGTTTTAGGTGCTTGCTTTCTGACTAGGTCTCCACATTGTGGATTAGAATTTTATGTCGGTTGCTATCGCACATCAATTTAATTTTCTATTCAACATCAATTTAATTTTTTTTATCTCATCTCATGTCTGTACTACATATTTCAATGTATTTTTGTGCAGTGTGCATCTGCAATTGATAATTTGGCTGCTTTCTATTTCAACAACATCACCATGGGGGAGGCACCCGGATCACCTGCTGCAGTTAATCTTGCCAGACATATTGCAGAATGCCCAGCTCTGCTCCCTGAAGTAAGTGCTTTTTGTTTTTAGGAACCTTTTATAGTGTTAGTTCTTACTTTGTGTGAGCCATTTTGAACTCTGGCAACTGTTTGTCTGTTCTATAAAATGTTTTTGATAGTTACTACCTGCCTACAGTTTGGAGCTGCCCGATATTAAATGAATTCTTTTCTATTGACTGATGCGAAATTGTTCCGAAGGTTTACTTCAATTTCAGTAGTTCTGTAGCTAGAACTACTTGAGATCTATGATAAATGTATCTTCAGCACTGAATCAATTTATAAATGTATAACTGTAATGCAGTGTAACAAAGTAGATTGTGTCCCCTAGTCTAGCATATAACTGTGTTCATGCGGACTTAAAATGTCCAGTATCTCCTGAACACGTATTCGAGAATAAGTCCGATTGGCATGCATTTTGTTCAAAAGTAAAATCAGAACCTATATAAATTGTTTTGAAATGGAGATTATCCAGCATATTGGTTATGTCATTAGAATTTCCTTGATGTAAACTGAAAAAACTTAGACTAATATCTACATGTATTTAATACTTACACAATGCCTTGGGCAATCGAGACTTGGTCTTGCATTAGGCTCAACTAACATATGAAGGCAGGTCCATGAATATGAACTATTAATCATGCTGGTCTTGTTCAAGATTGGGTATCATTACCAATCAAAGTTTGTGACATCCTTCAAGCTCTACAAGAATGATTCTTCTATGCAGTAATTGAAATTTTTGGATGAACATGTTAAAGTCTACAACTAGGACCATATACAATGTCACCTCATTGCTTGTGCACTAGATTTGTTTGCTGTTTTTTGTGTAATTGGTTTTTTCTTCTTTAGTTATCTTAATCTTAACTTTAATATATATTCTTCCTCAGATACTCCAAACTCTCTTTGAGATTGTTTTATTTGAGGACTGCAGCAACCAGTGGAGTCTTAGTAGGCCAATGTTGAGCTTGATACTTATAAATGGGCAGGTGGTTATTGCTGGCCATTATTTTTCACTTGTTTATTGATATTTGGAATATGGTGGTTAGTTTCATTGAATTTACTCTCATAATTGTATTCTTTGATGACAAGTTTCTCTTATAACATTGAAATAACTAATAACTAGTATTGAATTTTATCAATTTATTTTTGTCAATATATTGTTCCAAGTGCTGCATGGAAGGTTCTGTTGTGGTCACATTCAAAGTTGCTTTACTGTACAGCAGTTTTCTGATCTTAATATTTTAATTATGTATGCCTCCTCTATAAGCAATATGTAGCAATCAATCTTACGGAATGAATGTCATGTATGCAGATGTTTACGGACTTGAAAGCTCAGATTTTGGCTTCACAGGTGTCCCTCAAATCCTTTGTTCATTTGCTTCCCTTTGTTGAGTTTTTAAGTTTTTGCCTTGCAAAGTTTTTGTTTTTGTGAGAGTTCTCTTAGTGGTTATTTCTGAGCACATTAATGACAGAACCATTAAATTTTTCTTCCTATCAGAAATCCTTGGCATAGAAAATTATGTCTTGGGTTTCGATTTAACTGATTAACAAGCCATAAAAATGCCTCTATTTTCAGCTTGTAGCGTGATAAATGTTGTTCTATACTCAGCTTCCACTATTCCACATGCTTCCTAAAATTATATTCTGAGAAACAGTAAATCTTAAAACTTTAAAAACTGATACCTAGGCACGTGGATTACATTTTCTTTATCCTGCAGCCTGTTGATCAGCATCAGCGCCTTGCCTCCTGTTTTGACAAGTTGATGGCTGATATCACCCGAAGCTTGGATTCGAAGAACAGGGACAAGTTTACTCAAAATCTGACCATATTTAGGCATGACTTCCGTGTCAAGTAGCACCAGCCTTTATTCCTGCTATTGTTTGCTTAGCACTCTGGTGCGTACTTGTGGTTATGACATGAAATAGGTCCCGAACGATATCTAGAGTTTAGTGTCTGCATTTCTGTGGTGCTGGAAGGGACTTCAAAGCATTTTGTTGCTGAAAGAAAGGGAAGCCGTATAAAACAACACCAGACTCAAGTACTCGCATGAGTTTTGTTGTTTGCTATGTACATTCCTTTTCTACTGGGCCAGAATTTCACCTGTAACATAGATGAAAGGCATCTTAAGCGGAAGCTTGAGGGCCTGTTAGGCTTGGGGGCTGGTGTAGTTCTGTGCTTTGTATAGGGGTGTACCTTTCTCAGCTCCCAATATAATATAGGTAAAGTGCGTATGCGTCTGATTCTTTTATTCGTGGATAGAAGGAACGACAGGATATGAATTGCGCAAAATGTCCCTCTTTGGGGACAAGTTTGCTCTTCTAACAATTTACATGATAGTACTACTATGTTACTACTTACGGACTTTCTTTGGCATTGTATCCTTGAATGTATGAATCATTGAAAAAATTATTTTACGCTACACTTGGTCCAATGGTCTGTTACCAATGCCAATGTATTGTGTGTGTGAGAGAGAGAGAGAGAGATACACCCCCAATGGTATCGCCATATAGGCTCTGATATAATCCTAAAACACGATTTGAATTAACACGAAATTAAAGGGTTAAATCTTTGCTGATATAGGTTGAACTTGAAAATCTCGTCAGACCATATCAGCAAAAATTTAACCCTGTACTTCTAAAATTTTCGTGCTTAATGTGTGATAATGTAAAATTGAAGTACTCCATTTAAAGTTTGCTATATTTATGAGTTTTTTCAGGGAAAAAAAAAAAGGCTATATTTTCCTTCTAATAATGTTATAATTGTTAGTTTAGAATAAAACGAATATAAAAAGACATGGAGAGTCCGTGTACTTCGTCAGTTTGAATGCCTTCGCTTCAATTGATAATGGATGGTTGTGGAAAAATTGTGTGTGTATAGATAAACACAACATGAGAGTTAGTCATTTAATATAATTTCTAAAATAATTTTTTATTTTTTCTCTTAATGGAATTTAAAGAATTAAATTAAAAATACATCTTACAAGCCTCAATAATTTCTCCCCTATATCTCTCTCTACTTATATATTAAGGTTAAAATTCTGAATTTGGTTGCATGCTGTTAAATTATTACAATACTCTAATTTTAATATTTATATATATATATATATATTTTTTTTTATTATTGTAATATAATTTTGTACATCTTCTTTCATATTTATCATGTTTTTCAATTCACCCTTCATATATATGTGTGCGCGCATGCATGCATGCGTGCGTATTATGTTTTAAAACATTTGTGAATTTTAAATTTTAAAATAGTATTATTTTTTTATTATAATATGCTGTGATGAATAAAATTTTATGAGTTACAAAAATATTTATACGCATATTGGGAGTGCCTGTACTGTTGGTATTATTTAAACGAGCATCTGGTTTTGCACAAGAGATAGGGAAAATGTTTTTCTTCTTTTTCTTTTTATCTCCCGTCTCTTTCTCTATCTCTCACTTCCTCTCTCTGTTTTTTTTTTTTTCATTTTTCTTTCTCTCTCTTTTTCTCTATTCATTTTTTTACGGTGGTTTCTTTTTATTTTTTAGTTTTATATTTTTTTCAAACCCTTTGAATTATTTCTTAAACTCTCTAACTCTCTCTCTCTCTTTCTCTCTCTCTCTCTCTCTCTCTCTCTCTATTTTGAACTTTTGTTGGCCAAATTAAGAAAGTAAATATAAATTGTGTGTATATATACACATATTTTCATATGTGCATAAAGAAATGTTATTTTTTCTTTGAAATAATAAATTTATGGAAAAAGAAATATTTTGAAAATGGAGGAAAATGTAGAGAGAGTTAGAGAGATGAAAATCAAATGAAAGGAGAAAAAGGGATAATGAAGCAACCATAAACGTTAAAAACACACTTCTTTAAGTATATACAAAAAATGTATATATGTTAGCTACCTAGTTATGGAATAATTTAGCCAACAAAAGTTCTTGAAAAAAAAAGGCAAAAATTGGAAAAGAGAAACAAGAAAATATTGAGAAATATTGGGGAAAATAAGGAAAAATAATAGAAACAAATGCTTGAATCTCCTTATAGAAGATCACTAGTTTTTGAGACCAATATCTACTAAACTTTAGGCCAATTGAATTTGAAACATTCAAATTGTCCCCAATTCAATCTTATTCCTTTTTTGAGATAATTTTTTTCATATGTCAATGTCTTCCCCTTATGCATGAAATTTACTACTTTTTCTATATTGCTTGCGCAAGAGTGGTGACCTAGAACGTTCTAGGGATGAAATTTTCACAAGTATAACTGCCTTATAGAGGAATTCTGGTCTTTTTAGGGCGAAACTATTATGTGGTAAATATCTTTTTAGTCCTAATGATCAGTCCTACTTGTAGTCATTCTAAGAGGAAAAGTTGGTGGGATATCAAACCTCATTGAGTTGATAGTTAAGCAATCTGTATTGGGGTATAATTAGGGTTTTGGCAACTACATAAACCACATGCTCAGCAAAAAGGATGGTCCATCCTGAAGTTGACGTCAACAATCTCGATTGGAAGGTTAGGTGGTCCATTCTCTCTTATGACGTCATCATGGGTCGAAGTGATGTCATCTTTTCTCCAAAGCATCTATTATACTTAGCAGCTCAGATGCAACTGTAGAGTCCACCAATTAGTCTATTCTAGGTAATGGGTCAATTTTTAGAGCATGTCTTATTATGATCTTTGAAATCAACACACATCTTCCACTTCCAACTCGACTTAGGTACTGCCACATGATTGAAAAGCCATTTTAGATATAGTGTTTCCTTGATGTGCCCCACCTCAAATAAATTCTCAGCTTTCTTTTGGATATCCTCTACCTTTTCCTAATTAAATTGCCTCAATTTTTGCTTCAACAGCCTCCTATCTCTTTTCACATTTAGTATAGGTTCAATCACTTGCAGTATTATTCCTTTCAATTCTCTTGATGTGACTATGAATACATACACATTATTTCTTAAAAAATGCACTGTTTTCCTTGTGAAGGACTCTGGAGTTCCTGGTCTTATTCTCGTGACCAACTCTCTATCTCGACACATCTTAACATTTAACAGCTCTTTTGTTAGCTCCATTTGACTGACATCCTTCATTGGCCTCTCTTTTAAGTCTTGTTTAACCTTTCCAGCCGTATCCACATGGCAACTTCTTGATGCCAATTGGGCTTCCTTACCATTTCCATTCTTTGTCCAATTAGGAACTTCACTGCAAGGTGATAGGGTGATGCTATTGCTCAGAATTTAGCCAACGTAGGCCTTCTTAGTATAATGTTATTAAAAAAATGATATGATTACAGTGAAAAAATTGGAGCATTTTGGTTATTATAACTTCACCTTTCGCCCATAGTGAGTGAAAGATTGATCTTTCCCTATAGTTGCTTTGCTTCACTAGTGAACTTGAATAACGCAAGTGGGCTCCAATTTCTCCTCCCTTAGCTACGTCCTTTCAAAAGCATCAATTGATATAATGTCAACAAAATTGTTGGCAACCATAAAGCATCTTTCAACATCATAGTTGGCTATGGTGACTGTGATTACAAAAGCATCGTGATGGGGGACTACAACCCTTTCTAAGTCATTTGGCCTAAGACATAGATCGATCTGCCTTGGCTATTCATTAAATTTTCTTTTCCTTTCTACCATGGCAACCATGCGAAGACTATCCTTCCTTTCCTTGCCAATTCGTCCATATATCATGCTTATGAGACTTTCTTAATTGGTTCTACTATGTCCTCCTCTATTAGTCCTTTTATCTTATTTCATCTCCATTTTCTCCTTCCATATGAATTCTCATAAAAGTCCTCTCCTTACCAGAGTCTTAATTTTCTCCTTTAGATTAGAAGACCTTTCCATAGTATGACCATATTTAATATGAAATTTGCAAAATTCATCGTCTCTAGAATTTTTATGAAGAGTATATGATCCTTTTGGCCACTTTAAAATATCCGTCTTTTGTATAGAGACTAAGATCTTCTCCCCACTTACCCACAAGTGTGTGAACTTAGTCGTCTATGGTCTTTTAGTTGAGACTGGCGCCTTTAATGGTATTTGTTGTTTATTTTTCTTGGCAACCGAAACAATTTTTCTTTATTCCGTCCTTTCTCGCCAAGCTTCTTCCATGTATATATACTTTTCAACTAGGCTAACGATTCATCAAAATCCTTAGCCAACATTTTTGCCAGTGACCTAAAATATTCTCCTTCCCTTAATTCTTGTGGAAGGGGTACTTGCTAGCACCCCTTGCATTATAGATGATGTCTCTAATGCTATCGTGAAAAATTGTTTATATATATTCTCTTGAAAGCTTCTTAGCTCCTTGCTTCATATTAAATAGAGACATTAACGTTCGTTCATATCCTTTACAACTTGCAAATTGACGTAAAAATAATAATAAAAAATCCTCAAAATTTCTTATAGAACTGCGGTAGGCAATTGATTAAACCATTTCTAAGCCAATAGCCCTAACGTGACAAGGAACACTCTACATTTAACCCCTCTTGAGTATAGTGCAGTAATGCCTAAATTTGGTTAAGTGTTTAGCCGAGTCCGAAGCTCTGTCATATTCTAGAACATTTATTACTTTAAAATTGTCTGGTATTGGATCTTCTAATATTTTAGGAATGAGAGGAAGGCCCTTCCGAGGTATTTCAATTTTTGTCTTCCCCTTTATTTCCTCTATTTGTTGATTTAACTAAAATTATTTCATCTTCTAACCTTCTGGATGGCATCTCCTCTCCTTCTTCGTCTTTCTCATTTCTCCTATTTCCTCTTCTCCCACTCTCCCCAGTTCCCGATTGACCTGAACTGTAGCTAAGTGATCTTGCTACTTCCCCAATTCATGAAGTTGGTCCATTGTAATTTGCACTACCCTTGGTGTGGATACTTTTGATGGGTCTCCAGAATTCAGTGCCCTCATTGGGGGAGTTTGGGCCCTTTCTGACACCCCAGCTCCTATTTCATCCTCCATGTAACCTTCCACCTAGACCATTCCTCTATTTATAGCCATCATCAGTACGGTCTTAATCTTGATTCTGATCTTACATTACTTCTTTAGATTTCAGCATAGCAACAGGTGGTGATGAACAAAATCAATTGATCAAAGAGGACAAATAATGGCTCCATTCCTAGTTTTACCACTCCATGGAGCCATTTTCTTTACTTACCATGCATTATAGAATGTAATTCCTGTCCTCAATTGAATAAAAAAAATGAACTGATGGGTTAAATTTTCTTCAGAGAGAATCTCTTAACATTGGTCGTACGAAACTGAGTTTCTAATGATTTTTTAAAATACCATTTATAGCGAATGTACACCTATAATTATTATAATTGCCATTAGTAAACTCTGTTAATATTTTACCAATTATGCCCCCTTTATCTCAATCAATTAACGAAGACCGTCCAACTCATCATATTTTCTTTTCAAATTAGTATTGAGAATCAGTAACTTCATTTTTCTTTTTAATATCATGCTAATTCATTTTTAATTATATAACTATCAAAGTTATTTATAGTTGTCACACGCATTAACGTGTGCATATTATATAATAAACATATAATGCTGATTCATTGTAATATATATATATATATATATATATATAATCATGACAAAAATTTTCTATCACCACACTGAAGTTTAAATAAATTAAGTTTGATATTTGTACGTTGGACGTGATATAAAAATTTCGGGTAATGGAAAAACTAGAAGAAGAACGTGCAATTTTTGTGGTTCGATTTATGTTCCCAGAGAGATGAGTTGTATTAATTCGAGTGTGCGTAGAGTACAATCAAGGTGTTCCGGGGATGATCCAATGATCCTCTTTCTAGCCTCAACTCGTTTACACACAAATCAATTTGCTTAGTAGTTGTAGCCACGTAAGCCAAAATTGGTGCTTAATCCACGTCAGCCCACATTCTTTACTAGAGTTGGGGTAACTATTAGCTGTAACCCTCAAATAACTACTTTGCTTATTTTAAAATTTGAGTGTGGTTTTAAATATTTTGACCTTGATAATTGTGAAAAAGATTAAAAAAAATAAAAAAAAACCAGAAGAGGAGCTTGCGATTGGATAGCCCCTTATTTTAGAGATTTTTTTTTTTTGAGAGAAAAAGTGACATTTTTTTTGGAGAGATAAGGTAAAAGAGTAGAAGTTTTTTTTTTTTTTTTTAATTAATGGAATGTATTTATGAGATAATATATTAAATGCAAATAGTTATGTAAAAGCAGTGGAAATAATGTGACAGGTAACGATGAGAGTAACTGTGAAAGTGTTAGAGTTAGTGATAAATTTATTTATTATTATTATTATTGGTTGAAAGATTTTAGGCTATGTTTGTTTCAAATTACAGACTCCAAAAATATATACCTAATTATTATAGTTTTTAAATTTTATTCCTTTCTTTCTTTTATCTTTACACAATTTTTGAGATAAAAATACTTAAAAACATATACTAAAATTTAAAAACAAACAAAGCCTTAATTTTATTATTATCTGTTTATTGTTATTGTTTTAATTGAGATTGTTGTTGTTGTTATTGTTACTATTGCCATTATTTCTAGTTTTATTAGTAACATTAACAATAAATATAGTTTTATTAGCATTATTTAAAATGTGACAATAATGTTGTCACATTTGTTATTATTAATAATAATCTTGTGTTAAAGTCTTTGTTATTATTAATAATAATCTTGTGATAAAGTACTACATTATTATTATTGTTGCTGTTATTGTTATTGTTATAAAGTGCAGGTTCAAAATTGTATAATTATGTTAATTGTAAAATAAAGTATATGTATTATTAGTGTATATATTTGACATTATTATTATTATTACTATTATAATATTGTTATTATATTTATTAACAACGTTAATAATATTATTATAAATAGTCCCAATACTATTGGCAAGATTATTATTATTATATAAATTTTATTGTTACTATTAATACTAACTTTAATAAAATTATGATTTATAATAATATAACTGAATGAATTTAATAATATTATTAATATGATTAATAACATTTTGACGAACATTATTTTCAATACACGTATTAATTACACTATTAGTACGACATTATCAATATTGCCTTTAATGTTGTTTCCGTAAATATTAATTACTTTTACTAAAAATTTTAAATGTATTAGTAATCTTAATATTATCATAATTAATGGCTTTATTTATGATATCATCATTATTATTAAGAACAAAGAAAGCAATGACAGAGAGCAGAGAGGAATCCATCATCCCTGTTGTGCAGACCCTTGCAGCCAAAGGAGGGTCTCTTTCTGGTCACCGGTCTTCAGCACCAGAAAGCGAACAAGAAAGTGAAAGACGAAGGAACACCAGCAACACCACCGCCCTTCCCCCATCTCATCTAAGGATCGCCGTTGCCCTCACCACTGCTTCATCTCGCCCAAAATACACCCACAATGAAAATTGTTACAGTTTTGTTGTTCAGACATCAGACCTACGTTGCTAGGATTTCTTTATTTTCCTCCATTAGTCTTTGTTCCAGTGCTTTTGATTCTGCGAAACTCTAAATAAAGTGCAAAAGCCCTTCATTTATCCACATCCCTTGTTGGACATAATCTCCAATGGTGAAACCTTCCTTTCAATGACAAATATACTCCATTCGAAGCACATGAAGTGGCAGATTTTTTAGCGTCAACAAGGGCCGAAGACCTGCCATTTTCAAGCTGGAATCGGCCGGAGAAGAGGCTCCACGCATGCAGGCAGGAGAGCGAGCAAAAAGTGAAGAAGATGATTGGAGAGAATAGATGGTCTTGAAATTTGTGTAAAAAAAAAGGGAGGGATAGGCATTTTCGAGAGACAAATTTTTCTCTCAAAATATTTCATGGAAAAAGTTCGTGCATTGCTTTTCCTATAAAATATTTTCACATAAATGAGCAAAAGAAAAATGAGATGCCATAGATTTGCGTGCGTAATAATTAAATAAGTATTTTTAAAATCTATGATCCTAAAACCAAGATAGGCAGTATTCTCGTGCGTGCTATCAACCAAAACTACTCTTGGTACATGGCAAGGGTAAGGGTAAGGGAATATTTGACTTAAAGCTTTCATCACTCTTCTTGCTACTTGAATTATGGCACTCAATTCATACATACCTAGAAAGGCCTGAATATTCTTTTGGTTTTGAGTATCTATACAAGAAATTTCGTCACGAAATCAATAGCTTTGTTTGTTTGGTAATTTTTATTCCATTTTTCGTCGAAAGGCGTGCACGCACAAAGCAACTCCTAGGCGTCTTAAACATATAATATCTCAACATAGTTTTTCTTTCCTTCTTATATATATATATACAAAATTTTCAAAATTCAGTTACTAGGGGACTAACCCGTGTATCTATCTATGTATTATCACATAATTTAATTATTATACCATATAATATATACACGTGGTGTAAATAAACCAATCATACACACTTATAATTTTCACACTATTTATAAACAATTACACGAAAAACACACTATATATCATTCCTTTAAAAATTGCAAAACAAACATCGTCAATGTTTACTTGTGCCCATTTTCCTATTGCATCACATCATGAATACACTTTGTTGTGTTGGGCCACACCCATACTTTGAACAATAATTAGTCTTAAGCCATCTTCTGTACTGCAAGCAATTAACTTTCGGAAAATTCCAAATAAAGAGACAGCATACAATTCATTTACTTTACTTCAATAAATGTCCTTTGTCTGAATATATATTTATTTTTATTTTGCATACTTGTTCAAACACATAATTCAATAACACAATCCGATATGAATTCCATAGCTCCAAAATTATAAAAAAAATTTCTTTGCTTTTGATGCAGCGTAGAGGGACTTTTCAAATTTATTAAATTAAATTAATAACAAGTAAACCTTGAACATTAGTTTAATCTAAATATTTAAAAGATTATTTTACACATAATTAAATAATTAATTTGTGCTCACTGTTTATTTGCACACTATTTATTAAGGGAGAAACCCCTAGATTGGCGGTGCAATGTACATTTACTGAAGTACCCTTTTCTTATTCTCACTTTATTAGTGCATTTTATTATTTTTCTCTTATCCTTTTCTCTAAACTTCAATTGTCATTTTATCTCTCTTCTGCCTTTTTATTTTCTAAAGTAATTTCAATTTTTGAAATTTTTTTTATTTATTGTTAAAAGTATATAATGATTTTATAGTTTGTTGTAATTAATAAAATTATATAATTGTTAAATAATTTTCACACCAAAGAGTATACATATGCTATTTATCAATTATTTTTCTTCCATTTCACAACTTATGTTATTGCAATTGACATTCATTAGATCGTGAAAGAAATACGATTGCTTTAATCAAATAGGGATATAAATTATAATGGCATTGATGCGTGGAGAGAACATTTATTTATTTGACAAAATGACGAAAGCTTATATGTGTGTGTGCGTGTGTGCTGTTTTTTTTTTTTTTTTTTTTCATTTTTCTTTAACTGATAACAAACTCTATATTCCTAAGAAAGAGACCTAATTCTTGTTTTAAAATAAACTAATGTTCAAGGACCAAATTTGATCAGATGGAGAGAGAGTTTTGAGTGTGCATTTAGATACCAGAAAAAAAATAATGAAAATAGTTATAATATGATGTGTTAAAGGTGGTAAGAAATAAGAAATAATAATTATAGTTGACATGGTACATAATATATATAAATGGTGAAATGCATTTTAAAATTATTTTGAAAAAATGTAGACAGACATACGCTTGTACGAAATATTTCTTGGAACTAGTAAAATTGTGCATTCACTATGTGCTCAAATCTATTTATAAATTATAATTTTTTTATTTTAAGTAAAACAAATAAAATTTGATAAGAAGTTGAAAAGAATGGGAGAAAAAATGGTAGAAAAGTTAAAAGAATTTATACGAGGTAAATTATGTAACCAAAAAAATCTTATTTCCATAATAATAAGGTATAATAGATATAGAATAGAAATGGTAACAATATATTAATAATTATATTTGAGTATGCTTGGCCTTTTTAATTAATAGTAATGGTGTTACTTTACTAATTAAGGGTAATATTGTAAATTCATAGCGTGTAACCAAATTAGCTCTAAACTCTTAACAATAGTGTAGATAAAGGTGGGATATGTAAAGAACAATCCTAGCAATCGAAGCTTGCCGTTTTGATTTGGAAGAGTTTCTTAAATCAAGTGTAGTTCCTCAAAATAAAATAAAATTCAAGTTGAAAAAAAAATCAATAATAGTACTAATAATATCAATTGAAAAAGACAAAAAAAAAAAAAAAAAAAAAGAAAGAAAGAAAAACTCATGGCCATAGAAATGGATAGAAAGAAAACCATGACAACGCTTTTTTTGTGTGATAGGCAAGTAATTGAATTTAGGTACGCCAAGTCAAGTTCATGTGGTTTTTATGTTTTTATGCAATTCACCCTTAGGATTTAATTCATTAAATTACCGAATTTCATTCTAAGTTGCCACAAGAAGACTGCAAACACACTGAAAATATCATAAAACACTATGGAAGAAAATGTCTCTCTCTCTCTATATATGCATATGAAAATTTAGGAATAATATAAAACATCCCTCCATTATTTCATAGACAAGCATTTACATTAACTACTGGTTTGCACTTTGCTTGTTCAACTCCACCTCTTTTTTGTAACTCAAATAACCCCACAATAATTTTCAAACTTTCTTATCCACGTACACACACGAATTTGAATGCACACGTTATGTATATGTATCAATCATATTTTCCCAACAAAATAACATTTAAAATTATAATATGTTGGATTATTCAACACATGTTCTATACAACGAAGGCTTGTTCTCTCAAGGCCTCGTGACTTAAGGGTTTGAAGAAATCGGCCCAAGTTGGCTTAGGTGACGTTTATCACTACCCTCTTCAACTTGATGTCAAGTTATAACAATTTTTTGAGGTTATTCCTATTTGCTTATATTTCTTCTTAGTTATGCTTAAGCTCACTATATTGACAATATGTTTGAAAAACAATCTCCGTGACCAAAAATAATAAAAATTGAAAAGAACGAGCATTTTCTTTTTCTATGCAATGTGATGCAAGAGTAAATGAAGTTTGGTTATGTAGAATCAAGTTCATGAATTAACCCAAACTCTTATGCTGCATGTTTGTAAGTAGATATGTGCATGCAAGATCAATTCACTTATATTAATTTTGAGTTGTTATTGGAGTATTGTTCCTTCCATTGGTTGATGATTTTTCTTAGTCTTAATTGGTAAATAACAAATGTCAAAAGATTACCCATTTTAATTCGGGTTGTTCATTTATATTCAGTTTTACACTATGCTTGGGTTTAGAAATTTTAAAAGAAAAAGAAAATTAAAGAAATTCAAAATCTCATGAATCGTCGGGTAAAATGATTTTTATTAGGTAAAAAAAAATAATTAAAAATAGGTGAAAATAAGATAAAAATCTCAAAATTTTTAATTTTTTGATTATTTAAGAGAAATAATTTGAGGATAGATAAGGAAAATATAAATAATGAAGGTTTTTGAAGAAGAAGACACGATCAAAATAGTTTTCTTCTCGTTTTTCTCATTATTTTGCGAGAAAATTGATTTTCTTTTACTTAAATTATATTTTATTTCAACTTTTTTTCTTTATCATTTTTCTATCAATCACACAATTAAAATTATTTTTTTCTACCATTTTCTTTTCTTTTTCCTTCAAAATTCTTGAACCAAACATGATGTTAATGTTCATAATAAATACCAAGTGATTAAAAAGTGAACCAAGCAATAACTACCTCAATTTGGAGGAAACTAGTCTTTGTAAATCCCATGAAGATTTTTCTAATACTGTACATGTAGAATGAACACTAATTGGAGCCATATATGAACTTATAATTAACTAAGAAGATAATTAAAGCTCTAAATTAACTCTCAATGGAGAAATATAAGTGGGGTTCCAACATTATCTTTCCCGTTATACGCTATTAAATAATAATAACAAAGGATATGTTAGGATCTAGTTTTGCGACCATTTGAATGATTTATTTCGAGTATACTATTCATCAAAATATTATTTTTTTTATCTTTCATTTTTCTTATTTTTACAGTATTTTTAAGTTTTCATTCTAAATTTTAATCCTCTCTACATTGGATACCTAAACAATATTATTATTATCACCACCATCATCATTTATATTATTTTATTATGGCCAAAAATCATTGTTTAATTACACGACATACATTTATCAAAATTATATTAAGGTTTGGTAAATTAATAACTTCACTATAATAACTTCTTTATTTTTTCCCTTAGTTCTAGTAAATTCATTTCTATCCACATTCTCTTATTAAATATAATCCCATTCAATTGCCATCTCTAATTATTACACTGTTATCTATTTAAAATTTCAATTTTTTGCACACGTATTATTATTAGTGAATAACGCGGGCCCACCGTCAGCATAACATAATATCGGGGCCCACCACGAGTCCCGTTTCCCAAAAGAGATAGCGAGCTGTACTTTGTTACTGACTTTTCCCATAAATTAGGTATTTTGTACTTTATTTCTACTCTCTCTCTCTCTCTCTCTCTGAAACGCGCGCACACATACATACATACATACATTGTGTACGCATACATACATACATACATGCATGCACACGTCTATATATAGCTGGCAATGCCATTCTTCTTTGCCCTGAATTAGTGAATTCTGCTTTTCGCTTTCCACAATTGTTCAGGCTATCTTCTACCCATTTGTTTTTTCTTCCTTCAGAGCTCCTTCAATTTCCAGTTGATCCTGAATCAGGTAATAGTTTTGTTCTAATCCACGTATTTCCATTTTAGTGCCAACAGAAGAAAGATATGGAAGCTGATCGATGGATAGAAATTGTAAGATTGAAATGTTCGCGAATATTGGTCCCAAACTGTATTTATAGGGCGAAGAGTATTTATTGGAATGCATTTATTGGCTTCAATAAATGAAGTGTTTAGTACGATAGCTTTTGAATCTGGATTAGGTATTACTAGCTTCTTGATTTGGTAAGTTATTGGGAATGTACCGCTAATTTTGTATATGAAACATAGTTTAAGTTTCGATAATAATTACCGGGTTGTTCTGATTAATCGCGATTTAACAGTTCTCTTGTTTATAGCTTTGCTTGTGCTGATGAGTATCCATGCTTTATATTACTCTATCTTTTAGGTTTTTTTTTCTTTTTCCTCGTAATGCTCTCGAGTTTAGCGAATTTAATCAAAAACTATTGATAAAGAAAATATATGTGTCGTATTTATCGAAGGTATTGCAGAGAAGTAGTTTTTGTTATTTATATATCACAATCGTCAGGTTTTCGAATCTAATCTAAAAGTATTGATTCTGGAGATGAGATCCAAATTTTAATCAAATGCTGGATCGAAGTAGCTTATTCGAACTTTTCTCGTTTTTTCACCATGTCTTCTGCAAGAATAAATTAGATAGCTATATGTCCATTAATTATTTATACATATTTTCTACTGCATGTGAACCGCAATGCTTGTTTGTCCCATGCTGTAGTAGCTTTATTAAACTCCAACAGAGCTACCTCTGCAAACTGCATCATTCATTTATGTTTATTTCCCTTGAATTTGCAGTTACTATTAGGGCACACTGTATGATTTGATGTATTTGGGCTACTGGCTTTCTCGAGTATAGGCTCTCTCTGACACAGAGGCACCAATACAGGCACACGCACAACACAGATTAAAAAAAATGGGTCACAGCATTACTAATGAGAATGAAGATGGTATGCTCTCTTCTGATTCACCTGTGAGTAATGAGGGTGATAATGGCAGTTCAAATGGGGGGACTGCCTTAAAGAAAGGCCCGTGGACATCTGCTGAGGATGCAATTCTTGTTGACTATGTGAAAAAGCATGGAGAAGGCAACTGGAATGCCGTTCAGAAACACACAGGGCTTTTACGATGTGGTAAAAGTTGCCGATTGAGATGGGCCAACCATTTAAGGCCCAACCTGAAGAAAGGGGCATTTACATCAGAAGAAGAACGATTAATAATTGAACTTCATGCTAAGATGGGAAATAAATGGGCTCGAATGGCTGCACATGTAAGCTTCAATAATATATTTTTTAATATGCTCAAACTTGATGTGCCTTTTACAAGTTTAAAAAACTTAATATATTTCAGTGGTAATTGGAATAGTCGTATACATTTAAGTACAGATCTTATAGTCTTCCTGGGAACCTTTGAATACACTGCTTATTATTGTAATCAATGTTGGCAGTGATAAGCTATGCACTTTGTTGATTTTTCATTTCCTTTTCTTTTTCCAGTATGCACAGGTATATGAATTTCCCTCAACTAAACAAGATAAGAATATGGTAATTTAATATTGCTTTACATCATGAGAAATAAGTTCTGTGTATATGTATATGCACGATAGAGCTGGACTCTGATTAGTCTCATATTGTGGTGAGAAATGAGATCATTCAATAGATTAGCAGCATAAAATTGTCTTCAGCTGCTGCAGATGCTCTTTTTCATTTGCTAGATAACATTCACTCATCATCGCATGTTGGGATATAGGGTTTTTAAATTGCCCCAGATTTTACTTGTTAAATACTTTTCTTAACATTTACTCACATCATGGTCTGCATTTCAGTTGCCAGGACGGACAGACAATGAGATAAAGAACTATTGGAATACCAGAATTAAAAGGCGTCAACGTGCTGGCTTACCACTTTATCCTCCTGAATTATGCCTGCAAACCCTGCCTGAGAACCAACAAAGTCTTAATTCCCCTGGAATGTATGGTGGAGATATGGGATGTCAGGATTTCTTGCAAAGCGATGGTTATGAGACATCTGATCTCATGTTTGATAGTTTAAACAATTCACCTTACACACCAGAGTTTCCTGATATCTCTGCTGGTGGTTCTCTGATAAATGGTTTTGGTTGTCCTCAGTTTTATAGTTTTGTTCCCCAAACAATAGGATTGCAGAAATGTGCTCAATGTCCTGATGAAGCCATGTTACCTTTTGGAGGAGGTGCTCCTGAGGAGGCACCCTCATTTGACAGGGCTGGTAATGATATGTACAAGAATAAAATGTCTCAATCCTTGGATCTTTGTTTCCCATGCGATCCCGATCATACAGGGAAAGTGTTTCCTCTTGGTGTAGATCAGGATAGTCAGTTTATGTCAAATGGTTCTTTCTCTACTTCTAGGCCCATTGCAGGTGCTGAGAAGTTTGAGCTCCCTTCACTCCAATATCAAGAAACTGGTTTAAGTTTCTGGGACCCTGCTCCTGAATCACTGGATTCTTTTATCCCATCTTCTGTAGGTGGGCCACTCCCATCAGATTGTCCTTCTCCTCGGAGCAGTGGCCTCTTAGAAGCTTTGCTTTACGAGGCTAAGACTCTGAACAAATCAGTGAACCAATTTTCTGATAGCACTCCTTCTACCATCGGTGCTGGAGATATTACAGAGAGTTCTGCTATGAAAACATGTTCAGTGTTTAAAGGTTATCTTGACCCCACTTCCCCATCGTGTAACTCATTAGGATCAATTTTCAATGAGTGCATTCCTACTCGTACTATTGGAAGTTCATCAGACAACAAGGTGTCTGGTAAGTGTTCAAAGATTTGGCTGTCAATTAATCAATCATTACGATTGTTAAAAACTCATACATATATACATGTGAAAGAAAGAAAACATATAATTTGATTTAACTACGTAACCACTGGAAAATTTCCATGCAGTTCATATTTATTTATGTTTCATATGTAGGTCACCTTCACTTCATGCTACAATGTATCTCGATGCACTCTCCACATTTTTGGTGCCCAAGTAAATTGTTATATTTTTTTGACTTTTTAGCCACTTTTTGTTAAAGCAAAAGCAAATCTTGCTCGAGGTTGAGGTTGAGTCTACTTTGCCCAAGTAAATTCAGATAATGATTACCAGGACCATCTCTACTTTGTTGAGGTTGAGTCTCACTGATTTTCCAACTTAACTCAGTGAAACTCTGAACTGCAACAGTATAGTGGGTTTTGCTATATTTTATAGTTGCAGTTGTTTTCTAATTAAAAAGAGAGACTGCTATAAGCAATGATTTGGCTCTTTTAGTTTTTGTTCCTGCCAGCTGTGGGATCTGATTTATTTTATTGTAGGCTGCACCCAACTTAGTTCTTCCTGGAAGTTGCCAATTTAGTCTTACATGTGCTAGATGCATGTATATTCTTACCTTGTCCTTTTCTTTATTAGGCATTGTGGTCTAATAAACTCTATACTGCTATAGCTATCATGTCCATTTTCTGAGGGCCTTATCTTCTGTTCTGCAGATCTTTAGCCCATTTCAGTTCGTGCCGCCTTCTTTGCATATTGTTTGGAGTGTGAAAGTTGTCAAGTGTGGCTTAGTGCAATATTATGTAACATCTCAGGAATAACTTTTCCTTGGGACTGAGCTGGCTTCATTTTTTAACATCTGACTGAACCTAAAATTCTCTTTGTTTATTTAAATTTTTTTTTGTGTGTGTGGCTACTGATGCCTGGGTCATGAAATTGGGAACTAGTTGCTTTGCATTGTTGATGGAATACATTTATCTGTTGTTGGCATGCATCTCAAGGTTCTAGATGCTGGGAGTCAAGAAATTAACATGAGGATTAATTTGGACATGGACTAGATCTGAAATCTGGAAACAAGCCTAGACAAATGGAAGACTAGAAAATTTTGATCCGAATGCTTGATAAACCTTTGTTTTTGACCTTGAGCTCTGCTCAGAAATAAAACTACTGAGCTAGAGCCTGAGTGGCTATGAAAATTGGCTTGATTTGTTTGGATCTCCACTGGTTGAAGAAACAGAGAATCAGAACTAATTAATGAAATTTTCTTCTGGAATCAGATCTTAACAGTTAGCACACTTGCTTTTTTTCCCCTTTTCCATAGGTCCTTCCCATTTTTGGGTGGTAGGGTTGTGTGTTGGGGGTGGAGGGTAGGTGGTAAGGGGTGGGTTATCGACTGGATTGGTAAGAGAATTATTGATGGTGACTGCAAGAAGATAGAAGGATGGCCATGTATAAAGATTATTATGACCATACGTAATGGTTGGCATGGTTCTGAAAACTAATGCTTGGAGGAAACTGCTGGTTTGGGGGAAAGAGGAGCTAGTTCAAAAATTTTTAGGAAAAAGTAGAAAAAATTTCTTTATCTTTTCTGTCATTATATTAGATACCATGTTTGCATAACAAATTGCTTTAAAAAAAAAAAAAAAAAAAGGAAAAAAACAGATGCTCTCCTAAACATGGTCTTATGTAGATGGAAAATTTTGCATTGACTTTTGGTCTGACTAGGATTAGAAATTAGACATTCCATGTGAGGAAACAAACAACTGTTGAGAAAAACTCACTTATTTCAATATATTTGAATTAACTACTGCATACATGGTCTTAACCTGACAATGATTATATCATTTTCCTTTGTTTTTCTCTGCAGGGTGCCTTGTGAAATCAGAACTGGACGATCAAAGTTGGATCCTGGATGGAGAACAGAAAGACAATTTGAATCAGTTGGTCAATTCTAGACCAAATGCCACACTTGGTTCGTCCTGGCTTCAGCCAACTGCGTCATGTTCAAAGCAAAAAGGCCATGCAACTGATCCCATGGCAGCTTTCATTGGCGACTATTTGGGCAGTGAATTGGACATGCCTATCGAAATTTCTGCTTCTAGCTGGGGTCTTGGTTCTTGCACCTGGAACAACATGCCAGCTGCCTGCCAAATGTCTGATCGTCACTGAAAGTTGCCTGATTTTTAGGTTTTCTGAACATTTGATTGTTTGTTGCTATTTTTCCACGAAGATATTATAAAAAAGTAGGTCTTCAGAACATACACTGCTGATGGTGATTGCTGTTGTGGATGTGTATTTCAGCAGGTTCTATTAGATTTTATTTGCATTTTGACATCATGGAGCTACGCGAGGTGGATTGTTTGATTTGCGTGTTCTCATGCCTTCCCATGATATGTGCACCATCTTTCTTATGTACTGGCACCACAATTTGAGGGCTTTAGATCCGCCAGAAGAACGTTGATTTGATGGCTTTCGATTGGCCATTTTGATGAATGTACACTTCAACAAATTCTAGTAACGTGTTATGTTCGTTAATCCGTACAATTGTTTGGCATGTTATTTATTTGGACCGTTCCCCGTTTATTTTTGAGCAAACTTTGATTGGTGTTGGAACCACGCTTTTAGTTTTCTATGTTCATGCTTCAACTACTATTTATAATCCGTCATCTGTCCAGAGTTTTTTTTTTCCAATTGATAGTCGTTAAAGTAGACGACATCTGTAGAAAGAACTTTTTTTCAGCTAATTTAATTATAGTATACATTCTTAGTTGTTCCCTTTCAATCAATCGTGTGATTTCTTGGTGTAATTCACGTCATTTATAATGCGGGATCTACACTTGACATTCACACTTAAATGTGCAGAAGTTGAGTTGCATTTTCTGAATGGAGATGCATTTTCTGAATTGGTTGAGTACTCAACTCAATAGCAAGTGCGAATAAATTAAACAAGTTCAACTAGTCTCCAAGCTCCACATAGGTTTTGGATTTAATTGAGTTTGAATTTAAATTTAAACAAAATTTTTAAATTCAATGTTACTTCTAACTCAAATTTGATTTTTAAGTCTTATAAAAGCAAGATGAGGGAAGTTCAAATAGTTGCCAAATTTAAGTTGTTATTTGACTTATAAACACTGTCGTTAAATTTAAGATCTATGTCTTGGTGGGAATAAGTGTTAGTTTCTGAAGGTGGAGTAAAATGCAAGTTCTCAAGGTAAAGTAATATGGTACGGAGCTTGTTAATAAAATTAGATTATTTTAAAAAAAATTAAAATTACAAAAAATTATAGTTTTGTTTGTTTTTAAATTTTAATTTATATTTTAAATATTTTTATTTCAAAAATTGTATAAAAGTGAAAAAGAGAAGAGATAAGAAAATATGGTAATAGTTAAACATACATTTTTTTTTAGTAGTAGATAATTGTAAAACAATCATAGCCTATATCTTATTATTTTAGTAATTTTATTTCAATCGAAAGAATAAAGCTAAATTAAATTGAAAACAAAAAAAAAAAAACGAATCTTACTGTAGACACATAAAATAAATAAATAAATAAATAAATATCACATAAAATTAAATAAAGAAATTAAAACATGAATTAAATAATTTTATTTCAAAATTTTAAAACAAATACACTTTTCTTAATAAATAATTAATCAATCAAAATTGTTCAAATCAAATGACAACAAATGGCACAATCTGGTAAAGAGGCAATAAATGATCAAGAGAGCCAATTAAAAGGTGACAAGTGGCACGATTGAGTAAGGGGTCAACAACCCCAGCCAATCAGAACGCTCCACGTCAGCAGGTTAGGTGGCTACATTATCTCTCCTACAACTATAAATGGGGTCAAAAACCCTACAACAAAAGACAACAACAAGCCAAGGAGAAGAAGAGAAGACACAAAATCCTCTCAAGGCGTTCAAGAACATTCAAGGCGTTCTTCGTCAAGTTTAAAGAGTTCATCTCCAAATTCAAGGCGTTCTTCGTCAACGGTCTTCAAATTTAACGTTCGATCCGACATCAGGGCGCCAAGCTCGAAGATCAGCGTTAATTGGAGAAATCAACAAATTTCAAGGAAGATCAAGCACAAGCCGTTCTCTTGAATATACTCCAAATTAAAGCCACAGCTTCGATCCTAAACTCTAATTCAAGGCGTTCTTCGTCAATCTTCAAATTCAACGTTCGATCCGACATCAGGGCGCCAAGCTCGAAGATCAGCGTTAATTGGAGAAATCAACAAACTTCAAGGAAGATCAAACACAAGCCCTTCTCTTGAAGATACTCCAAATTAAAGCCACAGCTTCGATCCTAAATCCAAATTCAAGGCGTTCTTCGTCAACGATCTTCAAATTCAACGTTCGATCCGACATCAGGGCGTCAAGCTCGAAGATCAGCGTTAATTGAAGAAATTTACAAGTTTCAAGGAAGATCAAGCACAAGCCCTTTCCTTGAAGACACTTCAAGTTGAAATCACATCTTTGGAGGAAGAATCAGAGGACTAAATTAGAGAACAGAGCCCGCATCAAATTCATTTGATTCAAGTTGTAATCGATTTGTACAAATTTCTTGTTAGTGGAATCCAAGAGCAAGATTTTGTCCTACAAAGTTTTGGCACGCCCAGTGGGACCTCTCTACCTCTCATCTCTTCCTTCCTCAGAGTTTCAAGTGGACTACAAGCTTCGAACAAATCATCATGGCCAGCAACAAGGGAAAAGCTGTCAAAGCCGCTACCTCAGCCGCCAGTGAAACCGCCACAAAGAACGTCGGGGTCATCACTAGGAGTTTGGCAAGGAAAGCAACACGCTCAGAACCAGCCCCCCTCCATGAAGATGTCAACAACCCACTCCTCACGAGCAAAAACAATGAGGACGACTCAGCACCTTCGAGCCCTCGCTCTGACGCTTCATCTGCTTCCAATGACGCCCCAGTCATGACGACTAATGCCTCGAGCTTGGAAGATCAGATCGCCGCATTGACTAAAGTCATTGAAGGGCTAGCCAAACATGTTCAAGAGCAAGATGCTCGGATCTCAAGGGTGATGGACAAAGTAGACAAAGCCGAAACCAGTCAAATGGCAGAAAAGGCGCTCAAAGTTCCTGACGGAGTTGAAGTATCTACCAAGCAACCAGCCAATGACCATCAGGAGTCTGTAGCCAAAGAGCTTCAACTATCCTCGGACAGCTCGATTCCTATTGATCAACTTAAAGACTTCATCGAAGGTACCATCAAGAACAAGCTAGAAAAAGGCACTAAGTCGACTCTGGTATATGCCAAGCCCTACTTGACAAGGATTGACGGCCTGAAAATGCCAACCGGCTATCAGCCTCCTAAATTCCAGCAATTCGACGGCAAAGGAAACCCGAAACAGCATGTGGCACACTTCATAGAAACATGCAATGACGCTGGAACATATGGAGATCTTCTGGTCAAACAGTTCGTCCGTTCGTTGAAGGGAAATGCGTTCGACTGGTACACTGACCTCGAACCCAGATCCATCGATAGCTGGGAAGAAATGGAGTATGAGTTCCTCAACCGCTTCTACAGCACAAGGCGAACCGTCAGCATGATTGAGCTTACCAACGCTCGCCAATGGAAAGAGGAGCCGGTCATTGACTACATCAACCGATGGAGGAATCTAAGTCTAAACTGCAAAGATAGACTTTCCGAGGCTTCAGGCATCGAAATGTGCATACAAGGAATGCATTGGGGACTGCGATACATTCTCCAAGGGATTCGGCCTAAAACTTTTGAAGAATTGGCCACGCGAGCCCATGATATGGAGCTAAGCATTGCCGCGAGTGGCATTGGCGCGCCACCTATTTCTGAATTCCGCAAGGCGAAGGATAGACAAGAAGTGAGAAGAGGGGGCAAGCCTCTCCCTAAAACTCCAACAAGAGAATCCATGGCGGTACGCGCCAGGCCCATTCCAGTCAAAGGAAAGGAGAAGGCTAATGAAAAGAAAGAAGCCTCACAAAAACCAAAAAGGCCAACGCTAAAAGAAATGCAGGCCAAATCTTATCCCTTCCTTGATTCGGACGTTCCTGGGATCTTCGACGACTTGCTAAAGGCCAACCTCATTGAGCTCCCCGAGATGAAAAGGCCTGCGGAAGCCGGAAAGACTGACGATCCCAAATACTGCAAATACCACCGCTTGGTTGGGCACCCTATTCATGACTGCTTCATATTTAAAGAGAAAATCATGGAGCTTGCCCACCAGGGAAAAATCACATTGGAAGAGGATAGTGCGAACGTTAACGCTACCACCTCCAACGACCAAATGAAGGAAGCCCCTGGAAACAACCACTCCCTGGACAAAATCAATGGTCTCCGTGAGAAAAGCCAACCCTCTGAAGGTTGCATGACCGCAATGGTCTTTACTGACGAAGATCTGATATTAGGATCTCAACCCCATAACAGACCCTTGTTCGTAACCGGCTACATCCTTGAGCAAAAAATCAACCGGATGCTAGTTGACGGTGGCTCGGCAGTAAATATCCTACCGCTACGAACACTAAGAGAATTAGGGATCCTGACAGATGAGCTTTCAAACAGCCACCTGATGATCCAGGGATTCAATCAAGGGGGGCAGAAAGCCTTAGGCACCCTAAGGTTGAACTTGCTCGTAGATGACATGGAATCAACTACCTTGTTTCATGTCATCGACGCTAGGACTTCGTACAATTTACTGCTCGGTCGGCCATGGCTCCACGAGAACGGGGTAGTCCCTTCTACCTGGCACCAATGCCTCAAATATTGCCGCAATGGTGTCGTCAAAAGCATCCTGGGTGATTGCAAGCCATTCACCGAAGCTGAATCCCATTTTGCTGATGCAAAATATTACCTGAATAAAACTAAGGCTCCAGAGGTTAGTAGCTCCCAGCAAAATGACAAGACAGGAGGTGTTTCGGCACAGAAAGACGAAGTCGACGACATGCGCCCCAAGAACCATCCAAATAAGACGCCAGAAATTCATGATGCTTTAAAGGGCTTGACACTGCCTATAACTCAAATTGACGGCAGCATACTTGCCCAACCACCTGAAGGGATTATAAAGGAACGTCCTGAGGCTCGAGAATTGAGGATTGCAAAAGGTTTTGGCCCCAAAGCATACAAACTCCTCGTCAAAGTGGGATACAATCCACAAGAAGAGTCGCCATTGGGAAAACTCCCACAAAAGCCTGGGAATCAAAACCCACAAGCCGGACTCGGGTACGAACAACCAAAGGGCCTTGTACGCATTGCCATAAAGAGAGCTCCTACTAACAACATAAGAAGAGCTTCCACTAACAACACCACAGAGTGCTCTTCAGAAGTTGAAAAGGAGCCAGTGCGAGTGTCAGTCTTCAAAAGACTTGGCTCATTCCAGAAGCGAAAATGCTGGAAAATAAAGAATAGAGCTGCTGAAGCACCAAAGCTCGAGGAAAAGCTCCACAGCTGAATCCCCTCTGACATGAAAAGGAAGACGGACTTGGTCATGTCATGTGGCAAAGTCCTCAAAGCCAAATTCCAAATGGTTGTCTTCACCAAAACTCAAACTGAAGAGGACAGTGATAGAGATAGTGTGGGTTCATCTAACCACACTCCTGGCCCGCAAGAGTATAAACTGTGAACGGCCTTTACTTCTTGCAAATTTAAGAAGTTTCGAACTACGTTATGACTTGATCCCATTTTGGGTACGTAGGCAGCTTAGACATCCTCTAAGTTCAGTCACAAAAAAAATTTATAAAAGGGTCATGCTCTAGTAGCCACCACTGGGGGCATTTGTAAAAAGTAGCAGCAGCAAATGGTGGAGCAAAAGATCACATTTTATTGATAAGACCAGATGTTAACCAAAGAAATACATCAAGGTCCCGAAAATTGAAAAGAAAATGATCCTGATAAAACCTAGGTAAAAGGGTTCAAACCCTCTAGCTCATCTTTGGTCGTCACCAGCTCCTCCTCAACAATACGCGAAGCCTCAGTAGCTCCCTCATCTGAAGGCTTCATGGATTGTAGGGTAATTACCTCCCTATGAATCTCTTCAACTTCGGCCGCTGTCTCTCACAAGAACTCCCTCTGATGCACAAGGGACAAGAATAGCTCCCCGCTTTGTCAAAAGCTCGAGCTATTCCTCCACACTCTTCAATTCAGCCTCGAAGTGCTCAAGCTCTTTAGCCCCTTAACTTCCTGGTCTAGAGCCTCCCGAAGCCGGCTATCAGTACCCTTCAACTGATGGGCTAAGATCAAGCCTGGTACTCAAAAGGCCCAAAAAGTTCGAGCCTAGCTGGTACATGTGGGCAAAGATCAAGCCTGGTACTCAAAGGCCCAAAATTGAAGCCTAGTCGGTACGCGTGGGCTAAGATCAAGCATTGTACCAAAGGCCCAAAATTGAAGCCTAGCAGTACGCGGGGCTAACAGTCAAGCCTGGGATCCAAGCCCAACGAGTGCAGCATCATCGGGTACGCGTGGCGAAAGATCAGACTGGTACTCAAAAGGCCCCAAATTGAAGCCTAGTCGGTACGCCGTGGCTAAGATCAAGCCGGTACTCAAGGCCCAAATTTCCAAGACCCAATTCATACACGTGTGCCAAGATCAAGCCTGCGTATTCAAAGGCCCAAAAATTTCAAGGCCAAATTCATACCGTGGGTCAAGATCAAGTCGGGACTGCGAATAGCTACAAAATTGAAGCCCAATTGGTTACACGGGACCAAGATCAAGCCTTGGTACGACAAAGGCCCAAGAATTTGAAACCCAATTGCGTATCCACGTGCGGCTAAGATCAAGACTGGTAATACAGGGCCCAAAAAATTTCAGAGCTAACGGTGACCTGGCCAAGATCAAAAGCCTGCGGTAATCAAAGGCCCAAAAATTTGAAGGCCAATTGGTACACGTGGGCCAAAATCAAGCCGGTACGCAACGGCAAAAAAGTTCAAGCCTAATTGGTACACGTGGGCTAAAATCAAACTTAGAACAAAAAAAAAACCCTGAAACATAGCCTTCCCCAGAATCAGTACCAAGTGCAGCCCCGTTTTCCAAAACACAAAATACACACCAAACCAAGCCTTGTCCTAAAAAAAAAAAAAAAAACTGGTCACGCCAAACAGGGCCTTATGCCATAAGTGGATCCACGCAAAACACAGCCTTCTCCAGACTCGGGAAGCCGCGCCAAGCCCGCCTACTTCCCAAGACATGAAAATCTGCACCACGTGTGGCTCAATTTTCTGAGCCAAAATTTAACACCGAACGTGGCCCGATTTCCAGAAAACCGAACGCCAAACAGGGTCCTCTTCCTCTCGCCTCACCCCGACGCGTCTGCAGCCAGAAGTTCCGAACACCACCGCCAGAAGTTCCGAACACCACCGCCACCGACGGGAAACACGACGCAGCCTCGCCCAAACAGCCCAAGCCGACCCATCCTCTTCCAGTTCGCGCCGCATCTGCACTCCCACCACCACGGCACCGCCGCATCTGCTAATGCCTTTGTCACTGTTAGTCAGCCACCCCTCAGCCGCTGGGAGACCACGCCGAGCCCAACCACGCACCCACCAGCGCTCGATCGTCGCTCTAGCTACCAGCATGACAAAGCGCCGTGCCGCGGCCACCACAGCACCGCGTAGAGCGTGGCGCGCGCGCGCACGCTCGCAAACCTGGTCGCGCCGCCGCCCGGAACCTCCCCGCGCGACCGAGCTGCGCACCTGCACAAAACGGACGCGACACCGCTCGCAAACCTGGTCGCGCCGCCGCCCGGAACCTCCCCGCGCGACCGAGCTACGCACCTGCACAGAACGGACGCGACACCGCGCGACCAGACGGGGAGCGCGCGCCCACAGACCCGACCGCACTGCGTAGAGCGTGGCGCGCGCGCATGCTCGCTCGCAAACCTGGTCGCGCTGCTGCCCGGAACCACCCAGCGCGACCGTCATCATTATCGCCACCCAACGACGACCACAGTCACCCAAACCCGGATTCGTCCGCCGCCGTTTGAAGCCGCTGATACCCGAGGCCAAGCTGTTCGTCGTCGCCCGCCAACAGGAAGAGCCAGGCATCGCCTTTCACCACCGCACGCTCGCCCCGCTGGTCGCGCAGCCGGCTCTAAAAAAAAAAATATATATATATATTTATATATGAAGAGGCAGAGATGGGAAGGGAAGAGAACGTCGACTTACACTGTAGCCTTCAGACGGGCGACTGGTTTACTCACACAGCGCATATTAAAGGATGGTGGAGGCATTGGAAATCGGCCCACATGATTTCCACTGCAGGTTAAAAACGGGAATAAATGTTAGTAAAATGTTAATAAATACGAACAAATAATAATAGCATTAAGGTATCAAAATTATATATATACATATACATACATATATATGTCAAAAAAAAAAGAAAAAGAAAAAAAAACGTCAGTAAATAAATAAATAGAATAAAATAAAGTAAAAAATATATATATCTAAATAAATAAATAAATAAGATCGAGACTCATCCATTCAAAAAAAAAAGAAAAAAACAATTTCATCATGAATGAGTCTCGAGGGGGCATTTTGTAGACACATAAAATAAATAAATAAATAAATAAATATCACATAAAATTAAATAAAGAAATTAAAACATGAATTAAATAATTTTATTTCAAAATTTTAAAACAAATACACTTTTCTTAATAAATAATTAATCAATCAAAATTGTCCAAATCAAATGGCGACAAATGGCACAATCTGGTAAGAAGGCAATAAATGATCAAGAAGGCCAATCAAAAGGCGACAAGTGGTGCAGTCTAGCAAGAGGCCAACAACCCCAGCCAATCAGAACTCTCCACGTCAGCGGGTTTGGTGGCTACATTATCTCTCTTACAACTATAAATAGGGGTCAAAAACCCCACAACAGAGGACACAACGAAGCCAAGGAGAAGAAGAGAAGACACAAAATCCTCTCAAGGCATTCAAGAACATTCAAGGCGTTCTTCATCAAGTTTAAAGAGTTCATCTCCAAATTCAAGGCGTTCTTCGTCAACGATCTTCAAATTCAACGTTCGATCCGACATCAGGGCGCCAAGCTCGAAGATCAACGTTAATTGGAGAAAATCAACAAATTTCAAGGAAGATCAAGCACAAGCCCTTCTTTTGAAGATACTCCAAATTAAAGCCACAGCTTCGATCCTAAACTCGAATTCAAGGCGTTCTTCGTCAACGGTCTTTAAATTTAACGTTCGATCCGACATCAGGGCGCCAAGCTCGAAGATCAGCGTTAATTGGAGAAATCAACAAATTTCAAGGAAGATCAAGCACAAGTCCTTCTCTTGAAGATACTCCAAATCAAAGCCCCAGCTTCGATCCTAAATCCAAATTCAAGGCGTTCTTCGTCAACGGTCTTCAAATTCAACGTTCGATCCGACATCAGGGCGTCAAGCTCGAAGATCAGCGTTAATTGAAGAAATTTACAAGTTTCAAGGAAGATCAAGCACAAGCCCTTTCCTTGAAGACATCTCAAGTTGAAATCACATCTTTGGAGGAAGAATCAGAGGACTAAATTAGAGAACAGAGCCCGCATCAAATTCATTTGATTCAAGTTGTAATCGATTTGTACAAATTTCTTGTTAGTGGAATCCAAGAGCAAGATTTTGTCCTACACTTACTCGTAAAAAAAATTATGTTTTGACGCAAAAAAAATAAAAACAAACATTAAAAAAAATCAGCAATAAAATTCTCTTTTCTGTTTTTTGAATTATATTTTAAAGAGAAAAAGGGAAATGTATTCACTATTCATGTCTGCTACGACGATGAGCATTTCCTTCTCCATTACTAGTGCTGCTACAACCATTGTCAACCTCCGCTCCTCGCCTTCACTGGCGATGCCCTGCGCTCAATGCTTTCGAATGCCGTTGGCCACGAAAACCCATCTGCTTCGGTTGTGCTCTGCTGGTTGCAGTCATCCTGATGTGAGTATATCCGTTCTTTGTTTTTGTGTTTTCTTGTTTCCTTTCTGTTCTCTCTACCCGTATTTTTGTAACCGATTTTAGGTTTTGATATACAAGTTGATGGCTTGTCTGCATTCTAAATTCTGTTTAATCGGGGCAATTACAAAACCCTATTTTTGGATATTCACCAAATTTCCTGTAAGGAAATAACATCACTACGCAAGAAAATGCTGTGAATTCTCTTGGGGTTCCGTTATAGTATTATATTTTCATGATTGTTTTTGTATGCTGGTAAGAGGGTGCGTTTCCTTTTTATAAGTATAGGAATTTGACGATTTAGCATTTGCTAAATGCTTTTTGGTCATGTGTTGTGTCTACTGTTGATGTTGTTTCTTTTACATACTGCTATCCTTCCCCTCAACAATACGTGCCCCTCTAACATGTCTCATTGGTCCAATGACAGAGCCCAGATTTGTCAAATTTCAACAGCAGTTCTGTGGCCCAGCAAGGTATGTTTTGGATTAAGGAACAGCAATGTATTTGGTAAATGCATCTTATTTCTACTAGCTGATTTTGTAGTTCATCGTTCCTGAAAATTTTCCCGATCCTTTTCTGTTAGGTTCAAATGGGAAGGGCGGAAATTCTAAACCAAACTCATTTAATGAGTACTTGCTACTTTCCTTTCAGTGTTCTTGAGTTGATCGTTAGACTTGCAAATTAATTATAGTTTATCTCATTATACCTGCATCTTGCTTATCTTTCTTTTTGTATCATGTTTCTGCATAATGTACTACCATTTGGCTGGTTTTGTTACCATAAGCTTTAATTTAGTGCATGGATGGAAATTTTGTATCCGATCATGTATTCATTAGGTCATTTTCATGTATTAAAAATCAACTCAGGGTTCCTTTGGGTAATTCTCTTTTAACTGTCAAACATCAAAAGAAAATAACATTTTAGTAATATCTTTTGATGCACTTACAAGTTTTATTTGCCAAAGAGAATGATCCTCGTTTTCTTTCTGTTGCTGATATCTGAATTTTTGTTTTCTGAACATTTCAGGATATTGACCAGATTGAAGAGATATGGCGTCTCTGGAATTTTGTCTTATGGTTTACTAAATACTGTTTACTATCTTACTACTTTTCTCGTGGTCTGGTGAGTGTTTTAGTTAAGTTAAACTTATTAATAAAGACATAAAAGAAAAAAACTATAAAACAAAGCATTATTTGAATTTTCATCTGCATGTCACTAAAATATGCCACCAGCTTTTTGGATATTAGACTGATAGTTGATTACATGATGTCACAAACTCTGGTAGTCTTTGCTCTCGAAGTTATAATATAGTTAAATACTTATATGTATTTGGCTCTTCAAAGCTCAAATTTGCCCTAAGCTTGAGTTCACTGTCCGACTCTTTAGTATATAGATCATTGTACAATTCCACCCGTATTGGGGTTCCTTTTCCATTGTTTTTGTACCTAACTCTAAAACAATGATTCATTTTTTGTCTGTACTAAAGACAGTCCTAGCTAAAAACTAATAACCAGTGCTGTGTTTCATCAAGGCTTGAAAGTGATTGGCTTGAAGATTTATGAAATTGTTGAGAAGGAGAGAATTTGTTGTGACATACTGGTACCTTCAAAATCTGTATCATGCGCTTACATTGTTATAACCCGATTGGCTTAGCCTAGTATTAGTCGTGGGTCCTAATAAAAAGTACTGTAGTTGCCCTTGTTTTGTTATTCACTTATCTAAGATTGGGCGTGTGTCATTGGCCAAGATCCATTGAAGGCTGCCATTTGGACTAGTTTTTATGGCTTGCCATTATATATTAACATGCTTCTAGGCAATTTAGATCTGTTGGAAATTTAATTGAAAAGATTGAGGTTCTTAAATGGTTCCTATAAGGTGTTTACAAATGGTTTCGTGGAATACTAGGTGTTTAGCTTTGAACAGCAAGATGGTCTGTGGTAATTCTAGAAGGAAATGGGCCAACTGTGAATGGAGGTAATGTTAATTTTTGACCAAATTGGTGCATGGGTTCAACTTCGATTAATAAAATGAAAGAAAATACATAATAAATCTAGGCATTCTCTTAGACCATTCGGAAACTGTCCCCATTGTGTATGAGACAATGTATGCATTGCGATTAGGGTCATATTCTATGGATACGATTTGTGAGGAGTTATTGTTCTCATGTGTAAATCAGAGAACTGACTTCTGTGAAAGTTGAAAAGATTTTAAAGTTGTATGGCTTTAATAAATGTGATCATTGATCATTAAACTTATTCCTACGGTGCACCAAACACTTGCCTTTGCCCTCAAAACAATTGACCCTTATTGTTCTCTATTTTCATTGTATTTAACCTATTTTCCATTGTTTTCTATATCACATTGCTGTATTACATTTAGGGTGGGAATGTCTCTTTTGTGTGTGGGGTGGGTTTGATTTAGAGTGGGAACTGGGATGGGTTAACAGCTCATTGAGCAAGCTCACCTGTTGTGTCTAATAGAGAAGCTACCCACATCCAATATAACTTCCTTAAACTCAGAATATTTCAAGGAATACTTTTCTTTGCAGTCACATTTTTGAACTATATATATTCTAGCTTCGAGTTGCAAAGGTTACTCATTCTTTTAACTTGCATGACAGGTTCTATCTTGCTCCAGCACCTGGGAGATTGGGTTATTTGGCAGCTGTGGAAAGGTGAAATATTCTTTTAATTGCTTCTTAAGAGATTGACCATTCAAGTATAACAAGAAAAAATCATGTTGTTTACAGGTTTCTTAAAGTGATGGCCATGGTGTGGGCGGGGAGCCAAGTAACTAAACTCATGCGAGCTGGAGGGTGAGATGGCCAACTGTATTTTTAACATATCGATGGGGATTAGTTTCAGTTGTTGTAAGAGAATGGGAAAATTAATGCATACTTTGTTACTAAACAATTATGCCAATTTATAATATGAGACTAGAACAAAAATGTCAAAAATAATTCCAAACTTGACGTAATAGTAATGCTATACTCCCATAAAATAGGAAATAAAATAATAGCTTTTCCTTAAAATGATTATTAAATTTTAACTAGTTAAATTAATTAGTGCTTTTTAGGATAATAATTTTTTAAATAAATATAGTGTTAAGCAAGATGATTAAGTAAATAAATAAAAAGAATGTAGAATCTTTTTTTAATTGTAGCAGATTAATAATTAATAAATAATTTAAATATAATGCAATAACGATTAACTATATAATTAACTGTGGAAGTAAATTAAACGTATACAATATCATTTTTCTCCATTATCAAATAAATAGATTAGAAGTTAAGTTTTTATAATTTTCTTTCTTCCATATTATATTCCTTCTCCCTTTCTTGCATATTATATTCCTTCTCCCTTTCTTCTTTACTCCTCACCCAACCAAACCTCTACCCCAAGCAAACCTTAGGGATACTGAGTATAATTTTTCAAACCATGGGGATCTATTCATAACTACACCAAACCTATCGAGAGTACATTGTAATTAACCTTTGGAAATATTCCTCTCTGGTTTCTTCCTGGCAGGGCTTTGGCACTGGCACCATTTGTAGATCGAGGATTGTCATGGTTCACTGTAAAATTTGGGTTTGAGTCCCAAGGGAAGGTATGTATATCCTGCAGTTTGATAGGTTTGCTACTTATTTTTGCATGTTTTCTGATACTGTGTATCATATTATCATCCTTACAGGCATTTATGGCTGTTGCTGGGATTTGTTTTGGGTTGGCATTCTTAATGTTTGTTATAGTCACCCTAATCTCGGCTTGAAGCCTATTTCTTCTCCATCTTTGGTTGGTCTACATGATACGACAACAAAATATTAAACTGCATGGTGGCTTCTCTCATACGAGTTAAGGCGTTCATATTCAGGAAGCTGCCTACAATTTTCACTATGGACTGCACATGATGTCCATGGGATTGACAGCCTTAGTCAGCTTTACTCTGGGGAGACTGACTGCGGTAGCCAGAGTCTTCATTTTGAAGGAGTAAATGATGATGTTTGTGTTGGGAGACCTTGAGTATAGGTTGCTGAAAGTCCAATGTCAAGCAACATAGCCGAAAAATGCTCATCTAGGTGGTTTTAGAGTTTGTAGATTGGAGAGGCTTCCAACTATTCAATTGTAGTATTGCACTAATAAAGCTGTTTGATGCATTCCTTGAAAATATCATGGTCTGGCGTCGTGGTCTGGAGTAGGGGTCGTCACATTCTCGTTTTGAGCGAGAGAATTAGCAGTGCCCTTCAGTTCAGAATATGAGATGTTAGTTTGGCATTTATTTGAAAAGGTTGCCTCGTTAAATGTGATTTGAGTGTGTGTGTAATATGTTTCGTGGGAATAGGATATTCTTGATTTCCTCAAGGTTTGAGCTAATTTTTGTCGTCTTGTTTAGTTCAAGCAATTGAAAGCCTTCATTCATTGGAGAATTCAGTGTGTGTGTGTGTGTGTGTAATATATGTTTCCTGGGAATAGGATTTTCTTGATTTTCCTCAAAGTTTGAGCTAATTTTTGTCGTCTTTTTTAGTTCAAGCAAATTGAAAGCCTTCATTCATTGGAGAATTGGGTGTGTGTGTGTGTGTGTTTATTGAATGAATGTTGTCCCTTTTATCCAATTCCAGTAAAATTCTCTCCTTTCCTTCTCTGTACGGACTACTAAGTACAAACATGGGAACTAATTATAAATTAGTTAAGCCTCGTGTTAAGGTATAGAATGCAAATTTCTGTAAATCGTGAAAAGTGGTAGATTTTCATAAAATGACAAATAATAATCTCACAAAGAATTTTTTTAAGAGTATGGATAAACAACAAATTATGGTCATATTAAAACAAATTAAAGAAAAAGACCCTTTTGAATTCAATTAGATTTAGAAGCTTTGTGACTAATAATTAGTCATTTAGAGCAGTATCAAAGTAATGAGAAAAGATTAAAAATTGCGTTTTCAAAATAGATAATTAATGCTCAGTTTTGTTGTTTTAATATTAATATTTTTTTTCTTAAAAAAGGCGTTATTGTGTAAAGTGAATAATGTGTTCGTGAAATATTAAAGTAATGTATATATAAATACACGACTAACATTAAAAAATAAAATTAATATTAATATTGCGATGGACTTATACCACTTTTAATTTTTAAAATATTAGAAATATATTAATATTTTTACTGTATTTATGAGTTATTGATTAGCTGAAAAGTAAATGTATAAATTAATTAAGTCTTTTTTTTTTATTGTTTATGATTTAATTTGGTGTTCGTATAATTAATGTATATTACTTATATTTACCTTAGTTATAGTCACTTTCTTTTCTCAAATTTCAATTATTAAATTATTTCAGTGCATATTTTTTATTGTAGGCGTATTTGATTTCATAGAAAATTAAGCATTTAATTTAAATAGTAATAGTAGAGGGTTGATATTTAAGTTACTATGTTTGTATAAAATAGAAATTATTGGAAATAAAAAATATTATTTTACCTAGCAGCATCTCTTGGATTCTTTGGAATGAAGATGAAAACAATTTATCCATTATAATTTAAAGACAGCTGGCGATTGTGCACACCTTATACATTTGAACATAAAATATTAAAATAAAATTTGTCGTATTTAAACATAAAATTGTATTTTATTGTATAGATATTTTTAATTAGAGCATATGCATTTTATTTTAAGAATTACCATCAAACAAAGGTCACACATTTTTGATGTAAATAAAATTATAAATTATATTCTTTAAAATTTTATATAAAATGAGAGGGTAAAAAGTTCAAAGAAAAAAGTAAATGACAAGAAATAAAATAAGTTTATGGTGAAAAGCAAGAAAAAAAAATAAAATGGAATTATAAGAGTAAAAAATAAACAAAAGAAGGGCATTTTGGTATCCTCACTTCAAAGACTGAATAGCAATTACTATAAGGTCTTAGATTAAGATATAGCATAGATATTTAATTTAATACTAGCTACAAATAGATATTCAATGCATGTGCATTTTAATTCAAACAAAAAAAAATATTTTTATTATATTAATATATCAAAATATGTTGTACATATATTTATTTTTATAATTTATTATATAGATGTACATGATTTTTTATTAATGGTAATAAAGTATAAATTGATCAAGTTATCAAAAATAATTATTATATTTGATAATTAGTGTAAAATGAATGAGAGAAAAAAAATGAAGGAATAACAAAATAATAAGTAAAAAAATAAAAAAAGTGAAAAGGAATAAAAATCAACGGAGTATATTTTAATAAATTAAAGTAAAGATGGTTATCGTTCCCCTCTTACACTTTCACTATAGTATAAACATGACATTATTAATTCAATGAAACTAAATAATGCACCACATGTAGCTTACTGGAATAGAATTAATGTTTTCCCTTATTTATATATAGATTGTAATTGAAATAATATGTTTGCTTTTACCTTTCTAACAAAATTAAAAAAAAAAGGCCAATTAGAGACAATGACTTGCTGTATGTTTGATACTGAAAAAATAAAAATATATTAAAAAATATTTTTGATCATTTGATTGTTTAACAAAATGATATAAAAATTAAAGAAAAATATAGTGCATAAAAAAACAAAGTTAATATCATATAAATACATATAATTTTAAATAAATAAAATTTAAAAATTGGCTTAACTCTATCTTTTCTTCATATACACCATATCACCATATCTCTCTCTCTCTTTTTTTTCCGCATCTTACATCATTATTTTTATTAAATAATTAAAAACACTTAAAATTTAATATTGTTTTGAATTAATCTTTTAAATGTTTCTTTACTCATTAAAATTCTAAACTAAATAAATATATACATATTTTTTTTTGTAGTATCGTATTCTTTTCTTCTTCTTTTAAAGAATTGTAATGTAAGAAATTTAGGGAGTAACTAAATTACTTCACTTTCATTTCTTGTAGTACTCTTCCATCACATGAAGTCAAGACTTCTTTCGCTTATTCTAAATTACCTACACCATGTATAAAGGATTTGAGCCTATTTTGATTACATCAAGTTAAATTCATACAATACCCTTATTTTAGTTTATTGTATTTTTCCTTTCTTTCCATTCTCTTTTAACATAAATCAACAATTTTTCCTCAGATTTTTTTGTATTTCCAATCAATGCTTTTATCTTTTAATTTTTTAAACTTTCTCATATATTTTTAAATTTATAAATTCATCTATCTGTACTATGTATTAAGCCTAAAGGTTTAATTTCAGTTGCATAATATTAAATTACTGTAATGCTTTTATTGAAATATTTTATTTTTCTTCTCTCTTTTAATATACTTTTATACTTTTTTGGTCATAATTTTTACATTTACCAATCCACTCATTTCATCTTTTATTTTAATTTTTTTTTTGTGTTGTGTCTATTTTAAAATAATTGCACTTTTAATATTGATTGTTATTGTAAATAAAATTTTATAATTTATAACAAATTTGTAGATGTATCAAGTGTGCCATTATCATTAGTTTTCATTGCTATAAATATTTTACTAAAGATCGAATTTGGACTACCGACTATACCCTTCAAAAAATCATTAATTATAATATCTACAGCAAGACTTGTTATAATTAATTCCTACAATTATCCACTACAATTTTCATCTTAATATTGTCATACAATAGTAGTAACAATATTATTGATAGAAAATTTTTACAATTTAATCGAACTTGTCTAATTTATACAACCCATTAGCTTTTATAACAAAGGATAATTTTAGTAGAAAATAAAAACGCATTGACTTGACTTTTTTCCAAGACATGTCAACCTTAACACCTCTTTAGGACAAGGAAAGTACAAAATTGGATAATCATTCCATAACATTGACTTACAAACTTCCCATCAATATATTACAAAAAAGGGAGTTTTTATCATAAGATTAATTCAAACACAAGTTCTTAATTTCGGTATATCATATGGATCTTTTAATTAAAGAATGAAATATTATTAGTCCACAATAGATGCATTTAAGTCTCCCCTAAAATGGCATTACGCGTGAAAGGAATGAATTACGTTTCTATCAAACACCAAATAGTTAAACTTTCAAATTATGATACAAATCAACTTTATGGAGTCTTACAAAATCTCCAATTACAACTAATAACTGGCTTTCAAACCCAAGATTAATTCAAACCCATGTTATATTTTATATAGTAAGTCATTAATTAGATCCTCGAAACTGAATTTTTTTACCATGTCAAATGAATTTATTATATCAAATTAGGAATTTACTCAAAAATTTTCCTTCATTTTTTCCCCTTTACTTGCTTAACATCTCAGCATTTTATTTTATATTTTTCCCATCTGTACGTTGCTTTTTATGGAGAAAAGGTGTGAATTTCTTCTAATTGCAATGCATGGTTGGTCAAGGAATTCAAAGTCATTAAATAAAGAAAAATAATTCATATTTACACCTTGCAATTACGACGAAGATATTAAGTATGATTGAGAGAAGTAAACTGATGATGATGATAATAATAATAATAATAATAATAATAATAATAATAATAATAATAATAATAATAATAAATTTAAGTATTACTAATTTTCTAGCTACCACATACGTATCCGAAATAAATATACAAGGAAATTTTGGGCGGAAAACCCAAATCACGTGTGAGAATCAAAGCCAAAAACTGCATCTTCAAGTAGCTGTCTTCACTTGAAAATTTCTTTTTTTTCGAATTTTTAGGATCTAAGACATATAAACTCTAGTTATTTCTTGTTAATTAAGACCTTTCCAAGAAATAACATCCTTTTCTTTATCTTCCAAATCTGCCTTATTACAACGCCCCATGCAATGAAGGTACATTGGGATATTTTTCCATAATCATGGGATTCATCATTAATTAATTCCCCCCTCACCATTATTTAACCAAACAATCTTCTTCCCAAATCCAATCTTCCTTCAAACTTTCAAAAGGGTGTCCCGTCATTCACTCACAATGGGAACCATCGAGCCTTCCCACTCCGAGGCCTCCAATATCTCAGCCACTTCCCAAGAATCCCCCACCAAGTTAGACGACGACAGCAAGATGAAGGAGAAGTTAATGAAGAAGGAGAAGTTAATGGAGGAGGGATCCGGCACGAAGCAGTATCACGCGACGCGGGACGACGTCGTCATGCTAGATCTCAAGCTTGCCAGCGATGAGTTGATCAGGAGCAATGGAAAACCCAACTCCAATCTCGAACTCAACCTCTTCAATTCCTCGAACGCCAGCGAGTCCTCCAACGAGGGCGCCCGCAAAGCCCCCTCTGAGTCCAAAACCTTCACGTGCAACTTCTGTAAGAGAGAGTTCTCGACTTCGCAGGCGCTGGGAGGCCACCAGAATGCCCACAAGCAAGAGAGGGCCCTGGCGAAGCACCGCCACGGCATGGTGGCCGACATGGCGGCCGCCGGCGCCCCTCCACCCTTCGGCCACCCGGGGTACCCTTACTACCCTTACTCGACCTTCCCACCCTTCTACGGAACTTTCAATAGGTCATTAGGGTTGAGGGCTGAATCCATGATTCACAAACCCTACTCCTACCATCATTCTCCATGGTCATCGTCACCGCCGTATGGATATCGATACGGCCACGGGAAGATGTCTAGGGCTTACGTGATAAGTCCACCATCATCAAACACGCCATACGACAGACTACGGATGGAAAATTTTGACATTAGTGGCAGTGGATTAAGCCTTGACAAGCATGGTGGAACCCTTAAATTAGGAGTGAACCCTAACCCTGTTGCAGTAGACAATGCACGTGATGCAGCAGCTAAGGCCAGTGAAGGGGACAACAATCAAGGTCTGCGATTGAGAAGTGTTGATGATCAGACCGATCCAACGGATGGTTCAGGACTCGATTTGAATCTTAAGCTTTAATTATTTTGCCTTTGGTTTTTTTGTTCATTACAGTGTTTATTGTGGATTTATGTTTTACTTTTATCATTTAACCAGGTAAATGCCCACATTTCTTTTTTGTGTATTCAATTTTTCTTGAAGAAAGTGAATTTAACCATGATTATTTGTCATAAAATTATAAGACTTATATGTTTTGAAATTTGAAATCAAAATCTTGTCTTTTCTTCATCAAAGTGTATTATTTCGGATTACAAGACTAATAATTTCAGTTCCATTTTCAATTGATGCATAGATAATGACATAACGTGATCACATGGGATGAAAACCACATTAGTGTAGCAATATAGGTATTTAAACAAGCTTCTAATTTGTTAATTGGTTGAAAATTCAAAACTTATTCTATATATTCTTACTTAGTTAATTATGAAGAATATAACAAGTCGGATAAAGTCGAATATTTTTGTATTCAAACTAGTTTGAATCTTTTCAACTTTAAAAATTTGTGGTTTAACTTGATCCAATTGTCTACCTATTCGAGTTTAAAGGAGTTACTTGAGACCAAGCATGAGCTGAAGCTCAATTGATTTGATTTTTGTACACATAACTTATTTATATACATTTTTTTTTCAATCGTAAATGGTGCCAACCACTCTTCTAATCTTATTTGAAGTAAAACAAACATGATGTTCAAGTTTGATATTGTTATCCTTATAAAATTAAATTTTAACGAGCTCTAACGATTAATTTTTAATTAATTATTGAGTTATATTTTTTAAGCTATTGCAATGGAAAATAAAATAATATATGCATCTCTCTTTTTTTTTTTTTTTGTGTAACCAAATATTTGTTGAGGAAATTAAATTAAACCATATTTATTTTTCATAAATTTATAAGACTGATCTGTTATCAGTATTTTTGAAATTTGAAATTAAGATCATGCAGTAGATGTGTAGATAATGCAATCAGATTGCATGACAACCACATTAATGTACTACATTGGTATATTGAGCTCTTAAATAATTACTTGGTTGAAAATTCAAAACCTATTACTCTACTCTTAATTAACTAACTATGACGAGTATAAACAATCTAATTAAGTTAAATATTTTTGAATTCAAACTTCTTTGAATCTTATCAACTTTTAAAATCCGTGCTTTAACTTGATTCAGTTATCATCCTAATTGAGTTTAATTGAGACCAAGCACCAGTTGAATTGAAATAATTTGATTTTTGTACAACATATGTTAGTATATATTTTTTAATCATAAATAGTGCCAACCACTATTCTAATCTTTTTTTAACTAAAACAACCATGTTCAAATTGTATATCATTATCCTTATAATATCAAACTTTAACGAGCTTTAATGACTATGTAACAAATGGGCTAAACTATGCAAGAGTGTTGATGGGCTCATGATGATATTGGATTTTGAATCCCAACAACTGGCAATTCCAATCAAGGCCCAATAAGCTGAGACTTCTGGATGTGGGTTTTGCAGTTTAAAAACCTTCCAGGGCTTTTTAGAAAGACGGGCGGTGGTATTTTGGAAGTTATCAAGAGTGTTGAGGTTAATTTCAGTATTTTGCTTCTAGGGTTGAGGCTAAAATGGGAAAGCTAACAATAGGCTCAATTAAATTAAGGGAGAGGCCTTGTGCGCCATTAGTTCTACCGTGCTTCCTTTTATTTTTTTACTTTTCTCTCTCTCTTATTCATGGTTGGACTGTTTTCTTTTGCTAGCGGCCAGTCAAGTTCATAGTCAAACTTTACCTTCTTGTGATTCTTGCATTACATTGTGCTTTTTAATTGGAATAAATTTCTTGATTTCTGTTTAGAAGTGAAACTTGCTTGAGCCTTGGGGTGCTCCAATGATGTTTTGGGTTGTTTCTAGATAGTGCCACCATTTATTGTCCAAGTTAGTTTCTCTAGCACTCACTCCTTATTGAGGAAGGCCTATAAGGCAATGATGCTATGGATATCCATACAAATGAGAAGAACAAAAGTGCGAAGGGAAGGGAAGAGAGAGGAAAAAAAAGGGAGAGAGAGAGAACAAGAAAGGAGGTTGAAGAGATAAGTCTTATTTCTTAAAAGATAATATTTCTTACATGCTTTTTTGTACATAAATACTAATTAGTTTGGTGTTTATTTGACAAATCTTGACTAGATCTGGCAGTGACTTTAACTGTGGGTGAGATCTCTTATTTTACTCTTGCTACCTTTATTTTATCTTGATTTTTCCTTAATCTTAGCCTAGATGAGATGTTGCTTGTATGATTTCCCCTCAAAATGTAATTTAAGCTCCCTCATTGTATTCATTTACTCTTCTAGACTATGCTTGTATTTATTATTTTATGGTGATGTGGATGCCTCGTGATAATCCCTCCCTCTTAATTGAATCTTTTTCCCCAAGGATAGAATAAGGGAACTGTCACTAGAGGGTAGTTAGATCTTGTCAAGTGGCTTCCTCGATGTCCAAGTCGGACCATTGCACTAGAACCTTCTTAGCTATCCTCCTGCTTTTTTTTTTTTTTTTTGGTCTCTGGCCCAATATAGCAAAAGGTTCTGGTTTTATCTCCCCATTATTATATATTTCTAGTAGTTTTCTATTGTTGTTGATTCATGTTGGCTAATCTGCCTTTTTAACTGTGAGACAGGGAATATTAGGTGAATAGATGAACCTTCTAGTAGTTGTAGTCTACAAAGCATTGGTCGTATCTTCTCAATCACCTTATATGGCTCAAAATACTTAGCAGCTAGTTTTGGGTCGCACCTTGCTACTATTAACTGTTGTCGATAGGGCTATTATTTCAAGTAAACGTACTTCTATACATTAAAATTCTTTTCAACTCTACCTCTGTCAAGCCACTTCTTTAGCCTTTCTTGTGCTTTGACAAGTTTTTCTTTAGGCCATTTGATTGTCCACTTCCAAAAAATAGTCAGAATGAGATGGCTTTTTGGAACAGCTCAAAAAAAGACTCACATTTGATGTGGATTTAAGATCGAAAAAAAGTCGTCTTAAAATCATTCCAAAGTCACGTTCCACAATGAATCTACAAACTTTTCCCAACTAAGGTTGGCTTTGAAAAGACGTCCCCAAATTTAGGATAGCTATAGCTGTCCCAAGTTGGGATGGTTTTACAATGACCATCTCAAATATAGGGATCATAGAAAAAAGCCATCCCAAATGGTTTAGGGTTTTGTATAGCTATCCCAAATGGTTTAGGGACGGCTTGCACACTTCCAAAGCTGTCCTAAGTTGCAAGTTTAAAAACAAGATCAAATATGACCTTTCAATTGAAACTATATTTTCTGTCTCTACCATTGTAAAAATAACATCCAAACTGGCCGAAAACTCCATAAAGTTGGTGGGATTGAAGTAGTTCTTATTATTAAGGTAATATTTTTGTTTGTATTTGTATTATTATGTAACTTTGATTGTTGTTTTGTTGCATAGATATAAAGATAAAAAGAAATGTTTTTGGGGTGTAATTTATAATTTGGCTTTGTACTTGTGAGATTTAAGAGCAATCCATAATTTTTTTGTCTAGTTTTGATTAATTGCATGTTTTAAAGACATCCAAAATATGTAATGGAATTTTCCAAGATTTTTTGTGGCAATGTAATGAAATTTGTATGTGGAGTTGAATGACATACACTTTGCTACACATGTTTGAGTTCTCATTTGAAATATGCGTACATTATTAAATTCAATTGTGAGGTTTAGCAAGTATGATTCAGTAATGTTGAATATATTGGTTTGTGCGTTTGTTATAGTTAAAAATGTTGAGATAAATTAGATCTTGAATGTACAATAAAAATCTTTATGGACGTGTACAACAAAAACCTTCATGGATGTCATGGATTGTCGGATGAGTTCAAGAATGGAGTTAATGATTTGTAGAGTGGGATTGTTAGTAGTTTGAGTTCAGGATGGCAGTAGGATTAGGTTTCCCAATTCGCAATGTAAGAGCAATATGTTTCTACATCCATTGCTTCACCACACTAGGGAATTTTATTTCAGTGGACAATGATATTGTCTACCTTATCTTGACATTTTTGATACAAATACTTTTCCTAGTTATGTGACAGACCCTCAACTCATGCTTCTTTAGGTTCCATTTGTCTACAAAAAATAACATACACAGTGAATGTAACCACATTCATCAAAATATACATTCTAAATTAAAAACTTACATATAAGTAATAAATAGATCCACTGTGCACATGATACACATTCTATAATTTACTTGTTACACAAAAAATCATTTTGCTTTAAAATGGAAAGCGACAATCCTATAATGTATTTATTCAAACACTTTCTAAGTAAAGGTTGTTTTCTCAAATGAAACCAAAGTTTTGTCAATCAACCCAAAAATAGTAAGAAGACCAACACTCAAACCTCACCCATGACACACATTACATCATATTCACCATTATCCCACAAATCATAAAGCAAACAATTACATAAACATCGTTAAACATTATTCAAAATATACTTCTCGAAATGTCAATGAATTCAATATATTTCATGTTAAAAATTAAGAATAAATCAAGTGTTGAAGCAGGAAATTGGCGTGACTTAGGAATAAGATTGGAATTTTGCTGAGTTTGGATGGCCACCCTTTGTGGTATTTAAAGAAATTGAAGTTATCGAGCTCGTCCTTGAGATGTTGAACTCGACTGCATCTTTTTACTGGTTGTTGAACGGGATCACCTTGATGGCCAGCTCCACGATTGCCCCAGAAGACTCTGGAGCGGCTATCGAGTTGATCGTTGAGGCAATCGTGCTTGATCGCTAGCTTTGGGGCAATCGTGAGTCAAATGCCTTAATGGCTATCTTGATGGTTGCTGCAGGCAGTCCTTAAAGCGTTTCACTTGATGGCTGTCATAAAGCTGGCTGTTGAGGTGACTCCCTTGATGGCTACACCAAAATTGGCTGTTGAGTGCAATAGCCTCGACACCAAGCTCGACAATTGCCCTAGAAGACTTTGGAGCGGTTGTCTAGTTGGTCGTCGAGGTGATCATGCTCGACAGCCAACTCTGGGGCGATTGTGATAGCACATTCAATGAGACAATATTAATAGTGAATGTGAGGCATTAGTCATGTTTGTGAATCTAGTATTGGAGGATGGTTATGGAAATTTGACGAGACAATCTCACTGCTACCGCCAATGACTGCATATACAGCAAACCCCTATGTTGTATATTATCCTACTTAATTTTCTAGAGGAACTGGCAAAGAGTGAAGAGATTAAAGGAAGGAAAGAGTCTGCTTTGGTTATTCAACGCTACCTGTCATGCACGAAGTACATATTTATATGAATCAATTTTGAGTATATAATTGAATTCATATTTGTGTACATATGCATATAACCATTCCCTCTAAACCATACACATTAATTTGCACCCAACAAAAGAATATGTCAATGACCGCTCGTACTATATTTCTTGCAATCTAAACATGAAGGTTATCATTAGTTGACTTGATTAAGAGAGACATTAGTTTTATGGATAACAAATTCCTCATCAAGGAAATTGAGTTAGTCACTAAGTTGGGAGACAGCATTAATACATATTTAGCTAGGTAAGGAGAAGAAAAGGAGGTGTTAACTTCTAAATTGTATCAAGGAAGGAGGAGCATAATCTTTCTATAAAACTAGTAAAAGGGCACACTTATAAATTATTAAAAAAAATTATTCTATTTCAAATCATATAAAATTAATAAATTAAATATATAAAGAATAATTAAAAAAGAAAGGAAAAAAGATTTCAAAAAGAGAAAAATATGATAGAAAAATAAATAAAATAATAAATTAAAAGAAATGAGAAAAAAGATAGAAAAAGAAAAAATAAAAATGAAAATATGATAGTTATGTAATTTTATAATGCGTAATTAAAAAGTCTTACATTCATAATAATATAGTATAAATAGGGATTAAAAGAATAAATAACATCTGAAATTAGAAGAAAAAAAAGAATGATGAAAAAAATGAAAAGAGATACATTTGAGAGAAAATGCAGATAAAACTAATAAGTTAAAAAATAGAAAAGGAAAAGTGTTAAAAGGTAAAAAAATTAGTTAAGGATAATTGGCAATTTTATGGTGTGTCATTTAAGAGTCTTAATTTCATAATCTAATATAAGCATAGATATGTAGTATACAAAAAAGTAATGAAATATTAACAATTATATTTGAGAGCATTTGACCTTTATGACTAAGGGTAATGATGTAAATCTATACCATATTAATAAGTCAATAACGTTTTTTTGTTTCACAATGTCAAACTATACAATGGCCCTTATTTAATTTTTTTTGATTTTTTTATGGTACTCTCTCTCTCTCCCTCTCTCTTCTTTTAACTTATCTATATTGTATAATTAAATCAATAATGAGTCTTGGTTGAACAATGCCAAATCACACAAGTATTCTTATTTTATTTTATTTTTTATTTTTTGTACTCTTTCTTTCTCCTTTTCTTTTTTGCTTTTCTTTTAAATTATTACTTTTATTTATATTTTCTCTCCAGTTTTCTCTTTTTAATTATTTTCGTCATTGTTTATTTTATTATTTTAAATATTTTTATACTTTATGTTTAAATAATTCTATTTTTATTATTTAAAATACAACAACTTTATAATTTATAAATAAATTTGCACATGCTTGAATGTGGAATTTTTTACTAACTTAAAATTAAGTTAATATTGTAAATTCATAATATAAAATCAAATAAGACCCATACTCCTAATAATATAGTATGAATATAAAAGGTCATGAGTTTAATTCGGATAACTGGAGAGAAGGGGAAAATAATTTGTTAATTAGATAATGTTACTCTAAATGAAGCTTTACATGTTTTTTGCCCATGTTTTATGGGCATCTATTTATGATGTAATTAAATTTACATTTAACCCTTATAAAGCTTTAAAAGTTTAATAGGAACTGGAGTAATTTCGATTGCTGTTAATTTCTAATGGTCTATAATAATTTCTCAAAAAATCACCTAGAACAGATTCTAAGGAATAGTTTTGGATTTATCTGTATACCCTTTCTAGGCCACTATATCTTATAAATTACCATTTGTCCTTCGATGTTTGGTTTTGCTTTTAGTGTATGTTTTAAATATATTTCTATTGAGATTTGCAGAAAAATAAAATAGAGAAAGAGATAAAATTAAAGAATATAATGATTGAAGTGCTTTCAAACAAAAATATAGGACAATAATTTAATGATAGTGTAAGGAAATACAAATAAGAATTAAAAATAAAAATTTTTTTTGAATAAACTACTACAGTTTTGTAAAAAAAATGATTCGTCTTTTGGGGTATGCAATATCTTAACATAAGGTAAAAGGCTAACCAAATGGGACAAATTAGGAATTCAATGACAGATTTGCAATTCAACGTGAAATGATATTTCATTTTGTATATTAAAAAAAATATAATGATGATAACTTAGTTACCAATATGCTATCCATATCTACCATTAAAATAAAACTTTTTACTTATTTCTTTCTCTTATTTTTATACTATTTTAAAATTTTTATGATGAACTTTCTCTCTCTAAAATTCACCTACAAACATTTATATAATATAAAATTTTTTTACCCTACTTGAAAAGCTCAATCTGTCCTATCCTTACTGTAGAGTATAAAATGCTACTCAATTATCATTGTTCTTATTAGGTTTTCACTAACACTTAATTATTTTATTTTATTATCTATCTAATTGTTATTGATGGATCAATATGTAACTTTTTTCAAGCAAAACAATTATATGCAAATTCAAACAAGTCAAAATTTATAGTAATAAATGAAGAAGAATGAATTTTTCACCAAAATATTACAAAATAGAAAAAACAAAAAAAAAAAAAAATAGTTCAAAAGTACAAACCGAGACTCCAAATTCATCAGACCAAAATTCAATAAACACAACAAAAGAATACCAAAGTATTCCAGAAAGTTTCAAACTTTTGCTTGAGCTAAACTTCAAAATTTATCAATTTAAAAATATCAATAAAATGAGCCTAAAGCACAACGCATTCGCATAATTCAACGATGATAAATAATTTACTTTACTGTTTTCAGCAGATTGAATTCCAAATTCATACAGAAACCTTCAAGACAAAAAATGACGAAATGGTTGGTGGCAATAAAATTTCATCAACTTCGTTGCACATTTTTATCCAAGCTTTCATTCATTTTTCAATAGTCTTCTTCAACCCTTGCTTTTTGCTTAAAATGACGACTTTAATTTAGTTTATGCTGATGGGTACTTGAAGGTACAAAGCCTTGTAGATCATTTAAAGGCTGAGACACAATTCAAATTCGATAATTATTTTAATTTGATTAAATTTAATTATATGAAGTCTGAATTAAAGTTCGAACTTAAATTAATTAGTGAGTTCAAATTCAAACAAAAAAAAAAAATCAAAATTTGAATTTAAACTCGAGAGTCTATAATAAAATAAGGGTCTAGTTTTATTTTATCAAAATATTAGATAAATATTCAACTCATTAGGTTTAATAAAACAATCCCAATCAGTTGGGTTATTTAATATTTTATTCAAAAAATATTTTTATTGTTCAATTATTAATTAAATTATTCATACTACCCTCACCAAAGACATCTTATTTCTCTAAAATTTGTGATCGAGAAGAAAATTGATAATTACCAATAATGCAAATGAATCAAACAAAATCTAATCGAGTAAATTATTATTTAAATTTATTTGAATTTTTATTACATTTATCCAATTATATTGAATTGAGCTTTATCATTCCATAGTTCAAAGTAAAATAAATTCTAATCGAATTTTATGCCAACTTGCTTAAATAATTCAATTTTTTATTTGTAACATCAAAAGTTATCGAATAAAAGATATATTAAATTTTGATATTTTATATATAATAAATAAAGATGAAAAAAATATACCAATTTGTTTCAAAATGGATATCGTTAATTTAGGTTGTTTTTCAATTAATAGTTATAACATTGCAATTAATTCCAAATTTACACACACACACACACACACACACATATGCTTATAATTCATCTAACATCAGGCGTCCATACCTAAGACCTCGCAATGAAAACAAACCAACATCATTTTCAATTTTTCATATCCCATCACAGTATTTTCTTTCATAATAATCTTTAAAAAAATTCAAAGAGATCACATATATAGCAATCTACTTCATACTGTTGTCAATAATATATTAATATAATAAAAATAATAATATAAGAAAAGCAATGAGAAGAGAGAGCACCCATCATCTAGATCAGTGTGTGGACCTCGTGACAAATATGAAAAAAAAAAAAATACATTTTCTTTTTCGGATTACTAGTGATTGAATCTTTCTAATAACACCAAAAATCCCCACCACATCATTCTAAAATATTTTTTCTAATATTTGAAATTAAAGAGCAACGGTATGTATGATAAACATTAACAATCACAATTGAAAGTAAAAATTTAAATAGTTAATAATGAATTAATCAATATATTTTTATTAATAAAACATACATACCAATAGGTGTGAAGAGAATAGAGATTTTGTGCCAATATTTCAAAATAGCAACTAGCAAATATATGAAGATTTTCAACTATTTAAATAAATATTATAAAGAAATTCAAAGAACCTACAAATTTAAATAGGTGAATTCCATAACAAAAAGATTATATTATAGTTATTGTATTTCATAATATAATTTGTAAAGATATATTCATGTCTTTGAAATTAATAGACTCAAGTTGCCTTTATAATTTTAGAATTTGAGCTAAAACTTATTTATAAGTAATGGAAACTTTTAGTTTTTAAGTTAGAATTTTTCACTATGATTATAACTAATATTTTTTTAAAACATCTTAAATTAAAAATAAATTAGCTATATCAATAAGTGTGGAAAAAATTAACTATCATTTACAATAATTTAATTTTGTTGGATGAATATCAAATAAAATTGGATAGTAGATATTATGACATTTACATGTAAAAAGGTGTTGGTTCAAATAAAAAATACATGATTTTTTTTTATATAAAAAATTAAATAAGAGTTTTTTGAAGGAAAAAATAAAATCACACAAACCAATCAAACTTAACAAATACATCATTAAGTTATCCTATATTTAATCCAAATTAATAAACATAGTATTAAATTATCTTGAAATTAATTTATCCTTTAAAATGATTCTAAAACCTTAATTAATCATATAAAGTAAAAACGAACAAGGTCTAAGAAATTAACTTCTGAGTATGATTAGAAATTCATCCTCCTCAGTGAAGACATTAACTTAAAAAACGCAAATAGAGTATCAGAATGTGTCAAGTTCGATGAAGTGGCAGATATTATATCCAAATAATTCAATTATTTTTGTTACTAATTTATTAAAGTTACTGACATCTTATTGTTGTATACTTATTAATTAATTAAAATACCAACATACGATGTTAAGGTGTGCATAGAAAAATTCAATCAATGATTAGTTTGTGATCAGATTCAAGATAAAGGATTTTTCCCCCCACACGCTCAATGATGAATAGGATCTAAAACTTGGACCTCAAACTTGAGGTGGAGTACTTACCATTACTAATTCCACACAGACTAGATAACCTATTATAAAATTTTGAAAAGATTTAATACATCTTTCCAACGTCAGCAGCTAATATTACTAAAAATTAATTATCTACAAATTACATAAGAAATAATTTTTGGAAAAAAAAATTAAAAAAATCATTATCATTTAATGCACTAACAATTAAAAACGCACCAGTAATAAGGGCTGTTTTCCCCCCTGAACAAAGAATCATGCTGTTGAGCAATTGATAGGTAATTAATTAAAAATTTTGAATGATCACAAGAATAACTATACAGACATCAAATTGAGAGTCAAATCAATTGTAAAACCACTATGAAAAACATGACGAAGAATGTAAACATCATCTTCAATGAAAATTCCAAACCGTCAGTATTAATCAATTGTAAAAGCACTAAGAAAACATAGCGAATAATGTAAACATCATCTTCTCCAATGTAAATTGCAAACCATCAGTATGAACTACGCAACCTCATTTCAATGCTTTATTAAGGAGATTTTAAAACAGGAGCACAACTTTAGCATAAATGATGAAGATACGCATTAGGACTTTCTATGCTAAACGTCGCACCATCAATTAAGTCAAGGTGATCCATACTCCATGGAGGTGGGAAATTTAATATAAAAATCCAATACAAAAGCCTTGCACAAACTTCTCCCCCATCATGAAGTTTCAGGTGCTGCAATGTCCAGAACAGACTTAGTGACTTAGAATCTCATGATAAAACAAGCTACCATTAACCAAGTTCAATAATATCATGCACCTGCTGCCTAGGAATATCTCATCTGCTGTCTTTGAAGCCAACAGACTATTAAAGACATTGGCGATCCTCAGAATATGCAAATACAGACACTGATAGTTAATGACGTAACAACTCTTGAAAAACTTGAATAATGCAATAAATTTTGAAATACCATTTTTCACTCTTTTCAAGAAAAAAACTGCTTGCCAAGCCCACCACATCATCAAGAGGTTGCACCAGGATCACTAATAACACCCAGAAAGTCGTCTTTTATTGTTCCAATACAGAACTGCAAAAGAAAGCAAATTAGAATTTTTGATTTATGAGAGTTGGAGCACATTTGGGCATATAAATGCATATGCTGTATCAAAAAGACATTGTCAGAATCAAAACTACTCGCTGAGGTTATTGATGATCTTGTGGAAGTCACAGGTGATTGCGACTTTTAAATATCAATTGGAAAGAGGTGGACCAGAAGGCAGGGATGCATGAAAAGAAAGAAAATTTGTCAGAGTGAAATTTGCTTGTCTACACAGGTTACTCACGATCTTGTGGACCTGGTAATTGTGACATTTATATAACAATTGAGAAGAAGGGGAATGTGGACCAGAAGGCAGGGATGCATGAAGGGAACTGAAAAAGATTGGACCTGATTAAACTGGAAACTGGTTGTGTTTCTGGGCTGATTAATGTTAAAAGCCTGATTAATGTTAAAAGCCGTTAATCAAATGAAACCGTTATAAACCAGCTAAAACTGGTAACTAGATCAACCCGGTTCTTGTAAACTAATAATTTGAAAAAAAAAAGTAAAATAGGCATTAATTGGGGTAGCTAAGCATAATTACTCTGTCCCTCCCCTTTTCAAGAAAAACTATTGAAAACAAAAAACCTATACAAACATGCAGCTACTTCATTAATTAAGGGTTTTTAACATCAATTTCTGCTGCCCCACTTTCTCTTTGCAAGAAAGTGTATTAAAAATATATATTACAAAAAATATTTAAAATATAGTCAATAATGCTGCAATATATGAATAACTTTTAATTATTAATTAATAACATATTTAATTATATTATAAAAGCCATTATATCAATTGATAATAATATTTACTTCAACTTATATCTCAATAAGAAAAACATGGAAAGAAGAATCTTATGTGGTCATTTTTCTTTTCATTTGGGGTTATGCTAAAAATAGAGTAATCTCTAAATGCTTTATAGTTAATAATAATTGTTTTTATTTTTCCTTTTTATAGAATTGGGTATTATTTTTCTTATTTATTGTTTAATTAATTCAATACAGAAAATTTATACTCATATAATATACATTATAATTCAAATTAATATATATAATTTTATATAAAATAATCTGGGTTTATCGGTTTTTTGAAATTGATTAAACCAATGACCCAATAAACTGACCAATTTAATCATCAATTCGGTTTTCAAAACAGTGCTTACAAGTCAATAAACCCTAGCTCTGTCCATGGGCTAATCATATTCCACCTGTAAAAGAATCACCAAACTCGACCCATGGGCTAATCAAAAGAATCATAAAAATTTTGACCAACTTTGAAATAACTTATAATCATTGCATAATCATTGTTTGGGATCAGATTACACTTCATATTGATAAGCTTAATGAATTAGGATTTGACTGCCAAATGTGTAGAACCATTTACCTTTTCGGTTTAACATTGACAAAAGCTTTACATTTTGGGAGCTAAGCATGCAATTTTCTTCAAAATCCCAGGTACAAATTTCAAGATGAAACCAACGAGACTCAAACAGGTAGATATACATATTGGCACGCACTAATAAAGACAGAAGACATACAATTTCAGTTGCATCAACTCGAGTTCCAATAATCTTCAGCCTGACTTCACTGTCTTTCTGAATCTTGACCTGCCAAGAATTGAATGAGACAATATTGACTAGCCTTTCAAACATTCCAACCAAAAATCACATGTATGCAGCTGTTAGAAAAAGAGAACGAAGGGGAAAGCTTTCATACAGATCCATCCGAAGTTGTGTAATTTGCTATATCTCCAGATTGAAACTCCATATCATCAGGTATCAACTATATAAACAAAAATAGGAAAATCAAGTCAAATAGAAAAAAGGTAAATGCCTTCTGAATCTGACCATTTGAAGATCAAATATTTCGACAATTTGGCACTTTTTGAAAAGGATAGTTTCTAAGGAAGATTGGCTATTGGTGCAAATCCACAACCATAAATTTGAACACATTCAGCATAAAAGCATAATGATATGACAGGTTACAGTGCCTCTTAAAACCCTTTTGGTGTAAGAGAAGAATCTATGAAGGAGTAAATATATGAAAGATAAAGAAATCTTCTAGCATAAGTACAAAATAATAACAAAAGTCACCTTTATTGTGTTGGAAATAGCATAAATAAATAATATTTTTGGCTATTAGGTGCCTCAATTAGGTAAGGCATGCATCATGTCCCAATTATCATGGCCAATGGCACCTCAGTGTTGAGGTGCACGCAGGACTTTGAAAACTACAAGCAAAATCAGTTGAATGCTGGTCAATTCCGTAATATTTCAGATTCAATTGGCTCCAACTTTACAAACAAGAGTTGCTTTTTTTTCTCCATTGGATGTCCCATGGGGGACGCATTCCTCATTGAGTTGTGACTCTTCCTTGTATGGGAAGATTTACAAAAATATCCTTCTCCCAATGGATTGAGATATGTGCAAGTCGTAACTCTATTCTCCCAAGATAAATTCTCTTCAACTTTCTCAGTTTCTCTCTATTCCTTTTCCTTAAGAATCACCAAAAACTCCATGACTTTAAGGTTGGTAAACAAATTGTCAGCCATTGTAGTTATCCACTACAAAGCATAAGCAGCTTGATTGATTTATGGAGCAAGACCTATTTGTGGTGGATTTGAAGAATGGATGAAGATGTGGCTGTAATTCAGTCAAAGTAACGGGCTTATAAGTGAGCTTGATCTGAAATATGTGATGACAATCCCCGTTAAAAAGTACACCCCAGCCATTCCACTATGTGTTCCTTTAAATTTTCCCACAGACACCCTTCCCCCAAATCCATGCCAATAACTAGCACAAGCAAGATAATGTTTCATCTTAAGTGCGCGAAAACGAGAACAGGTCACAAAGAACTTGCATTACTATTTCTGAAAAAAAAAAAAGTGTAAATGAGACCACTCACATGATTAGAAACAAAAATCTGGACAGGCCCTGCTTCAGCAAAAAAACCCATCTGCAACATTTCCAAAAAATAGTAAAATTAAAAAAAGATAAATACAGATGTGAATATCTTAAAAACAAAATACAAAAATAAACCTTGTTAACCATTGTAACAACAGCTTCTAGAATCTCTCCCTTAAAGGGTCGAAAGACAACACACTGATACTTAACCGGAAAGGTAACAAATCCTGTCCCATCACGAATTAAACCTTTCCCAACACTTTCAATTCCAGTTATCGCCACAATGAACCCATGGCGACCACTGTAACACAATGAATAATAGTTAGAATTGTGAAAGCATGGAGAAAGTACACAAACATTTATCCTTATCCCCAAAAGTCAATTTTGTTGGGGGTTGGAATTCAGTAACCTGCAAGTGCCCTCAACATCTTTCATGAGCTTGGCCACAAGTTTATCTCGGAGATCACGGCCAAAGTGGCGAGGATGCAGCTGCATGTTTCGTTCCAATACTATGTGGAAAAACATCGTTTTTCTTTTCTTCAAGTTCCAGCAAGAAATTATTTTCTCAAGGATTTTCCTGAAAATCTAAACAATATTAAGCCATAAGAACTTAGTTATCAGCAAAACATGACTCCTCCAACTAGATATCAGCCCAAAATTAAGAATAAAAGTTGTTTCATTACATTCTATGATTGATCCGTTCATTGAACATTCAACAGCAGCCAGAAGAAGAAGAAAATATAGGCAGTAACTCATGAATTCGGTCAAACATGTTAGTGGATCAAGTACCCATTCTTTTCGAACCTATTTATCGGCATGAAACTGGAATTGTCACAAGGGTAATTGGTATTTTTTAACATGTTGAATTAGATATAATAAAAATATATCAGTAAAAACTGCAAAGCTAAGTATAAATAGGATGTACAGCATAATCTTAAACGCAGATATGAATAAAACCAGAAAGCTTGTGTAATTCCACGTTAATATACTAAAATCGCTGCAAAAAAGTCCAAGGATGTCCTCTTGAGAAAGTTTAACCATGATATACAAATCCAATTGCATTCCTTCATACCGGTCAGTTCAAATAACAAAGATTGTACAATAAAACAAAAGCCACACTTTTCCATAAACACCAAAATTCCTTCTCCAAAATAGTTGATTTTCTTAATAATTCACAACAGAAAATATCTAATCCCATAAACTTCCTTACCCCCAATTTTGTCTCTCCCACCCCTCCATCCTTCAAATTCCATGCACACAAACAGAACGAGTGAAAAGGAAGAACATAAGAAATTGAGAAATTAGTTATAACGGGAAAAAGATTGTGCATACAAGAGTTGAGGCAAAAAAACATGCAAGAAAAGATTAAATAACAATAGTTAAAACCAGGATCAGATAAACTAAGCAGAAAAGCAAAAATCCAGATGTCACCAGGCGGAGGGGACCGTGGCGCAGATTGGGGGAGAGAGGATGCGCACGCCAGAGGACACGACGGCGAGCTGGGAGCGCTGAGGATGCCAAGTGCCAGTCTGGGGACTGGGGTCCAGACGAGCTACTGAAGAAGTGCGCTTTGGCGGTCGGTGGCAGCGCCGCAGTGAGTGTGCGGGGGAGATTGCTCGACAATATTAATTTTGCAACAAACGAGAACCAAGGGACCAATATTGCACTTTTATGAAAGTTTGCGTCACATTTGCCGTTTCCATAAATTTTAGGCGTAAAATGTAAATTCCTTTTTTTGTTTCGTTGATTTTACGGAAAGGGGATCCTGAATTTAGTACACCCGGCACGCTCCGTACGTGCTCGGGCGCTTTACTCCAACCAATACGAAATGAAAGAATGACCACGACAATAGTACATCGTGCTGCAGTGGTTGTACCCGGAAGCTCGTCGAATCAAAAGGCAGGGGGACGAGAACTAGAGAACGCTTTCGATGCCCACGGAGAACAAATATTATTATATTATTATGTAACTTTAAAAATTTCTCTCTTTTTGTTTTTAATTTTTGACCTTTTTTTGGGAACTACGTTCTTGGGAAAAAATTTCGGAAATCAGCAGAGTTTCGGATCTTAATCGAAGAATCTGTTTCTGACTTTTTTCCGCTCTCTCAATCATTAGATCAATCACTTTTTTCTTTCGTATATACTTTTTTTTTTAGAAGTTAATAGGTCTTCGCTCATCCTGGATAGTTAGGGTAATTTCACTAGGTTGGGGGGGGTGGGGGGAGGGGGGTTTCGGTGTTTCTTTTTCTCCTTGTGGCTTATCCGTATGTGTAGTTGAATTTTGCTATGGGTGTTCATATCTGATTACGCCATGAGGAAGAAGCTCGATACTCGTTTCCCAGCAGTAGGTTTCGCTCCGTGCCATTTCTTGTGCGTTTTTATGCATCTTCTTTTTTGTTCGCTATTTATGTCATTTGTTATTCGTCCTTGTGCTTTGGTGTTTTTACCAGACATCATACATGGGTGAACAGTGAAATTGAACTACAGTTGGTGTCAAATTTCAAGCTATTTGTGTTCGTTGAGTTTGTGTGATCTAGTTGTTCCTTTATTTAATTTTGTTTTCGGTGAAAAATAATATATTACTTGCGATTATTTTTGTTGGACCTTTATCTTTGGAATTTTTATGTAAGAGCGTAGACGGGAGATCAATTAAAGTTGTTAATTTCAATCACCTGTTTCTGTATAATATTTATGCGCCCTGAAATGCACGGAAGTTCTCATTTTACATTATAGTATGAAACATTCAAACGTGTTGTCATTTGCTTGTTTCTTCTTACACATCTGCCTAGCTTTTTGGTAGTGGTGGTGGTGCCAGGCGTTGACAGCAAAGAATTGCTCCAGCCTTTTGTGGTATTATGTTGTCAATTCCCTTTGCTAAAGGTTGTGCATTCTAAGAACATATGCTTTGTTCTCACCTTTTTGAAATTGTTCATTGGTGATCCTTATGTTTTATTTGTCTTTATATCGTGTTATGACCTCCCTCTATTACTAATTCAATCTTTTTGCAAAAAAATCAGTACAGATGATTGTCTATTTAATTTTGGATATATTGTTCCTGGTGTTTGAAGTCAACATGAAATGAGAAAGCAAGTTCTATTTGCTTTATACATAAGTTATGTTGAATATTTCAAATTGGAAATTAGATCGTTTGATAAGAGATGGAAAGTATGTTGTTTTTAGAAATAGAACTCCAAACGCTACTGGTTAGTATCTGATGTGGTCAATATCTCTGCTTTGAGCTTTTTTGAAGGATATACATGTAGCACGAATAGGACCCTGTTCTGCTTAAGTTTGATCATTTTTTTTGTTCCTTGATTCCTCATCAAGTGATGACTTTCAAGTTGATATGAGATGTAGCAGTTGGAAGTCAAAGTTTGCAAAACAGTTGTTAGTCGTAACTAAATTTGCGATTATTAGAATTATGATGGATTACAGTAATTGACTTTTCACCTTCACATGCACAGGTGAGTTAAAGAAGAAATTAGTATCAATTACTGCTGAAGAAAATGAAATCAACCCGGATAACCAAAAACCTACTTTAATGGTACTTAAATAGCAACACAATTGCCTGATTCGAGCATGAAACTTGATGGTCTGTTTACATTACGTCTCTTCATTATATCATGTCAAAGTTTCTAAAACAAAAATAAATTGTAATTCATGACATTCTAATACTTCTTTCATCTGCAACAAAACATTAATTGTAATATTCCTATTCTATAAAATATCTTTAACTGATTTGAAAAAGAAACTTAATGTGTGTATTACATTTCCTACCCTAATTCATGGAAATTTTTCTAAACAAAAAGGAAATTGTTAGGCATAAGAATTGTTGCTCGTCCTTAGGTCTTGCCCTAATAACAACTGAATCCCGTGTCATTCTTAGAATAATTTTTTCTGTCAGGCTCGTATTAAAAAGATCATGCAAGCTGATGAGGATGTGGGGAAGATTGCTATGGCAGTGCCTGTTTTAGTCTGTATGTATTAATCAGCAGCTGGGCTATTAATTTTCATGTTGTTTCTTGAAATCATAAGAAATTGCTAATCTGGCATGTAATGCAGCTAAAGCTTTGGAGTTATTTCTTCAAGATCTATGTGACCGTACATATGACATTACTGTGCAGAGAGGGGCAAAGACTGTTAGTTCACTGCATTTGTGAGTGCAATATTTGCAGTACTGTTCTACCATTCCTAACTCATTCTTAAACTTCAACTATTTATTTGATTTATTGATTGAAAACTCTCATATCACCATGAAGTTGTCTTTTATGTTTCATGTCTCTTGTGATTGGATCATTTGAACTGCAATCACTGTCTAGTCATTGGGGATATATATTAAAAACAATTAGCTTTGTATGCTGAAAAATGGATCACGCTGTGTCAGCATCTTGTTATTGCTAACCTAACATTCCTCTTGGAATGTATATCTTTAGCGGTAATTTTTTTAGGATATCATACACTAGCTGAAAGTATGTCAATTCTGTCAATTCTGTAATGTAACTAGTTCCTTTTTCTTGTAATTCAACTTTGATTTCCGTTAGCTACTGCTGTTGCTATCCACTCTGGTCACTGATTGCCCTAGATATTGAAAGAGTTAATATCACAAATGTAAAATTACAATTTGGAGAGCCCACCTGCTTTCACACCTTACCTTAACATCATATCTTATTTTATATTCTTAATATCTAATTATCAGTTTCCCTGGTAATTTGACAGTCAACAACCATGCAGTTCCACATGTCTTTTTGTTCTCTTGACAATCCTCTGTTATCAGCACCATGCTAGTGGAAAACGTCCTACAGTCTGTATGAGAAATGGTGTACATTGCATTTAGGTCCCCTGAGGTTAACAGACAATCATGTTGCTTGGAAAATTACCAAATGCTTGGAATAATTGTATAACCCTTTTTGTGGTGATACTGGAATGACAAAATTAACCTTGGTGTATTCTTAAAACATTTAAGGATGCAATGATTAGTTATGCTTATTGGGTTCTGTGTAATATTTTTTCAATATTATTAGGGCTTTTAATGTGATATATTATAATTATATATTTTTCTTTATACTTCTTTTCTTTTTATGTCTGCAATATATTTTTCATTTCTTTTATTTTTTTCTCTTTCTTTGCATTTATTCCACCCAATCCACCACCAACTACCTTTACACTTATTGCACCCCCACTTGCTCTTCTCTTCTCCTGACCATCCCAGCACCCTTTCCACCCCCACCATGGCACCCTGCCTAGCCTCCCTCCACATCACTGGCCCCACCCCCCAAATTCCCTTCTTGTACCACTCCTCTCCCCATCTTGGTGCCACCCCCACCCCCATGTGCATAGATGTATGTGTGCGCTTGCTTGTGGCTATAGAATACTTCAATTGATTAATTACCCAAGTAAATTAAATCAATTCAAGAAATTAGCCAATCATATCGAGAAGTTGCTTGCTCCATTAAGCATGGCACGAAGCTTGGTTTCCTTTGTATTGAACCATTTGCCGTTTTTGTTAATCCAAGATGTTAGAGTACAAGGATTTAGAATTGAAAGGAGTGTCATAATTTTAATAATATTGCTTTTATGTTGTTCATTTCAAGCATAAATCTGAAGTCTGCTCATCGGACGGGGAAGTAATTTTTAATATATGGGAATTGGGGTGTGTTAGAAAGGTCAACTGAAACACAATTTGATGGAGGATAGTATTTGATGAATTCCAACAGTTGATCCAATATTAGGTTGCATTTGGTTCAGTTGCTTTGAGTTAGAGTGTAATAAAAGGAAACTTTGGACTTCATATGCTTGCAATGGTAATGATTTAAGCAGTAAATTGTGCCTCTTGTTAACTTACAATTAGCAACATATCCTAAGGCATTCCATGTTTTAATTCATTTCTAAATTTCTCTCCTTATATGCAGAAAACATTGTGTACATAGCTACAATGTTTTTGACTTTCTGAAGGAAGTTGTCAGTGAAGTACCTGACTATGGTCATTCTGATACTGCAGCTGACATGAAAAGAAGGTTGGGATGCTGTTCTTACTTGATTCTTTGGTCTTCTGCTAGTTTATTTTCCTTGGAATGGGTTACTTGTTATTTAGTTCCCAACATTACTATTAAAATCAGTTTTATAATTGTTTGCCAGGAAAGTTGCTGCCGATGAATCTAACAGCAATGATGAAGAGTCCAAAAGAGACATCATGGTAAGACTTGCTTTATCAAGATTATTACAATTTTAATGCTATACTACCTGCTTCAACACAAAGCATCCTTCAAACAGATTTTCATACAATTAAGAGTGGTATGCTTAAGTCTCCTTGAAGTGAGGTTCTTGTATTGTTTTTTGTATACTCGCTCTCATAGCTGCACTGATATATGTTTGTTGTAGTTGTAATTTTTATGGTTTAAGTTCTAATTATATCATTAAAAAACAAGTAAATCCAAACTGTGCCTGGTACAAATTTACCAAAATTTAATTGTTTTAATTTTCTGTATGCATATTCGGTGAGTTGCTTGTCTTTACACAAGTGTTGTCTGTAACCATGCCCATTGGGATGCTTTAAACATCTAACAGATGCAGAATATCTGTTGGTGTACATTAAATAATATTCTATAGCACTTGCTTGATGATGTTAGTGAAAGAATATCATTAGCACCCCATGTTTGTGGATAGTTAATTCTGTTTCTATTCACTTCCAAGCTGCAACCGACCTTGTTGAAAACCAAGAGAAAACTTTGCAATATACTTTATTACATAATTCACTCTACACTGTTAGCGACAAATGGAATTGGCCTGGTGCCAGTAAATGTATCTGCTCACTGGCACGTGTCTGGGGAACATGTTCTGGCTTTAGAATCATTCCTCTCATTGAAATCAATATGTTGCAGCACGAAAAATGTCATGTGAGTACCAGTGGCAGGGGGAGAGGAAGAGGAAGGGGTAGAGGGCGTGGCAGGGCCAGCAGGGCAACAGAGAGAGAACTCCCTCGACGTGAAGCTGAATCGGGCTCTGCTAGCATCAAGCTAACCATCAAACAATTCCCTAGTCCAGGGAGACCGAAGAACTATAGCTCTGAGTTGCAGGAATCTCCAAAAGAAAACAAAAATACCGATTGTGTTAACCCAGACTCGCAGAATTTTGATCTGAATGTTGGATCAGATGAAAATTTAGAAAAAATGGCGTCCACTTCTGTTGCGGCTGCAGCCTCTACCTCGTCTGTAGGACCTGCCGATGTAAAAGACGAGGAGTGCCCCAGCCTTACTGAAATGGATAGGATGGCCATTGATCCTGTTCATTTGGCGCCACATAGTTCAAGGTTAGATGAATATGAGGAAGATTACGATGAAGAAGGGTAATCGGAAGCTGAAGCAAGGCGTTACTAAAGTGCTGATCTACTTGGATCTGCTTTAGCTAAATGTATACACAGAAGCCTAAAAGATCAACCTCATGCTTCTTTTCTTGGTTTTTCTTTTGCCTAGTCGTTTTTTATTCCAGTTGTACAATATGTGTTTACTGTAATCGACCCAGCTAACATATGTTGCATCATCTTATTTGAGCTTTTATGGGATCAACATCGACCCAGCTAACATATGTTGCATCATCTTATTTGAGCTTTTATGGGATCAACAGTCATGGACGCAGTCTTAGTTCTAACCGGTCTTTCCTTTTTCAATGTTACCTGTCCATCTGTAAAGGCTATAAATATTGGTTGTGTGTGGGATTGTACTTACTAACAAAACAAACTCATATTTTCCTTAATGCCATGAATCTCGATAGCATCAGTGACATATTGAGATCTGTCATATAGTTTTATTGAGGTTATTCATGAGTTGGATCTTTATTTGAAATTTGAATCAAATATCTCTAGTTTTTAATGTTTATATCTGTTATGGATTTGAATTTGAATATATAATCAGTTACATGTATCCTAAACAAATAGGTCTGTCTTTGATTCTGAGTGATCTTGTTTGCATAGGATCATAAAAGCCAATTAAATTGGATTAGTTGCAGTGGGAACCGATAAGATCTGGGAATGATTGATTATACGCTATAATTGAGAATATTGATTATTGTATAGGCTATTACTTTGAAATTTTGAATTGTGAAAAACCGTTTTAGACTCATTAACTGCATTTGATGGACGTGCAATTTGATGTTTAAAATTGTTGCTCCTTGTAAGCACCTACTAATTTATTCAATTGACGACATTTATTTGCTACCAGAGTTAGCATCACTTTTCACTACAAAATAACTCAAATTAAAAATGAAACATCCATCACTACAAAGACATTGTTAGGTGAAACCTATTTATAAATTTCTAATTTATTTTGTCTTTTGTGACAAGTTTAAGCTATGCTATTTATCTCATAATCCAAATTAAATATAAAGGTTATGTCGTAATCATGGAAGAACACCAAGCATTTATGTCTAAGTCCTTTTATTTCTTTGGAAATACAAATTTCAAACTTATTATTGTATTCTAATAAATTGATGGGTAATATTCTCTCGTTCATGAAAATATAAATACTCTGATAAATCTTGATTCTTGGGCTATGTTTGGGAGAAAGGGGTTTGGTCAGGGATAATGTTTAATAAGAGTAGTGTTAGAATTTGAAAAGAAGATTTTGATTACATGAATAATATATTTTATTTGAATATATGTATAAAATATATAATTATAATTAATTGATGTGATTGTATATCTGAATAATAATTAGTTTTAAAAATATAAATAAAAATAACCATTAGTGTATTTGTGATATATGTTGATTTGATGAACATATGTAATAATTAATTAATTATATGTGTAAAAGAAAAAAAATAAAATTTTAAATTTAAATAAAAATTTTGTTAAATAGTATACATATTCCAAACACGTGGGAGATTCAAAATTTCAAAAAACATTATAAAGTTAATTTAACTGCGTACATTTTTACATTACAAAGTTTTTTTATTTTTAGAATTTTTAATCTGCAGTTCACAGATTTTAGGGTTGCATTGATCCAACAAAATGCGACCCAAATTTTAGCAAAAAATTGATTGAAAACTGGCAATTGCCAATTGCAATAAAAATTAATAAAATATTTTATTTAAATTTTAAAGCTGACACACACGAAACATTGAAGTGCAAAACAAAACGTGAAAGAACATATTGTAAAATACATAATTCAAATGCACAAATATATTTTCCCCAAAAACTTATTCTAGACTATTGCCATTAATAATCTCAAAACCAAATATACGCAATATTAAAAAAGATTCAAAATGACATCAAGAAGAGATTTCCCGCCAAACAGACTTAAAAAGGATACATTTTCCCCTTCCCTTTTGCTCTCATCCTTTCTCTCCAAAATCGAATCTTCGTCGTATAATTGCTCACAATTCAAATCCCGAAATTGGGAATGAAGATCAGAAGCAATTTCGCTCCATTTCGGTATCTCGCTGATTTCTAGGTTTCCAAATTTTGCCCCTCTCTCAATCTCGCAGCCATGTCGATTGGTGGTAGTAGTTTTGGTGTGAACTGTACTTCCCCGCTTTCTCTGTCGAAATCCGGCACCAGTACATGCGCTTCTCTACTTCGTGAACTCCAGGTTAATTTTGAAGGGTTCACGCTCTTCCGTTTGTTGAGTTAATACAGACACGTGCGCGCGCGGGCGCACACACACACACACACGCGGTCGAATACTTGTTGGGATGAAGTTCGTTTGTAGCTGATGATATAGGCGATGCCACGATGGTTTTCCGAAGGAAATGGTGGTGGGCCAGTGTCCGCACTTAATTGTGTTCATTTTGATGTCCTAGTGATAAGATGTGCGGATTTAAAATTACCTTTGGACATTGCAATCAGGAACGGATTTTTTTTTTTTCGAAGTAAATAACGTCAATGTAATTTTTTGTTGTGCCACCCCTTTTTCCTTCTTGATCATAAATCTTGTAATGGATACACACACTGCTTAAAGATGCTGGTTTTTTGACCTTAATTGATACTTTCTGGAGATCTTTTCCATTCTGCAAGTCTGATGTAACCAATCCGATATACACAGTCAAGTATGTGGTGAAGATTACAAAAAATGGTTGTTGCACCCCACCCTTTGCACTCCCATTTTCCAAATGATTTATTAACGATATGCATTTTTTGAATAATTTATTCGAATCAAATTATACATATTAAGTGGAAATTGCTCCGTAGATTTCACAATCAACTCACGTGGGGAATTTATGCATTTTTATTAAATAATTTGCCGAAACAGGAAATATGGGATGAAATTGGAGAAAGTGAAACAGAGAGGGATAAGATGCTTCTGCAGTTGGAGCAAGAATGTCTTGATATATACCGTAGAAAGGTAGAAAGAAGTAGAAAATATAAAGCTGAGTTACACCAGTCTTTGGTTGAGTCTGAAGCTGAAATTACCCAACTCATTTCTGCTCTTGGAGAACGGGTTTCTGTTCCTCGGGTTTGCTCTGTGTTACCCTATTTTGTTATTGAATTGGTTTTCATAGTCTTTATTTAATATTCAGTTTCCGTGCTTCAAAATATGTTTCATTCATTGCTTTTCGTTTCTTCTAAAGTTTAAAGACACCGTCTTCAATTTTTATAGGTTATGTTTGTTTTAGAATTATCTACCACCCAAAAAGACACTCAATAATTACCTTTCATTTTTTTTTATCTCTTCTTTCTTTTACTTTTACACAATCTTTTAAACAAAACATCGAAAAACACACATCAAAATTTAAAAACAAATAAAGTCATAGTCATTATGAATTCTGCTGCAGTGCTTCAAAATAATGTTTCGTCCATCCCTCTATGTTTTGCCTAAAGTTCAAAGACACCATCTTAACATTCTTTATGATAAATTTGTTATTTTCAGTTGTATTTATTAACTTGTACAGAATGAATTCATTGTAAGTTTATATAAAACCCATTTCAATTTAAAGTTACCTTTTTCATACTTTATACTCATGTTTAATCCTTTTTTTTTTTTTTGGGTCCTTAGTATGAGAAGATGAAAGGCAATCTTAAGGAGCAAATATCTCTTATGAGGCCCATAGTAGAGAATTTGAGGCTAAAGAAACAAGAGAGAGTGAAGGAGATGTCAGATATTGAAATCCAAATTGCAAATATCTGCGCAGAAATAGCAGGCAGTGATCAGATTTTGGATCCTAGCGGGATTCAAGTGGATGAATCAGACCTGACAACCAAGAAGTTGGGAGAATTGAAGTCTAACCTTCAAGAGCTTCAGTTTGAAAGGGTTTGATCATAAGTACATTTTGCAATCATTGTTTTTAAAATGGATTAGGACATTAGGTTGAGGGAGTATCTTTTACCAATGATTCGTTTGTTGGTTTTCTTTTTCCAATTTTGCTTTTGCAGAATCTGCGTTTGCAAAAAGTTAATAGCCACATCTGTGCAATCCATGAACTCTCAGTTATCATGTCACTAGATTTTAAGAAGATAATGGCTGAAATTCATCCAAGTTTTGCTGATGATCTTGCTGGCCAGTTGAAGAGCATAAGCAATGAGACACTAGCTAGATTAACCAGCGAGATGAATTCACTGAAGCAAGAGAAACAACGGAGGTTGCTAAAGGTGACCCCTTAATCATCCCTTATGTCATCTAATTTAGTAACAGAGGCTTTATAATACATTGTATCATTATTAATTTAACTGTTATTTTTATCCGGAAGCCATTTTATCTTTTACGTTTTTTTATGATTAATAAGTATGCATTTGTTACACTATTTTTTTGTGCTTTCATTCACATTCTAGGGTTTATGAAGGTGTTTATAAATAATAGAGAATTGCTGGAAAGAGTTGATTTTATTAATTGGGGATTTTTTGAAATTAATTTGTCTTAAGATTTTATTATCACAATTCTATTGCAGGTATGTGGTGTCACACTTTAGTACTTTAGTGAGCATGTGTTTTTTTGCTATTCTCAAGGAAACTTTATCCAAGCAATCAAAGTGGAAATAGTTAATTAAGTAATTAACAAAAATAAAATCGAGGGCAGAAAAGCAGCTTGCTTAGGAGGAGATTAATCCGTGGAAGTGATTTAGGGACTTTACTTCTCTTTACTACATTCAATTGACTATCCACGTTTAATGCTCCTTTAATCCACTTACTAAGCAAAACTCTTAATGATTTTTATTGCATCTCTTAGTGTCAAACAAAAACCTGCTTGAATGAACTAAAATTCTTCTTTTGATCTCATTCCATGTTAAACACATGCATTGGAAGCCAATCTTTTATGTGATCAGGTCTCTCAACTCCACATTTCACCAAACATGTCTACTTAGTTATAATGCACATATTGACTTAATTGAAAGCATTAAGAATATATAACACATAATTGGAAGGAAATATTGCATTAACTATTGAAATTAAAAGTTCAAACCATAGATTAGAGTTCCATCATTTCTCAAGATGGGAGTTTAGCCAATCACATAACAATATAGAACCCATGGAAATTTCATAATATTTCAACATACAATGGATGGAGAAGAAGGATGAGAAATCTTAGGCCTTCAAGGTTTTTACTTTTGATTTGCAAATTCTTGAACTTTAGATGGATTTTCTAAGCAATCTCTCTTTAGACCTAGCTCTCTTCCTCCTTCATCTCCTTTCTCACGTGGCCAAGGCACCTTGCCAATTAATGTCTTGAATCTTCAGTTCCCAAGTCACATTAGAATCTCGTAACATTTTCCCAGTATGCTATTTTGCTAAGGTGGTGAGGTATGTCTCTTCTCTATTAATTTTGTGACGTCTTTGACAAATTTGAGGTGTTAAATATATTTTGGCATTGAAAACCATTCCAACCAACCCATATGCCATGTACATTGACTTACTGGTGGGAAGATGATTGGTGAGGATGTAATAGGTTGGAGTCAGCAATTACACATGAAGGCTGAAGATGAGATATGTTTCTGAGGTATAAGTGGAAGAAAATTGTCATCCTAAATGGAGGAGTATTGTTCATAAATAAATCTAATATTGATTTCGAGGATGGCTTGGAGGCACCGGGGGATTTATAATTTCTCCCTTAAGTCTGATACTCATTCCAGATCACAATTCCATACATATACATAGAGAAATCTCTTGATAGTGGAGGACTTAAAGCTTGGAATTACCTATTATATTGACTGGCTGATGCCTAATTTTTGTTCTTTTTGAAGCCCGCTCTTTCTGAAGTCTAACTGGAAGAAAATTGAATCATGTCTATTCATCATAGTTTCATTTTTGGAGTTAATGCCATTTCAGCATAGAGTTTGGCTAGTGTAGATGTACTTGTTGATAATTTTCTGCATCCCCTGGAGATACTTATCCTGTCCCTCTAATAAACATTTGATTAGTCCAAGTCAATGGTTGATGATGCGCTGCTGATAAGTGATAAGAGAAATGAGAGGATGTGAGAGCTTGTAATACACATGTTTATTTATTTCTTCTTAACATATTTGGATTGATACTAATGTTAGATTAAAATTCCCTATAATTATGCTTTAGTCTATTGCTTGAATATTCTACAGTCATGTATGTATCATTTTTATGTTGTGATATAGTTTGGAAGGTTGACTTTTTCTACCAATTCACTAGTCCTCTTACTTTGACATTTGCACTTGGCACATTCAATTTCATGCATTAAAGAAGTTTGAACTTAACTTTTTGCTTTTAAAACCAGCTAGCTAAAGTGGTTCTGAAGTTCTTACTTTACAAACTAGATACATTATAGTTAGTTTTATCAAACTGAATGAAGTAATGTACTGTTTTAACAATGAATACTACATGTGCATCATCGTAATTTCCCTCTTGATTCCTGAGTCTTGTGAAAGAAACAAATGTTTATTTTTTGCATATGTGATGAATTTTGTATTTCTTGAAGGCAAAGGTTCTGTTGACAATTGATTGATTGCAACAAGTTTCCCTTGTTGCTTAGGTGAGATGCATGCATGTCATTGAGATAACGTAAATCTATATTATATTATTCATTTCATATGATATAGTGCATAATTTCATATCTTCCCATGTTGAATATTGTGATTTCTCTTATATACATTATTGAGAATCAAATATCAATTTCTTACTAGAATAACAAGATTACATAATAAAAATATATTTTTTATGTACTAATTTGCCTTGGTTCATTGTATTTGTATATTTACATTAAACATTAGTTACGTGAATTGATTTTGTATGATTTTAGGTGATGTTAGTCTTTATTTATCACATGTACTCATCTACATAAATAAGTGATGTTTGTGCTATTAAATCAATAGACAAAAAATATATGATTTAGTATTTTGGGCATTTGTTTATATATGAAGGCCTAATGATCAAACCACATTATATTTTTGTGATTGTCTCTAATATCTGTTCCCCTATATTTAATTCTTACATTCTTTACTATAGTATCTGACCAGGTTCAATCCCATACTTGTTTCACACTTCTAGTTGCCTTTATTTTTCTTGTGGTCATCACATACGACACATGATTTTTGTTTCTACTATCTCTTGTCATGGATAACTGTCATTTCTGGATGTTTTCCTTTTTTATGACAGTCTATTTGTTTCAATTTGGTGATTCAAGTTGAACACTTCTACAAAATCATGTTTAACTTGAGGGGAGTGTTGAGAATCAAAGATTAATTTTTTATCTTAATTACAAGGTTTCCATTCTAAAAAATTATGTATTTTCCATGTATTAATTTGTCTAGATTCATGTTACTTAATTGTTTAGATTGAACATTACTTAGGTGCATTGATTTTGAATGATTTAGGTGATATCACTCCTTATTGACCACATGCTCTCCTTTACATAAATAGGTAGTGATTGAACTATTGAGAGAGGAACAATATATAATTTTGTCCTGTGAGTATTTGTTTATGGATGTAGACTTAATGGCCAAACTGCATTATATTTTTATACTTTTTTTTGTTTCTCTTCACCTACAATTTAATTATTATAATCTTCGAGATATATACCAAACCCTACAGTTTGAGGTGCAAATATTATTCTGTTCACAAATGGTTTCTGACTTCCTTTTTAAGTGTCTGTAAGTCAGGATAGACCAAATCAAGTGACAGAAATGTTTCCTTACAACTTTCAAGTTTTCTTTGTTCTTTGATTTTTCTCTTAAATGTGCTTATCTCTTGATGGCTTGAATTTCTTCTGTTCATATAAGTAAGTCCAAAATTTGAGCCTCAATCACATTGCCAGATTACTAAAGGATGTTTGAACACATCTCATTAGTGTTTTATGCCTCCATTATCTCCATACAGTTGTTGCTCTGACCTGCTTGCTGCATTGTTTCCATGCAGGTACAAGAACTAGGCCGAATTCTTATAGATCTCTGGAGACTCATGGATACGCCTGTCGAGGAGCAGCAAAGATTTGCTCATGTCTCCCACTTAATCACTTCCACTGCTGACGAGGACTTCAGTCCAGGATCTCTATCTGTTGATGCAATTGAGCAGGTCCATCCTTTTCTTTTATTTAATATAGCAGGTCATTTTGAATTAATGAGTACTAGAATATTCAATATTGTGAGTTCTTATTGCTGCAAGTTTTACATGTGGCAGGCTGAAGCTGAAGTTGAACGTTTGAAAATCTTGAAAACCAGTAAGATGAAGGAGCTTATATTTAAGAGGCAATCTGAGCTTGAAGTAATATATGAAGGGGCTCATATGACAGTTGATAATGATAAAGCACGCCAGATTCTCTTCAATCTTATGGAATCTGGTCTGTTTGAATTATTTTTGCTAATAATTGCTTCTGCCATTATATGCCAGTTTTCTGTGATTCTCTATGTGCAGTGGATGTACATTTTATGAATATTTGTTCATGTTGCTTACTGTTTTATTATTTTCCCTTTCTATGCTTTGATTTCTCTGTTTCTTCATTCTTTGACACTTTTATTTTATCTTCTCTCATTTTAGTCCTAGAGCTTGGCCTACTGATTGTGCATCTCTTCCTCCCCCTCTTGTGCTACAAAGAGAAAATGTTTCTACTTGAGTGACTGCTTTTATTTAGTTTGTGTTTCACCTCCTATTTTTATGATTACAGATATTTCAACATTAAAAGAGCACAAATACAATTCATGCGTAATTATAGAAAAACAAATTTAAGTATATGCCTTCAAAATTGGACTACGTTGCCTTCCGATCTACAACTACTGGAAGTTTACATTTGATTAAAACTGTTATTGATTAGACATAGGTTTAGGTTCTTTTTTTTTTTAATATTCAAGTTAGGTTTCAGTATGTTCTTGTCTAAATTGTTGAATTTGAAAAAAAAAAAATTGTTGAATTTGAAAAAAAAAAAAAGATGATGAAAGATGTAGTGAAGTACAGGAATGTAGTGTTTATCGTTGTTTATTGCTCACACCATAGCTCATGACACACTAAGGCACATACATAGTTGTTAATGGCACAAAATGGTGCGTGCCATGGCACATGGCGCAAATGGTGTGGCCATGGTGCCATACACTAAAAATGGCGAACACCGTCAAAATGGCGCACACCATGTTGAAGATAGTATTTTAAAATTTTTTTATCTTAAAATATTTTTCTTAAAAGAGAGAAAAAACCATGAAACATAAAGATTTATTTAGAATTTGGTGAATCTCATTTTTTGCCACAAACAAGTCTCAAAACACAATGATTGCTTTCTTCTATTGAATGATATTGCAGCATTTTCTTCTAAAATGATTTAATATTTTTTTTAACATGCTCTCTCTTTTTTTTTATCAACAACTTTTAAATACTTTAGGTATACGTTATTCCTTACTCTTCTTTTTCTTTATTTTTCCTTCTTATTCTTTCTTTGTCACTTTTTATTTTTTCTTTTTCTTCTTTGGTGGACTTTTATTTTTTTTTCTTTTCATCTTTGTTTTTTCAATAGGCTAAGTAATATTTAAATTTTAAAATTTTTTATAAATTATAATTGGATATTGTAGAAAATTCAAATTTATACAAATTAAGTGATTAAGCTTACTTAGATTTTGAAATTTTCAAAATTAAGTAGTTGAATATTTATAAAATTCTTGATTTTTTATTCTTGAGATTATAAAATTTTTAATGTTTTGACAAATTTAATAGTTAGTTATTCACTAATTATTTATTATTTGTTTTATTTTAAAAGTATGAAGTTGAAAATTATTTGTAACTATTATTTAACATGTAAAAATTGTTTATATTATATTTTTGTAAAAAATTATTAGTAATATAAATATATTTTACATATTACATAATGTTGCGCCATTCTTCAATATGGCGTGCGCCACGCAGCGCCATTCGCCATTGACATAGACCAGTACCATTCATCTACTTTGTTAGTGGGTTTCACTAAGGTATAGTGCCTTGGGTGCCATTGCCCAAGGTGCAACGCATGTGCCATGTATGTCTTTGTAAACTCTTTTGTTGCAATTGCCTTTTTAAGGAACAAAATGATAGAAAATTGCCTTTTTGACTTTATATCTTCTTCTTCTTCTTCTTCTTCTTTTAATTATTGGTCAATTTCTTTCTTTATTTCTTCCTTTTGTCTAATATATATATTTTTAATTATTGTCCATACTCTTCTTCAATTCTTCGTAAAATTTTTCTTTGATTCTAATCTTTTCATTTTCACCAAGTTTCCCTTTGTTTTAGGTGAGATTCTTTAGGGTTTTACTTTTTTATTTATCAAATTTTCTAATTTCATACAAATGTTTTCTTTGTATAATGTATCTACAATTAAAATACATAGATTTTTGTTGTAAAAATATATGCTCATGGAGTTTTTTTTTTTTTTCTAATGCCCATGCTTGTGATTTTTTGAAAATCAATTCTATTAAAATACATTAGGTTTTGTTGTGTTTTAGCTTTTTTAAAAGATGTTATATAAACATATTTTAATTTATATTGTTTTTCAAATTTTTATAAATAGAGACTAATATGTTGATTGTGATTTTTTTTTGTTTTCATTTTTTGGAAATAATTAATAATATATATAATTTTGCATCATGCTTAAATAAAGCATACGCCATGCCGTGATCTCAAAAAAAATTTATGTCATGGTGCGGCACACACCATTAACTATGATAGCATGGTTCAGCTATTAGAATTACATCCACATATCATAATTTATTTATTTATATAAAAAATATGTTACATTTGAACTATAAATACATAAATTAATATATTATATTTATAATATTAGTAATGTTTAACAAAATAAAGCACAATCAAACTTTATATAATAATAAATAAAAAACTCAAATAATTACTCTGTAAAGTTCAAAAATGAATAAATAATTTTTTGTTTTACAAAATTCTTTTAGAAAATTGAAAACTTAACAGTCTCATGAGATAAAACAAAAGTCCATGTATTTTGACATTACTTTCCAGAAAATCATAGCAAACCAGACAAAATTAGGAAAAAAGGTCCTTTGGAAAGTAGGTATTTTGACACAAATAAAGAAAGAAGAAAAAAATGTAATAGATAATGACATTTATTAAAAGATGCAGAAATTGGAAAGAAATGGAAAGAAGGAAAAATTTTACCAAGATTTGAAGAATGAAAAAACAATCACTTGCTAGAATAAATGAAAAAGGGGATGGAAATACATTAGAAGTCAGTGACTTTGCACTTTCTTTCTTTCAGTAAACAAAAAGCAAGAATGTGGTAAAAGAAGAAAGCATGGTAGAGAAGCCACAAGTGTGCCATAGTGCATGAATCGACTACGGTGTTGGGATGGCATCTTTGGGTGCCTTGAGCCATGGCACATTCCATGAATTATCATGCCACAAATAAATGCCTAAATGACTAAACAATAATATTTTCTCTTGCTTTTGATGGTTCAAAAGCTATCTATTTATACGGATGAGAACATGCATTAAATTAGGGATGATATTCCATAAAATCATAAAAAAATAATATTATTGTACCTAACTAATGTTTAATCTAGACATTTGGGTACAATGAGTCTAAACAAGTTAGTGTATGTAAAATATATATTTTTATTATGTTAATTTTTAAATTGTAATGAATTAATCTTTGATTTTCAACACTCTCAAGTTGAATATAGAGATCTTCATGAAAATGTTAATTTGGACTATTAAGACTCTGAAGATGTACATAGGTTGTAGATATTGTAAAGCGAGAAATAGACAATTGTCGTGAAATGTCAATCAAGGCAACAACAAAACAATTGTTGTAAGGCGACATTCAAGTAGCTGACCTAAGGCAATAGGTAATTGTCAAAGTTGACTTTTTGTTAATCAGTTGTTGTAAATTGACAGCTAATTAGTTGTAAGATGTATAGACTTACACTAATACTCTATTGAATTTGAAAAGAAAATTGAATAGAGAAACAATGAAGAACTGGACTATAGCATGGTTTAACAATGAAGAACTGGAGTATAGCATGATTTAGCCATTAGGCTTACATCCACGGATAAAAGTCAAAAGGTCTAAGCAATAATGTTCTTTCTTTATTTTGATAGTATAATGACCATCTTTTTTTTTTAGGTGAGTACATAAGATAAATCAGGAATGTATCATATTAAAATCATTACTGAATCAAGGTGCTGTAACTGGCATTTTAATCTTGACATCTAGTTCTAATGAACTTAAACAAATTAGTATGTGGAAAATATATATTCTTATTGTGGTGATCTTGTACTTACTGCAAGAAGTCAAAATCTTTTGATTCTCAACACAAATGAATACTTAAAAAATATAGTGCGTAGACCAAATCCTACTCCAACTTTCTTTCTACTGTTTCAGCCTTCTTATCTACCAGCCTCGACCACCCACCTACCTACCCTGTGAGCATGAATATATATTTCTTGCTCCTTTTTGTTTTCCTTTTATATATCTGTCTACTGGTCTTGCACAATATCTTCTATAATACAACCTTGCAAACTTGGAAAATGATTGTTATTTGCAACTGGCCAATTTACTATGGTCTGCATTTGGATTTCCATAGAAATGGATTTCCATAGAAAAGTTATGGGTCTGGATAATATGTAAACTAAGCAAAATTAAAAGCTAGAAAGAAGTGGTTAGACAAAAAGCAGTGATAAGTAGTGGTGTAGCACTAAGTGAAAATGTTAGAGGATGCACACACTTACAACTTCCAGCATTTCACTTTGTTTAGAGGCTTCAAAGGAATTAAGTTGGTGCTGTATAATGGAATGCCTTGCTCCTTACACAGCTGTTTAAAATAATAATGATCAATGTGTTGGTCTCACAAAATGGTTGCCTCCTTTGTGTTTGATAAGAAAATTTCTGAGGAAATTGGTGCTCTACCATGAGTGAAAGAGAAGAACAAGAAAAGTAATTCTTTCAGTGTCTTTCTTGTTGTTCAAACAATTTTATTGGTGGCTTAATCATGGAAGTAACTACTAACTGAAGATTCCTTATGGTATGTTTTTACTTCCATGCAGTGCCATAAGATGCATTGGCCATGGCTACATGAGTGATCTTCAATTAGGCAGTTAGTTCTTAAAATTTCCTGCTCAATAAGTCCCATAAAACGAAAATAAGATCTTGTTTCATTGACAATACCATATTTTGTCAGGGATACCAGTCCCATTACTTAATTGGCCATTTTGCATGTGTGGTTGGCTTGTCTCCAGATCTTTCCACCTCAATGATCTTTTCTTATGTATTTGTGATTAGGATGAGGAGGATATTATAACCTTACATCAAAAGAAGTTGAAAATGAATATTTCTTACCGACTTGCATGTTTACTGTTGTATTTTTGGAAATATATTTTCAATAATCTGGTTACTGCAATGTGTAACTGCAGGTACTGTTGATCTCTCTGAGCTTTTGTCAAGTATGGATGATCAGATTGCAAAAGCCAAAGAACTGGCTCAAAGCAGAAAGGATATATTGGATAGGGTGGAGAAATGGAGACATGCGTCTGAAGAAGAAAGCTGGCTTGATGAGTATGAAAGAGTAATAATTTTTGTCTACTAGCTTAATTCATTGTGACCAACTCGCCATGCTATTGGTCCCTTTACTATTGCTTGCTTCAGACAGCACCACTTTTCTAGAAGTGCTTTATGGTTAATGGTTTTAAACCCATTCTCTTGGGAGCTGTGAACTATTCCTATTCAAGTTCTGTTAGATTAATGAAACTATAATGTACATATTATTGCTTGCTTATTTATTGCAGTAATGCAGAACATTTTTAAAGTTGAAATCACTGCAACTATAATGTGCATATTATTGCTGGCGTACTTACTCTCACAATGTATTAACATTTATGAAATTCTCATGTGAAAGTGATTTAGAAAGTTGAAATCACTGCTTGTTTGGCCAAGTGCTTACATGCTCACCTCTAATCACTATCAATTATCTGCATACTCACTTGATGCATGTCAGATGTGTCGGTATTCTTTTCTTTGGCCATTACTTAATTTAATTCCAACACTGGACAGATCCACTTGAAGGGTTATCCTTTTAGCGGCCAGTTTAGCTATGGATTATTGCTTACATTCTCTTAGTAGTGAGAAGTCTTAATCTAAACTATGCTGTTACTGGATGTGTACTGCACCCACAATTTACCTCATCAACATCTCTCTTTAATATTGTATTTCTTTTGGTTAGTCTCATGCTTATTGAGAGCAAAAACTGAACTTAGTCTAATATTGGGGCTATATTGAGCAGTAAACTTAGTTGGAATGGAAAAAAATATAAAAATTTCTTTAGCATATTGACATATGAGTACCTGCATTGAATTTCTTTGTTTTTATTATAGTTTATATAAGTTGCATGGTGGTGATGGTAAAATAGTGAGATGACAATATTTTAGTTTCAGATGAATAGTAGTGGCTTTGAACATTACATTGTTCTTTGCCACATACTTGACAGGTTCAAAATTTTATTTTTAGTTACATGTGTTGAGGTGGTTTAGAGAACCAGACCTGTTGGCTACTAATAAGCTCATATGGTACCATAACTTGAATATTTTGCAAATTTAGGATTTTTGTTAGTTTTAGGTGAAAATTATATAGCAGCGACACACTGCCACTATATTAATCTGTTAGATACCCATACCGTACCACTTCAATTCTAATTTCCAAGTACAAACCATGGGGGTCCAAAATAGTATCTTATGACATGATAGTTTAAAGCCACTCCTTATTCTTTGCCATGCATGCATGCTTCTAACTTTTGCGAACAAAGTTGCTATATTATGACACTATACTGGCTGGTGGTAGCTTGATTATCTCTTATCAAGAAAAATCTGGCACCAATGTGTGGTTCATCCAAGGTTGACAGGTTTTGGCTTTCTGTATTTAAGAGCTTCTTTTGATTCGTGTGTATAGCTGCCTGAATGTGATTTAAAGTTCCCACTAGTAATCATTCATAGCATTTCCTGTTCTAATTTAAAGACTTCAGATTTGGGCTTGTTTCATTGCAACTGGAATTTCCTCAATGAGGCAATTTCCTTGGGCATGGGGTTTAGAACTTGGGAATGAATTTGGCCTGTTTCTTAAATTTGCCAGTTGAGCTTTGGCTTCCCTTTATTTTCTTCTGAGATGTTAATTTCCCTGGTTTACGTTAAGTGCTGTTGGAACACATACTTCAGATTGATGAGCATCCTTTCATAAGTCTGCATGTCAGGATCATGCATCTAATTTATTTATCTAGTCCAAGTTTCACAAGTATTGACTTTTGTTTCTTCCAGGATGAAAACCGATACAGTGCTGGAAGAGGAGTGCACAAAAATTTGAAACGTGCAGAGAAAGCTAGAATTTTGGTCAGCAAAATACCATGTGAGCTTCAAAATTTATTTATTTTTTTGGTATATTTTTCAGGAATTGCGTAATTCCTAAGAAGTCACGACTCATAACTGAATTATTGATTTTATCCTTGACTGGATATTTTCTTCTAGTTCATTTATTACAAGACAGCATCAAAAGTGAATCTCCATTTGCCATTTCCTTACCATAGGAGCCACTGGATCTGAAGCTTTCCTCCCCATCTATAACCTAACGTATTCCCTGAGTCAAATTAGGTCTGTTTAAGAGTCTCAAACCATTGTTGTGTATTAATGTGTTTTCTTCTTAGCAATGACTGAACTTGTCTTTTGGCCTTATTTGTCATTCTGACTTTTACCAAGAGTTTAAAGAACTAGTCTTGGTCAGCATAGATTGTTTTCTTCAATGAATTGTTACATTGAACGATGAAACAGCTAAATAAAAGGAACAGAAAAAAGGGTTTAGGAGCATGCTGGTCATACGCCATTAGTTACCAGGAAAGTTATAGACAGATAAGTCCTAAGTGTACCGTGATGTTGGTTAGGGCATCTCAAAGATATGAACTTGCTTATCAAATCGTGGCATCTGAGAGATGTGATTTACTTATTTATCATATCATTCTTCTAAATTCTACAGGTGAATAGCTTTTAACATAAGCTACTGTGCATGTCTAACTTGTTCTCTTTCTAATCTGACATCTAATCTCCATTGCAGCTCTTGTTGAGAGTTTAACCACGAAAGTGAAGGCTTGGGAAATTGACAAGGGAATGCCGTTTCTATACAATAAGGTAACTTAACTTCGTATTGTTCATTTTTGTTTTGCATGCTATTGTATCTTTCAAAAATCTGAGGTTCCATATCTTACTTTTGAATTCCAGGCCCCTTTATTGCGGACATTGGAGGAATTCACCATTTCCCGTAAAGAAAAACAAGAGGAGAAACGAAGATCTCGAGTACGTTTCTTCATTTCAAATACCTGTAATGGAATCACGTGATTTTGTTATCTTATGACAAGCAGTGTCAGTGGTGCCACATTGTTTTGATATTATCCAAGGGCGCTCTCACTGTTAATGCTCATTTTGTATTTCAGGAGCAAAAGAAGCTAAAAGATCAATTAGCTACAGAGCAAGAAGCAATCTTTGGTTCAAAGCCAAATGTGAAGAAACCTTTGGGTCAGAGCACATTTTCTAACACAATTGGAACACCAAATAGTCGCCGTGTGGGAACTCCTGCTCGTCTTGGAACCTCTGGTGGGAGGGACAGGAGAGACAGTGGTAAGGTGGGTAGTGTAATTCCCATAAACTACGTCGCTCTCTCAAAGGATGATAGAGGAGTTTAGACCAGAAGCACCCTTCTCAACTTCTGCTTGCCTGCTCCTTGGTATATAGCTCTTCAAGACATTCCATTGCACTGATTGGTCATGCTAACGCTAATTGATATTCTTTTACGTGAAATTTGTGGCGAAGTATATAGAAAGCAAGTCCTGAAGAGATTAACATGCATGGATTTGGTGTTAATCAATTGTTTTGGCTTGATATTAGATAATCTTACGTATCATTTGAATAAGTGTGAATCACAAGCTGTGCCTAGTCTCTTACACGTTGGTAGCCTGACGATGTAGTATCCCAGAGTGTAAGATGTTTTTGTTTGAATTCTCCATCACATCTATTGTCTCTATTGAGATTTTCATTGTTGATTTACAGATGAAAATGAAATGAATTTTTGCCTAAATTGTGTTCTTTGTTGTTGGCCCCTGAATTCAGGTAGTTTATCAAGGACCAAAGTGCATCTCAGAATAGTTGTAATAACCTGAGTTTATAATGTTAATTTCAGTAGTTACTGTACCAAACCTAGATAAAATATATTATATCGGGTATGCATAAATAGCTAGATAACATTAAAAATAAAAATAAACATAATTTTTACTAATAATTGGAAACCAATGTATGAATTTTATATCGTTTTAATTAATTTACAAGATTTACCTTGAAAATTAAACTCATGCTTGTAGAGTCCACTCCATCTAATTTCTCGAATTAAAATTTTCCAATGATATATGTGTGTGTGTGTGTGGTTTTTTTTTTTTTTTTTTCAATCCTAGAATCCCAACCTACGGTGCTACATAGTAATCTTTTATTTATTAGTTATATGGAAGTGTTGATTAAGTAAACATTAAATATATTTTTATCAATTAATTGTATTTGAATAACCAAACGGGACATGATATAAAAATTGGAAGAACTATAGTGAATGGCCTTCAAAAGGATGGAAAAAAGTTCATTCCTAGTGAATCGCCAGTCAGTTGGGACCAACGTTTCTTAAATATTAGATAGTGGTTAATTTCTAATAGTTGATAATTGTGACATTACTGGTTGATGAATATTCATTCCATTGCTAGCAGTTGGAGCCTGATGCAACAATCAATGGATGTCACATTCTCAGATCAGGAAAATTAAGCAAAAGAGATTGAAGGATTCTCATAGTTGCATGATTAAGCACTACTTCCACACTTGGCTTACACAATCCCAACAAAATCGATCCGTCTTAAGCCCAAAATCAAGCAATATTACATAGAAAGAGGATTCCCAAAAGATAAAATTCAAATTAGAGTCACTTGGTCTTCATATCAAACTTGTTGAGTTGGTTTGTTTGGGGTGTTAGATTGGTGTAAGTCAATGGCAACCGAGGGGCACTTTGCAGCGTCCACCTTTGCTTCTTCTGAATTCCTTATCATTAGTCGTATGTTTCCATTTACTTGTGCACAATTGTTGTTATCCTTTATGGCTTCTGGGATTTCTTGCAGTTCCCCGTTCTGCCTTTCTTCCTGTTCTTCCTTGTACTTTCCCCACAGAACTGAGTATAGGCCAAAAACAATTATAACTGCACCGATCACCCTGTTTTTACACCAAGTTCACAAGGTCAGAGTCATGAGGCATTTAGGCTCAAGAAAATAAGACGTGTTGGATGTTAAGAGTGATGGAGAAAGTTACCCTCCAAGATAGATTTTCTCTGCTAGGATGAATGAACCCATGACCGCAACAATTATCATCATCAAAGGGCTAAATGCAGTGGCAAAAACCGGCCCTTTTGTCTTCATCACAAGTCCTTGTATATAGTATGAAATGCTAGAGGTCACAATGCCCTGGTCAAGTTGATAACAACAGACTAATGCATCAGAACTTGCGATGTTTACAGACATGAGTAGATATGGTTAAAAAAAAAGCCATGTGCTATAACACGAACTCACAGCATATGCTGCAGCAAGGAGGTTCATGTCCCAGCCAATTTTCCAGACAGAGATGTTGTGTTCCATGACAAAAGTGACAGCAATAGCTTGTAGGGTTCCCATGAAGCACACCCAAGATGTGAGGGACAGCTGATGCTTCGCGTATGTTTTCAGGGCGGCTTTCTGCAAGATGAACAGAGAGGCCCATGCAAGTGTGGCTATGATGAGGAGAATGCAGCCGATGAACCAGTCCCTGTCGCTTGTCCCGGTGCTGGTGCTGCTGGCGGTGTGTGCCTGCCGGTGCTTGGACCACGTCATCTTCACAAGAGGTCCTTTGTACAAGGTCATCAGCATTGCCCCTGCCACTGTTATGGTTGTCCCAATGACTTTTGCTTGGTATATCACCTTCTTTATGTCCACTTTCTCCATCCTTTTTGACATTTTGTGTGTGTCAGAACCATACTTGTGATTGACCAAATGAATAAAGGAAACATGTACAACATATATACCTAAATATTATGGCCATGACAAATGTCAAGGCAGGTAGCATGTTGCTCATTGCACATGAAAATGTTGGTGAAGTGAGTTTGAGTCCGGCATAGTAAAAGTTTTGATCAATCACAGGGCTAAACATGGAGGAAGACCGTTAATATGTAACTCAAAAAACAGCAGAATTTATCAATAATAATGAATAATCATTAACAGAGACAGATTAAGGGACTACTAACCCAAGAAGACCAAGGACAAAAATTTGCATGAACACAGGAAATGTTATCTTTGGCTGTGCCTTCCTGCATTAGGAAATACACAGAAATTCCAGTGTAAGAATGCAAACAAAAACTTTGCATCTGCATTTGAGTTTAACAGCACAAAAACGTAATGCTATGACCTCTCAAAGAAGAAAGCGAAGGGCGCTATGATAGCCGTGGCAAAGGCATGCCTATACACCACCAACACATAGTGGCTCATCCCCCCATTGAGGGATATCTTGGTGATGATGTTCATGCCTGCATAGCCGAACTGCAGCGATATCATGCCGATATACGGCCTGCAGTTGTTGAAGAAGCTCGAGCAACACATCCCGCTCTTCATTTTTGACTTTTCTCACGGAAGAAACTAATGAATTTTGTATTAGTTTCTACTATGTTGGCAGCGAGAAAGGGTGGAGGGAATGTGTGTAAGAAAGAGTTGGTTCTTTCTTAAGAAGTTGTGGGTGAAATTGTAACATATTTATAGGGGCATGAAATCATTAGGCATTTATCCACATAGCACATCAAGTAGTGCAAGTAAAAAACATGAAATTCCAAATTCCACCCCTCTTTCAAATTAAAAAAGTATTATGTTGTATAATTGAGTTAAATTAAATTTTATCTGATACCAAGAATTGTGGCATTATTGAGGCCCCTAATCAATTATATTGTTTCGTAAATGGGATATGATGGAGTATCATGAAAGAGCAAATTCATGTGCTATCCATTTTCACATAGAAATTTCTTTATTTATTTGTTTTTGTTTTGGCAGCAGATGAGACAAAAGGAAAGGAAGAAGTGATGGAGTACACGTCCTTAACACAACAAGGCGTCTGACTCAGGAAACAAATTCAAGAAATTGCATTGCGTAAGCATTCACATTATAACATTATCAATCATTCTCTCTCCCTCTGTAATCATTCATTATATGTTACACTCGCACAAACACACACATTCACCAATCTTCATTTGCATGCACTTTCCTTAGTCAAGAAATGATCAACCCCACTGGTTATTATCTGATCCTTTAATCTCTTCTTTTTCAGTGATTATTACTCATATATTTTTTATTTATTAACCAATAAGTAATTAATTTACTAATCAAAACCCTAGCTCCCAAAGATCAGCTATCAAATGGATGTCCTTGTTTTCGTTTCAGTGTCTGGTGACTAGCAAGCCACTCTGAGATCAGATTCACACTTGGTACTTAACTTTATTGTATCAAGATTCTTGCCTGCCCAAACATACATACATACATCACTGCTAGAAAAACTCCAGATTGGAAAGCCGGTCCAGCAGTCCCAAAAACCACCAAACATACATACATACATCACTACTAGAAAAACTCCAGATTGGAAAGCCGTTCCAGCCGTCCCAAAAGCCATCATTCCAATTTGGTTGGAACGGTAATTGAAAAACGTTTCCAATCTTTGGAACGGCCACCACTTGTAAATCTAGAACAGCTTTTGGGATGCCATTCCAAAGATTGGAATGGCACTTAAAAAGCAGTTTCAAAAACAAATGTGGGACACAATGTTTGGAACATGCTTGAGAGGGTTTTGGAACGGTTATTTGAAATGAGTTTTTTTGGAATCGTTTTGTGATGGATTTGGGACAATTTTTTTAGAATGAATCCGGAACAGTGATATTTGGAACAAAATTGGAGTGAGTCACTTGGCGGTTTTGGAACTGCAATTTAAAACGGATTTAAAACGATCTTTTTTGGAATAGATTTGAATGGCTATTTTAGAACGGGTTGAGGATGACTTTTTGCAATGGATTTGAAATAGGTTAGGGATGGCTCATTTAAAACAATTTTGAAATGGCTTTTGTGCAATAGTTTGGACAGCTTAGGAGTAGCTCACCTTGGAACCGTTTTTGGAATGGATTTGCGACATTTTTTTTTGGAATGGATCCAGAACAGTGATATTTGGAATGGAATTGGAACGGGTCGCTTGACGGTTTTGGAACAGATTTGGAATGATTTTTTTTAGAACGAATTTGAATAGATATTTTGGAATGGAATTAGAACGGCATATACGGGACGCCTTATGAATGGCTCATTTGGAACGATTTTGAAATGGCTTTTGTGCAACAAATTTTGAAATGGATCTGGCACAAAATTGGAACGAATTCAGTGTGAATCTAGAAGGGCATTTTAGTCCGCTTGCTAAAATTCGGCATTTTTCATAACATTTTGTATTTTCCTATACAATTACAATAATAAGTAATATGCAACATAAACTTGACACATTTAAAACATAGAAAACATGGATATATTCTACTAGATAATGGTGCAAATCTAGTCAATAGGAAGGCTAGCCAATGAATTAATATAAATCACTCATCATTCGAGTTAAGCCTATCACAAGTACGAGATAGCCACCCTTGTTAAAAGATTGCATGTAGTTTGTAGTGATTCATTGCATTAGTTGATCTAACAACACTTCATTTTGCTCTAGTTTCTCCTATGCACTCTTCCTTTTTTCTTTAACAATTTGTAATTTTTCCTCAATCACGTGTAGCTCTTCCTTCATGTTGCAAGCTCAGGAACTGATGAGGACGTGTAGGAAGTGGATCCCCTGCAACTCTTTCATTTCTCCTCAACAATTTGCAATTTTTCTTTAGTCACACGTACCTTTTCTTCCATGTTGTGGACCTTAAGAGTTGGTGAGGGCATGTAGGAAGTAGATCCCCAGTAGAAAATGGGGTAGGTCTTAACTTCTGATTCCATGTCTAGTAGTTGTCCCTTCTTAAACCCACCAATAACTATGGCGATGACATTGTTGCTAGAAGAATTATAAGCTGAGCCAACCTGTGAGGTTGGGTCATTTAGATCTATGGCATTAGCTTCTTCAGGGGCTTTTGACAGTTTTTCTAGCGTACCAAAGCTTGGTTTATTAGAAAAGTTAAAATTTCAAACATGCAAAATAATGCAAAATACATAATGAAGTTATCGCTTAGGTTTGAGTGCGAGGATTGACCCATTTCCCAGCTACAATCTTCCAAATCTTCGAATGCAATTCAAACGAGGTTAGGGGCTTTCCTATTGTTGCCTCCTATGAAATAGGAGTAGTTGATTTACATAACATAAAAAAAATTCAATCATAAATATAATTACAACAATGATATTGTGTCGTATAATTAATTAATCACCATTCACTTGCTTTGAAATGACTTTGGAGTAGATAATTTTGAAATTACTTTTAGAAGTCGTTATACATTTTGGAATCTAAAATGATTTCTCAAAGTTGTTCCAGAATTTGGAATGGCTTATGAAGCCCATTCTAGATTCTGGAACTACTTTACAAAGCTGTTCCGCATTTTAGAATCTAGAACAACTTTAAAAAGTTATTCCAAGATTTGGAACGATATTGACGTCTGTTCCAAATCCGAAATGGGTTTGGAACAGCTTTTTGCTACCTATTCTGTTGCAAATCTAGATCAGATTTGGCAAGGCTTAATTTTTTGGTTCTGGATTTGAAACTGTATGCAATAGCCGTCCCACATTTGAAATGGGTTTTATTTGCTAGCCCAAATTTGAGATAGAATTGGAACGGATTCTTATGGTTTGATTATTTAAGAATGGATTTGGAACGATTTCTGTATTTTTGTTCTAGGCTAGTTCCAAAATTGTTCCAAACTAGCACCGCTTTTCGGAACGACTTATAAACTATCCCAATCCACAATTTTTTTCTAGTAGTGCATATACATATATCGCTAAAGATTCTAACAAAATTATTCTCTGAGTTTTGGGTGTAGATGGCTTAATGGAAGAAGCCCTTTTCATTTTCATGGAACTAATTTGCTAATATTAATTCTTCTTGATCAAGGTTGAGAGATTCATTTTTAGATAGTTTTATTGGTGTTGCAAGAAAAATATTAATTATATAGTTAATATAATATTGGTTTGATTAAGACCAATAATTATTAGATTATATTATTAAGCTATGCAATTTCGTCATGGACTAAATATTTAACTTTCATGGTTTTGTTATTCATTTTGAAGAATTATTCCAAGCATAAATAAATTTCTCTAATTTATTTTGGAACGTCTTCCAGTTAGCTGTTTCATTCTATCTAATAAAATAACATAAATATATTTTAATATTTTTAATTTAAATAAAAATAAAAAATATTTATTTATGTCATATCCATAACAATACATATATAGTCACCGATAATTGTAATTACACGGAGAATATCATAATAAGTCCTCATGCTTACCAAACAACTATTTTTCCAAGTACTTGGATAATATACAAATATGTTAACAACTTATTTTTAAAATAACACACACAAAACTATAAGTTTCAAAACTCTAATAACATAAAAAAATCCTAAAAATAATTTTTTAATCAAACAAACTCTTAACGTCTTCTTAAGCCAAAGTTTTCTTTAATTACGCTCTTATACGATGCTTCCGAAACTCTCACTTATCACATGTCCATTAATATATATAATACCTTTTCCTTCCACTTCCCTAAAAAAAAAAAGAAAGAAAAATTATAGTTCAGACACGACATTTAATTAAAGTCGAATGCAATCCACGACTACGAGGCTTGGCCAAAACAAAGCACAAAGGGTCAAAACACTTGCAAAAAACAAATGGTGATCGTTCATGTACGCAAAGTGGAGCACCAAACTCCTAAATGGATATCTATTCATCTCCAATTTCTCGCATACAAAGCCGATGATGACAGGTTAGCATGAAGTAGTATATTCCACTGCGACTCCACAAACCCTAATTAAAGCGACCGTGTCGTCCCAATGGTTATCGCTGTCGATTCGAAGAGTTTAAAGCTTATCACATCATGGGATCCTTGCAGGCCATCATTTGCAGCAACTGGCATCCTTTTCGTTTTCCCTTTTGCATTTCCTTGGCATACTGGAAAGCAATTTGCCGATTGCCCACAACCAAGTGCTATGTAAATGTGCTGCATGTAAATTAAATAGGTATGTGTGTAGGCTTCCATGCTTGGGTTGAGTACAGCAAAAAGAAGGATTTGATTGAAGTTTGCTTGGATCGGATACCTTCCTGGGAATAGTATATATGTTTTTACAGAATAAGAGTAGGGAAAATGAAATCCGATCTTCTCTCCTACCTTGATTGTTTTCATTTTTCATTTTTATGTTCTTGTCTTTCTTCACATTTTTTGAAAGTGGGTAAATTAAATCATATTTGTTTTTGCCTGTTTCTCAACACAAATTACTTAGATATTTATTTGTTTTAGCATTCGTATCCATAATCATGTAAATGCTCTCATATGGAAACAGTGTACTTTTTTCAAATAAAATAGGGCTTACATCAGCACCAGTGTTTGAAGACATATGTACGATGCCTGGTGCGCTAATTTTAAAATAATTGAATTAACTATGGCACTAGCTAGTTTTAAAACATTTTATCTTTAGTTCTAAAGTGGGACTTATAATTAATTACGTAATCGTTTTTTGATTCAAAATAATTATTTGACTAGCAAAAAATAAGCACTGATAGAAATGAAATGAATGATAAACAGAAACGTAAACGTAAGTAATGCTGAATACCAAGTCTGGACACTAGCTATTTAGATCGAATAATAGTCGTCTGATTATGTTGGTGTCAAATCAATATTTCACTATACTTGAGAGTTACAATTTTAATTAGTATATACATTTTATAAATACAAAATACTTAAAATGAAATTATGATATTATCATGTCCTAGAGTCCTGACTCACAAGTTCATATATAGTAGATATATCCAAGCACCCATCAATTAAATTTATAGTAAAGGAACACACACACACACACACATGTTGCTTAACAGAAGCTCAATGAGTGATCTTATAAAATCCAAACTAATACCAATTAATTATACCAAAAACACTAGAGCCAGTCTCATCAAATCGCAGCAAACGGGCCAAACACACTATTTAATGTCATCTTCAATTTGATTGATGAAGATAGCTGACACTGCATGCGCATGTTGCGTTGAATTAATCGGTATCACTTATCACGGGCGGAAAATTCGTATTTGATTCCCATAATTGAATGAATTCAAGGTGCAAATTACAATAGCAACACCATGTAGTACCGATTTCTACAATCATCGTGTTTGTTACATCTTTTATCCTTATACAGCATAGGGTGCGTAATTCCAAATCGGGACTGTTAAAACTCATTATATATTCCAAATCGGTATCACCACGTACCCTTTTGATTCATTTTCTTTTCTTACTTGCCCATATCTTTCTTGTTTTCCTTTAGCTTGAAAAGGGATCGTATTTGAGTGGGGAGAGCCTCAGTTGTCATGAGGGACACTTCATTTGTATACTCACAATGCATGAACCTATTAAAGCTTGAGAAGCTCCTTCGAATTAGGCTTCTCTTTTCTCCCCCTTTTGTTTTCCGCATTGAAAAGCAGAAGGTCAGATAATGTTGTTATTTAATCAAACACGTCGTCGTCATCTACCAAGACTCTCCTTTAGCTTCTTCTTTGTCACGAATTTCCTTTGACTACACAACGGGCTTTTGCATGATTGAATCTTTTCCCTGGCTTCAAAGGGCTTTGTGAAAGATTCTTTTAGCCTTTCTACTTAATGGGACCTTTTGAGTCAAAGGAACTTCCATTTGAACAAACCACCTCACCAATTTAATATGCAAATAAAACTTTGTCCTTAACTTTAATGTTGATTCATTTAATTTGGAATGAAAGATCTGGATTTGAGACCAGAAGTAAAAATAAATGGATTTGAATTTTTTTACTAATGGTTGACAAATAATTCAAAATGAGTTGTAAAAGAATGGATGAATAGTAATGGTGCTTCGAGATTATTCAAACAAATCTAATATTGTGAGTTTGGATCGACAAATTTAGAGGGTGTGTAGGTAAACTTATTTTTAAGAACTTATGAGATTATACAACTTATAAGATATTTTTAGAGTTTATAAGTTCATATATTTTATTTTAAAAATAAGTTAAAAATGTTTCGATAAAAACAATAAGATCATCTTATAAGATTTGTTTGAAAAAATTTATAATTATTGATGATTATAATTTTTTATGTAATGATGATAAAAATGAACTAAATATCATTAATATAATATAATTAAAAATATCTATATCATTGTTATATTAAAAAGGAAGTAGCTTGATGTTTTCAAAAATTTGTAAGTTCCAGAATATTTTATGTTTGAAACTTATGAGTTTTTTTGAAAAAAATTTATTAAACACTTTTTAAGAGCTTATAAGCTTTCAAAATATTTTGAAGAGTTCGTAAACTCACCCACTTAACACCCTCTTAACAGCCCCAAATCTCAAATCCATAATAATTCTCGTTATATCAAATTCAATTGCAATATATTTCAAAAATTGTTAGAGACTATTACTATGTTTTCGCTTTAATACAACCAGTTGGAATTTTCCCAAAATGGACCAAACACCCTTCATTGAGATCCAAATCAGCTGTCATACATTAACTACCTAATGTTCTGAATAATTTTTTGGTGAACAAGTATATAATATATGATCCCTTTAGGCTATGTTTGGGAGGGAATTTTGTTGAGGTGGTGTTTGGTAGGAGTTGTTTTATGATTAATTTGTTCAATTGTAAAATTTTAACGAGATAAAAATTTTGATTGTTTGAATATGTTATATAAAATATATAATAATGATCGAATTATGTGAATATATATAGGGATAATAATTAATTTTTAAGATATAAATAAAAATAAATGTCAGTATATGACAATAGAGTATACTGTTTTAGATTTGTTTGCCCAACTAGATCACCATATGATGCAAGTCTGGTTGACGGCTTTGGCAGTCTAAATGGTGTCCCTTTTTGTTATTGTCCCTAGTGTGTATTTTGGATGTTATGGTTAACTTTCATATACCATACTATAACGGTAACATCAAAGATGAAACAAATAATCAACAATATTTAAAAAATTAAATTCACATTCAAATATTGCCAAAATATGTAGATATAAAACTAGTCATCGTCAACCTTCGTACTACTAAATTCATGTTTCAATGATTGTTTTGACTTCATCTTGTTGTAGTTGAAATTATGGTCTCAGTCTAATGACAACTAACAACATGTCATGAATCAATTAAAAACATTTCTTGTATCAAGAACAACAACCTTTAAATCACAATTTTTACGTCAAAAATTGTTGATTTGACTAATTAATGCTAAACCACATGACTGGAATAAGCTTTGATACCAATTAAAAGAATTGAAAAGTAAATAGCCTAAGAATTAACTCTAATTATTGATGCTTAAGCAATTGGTGCGAGTTAATAAAATAACAATATATGCCTACAAGGCAAAACATACTAGAAAAGATTTTAAGTTTATCACCTCTTCAAAATATGCATGTTGATGGAATATTACGGGCCCACGTAATTATAGACAAGGTTATAATATTTTTCAATTCAAAAGATAAATTACCACCCTCCATCTTTTCAATCAAGGAATCCTCGTGGAAGGTAAATATCACTAAAATTTCTGCCACAAGAATTATATCATGATGAATAATTACTTTAATTAAATAATCACCAATGAATTTAATATGTTGACTAAATACATAATTATTCTTATAGATTATTGATTCTTTAATGAGTGTAGATAGAATATATCATGGACATTATCCCGCCCGTAAAAGAAAATTTCCTAATAAATCTCTAATATCTTTTAAAAAATTCCAAATCAATAAAAGTGACATAATGCTTTAATTTATATCATTACAACAGAAATCGAAGACTTGATTGGTTTAGCTTCGTTACAGTCAATTTAAATCCTTTCACTACACATAATTGAATCTTTCATCTCTCGTTCAAAAGGGACTAGTGGAGAGATTTGATAATTCTTAATTCTACATTTAAAGGGATCTTTTTGCTTCCTTAGTCATTCCCCATTGCCATAATCAATCAAACCCAAATATTTACATTTATGATTTTGGATATTATAAACTGAAGAATGATACAATAGAAAATGCAACTTCCTTTTCACGAAAAGTGAATTTTACATTTCTCAAAAATGAAAATAAATTGCTATTGGTTGTTTGTAACCCACACCCCACTTAACCCCACCCTGTTATCAAGTGCAAAGTTAATGTGTGATTAGCAAAATTCACCTACAGGATACATTTTAGGAAACACAAATAAAGCAATTCAACTTATTTCATGTATTGTTATTTTATTTATTACTCGTGAACTTGCAACCAGTAGAAATTATATGGACACTGGGCACAATTGAAAGCACCAAAATTGGATTGATTGGCCTGAAAATGGATAAAAGAAAGACAAGGACCTCTGGGAAAAGGGCGTATCATGCGGCTTTGCCATATTTATTAAATTAATTATTGTACTAGCCAAGTTGGTCTTTCTTTTTCGACAAATTGAGCAAACTATATGTCAATTTTATACAGGACTAAAGTAGATGGGTTATATTGAAATAGGATCCCATTTGAAATCAAATTTTTAAGAAATGTATAAATTTCAAGCATCTCAATTAACTTAAAACTATATCAAATATTTGGAAAAGTTTATAAGCTTCTTAACATTTTTTGAAATATTACAAAAAGCTTGTAAACTTATCCGAACATCCCAATTTTGCTATAGCTTTGAATTTAGCGTTTCTTTGGGTTAGATAACACACACACGCATTTATATGGTTCAATGATTGATCCAAATATAGTGTTTGAAATATGGAGGATTAGAGTCGAGGAAAGAATTTTAAGCTACAACCTAGTTCAGATTTAATTATTTTTAAGAAAATTGATAAAAAAAAAAAAAATGACAATGAGGTACTGGACTATTTGTGGTGGAAACGTGGGCCTATATATATTGGGCTCAGATTATAATAAATTAATTGAACATATATTTGCTAATTAATACAAACAACAAAATTATTATCTCTAATATTATTTAACTAACTGCGTCATTAAAGTTGGCTTCCTTCATAAGCATGTTGAAGGCTTTACTTTATGTCAAGACAAAAGCCCTTGAAAAGTAAACATCAATTTCTGCGAATAAAAAATAGTTATATACATAAGTATTCCGAAATGGTCATATTAAAATGTCTCCTGCCAATAATTGCATGTTAAATTCCTACTACCAACTTGGCTTATAATAATTAAAGGTAGCATATTAAGCATTGGGTAACGTTTTATAATTATTATGAACTAAAAAGCACATAAAGATGTAAAATATTAGATTATATATTAATATGAGCTTGGCATACTCCCATGATTAAGTTGTTCAGAAAGCTTATAAAATGAGACAGAATATTTGGCTAAAAAAGATTTAAATGAACTTACAAAATTTTATTATTAGTATTTTATCAGTTATTTATACATATAAGGGTTACTAAATTAATTGTATAATTTTAATAAATTTTTATATAATTCTATTAACTGAAATATTTTAGAAGTTCAATAATTTTATTTTATACAAACATTCAAAAAAATATTTTGTTTAAAGATGAAAATATATTATGTTATAAGCTCCAAAAAATGAAACTAACAATTTATTATAATTACGTGCCCTAACAAACAAAGGAAAAGGAAAGAAAAGATGAACACACAACACACAACACACACACACACACACACACATGTTGTGTGTCTAAAGAGTATTTCAAAAGTTTTCCCCTTATCCCACATTGAAAAAAAGCCAAACCCCAACCCTCCTTGTATCATTTTACACATAACTTAAATCTTTAAGTGAAATGGGCTTAGGATGTAGGGTTGTGCGCATCGACTTTATTTTGGGCCAATTTCCCCCCGTGCCTGGATATAGCCTTTTTGGGCCTTTTTTCATTATTGTGTTTCCAGCCTAAATGTTTTCCGTTAACCATTCACCGAGGATACCAAATGAAGCCAACACGCCCTTCGGACATACGTTTCACCAAACGGCCAAACACGCCCTTACGTCCTTTCTTCAGAAACCAATGCTGTGCGTAACCCCATCGTTCACAAACAGACATAACCCATCTGCAATCATGGCTTTCCTTCATTACCAGTGCCACCGAACCGATGCATCGCTTAAATAGTAACCCTTGAACGTGTATAAATAGATGAAGCTTTTGGCACTTGCATTTGATGCACACAACCCCTTGCACGCACTGTTCATAGCCCTTCATTCTGCATTCGTGTGTATACACACGCACACAGTACACACACAAATACGAATTACCTTCCATTTTCACTGCTGTTTTGTTTCTTTGGACGCGATTACTGATTCCTAAACTTTCCAATTAATTTAATTGTTAGAAGATTTGACCTATTTAGTTTTGAATTGGCGAAATAATTCTTGCGTTGAATTGACATGGGTTAAGTCGCAACTTATGTTTATACGACAACATTTTACTTTTACTGTCGATGCTTTATTGCAGGTTTTGGTGAATTTCTCCTATGAGGTTAAAGAATTATGCCTCTACTGCTCCTACACTTAGCAAAAAACTCAGAACCCATTTATACCTGTCTATGATTGAGATCGGAGTCTCATCACGAACTCACAAAGACAGCGATCAACTTCTCTTTTCTGTTTCTTTGGCAGATTACTTGCTCCAGGAATGCTTGCTGTCAGCAGTTAAGGGACAAAGGGAAGGTGAGGAAGGTAATCCGACTATGGCACTAAGACTAATTCAGTCTATTTGGCGACTATTCCTACTGCTACTACTACGGCTACCGCAGTAAGGAAGGAATTCGGTTTCAAACTAGCCCCCTTCTTCCATAAACTTATTTGATTTTCAGAAACCACCCATCCAAACAGCTCCTAAATGATCCCACTTTATCTCCTTTCAACCCCTTCTCCTGATCCTCTCCACTCTCATACTCCCCAAACAGAGCCCGTCTCCTTCCTCCCTTTCCCTCACGCAATTCTCCCCTCCTCCACCGGCGCCGTCCCCAGCCACTCACACCAGGCCACTACAGTTCCTCACACCACCACTGTGCAAGCCCACGGCCAGCGCCTGCGCCTCACGCCAGCACCCATCGCTGAAAAGAGAAGGGACGAGCCACTGAAATCCAAACTCGGCGGGAGAACTCAACCGGCGGCGCTCGGCCATGGCAGCGACGGTTTTTTCAAAACTAAAACAATTTTGGCTGTGATATCGTCTAGTTCTCCCTTCATAATCTTCTTCGCCTGCTCGAACAACCATGCGATGAAGGAGCGTGTTTCCTATACGAAAATATCGGTAAGTCATTCCAATTTTATAGTTGAGATAAAATGCATTTCAAGCAAGTCTACATTTGGAAACTGACTATTAGATAAGTTCTCGTTCTTGTGATTATTTATATACATATTTGGTCGATTAATCGGATACATTCTTGTTCTTATGATTAATCTCCTTTAATTTAAGCACGCACTTTGCAAGAAATTCCTCCACTCTGCATTAGACGAGATGTTACCGTGAAGACTCTTTGCAGAACAAGAAGTCCTCGTGTCAGCACAGCCTGGTGGAATATAATCTTCTTGGCGAGAAAATGTATACTCTGTAAGTGGTTTTCAATTTACTTCAAAGTACTCACCCGGTAAAGAGGTACGTTCTAGAATGAATTATTTTGAAATTCAAGTATTAGTAGAACACTTTTCCAAAAATTCAAATCTATTTGCAGTCAAATTCTAAGTGGTCTTATTGAATCTGATGAAATATATTATGTTGCTTTTCTGCATGATTGAATGGGTATATGTATATTTGTAAAATTTGAGGATTACGGTGTTGTTACTTATGATTAAGACTCAACCTTTACATTTGTCTGAACATTTTGATATCATATTTTCTTGAACTGGTATTGACATCTTCCTACACGTGGCCTAGATTTGTCTGGGTTGGTTTAGTTGATTGTGAAATATTTTTCG